>CM031234.1:343850824-345134574 GCA_018340775.1 Taxus wallichiana var. yunnanensis | reverse complement strand
AATATGACACCTTAATAAATAAATACATATGGCGATGACTATAGAAAACTATGTATTTATTAGTAAACCTAAAATAATTGCTTCTATGCCTATTTAATAACCTACAAAAATTTATTTTGCAACTATTATTCAAGAAAAGTAACTTACAACAATTTATTATACACATGTTGAACATGTTTAACCCTTAATTAAATTTTAGGTCAATTTAATTAGGTGTAGAATAGATAGACTTGATTTTCAAATTGAACAAACATGATACAATATGAATACTAATTAAAATTTGTATCTAAGATCGATAGGAAGAATTTTCATATACCAATTAACCTAACCTCGTAATCGAAAGTACAAAACATAGGTATATAAGCACTTAGCTAATTCTTGATGATTTATGGAGAGATATGAGATTGTGCAATAGTTAAATAGGGAGATATGAACCTAAGTAACCTTTACAACCTAGAGTGTAATCGTAACTACACAATGGTAATGACTATACCATTAGGTCTTGACCATACTATATGGTGATACCCTTTTTACGATCTTAGACCTTCTCTAAGCCTTCCTCTGAAAATTTATGGGTTTCTCACCTTCCTAGATTTTTCGTCATTGTCAAACCTAGTTATTGTAAAAGAAACGAAGCTCTTTGAATGGGATGATCATCACCTCAAACCATATCCATGGATGAAGAGTCCTAAAAATAAACATTAGAAGAGTTTTCAATGCCCATATGTACTATTGATGTTGGTATTACTTGAAGAGGCCTTAAACCGCATGTTGTTCTCCACCTAACATGTGATATCTAGATAGATCAATTAGATTTGGCAATTTCTTTAACCATGCTTGCTTTGAATTGGATCTTTCTAAAACACTTGGAGAGATGATGTTTGGATGCTTGTAGATGAGAGATATGGTTGTCTTGACCTAGTTTATAGCTTCATACATGGTGTGGGTGCTTTCCTAATGATAGTAGATAAGTAATTCCAAGATTTAATGAGATTTGGATGCCTGCAAGTGTATAAAGTGAGTTCTCTAGTACATTTCCTTAGAAGTTCCCAATTAGAAAATGAGGTAGTGTTTACTTTTTTATATAGGGTTCCATGGAAGATTTATCTAAAAAAAGGCCAACCCAGATGAAGTATAATACCCAACAAAGGATATGAATTTAAAATTGCAGTTGGAAGACATGTTGGTCCAAGACTGTACAAAGAGAACAAGACCGAATGGTATGGACTTGACCAAATTGTATGACATTGAGAAAATTTTACTAACCTAAACAGAGTAACAAAACATGCCAAATGAAGTTTGGAGATGACAAGATGATGTTTTTCTATTAATTTTGTGCATTGTATTATCAGGATGTGTTGACATGTCGGGTAAAAGGATAAAAAATCTAAACGATGGACCTCAAGAAAATGCTAAATGGGAAGGGATAAGTTGTATTTATCATAGCAAGAGTGCATAGTCAAATCAAGAGTTTCCAAAGTGTAAATCACCAAATTTGAGTCTCTACATTTTCTCCCTCTTTAATTATGAAATTGATAATTACATGTTTGAACGAATTGTACTTGAGTGTGTAGACACACTTTTCCTTTTCTCAAATGTTTATTTTGTAGTTGTGTTTTTGTTTTTGGTGTTGGCATGATCCATGATGAAACCTACAACATAGAGTGTAGTCAATTTTTGTGATAGATAATTGATTGTAACTCAAATAAAACATGTAACATAAAATATTTTGCATTTGCATATATGTAAAGTGAAAAGATGTAAACAAGGAAAGAATACACATGTTTGATTGTGACTTGCTTGTGCTTGGATATTCATATTGTTGAAATTTACTAAATTATTGGGGTGATCAATCCCAACTAGTTCTCAAGAGAAACCATAGTGTTAGGTACATGTAACCCAACACAAAAATGTGCAAGGAAAAAAAAGAAAGAGGTACAAATGCACCCCTACAAAAGGAAGAAGACCGTGTATCAAATTTATTTAGAAACTCTGATATATTCCCCTTAAAGTGTAATGGGGAGGAAATCCTACCCATGAAGCCCTTAAATACTTCACGCTTCTTCTATAACCCCACATATCACACCGTTGTAGAAGGCTCTAAGCTTGATTTTACAAATTAGGACATAGAACTCACAAAAGAGAATAAGTGCCCCCAAACTCTCCCCATATACCAAATAAATGAGTATGAACTGAAAAAAATTAAAATATGTTGAAAATGTGCTAACAATGTTGAACTAGGAAAGATACCCATGCCCCCAAGATTCTTGAAACTAAAATTGAATGAATAAGGAATGGATTAAAATATTTCATGCCCCCTATACTTTTATGAATTGAGTAATATGAGTGTGAATTTTTTTAGAAATATTTGTATAAAAATTGAAAATATGAAAATGCTAAAAAATGGCTGAAATTTCCCCCATTTAGAAACAAGTGGGTGGGGGGTGGGGGTGTAGGACTATATCATATGGTCTTGAACAAAGTGTACGGTTTTGACCTTGTGTTGTTTTTGCCAAAATTTAGTGTGTAACTCCATTTCTAGGTGCCTATAACCTATTTTTACCTACATTTCCCCAAAAATTTTGTTTGTGTTTGTTGAAAATGTAGAATAAACTCGGATAGATTCCCCATCTTTTGAGGCATGTGTGAAAATCATGTTTGATCATGTGGCTCAAAAGAAGGAGATGTGTATTTTTGAAAGAGATGTTTGAAATTTTTTGTGGAGTGTTGAAGAGGTGGCCACCTCACATAACCTATACTTGAATAAGGCAAGGTGTTTGTGCATGGTGATGAACATGTCACAAACCAAAACAATACTAGTGACAAGAAAAAATAGTATAAACTAAAGTAACTAGTAGGAGTAACACATATGGAAGAAAACACGAATAACAAAAATGCATCCAATTGCAAAAATGACATACAAGAGCATATAAAAGGATTTTAAGGCCTATAAATGTGGGGCACCCACTATGTCACAATATAATCAAAACTCGTATGCCTAATAACAAGAGGAAGTAGTTCCAAACAAGATAGTTGTGACACCAAAACATGGGACACCCATGGTGTCACAAGACAATCAAGGCACATAGGCCACAAACAAGAAAGTCAAGAAATAAATGACACACACACACAAGCATGTATACATGAAATCAAAGTGTAAAAACATGATAATATAATCTAGTAACCAACATATGTGAGATATATGAAATAATAGATGTCTACTTAAAAATGTGGATTCATGCTATGAAAATTATTAATCTAATTACTATTATAGCAATAAATGAATATGTAATTAAATACACAAAGTAAATCAAGCAAAATAAGCTAGAAAATGTGAAAACCTAATTGCAAAGAGGATAAAGAAAGCCTTAGCTGATTCACATTGAAATCGGGTACTGCCCAAAGTGCTTTGACTAGATGAACAGAGAAGTAGAAGTGCCACACGGAGACTCGGAAAATACGGATGTGGAGGAATATGTTAGACATGAGTGCTTGTGGGCACCATGAACTAGTAGTGTGCACTGTGACTGTGAAAATTCTCAAAAAACATCTTTGACTAGTCTCAAGGTGTTTGTTTTCCTTCACATTTAGTTGTTAGTATGTTGCACAATGTTCGTCGAGGTCATTGGAAACCTGCAATGAAATAATGACCTGTAAAACCCTCAAAGAGGCATCAAATCCTAAAAAGAAAGATGAAAAATGAGGGGCTAGACTATCCTCACTGTCACAATGGTGATCTTACGATGAATGCTACACTACATCTTAGACCCAATGTAGTTATATGTGTATGTGCGCGGAATCATACCCTAGGTGGCTCTTGTGCGTTTCACACTTGATAGTGAGAAAATTAGCTAGATGTAGATAAATGTAATAGATGTGTGCATGGAATAGAATAGACTCCCCTCCTATGAAGTGTATGCAGAATTATGTAGTCTCTTTCCCTTGAATGGATGCTTGAATTCTCTTGAATAGCCTTTGGATGCAACCTTAGGTGGAGATAACTAATGCTTAGTTCTCGGTCCTTTATTATGATTACATAAATTTATATTTTTATGATTCCTTTACTTGAATTTTGTAATTAACCCCGAAAATGTTGACTACCAAAAATATAAGATGCTCAAACGGCTAGAAAGGACCCAAAATATGTGAGTAAAGTATAAAAGGTCAAGGGCACCCAAAGGGGATGGGGCACCTAACGCTGACATCCTGGCTAGGCGCTGGTGTCTAGACTCAAAGAAACTAAAGGGTTAGAGGTTAGATTGGGAAAGAAAGTGTGTAAGACCAAAAGTGGCAACAAAAGGAAAGAAAAGATGGCCAAAGACATGGGTTAATCAATACTTTTCTTTCTTAGGAATCATATGAATAGTAGTATGCAATCAAGACTAGATAATTACCCAAAGTGTGTGATTTTATGTCTATATTTACCACCACTTTATGTTGTTTAGAAAAGCTCGATAATATAAAGTAGATAAGATATGTGTACCTGATAACCATGTAGATCAATGGCGAAAGCGTGCCGAGAGACAAGAAAAAGCGTGGAGTGATAAAAATGTGAAGCATGGAAACTAGAGAGGAGAAAGTGTAAAAGTGATGATGATGATGACCCTAGGGAGAAAATGCATGTGTAGGTTCCGTGATTACACCTTTTTTTGATATTGATTGTTGTTGTTGATGATGTGATGAAGGATGATGTTGACTACCGCTTCCCATAAGGATGGACTTGTAAAAGAGAAGAACGATCAAGTAGTCAAATACGCATGTATATGATCAAAATGTGTAAAAATATGTAAGAAATCATGTAAAATGAAAAAATGTGAAAAAGGAACATGTGCACCTGATACGTGATGAGGAGAAGAGTGTAGAAAGGATCCTGTAGATGATTTAGAAGACCTAATTTTTTGGGCTATCTCATACCAATTGTGTCGGCTATGCAAGTTTTTAGGGTGATCTCATGCCAAGAACTGGAAGAAGTGTAGGGAGAAAAGTTTGGTGTCATCCTCCAACCTTTAACTTCTTCCTAATGTATGGAACACCACTTGTAGATGATGTGTAAAAATTTGATCTGATTTGACCAATTCGACCCAATGCCAAAAAATAAAATATTGTATGTTGTGTGCTAATGGTTGTATGCCTTGTAAAATACATTGTGTGAAGTGTTGTATACTTTATTGCATTGAAGAATGTTGTGTAACTGCCACCTGTCATAGGTGTCCAGGAGAATCAAGGGCACCCAGGAGCTACTATCTTGGTCTAGGCACTAGTTTCGTGTTTATAATAAGGAACCGAGTCATATTTTGAGCCATGTCGATGTTGATGAGTGTGTTGTGCTTGTACTAAAAACATGTTGTGTGATGATTGTATATTGTTGTATGGGGTGATTGATTCACCCAAATGAGACCCCCTCATTTGGGGTGCATGCGATGTCACTAAGGAGTATGTGGCCTAAAGGAGGACCGAATGCTATGATGAAACTATTCCCTGTAGGGGGAGGGAGTGTTCTTGGTAGAAACCAAGGCACATGCAAACAAAATGGCTAGGAAAACAAGTGTTAGTACAAGCAAAGACAAACATGCATGTAGAATATAAAATGTATGCTAACAAGCAAGAAGACAATGTGTAACCTAAGACGCAAGAAGACACCACACAAGAAGACAATGTATACCATGGAAATTGGGTTTCAAACATATGACATCACTCATGATGTCACAAGACAATCAAGGTTGACTAGGCCAAAATCAGACAATGTGTGCACACAAGAAAAAGAGAAAAGCTCACAAACAAGTGGAAAACAATGAAAGGAAATGACAAGCAATGTAACAAACAACGGTGGAAGAAAATAGACCTGCAATACAAATGCTACACATGAAGAACTCATTAAAATTTTAAAAATTTAAAATTATGTCAAGGATTGTATAATATGATAAAGTAATGTGTTATGAAAAATGAAACAATAACACCTGTAGTGTACAAAAGTGGATGCCCCTAGGAGCCACTATGGGATAGTAATAGGTACTACACAAAAATTTGTGTTGTGCGTATCGATCTATATAGATTCTGTGATCACAACTAGAAAGCAAGTCAACATGCATGTGTATATGGAAAAAGATAATGACATACAAGATATCTACCTAACATGTGTAATAAAGAGTCCATGTAACAAGTAAATGAAAACATGATAAATGTGACCAAGATATATAGAATGTTGTGGATGTAGATCGAATGGAATGCCGAGTGAATGATAGGAGCATCGTGCCCCCGAGTAGATGCGTATGTATGAGATTATGTTCATTTATACATGCCCCCTTAGTAATCAAGAATGAACCATAAAGAAAGAGTGTGTCATCGGGAAATGGTTTGAATTGTGTGTATTACAAAGATGTGATCATCAAAGCACAAATCAAAGAGTGTGTGAGTGAACACGTGAGTGTGGTGAGGTCCATTTGAAATGTAAACCCTTATCAATTGAGTATGAACTGTAGAACTAGAGTGCATCATAGGGTGATGACTACAATGTGTAGAAGTAGATGTCAAAAAGATATGTCATGAATACGTAGAGTATATGTTACGAGAAATAAATGTGATAAGCGTGTGATGCGTGAAGCATATAGTGTGTAGTGTGTGAGGTTCATGTGTATAGGATTCCCTCAAAAATAAAGTTTGAACCATAGAATGAGAGTGCATCATCATGAAATGATGATACTAATGTGTCAAGATGTGTATGTTTTATGTGAGAGATTAGATGTGAAATGATGAGAGTATAAGATGTGTGTCAATGCTAGAGGGGGAGAAATAAATATGGTGATGCCCCCAAATGTTCCAATGAATGTATTATCTATGAAATTGAAAGACGAGGGTCCTCCACCCGATGCTTGCGGTGATAAAGGCATGTGACCATGCTCTAAGACCGGTGGTGTATGAGACAAATGATGCATCGGTGAATTTGCATTTGACTTAGGAGGTGATGGAGGTGTTGAACTGATTTTTAGAGGAGGTTTCTTAGGTTTACTTGATAGCATTGTAGATGACTTGAGAGGAGGCAGAGTGAGACTAATTTTGAGAGGCGGTTGCTTAGTTTGAGTTGGTAATGTCATAGATAACTTGAGTGGAGGAGGAGTGGGACCATCCTTAAGAGGAGGTTGAGTGGATTGAATAGGTGAAACTTGACTGGCTGAAGAAGGCACCTTATAAGTGATAACATGATGTTCATTAGACATAGATGAATCAGATTTAGGAACCCATGGAGATGTAACAAGTGAAGAGGACCATGTGATAAAACACTTGTGTAGTGAAGGAGAAAAAACCTTGATGCTCAAGATGTTTGATTCTTCATTATAAAGCATAGTAATCATTGTCATTATTTCCATTGATTCGATGATAATTGCAATATGGAAGACCTTGATATTTTGCAATCCGATAAGGAGGATAACAATGAGTAGATGGAAAGTTTATTAATTGATGAGTGATGAGCCACTAAATAATATCTTGTGGCTTAGTGTTGATTGCAAACTTGAGAGGCGTGGGGAGTGGAAAGATTTGAGGTTCACTAATATGAGCACATGTAGAAGACATAGAATGAAGATGGGATGTAGAAGGAGAACAAACATGATCCTGAGAAGCGTCCTTAAGATGTTGAATTTAAGATTTAAGAGATGTAATCGTGGATTCCATAGCCTGAAATTTGTCTTAAAATAAATAATGCAAAGCTTTAATTGACCCCAACATGGGTTGATTAGATGGGCTATCATGGACACTAGGGTCTTCGGATAGATGATTGAAAATAGCACTCAACTTGATGTGATGACGTATTCTTTGGAGAGATACATGGTGCATAGGGATTTTTTCGAACAACTTGATAAGGGATGCATTTGAATTAAATCATACAAATAAATTTGAGAAACTTTAAGAGCCATGATATAAAAAATGATGTTCCAAAGAAATATCTTAATGAAAGATCACGAGTGGGGTTCACCAAATTATTAAGTAAAATGTGGATTCATGCCATGAAAATTCTTAATCGAATATGAAATTAAGTACAAAAAGTAACTCATGAAAACTAAGCTAGAAAATGTGAAACCCTAATTGCAAAGAGGGTAAATAAAGCCTTAGGTAATTCACACCAAATATGGATTGTGCCAAAGTGTTGAATCAATGAACAGAGAGAGGTAGAAGCACAACACGAGACTCGGAAAATGCACATTTATAGGAATATGTCATACGGGGTGCCCAAGAATGGGCGGGGGTGCTCGGGCACCAAAGAATGGTAGTGGGAACTGTGACTATGAAAATGATTAGAAAAACATATTTTATTGGTCACAAGGTATTCTATGTCCTTCACCTTCTGTGAGGTAGTATTTCACACAATGTTCGTCGAGGTCATTGGAAACATGCAATGAAATAATGACCTACAAAACCTTCAAAGAGAAATCAAATCCTAAAAAGAAAGATGCAAAATGAGGGTTGGACTGTTCTCGAGATTTCACAATGGTGATCTTATGAATGAGCGCTACACTAGATCTCATACCCAATGTAGTTACTGTGTGTGTTGAATCATGCCCTAGGTGGCTCTTGTGCGTGTCGCACTTGATAGTGAGAAAAGTAGTTAGATGTAGATATATGTAATAGATGTGTGCATGGAATAGAATAGACTCCCCTCATATGAAGTGTATGCACAATAATGCAATCCCTTTCCCTTGAATGGATGCTTGAACATTATTGAATAACATCTAGATGTAACCTTAGGCGGATATAAATAATGCTTAGTGCTTGGTCCTTTATTATGATCACATAAATTTATATTTATGATTCCTTTGCTTGAATTTCGTAATTAACCCCGAAAAGGCCGACTACTAAAAAGATAAGATGCTCAAATGGCTAGAAAGGACCCAAAATATGTGATTAAAGTACAAAGAGGTCGAGGCACCTAGAGGGGATAGGGGCACCTAGTGTTGGTGTCCGGACTCGAGAAGAAATCAAGGGTCAAAGGTAAGACCGAGAAAGAAGGTGTGCGAAGACCAAAAGTGGAAACAAAATGCAAGAAAATATGGCCAAAGACATGGGTTAATCAATACCTTTCTTGCTTAGGAACCATATGAATAGTAGTATGCAATCAAGACTAGATAATTACCCAAAGTGCATGATTTTGTGTCTCTGATGTCAATGTTGTACAAGACACATGTGTTAGTCTTATTAGTCTATAAAATGAAAAGTACACAATGTATATAATTAAGCATAAATAAGGAAGTGTAAATAAACTATAATAGAATGATAACGATTGTAGGATGTGGAGGGATTTACCCCAAGAGAAAATAATGTAAGGAAGTATGAGTATTTCTATAAGCGTGTGCCAATATGTGTATCCTACATCTAGCTCAATATACCAAATGAATGCATGTGTGTAAAGAAATAAAACATGTTATCTATCAAACCAATGTGACAAATAACATTTGTAATGTAAATTTATAACAACTCAATTAAAATACTTAGGTCTTGATTTTGTATCTTTGTAAATATTTAAATGTTTTTGTAATATCTCAATGTATAGCTATGCACAAAAGATGTGAGTAGAAAAATATTTAAATAATGATAACCTCCTAAGTAGGTGAAGGATCTTCCATAGAAGACAAATATTCATGCCTCAATGATGATGAAAATATGAGTGTGTATGTTGTAGTAACATGGTCCAAATAAGGATTAATAGAAGTAGCACTAACATGCACAAAGTAATGTCGATGCAATGGACTAGAGGAACGAGTGTGAAAAACACTAGGAAGGTATTGAGAAACTATGGGGTAACATGTGCACTAGAGGAACAACATAAAATTTTATAGGATTGAGCATGGTGTGAAACAAAACTTGGGATGGCAATCCTATGAAGAGGACTAGAGTCATGAGATGTAGAGTGTACAACTGAAGGCCTATTAGGATACCTAAGAGGATCAACACCGGGAGAGGAAGTGATGCAAGAACATCATCCAAAGGACATAAAAAATACAAATTATCATTCTAATCATGGTTATGAGATCAAGTTAAGTGTATTATAAGGTTTTGGAGTCATGGAGGAGAGAGGCTTATATGGTCTAGTGTTCACAAATTTCAAACTTGTTTAGTTCCCTCCTTTTGCAATTCAAACTTGTAAACATGTAAAAGTGAAAGGCAAGCTTGAAGAGGTGAAAAAGAGAATATTGAGGGTTTTAATAATGAAAATGTGTATAAGCATGATTTTAATAAGTCTTAGAGTGAGTGAAAGGAAATAAAAGTGCTTCATGATGTAATATTCCTATGTATGAACATGATGAGTCATAAGAGTGAGTTAGGTTTTCAAGAAAGGAGTTGCATTAAAGAAGATATATTCAAGTTAGAGAGTCATTTTTCCTCCTAGTTAAGGTAAGAGAGGATGAGAGAGGATTCATAAATGTAAATGAGGTTTGAGGAAGGAAGGTGAATGGAAGAAAACATGAATTTTCTAAGAAGTACAATCTAACTAATATATAAATCTCTTTTTGGATTAAGATCTTGTCTTTGATATGAATGATCCCGAGTTTGTGGCCTAAAGGACTAATGATTATTTCTAATGAGAATTGAGAGAGAATTTTTCTTTAACTCCATGGGATAATTTATGAATATTTGATTTTTGCATGTCATGTTCCTAGCTTGAAAGCTATTACACAAACTGTGTATTTAGTAAAATTTTGTTTGTAAAGATTCAATGAGATATATTTGATGTATAGATGAAGTTATTTTAATGTTAATTATGTAATATATGTTGAATGTGGTATGTTATATTTATGTGTATATTTTGGTAAGAGTGTATAAGAATTCAAATAAAACACAAACATGTAAAAAGGAGCAAAACTTGGTTTACTCTGTCCTTTTAGGTGAGTATTGTCTATTTTTAAAAAATTATGATTAAAAAGCCCCATTGTTAATGAAATCATGTGTGGAATACTGAAATATACTTCTAGCAAAAATCTTGCGCCTTGGAATTAATTTTAGAAGATTTTGTAGCATTTTCTCTATTACTAGGGTTTTTAGTAAATCTTACCTAGGGTTTGAAATCATTTTTCTAGTTTGAGGTCCATGAGTGGATTTGAAGGCTCCAACTTGTAAGATATAATATGAGAGGTATATGGACACATTTTATGAATTAATTTCCTCATGAAAACTTATCCTTTTCTTTGAAAATGTGACATTTAGCCTTATAAGGGACTCATATAATCAAGGAAACTGAATTTGGGAGGTATAACAAGAGAAAAAGTGAGTCATGCTTGAATATGACTGATAAAATTTGTACAAACCATATTTGCATTTCCCTTTGATAAATTTTTAAGGTTTCATGGTTTGATCATGATCTAAAAATCCATAAATGCTAACAATTTACTTTCACAAATCATAACAATGATAAAATACCTAATTTGAGAATTGTCAATGCAAGAAAGGTGGTTTAGCTTAGAGTTTGTTCAGAAAACTTTGGGGATAGTCAAAAATATAAAATGTGTATCATAATATACTATTATTTTATTGAGGATCCTCATGCATGAAAATTTATGCCTAGAAAAGAACTTAGACATGGCTAGTAGGGGGGTGAACTAGAAAGAGAAAAGGAGAGTTGTGAGAGAAGCATAAGGACCTGAGTTATAAAATTTTAGGCACACTATATTGGGGAAAAATGGTACTTGAGAAATTTTTAGTTTGATCCGGGCACGCATGGATTGATCCAACCATGAACTCACTAAGAGCTTTGCTCTTAAGAACACAAGAAGGCCGTTTTCAGCAATATAAGAGAAAGTTGATGTTTTGATCTCTTTGAAATCAAGTTAGTGATTGATATAACATTGGTTTGAGTTGTGGAAAAAGGTACAAGGGTTGGAAGGTGTTAGAGAAGACAAAATTCTAAATTTTTCTTCATTTGGGGCTAAGACAAAAAAAGATCTAGTGAAGGAGAAATGAAGGACGGTAAGAACAAATGAAGTTTTAATGAAATTTTTCATCTTGCAAGTTGATTTAGCATTGCATGAAGTGTTAAGATAGGGTGAATGGATAGTGAAGGAAAGTTAAAGCCTTGAGAATTCAAAATTTTCATGTTTGAACTATGAGACCATTTTGATAAGATTTTGAAAATAGAGCATATTGGGTGAGTAGAGTATTTTGTTGTTGAAACTTTTTGAGTGCAAGAAAAATGATATGAGATCTGCATCATTTTGGTATCGAGAGAGAGGATTGAATATTGATTGGTTTTTAACAGTGAATTGTGGTTGTGTGATTTAATATTGACAGGTGTAGGTGAAGAGATAAGAAGAAGTGAATTGAAAAGTGGTTGAGAATAGTGGAAAGACACCAAAATACCAAGTAAGAATCCTAAGGCGAGGTGTGGAGGATAAGAAAAGTGAAAGAAATTTATTAAGGAAAGAAGAAAAGAGAGAAATTAATAGAGAAGAGTTAGTGAATTTGATAAGCCATAAGAAGAAGCAAGAAGAGAGAGAAAGAACTTGGAGAAATAAGCCAAGAATAAGAGAGAAGAGTCAAGAAGACAAGAGGAGTGGATGGAGAAATAATTGAGAGAGTTGAGGAAATATGTGAAAATTTTTGGAGAGTTGATGATGAGAGATGAGATCATGATAAAAGAAGAAGTGGGATTTGTGATGAGAAGAAAAGCGAAGTGGCCTATAGAGATACTTGTGAAGAGGAAACAAAGATTGCAACTAAGAGAAGAAATCAGAAAAGAGGAAAATAAGTTGAGGCAAGTGGAAAATAAAGAGAAAGAGGTCATCAAAGAGATGAGTGAGAGAAAGAACTATGTGAAGCTCTCAAAACTAGTCTAAGGTCATGGATATGTGATGCCTAAATGGATTCATAAATCAATAGTAGAGAGAAAGGATGAGAAACCAAAGAAAGTGATTGAAAGGTAAAGAGAACAATAACAAAACAAGAAAGAAAAATCAGGATTTTTGAGACATCAAGAAATGCACAATGAACCAAGAATGATTTGGCAAAGAAAGAATGCAAGTGTGGTACAAGAAAGAGAGGAAAAATGATGAAGGAGGATGAGGAACTCATGGAAAAAAATTAGGTACAAGAGATCAAGAAGAAAAGCATGTAGGTGATGATGGTAAGGTAAAAAAATTTGATTGTTTATTAGCTGATATTGGTTTATCTTTATGAAAATTCCTTGAAATTGTACAAGATGACTCCATGAGTGCATTTGAAAAGCAAGAAATGGATAAGTACAAGTTGATTGATTTCATTTCAAATGTTGAGCATGATGAAAAGTATGTAATGAGTTTTTCATAGGTGAAATGGATGAAATTTTGCAAGATTTTTGTGTGTGATGGATCAAGAAGAGAAAAGTGAAACTATAGAAGAAAAAAATTATTTCTTAGGAAAATGATTATCTCAATGAGGGAAAAGAAGATACAGGTATAGGTTTGGAACAACTTGATATGGTGGTAAACAAGAGAGAACAAGAAATCAAGCAAGAAAATGAAGATAGTGGGCAGTTTTTCAGTCCTTCCAAGCAAGGAAAATGATGAATACATGATGAACATGAGATATACATGGATGGAGAAGGTGACAAAACATGATGAGCAATGAATGTTTTCTGTTGTGATGTTTGTTTGTGCAGATACAACATGATGAAGTTTGAAAATGCTAAAGATGAATATAGAACTTAAGAAAAAAAGAAGAAAATGCAAGGATAAAGAGCAATATATGGGGTCCAGGTGGTCAAAGAGAAAACAAGGATAGTAGGAGTGAAGAAAGAAGAGCAAGAATATGAAAAGATGATGCATATTCTATTGAAGACATAACTATACAAACAAATAACATGGGCTCATTTATCCACATTGGAAGTATGATGTAGGAGCATCATCAAAAGGACATCAAAAACGTAAATTATCATTCTAATAATTTATGATATCAAGTTAAGTGTATTATAAGGTGTTGGAGTCATGGAGGAGAGTCTTAGGTGGTCTAGTGTTCACAAATTTCAAACTTGTTTAGTTCCCTCCTTTTTGCAATTCAAATTTGTAAACATGTAAAATTGAAAGGTGGGCTGGAGGTGAAAAAGAGTCTTGAGGGTTTTAATAATGAAAAAGGTGTATAAGCATGATTTTAATAAGTCTTATAGTGAGCGAGAGGAAATAAAAGTGCTTCATGATGTAATATGCCTATGTATGAGCATCATGAGTCATAAGAGTAAGGTTTTCAAGAAAATAGATGCATTAAAGAAGATGGATTTGAGTTAGAGAGTCATTTATCCTCCTAGAGAAGGTAAGAGAGGATGAGATAGGATTCCTTGAAGGAAATGAGTTTTGAGGAAGGAAGGTGAATGGATGAAAGCATGAATTTTTAAGAAGTACAATCTAACATATATATAAAGCTCTGTTTTGTATTAAGATCTTGTCTTTGGTATGAATGATCCAGAGTTTGTGGCATGAAGGAATAATTTTTATTTCTAATGAGAATTGAGAGAGAATTTTTTTAAAATCAATGGGATAATTTACGAAGATTTGAATTGTACATGTCTTGTTCCTGGCTTGAAAGATATTGCATAGACTACGTATACAAATGAAATTGTGTTTGCAAAGAATCGGTGAAGTATATTTGATCTATTGATGAATTTATTTTAATGATAATAATGTAATATATGTTTAATGGGGTATGTTAGAGTTTTGTTTATCTTTTGGCAAGAGTGTACAAGAAGTAAAATACAACATAAACATGCAATAAGGAACAAAACTTAGTTTACCCTGTCTTGACTAGTGAGTATTGTCTATTTTTACAAATTTTATGATTGAAAAACCCTCATTGTTAATGAAATAACATGTGGAATATTAAAATAGACCTCTAGCCAAAATATTGTGCCTTGGAATTAAATTTATAATATTTTGTAGCATATTCTCACATTCTTGGGTTTCTAGTAAAGCCTACCTAGGGTTTGAAATCATTTTTCTAGTTTAAGGTCCATGAGTGGATTTGAAGGCTACAAATTGTAAGATATACTCGAGAGGTGTATAAACACAATTTATGAAGAAAGTGCCACATGAAAACTTATCCTTTTATTTAAAAATGTGATAGTTAGCCTTAGAAGACTGTATGCATCAAGGAGACTAATTTTGGGAGGTATAACAAAAGGAAAAGTGAGTTATGCTTGGAATATGAATGAGAACATTTGTACAAACCATCTTAGCATTTCCCTTTAGAAAAATTTCAAGGTGTCTGTTAGAGTAGGTATTTACCTTAGCTCATGTTCACCTAGGTACATTATTTACCTTTATTGTATTTATCCTCACCCACTTATGTGTGTGGATATTTATTTTTATTTATTTAGATATTAGGAGATATTATCTAGTTGTTAGGTATAGTTCTTTCCTAGATCTATGGTATTGACTAGATCCTTGATGTCTAGTTCTCTCATAAATCTATGGACTTGACTAGTTCTTTCCATGATTTATGGCTTGATCTACGACCTTGACTGGTTCTTAGATTGTTATTCCTTGCCTATATAAGCAAGGCCCATTCTCATTGTATTTCATTGAGTTCCATAATAATATATGATATTGCTGCTCATTTGTTTGCAAAGGTTTTGTGTAAAGTTATTCTGGCGAATTGCTTTCATCTTATTGATCGTGGTGTTTGATTAGCATCTATGTTCTTGGCTTGGTACGATCTGGTTATCGTTCCTTTTATGGTATCAGAGCAGGAGATTGCTATTGACATCCGTCTGTAAGTTTTGCTTTGCAAACATTTTTTTTCTATATTCATATATTTAGAATTTGTCCGTATTTTGTTGATGCATGCATTTTTATGCAAAACAAAGTATTCCATTGGATCCGAAAGGTGGCAAAACCCTAAGATCCATAAAAATCCTTAGCCCTTGGTCATATGGTATGGTAGTATGAGGGCTTAAGCTTGTGACTTAACTCTAGCCCCCTTTCATTTTATTTGCGTGGTGAAAGCAAGAGCATTTTATTCTGTTTTAGTGGCAACTAAAATAAATAGTAGAGCATAATATTGAAAATTTTGTAACTTTGGATCAATAACTTGGTTTTGAGTGCCATTTTTGCAAAAGAACTTGTTTTTCCATGTTCTTTCCATTGGAAATATTTATTTTGAGAATTTCACTATAATTATAAAGTGCCATATTGTAACATGCACTCATTATAAAGTGCCAAAATCTTGGGGGGCTCTTGGTGCATTGCTTGGGGGTCTTGTTGCATTACTTGGTTCTTGCATTTATTTTGGTGATTTTTTGAGGATGGCATCTACTTCTACATTAGATCATGTTGAGCCATTAACAACACATAATTACCACACATGGAAACCAAGAATGGAAACAATAATTAAGCGGAAAGGATTATGGGCTTTAACTTCTTTAGAACAACCAGTATTCACTAGAGAATATGAGAAATTTCAATACCAATGCAAATTTGATGAGTGTATGGGTTTGATAGGAACTTATGTAAGTGACAGTCTTTTGTTTCATTTGGAAAAATGTGACTCTCCTTTCAAAATATGGGAGAAATTGGAGGATTTATTTGGTAAGGTGGATCATATGAGAGCCATGCAACTTGAAATTGAGATCACCTCTCTTAATCCTAAATATTTTCCAACAATTATAGACTATCTTACCAAGTTCAAGCATTTGTTGACACGTAGAAGGGGAGTGGAAGAGATAAGAAAGGTGACGAGTGTGTTTACTTGATTCTATCCAAGTTGAGAGGACCATTTCAAATATTTTCTTCTACCTTTTTCTCTAGCATGGATGCCTTAAGTGACACCTTCAAAATGCCTAACTTAGAAAAATTTTGTGAAAGACTTACTAGGGAAGAATCCAAATTATCTCACCTTGAGTCTTCCACCTCTCAAAAGGCATTAGTTGCATCTAATCCTAAGGGCAAGGGAAAACCAAACAGTAAAACCAAATCCACACCTTCTCCATCTCAAAATGTTCCTAAACCTAAAGAAAACAACTCAAAACCCAAGGAGTCTTCTAAATCTAAGAATAAGTCTAGCCGTTCATGCTCTTTTTGTGGGGGTAGTAATCATGAAGAAAATAGGTGTTATAAGTGAATGCAAGCCTTAGAGGATGCAATCAAGAAACAAAAATTTCTATCTCCACTCTACCTCCTTCTAATCAGCATGGAAAAACACTTAATGTTGTTGGAAGATCTCAGTCACCACTTGTAGACAATTGGGTTATAGATTCTGGTGCTTCTCATCACATGAATTCTTCCAAGGAGTCTTTTATTTCTCTAGGTTTGAGTTCTACTTCCAAAATTGAGGTTGGAGATTATTCCTTTCTTTCTGTTGAGGGAAAAGGTGATATACAATTTTATGGTGGCAATATCCAAGATGCACTATATGTTCCTAACATCACTACACATTTGCTTTATGTATATCAAATTTGTCATTCTGGTCAAGGGAAAACAATGAATTTTACACCACATGGGGCAGAAGTAAGAACTTTGTTGGAGTTTTATTCACTTGTTTCTCAGAGTATTGTTGATCATAGTTCAAGACTATATCACTTTGAGGGTTTTGATGACACTTCTTCTATAGGGACAGGATTGGTTTCTCATTCAGATTCAAAGAGTAAGCTTTGGCATGAAAGATTTGGACATCTCAATTACAAATATTTGAAGGAGTTGAGCACTCATGGTATGGTAGATGGTCTTCCTAGAGTTTCTTGTCTTGAGGGAGTTTGTCATGGTTGTGCATTAGGGAAACAACACCAAGATCCTTTTCCTAAGAATTTTTCTAAGAGAGCTTCTTCACCACTTGAGCTTGTGCATAGTGACTTGATGGTTTTTCCTACCCCATCTTTCAATGGAGCTAAGTATGCACTTACATTTATTGATAATTTCTCGAGGCATACTTGGGTTTATTTTCTCAAGTACAAAAGTGATGTTTTTTCACACTTCAAATTCTTCAAGGCTTTGGTCGAGAAACAATATTCTAGTAGCATAAAGAACCTTCGCACTAATAATGGGGGGGAGTACTTCAGTAATGAGTTTTCTATATTTTGGCAACTCAAGGCATTATTCACCAGCATTTTGTTCCTCATACTCCACAACAGAATGGATTAGCAGAAAGGAAGAATATAACTTTGAAGGAAATGGCTAATTGTATGATGCATTCTAGAGATTTACCTCCTATCTACTAGGTAGAAGCAGTTAATTGTGCTAACTATATTCAGAATCGCACACCACATAGAGCACTTGAGCATTTGACTCTAGAGGAAGCTTGGTCCAACACTAAGCTAGATGTCTCATTTTTTTGAGTCTTTGGGAGCCATACTTGGGCCTTTGTGCCAAAGAAGAAAAGGAAAGCTTTGGATAAGAAGAGTAAACCCTTGATCTTTGTAGGGTATTGTGAGGACATGAGAGCTTATCATCTTTTAGATCCTGATACACATGATGTTATTTTTTGAACACATGTTCAGTTTGATGAGCGCTTCACTCCTCATGATTCTTCATCTTCTTCGATTCCTTCTTCTTCATCATCTCATCTTGAGGATCATTTCTTTGAGGATATTGATGAGGAGGTTATAGATGCCATTTAGGATCCTATTCCCATTGATGTTGTCACTATGCCTAATTGGGCTTGTACTACGCTTTACGAGGTAAAGCACCTTTCATAGAGGATCTTCCACCCACTAGGCATTATCACACACATTCTACTTGTTTACGGAATTTTGTGTCGGAGTAATTTTGAGGATCCATAGTATTTTTCAAAGGCTCATGGGATATCGGAGTGGGATGATGCGATGACAATTGAGTATTCTTCTTTGATGAAGAATCATACTTGGGATTTGGTATCTCTTCCTAAAGGAAGAAAGATGGTTAGGTGTAAGTGGGTATATCGAACCAAATACGCAGCTGATGGGTCCATTGACAAGTATAAGGATCGTCTTGTTGCAAAGGGTTTTTCACAAGTCGAAGGTATTGATTACTCTGAGACTTTTGCACCCGTTGCCAAGATGGATTTTATACACCTTGTACTTGCTTATTGCTGCATCACAGGGGTGGCCCGTATACCAGATGGACGTGAAGAGTGCCTTCTTACATGGAGATCTACAAGAGGAAATATATATGGAGCAAATACTGGATTTGTTTAGGATTCTTCTCTTATTTGTCGGCTCCGAAGGTCTCTCTATGGTCTCAAACAAGCCCCTCGGGCTTGGTATGAGAAGATGGATTATTTTCTTCTATCTACTGGTTTTGTTCATTGCCACTCGATCATACAGTGTATCTCCAACATGTCGGTGAGGATATTGTGATACTTGTCTTGTATGTTGATGATCTGTTACTTACTGGAAGCTCTTCTTCCCACATTCAGAGTATTCAGAGGGCTCTTTCTACACAATTTGACATGATAGATCTTGGGCTATTGCATTATTTCCTTGGTTTGTATATTTCTCAGACAGATTCAAGGATTCATTTGAGTCAGCAAAATTACACCCATGATCTTCTTAGGCGCTTTGATATGGTTGATTGCAAGCCAAGTCCATCTCCTTTTCAGTTTAGGGTTACTCTTACATCCACATGTACCACACCACTTTGTGATCCTACATTGTATAGGCAGTTGGTTGGGAGTCTCATGTACTTGACCCATACTCACCCTAATATTTCATTTGCAGTAGGGCTTGTATCTCGGTTTGCACATTCTCCTCATAGTAGTCATTGGCGAGTGTTAAAAGGATTTTGCGCTATTTACAGGCACTTCCCACTTTGGCCTACACTACACTAGGGGTTCTACTTAGTTGGTTGGGTATACATATTTAGATTGGGTAGGTTCTATTGATGACATGCGTTCTACTTCTAGCTATCTTTTCTGTCTTGGTTCTTCTCTAGTTTCTTGGGCATGCAAAAAGCAACAAGCTATTGCACTTTCATCTTCAAAGGTAGAGTACAGGGTAGCAGTTACAATGAGTCAGTAGATTCTTTGGCTTTGCCAGTTATTGACAGAGTTTAGATTCCCACAGATTCACTGACTATACTTTGGTGTGACAACCAAAGTGCAATTCACATTTCTCAACCTAGTTGAGCACCAGCAGACCAAGCATATTGAGATACACATCCACTTCATTCGGTAGCACATTTAGGATGGATTTCTTTGCTTGGAGTACCTTCCGAATTAGTAGCAGGTTGCAGACATCTTTACGAATCCTTTGCATCACCTCACTACCTTGAGTTATGTGGAATGCTTGGGGTTTTGGAAGTTGTTCTTGGGGGTGTTCATGAGAACATCTTCCTTCTTCTTCTTCTCTTTCCTTATAGCAGGATTCTTTCCTTCTTTTGGTTCAATATTTCTTCATGGATATATTGTACATGAGTACCTCATCAGGCCTAGTTTTTGGGACTCATACTGTGGACATGCCACTTCTATTTTGGCCCCTAGCTTCACTTGAGGGGGGGTGTTAGAGTAGGTATTTACCTTAGCTCATGTTCACCTAGGTACATTATTTACCTTTATTGTATTTATCCTCACCCACTTATGTGTGTGGATATTTTTATTTATTTATTTAGATATTAGGAGATATTATCTAGTTGTTAGGTATAGTTCTTTCCTAGATCTATGGTATTGACTAGATCCTTGATGTCTAGTTCTCTCATAAATCTATGGACTTGACTAGTTCTTTGATGACTAGTTCTTTCCATGATTTATGGCTTGATCTACGACCTTGACTAGTTCTTAGATTGTTATTCCTTACCTATATAAGCAAGGCCCATTCTCATTGTATTTCATTGAGTTCCATAATAATATATGATATTACTTTGCTCATTTTTTTGCAAAGGTTTTGTGTAAAGTTATTCTGGCGAATTACTTTCATCTTATTGATCATGGTGTTTGATTAGCATCTATGTTCTTGGCTTGGTACGATCTGGTTATCGTTCCTTTTAGTGTCATGGTTTTATCATGCTCCAAAAATCTATAAATGATGACATTTTACTTGCACAGATCTGTAACATTACTAAAAGACCTAATTTGAGAAGCCTACAATGCAAGAAAATGGGGTGTATCCTAGAGTTTTTCATAAAACTTTAGGGATAGTAAAAACTAGAAAATGGGTATCGAGAATATACTATTAGTTTGTTGAGGAACCTCCTGCATGAAATTTATGCCTAGAAAAAAACTTAGACATGGATAGTAGGGGCTTGGTGAACTAGAATAGAGAAAAGGAGAGTTGGGAGAGAAGCATAAGGACCCGAGTTATAAAATTTGAGGCAAACCATATTGGGGAAAAAGGGTACTTGAATAATTTTTTAGTTTGTTTTGTTCATGTATGGATTTATCCAACCATGAACTCACCAATAGCTCTGATCTTAAGAGCACAAGAAGGCAATTTCGGGCAAGATAGGAGAAAGTTGATATTTTGATCTCTTTGAAATAAATTTAGTGATTGATATAACATTGGTTTGAGTTTTGGAACATGGTACAAGGGTTGGAAGGTGTTAGAGAAGATGAAAGTCTAAATTTTTCTTCATTTGGGGCTAAGACCAAAGAGAGCTAGTGAAGGAGAAATGAAGGTAAGAATAAATGAAGTTTTCATGAAACTTGATCATCTTACAGGTTGATTTAGCATTGCATGAAGTTTTAAGATAGGGTAAATGGATACTTGAAGAATAGTTAAAGCCTTGAGAAGTCAAAATTTTCATGGTTGAGTTATTAGACCATTTGGACAAGATCTTGAAAACATAACATATTTGGTGTGTAAGGTATTTTATTTTTGAAACTTGTTGATTGCATGAAAAATGATATGAGCTCTGCATCGAAAGTATGTGCAATAGGGGGCTTATGATAATATTGTTGGTGTGAGTCATATTCCACATAACTAGATAAGTAATCTTACTTAGGTGAGGTCATAGGTCTAGGTCTCGTTTTAGGGTCATCATGAGATTCCCTTACGCATCAGTGCGTCGATGTGTCGATTATCTCATTAGGAGTTACTTCCTATTCAGGGAATGAAACTCCCCCTCTCTACTTGAGAGGTCATCATTAAAAAATGGGGGGTTACTCAACACCCTCTATATGTACACCACTTCTGATCTATGAGATAGTGAGAAATTTTTGGATTGTTACAAGGTTTTGCCCCTTTGTCAAATTTTTGTATGCACACTTGGTTGATGTTTGATCCTTAATGTGACCTCATCATGCTTTGCCGGTTTGCAATTCCATTGAAATTCATGCTACCCCTCATGATCCTCGTGCTTTGTGTTTTCATGTTTTCATATTCCGTTGACACAAACTCACAATATTATTCTTTTGATGATGAGGATTGTGCTCTAAGTTTTGATACCAAGAGTACCACCGAGGAATCCTCTCCTCCTTATCTCACTATTCCAAAGAGTGTTGACATTTACAACATCTCATCGGATATCGAGCAGTCCCATTCTCAGACTCATATAGTCATTTCACCAACCTCATTTCCACTTCAAGTGTGTGAGGCCCCTTCCACTCCTCTACCTTCATTGGATGACTTATACCTGTCCTAAATCACTCTTCTATTTGTTTAGCCCCCTCATAGGGATGAGTATCTATCCAACCTTGGTCATCTTTTACAAATTCCACTTGTGATGCACTACACATTCCTCATCCTTATACAAGTGTTTTAGAGGATTCCATTATCTCCTTTGTTAGGAGTTCCCCTTCTAGGAATCTTATCACTTCCACTTTTCAGAGACCTTCATTGATCCACCCTTTCTTGTGGATCCTCTTTTTGTTGTGGGGGTTGTTGTGTTTCCTTCACATCACTTGGAAATCCTTTATGTGGGTGTTCCTCCTTCACACTCTGATATTTCTACACACATGGCATTACCTTCGATTCCTTGGCGCTCTCTTGCTAGACCTATGTCACACTTCCATGGAACAAACTTAGATTTCTTTGTGTTGCTACCTTCGGTTTCCTTCGCAGAGTGGGCAGAGTTCCAACACCTCATTTTTTTCCTTCTCAAGGCGAGACACATAGTTCAATGTAGGTGTCTCTTCTTGATCCAGGTAGAGGAATACATCATTAACACTCTTCTAGGAGACTTCCTAGAGTTACAGAGTTCAGATCCATCCATGGATGGAATCTTCTGTGTTCCTCTCATCTCCCTTTTACTCTCTCTTCTTCTTATTTCTAAGAGATTTCCCTTTTGTACATGGGTACCTTTTTAGGATTTTTGATTTCTAGAACCCATCTTTGACATCTTTCTTAGATTAGAGAGTGTTTTTTTCACTTGTGGGGGATGTTTTTCCCACTGGGTTTTCCTTCATTTCCTGAGTCCCTTGTTGTGCATGGGTACCTCATCAATATTTTGTGTCGGGACCCATTTCTCTCTTCTGACTTGCTTCCTCATCCTAAGTTATGATGAAGGTGGGTGTTGGTGTGAGTCATATTCCATGTCATTAGGAAGGTCATCTCACTTAGGTGAGGTCATAGGTCTAGGTGTCATTTTAGGGTCATCATTAGATTCCCTTATGTGTCAATTACGTCATTAGGAGTTACTTCCCATTCTGGGAATGTAACTCCCCCTCTCCACTTGAGAGGTCATCATTATGATACTAGGGTTACTCAACACCATCTATATGACACTGCTTCTAATATATAATATAGTGAGATAGTTTTGGATTGTATCAGGTTCTACACCTTTGTCAAATTTTTCCAGTCATGTTGGTTGATGCTCTCTCCTTCACAAGACCTCATCATGCTGCCGGTTTGCACTTCAGTTGATGTTTACACTATCCCTTGTGATCCGCGTGCTTTGTGTTTTCACGTTTTCCATAAAATATTTTGAATTGGAATTAGAGTGCAAGAGTATTGGATGATGGGGTAACATATAAGCACTAGAGACATTATGCACAACCAAAGACTTGTCTGTAGGAGGACTAGGAAGAGGGAATTTAAAATGAGAACTAGGGATGCTAGGAGGAGAAGCTTCAAAGGGAATACCTCTAATGGTGATAAATTATTTATTGTGGATGAAATTAACACATTGATGTATAACTAAGGGAATGAACCTAAGAGTACATATCTAGGGGATACCTAACATGCAAGGCATCAAAGCGAGAGAGCCGATGCAACCAAAAATGAAATTGATGTAGTAATAGGACCAAAAATAATAGGTAGAGTAATGCAGCAGTAGAGATGATTTTTATCAAGTGTAAGATTATGCATTTAAATGCCAAAATATTGAAGTAGCACGAGATAAAAAAACATTATCTTTATTGTGTGGATCTACCAAGACACCCTACATGGGTGTGTGATTGATAGAAACAAGAATATACAATACATCAAAAATAAGTGTAGTATAAATATATGAGTCATCCAAAGTGATGATCGAAGCAGAAGATAGTGTATGATTAGTTGTTCTAATCATTGCATCTAAATGTTTGTCATAAGAAGGTGGTGAAGGTACCACATGATAAACATTATGTACATCCAAAGAATATTTTGTAGTGTCATGCTTAGGAAGTGGATCATTGAATATGTTTAGCTTAGAAGTATTATTGGTTGACCTAGAATATTAAATAGGCTCATCACATCAAAAAGATTAAGAATATATAAGATATTGAATAACATGGTGAAGTTTTAAGCAATTGTCTATGATCAATTGCTTGAAACATTGATGATAATCACAATGAGCATTAGCATTGAACTTATTTCCTAAGGTATACTCATATCAACCTCAAATAGTGGAGGGAAAGATATGAGATTAAAACACGAGGAATTTAAAAGCAATTAAATTGAGGACTCACAAACTAAGGTTGTAGCTTAATAGGTTGTGAGATAACATTAACAATATCTTTAGAAGTAGCTTTGACATCATTGAGATTGATTTTAAATGTAGGTTTTCTTGAAAACATAACAACTGATGTATGAGGATAGCTAAAAACATACTTGAGTTTGTTCATATGTAACAACTTAGCCTCACACTCTTTCAAGGTATGGCATAGATGGTCAAAAGATCAAAAATTATCAAACATGACCAAATCTTGCAAAGGGGATAATAAGATTTGAGTGAATAGGTCTTGCAATTCATTATCAACTAAGATATTTTTCATCTTGGTGAGCAGGGTCTTATAATACAACACATAAGCATTAAGAGGTTTATTAGACCCTTGTCATATTTGAGCCAATTGTGCATAAGAAATTTTGTCCTCAATATTGATAGAGAATTGGGTCAAAATAGATTTGCTAAAGTAGTAAATACACACATATAGTGAGTGTGAAGATCATAAACCACTATAATGTAAATTCCTTAAGACTTTGAGGGAAGAGTTTAGTAAACAAGATGTTGTTAGAAGATTATTTAAATAAACAACATGGAATGAGTGAAGATTCTCAACAAGATCCCCTTTTCCATCTTAGATAGGAAATTTATGAGCAGCAAAACCAATAGGTAATGGATAATAAAACACTTATGGTACTAGGGTATTGTGAAGTAACTGTGTAGAATACATAGTGTTATAAGAAGTGGATACACATTGTTGCAATTGTAAAATGTGTGCTTGTAAAATATGAACAAGGGACTCAAGAGCTTGCGTGCTAGAATAAGATATATGAAAACCATGAGGAGTAAATATGGGATGTGTGGTGATAATTGTAATTATAGGAATAGGTATAGAGACATTTGACATCAATAGACAATGTAAACCTAAAGGGGTAAACACCACATATATGGGGATAATAGATAATGGGGTGTGTTAATAAAACATGCTTAAGTTTACCCAATTATAATGGATATAGAGGGCTTTTCTTGCAAGAATTGATAAAATTATTGGGATTCCTCATAAAGTATACCCTAATCATGATGATCATTGTGGGAATTAGAGTTGTGGGTTTGACCATGATCAACAATGATAGAAAAGGAAGTATTAGTGAATAAATCTTGTGTTGGATTAACAAAATGATGAGAAAGAAAAACATCAAGAGTGGAACATTCTATAGGAGCATAAATTATGGTAACTATATTCTTTGATATAGGTTTAGAAGGAATTGGCTCACGATGAGAAGTGAGGGGTGAATTGTCATGAAATTTTATAGGAAGGGTAGTGATAAGATCATCACAACAATAAGAAATATCAATTATAAGAGTTGGTATAATTGTTAGATCATTAGCACTTGTTGTCTTGAGGGGAGGTACCAAATTTAATTTGGTGTCATAACTCATAAAGAAACAATTCCAAAATAATTTGGGGGTTATAATTGGAGCAATTAGTGTGGTTGTAGTAAATGTATTGAAGTCAACATAATACTTGTGATCCATGAAAAAGTATGCATGACGATAAACAAAAGAAAACACAAGCCTAGAAAAATAATCATGCACCCAAATAGAAACCCTAAATCAACTAGGGTTTAGAGATCAATAGGCCTAATACACAAGTATTAGATCATATATTAGGTGAAGGCTCGATTAAAGTGGGTTCACATAAATTTTAACCCTTAGTTAAATTTTAGGTCAATTTAATTAGGTGTAGAATAGATAGAGTTAATTTACAAATCTAAAAAGATGATACAATAAAAATACTAATTCAAATTTGTAACTTAGATCGATAGGAAGAATTTTCATACATAAATTTACCTAAAATGAAATCAAAATCATGAAATGGAGGTATAAAATAACTTATCTAATTACTGATGACTTATGGAGATATGATACTATGCAATAATGAAACATGGAGATCTGAACCTAAGTGACCTTCACAACTTAGACCTTGTAACTATAATCGCGCTTGGGTTAGGACCATGCCATTAGGTCGAGACCATACCATACAGATCCTTGACCCTTACGTATGGTCTTGGACCTAATTTGAACCTTCCTCTAAAACGTTTTAGGTTGTTTGCATTCCTAGATTTATCCATAACTATCAAACCCTATTTTCACACAAGCAATGAAGCTCTCTAATTGGGATAATCATCACCTCAAACCCTAGCCATGGATTAATATTTATGAAATAAAATATTATAAGGGTTTTGGGAACTCCGTGCATCATCAATATTGGAACTACTCAAGAGGTCTCAAAATGCATTTCGTTCTCCACCTAGCATGTGATATCTAGATAGATTAATCAAATTTGGAAATTTCTTTGACCATGTTTTTTTGACTTGGATCTTGCTAAAAATCTTGGAGAGAGGATTTTGGATGCTTGTAGATGAGAGATATGGCCACCTTGACCTAGTTTGTAGCTTCACACATGATGTGTGTGTTTTGTTAATTACTATAGATGTGTAATTATGAGATTTAGGGATTTTTAGATGTATTTTGCAAGTGTATGAAGTGAGTGCTCTAGTGCATTTCCTTAGGAGTTATAGGTTAGAAAATGAGGTAGTGTTTACTTGATTATAAAGGGTTCATTGGATGATTTATCTAAATTAGTATGACCCAGATGAAGTATAAGACCCAAAAAGTATATGAATTTTAAAGTGCAGTTGGAATACATGTGTGTACAAGACTGTATAAAGAGGTTAGGACCAGTTGGTAGGGCCATGACCAAACCATACGGCCCCGAGAATAAGAGTATAAAACATGCCAAATGAATTTTGGAGATGGTAGACTGATTTTTATCTATTGATTTTGTGCATTGTATTTTTAGGTTGTGTCAACATGTCAGGTGTGCAAAGATAAACAAGCCAAACAATGGAACTCATAAAGTTCTAATTAGAAATGGATAAGTTACATTTATCATAACAAGAGTGCATAGACAAATCAAGTGTTTCCAAAGTGAAAATGATCAAATTTGAGTGTTTGCGGAACAACTTACAACAATTTCTACTACAAATGAAGAGTTGATAAATGTTAAAATGGAGAAGATCATAAGAATATCAAGAATGTCATATTTTTAAGGAATATTAGACAAAATAATTTATAGAGAAAATTTATTTTAGGATGGATATTTCAAATTTCAAAAGAAAAAAGTGGTTGTGGAATTGCACCAATATTTTTAAATTACCCATATGCCTAAGGGATGTGGATCACATGTTCTTGATCCTCCAATAACAATGTTGTATTCACTAAATAAATAATCCTAGAATTGACCATGAAAATATAATTGAATAATTCTTAGAGGGGGATGATTTTCCAAAAGAAACTACAAGATGAAGCTTTAAGAATATATTTCCACACTTTTTGCAAAAATAAGGTTGTGTGTAGATGCCAAGTTTCTTAGGTAAAATAGGAAAACATTAAAAATGAGATAAAAGTTGCAATTGAGATTAAAGAAAATAAATATGGACGTGAACAATTCTTCTTTATATCTCAAACAAAATCTTAGCCACCAAAGCAAGAATATGCAGGCTTGCCTAGTGGTCATTTATCATATGCCTCTTATTTTTATAACCAAATGCATGTTACTCCTATTCATAATTGGTACACAACTAATTCTTTAAAAAAATATACCACAATCTTAACATTATCAAAACCAATACCAAAAATTAAATGTATAATGGTAGTGGTTTAAATGTTGATCATGGTGGCCACCACCCTAAAATTTCAACAATCACAAAATCATGGTGGGTTTCAATAATTCCAAAAGCCACAAAAAGATTTGCTACTCTAAAATCCTAATAACTAAGTGTAAAATGCCCTATGAACCACATTTTCCTTCTCATCCTACACCCCGCCTTGATAATAGAATGGATCAACTAGTTTATAATAATTAAATGATTACATACCCACTACACCTATTATACCCTCATTCAAGGGAGTGGTAAGAATTCCCACATTATCCATAGTAAAATAATCTACAAAGGATGTCTCTAATCCCTGTAATGATCAAGGGGAGGCTCAATAATTTTTTTCATAAAAGTGAATAAATGTTTTTTCCATAGTTAACTATTCCAAACTATAAAAATATGCCTATTTCTACAAAGGAAATCCAAGAGCTATGATTTAGGAAGCAAAAGGAAATACCCTTAAACATTCTAAGCAATTGGAAAACCTGTTAATCTCATAAACATAGTTTCTTATAAGAACTTTAATCCAAGAAACCCTATTTTGATACCATTTTTTTCTAATTGAGATATTGAACAATTGTGTATGAATTGAATAAAATCAAATTACAATAGATAATAGTAAACCTTTATATCATAAATCATATTTGGGTAAAATAAGGTAAATTTCACTAGCATAAATGAACTAAATAGGAATGCAAAAACTAGGGTTAGAATATTTTAATAATATTATACCAAAATTAGATGATAATGATCTAAAATTTTACATGAGGGATCCTTTTATGGAGATATCCTAAAATAGGACAAAGTCTTCGAGATGCAGGAACATCATTCACATGTATATATAAAAATTTTGTTGTCTCTGTAATTTTGGAAGTGAAATAGGTTTTAGGGACATGTTTCTAGTGTTTTGTGTGGGTCCCAACTCATTTGGGTCCTTTCTTGTATGTAATAAGGCCATTTGGGGTTTTCCCTCCAAAATGGGCCATTCAAATATTTAAATTTACAATATAGTAGCATTCAAAGGCTAAAGTGATAGGTTAGGATGTAGAAAGGTGTAATGGTTCTAAAATATCCTTATATGATGTGATTTCATATTTTCCATCCTTCTAGTAGGATTTTATAAACTATGGTCCTCACTTACCATGGTTAAGTCACTAAGCTAGTGTGAAACTACCTCTTTAGGGTTTTAAAAAGGAGGTATTCAAATCTGTGAAGAATTATTAGATGGTAAGGAAGGTGGATAATAATAGGTAGGAGGTATAACAAATCCAAGAGGCTCAAGAAATTATCTGTATGAGATCATGTCCATTTTTGTAAAACAAATCTTGTAAATATAATGTTTGAGATCTTATGAATATGAAGGGCATATGAATGAATGAAAGTGTATGATGTTTCTCTTGTTTATGTGATATGATATTGTTAAAATTGATGAAATTTTATGAGTGGTAGTAGGGTTTATGTGATAGTGTTGTTCTTGTGTGATTGAGATTTGTGGCATGATTTCCAAAATGGGGTTAGGTCTGATTTGGGAAGATTGGAGAGTGTTTGGCATGGTTTCCTGTTTATAAGGGGAAACATATATATTTTGGTGTTGTATCCTGATTGAATAGTTTTTGAAGATGGTAAAATGATGTTATCTATAAGAGAAGGCATGTTATCAAGACTGGGAATCTCGAGAAAAGCTAAATTCATTCATTCTAGTGGAGGCAAGCAATCTGTTTGTACTATTTCCTTGTTTTGTTGGAAAGGAGAAAACATGAATAACTATAATTGTACTCAATATAAAAATTCAAAAAAAAATTTGAATGTAGTTTGATGCATAAAGAAATGTTTCATAAATTTTAAGAGAAAATGAATAAGTTTTGATATGTCAAACATAGAAAACATAGTCTTAAACCCCTTTTTGTGTAAGAAAGCAATCACAAAATCTTATGGATCTAGTTTATGGAGGAAACATTTATTACAATTCACTAAAGGGGAAATTTTATTCTCATAAAAATATAAATTTTGCAAGTGGAACAAAGTTATAAAATTTTATAAATACCGAGTTATGAATTTATTTAGTTTATCGCCTGTGATTGTCCCTATCTAGGAAAAATTTATAAAAACATCGAATTTGTGTTTTATGAATCCAGCTTCTTATAAATATTAGATTGTATGGTCTTTATAATATTAATATGATGTGTGTGAATTTTTATCATTAAATTCACATGTGGGAGAAAGATATGATCAAATTTCAGTTTTGAGATCTTGAGAGACCTAGAGACCTAATCATGCAAACGATGACAATACAATTGAAGCACTTATCTTGAGAGTTGGAACACAAAACTTGGTGAGAAGCATAAAATCAATAATGGGTGTCAAGATATATAATTATTTTCTCTTGAAGTTAGTGAGTTGTTCTAAACAATAAGGTTTGCATAAAAGCATGGCTACAAGAATATGCTTAATTGAAAAACAATTTTAAGTGAATTGAAGAAGATAGGTTCAAAGGTAGAATATGAAATTTTAGGTGAAGTAGAAGGGCCCTAAAGGGTATCTAAAAATGTGTTCACAATCTTTTGAGTCTTGGTGAGATTTTCTAGACAACAAGCTTTGCATGTCTTTAAGGCTAGTAGCCTTATTCTTAAGCACATGAGAGAATTTGATAAAATGGAGTTTTGATACACTAATGTATGTTATTGGGTGGTGTTGTAACATGGAATAAAGTGCAAGGAGAGTGTGACCAATTATAATACAAATGACACAAGTTTATTTCATGATTTTGGCCTTTTGGCCCAATAATTTCCTTGTGAAGATAAGAGAAATTGCTTGGTTAGATGTCATTGAAGCTAATGGTTGGCATGTTGGTGTTGTATTATGTTTAGTTTTCTCATTCCTCTACATCAAGTGGTATCAGAGAAGGTTTTTATCTTTGGTGGTAATGATAAAATATTTATTGAAGTGAAGAAAGTAAGAAGTCATTGTTGTTACAAGACTTTGTATATATGTGTGTGTGTTTATGAATTTTGGTGAGTTGATTTGAGGAAAAGAGTTGTTTAAACTAACAAGATTACATTATTATAATATTTGTGTGAATTTTATAGGTTTCTCCTTGAAATAAGACAAAAGAGAAGAAGTAAGAGATACAAGTGAAGAAAGAGGCAAAGAAAAAGTGGAAAGAATCCCAAGAAGAGATAAAAGGAAAAGAGAAGAAAGAAGGAAATTCAAGAGACTAGGTGTGAAAAATAACCTAGGTGAGGCTTAAGAAAGGTGGAAAATACTTTCTAGGAGAAAATAGAGGAGAAAGTGAAGATAGTGAAGGGATTTCTTAAGTTCTTAAGCCATGAGAAGAAAGAGAAAGAAGAGAGAAAAAGAGAAAAGAAGAAAGGATGAAGGAGTTAACAAAGAAGAGAGAGTTAGAGATGCAACAAGAAATACGAGAATTAAGAAATGATTTCAATCAGTTGTGAATTTTGATGGAAATATTGAAAGAAAGACAAAACCAAGGAGTTGAAATAGTGATGAAGAAGATAGTTAAGTGGCCTATAAGGTTACTTATAGAGAGGAAGAAGAGAATGCAACTAAGGTGATGCATGAGCATATTTTATATAACTAATTTTTGCTTGAATAAGATACATAGGGTGTCTTAGGATGTTTATAAGGTGTTCTAGTCCATTTGGACTCATGAAATTGTAATAAGAGCTCATATGGAGTTTTCCTTCCAAAATGACTCATTTGAATATTTGAATTGTCAAGTGCTAAGTTAGTAATCCTAGGAGGTAGTATGTTAGTCATTCAAGTGTTAGTATAGGATTTACATTGATTTTATAGGAACATGTAATTACATAACCTAAATTAATCCTACCAAGATGTAAAATCAATATAGTTGGCTTAACCATGTGTCAGTTAAGTGGTGGAAACTAAACCATCACCTCTCCTTCTTTATAACCATGTTAAGGAATTCGAATAGTAGTGTGAGAAAAGGTGGTGGAAGAGGTTGGTGAGAGGAAGAGAAAGGGTTTTTGTATCATAAATGTCTCAAGGAGCTTTGAATAATTTCACTGATCAAAGAAACTAATCTTCTGAAAGGAATTTTGTGTATTATTGCTTTGTTATTACTTTGTGGATGGAATTCATGCATTTTGTATAAGGAAGACATGTTTGTTTGTATAAATTTGAATCATTATTGATATTTAGTGTTGGAAAAATATTGTGTATAAGTGTATATGGTTGTAAAGTCCCTATTATTCCAAGGAAGAAGCATGAAGAGGTGATTAAGGACAAGGAGACACTTACAAGCAAGAACATTGAATTGTGTGCAAAAGGTAAGGACGAGACAATCGTGATAAATTTTTATTACTAACTCAAAATGATATGAAATTTTTACTGTATAAGGATGATAAGCTTGTGAAAATTATTTTAAAGTTTTTATATATTATATGTTTATCCAAAGTTGTGATGAAAACTCGGTTTAGACCCGATTAGGAGAGCAAAAAATCATTCTCATACATGGTAAAATGAGAATAAATGAGATTTTTTTGAGGAGTTAGGTTCTGAAATTTAGAGGGTATAATAATGAGAGCATTTTACAAGTGGTATTTTAAGTATATTGATATTTTAAGACGTTACAATAATATATGCATGACAGAAATTTGCTATAGACAACTTGGTCTTGAGAACACTAGAATGACAGTTTTAAGCAAGATGGGTAAATATTGTGGTTTGAGTATTTTTGAGTCATTGTAATGATTTATTTAATATTAATTGAAGTGTTGAAACAAGTTACATGCATTGGGAAGTTACATAGAAGTCTAAAAAGAGAAGCATCACTAGTTGTTGTTAAGAACTAGTGAAGAAGGAACAGGTAAGTGAAAGTGAGTCTTTCTTGAAAAGAGATCAATTTTATGGATGAAATGACATTGTGTGAGGCATATAAGTAAGGTATAATGATTTTATGCCAATTAATTTGAATATATCAAATTTTACATATATATGCCATTTTAGGCTACAAGGAAGATCCTCCTTTTGCAGAGCTTGGTGTAAGTTTGTTGATTGAGTATCTTAACTTATTGAAAGAATGATGAAAATTAATTTACTTTAAATCATAAGGGTGTTACTAATAATAAGAAAGAAGGTAAAATAATATGCCTAAGAGTACATGAAAACAATAAAAAGAGGAGGTAAGATAAGTTATATTTGTAGGGGATGAATAAACTAGTGAAGAACAATATGAGAAAGAACAAGAAAAATCAAGTTATAAGTTTGTATATGAGAGCAAAGAACAACTAGAAGATGAGATTCAAGAACTTGATTGTGATTCAAAATGGTGAAGAAGTGAGGGATGATGGAGGAAAATTTGAGCCGACAAATGAGAGGACTGAAAATAAAGACAAGAATGAAGATAAATCAACTTTTGAAACAATGTGTAAGTTAGAGAAGCGAAGAAGAAGTAAAAGACACATACGAAGAGACTCAAAAGTCTCTCTATTTTTCATCTAAGGTTTTGTGTGATTGTGTATGTGTAGGTTTTCTTGATGAAGAGGTGAAATCCATTGAAGAAACAACTCTTGAAAGAGCTCAAATGAAGAGGAAGACATTTGAAATCCTCATTCTAGAGGACAAAGATATAAAGAAGAAGATTAAGACAAAATTTGAATAAAAAAGAATAATGTTTCCTATGAAGAGAAGAATAGTAAAACAAAAGTAAGGAGGAACTTAAAGGTATCGCAAAATGGGAAGAAAAGGAAGAAAAAATCCAAATTTGTACAAGTTTATAAATCTTCCCACTTGGGAGTATGATGCAGAACATCATTCACATGTATATATCAAATTTTGGTTGTCTTTGCAATTTTGGAAGTGATATAGGTTTTAAGGACATGTTTCTAGTGTTTTTTGTGGGTCCTAACTCATTTGGGTCCTTTATTGTATGTAATAAGGCTATTTGGGATTTTCCCTTGAAAATGAGCCATTCAAATATTTGAATTTACAATATTGTGGCATTTAGAGGCTAAAGTGATAGGTTAGGATGTATAAAAGGTGTAATGGTTCTCAAAGATCCTTATATGGCATAATTGCATACTTTCCATCATTTTAGTAGGATTTCACAAAAACTGGTCCTCACTTACCATGATTAAGTCATTAAACTAGTGTGAAACTACCTCTTTAGGGTTTTGAAAAGGAGGTATTCAAATGTGTGAGGACTTCTTATATGGTAACCTAAAGGTGGAAAATATTAGGTAGCAGGTTTAAGAGAGAGAAGAGGATAAATAAATGATCTGCATGAGATCATGTGCATTGTTGTAAGATAGATCTTGTAAATATAATTTTGAAATCTTATGAATATGAAGGGAATATAAATGAATGGTTGTGTATGATGTTTCTCTTATTTATAATATATGATATTGTTAAAATTGATGAGATGTTATGAATGGTATTAGGGTTTATGTGATAGCGTTGTTATTGTGTGATTTAGATAGGTGACATGATTTACAAAACAAGGTTAGGTCTGATTTGGGAACATTGGAGAGTGTTTTGCATGGTTTCTTATTTATAAGGGGAAAACTATATCTATTGGTTGATGTGTCCTGATTGAATAGGTTATGAATATGGTATAATGATGTTATCCATAGGAGAAGGCATTTTATCAAGTTGGAGAAGCCTGAGAAAAGCTAAATTTATTCATTCTAGTGGAGGTAAGCAAACCGTTTGTAGTATTTCCTTGTTATGGTAAAAATGTTAGGAGTATCTATATTGTAGTGTGAACATAGAATATTATGTGAGTGATTATATTATCTAGGATAATATAATATGTGTTGTAATAATTAATTACATTATTGTAAATCTAATTATGAGTGGGTGAGTAAATATTGCTATGATTTGTTGAGTAAACAACTCATTAACAATATTAGTTTTGTGAGAAAACAAAATCTCACGTAAAATAACATGAAGTTGTTTTAGGAGTTGTGTGTGGAGATATTTATGGAGATTATCTCTCCTTAAATATAGGAACTACCTCTCCTATATATATATATGGGTGTAATAATTCCTATGTAATAGAAAGAATGAAGAGTAAGTTTTCAGATTTAATTTATGCAATTCTGATATTATATTTTCATTTGGTACCAGAGTAGGTCTGATGCGGGAAATTTCAGTGTTTTCTTGATCAAATCCGTCTCAAATAATAGATTTCTATATTTCATTTCTGGATTTGGGTTTTTCTATAATTTTGTACGTGGAACCAAGTGTTTGTCAAAAAATGACAACATAAATTTCAGCAGAACCCAGTTCGTATTTTTGAAGAAATTCAGATTTCACTATTATTGAAAGTTTTCTCCAATTTCCAATAATGCTGAATTGTTAATATAGAGTCTTGGCTTGCTTGGAGGTTCAAAGGTATTCTATATAAATTTTTAAAGTACTTGATTCAATTCTATATTTTTTTATTAGTATTTTACAAAATAATGGAGAAATTAAATCTGATTGAAAAGTTTGAAGGACAAGATTTCCATACATGGCAACTACAAATGCAATTACATTTAATAGAAAAGGACTTATGGGATGTAGTTAAAGCCAATGCAATTCCACCAATGACTACAAATGATCTAGCTAAATGGAATGCAAAATATCAAAGAGCTTTGGGTACCATTGGTTTGGGCTTATCAAAAGCCTATTTGCATCATGTGGATTTCACAAAATCTGCAAAAGAAATTTGGGAGTCTCTTAACAAATTGTTTGGTTCTGAAGCTGAAACGACAAAGACTACACTGAAGCAATGCTTGTACGGGTTGAAAATGGAAGAGAACTCAAAAATGATAGATCATATAAGTAAGTTTTACTCTTTGCTAAATCAACTAGCTAGAATTAAAGAGTCAGTAAAAGACGATGATGCTAAAGCAATACTCCGAATAGTATGCCTAAAATTTATTCAAATATTGTGTTTACTTTAAGCAAGGTAACAATTAGCTTAGAAGGAGTAATCTCCACATTACTTGATCAGAGTAATTATGAAGAATATGAAGAAGTAATGTATGTATAGAATAAAGAAAGTACTTCATCTAAGAAAGGAAAGTTCAAACCAAAACCTTTCCCTTTTAAAGGTAAAATGAAATGCTATTACTGTAATGAATCGGGACATGTAGCCTTGAACAGAAAAAGAGGAAAAAATATCTACTTGATGACAAAATAAATCAAAAGCTCTTTTGGTTGAAGAAGAAACTGATTGGGATGAATACTCTAAAGATGAGGAACTTTCTTGTCCTAGTGATGAGGAATTCTTATGGTAAATAGTTCACTTTTTGGAGGAAGGAGGAATTTTAGGGCCTCTCGTCAGTCACCAACGATGGGGTCACATATAGCACTGGTGGCACATTTTAATAATATTTTTCAGTTGTTTTCTTTGAGTGATGTGTGCAGATATAAAACATGTTCCTTGTCAAAGATTGAAAAGAGGAGGATGTGAATTTTGGATGCTGAGAACATTTGTTTACAGGAGGGAAGCTTCTACGTACGTTTCTTTGAATGTCTTTGTACTTCATTAGAAGATGATCATCTGGTGAGTAGATTCATGCGGAGAGGTGATCATGATCAGCTAGTGAGCTAGAGAGGTGATCATGTGCAACAAGATCCAGTAGCAACTGCGGAACTCTCTCATACTCATGTTTTCAGGTGCTCTTGCCCCATGTTCACACTAAGGGGGTGAATGTTAGGAATATCTATGTTGTAGTGTGAACATAAAATATTATGTGAGTGATTATATTATCTAGGATAATATAATATGTGTTACAATAATTAATTACATTGTTGTAAATGTAATTATGAGTGGGTGAGTAAATATTGTTTGATAGCATTTCTTATAATCATACCCTTCGTCAAGGGAAAAAATGTGTGTATAAGATGGCCAATTACGACATCCATTGTAATGATTATAAGCTATGGTGTAAAGTTGATATATTACCCATAGATATTAATGAGACCATCAGTAGAGATAGAGGGCACTAAGTTTTATAATGTTGGCACAAGTGAGAAATGTGGTAGCGACAACTTACTTAATATCTTGTTTTCCAAGATTTATGCCAGTGTGAAAGAAGGTCTCTTGTTGAATTTTTGTAGAAATATGAACAAGCTTGGTCCAGGTGAATATGAGGGGTGATAGGATTCATGTTGAACTTGCTATCCATAACATTGATGCATGTAATCAGCCTCTGTGGAACAGCTTAGGATTGGGGGTTTCAACAATTTCATTTCCAAATTACATGGTCATGATCCCTCTCTGTCTAAGGATTTCGGAAAAGCTTGGAAAGTGGATAAGTTTGTTGTTAGAGGGATGGAAATTGAGGTGTATGAGTCCTCCATTGCCTAGTCATGGACGAGCTTAAAATTTTAAGGATAGAACCCGCAGAGAACATGAAATTGAGCGGTTCTTTGTTGGCAAGGAAAGATGTTCTTTCTTTACGAGATGGTATTGCTAGGTCATGCATTCTAGGTATTTGGAGAGAGGTGTGCCTTCATATTATGAAGTACATCACTCTGGAGGGTAAATACAGAAAAATATATACTCACCATTTGACCCTTCTGAACATGTTCCGCCATAAGGTCATGGTGAGCATCCCCTTCTTTCTGTATATGTCGCTGACTAACTCCTTAGTGGCTTTCCAACAGGAGAAAGTGGAGTCGCCTCTACATGAAGGGCTCATTCTTCTGATGTATGAAAATGGGAAACCTGCTCTGTATCCTCCCCTGAAAGATCATGTGGATGAGGATGACCTCACTCTTGTTGACTGCCTCACTAAGATGAAGGCCGACAATTATAAATTTGTTGGGGAGGATTCTAGTAAAGATATGGGTGAGGCTAGTTGTGGGGAAGCAAGCACTTCGAGAAAATGAGACAGGGATGGAAATTTAAAGGGTTTAGAGGATTTGAGTAGTAAGGTTCAGTACTTAGAAGGGGTGCTCCATGCGATGGAAGAAATTAATGCTGGCCAAAGGGATACAATGATGGATGCCATCAATGCTTCCAAGAAAATTGTCACCGCACAAGTGAAGTCCAAGAAGAAACTTCTTGAGCTAGAGGACTAGGTCAAAAATCTCAGCGACAAGTTGGAAAGGATGGAGGAGGGCACCAAAAGAAGTATTTTCAACTTGTGCATCAGCAGCTCTGAGGATGAGTTGGAGGATGATATTAATGATAAAGGTCTTAGAGTGGTGGGAACAAAGATAGCCACAATGGTAACAGTGGGGGATCCCCAAAAAATTAATGTTTGTTTCTGGTCTGTTGGCAGAATTTTGGCGAACTTCTACTATTTTTCTATTTTGGAGACTGTTTCTCCTTCTCTCTGGTTTCCCCACCTTGCTATAAAGTTTGGTCCTTCTTTGTAAGAGTTAAGCATGTTTAACTCCTTTCTCGGGACTTTTTCGTTTCCTTCTTGCTGGTTGTTTTTTTATTCTCCTTTTGTAATGGCCCCTGGGAGCTGATCCCTATTTTTACCGTATCTAATAAAAAATATTGTTATGAGTTGTTGAGTAAACAACTCATTAACAATATTAGTTTTGTGAGAAAACAAAATCTCACGTAAAATAACATAAAGTTGTTTTAGAAGTTGTGTGGAGATATTTATGGAGATTATATCTCCTTAAATATAGGAACTACCTCTCCCGTATATATGGGTGTAATATTTCCAATGTTATAGCAAGAATGAAGAGTAAGTTTTCAAATTTAATTTATGTAATTACGATATTATATTTTCAAGAAAGGAGAAAACATGCATAACTAGCATTGTCTTGAATAGAAAAGTAAAAAAATTAGTGTGAAGGGAGTGTGAGACATGAATAAATATTTAATAAAGTTTCATAGAAAATGAATAAATTTTGATAGGTCAAACATATAAAACACAGTCTTAAACCTCTATTTTGTGTAAGAAAGCAATCACAAAATATTATGGATCTGGTTGATGGAGGAAAAATATATTAAAACTCACTAAAGGAGAAATTTTCTATTTATAAAAATAGAACTTTTGCAAGTGGAATTTTTGAAATTTTATAAATCTTGACTTATGAATTTATTTAGTTTGTTGTCATGTGAGTGTCCTCGTGCAGAAAATTTCTAAAAACATCATAATTTGTGTTTTATGAACTCGGGATCTTGTAAATATTGTATCTGGAGGGTCTTTATACGATTTATAAGATGTGTGTAAATTTTTATTATTAAATTCTCATGTGGGAGATATATATGATTAAATTTCAGTTTTGAGATCTTGAGAGACCTAGAGATTGAACAATACAAATGGTGACAATATAGTTGAAGCAATTATCTTGAGAGTTGGAATACAAAACTTGGTGAGAAGTATAAAATAAGAAATGGGTGTCGAATATAGATTCTAGTTCTGTGGAGGTCAAAAATATGCTTGAGGCCATTGGCCTTGAATAAATAGACACAGTTGAGGATGAAAAAAGCCTAGCTATCACACCTTTATCTCAACCCAAAAAAATTATGAAGAAAGCCCATCCGAAGGTAGATTTAGGAGGAAATAAATCTATTTCTAGTCGACCCACTTTGATAGAGAAGAGGGGTAAAGATTCAAATAAGGAAGTCTCAGAAGGGAGTCAAAGATCCTTGATGGCGAGTTTCTCCAAAACTAAATCTTTTAAATGATCATTTTAGCATGAAATATTGGGGGTTAAATAACCCTTGCAAGCATAAGATTTTAAGAGATCTCATGAAATATAATAAACTTGATATTCTTATGATTCAAGAGACTAAAATGAGTTTTGAAAAATTAAAGGAAATTAAGATTTTTTTGGAAGGATGTTGTTTGTAGATGTCTTAATTCATTGTAGCTTCAGGGGATTAGCTTGTTTTTGAATGGTCTTATAATGGAAGGAGAGGTTTTTCTATACATTCAACACCATTTAGCTATCTACTTCACTGATCTGATTACCAAAATAAAATGGATCTTGTCCAATGTTTATGCTCCCAACTTTGGGAATGGTAGGAAAGAGCTTTGGAAGGAAACGACAAGATTTAGAAGCTTTTTCAAGGATTTGGACTGGATGATAGGAGGGGAATTGAATACCCCTCTTCTACCCTCTGAAAAAAAGGGAGGTATTACTACCTTCTCTAAAAGCATGGAAGATCTTGCCAATTTCATTCATCATAATGGTCTTTTTGATTTGGACCTTAGGGGACCAAAGTTTACCTGGTCAAATAGAAGAACATGTAAAGAATTAATCCAAATTAAATTAGAAAGATTTCTTGTCAATTTCCAATGGGTTCAATCTCAGTTGTATTCCTTGTCTTCTCTTTCCCACACGGGATCATATCATAATCCTATTCTTCTCAAATTCAATGATGCTCGAGAAGTCAAAGGTAGACCCTTTTATATTTTTGGTGGAATATTATGACTAAAGGGAACAATATGTATCAAGTCATTGCAAAAATGAATATTTTTAAAGAGAATATAAAAATATGGAATACAAAGGTTTTTGGGAATATCTTCCTGCAAAAAAAAAAGTGGCTAAAGATTTAAGATATCTTGAAGAACTTATTGAAGTTGGGGAGTGGAGTATACAAGAAAAATAATAGGAAAAAATATTGATTTCTGAATTTCATAATCGTCTAATTAAGGAGGAAATCTATTGGAAACAAAAATCTAGAATAAACTGGCTTAAGGATGGCAATAAGAATACTAATTTCTTCCATGTCTCTGCTACCATTAGAGCTAACAAGGATATAATCCAAGAAATCAAAAAACCAAATGGGTCCCTTGCTAATGAGGAGAACGAGATTTTAGAAACTATAATAAGCTATTTCAGAGGTTTTTTTCCATAGGTCCACAAGCCAATGAGAGAATTTTGGACAATACTCTAAACCTTTTTGATAGAGTTATTAGTGATGAGGACAATAGGGATCTATTGGTGAGTCCTAGTGAAGAGGAAATTAGAGCTATTATTTTTCTTATGGAAGGAGATAAATCTGGAGCTAGATGGTTTAATGGATTTCTTCTTCCAATTATATTGGGATATTATCAAAAAAGAGGTGGTGAAAGATACTTGGAATTCTTCAACTATGGATTTCTGATTTAAAAATTTAATCATACCTTTATAACCCTTATTACAAAATTTTTGGAGCTAAATATATCAAGGACTTCAGGCCCATTAGCCTTTGTAACACCCTTTATAAGATCAGTTCTAAAATCTTGGCCTTTAGATTGAGGGATGTTCTTCACAAGTTCATCTCTCCCAACCAAGGAGATTTTGTCCTAGGAAGGAAAATTTTGGATAACATTATAGCCATTCATGAAACCGTTCATTTAGTGGAAAAATACAACCATGAGGCTATGATGGTTAAACTTGACATGTACAAGGCTTATGATAAAATTTCATGGAAATTCTTAGGCCTTATCTTGGGTAAGTTGGGATTTAACCCCAAGTTCATTCAAATGATTCAGGAATGCACTTCTACCCCTTATTTTTAGTTCTCATTAATGGTAAACTTTCAGGTTTTTTCAAGACTAAAAGAGGTTTGCGACAGGGGGATCCCCTTTCTCCCTTCCTTTACATCATTGTTGTTGAAGCCCTGATTCATTTGTGTCAAAAAGCTAAAAGAGAGAAGACTGATGGGCATTAGGGTGGTTAATGGGATTGATAACCTTTGTCTTCAACAATTCATTGATGAAAATTTTATTCTAGGATTAGATGATGTTAATGAAGCAATATTTTTCAAAGAAATTATTAAAATCTATGAGTATTTCTCTGGAAAATATTAAAGTTCCACAAAATCTCATGGTTATTTATAAATGTTAGTCCACAACAACAAAGTAGATTGGATGAAATTTTGGTTTATAGAATACAAACACTTCTTGAAAAATATTTAGGGATGTCATTAAGTGGTACTAACCTAACACAAGACACCTAGAACCCACTAATTGAAAGGTTTAAAAAAATTTGGCTTTGTGGAAGGGATCCCTTCTTTCCCAGAAGGAAAAGTTCAATTGATGTAGAGTTCTTTCCAAGGAGTGGTAATATATATAATTTCCATATTCAAGATTCATGTTAAAGTCAGAATGGCTATTGAAATAATACAAAAATATTCCTATGGTCTGGAACTAAGGAAAAAACTAGAATTCCCCTTATTGCTTGGGAGAAAGTTACTAAACCCAAGAAGTATGGTGGTTTAGGACTCAAGGATATTCAAATCATGAATGAAGCCCTTATAGCCAAGGTCAGATGGAGAATGTATAAGGAACAAGGAACCTGGGTGGATATTCTACAAGTGAAATATTTGCAAAATGTTAGTGGAATGAGTGTCTTTTTTTACTAATGATGACCTCCTCGAAAGGTTCCAATTTTTGGAATAATATTTCCCAAGCCAGAGGTCTCTTACTCAAAGGTATGCTATGGAATCTTAGGGAAGACAATAATATACAATTATGGGATGATACATGGTTAGAAAAGTAACCTCTGGGGAAATATGAACATTGGGCCCATCTCAAGCATTACTACTACCATGAAAAAGGAGTGTTGGTTAAAGATTATTGGATTCTTAACCAACAAGATCCTAAATGGATTAACATTCTTCCACCTCCAAATTCTATTGGATCAAGAAGGAATTTTTTTGATATGAATAAGAAACTAAGAAACTTTCACATACCTAACAGACTTAGTCATGATGAGATGATTTAGAGAAAACTATTTCTGGGGACTATGAAGTCAAGTCTGGTTATGCCTTAGCCTTTGAAGGCAATGAAGAGTATAGGGATTGGTCTAAAATTTGGAACAAGAATCTCATTCCCAAGATAAATTTCTTCTTCTGGGAAACCATTCAGAATAAAATCCTCACTATTGACAACCTCAAGAAGAGAGGAATGATTGTGATCAACAGATGTACTTTGTGTAAAGAAGAGGAGGAAATGATTAAACATATATTCTTGGAATGTAATTACTCTTTCTAGATATTTTCTATTGTCTGGATTTTTTCAACCTTTAGTTACCTCTACCTAGTGACCTTGATATCTTTGTAGACCAATGATTATTCCTTTTAGATTTTCCATGATCAAAGTTTCTTGGAGATGTGCCTTGCCACATATAGTATGGGGATTATGGAAAGAGAGAAACAACATGGTATTTAACAACAAATATTCTCGCCCCATCAAGGTAGTGAACAATTTTTTTCAAATTTTAAAGGAAAATGTCATGATTATTAAACATAAATGGATGAAAACATACACCAAGGAGGAACAATCTATTCTAAAAGTCCTCAAGATCAGCCCTTCAAAAGAAGGAACCAATTTAAAGAAGAATGATAATAGAAGGATTAAAAGATGGAAACCACCCTCAGTTGACTGGTTCAAGCTTAATTTTGATGGGTCTTCCAAAATGAGAGAAGGAAAAGTGGGCGAGGTGGTCTTATCAAGGACCACAAGGGCTATTGTATCAATGCTTATTCTAAACCCCTTGGGAATCAATCGAATAATTATGCAAAGGCTATGGTTGTGTTTTGGGGATTTAAAATGTCAAGTATATCTCATATTAAGAAATTTATCGCTGAAGGAGACTCCCATTAATCATGAAATCCTTATACAAGAAAATTAAAGTGGGATGGGGCATAAAATACATCATTGAGGAGTTTAAGAATTTGATTGAGTCTTTTGATAAGGTGGAGATCCTCCATTCTTTAGGGAAGGTAATACATGTGTTGACAACCTAGCTAATTAGGTATATCACATGGAAGAAAGGATGGAATGGGATGGTTACCACGGATGACAATATGATGGAAGGAATTTGATGACGATGGTTGTTTTTCCCTAAAATTTAGTGGTAAAGCTTACCATAACAGTGTGCTTGGATAATTTTTTGTGAATTTCTACATAACTATGAATGTGATCATGTTAGAACCAAACCCACATCTTACCATGCCATTAAACATGATGATACACTTTGGAGACTTCTTAGGTGGGAGGTTTATCTCGATTATATCAAAATACTTAAAGGTAATGATCCTTCCCTAGCTCTTGATTTTGGAAAGGCTTGGGATAATGGTAGAGTTTTTCTTAGGGGTATGGAAATTATAGTGTCTAAACATACCATAGCCTTGGCCACTGGGATGTCCATGGATGAGCTTAAATTGTTTAAGGAAAAAAACCGCATAAACCATGAAATTGCTACCTTCTTTGGTCCCAATGAAATGGTTCACTTGTTCATGTATAGCTAGGAACTACTTTCCTAAGAGATGGGCTAATGTATGCAAGGTGGTGATGAAATACATCACTCTAGAAGGTAAATTTAGGAAAATATTTACCTATCATTTGTCCATTCTTAACTTTCTTCAAAGAAACCAGGCCATGAGTCTTCCTTTTTCCTTCTGAGATCCCTTACTATGTCTTTTTCATATTTCAAAGATGGAAAAATTGACACCCCTATATACTAGGGACTCATCTTACTTTTATACCAGAATGGGAACCATATCATCCCTCTTCATCCTCAAGCCACAAACTCTAATGATGAAACCCTAGCTACTAGAATGAAAAATATGAAGAAGAGAGAAAAGCCTTGGGTAACAAAGAAGGTGAGCCGACGAGGTTCTTTCCAGTTTTAAATTGGTGAGTCTTCCAAGGGGAAGAGTATCAATGAAGACAAAATTAGAGACATAAACATCGAGGCTTGGTTAGCTAGCATGGAAGTATCCATCAAAACCCTACTCAAGGTCACTAGATAATCGGTGTAAAAAATGGATGAATGTCAATGGAAAGCGCCATCTAATACAAAATAATTAATGGCTTAAAGGAAGAATTCATTATGCAATAATAAAGGGTGTCCATCATCCAGGATCAGGTCTCTAGACTTGAAATAGTGGCTCTCCCAGAAAAAGGATGTTCTTAGTCCTTATCACCTTAGATGAGGAGGAAGAGGTCATGGGTAAAAAAAAGGGTGACAAACATGGGACTCAAAAGACCAAGGATTTACAGAACCCGGGCCTCAATTCCAAAACTAGAAGCGAAAAGAAGGAGAAATGTTAGCTTACTTCGGGTTGAATATTGCTTGCTCTGGTTTTTTTCTGTTTACTTGCTCCTTTGGTATTTTATCTTTTTGTCTTAAAAAAATGTTTTGAAGGAATTTTGTGCCATGTCTCTCTCTTTGAGATTCATTCTTGGCCAAGATTTTTCTCCGTATCTAACCCTAGTTCCTTTATGGGATATTTTGTTTCCATAGTTCCTTTTGTTCTGCTATGTACTATGGGTTTTTGGGTCCCCTTCAAAACCAATCTATTTACCTAATAAAAATAATAATAATGGGTGTCGGGATCTATTCTTAGTTTCTCTTGAAGTTAATGAGTTGTTCTAAACAATAAGGTTTGCATAAAAACATGGATACAAGAATAGGCCTAATTGGAAAACCGTCTCAAAGGAAAAATATGAAATTTTGGGTGAAGTAGAAGGGCCCTAAATGGTATCTAATTTTTTTTTCATAATCTTCCAAGTCTTGGTGAGATTTTCTAGACAACAAGCATTGCATGTCTTTAGGGCTAGTAGCCTTATTCTTTATTATGAGAGTGAATTTGATAAAATGGAGTGTTGATACACTAATGAATGTTCTTAGGTGGTGTTATAACATGTGATAAAGTGCAAGGAGAGTGTTGAAAGCGAGAATATAGATTCAACAAGTTTATTTTCATGATTTTGGCCTTTTGGCCCAAGAATTTCCTAGTGACGATAAGAGAAATTGCTTGGTTAGATGTCATTGAAGCTAATGGTTGACATATTAGTGTCGTGTTGTGTTTATTTTTCTCATCCCTTTGCATCAAGTTCTATCTTAGAAATTTTTACACATGTGAATTTTTCCTAAATGGTTGGATTTTCCTATGTGAGCCTAATCTAAATTATGTCTTTTGCACAATATTTGTCAATATTTTAGGATCACTATCATGTATCTAGTTATTTATGATCTCACATATGTAGTTCATTTATGGCTTATTCTTGATAAAAAAATATAACTTTCACCTTTTCTTTAATACATTAAAAAGGGGATAGTCTACAATGGTTGAAATTCCTCAACCTCTACTTTGAGTTGAGAGATGCCTACATACCACTACTCTAAAGAGGCCTTAGACCGGTTTAGTTCTCCCTCCTAGTAGGGGTGTGATAACATGGTGAGAAATTTTGATAATTAATGTAATGATACATGTTATTACCTAGAACTCAATTACACAAGAGATAATGCATGTAATAGATGTGCTTTATATCTATAAATAAGAGTTATCAATTGTGCACTTGAGTGTGCAAGATATATTAGATGTTTTTCTAGTGAATTGACCTTCTAATGAGACCCTATAATGCTTTTAGTGCTATGTTTATATCATGACTATAAATCAAAATTGGAGCCCTTTTGGCGTGCAAGTGATTCAAATTTGAAATCAAATGACTTAAAATACCAACATGAAGATATTTTCTTTAGAAAAGTTTGAGTTAAAAAGAAGGTACGATGAATTCAACCATCTTAGAAAAAACCGTTTGGCCGATTTGTCCGAAAGGTTGACTATTCCCGTACATAGAAGAGCGAGACTTTATCAAAATTAAAAGGTGGGTATTCCTAAAAAATATAATAAAATAGAAAAATGATGACCAAAGAGGTCTTTACAAGACATTACAAAAATAATTTGACTCGTAGACAAGGGTTGGCACCAATTAATCTCAATTGTTTGAGTTAACTAACCATGCACACAAAATAATCTAAAATTCATTATAAAAAGGGATTTTCCCATTTTTAGGTATCTACATATTCCCAGATTCAAACTAGAATTGAAAATACTTGTTTAAAATAAAAATAAAAATAAAAAGGATACCCAAAAGGATATTTTGTGGGTGTCATGTAATTTTTTTATCTATTAATTATCCATTGTGATCTTTAGCCAATATATAAATATGAAAAATAATCAAAATAGAATAGATGTCCATTCTTTTAATATAAGGAATACATGATATAAACATTGATAATAATTTTTGAAATAATATACAAGTAAATGAAATAAGATAAACATTACTTTTCAATATATTATTCCACATTTTTAAATTGATAAATGTATTTATGCTATCATTAATTATGTCACCTAAAAGAGGTTTTCTATCTCATTTCATTTGATTATAGAGAAACAAATAAAATCTCATCAATGGGGTGTGTGTATAAATAAGTCTCGTATCTTAGCTAGAAAGATGAATTATGAGCATTGAAACACTCGAACCCAACTAACAATATTGGGCTCTTTGCAAAATCTAACCTAGAATATTGAGCCACATGATTCACCAAATGTACTTTGGTGTGCCAACCAAAGTGTAATTCACATTTCTTACAACCCCATTGAGCACCAACGGACCAAGCATATTGAGATTCACATACACTTCATTCGTTAGGACATTCAAGATGGATTTCTTTGCGTGGAGTACATTCTGACTCAACAATTTGTTTCCGACATCTTTATGAATCCTTTTGCATCACCTCATTATCTTGAGTTGGGGGGCATGTTTCAAGGGGTTTTAGAAGTTGTTCTTGGGGGTGTTCATGAGAACATATTCCTTCTTCTTGTTCTTTATATTTCCTTCTAGAATGATTCTTTCCTACTTTTGGTTTGAGATTTCTTCATGGATATATTGTACATGAGTACTCGATCAATCCTAGCTTGTGGGAATAATATTATGGATATGCCACTTTTATTTTGGGCTGACTTCACTTGGAGGGGGTATTAGATTAGGTATTTACTTTAGCTCATGTTCACCTAGATACTTTATTTATATTGTCTTTTATTTATCCTCACCCACTTATGTGTGGATATTTTTAAATCTTATTTATATATTAGGAAGATATTATATAGTTTTTAGGTATAGTTCTTTCCTTGATCTATGGTATTGACTAGATATTTGATAACTAGTTATTTCCTAAATCTATCGTCTTGACTAGTTCTTTGATGACTAGTTATTTCCTTGATTTATGGCTTGATCTATGGCCTTAACTAGCTCTTTCCTTGGTTATATAAGTATGGCCCCTTCTCACTATACTTCATAGATTTCCATAATAATATATGATATTGAAGCTCATTTGTTTGCCAACAACATTAAGCATTTTTCCATGTTAATTAGAAGGAGGTGGAGTAAAGATAGAGATTTTGTGTTTCTTAAGCGCATCATCTAAGGATTACATTTTCTTGTAACACCGATGTTCTTCATGACCACTACCCCCACAAAAAGAACATGAAAGGATATACTTATTCTTAGATTTGAAGACTCCTTGGGTTTAGAGTTGTTTTCTTTAAGATTAGGATCACTTTGAGATGAAGAAAGGGTGAATTTGGATTTACCTTTTGGTTTTCCATTTTCCTTAGGATTATATGCTACTACTTTTGCCTTTTGAGAGGTGTAAGACTCAAGGTTAGACAATTTTTATTCTTCCCTAGTAATTATTTCACAATTTTTTTCTAAGTTAGGCATTTGGAATGTGTCACCTAAGAATCCTTCTAGAAGGAAATATAAAGAAGAAGAAGAAGGAAGATGTTCTCATGACCAATTTCTAAAACACCAAGCATGTTGCACAACTTAAGGTAGTTAGGTGATGCAAAAGGATTTGTAAAGATCTCGACAACTGGCTGCTGAGTTGGAATGTACTCCAAACAAAGAACATCATCTTGAATATGTCGATGAATGAATTGTATGTAAATCTCAATATGCTTGGTCCAGTGGCACTCAAAAAAGTTGCGAAAAATTTGAATTACACTTTTTGTCACACCAAAGTACATTCATTGAATCCTACGGGAATCCAAAAATTTTCAATAATTGTTGAAGCCATAAAATATTCTAACTCATTTATGCTTGTTTCATTGTACTCTACCTCCGAAGATGAAATTACAATATTGTTGTTGCGAGACTCACAACACCCTTGGATGCGAGATCAGGCTTCTAGGTTGATGTTCGGACATCCAAGGTGTGATTACTTGACAACATGGAATCCTTTCTCCAAGTGTGGGACTTGTAAAGATGAGAAAGGATTCTCCGAGAGAAAGGCTTCCTGCTCCTAAACTACACCGCCACAAGCTATTCCGGTGTAGGAAAGCTAATCTAAACCTGATCTAACCATGCCAGGAGATAGGGAGAGAGAAAATGGAAAAACAGCAAAAGCCTACACTAAAGCGGTCATACACCGAGAGAAGGAGAATGTTGAACATCTATCAAAACTCGCCATGGAACAAGGAGAGGTGAGCAATGGGAAGGATGGACGAGACGCATCAAAAACCCAAGGATAGATTTCACCAGAAAATGTCCCAAAATTCCATGAACACGGCTCCAAACTGCAATGAACATTCAAACATGCACAAATACACCTGTAATGAAGAGAGGTAAGAAGAAAACAAGCAAAAACAAGCAAGGATGGATAGATGCATCACAAAACACGTTTTGTTGCTCCAGAAGTTTGCACAGAACATCATTTCAATAGTAAAAGGCAAAAACGCCATTACAGAGCAAGGGAGGAGGTTCGAACTCCATTTTTAACCCTGGAGAGTAAAAGAAGGGAGGGCAGAGCAGAAAAGATGAACAACCTGTAATGTCTCTCCCCCCTTACAATTTATAGGAAGAAAGAGAGAGAGAAGAGAGAGGAAATCAATCTGCCCCAACCACTTCCAGGTCGTGTTTTAAATCATCTCATTATGGCAGAAGTGGCGGATCTGGCGAAAACATGGTCTGTCTAGTAGAAATGGCGAGTATGCTGCTACACATTAAAGTTGGTTGTTGAAGCATTACTTCTATCTATCACCACGCGTCAGAGACATTTTCTTAATTTTCTCCCTCCAAACTACACCAAAATGCAAGATTAATCCCAGAATCATGTAGAGAATTTCAACAGCTTTCCGTTGATATAAGGAACGTGCAAATCCGAGCTCTGGATCGAAAGATACGGAGGTCTCGAAGATTTAGGGCACAAAGCGAGGCAAAAACAGGTTTTAAAATCTTTTCCCGCACTCTGCCATCTGGGCGACACGTGGCAAGCCCTAATTCGGCCGAGTAATTCCCTCTCTCCACCTTTTCATGGGCTTTTCTTGTGGGCCCCTTTAACTTGGACACGTGGCCTTGTTTCATTGGTTTGGATCGAGTGCTCAAAAAACTCGCCCCTTTGACTTTTTGGACCTTTTTCCTTGACGACACGTGTCATGCTTTGATTCATCCACGAGCCTGCTAGATTTTTGTGTCCACTGCGTCTTTTTGTCTGGATGTCCTAGTCTTTATGGGACAAATTCTTCCGGTTTGCCCGAAATGGGCTTCCACGTCCCCTTCTGCCCGGTGACACGTGGCATTATCTCGATTGGCTTTGGATCCTTCCGGCTATCCACATCCTGCGCGTCCCTTTGTCCCACTTGTCCTTGTGCTAAAATTTTCCGTTTCGGCCGAAGCCGGCGGTTCGCGTCCTCCGCGCACTCTTGTCCCGATTTCTCTCGGTGAAGGACTTGCAAAAATTTTTCTTTCTTTCGGCCGATTTGGGCATTTCGTGTCCATTTGTCCCAGATGTCCCTTTGCTTCGTGGGCCACCTGGAGGCGTTTTGGCTGAACCGCACCTTTTCGTCCCAAATGTCTCGACTGTCCCGGGGACTAGGACTTAGCCATTTTTCGTGAATTTTCCTACAACTTCCTCCCATTTTATCAGAGCTTGTTCTTTTCAACACAGACGGAGAGTTAGAAAAATTTACGAAGGGGCCCTAGAAACATGATTTTTTCCACGGAACTTGAGAATTCTGATGTATGTTATCAATTCAACCACAGGGGTGAAATTGGATAACAATTTGGTGACTTCAATGTAGGGTCATCACTCGCTAGATGAAGTTACCCGATTCTTGAAGCATCCATTGGGCATGGGGTCATGAGTTGTAACTGCGGCCCGATCTGAACTTTTAAAACCTCCCTCTGAGCCACTTGAAACCCACCGGACATGGAGTTGTTCTCACCAAAAATGCCATTGAAACAGCGTGCAAGAGCGAACTAGCAACACCAAAACTATGTACAGGCGAAAATCATACATGCTCCAATGGAACATGTAGAGTGTGCACAAGCACTTCTTCTGCTGAAAGAAAACCTATCTACTCTATTCTAACTGGGAGCAAAGGGCAAACTAAACAAACCCTGCAATTGGTTGTGAGAAATAGCTTCCCTTTCTCAAAAGTGGCAGCCATGCAATTGATTTGGAGCTGATCATGGCTGTTGGGATGAGTGGAAAATCAACAAGAAGCTGGTCTCCCACCCAAATCATCAAGGTATCAGCTGAAGGCGAACCCAATACCTCTTTTAGTTGCTCTGCATTCAGATCGAAGAGGTATGACAGCTGATCCTTGTTGCTTTGTAGCTCACCCTCATGCTCAGAAGCAAGCATGACTGGTTGTGACTTCTCCTTTGGCTCCAATGAAGCCAAATACCTGATTGGGCAAGGTCTGATCCATTTGATATGCCCATAGCTCTGATTTTCAACTCCAAAAGTGGAGTCTTCTTGTAGACCCTTAATGGATGGTGTGGAAGAAATGGTGAAGTTCCTTTGTCCTTTCTCTTTCTCCAATGAAGAACATGAAAGACTAAAATCTTCCAATCTTGGTTCCAAAGAGCTGCTATAGGATGCAGGCTGCTGCAAATGAATGTTCTCCTTCATGACAGCAGACTCTTGTGTTTGGAATGTGGATGATGAAAGAGAGAATGGTGGAAACTCAACCGGCTCTTCTCCATCAAAATAGTCCTCCAAATCGACGGATAAAGCGCCTCATGGCTGTCCTGCTGCAAATGTTCAACTTCCTCCATGGTGTCCTCTTGATCTGTAACTTGACCACCATGGTTTCTTTCACCCTCCAGCATTGAGTTTGAGAGATCAAACTCCTCTTCAGTACTAGAACTTTAGAGGGGTGAAGTAGAAAGGACTGAAGGCTCTCCTGTAGCCTGCTTTGTGCTCAAAGCTCTCGGATCTGCACTTTTCTCCTCCACAACTAGAATGTGCTCCTCTTCTTTTAGATTTGGAGCAGCTTCTCCTTCCTCTACTACTTGAAGACAATCTTGCTCTTGATAGAACTCTTCCTCCAGCATGAAGTTTGTCAAGTCAAACTCTTCAATTTGTTGCTCTAGAGGACAAGTTGGGACTGCAAGAACTTCTTCTTCTGCTGCAACAAAATCAGCCCTGACCACCATTTGTTCAACCTTAGCCTCTTCTGTAGGTTTCATCATCAAGGGGATCTTTGTCATACCAAACTTGGCAGCCAAACTTACTAAGCTCTTAATCATTTCTTCTTTTCTTGGCTCTTCCTCTTGCTGTCCTTGATGACTAATTTTTGCAATTTCTTCTTCCCTACATGGAATTGGGAATGCAAGGGGAGGGGTGGGTTGCAACTCAATTGATTTGGCAATTTTTTGTGGTGGTAAAGGGGATGAAATATATTGTTTCTTTAGAGGAGGGGGGATTTCTTTTACCTCTCGTGGAGGGGATGACCGTTTGGAAGGAAAAAGGAAAGAAGAATTGAGATGAGGTGGAAGACTAGGGGGTGGAGACATGGATTCAACACTTGGGACAACAGATGGAGAGTTTAGAATTTGCAAGTCCAAATGAGATGATGCTGCTTGAGTAATGGGAAGAGAAAAACCAGATGATGGTGTAGAACTTACCCATTGACAAGGTTGTTCAACACCAAATGTATAGGCCTCTATTTCATTGTCCATTGTGCAAGTTGGGGCAGCATCTTTATCATGAAGTCTAGCTTCTCCTGAGGGCTGAAGTGTCTTGGAAAAGGGCCTCCCCATGGACAAGGAGTCCTGACAACCAATTCTGAAAGCTCTCATTTGAGCTATTGCTCTGGACTGCACCATCTTTACCTCCATCTTTTGGATTTTTTCTAGCAGACCAGCATCTTGCATCTGATGGTCTTCATAACCAGCATACCCTTGCTCTTGATGTGCTTCGTATCCAAACTGACTTTGGCACTGCTGCTCATATGGGTATGCATACTGATCTTGAATCTGCTCAAAATGCTGATTTGGAGGATTTGTAAAACATGTTGGAGGTGGAATATACTGCTGTTGTTGATGTGACTTCCATGATGGAAATGAAGTCATGATTGCACAACTTCATGGAATGGAAAAGAATGAAAGGGATGGAAAGAAAGATGGGTGGGAATGGATGAAAAATAGGTCTGTAACTCAGAGAATGAGTTATTGATCAGATGGAGTCGCGATGATGTGCTTTTGAAAGTGCCTCCAAAAGGTGAATCTTTAACAAGAACACACCAACTGTCAAAAGATAAAGTGAAAGACCTCTAAGGTCCCACCGAGCGTGCGAAACTGTTGTTGCTTTGTGACTTCCATGATGGAAATGAAGTCATGATTGCAAAAATTCATGGAATGGAAAAGAATGAAAGGGATGGAAAGAAAGATGGGTGGGAATGGATGAAAAATAGGTCTGCAAACTCGAGAGAATGAGTTATTGATTAGATGGAGTCGCCAGATGTGCTTTTGAAAGTTCCTCCAAAAGGCTGAATCTTTAACAAGAACACACCAACCTATCAAAGATAAAGTGAAAGACCTCTAAGGTCCCATTGGGCGTGCCAGATCTGTTGTTGCAGACTCACAGCACCCCTGGATGCAGATCAGGCTTCTAGGTTGATGTTCAGGCATCCAGTGTGATTGCACAACATGGAATCCTTTCTCCAAGTGTGGGACTTGTAAAGATGAGAAAGGATTCTCCAGAGAAGGCTGGTTCCTGCTCCTAAACTACCTGCCACAAGCTATTCCAGTGTAGGCAAGCTAATCTAAACCTGATCTAACTATGCCAAGGAGATAGGGAGAGAGAGAAAACGGAAAAACAGCAAAAACCTACACTAAAACGGTCATACACCAGAGAAGGAGAATGTTGAACATCTATCAAAACTGCCATGGAACAAGGAGAGGTGAGCAATGGGAAGGATGGACAGACGCATCACAAACCCAAGGATAGATTTCACACAGAAAATGTCCCAAAATTCCATGAACATAGCTCCAAACTTGCAATGAACATTCAAACATGCACAAATACCACGTAATGAAGAGAGGTAAGAAGAAAACAAGCAAAAACAAGCAAGGATGGACGGATGCATCACAAAAACACATTTTGTTGCTCCGTTTTGCACAGAACATCATTTCAAGAGTAAAAGGCAAAAACGCCATTACAGAGCAAGGAGGAGGTTTGAACTCCATTTTTAACCTGGAGAGTAAAAGAAGGGAGGCGAGAGCGAGAAAAGATGAACAACCCGTAATGTTTCTCCCCCCTTACAATTTATAGGAAGAAAGAGAGAGAGAAGAGAGAGGAAATCCGAATCTTCCCCAACCACTTCCAGGTCATGTTTTAAATCATCTCATTATGGCGAAGCGGCGAGATCTGGCGGAATAACGGGCCGTCTAGTAGAAATGGCGAGTTGTTATGCTACATTAAAATTGGTTGTTGAAGCATTACTTCTATCTATCACCACGCAACGTTAGAGACGTTTTCTTAATTTTCTCCCTCTAAAGCGCACCAAAATGCAAGATTAATCCTAGAATCATGTAGAGAATTTCAACATCTTTCCGTTGATATAAGGAGCGTGTAAATTTGAGCTCGGATCGAAAGATACGGAGGTCTCAAGATTTAGGGCACAAAATAGGCAAAAATAGGTTTTAAAATCTTTTCCCGCGCTCTGCCATCCGGGCGACACGTGGCGTGGCCCGATTCGCCGAGTAATTCCCTCTCTCCACCTTTTCGCGGGCTTTTCTTGTGGGCCCCTTTAACTTGGACACGTGGCACCTTTGTTTCATTAGTTCGGATCGGTGCTCAAAACTCACCCCTTTGACTTTTGGACCTTTTTCCTTGACGACACGTGTCATGCTGTGATTCGTCCACGGGCCTGCCAGATTTTCGCGTCCACCACGTCTTTTTGTCTCGGATGTCCCAAAGTGTTATGCAGGGACAAATTCTTCGATTTTCCCAAAATGGGCTTCCACGTCCCCTTTCTGCTAGTGACACATGGCGTTATCTGATTGGCTTTCGGCTCCTTTGGTTATCCGCATCCCGCGCGTCCCTTTGTCCCACTTGTCCTTGTGCTAAAATTTTCCGTTTAATGAACCGGTCGGTTCGCGTCCTCTGTGCACTCTTGTCTCGCTTGCTCTCGGTGAAGGACTTGGACAAATTTTCTTTCTTTCACTGATTTGGGCATTTCGCGTCCATTTGTCCCGATGATGTCCCTTTGCTTCGCGGGCCGCCTGGAGGCATTTCGGCCCGAACCGCGCCTTTTCATCCCAAATGTCCCAACTGTCCCGGGGACTAGGACTTAGCCATTTTTGTGAATTTTCCTGCAACTTCCTCACATTTTCTCAGAGCTTGTTCTTTTCAACTTGGACAGGAGAGTTAGAAAAATTTCTGAAGGGGCCCTAGAAACATGATTTTTTCCCTGGAACTTGAGAATTCTGATGTATGCTATCAATTCAACCTTGGGGGTGAAATTGGATAACAAATATCTTGTTAATTTTTACATGCCAAATCAACTAGAGAAGAACCAAGACAATAAAGGTAGCTAGAAGTGGAACTCTTGTCATCAATAAAACATGCCTAATCAATCCGTATATCCAATGAGTATAAACCCTAGTGTAGTGTAGTCTAAAGTGGGAAGTGCCCCATAAATAGCGCAAAATCCTTTTAGCAGCCTGTTAGTGACTACTATGAGGAGAATGTGAAAATTGAGATACAAGCCCTACTGTAAATGAAATATCAAGGTGAGTATGGGTCAAGTACATGAGACTTCCAACCAACTACCTATACAATGTAGGATCAAAAAGTGGAGTGGTACATGTGGAAGTAAGAGTAACCCCAAACTGAAAAGGAGATGGAATTGGCTTGTAATCAGCCATATAAAAATGATAAAGAAGATCATGGGTGTAATTTTGCTGATTCAAATTATTCCCTAAATATTACTTGAGAAATATACAAACCAAGTAATTAATGTAATCACTTGAGATATATCATGTCAAACTATGTGGAAAGAGTCCTCTCGAATAGTCCGAATGTGGGAAGAAGAGCTACCATGAAGTAAAAAATCATGAACATAAAAGACAAGTATCATAATATCATCACCAACATGTTGGAGATATACTGTAGGATTAGAGTGGCAATGAACAAAAATAGTAGATAGAAGAAAATAATCCATCTTCACATACCAAGCCCGAGGGTCCTACTTGACACCGTAGAGAGACCTTTAGAGTCTACAAACAAAAGAAGATTCATGAACAATTCCATCAAGTTACTCCATGTATATTTACTCTTGTAAATATCCATGTAAAAAGGAACTCTTCACATCCATCTAGTATATGGGCCACCCTTGTGATGTAACAATAATAAGTAAAAGGCGTACGAAATCCATCTTGGAAATGCATGTAAAAGTCTAAGAGTAATCAATACCTTCAACATACCCTTTGTAACAAGACGAGCCTCATACTTTTCGGTCGACCCCATCAACTATGTCTGTTTGGTTTGGTATACCCACTTATAACTAACCATATTTCTTCTTTTAAGAAGATATACCAAATCCCAAGTATTATTATTCATTAAAGAAGAGTACTCGGTTGTCATCGCATCATCCCATGAGCATGTGAAAAAGACTATGGATCCTCAGAAATTGCCTAACAAAAAAGTCTAAAACCTGTAGAATGTGCATGATGATGCCTAATGGGTGGAATATCCCATATGAAAGGTGTTGCCTTAGAAAGCGTAGTATGAGCCCATTTAGGCATAGTAACCAAATCAACGGGAATAAGATCCTCATCTGAATCTATAACCTTCTCGAAACTTCCTCAAAGAAGGGATCCTCAAGATGACACAAATAAGAAGTAGGCACGGAAGTGATTAAGAAAATATTGAATAAATAGATGCCTAAATATAAATATGTAACAACATAATGATATGAACAATTAATTACAAATTTGATCCAAGAAAATAAGCAATTTAAATTTAAAACCCTAGTTGCAAATGAAGGGAATAAAATGCTTAACTGATTTGTAGTGATGTCGAAGGTGTGCTAAGATGGAAAAATGCTAGAATAGGAACTTAGAGTGTCACAAATTCTAGGACCGGGGTGCTTATGTAGGGTCGGGGTGCACGAGGTGCTAGAGACCTATTATGGATGCCTATGACTGCTCAGAAGGTGCAAAACCCAATTTTGCATGGTCATAAAAGTTCAATATTTGTAGCCTTTGATCACCTTTACTTTGTTGGACTTCATTGTTGTTCTCTTGAAACCTGTAATAAAGAATAAGCACCAAAAACCCTCAAACCACAAAAAATCCTAAAAAATAAAGATGTAAAATGAGGCTTTAGATTGTCCTTGGCCAACAACAAAGTGAACTTATGACCGAGTGTTGTACTACATCTCGAGATCCAATGTAGTTCCACTTGTGTGTGTGTGTGTGTGTGTCAAAATCGTTCCCTAGGTAGCTCTTGTGCATGTCACACTTAATAGCGATCAATAACTAGATGTAAATAGATGTGTGCATGAAAGAATGAAACTCCCCTCCTATGCATATATGCAGAAGTAACAATAACTTTTCCCTTGTGTGGAGCTAGATGGATGCTTAAATGCTCTTAGAATGATCTTGGATGCAACCTTAGGTGGTGATAGTAAATGCTTAGTGCTTGGTCCTTTATTATGGTCACATAGCTTTGTATTTATATGATTCCCTTGTTTGAATTTTGTAATTAACCACTAAAAGGCCGATTAGTAAAAGAAAGATTCCCAAATAGCTAGAAAGTACCCAAAATATGTGAACAAAGTAGAAAGAGGTTGGGGGCACTAAGAGGGGATGGGGATGGGGGTCGTGTCCGAATGATAAATTCCAAACTATGCAAATATATACTTGGCTAGGAGTGTAAGACCAAGAGAGAAAACAAAAATAAAGAAAAGATGGCCAAAGACAATGATTAATTAGTAATTTTCTCGCTTATGAATCATATGAATAGTGGTATGTGATCATGACTATAAATATACCCAAAGTACATGATTTAGTGTCTACATTTTCCCCAACTTTATGTTGTTGAGAAAATTCTTGATAACATAAATTAGATAAGAGATGTGTACTTGATAACCATGTAGATTGATGGTGAAAAGTGTGTCAAGAGAGACAAGAAAAAGCGTGGAGTGATAAAAAGTGAAGCATGGAAGCTAAAGAAGAGGAAGTGAAAAATGATGATGATGACTCTAGGGTGAGAGCATATGTGTAGATGTCACATTTGTGCGTTTTATCGATGTTGCTTGACATGTGATGTTGTGTGATTCAAGTGACTACCGCTTCCCATAAGTACAAACTTGCAAAAGAGAAAAATGAACTAGTAGTCAAATACATGTATATATGATCAAAATTTGTAAAAAATGTATTAAAATTATGTAAAAATGAAAAAATAACATGTGCATTTGATCCGTGATGAATGAAAAGAGATAGAAATGATTCTGAATATGTTGAAAAAGACTAGGTTTTTGGGTGATCTCACACTAGTATAGAAGAAGTGTCGGGAGAAAGATATATTGTTATTATCCAACCTTTGACTGCTTCCTGAAGTGTAAAAACCATTGCAAATGGTGTGTAAAAATCTGATCTAGTTCGATCCAATGTGAAATTAGAAAAGAATATGTAATGCATGCATGCCGAGTGTTGAAGGACTGTGTGTCCTATAAAAGCCACTTGTGTAAATTGCCAAAGACTAAATTGAAATAAGAAAATATGTGTAATTTCCCTTGGTCACAGGCATATAGGAAGGGTCAGGGGCACCCAGACACTACTATCTAGTTTTGGGCGCTAGTGTTTATCTTTATGCTAAGGACCCAAGTTAGGATCTAGGCCATTGCAGAGGCCGAAGACTATGTTGATCGTGAATTGAAATGTGTTGAACTATAACTATGGACTGTTGTATGGGGTGACTGATTCACCTGATAGATGCCCCCCTCATTTGGGGTGCATGTAATATTGTGAGGATTATGTGGCCCAAAGAATGGATGACCACTATGTTAAAATTGATGCCCTGCAGGGGGAATGTGCTTGGTAGAAACCAAGGCACACATAAACAAAGTGGATGGAAACAAGTGTTAGTGCAAACAAGACAAACACACATGTAGAAGGCAATATGTAAGCTAGCAAGAAATAAGAAAATGTAAAAACATAATAGTGCAAACATGGGACATCACTCACGATGTTGCAAGAAAATTCGAGGCTGCGGTGGATGAAAGAAGGAAGTGTACACACAAGGCAAAGGAAAATCCGTAAATAATGTCATATAAGAGAAAGCAATGGAAAAAAAGGAATCGGAGACAACCGTGGTAGAAAATAGACTTGCAAAGTAAATGTTGCACTTGAAGCACTCGTTAACATGTTAGAAAGATAAAATGTATGTCAACGCATGTATAATCCGATATAGTAGCATGTTATGAAAAACAAAACAATAACACCTATAGTGTATGAAATTAGATTCCCCGAGAGCTGTGTGGAGGACTGGTAAGAGGTACTATGAAAGCATCCATGATCTATGTATCGATCTGGAAGAAAGTTACATCCAAAACTAGAAGGAAAGTGAACGCACATTAGTATATAGAAAGATATTGACATAACATGCATCAAGCTAACATAATAAGTAAAGTGTATCATGCGAGTATAAGTAAGAAAGAATAAATGTGACCAAGACATGTAGTATGTTGTGGATTAGATGGAATGGAATGTAATATGAGTGTGATAGCAGCCGCGTGCCCCCAGTGGGTGTGTATGCATGAAATGGGGTTCATTAATAAAAGACTCCTCAACAGTCAAGAATGAAACATATAACAAGAGTGTGTCATCAGGAAATGGTTTGAACGTGTATGCTAGAAAGATGTGATCGATAAAGCATAAAGCATAGAGTGTGAATAATGTGGTTAGGTTAATTTATACATGACCCCTCATAAGTCAAGAATGAACCATAGAACAAAAGTACGCCATGGGTAAATGGTTTGAACATGCACGCTAGAAAGATGTGATTTATAAAGCATAGAATGTAGAGTGTGAGTGATGTGATGAGGTTCATTTTAGATTGAGATCTTCAACAGTCAAGTGTGAACCATAGCATGAGAGTGCAACATAGGGTAATGAGTGCAACATGTTATAATTAGATGTAAGATAAATGTGTCATGAGTGTGTATATAGCATGTAGTGTGTAATAGAAGGCTGTGAGGAAGAGATGTGATGAATACATGATCTGTGAAGTGTGTAGTGTGTGAGGCTCACGTGTATAGTATTCCCTCAATAGCCAAGTGCGAACCATAGCAAGAGAGTGCATCATAGGATAAGGAGCATTTTTTTTATGCGTAGTCTTGCTTGAGATGCATAACATTGAGTGGGTTTTTTAGTGGTTTACCCAAGAGAGTGGAAAGGTGATTGACATTACTACCAATCTTCTCAAGTAATGATATAAGTGCCAAGTAAATATTGAAATAAATAGATGCTTAAATCTAAATATGTAACAATGTAATGATATGAACAATTAAGTACATATTTGACCCAAGAAAATAAGTAATTTAAATTTGAAACATTGGTTGCAAATGAAGGAAATAAAGTACTTAGCTGAATCGCATGATGATGTCGAAGGTGTGATGAGCTATAAAACTACTAGAACATGAACTAAGAGTTTTACAATCAAACCTAAGAAATTGCGGAGGAGTGTCATAAATGCTAGGACCAAGGTGCCTATGCAGGTTCGTGGGTGTATGGGGTGCTTTAGAGACCTATTCTGGGTGCTTGTGACAACTCAAAAGGTGAGAAACCCAATTTTACAGGGTTGTAAGATGTTTTTTGTTTATCTCCTTTGATCATATTTACTTCGCTGGAATTCATTTTTGTTCACCTAAAACCTGTAATAAAGAAGAAGAACTTGTAAAACCCTCGAACCACATCAAATCCTAAAAAGAAAGATGTAAAATGAGGGGTCAAATTTTACTCAGTTGTCAACAAAGTGAACTTACGACCAAGTGATACTCTATATCTTAGACCCAATGTAGTTCTATGTGTGTTGTGTCAAAATCATGCCCTATGTAGCTTTTGTGTGTGTCGCTTAATAATAGCGAGCAATAGCTAGATGTAAAATATGTAAATAGATGTGTGCATGAAAGAATGAACTTCCTCTCCTATGCGTGTATGCAGAAATGTGATCCCTTGTACCTTGTATGGAGTTAGTGGATGTTTGAATTCTCTTAGATGTAACCTCAAGTGGTGATACCTAATTCTTAGTACGTGGTCCTTTATTATGGTCATATAGCTTTGTATTTATATGATCCCCTTGTTTGAATTTCGTAATTAACCACTAAAAGACCGACTAATAAAAATCAAGATGCCCAAATGAATAGAAAGGACCCAAAATATGTGAAAAAGTACAAAGAGGTCAAGGGAACACGAGAGGGGATGGGGGTGCTTGATGTTGACATCCCGGCTTGCACTTTGGTGTCCAAAATGAGAAATGTGGAAGTATGAAAAGACAAACTAGGAAAGGAGTGTAAGACCAAGAGAGAAAATAGAAAGCAAACAAATATTGCCAAAGATAATGATCAATTAGTACTTTTCTTGCTTAGGAAGAATATGAATAATGGTATGTGATCAGGACTATAAATATACCCAAAGTGCGTGATTTAGTGTCTACAAGAAGAAGATGAAGAATCATGAGGAGAGAAGCACTCATCAAACTGAACATGTGTTCAAAAAATAACCTCATGCATATCAAGATCTAAAATTTTATAAGCTCTCATGTCCTTACAATAACCTATAAATATCAAGGGTTTTCTCTTCTTTTCTAAGGATTTTCTTTTCTTCTTTAGCATAAAGGCCCAAATATGGCTCCCAAAGACTAAAAAAAATGAGACATCGAGCTTAGTTTTGGAACAAGCTTCCTATGAAGTCAAATGATCAAATGCTTTGTGTGGTGTGTGATTATAAATGTAGTTAGCATAATTAGCTACTTTTGCCCAAAGATACAAGAGGTAAATCTCTAGAATGCATCACCCTTAGCCATTTCCTTCAAATTTTGATTCTTATTTTCCACTAATCCATTTTATTGTGGAGTATGGGGAACAAAATTCCATGAGTTGCCAAAAAATCAGAAAAATATTTGCTGAAGTACTCCCCCCATTATTAGTGTGAAGGTTTTTTATTAAACTAGAAGATTGTTTCTTGACCGCAAAGCCTTGAAGACTTTGAAGTGTGAAAAAACATCACTTTTTTACTTGAGAAAATAAACACAAGTATTCCTCGAGAGATTATCAATAAAGGTAAGTGCATACTTATCTCCATTGAAAGAGGGGGTAGGAAAAACCATCAAGTCACTATGCACAAGCTTAAGTGGTGAAGAAGCTCTCCTAGACACATTATTAAGGAATGTATCTTGGTGTTGTTTCCTAATGTACATCTAGGGAAAACTTTCTCAAGAAAATAAACTCTAGGAATACCATCAACCATACCATGAGTGCTCAACTCCTTTAAATATATGTAATTGAGATGTCCAAATATCTCATACCAAATCTTACTCTCTGAATCTGCATGAGAAACCAATCCTATCCCTATAGAGGAAGTGTCATCAAAACCCTCAAAGTGATATAGTAAAGAACCATGATAAAGAATACATTGAGTAAAAAGTGAATAAGGCTCCAAAAAAGTTTGTACTTTTGCCTCATGTGGTGTAAAAGTAACTGTTTTCCTTGACCGAAATGAAAAATTTGATATACGAAAGCAAATTTGTAATGATGTTAGGAACATAAATTTCATCTTGATACTGCTACCATCAAGGTGTATGCCACCTTTTCTATAAATAAAAAGGAAGGAATAATCTCCAACATCAATTTCGAAAGTAGAACTCAAACCTAGAGATACAAAACACTACTTGGAAGAAGCCATGTGATGAGAAGCACTATAATCGATAACCCAATTATCTGGAAGTGGTGATAGAGATATCCTAAGAAAATTAAGTTCTTTTCCATGATGATTATAAGGAGGGGGAGTAGACATAGATATTTTGTGTTTTTAACTGCATCCTCTAATGCTTACATTCACTTGTAACATCGATGTTCTTCATGACCACTACCCCCACAAAAAGAGTATGAAAGGCTAGACTTATTCTTGGATTTATAAGACTCCTTGGGTTTAGAGTTGTTTTCTTTGGGTTTAGGAGCACTTTGAGATGGAGAAGGGGTGAATTTGGATTTACCTTTTGGTTTTCCCTTGCCCTTAGGATTAGATGCTACTAATGCCTTTTGAGAGGTGGAAGAATCAAGGTTAGAAAATTTGGATTCTTCCCTAGTAAGTCTTTCACAAAATATTTCTAAGTTAGGCATTTGGAATGTGTCACCTAAGGCATCCATGCTAGAGAAAAAGGTAGAAGCAAATATTTGGAATGGACCTCTCAACTTGGATAGAATTAAGTAAACACACTCTTCATCTTTCTTATCTCTTCCACTCCCCTTCAATTGTGTCAAAAATTCTTGAACTTAGTAAGATAGTCTATAATTGATGGAAAATATTCAAGATTAAGAGAGGTGATCTCAATTTCAAGTTGCATGGCTCTCATGCGATCCAACTTATTGAATAATACATCCAATTTCTCCCATATTTTGAAAGGAGAGTCACATTTTTCCAAATGAAACAAAATAATATTAGTGACATAAGTTCTATCAAACCCATACACTCATCAAATTTGCATTGGAACTAAAATTTATCATATTCTCTAGTGAACACTAGTTGTTATGAAGAAGTTAAAGCCCATAATCCTTTGCATTTAATGATTGTTTCCATTATTGTTTTCCATGTGTGGTAATTATGTGTTGTTAATGACTCAATTTGATCTAGTGTAGAAGTATATAAAAATTCATTTTCAAAATCACCAAAAATTAAAGAATCAAGCAATGCAACAAGACCCCTATATTTGGCACTTTATAATTAAACACGTGTTACAATATGGAACTTTATCATTTTAGTGCATTTATCACAATAAATAATTCCAATGGAAAAACCATGAAAAAATAAGCACTTTGAAAAAAGCGACACTCAAATCCGAGTTACCGATCAAAAGATACAAGCTTTTCAAGTTACTACTCTACTATTTATTTCATTTTACAAAGATAAAAAAAAACTTTTTCCTTCACCACACAAATTAAATCAAAGGGGGTTGGAGTTAAGAACCTACTAGTAGGAATCACAAGCTTAAGCTCTCATATGAACAAGGGCTAAGAATTTATATAATATGAAATATAGTGTGATGTTTATTGATTTAATATTGCATAGTTTTTTTATAAATATTTTTGAACGATTTTTTACGAGAGCTTAGAACTTGAGGATTGGTGGTTTACCACACAACAACAACCAAAAGATTTATCGTTATGCCCAAACCAACAAAACAACAAAACTTATATATAGAGCTATACGCTCGAATGATAGACCAACACAATCCAACACAATCTTGGCTCATTAACCCCAACACAAAAACTAACACTAAACAAGAAAACTAGACCAAATTGGTGGGTTCACTCCCCACTTTGCCTCCATACGCCCGCCTAGAGACACACAAGCCTTAAAAAATGTAGTAAGAAGGTGAAGGTAGAGCCAAGTTGCTGCGGAGATTCACCACCTTGGGAGAAGGTGGAGCCACTGGGCCGACAACGCACGTAAATCTAGCCACTCTGACAGGTTAACTTCCCTAAACCCGTTGCTTCCACCGAGTGAATTGCGAAAGAAAAATGCATTAAGTTATAGTTCCTCTCCAAAAATTCCACAATGATCTTCCTAGCCTCTACAAGCTCCATCCCTTCTCGAACCGCCATCGGAATTGGAAGCCCCTAACCAAATTCAGCAAGGGCTTTAACTAGTTTCACCTTATGCTTTGCTCTTTCACATCAAACAGGCAATAACCCGCACCTCCTCCAAATTTTGGTGAACTAGTAAAAGCCTTGACACAAACCAAGAGGTGACTTCAAAGTTAACACGAGCCCGTTGAGAATCACCCAGGTAATCCTCACCCAACACCCTTGAAATTGCATCACACGTTGAGTCCTCTTCCGCCCTGAAAATAATTCGAAGGAGAGCTTTAGAAACACCCCCCACAAAATCCATCTCCCTCCTGGCACCCTACAGAAAGATAAATGGAAGAGGGGAGTCAAGAAACACCAACTACAAACACCACCGCCAAGTAAATGCAAGGACCCTCGACTATGGTGCTACTTAATGGCATCATGCCTCACTTCACGAGAAATGAAAGTTGGAAGGCCTTCCCATGTGTGAGCCACCTCAAAAACAAGCGGTCCATCACTTCTAATGATGGCTTGATTAGCTAGAAAATCTGCCACCCATTAGCCTCTCTATAGATGTGTTTAATAGACCACTTAGGGATTTTAGAAAGCCAATGTAAAATAATACAAAGGAAATTATCTAACTTCCAAGATAATGAATTTCCTTTTCTAACGACATTTATAATAACCTGGGAATCTCCTTCGATTTCTAAAGCCTCGCATCCCAGATTCACCACCATTTGAACACCCTCAAGAAGCACTTGAGCCTCCGCTTCGTTGCTCGATCCCGGTTTCAAGGGAAAAGAGCCCACCATTATCAGGCTACCACAATCATCTCTAATTAAACACCCCGCTCCCGATTTGCCCGGATTTCCTTTAGAGGCTCCATCAAAATTCAAATTTCAAAAATTAGGAGGGGGTGTGATCCATCTCACCAAACTTATTTTCAGTATCATCAAATATTGATGCACCTTTTTTAATATGGAGCCAAGGTTTGGCAGTTTGATCATCGACCAAGACTTCCTGATTAATACATCCTCGGAGGAAAAGTGAGATAGATCCTTGCATTTCGCACTAACATTCTCGGAAATAGCAATTTCTAACTTGATAAGAACTGTTGATATATCCGAAAATTGCTCCCTGAAAATCCTTAAATTCCTTTCCCACCAGACGTGCCAAATAAGAAAAATTGGGGCACAAATCCCAATAGCACCCAAAGATCCACCCCTACCCAGTCTGGGCCAAGAAATTAAAGAATCTTTTATAGATCCATTTTTCACCCACTTAAGGCCAAGTTTATCACATAACATGTCCCATCATTGAGAGGTAAAAGGTAAATGTAGAAGAAGGTGGTCGACATCCTCTTCTCGCTTGTCTTAAAGAACACATTGAGTGGGGTAACCATATCCCCACTTCTTTCTCCTCTCTTGACTTACGATTTTCCCTTTCAAAACCAGCCAACAGAAAACTCCATCTTTCAGAAAAATATCATAGGACCAACACCCTTTCCATGAATTATTTCCCCCTCCTTCATGTGTTTCCCACCACCTATAGCCATCCTTAACCTTACACTTACCTAAGCTATAACCCATCCATATCAGCTGAATTTTCCACAGGAACATTTAGAACCATTCTCTCGAAAAGATAATTTTTAGAAGCACATTTCTCCTGATTTGAGATAACTAGGACCTCCAAATCCTTCCATCTTCTTACTAAATCTCCTTCAGCATAAGGTAAGCTATAATCAGCCACCTTTTCACCCCAAACATCCTTTGCAGTAACCCCGAAACATCCCTCAACTCTTGAATCATAGAAAGTGGCGGACAACTATTCCAAGAGTCCTCCCAAAATTTTCTTTAGCTCCATTCCCAATCTTCCATGAAGATAAACTCTTGAAGAAATACTTACATGAGATAAATAAGGTCCACATGTGAGAGCCACGAGGGACCACTTGGTTAGTAATCATCAACTCGGATTACCACCCCCTAGATACTTATTACTCATAGAAGAATTGACCTTACCCCTCGATCAAAAACATTTGCCAAATATTCTTAGCACCCAACGCTAGATTCTTCCATTTCAAGTTTAAAATACCCACACCACCCTGATATTTTGGAAGGGCTCACTGGATTCAACTAACCGGTGCAATTTCTACTCCTCACTGGTCCCATTCTAGAGAAATATTCTAATAATATTTTCCACCTTTTTAAGAATCATAGAAGGTATTCTCATCACTGATGACATACAAGTTAGAATCAAATTCAAAATAGAGTTGATTAAATTCATCCTTCCCATAAAAATTAGCCAATTTCCCTTCAAGCTCTTAGTTCTACTTTCCAAAGAATTAATCAAATCATTCCATAGAGAAGAACGACTAGCACCCGTGAATAGGGGAATACCTAGATATTTTTAGGAAGGCTACCCAGTCAAAACCTAGAATATTCAAAAATCTTCTTTGGAGTTCAAGGGGAGTGTTAAAAAAAAATACCATCGATTTGGCCAAACTAATAATTTGGCATGCTGCCTCTGAATAAAGATCCAACACCATTCAAAAAGATCTCGCTTCCCCCACCAACAAGCACCCAAACAAAAAGGTATCATTGAAATTTTTTCGATGAGTAAGGGGATGCATTCCTTCAGCAATATTCAAACCTTTAAGATGACCCGCTTGTTGGGAAATATTCAAAGCCCTACCCAGAGCTTCAGAATGAAAATGTACAAAAAAGAGGAAAGAGGATCCCCTTGTCTAATACCTCTATTGCTACAAAAGTAAGCTTCTACCGAACCATTAACTAACACAAAAAAATGAGGGAAGAAATACAACTGAAAACCCATCTCAAAAATGAGACGAAAAACCCAAATACTCCAAATTATTCAAAAGAAATCTCCTATTGATTCTATCATATGCTTTGCTGAAATCTAATTTAATCAGCATACCAGAACCTATTACCAGAAATAGATTGCATAAGCTCATGAGATAAAATGATACCTTCAAAGATGGACCTCCCAGAAGAAATCTAGTTTGTTCACTAGCAATTAACTTGGAAAGAAAGGGTTTGATATGCCCAACAATGGCTTTAGAGATGATCTTATACGAGGTATTGCATAGGGAGACCGGTCTAAAAACATCCATAGAATCTGCCGGGATTTTTTTAGGAAAATGACTGATAAAAGTATGATTCATCTCCTTTAAAATCTTCCCAGTAGACCGCAACTCTTCAATAACAAGCCACACATCCTTCCCTATCACCTCCCAAAATTCTTGAAAGAAGGCAGCCAAAAACCCATTAGGACCTGGTGCTTTCTCCCTTTCCATAAAGAAGACCACTCCTTTAACTTCCTCCATAGAGAAAGGAGCCAACAACTTCTCCTTCTCGCTGTCCACTACTAGTTTGGGGTTTTGTTCTAACAGAGCTTATTGCTACAAAAGGGAAGGGGAGACTTCCCCCCATAAGGGCTTGAAAGAAATTCACTACTTCAAATTTAATTGCTTTCTAATCTAAAAGCCAGTCCCTCTGAATCAAGATTAGAAATAAAGTTGGCATTGTGCCTCTGCTTAATAGAAGCATGGAAGAATTTAGAGTTTTTATCCCCTTATTTTAACCACACCTCTCTAGACTTTTTCCTCCAATAGATCTCCTCCTTTAGTAATAAATCACCCAGCTCCACAAGCAATAACTTCTCTTTCTATAGGTCTTCCTGCTCCAATCCTGACTTGAATATTTTCTCATTAAGAACCTTTATCTCTAATTCCACTTTCCAATTTTCTTTGAAAATATTCTTAAACGAGGAATAGTTCCAGGATAAAATTTCAACCTATAATAAGGCCAATTTCTTTGAAAGAATAAACATTCTCTTTCCTTTAACCATAAAAGAAGACCACCATTGCTTAACCAGATCCTTGAAATTAGGATCCTTCATCCACATCATCTCGAACTTGAAAGGAGAACATTTAGGAGGTTCATCTAAGGAAATATTCAAAGAAATCGGAAGATGGTCCAAACCAGACCAACCCAGAACCTCACTTTCAAAAAGAATATTAGCATTTAACCTAGTAGAGTTAGCCAAAAAGTGATCTAGTATTACCAAAATGTAACCCACTCTAATGCGCTTGTTAGACCAAGTAAGCCAACCCCTCTTCGGCAAGACATCCTAAAGCTCAACAACATTCACAAAACTAGAAAAATCTCTCTGTGTTTGAGGATTAATCCTAGAACCTCCAACAAAGTCCAAATAAAAAAGAGTGGCATTAAAATCCCCCGTAATCACCACCGGAACATCTCCTTGATTAACTAACTCCACCACAAGAAAATCCCATAGAGCCCATTTTTGAAAGAATATTGGTCGGGTTGTAAACATTACAAAGAAGAAATATCTTATCCACATTTTTAGCATGAACCTTGCACCACATGTAGTTAACAGATTTGGAGATAAGAGGTATTTCCACCGCTTGAGAGCGACATAAAATGCCGAAACCCATGAAAGCACCATTCACGTCCATAAAAAAACCTTGCCAACCTTTCCATTTTTGAACCAACTAAACAAACATTCGACGTCTCCCATTTTAGTCTCTTAAATACAACACATCCACACCTTCTTCAAGTGATAAACTCATCATAAGGCATTGTTTAGTAGGGGCATGCATACCCTTGATATTCCATGAAATAATTCTCATTAATTCTTCGGAGGGGAATACCCCCTACTTATTTCCCTATAGAAGGAAATAATTTGTTTTTATTTACTGCTTTGCCACTTCATGTCTAACCTTTCTCTCATTACTCGAGTCACCAAGTACATATTCCTTACCAATATTGATAGAGCTCATACCAAAAATTTTAGTAAATGAATAGTTCACTTATCCCACCTCCTCTTCCCGAGATTGAGAGTCCCTTTCCACTTCCTACGCCTCCCACTCTAGATCATTGATTCATATATTGTCTCTCCTAACCATCCAGTCATTTAGATCCTCCATGGTGGACTTGTTTCCTTTTGCGATACCTTCCCTTACAAGGAAGAAAAACTCCTTCGATTCCTCCATAACCTTGGAGGTCTCTAACAAAAGGGTATTCGGCGTCAAATCTGCCTCCTTTCCTTTTACCTTTTCATTTGGATTATGATCCTGAACCATAATTTACCTACCACATTTCTCATCATGAGGGAGTTCTACGACTAAGCTGCTCACAAGAGTTTTACTTTCTAGGATAAGACTCCATTAAGGATTTTATAGTCCCTTCTCATATGACCCAACTAATTGAAATGAAAGAATTTAAAAATATTCTTTCATACTCCACCTGTTGGACCCAGATGCCCTCAGGAGAATTAATGGAAATTAACTCTGGTAGAGGTAAAGAACAATCCAATACGATGCAAATCCTAGCATAGGTAGCCAAATTGCCTTATAGGGTTTTGGGATCGATCCTAACAACCCGACCCAGAGAACCACATATTTTGGACAAAATACGGGCATTCCAATATTCGATCGGAAGGAAATAAAGACAAATCCAGATGTGTTTTTCTTTAAGGACCATTTAAGTAGCATCAAATTTTGAGGTCCACTTCACGATGTGGAGCCCATGTTCCACAAAAAGGCACTCTTGTCAAAGAAGGGTTTCTTCTGTTACGTGACACTCCTGAAAACCACTAAAAAAACCATTTTCCAAGAATCGACATGTAGACCACGACCCCACTATCGCTCGCACCATCCCAAGATTCCATCTGTAGACAACCTTATTCCTAAAAAATTAGCCACTATTTCGCTTTTTGAAAACAGGTCTACTCGAGCTCCCAACCCGTCTTCCTCTCCTAGGTGTACAAAGCATATAGCTTCAAAAGGTGGCGGTATGTGAGGATGGCCTTGCACGCAAGTGAAGCTTCTTCCTAACTTTGGAAAACTCTATGAAACCCTAAACATTCCGGAAAAGGGGTCCAAGACTAATTCGACCCAAGAAACAAGCTGTTTATTATGCATGTGGAATAATATTGCATAGTTTATTAATGTTGTATAATTTAATTGATTAAATCTGTAGTTAATAGAATCCTCAAATTCTATCATGGTATCAGAGTGAGGTAAATTAAATAGATTAGATCAAATGTTGTTGTATTTAATTTATTTAATTTTGTATGGGTTTTTTCAACCAACCCTAAGGGTATTTAAAAATCATTGGGCCCCCTTCTCCCCAATTTTTTTGCAATCTAAAATTTTGAATGTTTTGTGAGGAATTAATGTGAGTGTGCACAGGTGAAAGGGGTTTACATGCGTGTGAAAAATCACATACATGTAAGGGTAAATTAATATATGAAATATTTTCTATTTCTTTATAGTTTAAAATGTGTGCAGGGTAAATGTTTTCAAAGGTAAAACTCAAGAGTAAATGAAGGGAGGAGACAAGTTTCATGAAAATAGGGATTTCAAATTATTTCATTGGCCGGGTGAAATTACTTGTCCCCTCTGTAAATCTCCAGGTTAATTTGTACTCTCATGTGATCCAAAATCTCCTTGCACCTAGAAATTTGAAGTTGTGCATTCTTAGGGGTTTCATCCTCACTTCTATATGGTCAATTTTTTTATGATAGGTCTGGGGTATAATGTCAGAGCCCTTTATAATGCAAGTTATTATTTGATTATGGAAAGTTAATTAGTATGCATTTTAATGATAGAATTAGTTATGGTCAAATAGTTTCTTTAGATCTATAAATTTAGATCTGGTTCTATTAATATTTTTATGATCATATTTTTAAAAAATTAGTTATTTCTTTTAAAATATACATAATACTTGATTTTTTAATGAAATAATATAATTTTTTAATCATAAAGTAACGATATTGTCATTTTTGATTAATATGTTTCTAACTCAGTGGCACATTATATCATAATGGGGTATGTGTTTCAAGAAATTTGAAAGACAATGGCGTCCAATTTATTTTTCCTTGATAAATCCCAGATCCTAAATGGAGAAAATTACAATATTTGGAAGATCAGGGTCAAATAAGAACTTATGGTAAGGAAACTCTGGATGATTGTTTTAGGAACTAAGCTTGTGCCCACCAATCATCAAGCAAATACAAAAAATATGAATGCATTCTCAGAGGGTACGCAGGAGGCTCTTTCCATGATCGTGCACAACATGAATGATGGATATCTTCTACATGTTAGTAATATGGAACATCCTAAAGAGGTATGAAATCAATTAGAATCCATGTATGAAGGTACACACTTATCTAAGCTTATCAAACTTGTTTTAGAATTACTTATGACTCCTATGAAAGGAGATGAAAAAGTAGTTAATTTCTTAGCCAAAATTAAAAATATCAAATCTCAATTAGATGGATGCAATTGTGACTTAATTGGTGAAAAATTAATCTACTTTATTGTTTAGTTGAATATACATGAAATATTTAGGAATTTTATTTCTATCCTAAACTCTAAATATCGAATGAGGATGAATTACCTGATTTAAATACTTTGAGTTCTCTTCTGATACAGGAAGAGCAAGTGATGATGAACTTCGACTCTAAGGAGAATGCCTCTTAGGAACTTCTTGCTCAGAATTCGAAGTTCAAACCACACAAGCCCTTCTCTGATTATAAGTTTAGATCTAAATCTTCATTTCTTTGATAAGAAAATTTTTACTTCTGAACATTTGCATGTAATATTTAATGGTAAATGTCACAAATGTGGAAAATTTGGGCATAAAAAGGAAGAGTGTAAATATAAGAAACCTATCCATAAAAATTAGAAACAGATTGTCTCATCTAAATATAATTTAAGGAAAAAGGATAGTTCTAATGATGCTCCTAAAACTATTGCATTATATGCTACTTTATACTCTTCCTCTAATTCTGAATGGATTCTAGATTTAGGTGCTTCAAATCATATGACTGGTATTTCCAATTCTTTATTTGATGTTACAAAAATCAATGAACGTGTGTATCTTGGTGATAACTCATCTTTAGAAGCAATAGAGAAAGGAAAATTAAAATTTGTAAATGGTATTTTGAATAATGTTTTATTTGTTCCTAATCTTAAAAAGAATCTTTTGTCATGTTCACAACTAACTCATGATGGTTTTTCTATTCAAATTTTTAAGGATACTTGGTACATCAAAGATAGTAATGATAATATAATTGTTGAAGGAATTCAAAGAAATGGTCTGTATATTTTTGATGATTTTTCTTCTGCATCTTGTTTTGTATCTCAAAGTTTGAATAATTTAAAACTATGACATGAAAGGTTAGGACATGTCAATTATCAAAGCTTGTATAGATATAATCTACTTAAAGGTTTACCTATTTTATATTTATCTCAATATTCTTATCAAGGGTGTTTACGCTCAAAACAAAGTGTTAAACCCTTTCACCTACATCCTGAGATGAGTTCCTCTTCACCACTAGAACTCGTTCATAGTGATGTTAAAGGACCTCTTAAAGTAGCTTCATTAAATGGTTCTTTGTATCTTGTGAAATTTATTGATGATTTCACCAGGATGATTTAGATGTATTTTCTTAAAAATAAATCTGATGTATTTGGAAAATTTAAGAAATTTAAAGCTTCTATTGAAAATTCATCAAACTATAAAATTAAGAAGCTTAGAACAGATAATTGGGGTAAATATGTTAGCAAATAAGTTGAAAAATTCTGTATTGATTTTGGTATTAAGAGAGAATTAACTTCTCCCCATTCTCCCAGTCTAATGGTGTTGCATAATGGAAAAATAGGACTATTCTAGATATGGCTCACACTATGCTTCATTATGTCAGTCTTCCCAAATTTTTGTGGGAAGAAGCAATGAACACAACATTATACATTCTAAATAGAGTCCCTACCAAATTTATTCACCTTTCGACCCCCTTAGAGAAATGGTCAAATAAAAAACCTGATGTATCACATTTAAAAGTCTTTGGTAGTCTTGCCTCCTTATATATCCCTAAAAAGAAAAGAAAGAAACTTGATATGAATTCTTTTTCTTTTATTTTCATTGATATGGTATTAACACTATGTAGGTTTAAGGATTTATGACCCTATAAAAAGGGAAGTAACTAAAAATTGCAATGTTATTGTTTTAGAAAAATGTTTATGTTCATCTTCAAATAGTAATGATATTCTTAATCCTGTCAATATTCCTAATGATGGTTTTGGTTTTGATAATGAAAATATGGTAAAATATCATGATGATGTTTCTTGTGTTAATGCTTATGGATGTTTCTGAATCTCTTATCTCCCTAGCTAAGAAACCAAAATGGGCTCAAAATGTGTTAGAAATTTATAATCCTATTAACCTTAGGATAATGACTAGAAGCCTTCATACATACCATGAATTAATGACCTTGTATAAACTGAGCCGAAAAGTTTTGAATAAGATTCTCTAGATGAGAAGTGGATCAATGCAATGTAAGCTGAATATAATGCCCTAATTCTAAATTAAATATGGGAGTTGGTTCCACCTCCTAAGAAAATAAGTGTTACGATTCTAGATGGTTATAAAAAGTAAAATATAATGTTGATGGTAGTATTGAAAAATATAAAGCTAGACTTGTTCTTTAGAGGTTTCACTCATAAACCTAGGATAGATTATGTTGAGACCTTTTCCCCTATAGCTAAAATGAGCACTTTGTTAGGACCTTGTTTTCTATTGCTGATCAGTTTGGGTGGGAAATCCACCAAATGGATGTGAAAAGTGTTTTTTAATGGTGATTTAAAATAATAACTTTACATGTCTCAACCTAAAGGTTTTGAAGAAACTAGTAAAGAAAACTATGTTTGTAAGTTGAATTTTTTTACATGGTTTAAAGAAAGCTCCTAGAGCTTGGTATGTGAAAATTAATGCTTTCTTTAAACAATTAGGTTTTTTTAATTGTTCTTCTGACAATGATCTATTCATTAAGAAATAAGGTTATCACATTATCATTGTATGTCTATATGTGGATGATCTACTTATGACTAGTGATAGTCCTGCTTTAATTCATAGGATTAAAGAAAAATTGAAACAATACTTTGAAATGACTGATTTAGGTCTCTTACATCATTTTCTTGGCATGGTTGTATTTCAAGATAAGAATTCTATTGTTGTTTCTCAAGCACAATATGCAACCAATGTACTGAAAAAGTTTAATATGATTGATTGTAAACCAATTTCTACACCTATGGAAGTTGGAATAAAACTTGATCCTAAACTCTGCATGCGAAAAAGTTGATCCTACTTTATATAGGTAGTTAGTTGGTAGTTTGATTTATCTAACTATAACTAGACTAGATATTTCCTATGCAGTAGGAATTGCTTCTAGGTTTATGCAGGAACCTTATAGAGATCATTGGAATCTTATAATAAATTATAAGTTACGTCATACTAAGGATGAAAATTTAACTTAAATGGATTTTGTGATTCGATCATGTTGGTGATGTATTAGATAACAAATCTACTCCTGGTTATGTGTTTAAATTTGTTAAAGGTGTCATTACTTGGTGCGGTAAAAAAGCCAACTATTTCTATCTTTTCAACTAATCTGAGTATATAAGTGTAATGGAAGCTACAAAAGAGGCACTATGGCTAAAGAGGTTGTTCGTCGAGATAAAGATGAAGGATAAAGGTAGTATTCCTTTATTTTGCGATAACCATAGCACCTTATCTCTTACACATAATCTGGTACATCATCGGATGACAAATTAGATTGAGATACACACTTCATCCATGAGAAGGTGTTAAGTGGTGAGATAGACCTCAAATTCATGCCAACTGAAGAGCAGGTTGCTGACATCTTCACAAAGCCCCTAAGTGATTCAAAAAAAAATTATTTTCATGAAAAACTTGGATTGTCAGAGTTTCCATTGAGGGGAGTGTGCATGAAAATTTCACCTCCTAATGGAACTTGGTATTTGTAAAATGAAAAATGCATTATAATAAATACCTTGAGCAAGTGAAAAAGACCTTTGGGAAAGTGTAAAAATACCTTCGGGCATGTGTATACCTCATTGGCTTCTTTTTTAGAAATAAGTGTAGAAAGACCTTAAAGGTGGTCTTCAGTAAACTCTTTAGTGCTATTGAGTTTACTGGTAAACATCCAGTGTAAGCATATTTTTAAGGAGGACCTTGGTTATAAAAGGCTCTTATATGCTTGGTTTTAAGTAACATTTTACAAAAACTTGTGAGAACATGTAAAACTCACAAATCATACTTAGCCACTTGATCATGGGATGATCTTTGGGATTCCAAACCATTTTGTACCAAAAGAAAACTTGACTATGATGAAGGTGTTATAATTCCTTCAACTCATATGCTAGCCTAAAACCTTTATGGTTTAAGGATTGTAAATCCTGTAGTGTACCACGGAAGGTAATATATTGGCATATGTTATCCCACTTAACATTAAGGGGAGTGTTGGAACATAATGGTTAAGTGGGCTAGCCACCCCTTAATTAAATATGGGTCCAACATTATACTATAGGTTAAATATTTAATAATAAGAAATATTTCTATTTCTATTATTAAATATTCAAACCTAGGGATATACTTTAGGTTAAATATTTAATAATAAGAAATAGTTATATTTCTATTATTAAATATTTTAAACCTTGGTATATGTGTCAACCATTTAGGTTGAAAAGGTGGGTCGGAGACATACCCGATCACCTCATATAAAAAGGACTTCAGGTCCTCATTTGATATATTGAAAAATATATATCAAAGGTGTTTTTACCCTTGTGATTAGGGTTTCTAAAGGAGGAGGTAATTTACTAGATGTAAAAGGGTTCTCTACAATAAAGGTTACTTTTCACAGTGGTTTTTTACCTTCGGGTTTTCCACTATAAATCTTATGTCATTTGTTATTTACTTTATGTAAGTATTTATTTATTTGTTATGCAATATAGTGTGATGTTTATTGATTTAATATTGCATAGTTTATTAATGTTATATAATTTAATTGATTAAATCCGTAGTTAATAGAATCCTCAAATTCTATCATAAATGCAGATTATTCCAAGCCCCAAAGAACTCGGATGCTAATAAAACACCACACTCAATAAGATGAAATCAATTCACCATAATAAATTTATAAAAACCTTTGCAAACAAGTGAGCAACAATATCATATTTTATTATGGTACTCTATGAAGTCAATGAGAAGGGTCTTTGCTTATATAGGAAAGGAAAGAACTAGTCATTAAAGATTCAATACCATAGATCAAGGAAATAACTATACCTAACAAGTAGATAATGTCTTCCTAATATCTAAATAAGATAAAAGAAATATCCACACGTAAGTGGGTGAGGATAAATAAAAGATAAGGTAAATAAAGTACCTAGGTGAACATGAGATAAGGTAAATACCTACTCTAACATGATCGAACATAACTAACAATATTGGTCTCTTCGAAATCCAACCTAGAATATTGAACCACTTAGGGGGCTATCTATTAGTTTTTATCCACTAAAAAAATCTAGAGAATGTAATATGATTGTTTGGGAAATTATAGTAATCAGTATATTTGATTTTTTTAATTCAAAGTAGTTCAAATACGTATAATCATTTTTTTCTCAATTTGCATAGTTTTATTGTTTATGATTGGAATTTTTTCTCAATTCATCTAGGAAATGATCTTGATAAAAAAATCGTGCTTAATTTTTATTGATAGAGTCTCTTGAATAGTGTATGTGCTCGATTAAATTTTTAAATCCTTGTACATCCGGGATATGTATAATCCATTGTTCAAATAAATTACCCCATGATTAGGGCGTTTATGTGATCAATGATTTTCTCATAGTTTATGTGATTACTCCTCTATAGGGGTTGTTGGAAGTAGATTGAATGAGAGGGGGTAAATCAGTCATATAACAATTTAAACTTCATTTATCATTGCTTACATTCATAATTCAATTCAACCATTCAACATTCATAAACCATGTGATCATATTAGGTGTGTATTAAACATTCATAAGTGCATGTAATAAGAGAGAGAAAAAATACACCAAATATAAGTGGGAAACCCTCAAGGGGAAGAAAAACCACTAAAAAATTTGCTAATATTTCTCATAAATAGGGACTTGCAAGAATATTACACATAAAACAAGATTTATTTAGTGAGACACCAACCCCACAAGGATCACCAACCCCTAGTTTAATAGGACACCAATCCTACAAGGAGGCTACAACCCCCAAGGTGATCAAACACCAACTCAACCACCTGAAATTGATGACCAAAGTGAAAATATTTTTCTCACACAACCGATAGTGATCTCAATTCAGCTCCAAGCACACTAAACCCTCTTCAAACTTATCTCTCTCTTAAACTCGCTCAAATCTGGTTCTTCATGGGATGAATAGGTCTATTACCCTTGCATATCCGATCCTTATTATTCCTTAACTCATCATACCTCTCCTCATCTTCATCCTTGACCTCTCTTCACTTTTATTTAACCTTCTTTAGCTCACTCACAACCCCATCATCGCAGCTAGTGCAAGTGACCAAATACACTTTCTTATATACATGAAACTTGCTCATAACACTCCTAGGTTAGCCATGAACATATATTTAGGTCATATTAACACAAAAAATATCAAGGAAATCATATTAAACATCTCAAAATACACAATTAGGTTGGAAAGGGTTAAGAAAACTCCAACAAGCACCAAGATAACTAAACAAGCTCAAAACAAACTATTCAAGCACAAATGAATGAATCATGATCATCAAGGAATACACTAGATTTTTCAAGACATAAGAATATCCCACAAGTCAATAAAAATATCTCAACATCACCAATCAGTTCAAGAAAATCTACAACTTCCATCTCCACCATGAAACACTCCAAGAAGCAAGCATGCACAACTATGCCTTTAAGTACCTAGAAATCAGTCCTAGAAAATGAATTAGTTCACATAGAAAAAATCATCATCAATCATCGAGTAGTATACCATTGGAAATATATATGAATATTATTTCTGAAACAACTCACTTCAAGCTCCAACTCATAGTGCAAGACCTCCAATCACGCCATCTCTAAAAGCGGTCAAAGCGCAAACAAGACTCAAGAACTAGTCTTGAGAAAAACATGCTCAAACAACTTAAAAACCACTTCCAAGCCAAAAAAATTTTGAACACATAAAGGGATACCTGGAAAAAAAATTAAGGCACTAACATGCATAGCTCATGTGGAGAAAACTGATCCAACACACCTGTTCCTTCACACCTTCTTGCAAGCCAAATAGGACCAAATAGGCCACTAATGCTTAGGAAAGAAACCAATATTTCAAATAAAACCAATGCCTAAAACACATAATATCAAGTGTCTAAAATCTATTATGACCAAAAACCACAGCTACAATATGCAAATCAACTTGGCTCAACTTAAACCTCCATGACTAGCTTTTAGCCCTTAAGGCCAAAATCGGTAGGGCTACTTTGAGGATTTGTATCTTTCATTTTATGCATTGTACCTACCTAAAATTTTTCATGGCCATGTATCACATCTCTCTAGGACTCAGTAAAATTTCACTTTTCATCCTGAAGCTTCCATATCAACCCTGAAACTGCAAATCCCCATAAAACTAGAGTTTTTCTCTCACTTCCTTAATTAGCTAAAACATCAAACCACCACCAAAATGAGCTCTGAAAAATTATCTAAAAGAATAAATAATCAAATTATCATTTCTAGGTGATTTGGAGAACACACCATACATATTTCTCCATTTAATCTAGAAGGAGGGTTTCATTAGGGTTTAAGAGAATTCTGACTTCTTAACGATTGTTCATAAAGATGGGACGATCAAATCAACTCATTATTTTTGAAAAATATTATATAACCCATATAAAAATCCCTCAAATCCACATACTAACATGTATAACTCACACATGTGGTAAAGAAAAAATAAAATTCCCTATCAAGTTGGTTTCACATTCTCTAGAACTCAGTTTTGCCAAAAAATAGTTTTCTTGCAATTTATTCACAAAATTGCTTGAAACTTAGCATGAAGCATCATGAGAACATCCTCTAATAGTCCCAACTCACTTAATTTCTCAAATTCACTTTAATATCTCTAGACACTAAGATATACCTATGTCTACATGACTACTATTCACCTTCTTTCTTCCCAACGACCATGAAACATCATCAAACCTCTAAATGTTGACCTAAAACTTCTCATACACATGATATTCCATGTCACAATACATTTACCATTCTCATACATGACTCCTATGCTCTATAATTCATTTTTATATTTCATACACCATGCACTAGGTCTAGGAATAAACCTAGAATGACTTAAATCAACATACACATTTCTTGAATTGACCCATGACAAATTACCTTGTAAACCCTTAGACATGTATCACACATCTTAATAACCATGCTTGACTTTATACATATATTTGAAACTCATATTATGACCATAAATTCTTGCACCATGCCTGACACCCGGACATGACACCATGATTGGACACTTTGCCAATTAACCTTCATGTTTGACCTTGATTGACACCTCAAAGAGACTCATATGACACCTAAATACCCTTTTCCATCAATGAACTTTGAAATCGATGAAAACCTAAGACATAATGGCCAAAAAGGGTGGTGTGATATTTTATAGGCATGTTACTCACCAAAAATTAATATTGGGTGTATGTCTCAGGTGTTTGCTACAAATAAAATGCCTAAGGTGTTGGGAGAAACTCATATACCCCTTCATAATTTTACCATGACAAATGATTTTAATTTTTTTGCTTAAAACACCTCTTGATGCAATTCTAATAATATTATGCTCACTAAGTCCAATATTACATCACTTGATCCAAATTTCCCACCACAAGTAGGAACATAATGTGCTGATTTGATGATGCTTCATGATTATCTTCCCTCACTCCTTTTCAAAATTCTATGCATGAATCACATACTATGGATAAACATCATTATTTTTACAATATCATGGTCACTTAATCCCCCTATTTCCACATTTATGTTTATAGTTTCTCCTATAGTCATATAGGTTACTACATATGATTATAATTCTTCCAATCTTCCTATGTTGCACCTATCTGTTATGGAGAGTATTGTGTCTCTCCCTCTGTTGCTTGAGGTTGATACTGATGAGCCTCCTAACACTACATATGTTGCACATATATTGAATCACACATTGATTTTTATGTTTTCACTTACTCTTACCACTATTGCCAATAATCACAATCTTCCACCTATTCTAGTTGGTCTTAATGCACACACTCTTATTGTTTATGTCATTACACTAACTATTTATGTAGTTGGGATCTTGGAATTTATAGGGTTCTCGAATCACTATATTGACATTATTTTATGGTATCTATTGTGTTACCCCTTCTTCTATGTACATATCCATACAAATTTCAAAAACACTAAAATATTTTCAAAATACAAAAGCATTCAAATATTTGTAAAAATACAAAATCAATACCTATTTTTATAACATACATTGTTTGCACTTTACATTATACATGTTTTTATTCCTTTAGTTTGATAAATAACATTTCTTATTTACACACATGCATTCACGTGGTATATTGAGCATGATGCAGGACATACACAGAGTGATACATGATGACTGGTGTTAGGTCTAACCTTTATCTAGACTACTAACCTCTGGGGGAATCTAATTTTGCATACTATATCCAGGTGCTATATTTCCATTATAGTTAATTTATTTCCTCATTACGTTTGGTTACACATATATATTGTGTATTTTATATCTTTTGGACTAACACACGTGTTTTTGCAACACTTACAATTATTCCTTCATTGGATGTTTTTGATGCGGGGGCATCCTGACTTAAGAAAACCTTAACCAATGGAAAAATCACACGAGAATTAGAAAATTCACAATAGAACTAGAATAAAAGGAGAGTGCAAGGAGGATGCACCTGCAACAAAATTTTAGGAGGAACTACCAAAAAGAAAGAGGAGGAAGGTCACGAGAGAATCCAAAGAGATCAAAGAGGTGGCTCGTAGCCACAAAAAGAAGAGCGGAAGAGATGCGCAACAGATGAAGATCTTCCTAGAGGAAGAATGATATTCATGGAGACAAGTGATGAGAAAGAAAAATAAATATTGGTAGAATTCTGACCATGGGGCAACTAGTCAAGAGAAGAGAGAAGGCCATGATAAGTAGGACATGCTTTAGGAAAATCCAGGGATATATAATGCACATATTTATACAAGAATTATAGTTTATGTTTAAACGTCAATAAAATATATATCTCACTACATAATGCAATAGATAACAAATCAATTGCATAAACACGAAAGAAAATGACCATATGACATAAGATAAAAGTGGCAAAACCATAAGGTAAAAACCCACTGAAAATCACTTATCTTTATTGAGAAAAATATGTTTCACCCAACATTACCACTATTTCCATGTATGCACAATATTTACACCTTTGTGATGGAATAATAAACTATCAAATACACTTTCTCATGGATCTTCAACCATTCACCTCCTATAATATCCAAATTATCTCTCTAAACAACTTGTATGCATTCATTTGTTATCATTTTCTCATGATAACCAATCTCAAAGAGATCACCTTGTTATATATAAGGTGGGTGGTATAGATTCCACTCTTGTAATTTAAATTTAAAACATAAGCCAACCTAATCTAGGATTTTCCATATTGCAAGCCAAAAGCCTTTAGTTTTTGGTGGGTTTTTAATTAAGCGAGTTTCTCGTTGAATATTACAACCTTAACACTCCCCCTTAATGTTAAGTAGGGAAACATGCCAAATTTCCTTTTTATACAAAAGGACTTACAATCCATAAATCATGAATATTTAGGATAGCATGTAAAAATATAATGCTTGTTCCAAATAACACATACCAAGTCACATTTTTTTACAAAAGGAATTACAATCCATAAACCATCTAAGTGATTTAGGTGGCATGCAATAAAACATTTTTTCTACACAATTTTTAACTTTGCGGTATACTACTTGATGCCGCGGTTCACTACTACAATATTATGCGGACTTATACAAGGCACAAACCAAATGCAAGTGTTTCACAGGCTTTAGAAAATCATTTGCACACTTTGCTTTAGTATTCCATAGACTTTAAGAATTTGTGGTACAATGAAATTTTTTTGCAAGTTTTGTAAAAACCATAGTACACATAAAACATGTTTCATAGTTTTTGAATGAACAATTTTTTTGGTACACGCATAAAGTGTCCTACGGGTTTTTAGAAAGTCAAAAACACACGAAACATAGGAACAAAGCATGATTAAACATAATCTCAAGATAAAGAGATTAATAATGAATCCTTACATAATATCATGGATTATTTTTATAAAACAATAATCTCTCATATCTAATGTTTCACTGGGTATTAGAAGTAAACTCACATAAAGTGATAATTTACTCAAAAAAATAGAAATAGTGTAGGGAGATTTCTATTGACATGCTTAGGTTTACAAGAGTTTTCATTAGAAAGAGAGGTTGCATTGCAAAAACCATGAAAAACATGCTCATTCCTCTTTATTTCCCCCTCAAGGGAAACTCTAAAAGACCATACACTCATTTGATTCAGAGGTGAAGATCAACATCATTCACATGATCATTTGAGTCAAATTATACCACATGATCATTAGATTCAGAGGTGGAGATCAAGGTCTTCCACATGATCATTAGATTCACAGTGTAGAATATGTAACAACCCTTCACTAACACAAGCTAAAAGTGGATTTTTTTAAAATTTTAAATCTTATTAGGTAACTTATAAATAAATATGCATATAATTAAAAATTATAGTAATACCTCTAAATAATCTAAGGTTCAAAACATCATTTTGTTACCATATTTCCCAATGTCAATTTTTTTATCAATTAAAAATCATTTAAACTTTATACATTGCTTCCCACAATTTTTTGTACAAAAGTATGATAAAAATCATTTCATAATACAATGATTAATATCATATTTACTTCATATTCTATATCAAATACATGAGACAACAAGCCTATCCCTAGCCAAGTACAACAATGTGACCATATGTCTTAGTACAAGTAATATACAATCAAATCATTCTTTCCAGAAGTTCATGTGTACATGTATATCTCATTTGTGTAACTTTTTAGAGGGAGAGAATCATTGGAGTGCTTTTCCTCTAACCACATAACCTTTTAGTTCCCCACACACCTCTCACAAGCGAGAGGGGCCCAACCCTTCACAAGGAAGGTAGATAGAGATATTCAAATATCAACAAATAATAGCAATCTAAGAACCATGTGTAATATACCCAAATTCCAAAAATATATCCCATCATAAGATCACGAAAACCAATACCATCATATGATTCATGACTAGTACAAAATAAAGATAAGTGAATTGAAAATGCATACAACTAGATACATTACTTTGGCCAAAGTTTTTCAGTTATGTTAATGCAAGTTAATCTTATAGTTTGCACTAATAAATAAGATTTATCATTCTTCACAACATAACTATCTTGTACACCATTTCCATAACTAAAAATCCTCATCAAGATTCAATCCATTCTAAATTTTAAAGCAATGTTTTGATTTCCATAATCAAAGAGAAAAAATAACCATTTATTTCAATTTTAAATTCATGTTTCCATATTTTACAATCATAAAGAAAAACAACCCACATAACCGTATATATGTATGCGTGTGCGGATTCCATATTTCCATACTAGCATGCATTCATAAAGCTTACAAAGATGATAATCACATAACTAATTTAACATTAAGTAAAACAAAACTTCTTTTTGTACATTTACTGATGCACCAAACATCCATCACTTATCTACTATTTTTCCAAAAATCCTTCATATGTTGTTTCATATTTCACTAAAGTTCTAATGCCTTTAATGTGATTTAAGGAGGAGACTTATGTTATCACGTTTGTGGCTTCGCCATGAGCATGATAACGTAAGTCACATTCTAAATATGATCATATCATATTTGAGACATAATAACAACTACATCCTCATGCCCAAACAACAAACAACGATAAGAAACATAGTATCACAAATCAATTACCGCAAGGTAAAGTTCCATTATAATCAAGAAGTAACGTTCACACAACAAGACATTGGTGTAACTACCTATTTTACACATTCATTCTATTTTTTATCATATTTAAAAAAAAACCTAAAATAGGTTTATTTGGCCCAACAACTAGATGTTTAGTCTTTCTTGTTTCTTTCCAACATGTAAGCCAATATGGGTTTGATTTTTAATCAAAATAACAAGTTTGCATAGACCCAAAATAGGTGAAATTGACCCAATAAAGAATGTTATAAATATACAAATATGCAAACCCATTAATGAGTGTAAAAATAAATTTGAAAATGTATCACAACTATACATTTACAAAAAATCATGCAGACCTAGAAATGGGTGAAAATCGACTTCACGTAAATTATTTTTATAGTTAATAATTTACACACTCCGTAGTCCCAAAAATGAATTTATTGAAAACATCATAGTCCTCCAATGTAAACAAAATATGCAGACCCAAATGGGTTCCCAAATCGACCCAATAAGGAATGCATCCGTATTTAAAAATAACCAAAAATGCAATCCCAAAGAATGGGCTCCCAAATCTACCCAACGAAGAATATATCAATATTTAAAAATAAACAAATATGCAGTCCTAACAATGGGTTCCCAAATTGACCCAATGAAGAATGTATCAATATTTTAAAATGAAAAAATATGCATTCCTATAAATGGGTTCCCAAATTGATCCAATGAAGAATGTATCGGTATTTAAAAATAAACAAATATGCGAGTCTTAGCAATGGGTTCCCAAATTGACCCACTTAAGAACGTATTAGTATTTAAAAATAAACAAATGTGTAGTCCCAAGAATGGGTTCCAAAATCGACTCAATGAAGAATGTATCGGTATTTAAAAAAAAATATGTAGTCCCAACAATGGGTGAATAACCATATATTCATTTTCCAAAAATGAAGACCCAAAAATGGGTGACAAACTAGTAAACATTTCCAATTTTAAACAACAAATTTTCCTAAAAATGTAGACCCAAATGGGTATAAATCAAAACCTTGCAAAAACATTTCCTCGGAAAAAATAAGTGCTAAAAATGTAGCCCCGAAAATGTGTATTATTCCATTTATTCAACTTCAAAATGCAAACCCAAAAATAGGTATTAAAAAACTCTCAAAACGTTTTTATAGTCAAATAAATACCAAATAAGGAGTCCTAGAAAATGGGTTTTAAACCGTATATTTATCTTCAAAAAAACGCAGACCCAAAAGTGGGTAAAAAATTAAAAATGCATTCACATTTTATCAACAATTTTTCCTTTTAAAATGTAGACCTAGTAATGGGTAAGATCCCAATAAAACATTTCCAATTTTTCCTAATAAATGCGAACAAAATAAGAAGAAAAAACCCATGCATGTTAAAAATTCATTTCCAATTTCTTTCTATCAATTTCCAACTTGTTCTTCCTTTCAGCTTTGTAATTCTCTAGCCTCCAAGTCCAAGCAAACCACCGTATGCATAATGAACTAAAAACAAAAATAAATAGATCCACTTCCAACCATTCTCCATTTTATCATGCAAACCCTGGTTAATTCCTCCCAATTTTCTTGCTCCCAAAAATCACACATGTGCAAATTAAGTCCACTTTCCTAAAAAATTAAAGTAAATTAACTTCTCATTCCTTCCTACTTCCAAATGCATCATTCCACTTAACATGCCCAATGATTATTGGTGCATGTTTTATTTAAAACAAATTACAATTTAAAAATGTAGACAACTAAAATATGCTTACACTTAGCATTTCTTCTCATTCAACCGATTGACGACACTTCGTTAATTCCCCTTCTTCACGCCACTCTCGGATGCCCAGTCACGACACCTTCTCGTCATATTCCTCCTATAATCAACTTGTTCGGCTATTATCTCTCTTATTAGCTAAACATTCCTCCTTTCGACCATTCGAACCGCCTAGTTCTCTCTAGACCTCTTCTATTAGCTTCATAGGCTATCTATCAGTCCACAATTGGTTATCCAGACCCCTCCCAACTCTCAATGAGCCTTTAATCACTTTAAAATCAAGTTTAACTAGCCTAAACCCTAGTTAACTATCCTAAACCAAGATTAACTAAGCCTAAAGCATGTTTATCCTAATCTAATCCAAAAGTGCTTTTGAGCTTTAGTCCCACATGCATCCAAATTCCAAACTCTCCCAAGTGAAAACTATAAATAGAAGGGTCACCCCTCCTCTCAACCTTACACCTTGTTTACATAACAAAATATCTCTCTCATATTAGGAGATATCGGAATTAGACTTCATTTGTATTAGCCAAGCTAATAGGCATTTGATTTTGGCTATCCTCCATTGTTGAAGCTCCTCCATCTTGCATCCATAACTTCATAGTAGATTAGTAGGAGGGTATCTAACTTGGCCTTGTAGCCATTTTAGAGAGACCTCTTCACCTCCATTGAAGCAAACAATAAATCTAATTTGATTGCTCATAGGTTTAACTAGGTTCAATTTATATTTTAAGTAATCATAAAGTAGTTAGAGATAAAATGATAGTGTTTTAGTTTAATTCATTATTATAGAAGTTATCTTGTTTAGCACTCATATTGATGTTTATGATAGGTTTAGTTAGATAATGGAGCTACTTACTTAGTTTATTGTTTATTAACATAGCTAATCTTCTCATGCATACATTTGGCACGATCGGTGGGACACTAATGTCCATCCTCCATTAATGGAGGTATTTTGAGTTCTTCAAAGTTCATTTTCAAGTTTTTGGATCAAATCACTTGTTATTTCCTCATTTCTGTTTCTAACACTAGATAAATGACCTTCATTTGCATGTATTTTGTGGGTTTGATATAGAAATAGGTTGCTTTGACTAACAACTAACCTGTCTTCTCTTGAAAATTTTCAAATCTGTGAGTTTTGTAGGTTTTTCACAGGGCACACATAGGTGTTGTAAGGGAGTGTGTCCATGTTGAAACCCTATCGTTCCCCATCGGAACAAGAGTGCACCTATCCAGCTATGTTTATCATTGACATGTTTTCTCTCTGTAGGGACACACACACATCTCTCACGGTGGCGTCGTTGTCTTCATCTTTCTAGACACGTCTGTGTAAATAACCCCACTGTCTAAAAAATTGAAACTTTTTATGCTCTTGACGCATCTCCGCGAACCCTAGCGTCTACGTTGAGTTACAAGCATCTCTGTCTTTTTGTACATGTCTATGTTTTTGTATATAATGTGGATGTTCCTAATTTTATTTTTAGGCATATCCATTGAGTGAGGTACATCCACGTCGGAACCCTAGCGTACCTATCAAAAAAAATCCTGTATGCGCAGTGTCTCTGTGTAGGTCGGATTCGTCCATTTTATTTTTAGTGCTCCTTGTTTTGATCATATCTTTTGACTCATTAACCCATTTTCAGAGTTTGAATAGGTGTCATAAAGATAATGAAGTGTACTTTATGAGGGAACTTACAAAAGTAATATAAATTTAGTATACGTACTTCTATCACAAAACTCCCAAAGTGCCCCAGAGACCTCCAAAAATGTAAATTACTAAAAACTGTTAAAAAAGTGCAAAAATTGGATTTCTAGAATTTTTCGATTTTCTTGGTTTTCTAACTCTTGCAGGGTTCTAACAGTGGTTTACAAGTTTCCTTTACATTAAGTTTTTTAATACTAACTTAATCAAAAACATTTGCATCTTTATTTGTGAAGGTTTGAAACGTGTATGCTCTTCCCTCATGCCTTTCTAGGTGATCTTGGGAATCAGAAATGTTTCACCACTTTCTTCATACTTGCAAAATGGTTTAATTAGCTTTCAAAGTTGGTTAAAAGGAACTTATTTTCACATTGTACTTAGGAATTTTCCATTTATTACAAATTTGAGTGAGATACCTTGTTGCGTATGCTCTTTCCTCGTGCATCGTAGAATGATCTAGGAAATCAAAACAACATCTTATCTCCTTTGTATGACATTTTTGGAAAATTACTAACCTTGGTATGTAGGACCAAAATCACTTTTCAAAGAAATATGTCAAAACCAAACAATACAAACCTTCTAATACATGTGTTTACATACATGTTGCCAAATGGTGTGCTACTTGAAACCACATTAAGCTAAGCAAGATAAAAAACACACCACTTTCATCACACTCTTTGTATTCCACGTTTTGGAAAAGGGTACGCCCTTATCCACTTAATTGGAACATAACCCCTTTAGCATAACACCTTAAGCTACAACAATGGGGGTGGTTCCAGGAACCCTAAATTAATCCACTACTATGTAACCTCGTGGATGAAACAGAAGCACCTCACTTACCCATTTGACTAGTTCTCCTTGTGAGTTAGCATTACAAAGTTGTCTGTATCGTGACCCTGGTAAGAGTACATGATGGATGTAATTAGTGCCCATTGTACTTGAAGGGGGAAAATCTGAGATACTCCCAAATTAGTCAATGTGACTTTTCGTAAATCATGCCTGCTTCTTAGATGGCTTTGTAACACCTAGTTGAAAGATCTTATTAAGGAGGCCATTTTGTCTTGAGGCCCACTTTACTAGTCCTTTGTCGCGTCTTGGCCATCACGAAGTGATAACTTGTTTGGATTCGAGCCTTATTTTTCAAACATGTAAACAAACCCATTTAAGTTAGATCTAAGTGTATCTCATCACGATGTTTACAACGTGTTACATATCTTGGTTTCTTTCTCACCTACGCATTTGAGGTGAAACTCTACCCAAGTAACAACTAGTTTATTTTTCCATCTTATTATCTACACCTTTGCATTCTTGCTGCCTATTTGGGACAAGAGAAGGCATCTTTCAGGAGTGTTGTCATAGATAGTGTTCACCACTTTTTTTTCTGTTTACACTCATCCATGTTTGCGGCTGAGTTGTTAAACGTCTAAAGTGCATGGATGCATCCTCATATCTTTGATGGCCACTTGATCTTGATTTCAAGATCATCATCATAGTTCAGATTGAGTCATGATTTGATCTCCCTTTGACATGTTAATTTGTTTGCATTGTCTCAACACAATTAAGATACTTATGTTGTGGTTTTCATAAATGTGATCTAAGTGTCTACATTGTGGTATTACGCTGCGCACATTTTAACACATCCTCGTATACCTTGACTTGGTTTTACTTCAAATATTTTGCAAAATCTTGAAGAGTGACACTTACTTTGTTTGTGTCATTTCGACACCACTTTGACACTAATATCGTGCTTCTCCACGAAGATTGATTAACGTGTCCAATTGGTGTGGTTACGTAGCTTACATTTGTAAGCCTCATCCTTTAACATTTTGGCCTTGTTGGTTGTTGAATGTGTCATTGTATCCGTTGATTGGGAGTCACATCTACCCTTTGTTAATATTTACGCCTTGTTCATTTTTAGCTTGAGGTAAGTATTGACATTGTGTTGATCATATTTACATCAAACTATCATTTTGCACACACATTTCTAGGGTGTATTTCCTTGTTGATTGGCTTTATGTTTCACACCTTGCATGATTGTTCCTTGTGATTATTCATCTGGAATTTTTTTTTCTAGAACAATCATTTTCAATCTCATTGAGATTGTGTCATCACAATGTCTATTTTCCTTAGACCTTCTTCGGGAAATCATGCACGCATCTCCATACTTACCAAATGTCTAGTTGGTTTCTCTTATGCTACTCAAATCGAAAATTCATTTCCTTTCCTTTAAAGGAGTTCCATCACACTATCTAGAGATAGACATTTATGCTTAAACGACACCAAACATGATTGATTATCACATGGTTCCTCAGGCTTACTACAATACGAAACCTAGGTTTAGGCATTGAAATCAAAATATTCCCATTACAACTAAACCTTGTTTGGTTCTTCATGCTAGAGGGCCCATTCAGGTACCCTATTCCCCACCTTCATCTCATAGTCGGTGGTATGGTTTGGATTCTTCTGATCCAAATTATTATTTGGGTTCCCCCACTCTTCTTCTTCTGATTCAGATCCAAACTACCATTCGACTCCCACTCTTCTTTTGAAGACTCGGATCCCAACTATTGTTCGGATACCCCTAGATCAAATCTTGAATCATGGTCCTCCCTTCCTTCGTAGGACCTTTATTCCAAATCACCTCAATGACATCTTCCTCCTTTAAAGACTCATGTGACTCCAAGTTTTGTTGATCGAACATCTAATTTGGTTCTTGAGTCATGGTCCTCCCTTTCTTCACAGGACCTCCTTCATCAGTCATCTCAATGACCTCTTCCTCCATCAAAGAGTTCCACGACTCGATTCCCTCTATTCAATCATCCAATTCGAATCCTACATCACAACTTAATGGATGGCTATGCGATCCTACTTTCCAACCTACATTACATCATCTTCTAGAACAATGACATAGGTCCAAATCCAAATCATCCATTCATGAGACGCCTACCACCAATCCTACTTCCTCTCTTGAGTCATCTTCTTCTATCAATCAATCATCCCCGCTTATCGACTTGTTTCTTCTATTCAACCTTCTATGGAAAAAGAACAACAACCTCTACTAATTGATTTCTCTTAGGATGAAGGAACAATTAGAGTACATGATGATATCCCTTTAGAGGATTGCAAACAAGGATTATTTCTTGAACTTGATACGCTCGCGTATTGGGGAAAGAAGTTTATCCCTTTTTCATAATATAGATAAGGAAGAGCCTAAGGTCATGGAACTTGATTCTTCTTCTATTATTCCATCTTCACCTTCCTCTGATCATGATGAGATGTCGGGGTCTAGCATTGAGCCATGGCCTATCTTCTCGTTACCAAATCATTCATTATCTATCATCATTCCTCAATCAAAATCTCACCTTGGGTCACCGCTAAGTAGCCCATCATCTTCTTCTATACTTGGGCCACCCTTGGGTAGTCCTCCATTTTCTACTTGTGGGTCACCTCTTGGTAGCCCATTACCTTCTATTCTTGGGCCACATCCTAAAGAGCCCTTCATTCTCTTCTATTTATGGGACACCTTCGAGTAGTCCCTCCTCATCTATTCTTGGGTCTTGTCCTACTAGCCCTTCATCCTCTTCTATCTATGGGACTCCTCTGACTAGTCCCTCCTCATCTATGCTTGGGCCATGCCCTAAAGAACCCTTCATCATTTTCTTCCATCTTAGGGCCATATCATGGTAGCCCTTCATCATCTTCTATTAGTGTCTCACCTCCTAGCAGTCCATCCTCTTCAATTCTTGGATCGTATCCTTTTCATCCATCACATCTTCCTTCTACTAAATGACCGGGCAAGCCCACCATCATTTCTCTCATTCCTATCATCAATAATAAACGTTCACTCTCTTCTCCCACTTCTTGGATTAAACAAGTCATGCGTCAACTTATAAGAAACCCAAACATTTTATTAATTAAGCTTAGATAAAAATGAAAAGATCTATATAGCTCCCAACAAATCAAACACAATTCAAGACGCACATCAACGTAACCATCAAGTATCGCGTAAAGTGCATAAACCTCTAGATAGGGATATCAAGATCCCACATACAAAATCCATGTTTCGGATAAATCATAGTCATTTGTTGAGTATGAGCTCACTATGATCATCGATATCGGGAAAACATTACGCTTGATAAGCAATCATGCCTAGTATCCCTTATCAAGGAATTTGCAAACATCATTGTTGGATCTTATCACACAGAGTGACTTTTTTGTTCCCACCTTTCCAAAAAACTATCAAAAATCTAAAAATAAAAACAATACAAAAATACAAAAATGAGAAAACACAAGCAAAATAAAAGGTACAAAGATCAAACATTGCAATCAAGTATTGCGTACACATGGATGTTTCTTTCTTCACTTCCTTTTTTTTCTTCAATTCTTCCTACCATTTTCATCCTCTCGTGATATTTTGGTTAGCCTATTTACATGCATTCAAAGTGACATTTATCTCTATGGTATCTGTTTGAACTTGGTCTTTCATTACTTTGGTAAATTAAAGAATGAATGACCTCATAGAGATCCTATCACAATCAACAAATAATAAACTTGTTGCGAAGAAATTTTGGACATATTTGTTGACACTAGCCAATATCGTCATCGCAATCACTTCTACCTCCTTTCATCAAGCCATGAGTGGTTCTTAACCCCTTGTCAAACAAGAGAGCTGAAATAAGTTTTTAAAAGCAAAAGAAACAAAATCAATCAATCAAAAGGTAAAAGCTACGGAAAAAGAAAATTGATATATAACTCTCTCTTGGGGTATTTCCAAGAATCTCTATAGGGGCTATGGAAGCCTGAATGGTAGTAAAGAAATGTTGCGATTAGAATCAAATACATCTCCGTCCAAGCTATGGACACTGGCAAGCAATGGAGTAATGTACGGCTATCCTTCCACCCTTCATTCACAAATCACCTATCGCCTTTCAAAATAAATCATTCCTACACATTGGCTAGGATATCTTCACTTATTGTCTATTAAATCTTGCCTTCAAGAGGTAACTAATTTCCATGTGCACACACTAGATCTCTATGAGTAATCGATTAGTATGTTACCAAGTGTCTTTTTCTTACCTTGTTCAGACTCTTACTCTAGTCCATATCTTGTCTCATGATTTGTGCCTTTGGATAATCACTTCTTCATCACGAGGATTCTAAGCTACATTCATATCATTCACATCATTCTTCTACTTCACGTAGAACATCCATGTGTATAAGATTACTTTTTTCCATGTTTTCGATACCTTTGTCCCCTTTCACAAAAATAATCATCTCCTTCCTTTCTATTATGTTCTTTTAGGACAACTTACACCGGGGCATCATTACTTCTTCCCAAAGACTTCATTGGGTTATGTTCATCATCATGTTGAACCTATCCATAATGGCCTTGGGTCCTACTTCTACCTGTGAAGAGTTTTCCTTTAAATACTCCCACCTAATCATTGGGGCATTTTTTGCATCTTCACCTTTCTTGTACGTACGTGGCCTTATGCCCTTGTACATACCATCTATTGCTAGGGGCATCCACGCTTCCTCATCTTCCTATACATAGTTTCAGAAAACTTTCAAAATCACAAAAACATTCAAATATGTTATAAAATCACCAAACACATTCAAATATGTTTCAAGAAACATAAAAAACAATATAAATCATCCTACAAAACGTTGCTCTTTGGTTCTCACCTGTTCATGTGCATGACTCACGGATCATCTTGGTCTACCTCCATCAACAAAAGCTAGGCTGCTTACTTCATCCAGTACTGGGTACAAGGAGTTTTCTGGTACTATTTCATAGGATCGAAGTGTCCTCCGTTATTCCCCTTGCATGTATCCTTGCTTGGGGCACCATTGTTAACCCTTTTCATTAATTCAAATAGGTTGAACTGAATCTTGATAACAAAAACATTGCATTATGTTTCTCTGTTAGGTTAGCTTGTTTACTTTCTCGTATTGCCTTGCATTTTTTATGTTGCATGGAGTTAGGCATATTTTACTTTCTTATATTGCATTGCATTTTGTATGTTACATGGAGTTTGTGTTTTTAGAAATGGACATTTGTTCGTATATGGATTTTCATGTCATACTACACTTTTGTTCATTATTTTTAATAAGGACCAATGATGAAGATCACTAGCAATATGATGAAAAATAAAGTTGTTTAAAAGGCACTGGATGGATGTTAGCTCAACCCCCTTCCTCATACTCATTTTTCTTCTATATCCCATTTTCTTCTTCTTCACACTATTCTTTCTTCTATTCTCTTTTTGTCATCTTTTCAATTGTCAATCGAGTTCTTCTATCACCCCATCGACAATCGAGGGGGCATCCTCCATTCTACTCATTTTTCTTCTATCCCTTCAAAATTTTCTACTTGTTTATGCTTGTCTACTTTCTTTGAAGTGACGTCGCTTACATCACCTCAAAGAGGGGCAAATGTAGACACCTAAAGTATGCTTACACTTAGCATTTTCTCCAATTCAACTAATTAATGACACTTCATTACTTCCCTATTCTTCACTCCATTATTGGATGCCCATTCACGACACTCTTTCAGTCGTATTCCTTCTATAATAAGCTTATTTGGCTAATATCTCTCTTATTAGCTAAACATTCCTCCTTTCGACCATTTAGAACCTCTCTAATTCTCTCTAGACCACTTCTACTAGCTTCGTAGGCTATCTATCACCACAATTGATTAACCAAACCCTTACAACTCTCAATGAGTCTCTAATCACTTGAAAATCAATTTTAAATAGCCTAAACCCTAGTTAAATAGCCTAAACCCTAGTTAACTAGCCTAAAACAAGCTTAACTAAGCCTAAAGCATGTTTATCCTAATCTAATCTAAAAGTGATTTTTGAGCTTTAGTCCCACATGCACCCAAAGTTCAAACTCTTCCATTTGGAAAACTATAAATAGAAGGGTTACCCCTCCCTCTCAACCTTACACCTTGTTTACCTAACAAAATATCTCTCTCATATTTGGAGATATTGGCATCAGACCTCATTTGCATTAGCCAAGCTAATAGGCATTTGATCTTGGCTATCCTCCATTGTTGAAGCTCCTCCATCTTGCATCCATAACTTCATAGTAGGTTAGTAGGAGGGGATATAACTTGGCCTCAGCCATTTTAGAGAGACCTCTTCACCTCCATTGAAGCAAACAACAAATCTAATTTGATTGCTCAAGATTAGTTATGTTAATAAACAAGAAACTAGCTAATTAGTTCCATGATCTAACTAAACCTATCATAAACATCAAGATGATCTTAAACAAGATAACTTCTATAATAATGAATTAAACTCAAACACTAAACCCTAAATAACTAGCCTAAACCAAGCTTAACTAAGCCATTAGCATGTTTATCCTAATCTAATCTAAAAGTGCTTTTTGAGCTTTAGTCCCACATGCACCCAAATTCCAAACTCTCGGTCATATTCCTCTTATAATAAACTTGTTTGGCTAATATCTCTCTTAAAATACGACACTATTAGCTAAACATTCCTCCTTTGACCATTCGTAACCTCCATAGTTCTCACTAGACCACTTCTATCAAGGCTTTGTAGGCTATCTATTAGTCACAATTATGCAAACCCCTCCCAACTCTCAATGAGTCTCTAATCACTCGCTAATCAAGTTTAACTAGCCTAAACCCTAGTTAACTAGCCTAAACCAAGCTTAACTAAGCCTAAAGCATGTTTATCCTAATCTAATCTAAAAGTGCTTTTTGAGCTTTAGTCCCACATGCACCTAAATTCCAAACTCTCCTAAGTGAAAAACTATAAATAGAAGGGTCACTCCTCCCTCTCAACCTTACACCTTGGTTACATAACAAAACCTCTCTCTCATATTTGGAGATATAAGCATTAAACCTCATTTGCATTAGCCAATCTAATAGGCATTTGATCTTGGCTATCCTCCATTGTTGAAGCTCCTCCATCTTGCATCCATAAATTCATAGTAGGTTAGTAGGAGGGTATCTAACTTGGCCTTGTAGCCATTTTAGAGAGACATCTTCACCTTCATTGAAGCAAACAACAAATCTAATTTGATTTCTCATAGGTTTAACTAGGTTCAATTTATGTTTTAAGTAATCATAGAGTAGTTAGAGAGAAAATGATAGTTTTTAGTTTAATTCATTATTATAGAAGTTATCTTGTTTAACACTCATCTTGATGTTTATGAGAGGTTTAGTTAGATAGTGGAGCTACTTAGTTAGTTTGTTGTTTATTAACATAACTAATCTTCTCATGCATACAAAAAACAACACTTATCTCCCTCCTTACTATCTAACAACCACAATCAACAATATAATGAATATTGTATCATATTATTTCAACAACCATGCTATGATCAAATTATATGTAGACCATTCCATGCTAATGATAAATTTATCAAGATTCATGATGAATATTTATAATGTCAATCAACCATCATCCACACACAAGAAAATATAACACACAAACATGGTCCATTTGTCTTGTTACGTTTTCTGACTTATATCCATAAGTATAATAAATTGCCTATAAAAGGAATAAACCTTCACTCACAACATCTCATTAATAGTGATGTATGATGATTGGGTTATGATGGTGGCATTTAACCACATTGATGTAATTTGCTCATCGTCTATCGATATCAACCGAATAGACAAAGAAAAAGTAAAACATAAAGAAGTCACACATCACACAAGTAAACTAAATGTTACCCAATCCCATGGTGTGTGTCGGTTCTCATATTACCTTTGTTGTTTTAAGTTAAATACCTTAATCTGAAAACCTCTCTCTAATGATGCCCTCCTCGTCGCTTCAACGAGGGTATACCTACTCATACATCCACCTCATGTCACCAAGAAGGTAGCTAGTTAAACTCATTAAAATTCAGCATAACAATAATAAGCATGCTGATTTCCATATTTTAAAATGATCATAACAGATAATTATCCAGTTTAAGCATGTCACTTTAATAATCATGATTAAATAAGTATTAAATTTTTAAATCTACATAGAAGGGATATGACATCCTTCTCTTCCAAAAAAAATCATCGTCCCGATGAATACATCCAAATTCAATAATAACTAATTGTAAAAAATTACATTCTTTTCCCATTTTTTAGATTTTTTCACATTTCAAAATTCTGTAAATACTTAACATTTTTTACAGAACTACTGATTTTCATGCAATTTCCAAATAAAATTAGTGGTAAACTTGTTTTAATTTTTTTAGTTGAATAGAAACTCAATTCCTTTCGTATTTATCACAACTAACATAGAAAGTTTAGTTTCAAGTTTAAACTTAACAAAATTAAATTGTTTTTATTCTAAACATACTATTGTAATGTATGCAAACAACAAATCAAAATCAATATTTCTATCTCAAATCAACAAGTATTATATGGCTTTCAAATGGCCATTTATTACAGTCATAAAATTCTATCTTTTATCAGTTTTTCACTCAAATAAATGCGGAAAAACAATACTAATTTCCTCCAAGTTTTCCCAAGTGGCACTTTATTCATTATATTGGTCCCATTGGACCTTACACTGTGTTACTTCACGCTTATGCAAGTTAAGTTTTTGTGTGTCCAATATTATGATTGGTTCTATGATCACCACTCTTGGGTCGTGAACTTACAAAGATTTATAGGCTTGGAACGATGGTATCAAAGTTCCTGTTTGGCGAGGATCTAAAGATTTTTAAAAAAATGTGTCAAGCTCTTCGAAATCCAACTTGGTGAGGAAAAAGTTACACGCTTGATCTTGGGTTTCTTCTTTTGATTTGTAGAGTTCATATTTTACAAGAATTTGAGGATCTTGGAAATTATTTACGAGGTCGGGATCTTAAAAATCATGTGGAGGAGGAAAAAGGTCAAGAAAAATGGTTTCGGGTTTTTCATGTTCAGGATCGGGTTTTTTTTCTTCGTCCATTTTGCAGATATAGAATTCAAAAGTTTTTTTTCCAAAAATCAAATTGAAGAGTGTAGGGCATTTTAATTTTTTATTAAAACACAAACTTGAAAAGCTTGTATCTTTTGATCGATAACTCGGATTTGAGTGTTGTTTTTTTTCAAAAGTGTTTGTTTTTTTGCTTCTTTGCATTTAAACTACTTATTTTATGAAATTATCTAATATTATAAAGTGCCATATTGTTACACGCACTCAATTATAAAGTTCCAAATCTAGGGTGTCTTGTTGTATTACTTGATTCTTGCATTATTTTGGTGATTTTGAGAATGACGTCTTTATCTACTTCTACACTAGATCAAATTGAGCCATTAACAACACATAATTACCACACATGGAAATCAAGAATGGAAAAAATCATTAAACATAAAGGATTATGGGCTTTAACTTCTTTAGAACAACTAGTGTTCACTAGAGAATATGATAAATTTTAGTACCAATGCAAATTTGATGAGTGTATGGGTTTGATAAGAACTTATGTAAGTGATAGTATTCTATTTCATTTGGAAAAATATGACTCTCCTTTCAAAATATGGGAGAAATTGGAGGGTTTATTTGGTAAGGTAGATCACATGAGATCCACGCAACTTTAAATTGAGATCTCCTCTCTTAATTATGAAGATTTTCCATCAATTATAGACTATCTTACCAATTTCAAGCATTTTTTGACACAATTGAAGGGGAGTGGAAGAGATAAGAAAGATTATGAGCATGTTTACTTAATTCTATCCAAGTTGAGAGGTCCATTCCAAATATTTTATTTTACCTTTTTTTATAGCATGGATGCCTTAGGTGATACATTCGAAATGCCTAGCTTAGAAACAATTTGTGAAAGAATTACTAGGGACCAATCCAAATTGTCTAACATTGAGTCTTTCACCTCTCCACCTCCTTCTAATCAACATGACACAACACTTAATGTTGTTAGGAGATATCAACCACCACCTGCAGATAGTTGGGTTATAGATTTTATTACTTCTCATCACATGAATTTTTCCAAGGAGTTTTTTGTATCTCTAGGTTTTATTTCTACATCCAAAATTGAGGTTGGAGATTATTACTTTATTTCTCTTAAGGGAAAAGGTGACATACACTCTGATGGTGGTAGTATCCAAGATGCATTGTATGTTCTTAACATCACTACAAATTTACTTTTTGTATATCAAATTTGTCATCATGGTCAAGGAAAAATAGTTACTTTTACACCACATAAGGCACAAGTAAGAACTTTTTTGAGCCTCATTCACTTGTTGCTCAAGGTATTGTTGATCATAGTTCTAGACTATATCACTTTGAGGGTTTTGATGACACTTACTCTATACGGACAAGATTGGTTTCTCATGCAGATTCAAAGAGTAAGATTTGGCACGAGAGATTTGGACATCTCAATTACAGATATTTGAAGGAGTTGAGCACTCATGGTATGGTTGATGGTCTTCCTAGGGTTTCTTGTCTTGAGGGAGTTTTTGTGGCTATGCATTAGGGAAACAACACCAAGATCCATTCCCTAATAATTTTTCCAAGAGATCTTCTTCACCACTTGAGCTTGTCCATAGTGACTTGATGGTTTTTCCTACCCCTATTTTTAATGGAGATAAGTATGCATTTACCTTTATTGATAATTTCTTGAGGTGTAGTTGGGTTTATTTAAAGTGATGTTTTTTCATAATTCAAAGTATTCAAGGATTTGGTCGAGAAACAATCTTATAGTTGCATAAATAACCTTCAAACTAACACTAATTTTTGGAAACTCATGACATTATTCACCAGAATTTTGTTCCTCGTACTCCATAAAAGAATGGCTTAGCGAGAATGGAAGAACGAAATTTAAAGGAAATAATTAACTGCATGATGCATTCTAGATATTTACCTCCAATATACTCGGTAGAAGTAGTTAATTGTGCTAACTACATTCAGAATCACACACCATACAAAGCACTTGAGCATTTTACTCTAGAGGAAGCTTGGTCCAAAATTAAGCTTGATGCCTCATTTTTTTGAGTCTTTGGGAGCTATGCTTGGCCCTTTGTACTAAAGAAGAAAAGTAAAGCCTTGTATAAGAAGAGAAAACCCTTGATCTTTGTAGGGTATTGTGAGGACATGAGAGCTTATCAACTTTTAGATTATGATAATCATGAGGTTATTTTTCAAACACATTTTTAGTTTGACGATCGCTTCTCTCCTCATGATTCTTCATCTTAGTCCATGCCTACTTCTTATTCTTTATTCCATTTTGAGAATCCATTTTTTGAGGAGGTTTGTGGGAAGGTTATAGATATCGATGAGGATCATATTCCCACTTATGTTGTCACTATGCCTAAGTGGGATCGTACTACGCTTTCTAAGAAAGAACCTATTATATAGGATCTTCCACCCACTATGCATCATCATGCACATTCTACAGGTTCTAGAATTTTGTGTTAGGTAGTTTATGAGGATCCATAGTATTTTTCACAAGCTCATGGGATACAAGATTGGGATGATGCATTAAGAATCGAGTATTCTTCTTTGATGAATAATAATACTTGAGACTTGGTATCTCTTACTAAAGGAAGAAATATGGTTAGGTGTAAGTGGGTATACCGAACAAAATATGCAGCTGATGGGTCCATTGACAAATATAAGGCTCATCTTGTTGCAAATATTTTTTCAAAATTTGAAGGTATTGATTACTCGAGAATTTTTCACCCATTTCCAAGATGCATTATGTACGCCTTTTACTTGTTATTGATGCATCACAGGGTGGCCCATATACCAAATGGATATGAAAAGTGCCTTCTTACATTGATATTTACAAGAGAAAATATACATGGAACAACATGTTGGATTTATTCACAAATCTTCTCTTGTTTATAGACTCTTAAGGTCTCTATATGGTCTCAAACAAGCCCCTCTAGTTTGGTATGAGAAGATTAATTATTTTCTTCTATCTACTTGGGTTTTTTCACTATCACTTCGATCCTATAGTATATCTCTAACATGTTGGTAAGGATATTATGATACTTGTCTTATATTTTTATGATATGTTAATTACTAGTAGCTCTTCTTCCCACATTCAAAGTATTCGAGAGGATATTTTTACACGCTTTGAGATGACAGATCTCGAGTTATTACATTATTTTCTTAGTTTGTATATTTCTCATACATAATAAGGGATTCATTTGAGTCGACAAAAGTACATCCCGATCTTTTTAACAATTTGATATGGTTGATTACAATCCAGTCCATCTCCTTTTAAGTTTGGGGTTACTCTTACTTCCACATGTACCACTCCACTTTTTGATCCTACATTATATAGGAAGTTGGCTGGAAGTATTATGTACTTGACACATAATTTCCTTGATATTTAATTTGCAGTAGGGCTTACATATTGGTTTGCACATTATCCTCATAGTATTCACTGGAAAGATGCTTAATATATTTTACACTATTTGCAGGGAACTTCCCAATTTGGACTACACTACACTAGGGGTTTTACTCAGCTGGTTGGATATATGAATTTAGATTGGGTAGGTTATATTGACGATAGGAATTCCACTTCTAGCTATCTTTTTGTTATTGGTTCTTTTCCAATTTATTGGGTGTGAAAAAAGTAACAGGATACTCGGACTTTCATCTTTAGAGGTAGAGTGCATGGAAATAATTACATTGATTCAAAATATTTTATGGCTTTGATAGTTATTGAAAGAGTTTGGATTCCCATAGGATTCACCGATTGTACTTTGGTGTGACAACCAAAGTGCAATTCACATTTCTTGCAACCTTGTTAAGTACCGTGGACCAAGAATATTGAGATTCACATACACTTCATTTTTCAGCACATTCAAGATGGATTTATTTTCTTGGATTACATTATGAATCAACAATAGGTTTCAACATATTTACAAATACTTTTGCATCACCTCACTATCTTGAGTTGCATGGCATGCTTGCAGGTTTCAAAAAAAAAAATCTTGGGGGTGTTCCTGAGAACATCTTCCTTCTTATTCTTCTTTCAATTTCCTTCTAGTAGGATTCTTCTTCATGGATATATTGTACATGAGTACCCGATCGTGCCTAGTTTCCTGTGACTCATACGTGGATATGCCACTTTTATTTTGATCCCCTAGCTTCACTTGTGGGGGAGTGTTTGAGTAGGTATTTACCTTAACTCATGTTCACCTAGGTACTATACTTACCTTATTTTTTATTAATCCTCACCCACCTATGTGTGAATATTTCTTTTATCTTATTTATATATTAGGAAGATATTATCTAGTTATTAGGTATAGTTATTTCCTTGATCTATAGTATTGATTAGTTCTTTGATGACTAATTATTTCCTAAATCTATGGTATTGACTAGTTATTGGATCACTAGTTCTTTCCTTGATTTATGGCTTGATCTTCCTTGCCTATATAAGTAAGGACCTTTCTAATTATACCTCATAGAGTTTCATAATAATAGATGATGTTATTGCTCATTTTTTTACAAAGTTATTCGGAAAATTTATTTCATCTTCTTCACTGCGATATTTTGTAAGCATCCAATTCTTTGGGCTCTAATACCATAAAAGGAAAAATAAACAAAATTAAAAAAAAAAACAAAACCAAACATACAAAACCCGTAAATGGTTTTTCTCTCCTTTTGCCTCATTGGCATGGATTTCCAAGTGAATCTAAACATGCATCCACTTCTACAAAACAAAAAAACTAATTTTTTTAATCTCCATAATAGGCTGAGTTTATAGTTGTTTTGGGGTTTTTCTACCTTCTCGAATCTAATAGAGCTCTTTGTTTTGCATAAAAATGCATGCTGCAACAAAATACTAAGAATTTCCAAATATATGAATATAAAAAACCTTGTTTACAAAATAAAACTTACAGATGGATGTCAACAACAATCTCTCACTTTGATACCATAAAAGGAATGATAAACAAATTGTTCCAAGCCACAAAGAACTCATATGCTAATAAAACACCACACTCAATAAGATGAAAACAATTCACCATAATAACTTTACAAAAACCTTTGCAAACAAATGAGCAACAATATCATATATTATTATGGAACTCTATGAAGTACAATGAGAAAGGGCCTTTCTTATATAGGCAAGGAAGATCAATCTAAGAACCATTCAAGGTCATAGATCAAGCCATAAATCAAGGAAAGAACTCTGCGTCACTACCATAGATCAAGGAAAGAACTATACCTAATAACTAGATAATATCTAAATAAGATAAAATAAATATCCGCATATAAGTGGGTGAGGAAAAATTTAAAAAGGTAAATAAAGTACCTAGATGAACATGAACTAAGGTAAATACCTACTCTAACAACATTGCGATACTTCATGCTTACGCAATTTAAGTGTTTGTATTTCCAATATTCTAATTGGCTCTACAATCACCACTCCTAGGTTGTGAACCTGAAAATATTTCCAATCTATCACATGAGTCAAATATTATACATATTTCTTGAGAAATTATATATGTAACCAAGACAATACTGGAGGTAAGGCCATCCTATAAGCCACTAGGTTTATTTCCTCTAGAACTGTAAAAGGTCCAAAATATTTGGGTGCTAACTTAGTAGATTTCCCAAATTTAACTGGAACTCTTATTTGGTTTAACTTGAAGAAAAACTTTTACCCAATGGATGATTTCATTTCAGTTCACTTCTTGTTAGCATAAATATTTTGTCTATCAATGGATTCCTTGAGCCTCTACCTGATTAGCTTAACCTGATTTTCCATTTCCAATAACATATTGAGTCCTACTACCTCTCTATCCTCTACCTTATCCCAACTGATTGGTGTCTTGCACCTTCTACCATAAAGAGCCTCAAATGGTGCCATTTTCAAAGTAGAGTGGTACATATTATTATACACAAATTATACCAAAGGAAGATAATCTTCCCACTTGTATTGTTGATCCATGTAATACATCCTAAGCATGTCCTCAAGGACTTGATTGACCCTCTCAGTCTGTCCATCGGTCTCTGGGTGGTAAGTGGAATTAAAGTTCAACTTCATTCCCAAAGCTACATGAAGTGTCTACAAAAAAATATAAATACCATGCATGGATCTTAATATGATATTATCTGCTCTAGTATCCCATATAATATGAATATTTCATGTGCAAGTTTCTTTATGAGAGTAGGTGAATCATCCATAAAATTCCCAGGTATAAAGTGGGCTATCTTGGTCAACTTAGTGTTAAAATTTAGATCATGAAGCCTTCTTTTTCTCAAGATACAATTTTCTCTCTCGGTGCCTAAGAAACCATCAACTAGGGTTATAATAGGATGAACATATATTTTACACAAGACATTATGCAAATATCTTAACTATGGTTTGGAGAGATTGATTGGGAATACAACTAGGATGTAAAAAGGTTTAAAACTAAGAAAAACTTCTTTAAACAAAATACAACCTCAGATCAAGCATATTAAGATGGTTTCCTACAAGTTAGCTAATAAAACCCAGATTTGAGCCCATTTAGGAATTCTAGATAGAGACACATTTTGAGATGAACCCACCTAAATATCTAAATCCATAAAAACTAAAGAAGGATAACCATCCTCTTGGATATCTGTTTCCAAATTATCCAAAGAAGGATTAAGAAACTCTAGGATTTCTATTTTTAGGAGAAAATAGAGGAGAGTTAAGAGGTCAATACAAAATGGTTTCTCTATAGCATATACATTCCTAAAACATTTATGTCAAAGTTGTAGAACACTATGAGAAGTAGAAGAAAAAAGTTTTAGACAATCATCCATGAAACATAAATGATTTAAACATGTATAAATAACATTACCAAGAACATTTTCATAAAGCAATGGTTTGGTCAAAAATATTTGCTTGGTTCTTGTTCTTTTTATTAATGGTAAAAGTTTTTTGGCCGGGATCCTACCTGGTACAAAAAGGCCAAAGCCAAAATAAAACAATAAAGCAAAAAAATCAAATAAACTATATCACAATAAGATCACAACGAAGGAATAACCAATTAGGAATGTAAAGGTTTTTAGACAGGGGCCCTACCCTGGAACAACAAACAAAGGATCTAAACACCCAGATAAAACAATAAGGGCAAAAGAGAAAATTCCTGAATCAAAACCAATCAGCTTCTTAAGAGTAACATAACCATAGTAAAACAACAACAAGATCACAAAAATACCACAACAAATCTATAGTAGAAAAACAACCAAAGGTAACAAGAGGCAAATAACCCAACCGATGCCCTCTAAATTATTTTGGAGGTGCTTCTAGTTCTAGGAGGAGAGTTCCTCCCTATATTTCTCTTTTTCTAACCACATGAGTCCAAAATTCCTCCTTAGGGGTCTCTCTAAAGAAATCCCCATTTAGTCCTGAAAATTTAATATGATTTTTGAAGTAAGGGCCTTCCCAAAAACTCAATAGAATTTCATCCATTTGTCTCTATTATATGATGAAATAAGAGTAGAACCAATAAAAAAGGTTCTTCTTCAACAATATCCTATTTCTCCATGAGACATTCTTCTTCAGAAATATTCAACCCAAGTTGTTTCTCTTGGTGCTGATAATATTTTTTCCCATCCTCAACCATAAACTGTTGGGTGGGATCACTTTTCTCATCTGAATATGATTGGACCATGGATTGGTCCTCTTCATTCTAGTCTTCTTCTCCTCTACCTCTTCTTCCTCTTCCTCATCTTTAAGATTATCCTCCTCATTGTCTAATACAACCTCCGAATAGGAGGCCTCCTCCTTCTTGTCTTCTTCTTCTTCTGGCCATTGTTGTTTCTTCTGTGTCAAATTCCTCTTCCTCCTTCAAAAGGTATCTATATTACTCCTCCAAAGGTTCTCCATCTTCCCCCTCAACATTAGTCCCAACATCTGTCTCTAAAACTTCTCCTTCCTCCACTGGAAGTTATCCTTCCTCTCTAGCTTCAACCTCTTGAAATACGACATGTTTTCTAGGATCACCATTTTCTTTCATCCTCTCAGTGTTTGATCCCTTCTCCCCAATGGATATTATCCATACATGTCCTTATTTTATTTTTTCCTTCTCTCTTTTACTATCGTGATAGTTCCAATAGAGTGGCCCAACTTGGGTCACGTATTACATTTAAGATTTACCCGATCAAGAACAACAGTTTGGCACCAAGTTCCCAGTTTGGAATGCATTAAGATCGATCCAAGAAGAACTCTATCAATAAATACATTCACACAAAATATGACATGTGTGATTTTTGATGGAGCTTTAGTGGCTCCATAAAAAGTGACGAGTGACCCAAAATATTTATAAATCTCAGTCAATATATCAACATCCCAAGACTCTAGAGGTAAACTAGGAAAATTGATCCATATAGGCATAAATATAATGTTTATATTATCTGATAAAAATATGGAGTCCATTTCATAAGAAATAAGCCCATATTTCCTAGAAACCAAGGACCATCAACCAATGCATCCAAATAATTGTCATTATTATTAAAATGAATTAAGAAAAATCCTAATGTCATGATGAGATACCTCCATAAATCCTTCTAGCATCCATTTTATTACTACCCATATTCTTATGATATAAATATTGGGTATGAGGCCAAAGAACTTACCAATAAGTGTATGTTACATCCGTTGAGTGGATCTATTAACCAAAGAATTTGGAATAATGAAATGGGTCCCCTTCTCATCCACAAAATGCTTGTGTCCTTGATCAGTAGCCAAATAATTTGCAGTGTCACCTTATTGTGCTACAAGATAGCATCCCAGGAGGATATTGGAGAAACCTACGAGGGATCTTGAACCAAATCCTAGTTCCCCATATTCTCGATCTCCCTAGCCATCATAAAAAAATCAAAAATGTTCCCACATGGTTTCGATCCTTCCTCATTGTTAGAGGCACTTTATTCTTCTTCCCACACATAGCCCAAAGCTTGGTTCTTGTTTTTATTCTTCTTTCTATTGTTCTTACTTTGAATTTTTTTATTTGATTTAGAATAACAATCAAATTCTTTATGACCAAATTTACCACAAAAGGTACAAGAACCATCAAACTTAACCTTGAAATTCTTATTCTTCTTTACATAATTTTTAGAATTAGTTTTGAACTTAGATTTAAAGTTTGATTGTTGATTAGTATTGTTGTTATTCTTATTAAAATATTTTTATTTTGGGAGAATAATGCTTGAGAGACATTCTCTTTTGAGTCAAAGTTCTCCATTACTCTTTCTTCTTGAACTAGGAGAGTAGACATAGTATCCAAACTAGGTAAATCGATTCATTTTGATATTTAGAATTCAAAATAGAGATATAATTTATAAATTTCTCATGAATATTAATCTGAATAATAAAGTACAAAAACTTATCTTGAAATAATTAACAATTATAGCCATTTAATTGAGCCTTAATGTTCTCAATTTAGATAAGTAATTAACTATCTTCTAATCTTCTTTCATTGGAGTTGTAAAAATTACATAATTAGTTTAATTATCTTAGAGAGGTGACTACCCTCATAAAAGGAATGATAACTAGATCATAAAAAGCCAAGAACACAGATGTTAATCAAACACCACAATTAATAAGATGAAAGTCATTCACTAGAATAACTTTATATAAACCTTTGCAAACAAATGAGCAACAATATCATATATTATTATGGAACTCAATGTAATACAATGAGAATGGACCTTGCTTAAATAGGCAAGGAATAACAATTTAAGAACCAATCGGTTGTAGATCAAGCCATAAATCAAGAAAATAACTAGTCATCAAAGAACTAGTCAAGACCATAGATTTAGGAGAGAACTAGACATCAAGGATCTAAATCATACCATAGATCAAGCACTGCAAATAGGTGTGTCACGATCCAAGAAAATCCAAGGTAACAAGGCAAGGACACAAAACCCAAAGAAGAAAGATCAACACCATACCCTCTCATACTTGTTGCCAATGGATGGAGGGACGCTACAAATATGTATGAGTGTTCAAAAACTACTCGAACAATGATAAACTAACACTGGATCGCACCAAAATAAATCCCCAAGAGATACTTTCAACATGCCAAAAGTGTCGAAAATACAGTTACAAAATATCTCAACAAATAAGAGAGATACACTACACCTGCTAAAGAAAAATGTTCAAAACAAGAAGCATCACAATGCATAAGGTATAAAAAGTGGAGCAAGAGGCCGAATGGTGGAGGAGCCATGCCTCAGTAGAGTCCTATCAATGAATGCCTATGTCATTGCCATGAGTGATCGATATCCAACCCAAATCAACACAGATGGATGAAGAAGATGCCTACATATGACTTGGTGCAAAATGCACAATGGGTGCATGCAAAAGAACATCAGAATGTGTGTCAGGTTGATCATGTATGATAGCTGAAATCTCAGGTTTCTCAAGCTTGAGTGAAGATGCAGAACTCATGCGTTGCTCATGATCCTAAAAAAATTCAAGTGAAGAAACAAAGGATCTTTGTCAATGTGTGATCCCAATGAAGCATCTGCATGAAAACCAATGTTATGGTGAGAATTCCACTTAACATGTGGAAGAGGGGAAATAATACCCTGTGATTGTCTGCAAATACCTCTGCCAGTGAAACCCATAAAATAGAGCATGTGAGAACTGAAGGTAGTGGTACGCTTCTCAAAAAGGCCATGCAGTTGAGTAGAAATAGGATACACAACATGTGGTACTGTAATAGGCACAAATGTGGAAGAGCATGCAGTAACAAGCCTCACAGGTTTAGAAGCATCAAGAGCAAGAACATGCTCAAAGACTAACCCATCAATTTCAGGTGGAGTGCAGGAGCATGGATATGGCTATCCACAATATCATGGTGATGTTGTAGGCTAGCAAGTTGTTGTTGCAGGGAGTGGATTATTGTATCCTTATCATGAATGAGTGATTGTAGAAGAGAATTTCACTTCTTGAGTGATCTATTTTCTTCCACAAATTTTACAATATCCTCTTGAAGTCCACATACTTCAAAGAAAAGCATATCATTCTCAGAATCCATGATAGAGAAGAATGTAACTCCCAAAAGTTTAGGACGTCGGGCTCAGCTGAAATTGCGTCCACAATTGATTACAACACTCCTCCATATTTGGCACTTTATAATTATAGTGCAAGTCTCAAAATAAATATTTCCAATGGAAAGAGCATGAAAAAACAAGCACTTTTACAAAAAAACACTCAAAACCGAGTTACCGAGCAAAAGATACAAACTTTTCAATATTTTGCTCATTATTTATTTTAGCTACCACTAAAACAAAATAAAATGTTGTTGCCTCCACCATACAAATAAAATTAAAGGGGGAAGTTAAGCACCCGCTAGTAGGAAACACAAGCTTTAAGCCCTCATATGATCGGGGCTAAGGATTTCAATGATTCGGTTTCCTTCTCGCTTGGCACGAATCCCGAGGAAAACCTGTGTGCTTCTCTGCAATAATAAAAAAACCAAAAAAATGACTGGCTCCAGAAATGGCCAAGTTTATAGCCGATCTTAGGGTTTTCATGCCTTCCGGATCTAATGGAAGCCTCTACTTTGCATAAAACCGCACACAACAACAAAATGCAACCACATCCCAAATATATGAATATACAAAGAATTTATTTGTAAAATAAAACTTATAGACAGATGTCAACAACAATCTCCAGCTCTAATACCATAAAAGGAACGATAACTAGATCATACCAAGCCAATAACATAGATGCTAATCAAACACCACGATCAATAAGATGAAAGTAATTCGCTAGAATAACTTTACATAAACCTTTTCAAATAAATGAGAAACAATATCATATATTATTATTGAACTCAATACAATACAATGAGAATGGGCCTTGCTTAAATAGGAAAGGAATAAAAATCTAAGAACCATTCAAGGTCGTAGATCAAGCCATAAATCAAGGAAATAACTAGTCATCAAAGAACTAGTCAAGACCATAGATTTAGGAGAGAACTAGACATCAAATATCTAGTCAATACCATAGATCAAGGAAAGAACCATAGCTAACAACTAGATAATATCTCCTAATATCTAAATAAGATAAAAGAAATATCCACACACATAAGTGGGTGAGGATAAATACAATAAAGGTAAATAAAGTACCTAGGTGAACATGAAATAAGGTAAATACCTACTCTAACACCTCATGCATAGTTAGTAATTGCATCCATGCATCAACTGGAGACTCCATATGTCCTATATGCAACAAAAATTCATCTTTTATACTTTGTAATAAAATGGACATGACCTCTTAATATTTTTAGAGAATATACTCAATTTCCCAGTGTAGCTTATCTCCCAGCTTGGTTATTTTTCAACACCACTAACTAAATCCCATAGATTTCTAGCCATAAATATGGATTTAATACTGAATCTACAAGTACTATAGGTAGAAGCATTTAACAAACGAGATTTATCCATGGAGAAATTAAATGAACTAGCCTTATTTAAACACCAAAAGAAATATTTAGATGTTACATGGTTTGAGATCCGTATAATAAAGGAAATAGACTTCCACGAAAGATAATAACAATGCATTTTATAGAACTCAAAGAACATTCTCAAACAAGGTAATGAAACCAAGGAGGATGCAAAAATATATAGAACCAACAACAAGAAGTCGCAATGCATGAGACACAAAGATACAACATATTAAGTGTTTAACAATCCGTGAACAAAGGAAATAATATTTTGTGGACTTGAAATAGATGAATATTTATGAAACACCAAGAAATTATTCAAACAAAGAATGTAAACTCAAAAAAATATGTACAACATAAATTGCAAGTTCTATAGGACGCAAAGCAATATATATAGATTATTGGAAATTTTAGAGTTACGTGGAATAGAAAAATCCATAGAATAAAGGTAACTATCCATGGAAAAAGAGATACTGTGAGACAAGGAAAAAATAGTCCAAAAGAAAAGAGTCTAAGGAACAAGAAAAAACAAGCCGACGAGCACTAAAATTCCATGAAACAAAATAAGAGGTTTGTCGAATAAAGGGAGTTTATTACACAAATGAATGAAGGATCTGTGGGACACAAAAATCTACAAAAACATAAATAAAAGTCTACAGGACAAAAAAATCCATGAGATAAAGAAAATAGACTGTGGTACATAGGAAACCCATGAAGTAAATATGATATAATGCAAGAGACAAAAGGTCCGTGGAATAAAGTAATAGGCTTTTAGGACAATAGGAAAAGTCCAAAGAGCAAGAGAAATATATATATGCAAATTGGAAAAAATTAAAACCTTAACAAGGATATGGAGTGAATAAGTAGAAGTCGTGAAGCATGAACAATATTCCGCAAGACAAATAAATAAAACGCGTGTCTTGAGAAAATTTTGCGGAACAACAGAGGTTTCCCGAGAATAAAGGAAGTCTCAGAATGAAAGCAAGAGGTTCATGGAACAAAGGGAGTCTATGGAAAAAATGAAGGAGGAAAGGGTACAAAGTATGTGAAAATCCATGAACTAAAGGAAATTCCAGAGAGCAAAGAAAAGTTCATGCAACATAGAAAAAAGTTGCACAAGACTTTGAAAAGGCGACGAAACTAAGAAAAAGATGTGTAACACACAAATAGGCTGCCGCACAAGTCAAAAATTATATGCAAGGCTATGAAAAGTTGTACAACACTACAAAACAAAGCATAACACTCTAAAAAGCCATGGAAGTCACAGAAATCTATAGTAGTATGCAAAAATTTGTGAATGACTAAGGAAGGCTACAGAGCTAAGGAACAACTTGCGAAGCAAGGAGAAAGCCATGAAGGTCTTAAAGAAGAAAAAAGCTGGTTGTGGATGATAAAAAAACATAGATCTAAGCATGCCTAATCAATGAAAACCTAGGGTTTGATCATTCACAAAAATCTAAAGCACCCAAGAATTCCACATTTATCTTAAAACACAAAAATTAGGGTTTTTACACCTTGTAGGAATGAAAAAGCCATAGATCACGCTTTAGGGTGTCACGGCTTCTAAAAAACTTCAAGATATATTATTCAAATGATCTTACACCTACAAAACCAATTTATCCTTCTCAACCACAAACATCAAGCTCTAATATCATGTTAGGAAAACAAAAATATATATAATGCACAAATTTATAAATCCAACAAAATAACTTTCCAAGGATTATAGTTTATGTTTTAATAGTAATAAAATATATATCTCATTATAGAATTCAATAGATAACAGATTAAGTGCATAAACATGAAAGAAAATGAATACATGACATAATATATAGCTAGGAAAACCATAAGGTAAAATGCCCACTACAAATCACTTATCTTTATTAAGAAAAATATGTTTCACCCAACACTCCCACTATTTCCATGTATGCATAGTAGTTACACCTTCATAGAGGAATTATAAACTATCAAATACACTTTCTCATGTATCTTCAACTGTCTCGCCTAATGTAATATACAAATTAACTCTCTAAACAACTCACTTGCATTCATTTGTCATCATTTCCTCATGATAACCAATCTCAAAGAAATCACCTTGTTAAATACAAGGTGGGTATTCTAGATTCCAATATTATAATTTAAATTAAAAACATAAGACAAACCGATCTGGGATCCTCCATGTTGTAAGAAAAAAATCCTTTAGTTTTTGGAGGGTTTTTAATTAAGTAGTTTCCCACTTAATATTACAACCCCAATAGGCTAGAAGAAAGAAGGGCCACCAAAGAAAGGGGAAAGGAAAAATAAGTGGCCCAAGCCATAAACATGGAGGTATGTATGAGATAATTATGGATAGGGTAAAGAACAAAACATGATAGAAGGGTGCGTAAGAAGGAAAGAAGGATATGAATATAGATGGCTAGTAGAAATAATGAGCGCAAAATAATGAAGAAACGAAGAAGAAATTGGAAAACTAAAAGGGATGGGGCATGGAGAATTGCGAGAAAGCATGTAGAAAATAAAAAGGACATGTAGGAGAAGTGAGGTGTGTAAAGAAAGGGTATGAAAAGAATAGTTGTCCACGGTGCCAACCAAGTATGAGGAGATGAAAGGATCCACGAAAAATCACATTCCTAGAAGATAAAAGGGGGAAAGTGTGTGTAAGGAATGAACATAGGATGGTGCCGAAGATGAGGGAAGCACAAAAAAAGTTTTAGAGAAGAAGATAAAATTTTAAAAGTGTGGAGATATGAAACTCAAGGTGAAAAGACAAGGCGAAAACTAGAAGGAGAAGGACAAAGGAAGATCCTACATGGTAACATGGTTGATAGTGATAAAATTATGAGAGGGATGATTGGATGAGTTTAACTACCTTATGACATGGTATAAGGAGATTGGTCGAAAGAAGATTACATGGATAATCATATAAAGGATGCCATATTTAAATTTGAATTACAAGTGAGAAAAGTGGAGGATCTAACTCAAAGGAGAGAGAAGCTAGAAGGTTCAAACATGAGGATATAAATGGAAGTGGAAACCACCAAGTTGAGGTTAGTGGGAAATCTTGGTTGTGGAAGCATGACCTATAGAAGGAAGAGTTACAACCAAATCCAAAGGTTGCAGAGCTTAGAGCTTGGTGAGATATTAGGAGAGAGCTTAAAAATAATAATGTCATTGATTTTTCCATAGAGATTGAGAAGAGAGGTTGAGATTGGACATTAAGCTAAGAGAGTGATGTGAGATAAGTATGGTTTATCCCTTGAGGTGCCAACAGATTTGTAAAATCCCCTTTGATGGAAGATATTGTAGATGTCGTATGACTTACATAAACTAATGAAACATAAATATATTCAATCCACTATGTTTGAATCTAGAAATGACATGCTCGAGGAGTACCTTGGATTCCATGTTACCTACACCATCACTTTTATAGCATATGATATGTTATTTTCATAGCATTTGTATACACTTAATTTTCATGCATGTTTCCTAGTGTTGTAGGTGTGTTTTTGTTTGTTACTATGGTTGTGGTCTAAGGGCCTTGACTATCTTGTGACATCATGGATGTCCCATATTTGCAGCATTATTCCTTGTGTGTGGTTATGCATCTCTTATTTATCAGCCTAAGGGCCTTTATTTTCTTGTGACACCGTGGGTGTCCCATGTTTATAAGCACTTAATATTTTATGTGACATTATTTGATATGTTTTCACTTGTTTCTACATTGTATGCACTTGTTTTCTATAGACACTATAACTACTATTACTATTTTAATGTATTGACATTTTTATGGTTATCACACTTATTTTTATTTTTCTCTTGTTTTGCACCATGGTTTCTACCATGTCCATCCCCCTCAGAGATACAACTTCTTCTTGGTGACTACCATATACAAATTTTAAAGGTTATATACTTGAATCTCATAATCTTAGACACGGGTATACATATATTCTTTTGATCCAAACACTTAAATTATTCATTACACATACCTTAAAAGAGGGGGAAACATCCGGGAGTATTCTACGTTTCCAAAAGACAATTTTTTTGTGCACATATATATATATGCAAAGGTATACATAAATGACTCATAATTGGAATCATACATAGAAATTAAACAAAATATACTCGGGGTTAGAAATGTACATACTAGTCAAGACTATACATATGGTTTTGACCCTACTATATAGTTTTTCTAAGGGTATTTTCTCTAGAGTTTTCAGTAGCTTCATATTTTTCACCATTCACACGAGTTTTCATATGGTTTCGTAAATTAGATTGACTTAGTTTGGCATATATTTAGGGGCATGAAGTATTTCATTATCTCTATCTCTCGAGGTAATTTTTAGTTTTATTTTGGGAACATTAGGGGCATGGATCTCTTTCCTCCAATCATATTTCAACATGCATTAGTTACTGCTCGGTTATGCGACATGTGGAAATAGTATGAGGAAACTTATTCTCTTTTCTACCATATGTCCTAATTTAATAAATTATGATTATATACATATGCAAAGTGGAATGGTCTATGGGGTTATGAAAGGTATCAAAACAACTAATTTCTTAGAGGTAGTCCTTCCTACCCTCTTGCACCTAAGGGGAAGATATCAAAGTTGTTTAATAAATTTGATACACAATATTCTTCCTTTACTGAGTGCTTCGGATCTTCATTTTTATTCTTATATTTGGCATTCGTGTGTTGTGTTTTTACACCTAATGCAAATACATATCCTTGACACAATTAGGGACTGACCACCCCCAATTCTCCATCAAAATTGATCAAATCTAGAATCTCCAAGTCACAAGAACAGAGCACATTCTCTCCAAAAACAAATAAGTGCATTCCTTACATGTTTTTCAACTATTTTGGCAATTATTTTAAAATATTTATTTACATTACTATCATTATATTTGAGTTATAGTTCAATTTACTATCTTGGTAATTAATTATACTATGTATTACATGTTTCATCTTAGAGCGTGGCAACACAAACACAATGGGACACTACAAAACAACATTACTACAAGAAAATAAATTGTGTCTACATAATCGCTTATATTTTACTTTATGAATGTAATTTCAATTCCATACTTAAAGTTGGGGTAAATGTAGAAACTCAAATTTTGAAATATGTCCTTTGACACTTTTGATCTTGACATTGCACACTTCTAAGGAAAAATTCACTCTCATCACTTTTACTTAGCACACTTCGATGGCAATTTATGTGATTTCTTATCTTTACACACCTCTTTGTCAAAATTTTATGAAACCTAATTACATAAAATACATCTAGAAACATCCATGCTTAGGCCCATAAAGTCAAAATGCACTTTTCTCTCTCTCTATCCAAATTCATCAATTTTGGTCGAGTTGTAAAAATCTACATACTGATCTTATCGTATAATTTTGGACTTACATGTTATGCATTAATACTTTCAATTCCATCACCTTCATGCAAAAAATTCACCCCTTTGGTAAATTTTTCATGCCATAACACCCTTCAAAAGCATATATAAGAAATTAAATCATACCTCATTTAAAAACCTGGCACTTTATGAACTCCTCATGCAAAATATAACACTTAAGGCATCAAAGCTCCATAAATTAAAAAAACTAATGAAAAATCATTAAGGATTACCCTCTACTAGTATGAGGTCTCCTTCTAGGTTTAGGATTCTCCATTTTCATCATATAAGCAAGCAAAGTGACCCTTCCCAAGCATTTGAGAAAGTGTGAAACTCAAGCAAGGCATTGTCAAAACAAGATTGTCAAATTTTGATTACCCTACAATAGATAACACATGATAGGAGAACAACGTGTGGTTTGAGGTATCTTCAAAGTAGTGCATACATTATAGGTGCATAGGGGTTCCCAAAACCTAATTAAATTTGTTTTGTAGGAAATATATCTTACACTACAAGGGTTTAAGGGTTTGAGAAGAGTTTACAAAGTCATTCTGAAGGTGAGCGAAGAAGACCGAAAAAAGTGACACACATTTCTAGTTATGTGAAGCACTCATGAAGTTTCAGACATAGATTTCAAGAAAGTCTAAGACAATATAGAAGGGTCGGGATCATATGAATGATATTGACTGAATTGTACGGTTTTGATCAAGCTCAGTTTCATGTCACAATTTCACATACGAAGCATTTCCAATTCTAGATATATCATGCCTATAGTCAAACCACCCAAACCCATCTATATCCACACATAATTATCTAATTGAACTCTATCCCTTATGTTTTTTACATTTTTAGGTAGCTAGTCACTTTGAAAATCATAGTTTTGATCACTTGTAAGATTATTCATCATTTTTATGTATGTTAAATAAAACATTCTTAAAATAAAAAGGTTGAAATCACTAGCTTAACTTATCACTTCTTTACTAAGAGGTCATATTTTTATACATCCTTGACCCTTTAAAAACCTATTTTCTAAATATAGAACACATATTTGGACATATGACCACCTTATCCAACTTTCAAAACAAAATTTACACCTTCATAAGACACAATTACATGTGTGATAAAAAACCAACATATGATTTTTCCTCAAGATAATGATATTTTCCTCCACTCTCTTAACTATCTCTTTTCAAATACAAAAGTTAGCCTAGTCATCCTAGTGTCAATTAAATGGGATAAAATTCGGTAATAGTCATATATAAAAGTAAATTTAACCAACCCATTAAAATTTATTTTATCTCACATATTGGGGCTACATAGGAGATCAAAATAAGGAACCCAATTGTAAAATCACTCTCTCAATCACATCATCCAACTACCAATTGTGAACACTTATTACAAGGATGCCATATATTAGTATCACATGCTACAACTTACTATTGACACCCTGAATGTATAATATGTGGTAGGATGTAAAGTATGTTAAAAATATAATATTCTAAATAAAGTAATCCATGTTAACCATACAATTTATAAAATAACTACTACTATGTACAAGATGGTATAACTAGGAAATGATAGCATAAAATAAAAGAAGGGATGAAAACTTAGATGCACATGGAGCTATAGAAGTGATCTAAGTGCAAAGATTGGCTGAAAAGGGTGATATTAACCTACAAATTCTTCATTCTAAGACTTTTCATAGATAATACTCTTGTACAAAACCATATAGATTTGGTTAGGACATGGTACAATATGATCCTTCTTTATACATTTTTGTCTGGAAAATGATAGAGCTTTGTAACTTCATTTGTGAGTCATTGGATTGGAAATGGTTTTCATTTTCTATCACTATAGCTCACATAACTTTGACATTACATATAAAAACCATCAACAAATATAAACCCTATATACTTACAACAAACTCCATTAAATAAACATCTAATAAAAATAAAAATTGTTTGTGAGTGAGGCCAAACCAAACCTAGAATTCAACCCCTATTGAACCAATAGAATAATTTTACTACATCCACTTGAGTGGGATCAAACATCATGTAGTTATCTTAGTGGTGGTGAAAATAGTGTATGCAATCTAAGAAAACCCATATGTTTCCCTCATGTCTCTTGATATAAATAAGATTGGGCATAGCTATAGAAATAATAAAGATGTACCAAATGCATTAGTAGTGTGGTGTGATGTGATTTATATGATAAAATCAATCCCTTTTGTCCCTAAATACCTTTGACAATGCTTGAAGTGACTTACTCTTCCTAAGACATATCTCTAGGACCTTTAAATTCTTGGTAATGGAGGAAACTAGATTCTTGAACTTGGTTTGAGTGATTCATACCTATGTGGTGGTTACTCTTAATTATTTGTAGTTACTTTAGTAATATTTAGGAGATTTTAAAATGCTTTAGTGTTTATATTTTGAAGTAGGAGTGCTCACAAATTATAGGTGAGTTATTAAGTGCATTTGACTTGCTAATCTAGGATTTTATAGTTAGATGTTGCATTAAGGCTGACCCGAGGAAGATGAAATGATGCAAAAAGATGTTTAACTTAAGAAATGAGAAATTGTAATAAAAGGGATGGGACCATACAGGTCATACCATACCGTGGTATAGTATGGTCCCACATTATATGGTTTTGTATAGGCAAGTAATGATGAAAAATCCAAATTCTAGGAAAGATTCCTAGAGATAGATTACCTATTTAGATAACTAAGTTTTTCATGAATGAGAAATAATTCCATGTGTAGAGACTAGAAATCCATGTGGGAGAGAGAAGGATATGTCATTTTATCTTATAATGTGAGTATAACTCTTAGTATAGAAACAAATCCAAACTTGTCATTTTTTTAATTCTTGGTAAATGGTTTTGAAGGGACCATACCTTGAAGTACAAAAAGGCTCAAAAGCCAAAATAAACAATGGAAGAAGAGTGGGGTTTTAATAAGTGAGGACCACACCCTAACAAAAAAATCCAAAAAAATATAAATATTATGATAAAAACATAGGCAGGGGCCAACTGCCAACAAGGAGCCCAACAATAGACACAAAAAAACAAAATCGTGGCACCAAAATAGTAGCACATAATTAATCAAGAGATTTATTATAAAATTTCAGAGCAATCTTCAGGTCCTTATAAAGGTTGATGGAATTTTACATATCAGGATCCTAGTTGCTCTTAGTAATTGTCTTCTTCTTGATTCTACCATTCTTCTAGGCTGACCCTGGGATACCAAAACATCACAAATTTATTTGACATGGGTTTGTATAAAATCAAGAACAACCCTATGAATGGAAAGCTAGTTGGTTTTCTTGTTCTCAACATGTAGAACTCTTTCCTCTAGGGCATTGAGCTGATTAGAAATACTTTCAAGTTTCTCTTCCAGATTTGAAAGAGTGGAGGGGTCCAAATTTCTCTTGTTACCTTCCTTAAGGAGGAAGTCCACATTTTCCTCTATACCCCTTAAAGCCTTAGCTTTTTTCTTTAATTGAGCTATTAAATTAGAATCAACAGAAGGTTCATGAGTAGAGTGACTGATCTTGAAATATTTTCAGCTTCTAAATTTTTTTGTCTTTATAACTATTGTGAAGGAATCTTTTGGCGGAGGGGATCGGTGATGGGAGCCTTGAAGTTGGGGTTCTTAGAATGAACCATGGGTTGCTAAGGAGGGGGAAGAGGGGGTAGGATCATTGGAAACCACATCAAGGAAGTATTGGTGTAGGAGGAATATCACACCTTGATGCAGGGGAAGACTCCTCAAATGGGCTTAAACATCACGCACCAATTTTTCAAGAGAATGTAGAATATAGTAAGGAAAAATGACCTTGGAAGCATGCCTAAAATGGTTCAAAAGGACCAAGTGATGAAGCGAAAACGTATAAAACCATCATTCCAGGGTGATGTAACACATAACCATTTTATAAACTTCACCATATGGGGGGGGAATATAAGAGTAGAGAATACCAGACTTTCCAATCTACAGAGCTTCATCTCCCTCCACAAAATGTTTCTCCTCAGCTTCCTTGTCAAACTTGTTGCGATAAAATTTAACCCCTTCCATACCCAGACCAGTGATGAAAGAGATTAGACCCTTGGTGATGGTAAAATATTTTCCCTTGAAAGTGATTACTTTGTCTTTCCATTTTTGGGAGAAAGTTAGAGAGATGTGAATGTTGTGACCCTTTATTCTTTGCATAAAATCTATAAAACCATCCACGTTTAGGGATTTCCATAACTCTACATTCTTTTTCTAGGATGGATCACATATAGGTTCCAATCTACAAGGAGGACCCCCATTTTGAAATTAGAGCTTGCAAACAGGCGAAAACATCTCGGTCACAACTAGAAAGCAGCCCTATAATAGTAGCGACAAAACATGGGAGTTGTAGAGCTTACAGATCTTTCCACCAATACTGCAAAATCGTCTTAAAAACCCTTCTATCAAAACCAAGGAACAAAAAAATGAAAAAGGATCCGTTTGAAAGGGTTAACTCACAAATACTGGGAGTACTAAAAATCATATCCTCGTATGTGCTAAATCCATTGACTTAGCATAATAAGAGATCTAGGCGACCTTGGCTTCTTAAAAATGATTTCTCTTGTTGTGAGAGATATATCCTCATAATCATGCAAAATTTTGAATTTATTAATGATGACTCCATCATTCTTAGTGCATAACATGAATCGCACCATTCCCCTCTCCATAAAACCTTTACATAAGGCCTTGGCTTCATTTATAAATTCTTTTATGGTCCAACTGGGGGTTGAGATCCTATAAGGTTGTTTATAATATTCATAGAGTCTCCCTCAATAATTAAATTGTTCACCTGAAGATCCCCAATAGTTCTTATTCCCTAGAGAGTGGTGTGGACCTTAGCATAGTGGTTTGATTTTTTCCCATAGGACCTGCATAAGAAACAATGGGGTGTCCATGATGGTTTCTAATAAGACCACCCCCTCTAGTTGCACCTAGGTTACCCTTAGAGGCCCCATCAAAATTCAATTTGTGCCATCCATCATGTGGGGGAATCCACTTGAACAAGATACTTGTCAATGCTTAGGAGATATAATTTGAACCTGTTGAATATCAATATTCCAAGCACTTAAGAACCTTTCCTCTTCTTTGGGGTACTTGGCATTCTTGGGAGGCTTAAATTTTAAGATGTTTTCCTTGGCTGCAACCATGATTTCATTAAGGATCCTTTTGATGGATTTTCTAGTATATCTAAAAATGAGAGAATTGTGAGCCTTCCAGATTCTCCAGATAGTGTGTGGAAAAATAATCCTCCAAAACCTCCTGAGCAAGCCATGTTTGAAAGGAGGTTACCACTACTCTGAGATTGAAAAATATCATCCGAAACTTCCAACTTATGCCAAATCTGCTACAGATAAGCATCCATAAAACAACAATAACATGGTAGTGCAAGAGAAGGTGATGGACCAAATCATTCTATTTTTGCACGGGTAGCACCTATTGGGCATGGTGGATCCCCTCTTAATGAGGTTATCAATGGTAAGGATACTCTTGTTCAAAACCAACCATAGGCTGATTGATTTTGGGAGTGAGTTCTTTGAACCAAATCTTGCTCAAGGAAAGGCACAAAGGGTTTTGACCACAAACACTTGGTATTTGGTTCTCACCAAGTAATCCCCATCAAAGGAATGGTACCAAATAAACTCATCTTTAGTTTGCATCTAGCTGATTGGGATGCGGCTGAGAATGTTTTGCAAATCCATAATCCAAAGGATAATTTTCCAAATTTGAGTGCCTACATTTTCCCCCTTTAAGTAAGGAATTGAAAATTTCATACTTAAAGGGAAAAAATTCTTCAGTGTTTACACATACTTTACCTTTTTTCAAAAAAAATTGTTCTTTCCTTGGTGTTGGAATGTTCCATAGTGAAACCTATAATATAGAGTGTAGTCAGCGACCATAGAAGAAATTAAACTATAACTCAAATATGAATAAGGTATGTAACTTTGAAAAATTATATTTGTGTATGATAAATTAAAGAGAGGAAAATTATGGAAGGAATACAACTGTTCATTTTATGGAGGGAGAAGCTCATGTTATTTTTCTTGGAGATTATGATTTTTTGAGTTCTTAAAGTATTTAGAGTGACCACCTCTCAATTTTTTTGAAGGATAATCCAAAGTAGGATAGGATTTGAGTTCATGTGACATAATACCCAAGAGGATAGGTGTCATAGGACATTTATCCTAAAGAAACACGTGAAGAGGTAAGAGTAGTGTGCATATTATCTATCCACTATGATATATTCCCACACAAAGAAAGGGGAAGGAAGAACAACTTATGAATTCTCTAGCCAAGTATATATCTCCCAATCCATGAACCACACTCTTGTAGATGGATCGAGGCTTAATTTATTAATAGCACAAATTTGAAAGGGAATGGATAGCCTACGCCCCCACCATGTGTTGTATATCTAATTTTGATTATAAAAATGCTAAGTAATGCAAATGAAAAGAAGGAAAATGGCCACAAAAACATATATCTGCAACTATATCTAAGTGATGTAATGAATAATGAATGAAGTATTCATGCCTACTATATTTTAAAAACAATTGTTTCATTTATTTCTAAATATGTACTAGAATAATGTAAATTCTACTAAACATATGAGAATGCTGAAATGTTCTATGAATTTTCCCTTGAAATGAGTGTACTATGGTTCCATCCCTAGTGGATGGTTATGTATAGTGTGAATTATGTTGCCTTTTTGTATTTGTCCCTCTTTCTAAGTATATTTTCCCTTTGTAAATTTCTATCTAAGTCTTATATTATTTTTGTGTTACTCATATACATGTAATAAACCCGATGAATTCCTAATCCTTTGAGGCATGTGATAGATAAATGTAGAGTGCATGAATCAAAAGAAATTATGGATGCTTATGATAAATAAATGTGACAATCTATGTTAGATCACATGGAAGGTTGTCATGGTGGACACCATTAAGATAATTCTCTTGTAATAAGTTTATGTGTAGTGGATACCATATTGTAAAAGAAAACATCACGTAATAAGAAATAATAAAAAACAAAATTATGTAGAGAATAAAACAAGTACAAAGGAAAATACATAATCAAGTAAGCTAGCATAAGAAATAACTTGTAAAATAGTCATATCGGAGATAATATAAACAAAAATGGAACAAAAAAGTGTCACAAGACAATCACAATGAAGGCACATAGGCCACATACAAAATAATAGTGCATACATATAAGTAATATTACAAAAACTTGAGGCATATAACCAAAAACCTAGGAAAAAAAGTGTCACAAGACAAGAAAGGTATGGATTTTGTGTATAAGAATTAGTCAAGTACTCAAGAAAATAAGAAATATAGAAATCAAGTAAGTGAAACACCTAGAAACGATAAGGAAAAATGCACACGTAACAAGATAAGTTAGTGTTAACACAAGTAAAGAGGAAGGGAAATTACCCTGCATAGCAAGAAAAGTCTATCGATTTGTGATAAAGATGGATTCATCACAGTGAGAAATAAGAAATGAGGACTAAAAAGTCTGGATGAAATTCTGGAATCACTCTATAGTGATAAAAAGAAGCAGATTGGAAGCTGGGAAGCTTCCACCTCAAGAATCACAAGGGCCACTGCTAGAAGAACTGCAAATATTGGAGTCCCATATAGAAAAGGCAGACTATCCAAGAGAGAAGTAAGAGAAAAAGAGACTGAGAAAGAAATTGCAGATGGTACACAAAGAATTTTGAACCATCCGGTAACTACATCTCCAAAACTTTTTTAATGAAGGTCATTTCTTGGAATGTCAGAGGAATCAATGGGGGGCCCAAGAAAATAATGCTTAAGGAAATTAAAATATCAAATAGGCCCAACATCCTTCTTATTCAGGAAACTAAAATGAAAAGTAAAGTTGTTGAAGATTGCAAAAGATATTTCTAGGAGAACACTGTTTATGTTGTTGTTGATTCTCAAGGAGCTTCTGGAGGCTTAGTGATCTTCTGGGATACCAAAATTGTTAATGGTAATGTGCTTTATTCCTCCCAGAATCATTTAGCTATAATCTTTAAAAGTCTTGAGAATAATTCTAGCTAGATTCTTTCCAATATTTATGCACCCAATACTGTTGCTGGTAAAAGAAATTTATGGAAGGAGTTAACCTTGTTTAGAAATAATGTTGAGGACATGAACTGGTTGATTATGGGAGACTTCAATACTCCTTTAAATCGAGAGAAAATTTGGGGAAACTCTAAATTTTCTATCAGTATGGAAGAATTTGCTGACTTCATTTCGACTCTTAATCTTATGGACATAGAGCTTCATGGTAATCAATTTACCTAGTCTAACAGAAGATTTGGGGAGAACTTGATCCAGGTTAAACTGGATAGAGCTCTCATTTCTGCTAATTGGATCTTAGATCAGAATTTTCATCTCTCTTCTCTCCCCAGAATGGGCTCTGACCATAATCCTATTGTCCTAAATTTCTTCAATTGGTCAAAACCTTTTCACTGTAATTTCAAATTTGAGAAAATGTGGCTCGAGCATGAAGATATTCTAGACAGAATTAAAGAGTGGTGGTATTGGGAAGGCACAGGGACGACCCAATTTAGGCTTCTTCAGAAGCTGAAAAATGTTAAGCAAAAGGTTAGAATCTGGAATAAAGAGGTTTTTGGAAATATTTTTGAAAAGAAGAAAGAACTTAAGCAGTAGTTGGAAGAGCTTGAACTTAATGTTTCCTTGAAAGGTATGACTCTAGAGGATCATCAATAGGAAAAAAAGCTTCTCTCAAATCATGAAGAATCCTTTTGGAGAATGAAGTCTAGAGCTCTTTGGCTAAAAGCAGGAGACAGGAATACAATTTTTTTTCATTTGACAGCCCTCAAGCATAGAGCTTGTAACAGAATTACTGAGGTTTCTAAGGACAATGGGAACATTACTAAGGATTCTAAAGACATCAAAGAAGAAGCCCTCAAATTTTACAAGAATCACTCACTGAGAATAATTCCTACAATGAACAAGCGGCCTCCTTTCTTTTAGACTCCATTCCTAATAATTCAATACCTACTGAGAGGTTTAAGAGTCTTTCCAAAACTGTCACCATCGAGGAATTGAAAAAGGTTGTTTTCACTTTAGAAGGGGATAAGGCTCTAGGCCCCGATGGTTTTTCGGAAAACTTCTTCCAAAGATGTTGGGAAATATGTTTTGAAGATCTATTGAAAGTTGTTAATGAGTTTTATAGAACTGGAAATCTTATCAAAGAATTAAATAATACACATATTGTGCTTGCTCCTAAGAAGTTGGATGCAAAGGACTTCAAAGATTTCAGGCCAATCAGTTTGGTTAATGTAATATATCGGATCTTCACAAATATTCTTACCACTAGGATGCAACCTATTCTTATGGAGATTATTTCACAACAGCAGACCGGATTCATTCAAGGAAGAATTATTCAGGATGGTATTATCATGGTTCATGAAACAATCCATTCTATGGATAAAAGTAAAAAGGCAGGGATGGCTATCAAGTTAGACATGCATAAGGCCTTTGATAGAGTCTCCTGAGATTCATGGATGAGGTCCTATCCAAGTTTGGTTTTCAAACTAAATTTAGGAAAATTATTCACTCTTGTATTTCTACTTCTAGATTCTCAGTGGTTGTTAATGGGGAACCGGTCGGTTTTTTTGCCAGCAATAGAGGAATCCGGCAAGGGGACCCAATTTCCCCTCTATTGTTCATTATAATGGCTAACAGTTTAAGTAGATCTATCTCAAAAGCCATTAGCATTGGCATGATAAAGGGCTTTCTTCCAACTTCTGGCAATCAGGTCTCCTCCCACCAATAGTTTGCTGATGACACTCTACTTCTTCTGATGGCCTCAATAATTGAGGCAAAGGCTATCAAAACTATCCTGAGATTTTATGAGGAAGCCTCGGGGCAAAAATTTAATTTTGACAAAAGCTCTATATATTTCTTCAATACTCCTATGGAAAGGCAAAGAAAGATTGCTAATATTCTAGGATGCACTATTAATTCATTACCCGCTACTTATTTAGGTCTCCCTTTGAGTACTAGCAAGATTTCTAATGAGGTCTGGAATGATCTTATTAAGAGATTTAAAAAAACTAGCTGGTTGGAAAGGAGCTCTACTTTCAAGCGCAGGCAAGTGCTTATTGATAAAAAGCACTCTTCAAAACCTACCTATTTACATCATGTCAATGTTCAGCATACCAGCAGCAGTGATGAACAATATTGAAAAAATTCAAAAGCACTTTTTATGGCATGGTACTGAGGATAGGTTCAGGTATCATTTAGTGGCTTGGGAGCAGGTATGTAAACCAAAGAGGCTTGGGGGGTTAGGTATCAAAGATATCAAACATATGAGTGCTTGCTCTTATTGCAAAGTTAGGTTGGAGACTTATAAAAGAACACAAGCCTTGGACAGAGTTGGTTAAGATCAAATACCTTTCCAACCAAAGCAAGATCTCCTTTATTTCTGATCAGTTTCTTCCGAATGGTTCTATTTTCTGGAACAATCTTCTACACAATAGACATATTCTCTCTAAGGGATGTAGCTGGAAGCTTGGGGATGGTCAAGACATTAACTTCTGGACTGATAAATGGACTGATTTTAATTGGATTTCTTCTTATGGCCACATTAAAGACAACTTAATCACAAAGTATGGGCACAAAATACAGGGATATATTGAGGTGGATGAAAACAAAAGAAAATGGAAACAGCTAAAAGTGGAGAAGGATAATGTGCAGACTGATGTTTCATCTTTGTAGAATCAACTTTCTCTAATTCATATTAGTAATCAAAATCTTAAGGATGAACTCATTTGGAAGGATTCTTTTGATGGGGAATACTCAGTTAAATCGGGCTACAATTCTTTCTTTGCCTCTATTGAAAGTGAAATTAAGTGGCATAAGTTGTGGATGCCAGAGCTAACCCCTAGAGTGAACTTTTTCTGGTGGCTCATCATTAAAGGAAAAATTCTGACTAATGACAACCTCATTAGGAAGGGATTCATCATGCCGAATAGATGTTGCATGTGTCAGAAAGAAGCAGAAGACATCAAACATTTATTTCTTCATTGTGAGTACACTTCCAAAATTTGGCATCTTGTTTTTGAAAAATTTAATCAGAAATGGATCTTTCCCCTTACTTGCCTTCAGGCCTAGGAACAATGGGACTCTCCTTACAAGCATTGTGTGGTGAGGAGATTATGGCAACTAGTTTTACCTCACACAATGTGGCAAGTTTGGAAGGCTCGTAATGATGGCATTTTCAGAAATACTAGAAAGGTATGTAAAAAAGTCTACAAAGAAATTATCATTGTTGTGCAGGACAATATTGCAAGATTTAAACCTCCTAAAAATAGACTTTACCCTGAGGATGAAGAATACATTCTGGCTGATTGGAATATTGACACTGTCTTCAAAAAGAATAACAATGGTATAGATAGAACCAATGTCCGATGGATTAAGCCTCCCAATGCTTGGCATAAGTTGAATTTTGATGGGTCCTCAAAAGGAAATCCGGGAGATTCTGGAGGTGGAGGAGTCATCAGAGATCAAAGAGGCTATTATGTTGCTGATTTTTCTGGGAAAATGGGTGGGCAAACTAATCATTACTCTGAAGCTCTTACTGCTCTATGGGGAATAAGGCTCGCCAGGGAATGTAATATTATTAATATTATAATTGAGGGCATTTCTCTGAACATTATCAATCTCTTAAACAAAAAGAAACCCCTAGTTGGTCAATTAGAGATTTTATTGTTGAAGCTACTGATATATGCAAGAGTTTTGAAAATGTTAAAATCACTCACACCTATCGGGAAGGCAATAGGGTCGTAGATGGTTTGGCAAACTTTGGAGTTAACAATACTTTTCAAACTTGGTTAAGGGGGGACATTCTACCCATTCAAGTTTATAATGACATCATCAATGATTTACATGGCTTGGAAAATCATCACTAATGGCTGTAATGTTGATGCTAAAGAGCAGATTCTTAAGTACAGAATGATGACATCATATAAGATTTGTGTGATTTATGTGATTTGTGCGAACTGGACAGCCATCATTTCTTGTCATAGGGAGAACGTTAAGGAGCGGGTCACTAATTACAAAGTTTGGTCTAATAATTACATCTTTTATCACGGATGGGAGAGATTCAAAAACAAAGCTAAATCTGATACGCATAGTGCTAAAGCTTTTACCGTTGCGGGTAGAGTCACTGGAAAAATGGGGGGTCCACCTTGTAAGATAGAGCCCACCCATAATCCAGATGTGGAAAGAGGAGGCAGGGATCTGGAACTATCTTCAAATTGGGGTCTTGCAAATTTGATTGAAAGAATTCAAGGTTTGATCAGGATATTTCCATTAAATTTTCTCAGGGGTGGAAGAATCGGGTTGTTAAATACAGCAACATTGAGGTTGAGATCACGGAGGAGCTCATCACACAGATCACGGGGCTCAGTCTTGATGGCACCAAATTCTTTAACAAGAAGGTGGACAGAGAGGTGGAGACAAATAAATTCCTGGACGAAGGGGAAAATCTTGAGTTTGTGATAGCCGACATCAAGGTGGCTTCGATTCCTGAGCCTTTCGCTGAGCTCGCCAAGATGGTTGTTAGGTATGTAACTCTTGAGGGGAGGTTTGTTACGATTCCTCAAAAACATTTGATATTTCTTAACCACTTTCATAGAAACATAACCATAAGCTTCCCTCACTACTTGTTAAACTCACTGGAGAAATCTATTCGGGAAGTGCAGAGTCATTCTAGGGTAGTTCCTCTGCATCAAGGGCTAATTCTTCTTATCCATCACCACTGCTCAAACTATCCCCGCATGAATCCTGCTCCACCCTCTCCCTCCATTCCTCCCCCTGCTCGAAAGGAATATTGAAACTACTTCATCTAGCAAGAAAAGGAAGGGCATGAAAACTAAGGTCCCTGCTTCTCAGAGGGTTCTTAGAAGCCACAAAGACCTTGAACTTTCCGAGAACCTCCTGCACATCAGCCAACCGGTGGAGGAGCCTAAGGAGGAAGATTTGATGGTCAGAGTGGGCAGAATGGAAAAGGAAATTCAAGAGCTTAAAAGTGTTATCAAAAATATGGAAAAAGCTAAGGGAAAAGGAAAACTTCAAAATGATGATGAGGAGGGTGTTATTGCTGAAGTGTTCAAGAAGCTTCAATCTTTGGATGGTAGAATGGGAAATGCAAAAAGCCGTAATGACTGCATCCTATCTGCACTTAAAAGTATTTACAATTTCATCGAACAACATGTTCATAGTGTATGCAGCCTCAGCGGGATTACTGAAGACATTTGGGGTCCCAAAGAGAAAAGAGATATGGCAATTGCTCAGGCGGATCTGAAAGACCCTTCTCAGGCCACAACCATTGCATTCTTTGTCTCACTGTAAACGATCAAAACCAAGATTGATAGGGCTATCAAGTAAAGTGGAGTTGTGCTGCTGTTTACTGGCTGTGAAGTTGCTGATGACTGGCGGATCTGGTGTTGTTTTTTGTCAGAGATATTCTAGGATAGATATCTCTTGGTTGTTTTTTGATCTCTTAAGCTATTTTTTGGATCATTGTATGTCTGGATCCTTTCTATTATTTTGTTGTTTTATCTGGTTGTTGAGCCCTCTGAGGTTGGTTGTTTTGCTCTTTTCTGGGTTGTTTCTCCTACTTCGGTTATCTGGCTTTTGAGCCATTTTGTATATAGGGTATAGTCCCTTCAAAACTATTTTCCCTTAATAAAAAGAAAGAAAAAAGATAGATGTAATAGTCATGTTATCCCAAAACATAACATATACACAATATACGTAATTAAACACAATGAGGAAGTGAGATTAATTATAATGAAACAAAAGTATATGAGTATTGTGGGAGATTCCCCATATGCTTAGAGTCACTTGTAAGGGTGTAGGTGACACATGTCATCATGTATCAATCTGTGTATACCGTCTTTACTGCAAGCTCAACATACCTCATGAACACATATGTGTAAATAATGTTTAGAATGATATGTTATCTACCAAATGAACATTAAAAATACCCTATATAAATTAGTAAGTTATCCAAAGGATCATATATAGGTCCTTGTTTTGTATCTTTTACAATTATTTTCAATATTTTGTATTATGTGATTATTTGAATGTTTTTGTGCTTTTGAAATTATTTGTGTATAGGGAAGGAGGTTGAAAACGAGGTTGAAAAATAGGTTCTTAAAGAGGGTATCATTAGGATGCAAGACATACCTATAAGGTGACGAGGATTGGACCTCAAATGTTTCAAATGTGTAGTAGGATAAGGATGGTCCTCATAAATTTGAGTTTGTGTAACTTTTGTAAGAACCATATGTGTAATAGGATACTTCAAACAAGGCCTAGGAGGCATATACACTTAAATGTTTCCATTACTAATTTTGTTAATTAGTCCCTCCTAGTATTACCAATATTCATCCTACATCCCAACCTTGTAATATATCTCACCCCACTAATATTCTAATTATACCCTCACTTAACAAATAATTTAATCTCCTCACATATTGTTGGGAATTTAATATTCCCCATACGAACTACCCTAATTATTAACTAGCCTCTCCTACTAATCAACCTCACTAATCCTTATTATCAAACTAATAAAATATAGAATCTTCTAATCTAATCCCACTCTCCTTCCACTACCTTCTAGATTCATATAAATCTATAACACTCTAATTCTACCACCTTCCATGAATTTTTCCCTTAGATATAGGACCTTCTACCCTCACATCCATTCTCAATCATCAATCCTCATCCTATATGGATCAATATCCACCCTTCATCCTTCTATAAACTCATCCACCTCTTCCATTGAAACCATATTAGAAATTTTCACTTCAAACCTTTACTACTATCAAATTAGAGAATTTTAAGAAAAATATTACACCATTACTATCCATTTAACATCCAACAACAAAGTGTTGTCAAATTATGAAGCCATTGACAAGAAAGATACAATAATTCATCAAGAAAATGTTATCTAAAATAACCCTTGTGCTATTTTGGCAACCCACATCTTCATTTCTGGACTTGGGTAAGTTTACTGACTGATTTGGGGTTGAGGAATTCATTTTTCGGGCACTTTGTGCATCTCCATATGTTCCATGTTTTTGTTCTCTACCCCAAAATCATTTACGAGAAATATTGAAAAAATTCCTAAGTGTAAAAAAAAATCCCTTGTATTTTAGATTTTCGGAAACAATTTACAATTTAGATGAAAATTGTTCCTCAAACCCTGAAACCAAAATATAAAGGATTTAATGTATTTCAGGTTTTGGGTTTTGATTTACAATTTACATGTAAATTGTAATTGAGAACCCGATCCCCAAAACTTGACCTTCCAAGTACATTTTAGGTTTTGGTTCCGATTTTCAATTTACATGTAAATTACACATCAAAACTAGATTCTTGAAAATCAAAGGAAATAATGTATTTTGGTTTCGGGTTCTTAGTTGCATTTACATGTAAATTGCAATTTGATCTCAAACCTGAAACCCGATAAGTTGTAAAAGGTGGTCGACTTCCGACGTATGTATTTCTGGTTTCCCAACATGCATTGCAAAGTCAACTTCCACCAAAGACCGTTTCAGAGTTAGAGGTTTCTTTGCAGTATTGAGTTCCGCCCTTTGTATTTCAAAGGTCAACAGGTGCAAATCAAGGTCAAACTTCCCAGTCTCCTTCATTTCGGGTTTCGTGTTTCTCTAAAGATAGAGAACATGGTGACCCAAATGCATGTTGATTGTTGTATGTCTCCCACTTCTAAAACTTGATGGTCCTTTGTGTTAGGTTTTTGAGGGTGTTTTGCATGGTTGTGAACCCGACAGAGGCTTGATTTAATAGTTCAACCACTTGCATTTATTGAAGTATGGCACCCTGAACTTCAAATGGCCATAACTTTCACCTTATAACTCTGATTTTCACAAAATTGGACTTTTTGGAAATGTCTCATCATGTAATACACTATAGAGGAAATAATGTCTCCACATTAAAATAATAGTTCCATATTTCTCAACCACCAAGTTTGATGAGGTATGGTGCCCATTCATTCTCTTACAAGTAAAGTACCATGGGGTATATCCTTAGAAGGGTACACATGTCTATTTATAGATATTTAATCCATCTTATTGGTGGTTGAAGGAAGAAATCCAAGTTACCTCTCTTCTCCCTCCTCTCTTTCTCCCATTCTAAGATATGATGTAAAAATATCTCATTTGAGAGGGAGGATGTTCTAAAATGTAAAGGAACTATGTCAAAATTGTTCTGAGTAGTTATGAGTTGTAGACCTCCATTTGAGCTTGGAAATGTGTTTTTGTGCCTTCTTCTTCACATGTAATGGTTTGTGCATACTTTGAAAGAAATAAAATATTTTTTTGAGGTGGTTCTTAACCATAACTTATGTTTTTGCATTTCCTTACCTCTCCATTCTTGTTGTGGTATTTTTGCATGTATTTCTACATTACAGGTTCATTTGGTTGTGTCTCATGGAGAATAAAAGGTAAAATTTTATTTTAGTTCTATGTTACTCACATTTGACCTCTCCCTTCTCCATTTTACTTTACCCTTTTCCCTCATTATAGTTTCTTCACCCTTGTTCTTGGTGTTATCACCTCCCCTTAGCGTAGGATTTCATTTTACGCATCCCCTTCTCATCTTGATCCTTTGGAATCATAAAGTAGCGAAAGATAGTTACATTTCCCTTCTTAAGAGTAGTTTAAAATTAGGATTGGGTAGAGGAAACATCCTTATCTGGAGGTTGATCTCACTTTGCAATTCCCATTCTTGTGAGATCATCCCATGATCGTAAAAAGTAGGGATCTATAACAAACAAATCCTAGGGTACTACTTTTTTTGTGATAACACAAATTTGGGAATAACCATTCCATAAAAATAGTAATTTATTGTCAAGGTGAGTGAGGTAATTTCTCGGCTAAGGCTGGTTATATTGACCACATTGTTCCATTTTCCCAATCAGAGGTGTGGAATTTAGTTCTAGGCAAGAGGTTTTAATGGTTTTCACAACTTCTAACATGTATTCTTAGAGTTAAACTTGTACACATTTTGACATGCTTAGTGGGACTCCCACATAATCCTAAACATTCCTTTATAGTTGTTAGGATGTTAATTACAAGTTTGTGAAGAAACTAGAATCAAAAGTTAAAGAAAATTTATATTTTTCTTGACTTTTTCATAACATTGCTAAATAATGTTTTCATGACTAGTAACATCATCATCATGGAAGATGAAATCATTTTCACATATACCATCATCATTTTTTTGCTCTATATGCAAGTCCTAGGTGAAAATTATTTTCATGATAGATGACAACATCGTTATCGATAACAAAATTATTTTTTAAACAAACTGTGTCATTTTTAGCTTTTGGCCACATCATTTTTCTGATAGGAGGTATATGATTTTAATTTCCTCAAATTTTATCACAATTTTTACATCTAATCACTTTTTATCAATTATAAATCACATTATCTAGTAAAATAGATTCATTTCCTACTCCAATTTTCTACTTTTTGTTAGTTTTAGCTAAAACCCCCAACATCATTTTTACAACTAACCACAATTTTTAGTAGTAAACCATGTCATTTTCACTAACTCTTTTTTATATAACCACATCATTTTTCACACAAAATTCATCATTTTCACTATAGACTGCGTCATTTTCATGGCTAACAACGCCATTTTCAAAATGTGTAACACCATTTTTAACTGTCTAACATCATTTTTGTGTATTTAAGATTTTTCCTCTTTCCAAAGAACTATTTTGAATCCAAAATACTCATCTTTTTGTTTTATATTATCGAGTATTACAAGAGATATCATAAAAACAAAATTTTGATTGTAGATTGGATAGTTTTCTTGCATATTTATATAGATTGTTGTATTTATGTTTACGTATGTGTGTACCTTGAACTACATTTTGCATATTCTTCCCTAGTGACATTTGGTGATCTTGAAGATCAAAATCATCATAGGATCCCTATTTTTTATTTTTTGGGGTATCGTGACATGGAATTCATACCCATGCACTTACCATACTATTTAGGAGTCTTGTGATGTGGATTTCATCAATATAAACAGAGACACACCCCATGTTTTGGCAAGGTATATAAGTACAAGAAGATATGTTATTTTTTGGTGAGTAAGGGGGTTTCTCAATTTGGAAATTCTTCCTATAATATAAATTCTCTCTTGAATAATAGGTATCAAATGTCTTATAAGGACATAGTATGTAAAGGTGTCGATTGGTAGGAAGGTACTAGGTTTATTTTATAGCTTTCCAATTTGGGAAAAGCATACATCTTAGTGAATGTGGGATAAAGGAAATGTAGAATTAGGAGTGGATAAGCATGTTTAGAAAAGATTAATTAGGAATTAATGACCCATGGGAGTTAGGGAAGGTTTAATTAATCTATTGGGATTAATTAATATGCCATGTTTAGCTTGTAGAATCCATTTGGAGATGATATAGAGGAAATCAGTTGAATTTGAGGGGTTTAAAAGGGGATTTAATTAATAAGAGGGCTTACAAGATTGTGAAATGGGTAATTAATTAATAATGGTTAATTAAATAATTAAAAGAGGATTTTAACTAACAAAGTGACATTAATTGGCATCCAAGATGGGGAAAAGACTAATTAATTAATGAGATATTGTTAATTAATCAAGATGATGGTGAATATTAGCTAATTAGTGGGAAATCACTAATTATAGCATGATGATGGGAAGAAGAAAATTAGTGTAATTTTAGTATTAAAATTATGCAATGGAAATTAGGTGTGTACATTTTCCCCTCTTTGATGTGGTGTAGTGGGAGAAACACCCTTTTAATATAGTAGACAATTTTAATTTGTATGTGTAGAAGATAAATTAGTAGGATGAATTATTCCCCTCGAGTATCGATGGGGTGATAAAAGAAGGTGATGGACACTCTAAAAGAAGAGAACTAATCACAACAGAAGAAAATCCCATTGCAGGACCGATATTCCATCACGGTGGTCAAAACCATCACGAGAGAGGGCTATATATAGGCGGGAGGGGTAAAAAAATTCATATTCACTCTCTTAGATAGGAGAAAATAACTCTAGGTGATCATAATGAGTACTAATGACAACACCCAAGTTTTTCATTGTGACATGATATTTTGGGAGTATCGATAGACAAACCGACATGAGGATCGGGTAGGTGATGACATGCATTTTAATTTTGGTTTTTTTCATTTTTAAAATTTTAATGTATTTAATTCCATAAAACTAGGGTGCCTGAAGGCCGTTGAAATTAACCTAGGTCAATTTCAACGAAGTTCCATTATGTAGTAGTGGCCCTGTAGAGATTTTAGTGGCCTTGCTACATCATCTGTGATGTCACTACAAGTTGTGGCGACAGTGACTCAAGTGGAGACCTCACCATAACTTATAGCAACCTTGCATGCCCTAGTGATGCCATATGAAACAAAGGCCTCATGCATACTAGTATCAACCTCAAAAAATGTAGTGACCTTGTGCTAGTTAGAAGTGACCACACTAACATTAGTGGCCTTGCGCCAAGTAGTAGTGACCTCACCCAAAAAGTGTAACCTTGCCCCAAGCAGTAGTGGACTTGCAAAATTTAGTTATAGTTATCATTTTTTAATGATTTTCAAAAAACATTATGAAGGGACTAAATCTAAAATGGGATTTTCTATGCAATTAGAGGAGCAGTTGGGTGTGATTCGGTTTTATGAGCATCGATCTCATAGCCTATGGGTATTGGATACCTTTCATCCATGATTGGTCACTATTGGATGACCTTGTCATGTACATCTCCTTAATGTTAGCACTCTGAGAAGACATACATTTTTAACATCATTGATAGAGAGATGACACTCGATATGAGTACCTTACTGACTCCCGGCGGGGGATATGACCATGAATGTAGAGGATGTACATCATATATTACAGATCCTAATTACTAGGGATCTCATTTATTATGATACTACGGTTATAGATTATGAGATGATTAGAGCGACATGACGGTTCAACCTTCTTAGATGGCGATAGACCAACATATGCTTTTCCAAGATTGATGATCGAGATATGATTAAGGATTTTCCATTGGTATGATGGCTCTTGGTGGCATCTTGATTCTGATAAGAGTGAGAAGTACTTTGTAATGGGCTATAAAAGTGTCATAGTAGGCATGGTTAAGCATGGTTAAGTATTCGTATGAGGATACCATGTTTGGGGCATCTATACATGGATTTACACTTGGTGTTCCATAAAGAGGACACGGTATAAGATACACTAATATTTTATAGATGTGGGTGACGAGTTGGGTCCTTCGAGGCATTAGAGGATGATGACCCGTGATAATTTGGATGGATCCGTTTAGTAGGGGTTTTTAGGGCTACAAAGAGATACTTGTATACATGAGAGATATAAATTAGATAGATATTACATGAATTCCCTAATTGGCCATGTGAGCCTAGACAGAGATACCTATGTAGAGTTGGCATATGTTTGCATATAATGCTACCCAGTGAGCAACAAATATTTATTATAGAGCGCTACGAGGCTAGACATGGTTATGAGGTAGTTTGGCTGCACAAAAGGGTTCTAAAACACCATATGTAATTGACAAAGAGATTATATGGTGGGACCTGATGATAGATGTAATCAAAATCACAGTAGATTGGGCCAATCTAACCTAGACAATGTGGGATATGAGGAGAGTTATCCTAAATCATGGGACTATATGTGAGTATTGGGTGTGGTACCAATGGTTTTAACTAGTCATACTTACTATCTTGAGACGTGGAACAATTAGTAGCTAAGGTAATCATATTATTGCAACAAAGATGCCTCTTATACACAAAATAGGACATAAGGTTGAGGTAACCAACTATGCGGTAGTCGGTAAAGGAGTAGGTGATGGAAGAAAATGCAAAGATTCTATAGATAGTAGAAATAAATCATCTCCGTGGTGTATGATCCTTCAAACATCGATCCACAAGGCACCTTTGGGTTTTACTAACATAGGATTTAGGAGGAGGCTCTCCTTGCGAGGACATGGAAAAGAGAAACTACCATGATAAGTGGACCTATGAATGGGGATGGAGGGATTGGAGGTATCGGGAGTGGGGCTACTATAGTGACAAGTACATCCCCACGGGTGGATGGATGGATGAAGGATAGCCCTAGGGAGATTTTAGATATGGGGGATAAGGGACCACCGCAATGACCATAACATAGTTAGATTTGAGTAAATGGGTATGTACTTCAGGTATGGCACATAATACATAATAGAAAACACAAGTGCCTATGATAAAGATAGCAGCTTGAGAGGTGAGATTGTATGCTTGGTAGGGAAGAGCACGAGTGTAGAGAGTGTGTAGGCCGAGAGAACATGATTATCGATGAGAGGTGAAATGAGTGAAAACTACCTTAACTCGGATGATGGAGAGTGGGATACCACAATATCGGATCAATACGTGACACCGAGTGAGAAGGAAAACCTTGGATCAAAGCATGATACAATTTACAATAAGAGGGATGCCACCTAAGAAATGGAGAAACACCTATGTAGTGAGAGAGATATAACCTAAATATCATCTATATCTTGAGGGGTGAATTATATATTAGACCACATCACGAGGATTTAGGGGATACTACATATTATAAGACATTAGATGAACTAGTCATGTTAGTAGATCGGAGGCTCGTTAGCTACTCATAAACGACACAATGAGTGGGTCTAAGAGACCATCTTCCTTTATGAGATCAAAATCCTCATTAGGTACTTCTTTAATCATGGGACCATCAGGGTCATCAATACAAGTATCGGGAGGATTGAGACAATGCTCACTTTGTCTCCTTGGTATATCCTGTAGTCCATCTCTAGGGGAGAGTCATGCCAAGAAATGAATTTGTTATAAATATGATTTGTTTACTATTCTATGATGATATGTATCATATGGTTCTAATACTTTTTTTGTAAAATTGAGTGTAATTTGGCATCCTGATATATTTAAAGATGACTTTTGGATTTTTCTATGTGCATGCCCCAAGTTGGATTATGTTGTTTTTATTTTAGCTTAGGATAGATTTATATCATTGTTTATTATGATGTTCAGATGGATGATTGTAGATGGATGTATGATTAGATTAGATGTGATGAGGGATGGAAAGATCATAGCATAGATTACGTATCATCACAACTTGGAAATACATTTTTATTTGATGTAAGCATTCGACAAAAGGTAAAATGACATGAAAAATACATAATACCAATATTTGTGCAATGTTAATTGACTACCTCAAAGATAAATTCACAAGCAATGCAATATGATAAAGTAAACAAACAAGAAACCAAATAAGAAAACTGATTTAACAAAAAAGAATTATTATTAAACCCTAATTTCATAGTCACATATGATAATAAATGTTAAAATATAGATTTGACAAAAGTAATAAGTTCATAGATAATGAAACCCTAAGTGCAGAGAGAGAGAGAGAGAGAGAGAGAGAGATGAGAGAGAAATGGACTTAGCTGATTTATGCTCGATCCAAGACTCGATGCAAACTAGGAAAAATGTTGAACAAGAAGTGATATGTGTCATTATTTCTCTAAATAAATTTCAAGTAGGTCATGAAACAAGTTGGATACTAGTGCCCATGACAAGACAAGGGCTCTAGGTGCGACAACCTCTAATTAGCATATGTATTGCGAAAATGGTGAACTTGATCTTCATTGTGTCGTACAAGTGTCACAAATATTATTTGTTGGTCACATGTGTGCCACAATATGTGTAATGAAATTACTTGATTAATTATGATTATCATCAGCAATAGAACACAAAATAACACAATATTGCGATAAGTTCTTTCAATATGAAAGTATAATAGCTTGCCACTTCGAGGGGCAACCTCCGAACATATAATAAGACTCAAATACTCAACATAATGATCATCCACTACCTATAACCCCTATTTATACTATTCCTATGCTATGGTCATCAACAAGGACAACCAACCCATGATAATAGATCATATATAAAAGAGATACATCATGATATTAAGTTATGATAGCAACAAGTCGGCTATATCCATCCCATGTAAGATATATAATTAAGGGCGTAACATGTCCCTCCCCTTCAAAGTAACATTGTCCCTAATGTTGGGAAGCCCTAGATGTTGCTGCATGAATGCTTCATCTTCCCATGATGAATCCTCAATATTCATATTCTTCCACTTGATCAGGTACTCGGTAATGAATCGGTCCTCGGTCTTCTGGTGCATGTCAAAGACTACCTTCGTGTTTCAATATGATCCTTCCTTCCTCGTCTAGTTCCGGAAGCACTGATTGGGTGGAAATGTGCTGCCCAATAACTTTCTTTAAGCAAGAAACATGGAAGACTGGATGTATTCTACTTCTTGGAGGGAGCTCTAGCTTATATGCCACACTACCAATTTTCTGCAAAACTCGATAAGGACCATAGTATTTAGGAGCAAGCTTATTATCCTTTTGTTGTTGTTTCAAGGATAATTGCTTATATGGTTGTAACCTTACAAAAACAAAGTCTCCCTCTTAAAAGTGTTGCTCACTCCTATGTTTTATCAACTTGTTGCTTCATACGGTTTTGTGCCTTTGCAAAATTTTCTCTAAGACTAGAGAGTACCTCATGTTGATGCTAAATGTGATCTTCGACTGCTCTCACCTTTGGTTTGACCTTCAAGCTAGATATGAGTGATGGAGGATGGTACCCATAAAGTGCCAGAAATGGAGACATTTTGGAGGAGGTATGAAATGAAGTATTATACCACCATTCTTCCAGTGGCAACCATTGCACCCAATGTTCTTGTTTATCTGAAGTAAAACATCGAAGATATCCCTCTAAACATTTATTTACCACCTCAGTTTGCTCATCTGATTGGGGATGATAAGAGGAACTCTGGGCTAGTTGGGTACCTAGACAAGAGAACAAATCAGTCCAAAATTTACTTGTAAATATTGGATCACGATCACTTACTATAATTTTTAGCGTGCCATGGAGCTTTTGAACTGTATCCATAAAAAAGATGGCAATGGTACTAGCTGTGAAAGGATGAGCCATGGCACAAAAATGAGCATATTTGGTAAGTCTGTCTACCACGACCATGATGACACTTTTCCCGTCGATTTAGGTAATCCTGTCATGAAATCCATTAATACCTCTTCCCATCTCTCACTAGGAATAGACAGAGGTTGGAGAAGACCAAGTGTCTTAATGGTCTCACCCTTATTTTTTTGCAAACCAAACATTCTGCCACAAATTTTTGAACATCTCCTTTCAACCCCTCCCAAAATAAATCCTTCTTAACTCTATGATATGTTTTCAGGACCCCAGCATGGCCACCTATTGGAGAAGAATGTAGCTCTGAAAGAACATGGTGTTTAAGTGTAGAGTTCTTACATAGATATAACCGATCTTTGTACCACAATGTATCCCCCTTCCATATAAATTGATCTTATATGGACGGATCTACCTAGAGATTTTGAATGAGAGTATAAGTGGTTGCATCTTTCTTCCATTATTCTCATGCTTGATCTACCCAATCTACATGTAGTATAGAGATGGCACATAACAATGCTTCGGTGGACTCATCCCTCCTAGACAGAGCATCAACAACCAAATTTTCTTTTCCTTTCTTATAAACAATCTCAAAGTCATATCTCAACATATTAGTGACCCATTTTTGTTGTTCTTCTGAAGATAGACATTGTTCTAAGAAATATTTCAAACTATCATGATCATTTTTACCTTAAAATGTCTACCCATCAAGTATGGTCTCCATTGTTTGACTACATGTAGTATTACCATCATTTCCTTTTCATATGTGGGTTTTAACAAATTCTTTCCTTTTAGTTGTCGGCTCTCAAAAGCAATGGGGTGTCCTTCTTGCATTAGTACTACTCTGATTCCATTTCCTGAAGCATCACACTCAACTATGAAAGTTTTGGAGAAATATGGGGTTGCCAATACTAGAGTGGCGCACATAGCTACCTTCAATTTTTCAAATTCCCTGGATGCTTCCTCATTCCACTTTGAAAGGATTCCTTCAATAATTTTGTGATTGGGGCTGCTATACTACCATAGTTTTTGACAAATCTACGATAATACCCTGTGAGACCTAAGAAACCTCATAATTTTTTTAGGGTTCTTGGGGTTTCCCATTCCACCATGGCCTAGATCTTATGAGTCCACCTTAACACCTTCATGAGAAACAATATGGCCCAAGTATTCCACTTCCTGTACCCCAAAATAACACTTTGAAGGCTTGGCATAAAGTTGATGTTTCTCTAGGACTTCTAAGACAATATTGATGTGATGTAAGTGTTTCTCCCATGATTTTCTATAGATGAGTATATCATCGAAAAATACTAAGATAAAATTTCTTAGGAATGGTATAAATATTGAATTCATCAAGCTTTGGAATGTGGAGGGAGAATTGGTAAGGCCAAATGGCATCACTAAAAATTCATAATGGCCTTGATGAGTTCTGAAAGTTGTCTTATGAATATCTTCTTACTTGACTCTAATTTGGTGATACCCAGAACACAAATCTAGTTTTGTAAAATAAATGGCACCATGAAACTCATCTAATAAATCATCAATGATGAGAATAGGAAACTTATCTTTGATAGTGAACTTGTTAAGCTCTCTGTAATCTGGACACATGCGCCATCTTCCATCCTTGTGACGCACCATCACCACGGGAGAAGAATAGGCACTTTGACTATGACGAATAATACCCATTTCCAACATTTCCTCCACCATCTTCTTGATCTCACTCTTTTACACATATGGATATCTATAAGGCTTGATGTTGGGGGTTGGCTTCTTGGAATCAACTGAATAGCATGATCATGCTCTCTTTCAAGTGGCAATCCTCTTGATTCCTTGAAGACAACTACATGTTGATTAATAACCTTTTGAATATCAGGATGCAATACCTTCATTTGCGGTTGGAATTCTATAGAGAATAATTTTGCTACAAAACCTTCAAAACCCTTTTTAAGAATCTTCCGCATTTGGTGAGAACTCACCACTAGAGGATCTTTATCTTGTAGACCTCGAAATTCAAATTTTTTACCCTCAGAATGAAAGTGCATGAACAATTCCTAGAAATTTATCTCTATGGTGCCCAAGGTAGTGAGCCACTGAACACCTAAGACAATATCAGCTCCACCCATGGGAATAGAAAACATCATAGATTCCAATGTGTAATCACCCATCATGATTTTGACTTTATGGCATTTACCTGAACATTGGACTGTGCCACCATCTGCAATCATTACTTTAAATTCAGGTCTTTGGGTAGATGAAATAATTTAGTCTTGTTGCCAACTTATGATTGATGAAATTATGTGTGCTCCCTGAATCAATCAAGACTGTTACCTTCTGCTTCTTAAGATAACCCACAACGTGAAGGGTTTGTGGAGTACTAATACTTGATAGAGCATGGCATGAAATAGTGGGCTAAGGATCTCCAGATTCTTCCTCTAATTTTTCCACTTCCTCTGTTGATGTTGCCTCATATTCTTCCTCATCACCAGATCCTTTAATGTAGAACAATTTTTTCTCAGAACATTTATGATTTGGTCCATATTTTCTATCAAAGTTAAAGCATAACCCTTTAGCTCTTTTTCTTCAATTTGTTGAGGTGTAACAATGAATTTTCCGAGGGTAAGAAGGAGATAAGGTGTTACAATCTTTTATGCTAGAAAAGGTCTTCCTTCTACTAGAAAGAAAATTTTCCTCTACTCGACATGCCATGATAATAGAATCAGCAACCTTGAGTGGGTTAAACATGCGTACCTCATGCTCAATGTGGTCCTTAAGACCCCGAGAAATAGTTCATTCAAATACTCTTCGTAATATCCTCCACATGCAATGACAAAGTTTGGAATTGATGGACATACTCCTTAATTGAACCGGTTAGGCGTAACTTTGCTAATTGGTTGAAGTAGTTGTCGAAACACTAGAACTATAGTGTAATTGAAGCTCTTTAGTGAACACTATCCAAGTGACATTTAGGCCATTCTTCTGCCTTTGAGCACATAACCAAAAAAACCAAACAAATTGATCAGGTTCTAGGTATAAGGATGCCACAGTTACCTTTTGTCCTCCTGGGATCTGATGGAGATCAAAAAAATTTCCATTTGGATAATCCAATTGAGTGGATCCTTTCCATAAAATTTATGCATTTCAACTTTTGGAATCATGCCCCTCCATTGGTGAGAAGATCCACTTGAATGATTAAAGGATCCTCCCTGATTTGAGTGATTTGGATCTGTGACCATTTCTAGTAGAACCCATATGACTAGCATTGGAAGTTGTATTAGAAATAGCATTCAACAACTCCTACTGCATTGCATGAAAATCCTTCTGAATCTCACTCCTAAGGCTACCTTTCAGTTGATGAAGCTCAACATTAAGGTCATCCTTACTCACCATATTGTTTACCCTTTCCTGAAGTTGGATGACCACCTCAGATACTCCCAAACCAATAGAATCTGAAGCCATATCTTCCTTATTTGGGGTCATTCCTGGAGTTTCTTTTCCTTTTCCTTGGCCTTGGGTAGATCTACCAACCATGACGAAGGATGTGGGCCTAGGGGTAGACTTAATAGGGAAGAATTTTAGGGTTTAGGGTTTCATAATTTTTTTGGCTGAATATAGGAATTTATAAAACAAAAACCCTAGCTATTTTTGGAGGGGTTTCCGAAAATATAAGAAATTTGAAAAATTTCCAAAAATTACACCCTAGGGAGCCAAATTATGAATAAATATAGAACTGTAATAACTTTTGCAAAACAAGTCAAAAATTATTGAAATTTGGAGAGAAGCTTACTTGACTTATTTCACCTCACCACAAAAACAATTGCAGAAAAATTCGCTACCAATCTTGAGATATAGCTGAACCTTTAGAATTAGGGTTTGACATTGTCCTGGCCGAGATCAAGCTCTGATACCACTTGTAATGAAATTACTTGATTAATTATGATTATCACTAGTAATAGAACACAATATTGCAGATAAATTCTCTCAATATGAAAGTATAATAGCTTGGCCACTTCGAGGGGGCAACCTCCAGAACATATAATAAGACTCAAATACTCAACATAATGATCATCCACTACCTATAACCCCTATTTATACTATTCCTATGCTATGGCCATCAGCAAGGCCGACCAACCAATGATAATAGATCATATATAAAAGAGATACATCATGATATTAAGTTATGATAGCAACAAGTCGGCTATATCCATCCCATGTAAGATATATAATTAAGGGCGTAACAATATGATCGCCAATGTCCATGCAACTTGTAAAATAAATATTCACTTGCAAAACCCACAATACCACATCAAATCCAAAAAATAAAGATATAATACAGGGATTCAAATTGACTTGCATGATCACCCGATAGAGTGAACTTATAACTGAGTTTTGCACTACAACTTAGACTCCATGTAGGTCTTGTGAGTGTGTGAAAGAATCATGCCCTATGATGCTCTTGTAAAAGTGCACTTGATAGCGGGTTATAACTAGATGTACCAATGTAGATAGACGTGTGCATTTAATAACAAAACTTCCCCTTCCAATGCATTATATGCAGAAAATGAAGTCCTCATCCCTTGATTAAATTACAAATGGATACTTTAAAGTGCTTTAGGATCCTTTTGAGTGCAAACTTAGGTGATAGTAATAATTCTTAGAGCTTTGTCATTTATTTTGGTCACATAATTATGCATTTATATGATTCCCGTGTTTAAATTTTTTAATTAATAACTAGAAGGTTGAACCATAAGAAAATAAGATTCCCAAAAGATAAAAGAGGCCCAAAAAGAGTGAGTAAGGTGGAAAGAGGTCGGGCACCTAGAGGGGATGAGGGCATCTGGGCACTTTGGCTAGGCGCCGGTGTCCTAAGTCATAAAAGATAGGCAATTAAAGTTCTTAATGGGCTATAGGGTGTGTAAGACAAGACAGAAAATAGAAAACAAAGACAAAAGACCAAAGATAGTCACCAATTAACGGTTTTATTTCTTAGGAATCATATGAATGCTAGTATGTGTTTATGGACCTAGAAATGTACCCAAGTGCATAATTTTGAATCTACTAAAACAAGTACAATTAAATACAGTCAAACAAGCAATGTGTAAGAAAATTGTGCCATTTTTTGGTTATCAAGCTTTAGTACCCAAATGGTGTAGTTATCAACAAGGGTTAACATGATTCTCTAAGTAAGGATACATGTAAGGGCATGAACAAAGGACATAAAAGTCTCAAGAAAATCAAACATGCACAATGCAACCGCCCGAGCAACAATATATGCTGAGAAGATAAACATAACAAATAAAAAGGTTGTTGATGAAATAAGGCCACAGATGATCCACATGTTGTGCGTTGACACTAGAAAGAATCTGAAGTAGGATGTTTTGTAGTATATCTTCATATTTTTAGTATTTTTATGTTAGATATTATTTTTGGGTTTTATAATATTTTACTGAATGTTTTTGGATTTTCTAAAAATTTCTTGAATTTTTTTGGATTTTCTAATTTTTCTTAAAATTATGTATAGAAGAATAACATGTCGAGATGCCCCCAATGAAAGGTGAGAATATACAAGGGAAAATTATCCCGCATATATACAAAAATAGGTCAAGACACATAAATTCCAATAGGGATAGGTTCAAAAATATTACAAACTTCTAAGATAATGAAAATATAGGTGATGCGAGCTCTAATCACATTTCATGCACTTAACAAACCCTTAATTATAAATAACCTCAAAAATGCCTCTTAATCACTTAAAAAGTTCAAGTCCTTAAGCTTGAACATAAAAACTTGATCTTTCACCTTAAACCCACCTTGAAATAAAGTAAAATTATTTAAATACCTCAAATGAGTTCCATGATATCATCCATAATGATCATTAATAGGAGAAAGTCGAAACATTTTTACCATTCTTGAAACTACCCTTCATTAGTTTTTGAGGAATGAGGCTCTAGTAAGAAAATTTTGGATCTTCTCCTGCAAAACTTGTCTAAACTATCCACTTACCATGTATTGTAATCTTCCTCAAATCCCTATCCACCTACTCAATGCTTACCCTCAAGTAAATAATCACCACTTTTCTATTTTAGCTCAAAAATTGTCCTATATGGCTTCAACTAGCTCTTTTCTCCAAGATAAGAATCTTTAACTCAAGTAACATTTTCAGCTTATGAACTTATTGTGTTTTTACAATAATTTATTCATGTTAATGGGCCTCCAACCAAGCCAAATCATCCATCAAATTGAACAAAATCAATCAATAGTTTCAATCTCACTCTTCCTCACTAAAATTGCCCTTTTTGGCTTCTCAAGCAAATGTGTTTGGTAGTTTCATGTATAAAACAATATGTAAGGGCTCTCATCAAGGTGAAACCTAATTCAAGTAAACATTAGGCTTTCTGAGGTGTGGTATAAATTTCATGTCTTGAATCCTTTGATAGGTCAAATTTTTACCCTTGTTCTCTCTCCACTTTCCTGAGGCTTCTACCATTGCTTATGCAGGGTGTTTTTTGATGTAACTTTGGTTATATTTTCTCATTCAGCAAATTAAAGACATTTAATAGTAACCATTTGGGTTTTCCAACTTTGTGTAAAGTTTCATGGGCTCTTCATTCATAAAAATTGCTCCAAACTCACTTTGTTTTTAGTCTTTATTAGGCCTCCAACTATGTCAAAGACTGTAAACCCAACTATCATGAACGTAGGGATAAATAAGGTAGAAAAAATATGAAAAATACAAAAAAATGAAAGGGAGGTGCAAAGATAATATTTTCATAATTTTAAGTCTTGATTCAACCTCTTATGCCCTCAAATAGAAAACCCTTGTTAAACCCTAGTAGGGTTTCCTATAAACCCGAGGTAGGAGGAAAATGGCAATAAAATGAACAAAAATTCGTTTCAAGACCTACAATTTGTATCCGAGGCATTTTATAACCTTCTCCACATGCATGTCATACCAGTAGGCTCACGATAACTTACAAACTTTATCTTTAATCACCAAAGGCACTATTCTACCATGAGGAACAAGGGTTTCTAGCTTTGTATCAGTCTTATCAAGTAAATAGTCCTTTAGCGAGTGTTGAAATAAATTTAATGGATTGAAATGGACCTATAGATGATATTTTCTCCTCTCAATGTCAAGGATTCACTCCTTTGGACAAGTCTCTCTCACCAATGCAATAAACTTACAAGCACAAAACCCAATTAAGTTGTTACAAATTACACAATCTTACCAAGCACATGTTTCTCACTCTCTCAAGTAATGGAACCACTCAAATCCATACAAATACACATAATTATATCTCTAACCATTCATTAATTACTCCAAAATGCACGCACAAAATTTAATGGTCATCTACACCACATTAATACATATAAATTGTTACAATAAGAGTATATACACACAAGAAACCTCACACCAACTTTCTTAAAGCTTTCTTTGAATCTCATCAAATGGAATGAGTCTAATTAGTTCTAATTTTTACTTTTATAATCCTTCCATCATTTTCTAATTGAATAGGAACCTTCATCCACCTTTTTGGTCACTTGAACAAGCTATTGTTGTTGCATCTTTGCATGGGAGCATGTGACCATGAGTCTAAACCCCCTTTGTAACCTATTGACTCTTCCCAAAGACCATTATAACCATGAGAAGCCCAAAATCTCAAAATTACAACACTAAACCATACCAAACTACACAAACAAGCCAAAAAAGGCCTCCAAGACTAAAACTTTAACTTTTGGAGGGAAAGTGTAAAATTTAAAATTATGAAGGACTTGAATAAAAATAACATCTCTAAATGACTTTAAATGACCCCTAGAACCTACATACACAATTTCAAGCCAAAATTTTGAAATTACCCTTCGCATCACTAGGAAGGAGCAATCATGCCCCCAAGTGAAAGGTTCTTGTGAACAACAAAATCCTCCCATGGATTTGAAAACTAGTTTTCACCAAAGGACCTGCCCAAAGTACCACAATTATGTGGTTTTCACATTTGAATGAATTTATTTATCTTTACTTTTTTATTTATTTTTTGATTACCTATGAGCTTAGGTGTAGAATCGCTTAAGGTACATGACATCTGTGGGATCCCAAAGCTCTAAACCATAAGGAAAAACAAGCTTATAATATCTATAGTGAAATTTAGCCACCATAATGCATGGTCTTAACTAGTTAGGCTCAAATTTTCCTTTCTTTTTCTTGTTTCTTAATGGTATTAAATTGGTTTTCTTTAACAACAAGATCTCATCCCTCAAAATCATGAGAGATAATGCACTTATTGTAGCTAGTGTATATTTGATTCTGATACACTTTGAGGTGATCCAAGGCATGGAGGAATTTTTCATCAAGCAACTTGAGTTATGCCATTCTAGCCACTCTATAATCCTCTTCATTATCCAAATAATATTTCAAGGATATTCACAAAGAGGGAAGCTTGACCCCTAAGGGAATGATAGCTTCATGCCAAAAACAAGTGAGTATAGGGTTGCACATGTAGGTGTGTATATGTAAATATAGTAAGCCCATAAGGCAAGACGGATCTGGAGGTGCTAATTATGACCTATTTTATTGACCAACTTTTCCATAATGAAAACAATCATTTTGTTAGTGGCATAAAATTTCTGATTACCTTGAGGTTAATAAGATATAGACAATTTTTGAAAAATCTTCAAGTCATTACAAAGGGTCTTCACTTGTTTGTTCTTAAAGGATTTACCATTTTCAGAGATAATAGTAGAAGGGATGCCATAATGAAAAATGATGTGGTTCATGATAAACTTAGATATCTGAGCACTGATAATATAGGTGAGAGGAACAACCTCCACCCATTTAGTAAAGTATTTAGTTGTGGTGACGATATGTTTATGTACATCAAATGAAGTAGGTGTGAGATTCCCTATAAAATTGAGACCCCATTTTGAAATAGCCACAATGTAGTGATGGATTGCAAAGATTGAGGTGGGGCATGGATCAAGTTTCCATGTTTTGACATAAGATATATTTCTTTACATATTGATAACAATTTGTTTCCACGGTAAGATAATAATAACCCACACGTAGAAGTTTCTTGCTATAACCATACCACTAGTATGAGCATAACGATGATGCATGTGCACCTCTTTGGTTACTTGGATAACTTCTTATGAGTTAAGAAACCATAAAAATGTCCCATTGTAGCCTCAATGATAGATAATTCCCCCAAGGAGAGTATAACACGCTATTTTTTTGGATAAAGGATCATTTTGTGAGTGGGAAATGCCGGGGAAGGTACCATCTTGTAAGAAGTTATAGATGTCAATGTACCCGGGAAAAGGGAGTAACAACTTCACATACTAAAAATGATTCTAGGATTTTCGTAAGTAGGGACCATTAAATTTTCAATAAGGAAAAAAACTTCCTTTCTATCTTGTGGTAGTCCTAAGAGTGAACCAATTGTGGCCATAACATGTGTAGACTTATTTTGAACTCTTATAATTTTCTAAAAATAGATTTGGAAAAAATATTCCTTGATATTGTCCACCATGTGCTTATAAGGGATAAGCTTTTCATATTTTACATTATACTCATCATTAAATTGTTTAATAATGAGTTGAGAATTTTCAATTACCTAAACTTGTGTAATGTTCCATTTGATGGAAATTTTGAGACAAAAAATAATTGCATCATATTCAATAATGTTATTATGGAATCATAATGGAATGAGAGGGGAAGGTGAATCGGTCTTTTAAAAACTTTAACTTTCTTAAACCATTAACCATTCAACCATTAATTAGTGTGTGTTTAACATTCATTCAATTTATCATGACAAAGATAAAGTACACAAGAACACAAGATATAGGTGGGAAACCCTCAAGGGGAAGAAATCCCACAAAAATTTAGATTATATTACTCAAATCAAAAGTATTTAGTGAAGCACTAACTTCACAAGGAGACCAAACCCCTAGTTTATTAGAGCACCAACCCTACAATGAGCTCCAACCCCTAATTTAGAGAATCACGAACTCCACAAGGAGGATAAAACCCCTAAGATGATCAAGAACCAACTCAACCACCTTTAGATGAATATCTATGATGTAATTTTGTTGCCACAATTGATGGAGATAACTAATTTAGCTCACAAACCTTCAAACCCTCTTTCTCCTAACTCGCTCAAAAGATTTTCATGAAATGATTTGGATGAAAACCCTATAAAAAAATATCTACGTCAATCTTCAGAATTTTTCACACACTCAACTCAAATTTTATGTCTTTTAACCACTTCCACTCTCTCAACTAGCTCGTACTTTTCCCTCTCTTTCATATAGTTCAAATTTGAACCAAACATGCACTTTTATATGCTTCTCAACTCAAAAACATAACATGATTCAGTCCATACGAAGGATCTCGACCATTAAAACTTAAAAATATAACAATACATTCATAAAAACTCATAATATGGACCCATGTAGGTCGGCCATGCACCAAGACACCTAAACAAGCCAAAAATGGCTCAAAACCTCATCACCAATCTCATCAAAGACCTCAAACCACATCGCCATGATTTTTTAAGCCTAAAAATGCATCCAAAATTAAAATATATCATAACAAAATCTTCCAAGCTCTCACATAACCTTTCACCAATAATTTTCTTCATAATTGTATCAATTAAGACCATTTCCTACTCAAAACAACTATTTCTAGGAACCAGTCTTCACCTAAAAAGATCAAGATCACCCAAGAACATATTAAATATGCCATGTAGCCACTCATTGGAAATTAATTGAATGTTAGAAAACATTCATGATTTTTTTACTTCATGAAACATCCATCAATGCAAACCACACCTTTTTCCTCTTCACCAAACTGAGGTGCCCATAAAGTAGTTTTGTAAACTCAACTATTTTTTACCCTTTCTATCACTTTCAAGACCTATAAATTACTTATCTAGGGAAAAAATTAATCCCTATTCACACTCAAATAGGTTGAAAATATCAGCTAATCCAAAACATGATACTTCTACATCAATCTTCTCACCAAAGAAATCATGTACTGAAAATAATCAAACTTGGTCTTCGCAACCGAGATGGTTCATATAATAAAGAGACAAACCACATATAATTGTAAAGTTATATGAATATTATTTCCAAAACATTTTACATTTCCTTCCAAATCAAAGTGGAAGGCCTTCAACTAGGTCAATCTCTTTAACTATTTAAAATTGCCCTTGTATGCCCAAAGACCAAACTTCATAAATAGGGAACACTTTTACCTCCGGAATTTAATAATGTATTTAAGCTATCATGGAAATATATTACAACTCAAAATATCCAATAAATTTTGATTTATTCATTGGGTTCAATGGAAGACTTTTCCACAAACTGAAAATCTTTAGAAATATGCATATTTGAGAGGGGCCCACATACTTTGCCACAATCTTTATCATACCTTTCTAAAAATATAGAGAGTCCTCTACAACCTCCAATAATCACATTTTCAAGAACAATCCATTATATTCCCATACCAAGAATATTTCTCCTACCACTCTCAACTTAGGGTTTCAAGCTCATAAAAAGTTGCTTACCTTCTTAACGATCGTTCATAAATGTTTGGGCCTCATTTGACCTCATTATAACTCTAATATATTATTAAATCCATGACCAAACATACCTGAAAGTATAATATTTTCATGCAAAATTTATGCATTCCAACCATTAGAACTTCTCTCACTTTGAGTTGGAAATTGCACTCTTAAGAACCTTGTTTTGGTCTAAACCTCATAACTTGCAAAATTCTCATCATGGAAACCTAATTTTTTTCTCTCAACACCATGACACACTATAAAAACATATCCAATGCTCACCAATTCATAAACATCTCATTTGCATGACTATGCCTTAGGGTTTTGCATGTTCTAGGCCATAACAAACTGAACCAACACTACAACAAATCATGAACCCTCTTATAAGTGCATCTACATGATGATAAAAACCTAACATACCTTCATGAATAATCTTAAGATCTCATACACACATAGAAGTGACTATCATGCCTTATTAGGCCTCCAAGTATTAGGATTAGGCCTAGTTTAGACCTAGACCAAGTGGACTAACACCATGAATCTACTTCCCATCTCTCCAAAAGGACCTAACACACTTGATACAACATTTCTCACACCTCTTCATGCCTCCATGATCTCACATAGCTCTCAAACTGATTCTCATGCTCCATAGGTCTAAATGAGCACCTGCAACTGGGTCTTCAACCTGTACCTACACTATGAAACTCATGTAAATGTCTCCACACTATCCTAACATTCTCTCCATGTATCTAGCATGTTACTCAAGCTAGCATGCAACTCAAATCACTATGCTCTATCACATAGACTAGCTAGGTCTCTTGAATAGGAAAGCCATTCTCATTGTGTCCACTTCTTTCAATCATGAACAAAATTGAATGTCCATGTCACCATCATTCTAATCATCTAATGAAACTCCCCATCATCCTCTCTATTATTAATGAGCTTTTACATCAACTACAACACCTAGAATAACACATGCTAATAATCTTCCCCTTTGTTATTGATGGAAAACCACATAGTCTTCTCCCCCTTTTTACATCAATGAAAAAGAATACCTATACATATATGGTCTTCATCCTCTTCAACATATTTGGATCCCATCTTGAGAGAAAAAAAAACTAAATCCATTATCCTAGCATGCAAATGTATCTTATCTTCTTTAAACTCTTTTTTGACCCTTTTTCAAAGCAATTGATCACTAAATTCCCCTTTAGAAGAATCATACATGGTTCTAATACATGCAGAAAATCATGGTTTTGAGATTAAAACATCATCTTATCTCTTCCTTTATTTTTCTCTACTTTATAAGGCTCAAACTTGACTTGACTCTTCAATGCAATTTTGACTAAATTCTACCATCCAAGAGATCCTATACACAACTCCTTATATCTCCCTTGAGTTTATACCATCTTGTTTTAACTTTAGATATAAATACTATCTCACATACCTTGCTTATTGTCCATGGAGAATGATTGACATTGACACCCCTATCTTGAAACACTTGCTCAATACTCTTTCCCTTTTCTCATACTATTGTGACCTTCTTGAAAACTTTTCTTTCTCTACAAGCCAATATACCTTCAATTTTGACTAAATATGCCTTTCTAGCACTTATAAACACCTTATATACCTGAATGGATGAAAATAAAAGCCCCCCCTACCTTTGAGACCTTCATAGACTTGTAACACCACATTTTAGTGTAAAAGAACCACCTACAGTACTTCATCCTTCTATAATGCCATGTTATAGTGTACTTTCTTCTCATAGTGCATGGGATACAATCTTACTATATTCCTCTCTTCACATTTCAAGGACATGGAGCTCATTAGATCCTCCTCATCATATTCCATCACTCTAGAGCATCTTTAAGACATGTACTTGTCCTTGATACAATGCAAAAACTTCAATAATAGAACCTACCTTGTCCTTATATGAGCTTTATCAATGTATTTTTCACTTATCCATGTCATTCTTCCTTACACTGTCTTCATGTCCTCTAAAAATCCTACCTAAAGATTAAGATTAGATTCCCCTACTTTATCTGACCTTTGTGAATCTATAGATTTTTATTTTACAACTTTTTACTACCTTGACACAAACCATATTTACTTAGATACTTACCTATCTTACTTGAAAACTCTTTATCTTCCTCTATGCACCCTTTATGATGTATACACACTTTTAGATCATTTGTAACATGTCTTTGAGGATTCACAAACCATCAGGGACAATGTCATCTTGACTTTCACACCTGTAGCATTCCATTTTAGTGCTCTCTGACTAACTGTGATGACCTTGCACTATCTCCTTGAACCCATATCATGATATACATGCTTTCTTAAGATTGTATTACCTTACAAATCATTAAAAATCCTTCTTCAAGAAATCATTACAAACTCAAAGACCACATACAGAACTGTAACTTTGTTTTTCAAACATGAAGAACTTACTCTTCCACTTCCATAGATCTAACTATGCTAGGAATTCTCCATACCTTTTCAAGATGAAAATAAACTCGAATACTTCTCAATGGTGATAAAGGATCAAAAATAATCGTAGTTATCTCATTTACATGATCATACCAGTATTATCACTTTAATGAACTCACATGGATGTATCTAGTCACTTGAATGCACTTTCACAGGTTTCTCAGACCTTCAACAAGTTTGATTATTCATTTGTGCAAGAATAATCTAATAAGACCTCTTGATACCCTTAAATACCTACTTAAGGAAACATTTACAGACCTTAAACAACCATCAGTTCTCTTGACATCAACCTTATCAACTAAAATACTTACTTCTTATCATTGATAATTTCTAACATTGGTTCATACTATTTGATACTTACTGATGCATAGAAATTTTTTGATACATTCCAATCTTGAATGAGGATCAAGTCATACACCTAATGAACTCTATCAAATTATGAAAAGATTACTTACATACATCCTTTCCTATTATTGCGCCTCATTAAGGTTTCTCGAGCTGATGATTCATTTTATTTGATCCCTCCCAAAGTCATTGACTCTTAATGACTTTCAGGGAAGAATCACTCCAAACATTTCCCTTAGGTATTCAAATGTTGGTTTTGGAAGAGGATTTGTTAGAATTTCAGCTATCTCCTCCTTGGTGGATACATATTCCAACTTGATCCTTTGTTCACTTACCTATTCTCTCAAAAAATGGTATTTGATTGGAATGTGCTTTGTCTTGGAATGCAACACAAGATTCTTGGAAACAATAATGAAACTTGTACTATCATAGTAAATGATGGTAGGACCATCACACTCCACCTTGTAATATTATAATGTTTTCTTATCCATAAGACTTGTGCACAACATAGTGTAATTGCAACATATTTAGCTTCACATGTGGAAAGAGATACTAAAGATTATTTTTACTCATCTAAGAAACAAGACACTTACCAAAATAAAATGATCCTCTAATATTGCCCCTTCTTTCATCTAGGTTTCCTTCCCAATCAAAATATATGAAACCTTCAATTCAAATTTATCACTCTTAGGATATGATAACCCATACTCAGCAATTCCTTTGAGATATCTAAATATTCTCTTCACTTATTACAAAGTGAGTTTCCTTTGGATCGTCCTAGAATCTTCCAACAAGAATTAAAGCCTATAAGATATCTAGCATGGAGGTAGTAGCATATGAAATAATACCAATCATGGATCTATACTCAGTTTGATTTACCTTAGGTGAGTCATCTTCCTTGATTATTTTACATCATGTGATCATAGGGGTTCCAATAGGATTGCAATATTCCATTTGGAACCTATTCAACATATCTTTGATATATTTTTCTTGAGATATGAATATAAATTCCTTCCTTAGAACGATTGACAACTCTCCAATCATAAACATTTCAAATTATATTTTCATAACATCTAAAAATTCATGAGTCATGAGTTTCATTTCTTCCCCCAAATATGATATCATCCACATATACTAAAACAATTAACAAATGATATTTTCCTTTTTGATGTACAAGTTACTATAAAAAACTCCTCTTTTGAAACATTGTTCAATCAGGTACTTGTCAATTCTTCCATACCATGCACTAGGGGATTTATCTAGTCCATAAGACCCTTTTTCAGTTTTCATACATAATCCTTCTTATCTTTCAAATAAAATCCATTAGGTTTATCCATGTATACCTCCTCTTCTAGATTACCATTCAAAAAGACAGATTTGACATCCATTTGGTACACCTTAAATCCCTTAAACCCTACATAAGCTAAGAATAATCTAATGGATTCCATTCTAGCTATAAGAGAAAAGGTTTCATCAAAATCAACTCCCTCAACTTGTGCATACCCATTACAAACCAATCTATCCTTGTTTCTTGTAACTTCTCCATTCTCATTGAGTTTATTTCTAAACACCCATTTAGTTCTAATAACATTCTTATCCTTTGGTCTAGGCACCAATTCCAAAGTTCTATTCTTTTCAATCTGATCTAGTTCTTCATTCATAGCCTTGATCCAAAATTCATCCTTGTTTGCTTCTTCAACATTTTTAGGCTCAAATTTTGATAAGAATGTAAAATTTTCTTGGTTTTGAAGACTTACCAATTTTCTTCTTATAGTAACTCCAACATCCTTTCTTTCCTAGGATTTGATTTTCAGGGTGATCTCTCCTAATATATCTTGATGGTGCTTTGGTGTATTGTTTTCTTAATTCTTCATTTATTTACACAACCTTTTCTTTTTCTTCTTCTTTAGGATCAGTCACTTGTGGTGTCTCCTTTGTCTTGAGAATGGACCTCATGGGATAGGATTCATCAAATTTCACACTTGCACTTTCAACTATTGTCTTCAACCTTTTGTTATAGCAGATGTAAGCTAAACTTCTTGAAGAATATCCCAAAAATATACCTTCATCATACCTAGATTCAAAATTACCTAGATTCTCTTCAGTCCTTTTGATAAAACACTTGCATCTAAAAACTCTAAAATGTTCCACATTTGTTGGTCTACCTTTCCATAGTTCATATGGAGTCTTGTCATTGTTTACCCTTAATTGACACCTCTTAAGAATATAAAAAAATACAAATTTATTCCTTCTAATAACCATCAGGTAACTTAGATTCATTTAGGATATTCCTTTCCATCTCTTGAACAATCTTATTCTTTCTTTCAACTACACCATTTTGTTGTGGTGTTCTAGAAGCTAAAAATTGTCTTCTAATGCCATGAATTCTACAAAATTCATCAAAAAATCAGACCAAAACTCACCTCCATTGTCTGATCTAATGCTTTTGATTTTTTCATTTTTCTCATTTTCAATAAGAGCCTTGAATGACTTGAAAACTTCAAATGCATCTGATTTGTTTCTCAAACAAGCAACCCAAGTATATCTTATATAATCATCAATTAGAAGCATGAAATAATAATCACTTGATGTACTCTCTGTTCTCATAGGTCCATAAATATCAGTGTGGATTAGTTGAAGAGGTCTAGTGGTAGAATCATGTTCCTTGGTCTTGAACCTTCTTCTAGTTTGTTTTCCATGAAGACAAGCTTTGCATAAGGTATCTTCAGGTTTGTTGATTCTTGGCATGTTCCTCACACAATTGTTAGAAATGATCTTGAAAATATTATCAAAGTTTACATGGCCTAATATCCTATGCCATAACCAACTATCATTCAGCTTTCTCATAAGACATCTTTCTTTGTTAACTTCCTTCAAAATGTACATGTTATTTTCAGTCCTCTTGGCTTTAGCCACAAGCTTACTTGTTTCTCTTTTTCTGATTTTGCATCCCTTATCATCAAAGGTTAGGATATACCCTTATTTTCACATTTGAATTATGATGAGTAGATTGTGCTTTTAGTCCCTCAACATATAGAACATTTTCAGTGAGGGTTTACCCATTATCAAAACTTAAAGGGCCCCTTCCTAATTTTTATGGTAGAGTTATCACCAAACCTAATAGATCCTGAAGCATTCTTCTTCAAAGAGGTAAATTTAATTTTTTTCACACCTTCATATGTGTAGAAACCCCATAATCAATATACCATATCAAATTTTCATCATAACTATGAAAAGCAATTTGAGAAATTTTACACTCTTCATCCTTTGTCCTTGATTCTACAAGGCCTAAAACCAAAGCATGTTCTTCCTTATCTTCTTTGCATTCTTCATTAACCTTCAAAGTAGATGGAGATGGTGAACAAACATCAAGGATGGAATCCCATATGTCAAACCCTAAGGGTTTCAAACAAGATCTCATTATGATAAGAGGAAATTATTTAACTTGAACCTATCTACCTACCATATTAGTGCTTTAAAAGATATCCTTTCAAGTGATTAAACTTCTCCAAAAGGACCTGCTCTTATACCAATTGTTGGAAGACCAATGGAATGAGCACGGGGGGAATTAGTCCTTCAAATAACGTTAAACAATCCAAAATAACTTTCTTAAACCATTAACCATTCATTATTTAATGTGTACTTAACATTCATTCAATTTAGCATGACAAATAGAAAGTACACAAGAGCAAAATATATAGGTGGGAAACCCTCAAGGGGAAGAAAAACCATAGAAATTCTTATTATATTACTCAAATCAAAAGTATTTAGTGAAGCACCAACTTCACAAGGAGCACCAACCCCTAATTTAGTGAAGCACCAACTCCAAAAGGAGGATACAACCCCATAAGATGATCAAGCACCAACTCAACCAAATTTAGATGAAGATATATAATGTAATGTTTCTGTCACAACTGATGGAGATCACTAATTCAGCTCACACACCTTCAAACCCTCTTTCTCCTAACTCACTCAAACTTGGATTTTCATGAACTAATTTGGATGAAAAGCCTAAAAAATATCTATAAAACTCTTTAGAATTTTTCACACACCCTCAACTCTAATTTTATTCCTTTTAACCACTGTACTCTCTCAAATATCTCACACTTTTACCTCTCTCTTTCAACTAGTTCAAATTTGAACTAAATATGCACTTTTATATGCTTCTTAACTTAAAAACATAACATGAGTCGGTCCATACCAAGGAAAAATAACATTAAAACTTTAAAATATAACAACATGTTCATAAAAATCATAAGATGGACCCATGTAGGTCGGTCATGCACCAAGACAACTAAACAAGCCAAAAATGGCTCAAAACCCCATCACCAAGCTCATCAAAGACCTCCAAACACATCACCATGATTTTTAAATCCTCTAAAGGCATCAAACATGTCAAATATATCATAAAAACATCATCTATGCTCACACATTACCTTTCACCAATCATTTTCTTCATAACTCTATCAAGTAGGACCATTTCCTACTCAAAACAGTTGTTTCTAGGAACCAATATTCACCTAACAAGCTCAATATCACCCAAGAACATATAAAATATGCCATGTAAAAACTAATTGTAAATAACTTTACTGGTATAACACACTAATCCTTTATATACCTGATGAGAAATCTATCAATGTAAACCATGCCTCTTTTCTTCTTCACCAAACTAAGCTGCCCATAAATTAGTTTTGGAAAATCAACTAGTTTGCGCCCTTTCTATTTTTTTCAATACCTATAAATTGCTTAAATATGGACATAATTCATCCCTATTCACTCTCAAATATATATAAATCATCAACTAATCCAAAACATGAGACTTATACATTAATATTCTCACCAAAGCAATCATGTCTTGAAAACAATCAAACTTGGTCCTCACCAACTAATCTGGTCCACATATAAAAACACATAATCAAGATACAAACCATATATAATTGGAAATTTATCTAAATATTATTTCCAAAACATATTACATTTCCTTCCAACTCTAAGTGGAAGGCCTTCAACCAGGTTAATCTCTGCAACTGCTCAAAATTGCCCTTTTAGGCCCAAAGACTAGTCTTCATAAATAGGTCACACTTTTACCTCTAGGAATTCAACCATGTGTTTAAAATATCATGGAAATATGTTAAAAATCCCAATATCAAATCAATGTTGATTTATACATTGGTTTTAATGGAATACTTTTCCATAAACTGAAAATATTCATAAACAAGTCTATTTGAGTTGGTCCCACATATTGTCACAAGATCTATCATACCTTTTTGGAAATATGGAGGAGTCCTCTAAAACCTCCAATAATTAAATTTTCAAAACCAATAAATTATATTCACATACCAATAATATTTCTCCTACCGCTCTCAACATAGGGTTTCAAGGTCATAAAAATCTACTTACCTTCTTAACTATCGGTCATGATATATTTTTAAATCCATGCCCAAATATCCTTTAAAGTTTCATTCCCATACAAACATCACACGTGCCAACCATGAGCATTTCTCTCACTTCGAGATGGAAATTGCACTCTTAAGAACCATGTTTTGGTCTAAACCTCATAACTTGCAAAATTATCATCATGGAAACATAAATTTTTTCTCAAAGAACCATGACACACCCAAAAACATATTTAATTCTCACCAAGTCATAAATATATTTGTATCTTCATGTCCCATCTCATTTTCATGACTAGGCCTTAGGGTTTTGCATGTTCTAGGTCATAATAAATTGAGCCGACCTACAACCAATCATAAACCCTCTTATAAGTGAACATATAGGATTAATACAACTTAAAATACCTTTATTAATTATATCAAGAGATCATACACACCTGCAAGTGACTATCATGCCATATTAGGCCTTTAAGCACTATGATTAGGCCTAGTTTAGACCTAGACCAAATGGAATAAAACCATGAATCTGCTTCCCATATCTACAAAAGGACCTAACACACTTGAGACAATATGTATCAAACCTTTTTATTCATCCATGATCTCACATAACTCTCAAACTGATTATCTTGCTCCAGGTTGGCCACTAAACACCTAGACTAGGTCTTGATGAGCACACAAATCCGGGTCATTAAACTATACCTACACTCTGAAGCTCATGTGAGTGTCTCCACACTCTTCTAACATTCTCTCCATGTCTCTACCATTATCCTCAAGTCACCATAGAACTCAAATCACTATGCTCTCTCAACTAGGCTAGCTAGGTCTCCCGAATAGGCAAGTCATTCTCATTATGTCCACTTCTTACAATCATGAACAGACATGAATTTCCATGCCACTATCATGATAAGCATCCAATTACACTCTTCCATCATCCTCTTTATCATTAATGAGATTTTTCACCAATAATAAATCCTAGACTCATACATACCAACATAGAGAACTTAAGCTTGACTCACATCTGGCCTTTCTATCTATATCTGTGACTCATGTCTCTTCATATGGGGCTCCGTCCGATATTTGGCTGGGCTGGCTCCTATTCTGAACGGGCCCCTATCTGAACTATGGCGATCTCGGAATGCCTATAGAAAGATATGGCCCCTCCCCTTCTATCACCCTCTCTATAGATCATATCATATCATATCATATCTATATGGATATGGGGGGCGACGGGACTCTCTATAGTTATGCTCGCTGAGCCATATAGAGTCTGGATAGGGCCCCCTAGTTCAGAGGCCGTCGGTCGAGTTGTTCTCGATCTCGACCTCCTCCCCCGTTGCCCCCCCTCTGTTTAGATAGGGATAGTTCAGGGTACCGCCTCTAGAGTTGGGATCTGTCATCACCAATCTGGCATAATGATAATTCTCCACTGGGAACTCCTTGTGCTATAATTATTGACTAATGCACAATTTTTAGTTTGGTGGTAGTAATATGGAAACACAATAATAGACATAACACAAGAATACCATAGACTATGATACAAAGGAATGATGAAAAATATGAAATATAAGTGTAAATTATATTATCAACATGAAATTGTTACAATCTCACCCATGAAGTACTTCAAGTGTTACCAACTCCACTTGCCTTCCAACAATAACTATGGGAGAAACTTCAAAATTACACCTCTTAATGGCTTCTTTAACACACCTTCTAAATAATGGCTTCCTTCATGCACTTTCTCCTACAATATTTCTCTCTACTTCCTTCTATGCTAAATGAGGGGGGTGGCCTCTCTATTTATATAAATTTCAGGATTATCCACCTTATCTCTAAGATAGGATAAGAAATCTACTCTAACGAATCATATTCCATACCTTAAATTTTATCTTTACATGTAGGCTTATCTTTTAAGATAAGATAAACCTTATCATTTCACATGGATTCCACATTTTTAGAATTTTAACAAATAAAATACACAATATATTTATGACATCACTCCTTGTCCTTATTACCAATATAATATTTGTAATTCCTAATCATGTAGACCCTACTTCTCTACTTACCCTAACTTTTACATTTTAACATTATTGAACCACTTACAACAAATATTTACTTTTTACTACAACATTCCTATTGTACTTTGACTATTACCGTACTATATATTATTAGTAGTGTCATCTTGGTAGCGGTGTTATCTTCTATCGACGTCACTACTAATTATACTTAACAACATCCTATTCCTAATACATACATTAGTGAAATAGAAATTACAGAGGAAAATTTTAGTGTTGACATCTTCCCCCTTCCTAGCTTCTACTTCATCCTCGGAGTAGACTATTCTAGTGCCTGGAAAATATTTAACTTGTCGTGGTTGACCCATTTCGTAATGGGAAACATATACTAGGACCAAGTCATTCACCTGAAATGGAGACCAAAGGATATCTTGATCAAAGTACTCCTTTTTCTTCATTTTCTTCTTATAGCTTGTATCCTTTGCTATTTCTCTCATTTCCTCTAGCAAATGAAGATGGACTAACCTTTCCTTTACCGGATCACTTTCATCCATCCTTTCATTTTTCATAATTCTCACAAGTGGGAATATCAAACTCAATAGGAAGAAGCTGGATCAATGTCATAAGCCAACTAAATGGGGAGTATCTAGTTGTTGACTTTGATGTTGGCTTATATGCCCACAATGTTTCATGAATCCTTTTATCCCACTTATATAGCTATAAGGCTACATCTTTTGCTATAATTTGACACAACACATAATTTGTTCACTCCACCTGTCCATTTGTGCTTGGCTTGTAAGTTGTTGCCTTCCTGTGCTTAATAGAAAACTTGTTTACTAGGGCTTCTACAACCTCATTAATGAATTGGCTTCCTTGATCTATTACAATTTTTAATGGACAACCAAATCTGGTGACAAGGCATTCATACATGAACCTTGCCACTTCATCCATGGAAATTGTTTTCAATGGCCTAGCTTCAACCCACTTGGTTAAATAATCAGTGGCAACTATAATATACTTATTTTGGTGTGGGGTAGTTGGAAGTGGACCTACAATATCTATTCCCCACTTTTCAAAGGGACCAAGTGGAATAATATGGCATAATAGAGCTGATGAAGTCTTACCATTCCCATGTGTTTGACAAATATCACATGTCTTACAATAATTATAACAATCTCTAAAAAGAGTGAGCCAGTGATAACTTTGTATCCAAGATCCTTCTTGCTTGTAAGTTGTCCAGAGAAGTGTCCTCCACATGTACCATTGTGGAATTCTTCTATTAGCTCCTTCCCTTGATCACATCCAACTGCCCTCTTGTATTGTCCATCAGGTCCTATTCGAAATAATACTCCATGCAGAATAGAATATGGACGACTAGCTTGAGTAATCTTCATCTTAGTCTTTCCATTGGAACCATTAGGAAACTTGAGTTCATTCAGATAATTCCAAATATCTATGTATTCACTAGGGATTGTGTCAAGGGATAACAATGATACATCTGGGAAATCATCATCATCACAAGATGAACCTAAACCATCATAGGCTCGAGAGAGTGCATCTGCATTGACATGCTTCTTTCCTAGCCTATCTATAATATCAAATTCAAATTCTTGTAGCAAAATTATCCATCTAGCTATCCTCCCTTATGGGTTAGGCTTATTTACAATATATTTTAGATCTTGATGATCTATTGCAACTATAAATTTCTACCCTAGCAAGTAATTTCTATTCTTTACAAAAAAATGATAGCTAGAGCCTCTTTATCTCTTACAGTATAATTTACCTCAAAGATTGCTCATTTTTTTGCTCTCAAAGTAAACTAGATGATCATTCCCATTTTCATCCTTTTCACTCAGTACTTCCTAATGTTGTATCCGAGGCATCGTATACACATGAATGGCTTACTCTCTAATTTGGATTCTTTAAAATAGGTGAAGACACCAAAGCTTCCTTCAGTTGTTTAAAAGCTTCATGCACCTTCTTTCCTAGTTCATAAGTAACATCCTTCTTCAAGAACTAGGTTAGTGGCTATGAAATCTTTGAGAAATTCTTGATAAACCTTCTATAGTAACCCACATGGCCTAAAAATGATCTCAACTTACTTCTATTCATAGGAAATAGTAACTCTTTGATTTTTGAAACTTCATGAGGATCAGTACCAATACCATCTCTGGATACAACATGCCCTAACAAAACACCTTTAGAACATCCAAAGACACACTTTTAGGGTTTAGTGAGGCTTGTGATTCATCTAACCATTGAAATGTTGTCTCCATCTGCGGGTGGTCTATCTTGCTCCCATAGATGCAAAAATCATCCGAAATAATATGATGAATCTTCCAATGTAGGGTTCAAGCACCCTATTCATCAAGATCTGGAACATTTCCTGAGCATTACACAACCCAAAAGTCATAACTATATAACCAACATTCCCCAAGGAGTGGTGAACATGGTCTTCATCTGATCTTTCTCTACTATAGAACTTGGTTGTATCCGCTATATCCATCAACAAAACTATAGCACTCCTAGCTAACTACTTCATCCAAGATCTGATCTGAGAATGGAAGAGGGTAATGATATTTCTTTGTTTCCTTGTTGAGATTTCTGTAATCAACATAAATTTGTAGCTTCCCATTATTTTTTATTGAGATCATAATGGGAGAAACCCATTCCAAATTCTCCATAACAAATATGAATCTTTCATCAAGTAACTTATCTATTTCTTCTTTTAAAGTATTAGAGAAATTATGATTCATTCTATATGGCATTTACTTTATGGGCTTAACACCATCTACCAACTCAATAGAATGTTCTACCCAACTTACTTGATGGAGTTCCTTGTAATCAAAAGTGAATAAGTGTATGTACCTTCAAAAGAGCTAGAGGTAGGATTCCTTCTCACTCTCCATCACAACATCACCAATCTTTATTTGTTGGAGATGATCATCAATTTCTTCTTTAGATAATTTTATGGGTTCATGATTCGGTGTGACTGGAAGGATATCCATGACCAAAACATCAACCTCACTTTCTTCATCTTCTATGTCCACTTCACTGGTACTAGAGTAATCAGAGGATGTCCAATCATCAGTTTCATCACTTGAATCCATAGGTTCTGCCTTATAATGCCGAGGGATCACATTTATTTTCACCCTCTCTCTCTCACATCCAAGTGTCATTAAGACTTCATTCTAGTAGTTTCTTGCATGGACTCTCCTTATCCATGGCCTTCCCAACAACATTGGGTATGCAATAGTATCATTCTTCATCACCTGGAAGTCTACCACACATACAACACCCATGAAAAATCTTGCCACATTTGAAACAACACCTTCTGGTTTATTTTTCCCTTATTTAATGATCTTAACATAAGTGTTGAGGGGCTATCCATTTTTAAACCCAACATATTCATTACTGGACTCGGTTATTACATTAATTGTAGCACCTCCATCTAATAAGACAACATAAATTGAAATGCCATTACATAATACCTCATCTTGTGGAGTGTAGGGATCTTCCTCTACTTCCAAAACACGGACCTCAACCTCCTTCCTTCGTCAAGCATTGAGTCCACTTCGCAGCTTCCCGCCTTCTCGAAGACATAGCCGGAAGTTGACCATATGTAATATTTACAGGCCTTTTGGATAGATCTTCTAAGATGGAGTATGGTCCTTGCCCCTGTGAAATCAAAAATCTTGCACACCCAACTTTCTTCTCCTATGTTTCTTACTAGTCTCACATTTAATCTTCTTAGGATCATTTCCATCTTGGTTATCTTTTTCTTTCTTTCTTTTTGTTATAAACACATATCCTTCATTATTTATGCTGCTATGTACTACAACAAAAGAATTCAAAGGTGTTTTTCTTTTATCATTATCTCTTATACCAGATGTAGAAGCTCTATCGGACAATTATACTTATAATAACCCTTTTATGAAAACCATAACATACAACTTTAGGTATATTTATTTTTGGACCTATATCTCCTCCCTGAGAACTAAATTTTTTTCCTTGAAGAAGATTAATAGTTAACTAGCCCATCTTCCTCATTAGATCTTCATACTCAGTAGATGTACTAGGATAAATATTTGTGCTCACTGAGAGTGATTGTGGATTATAGACCAAAGGTGTTGGTGTAGGCTCTACCTTAGCAACAATTTCTTTGGGTTCTTCTTCCATGCTTTCTCTTGCCTTATTGCAATATCCTTTACTTGTTCGAGGGTCACTGGGCGGTCATACTTCACTCATTGTCTGATCTCTGGCTTCATCCCAAGAATGAAGTGCTTATAGAGGAGATTATCCATGTCATTCATCAACCCATCTGCTAATCCTTCCTTCCGGATATGGGCATCGAGCTTCCTCCTTAGCTCTAGAACATGAGCATGATAATCCCTTATCTTCTCATTCTCTCCTTGGGATAGCTTTGTGACCTCGATCATGAGATCTGCATATTTCTGTTGTTCACCAAATTCTTCAAGAAAACTTTCAGTTAATAAATCCCATGAGTTTTTCACATTATCACCTAGTGTTTCAAACCACCTAAGGGCTAAACCATCCAAAAAGGTAGGAAAAAATTCAGTCCATTGTTCCCTTCTTATGAGGCCATTACAAATGCAAGATCGTTTAAACTCTTGAATGAAAGAGGAAGCATCTTCATTAGATTGGGCTGAAAAAATAGGAATCTTCCCCATTTTCAAAAGTAACCACAATGAAATACCAACCCACAAGTACAATCAACAAGACTTATGTGCACAAATAATTGGAATCACTATAATAGAAAGTGACTTTACACCTTTCTACAATAAAATAGGAATGACCATGGTAAACTATGGTAAAACCTGACTTATTGCGATAAAAACCAACTTTGTTTGGTAAACACTATTCACGATAAAAGTGAAGTTACTAGGTAAATACTATTCACGTAAAAAGTGAAGTTAAAATAGTATTCATGGGTAAAAAGTGATTTTACCATGGTAACTACTATGCACAGTAAAAACAAGGTTACCCTCCAAATGATTTCTGACTAAGTGGGAATATCTCTCTAGAAAATCCACCAACGAGGAATGGTCTCAGCAACGGAACCAAAATGTCATCACCAATCTGGCACTATGATAATTCTCCACCGGAACTCCTCATGCTATGATTATTTACTAATGCACAACTTTTAGTTTGGTGGTAGTAATCTAGAAACACAATAACAGACATAACACAAGAATACCATAGACTATGATACAAAGGAATGATGACAAATCTGAAATATAAGTGTAAATTATATTATCAACATGAAATTGTTACAATCTCACCCATGAAGTACTTCAAGTGTTACCAACTCCACTTGCCTTCCAACAATAACTATGGGAGAAACTTCATAATTACACATCTTAATGGCTTCTTTAACACACCTTCTAAATGATGGCTTCCTTCACACACTTTCTCCTATAATATTTCTCTCTACTTCCTTCTATGCTAATTAAGGGGGGTGGCCTCTCTATTTATAGAACTTTCAGGCTTATCCACCTTATCTCTAAAATAGGATAAGAAATATACTCTGACGAATCATATTCCATACCTTAACTCTTATCTTTACATGTAGGCTTATCTTTTAAGATAAGATAAACCTTATCATTTCACATGGGTTCCACCTTTTTAGACTTTTTACAAATAAAATACACAAAATATTTATGACATCACTCCTTTTCCTTATTCCCAATATAACATTTCTAATTCCTAATCATGTAGACCCTACTTCTCTACTTACCCTAACTTTGACATTTTAACATTACCGAACCGCTTATGACAAATATTTACTTTTTACCACAACATTCCTATTGTACATTGACTATTACCATACTATACATTATTAGCGAGGGTTGTCTTGTGAAAGACCGTTATCTTCTATCGAACGCCACTATTAATTATACTAAACAACATCCTATTCCTAATATATGCATTAGTGAAATAGAAATTACGGAGGAAATTTTAGTGTCGACAGGTCCTCTCCCTTCCCTATCGGGACCCGTTGGTCGAGGGTTGTATTGGATAGTCAGTCAACCCTCCATATAGAGAATTCTTCGCTTGAGCGTAGCCCAGATAGATATATAGGGTTCATTTTTTCTCAAGGTCACGAGTTGAGATGGGGCCTATGCCGTACTTCAAAGGGCATATCAATACTAGTACCACCAAAAACTACAACGCATTTTACGATTGTGCTATACTCTCATCGCATTAATTGTACATAAACATATAATATTTCATTTGTTATTTTTTTGTTACACCACCCAAGGGTTTGACTCAATATTATTGGTATAAGGGAAACCAATCTTGAAATATCATGGAATTATATTTCTTGTAGGGGTGATTAAAATAACACCTACACCCAAACCATGAAAATTAAGATACCCATCAAAATAGATCTTTGGTGTGGTATATTATTCAATGAACAAGACAAAAGTGTCGTGTAATATGAGACTTAGTGGTTCTATTCCTAGAAAGGGAGCTTATTTCATTTGATCTCATAATACTTTCCCTTGAATGCTTTCTTATTTACATACTCAATGTCAAACTGGATAACTAATATGATCTATTTTACCATCCTATTGGTAAGAGCGGGTTTAGATAAGAGACATTTAAGTGGGCCAACTCGGATATAAGCTTTGGTTTTTAAGAAGGTAATGGTGAAGTTTTTAGAAAGTAAAGGAAACATATAAGCATTTGTACTCAATTGGTGGGTAATTTAGCTCGTAAGATATTAAGGTGTGACTAAAAATAGATGAATCTCTTTATATTGCACATCATATTATGCTAAGAGTGCGCCTAAAGAACACTATGTAGCTGAAATGTATAATAGAAGGGGTTCACTTGAGGTAGGTGGTATTAAAATATATGGATTGACCAAGTACTATTTTAATTGTGCAAAGGCTTGTTATAATTCTAGACCCTAATGGAAATCCACATCTTTCTTAATAAGATGGGTGAAGGAATAACACTTATCATAAAGTTGGGAAATGAATATAAAAATGGCTTGGATTTTTCCTTGTACGCTGCAAAGTTGTTTAAGGTTTTTGGGATGAGGAATTTTAGTAATAGCTATAAATTTTTCTGAATCTACTTCAATTCCTCTTTTGGAAACAATGAAACCCAAGAATTTTCGCATTATGACACGAAACACACATTTCTTTGTATTTAGCATAAATTTTTATTTTGGAAGTCACTCAAAAATATGAAAAAGGATTGCTAAGTTTTTTTCTCTCATTTTAGACTTGCTAGGATATCATCCACTTAATCTTCTACTATCTCATGTAACATATTGTGAAATACAATAGTCATAGCACACACCGGTATGTAACTCCGACATTCTTAAGGCCAAAGGGCATGACTTGATAATAGAATTTTCCCCAAGGAGTGGTGAAATATGTCTTATGTTGATCCTATTCAACTATTTTGATTTAGTTATAGTTGAAAAACCCATCTATGAGGGATACCATTTAATGGCATGTAGTAGAATTAACAATCATGTCACTCTTAGGAAGAGAAAAATAATCCTTAGGACATGCCATATTGATATCCAAAATATATGAAAATCTTGATTCCAACTTCATACAAAGCCTATTCACCTTTTGACAAACCTACAATGTTAGTTTAAACACCAAAACTCAAAATTCTCCTTGAGGGATTCAAACAAGCTATTTGAATTCATACACTAAACCTCTAACCAAGAAGTTTCTTGATCATATAACCTTGTTGCATTAAACCAATCACTTCTCATGTCTTTATACCCTTTACTTTGTCAATTCAACCATTTGAATGAATCAAAACAAAAAAATGTCAATTGACATACTTTTTTGTAAAACTATCTTCTTAGGCTTCTTGAGCAAGTGCAATCGGTGATTCCATGGTTGGAATGATCTATAGATGTCCAACACAAACTAAAAACACTTTCTAATACTCTTTAAGCCCTTTAATATGTGTGTTAAATTTTGTTTCTCAAAACTTTGTTTAAGACCTCATTTGCCTTACTTCCTCCTTTTTTGCTTCTAAACACTTCACATACCATGCCTATAGGGTATTTCACACTTAAATTTTGTTCTAATGCCTCAAATGTCAAAAAAATTCCCATTAAGGGTACTCATTTCCCCATTTTTCTTTTGTGAAAAATTCACTATAACTTTATTCACAAAGTTTCACTCAAAACCCTTGGTTCGCTTAAAAGTAGGTCTTCATGTGTGTGTTTCTAGGCTAAAGAGAAAGACAAAAAAATTTGAACAGCTTAGTGAACTGTTATCCCTTCAAACCTTTTGAGTATCCTTATCCTCTTTATTTATTTGTTAGGTATAGAATTTCAAGACTCTTTTCCCATAATAACTCACTCAACATTTAAACTTACCACTTATCTCCTTGTCAACATTGTATGTGATAGGGTTTGTGATGACAACTGCCAACTATGGCTATTAAATATGACCATAAATGGTTCCAATTCCTTTAGAATGTAGTTAAATGCTCTTTTAACATGATATACACCAAAATTCTAGGTTTGATTCACCATCGAGGCCCCTCCATTCATACTTCTAAGTCCACACACTAGTCTCCCATGCACACCTACATGTCACGCTTATGATTGTCGCATATTTCTCTACTAATAAATATGATTCTAAGATTATAATCACTTTATTTTATCAAGAAAAGTATTAAAAACATTTCTTGAATATTTCATAGTCTAATTTATCCATTAACTCACTTAGACCACTTTGTTTCTCAAAATCCTAAGGAGGGGTCTCTATAAGCCTTATAGGTTATATTTTTTTATAAAAGGAAACCTACTTACTTTAAAATCTTGAAACTTAACCTATAGTATACCCTTTTCCTCTTTCATGTATTTTATTTACCAGTCATGCTCAAAATGCTCCCAAAATTTGAAGATAGCTATAATATTAATGCTCTGCCCCTTTGTAAATAGGGCTTCTTGATCTATAAGAGTTTACAAAAGAAACGAAATCATAACTCTACCTTATAAGAACTTAAATATAAGTTAATGGAATGAATATTATTAATATTGTTCTCTCAGCTACTAACTTCAGCTTCGTAGATAGGGTCATCCTCCAAAACTTGCAACTTGTTCTCAAATTGTATCCTCGCTTATCTATAATAGGCTTAAACAATGAACTCAACCTTATATCCATACTCAAAATCATAAAACATCAATAACATTAATAAAAGCATAAAATATAGATAATATCACCATCATAATCCTTCATTTACATTACATGCACAAATTTCTTTAACCATCACAATGCTCAAAACCATGAAAAACTAACAAAAACCCTATATATATATACAAGAATCTCTCTTTAAACTTCTTGGATCTCTCTTCTCAATGTTTGATCATCTGAATGATGTTTGAAACAATTAAAAATGAGGTTTAAGTACACTTACAATCCTTCTAACCAAGTATTGACTCATGAAACGTCTTCAAGTACATGGTTTCATTTATTCTAGTCATTAAATGACCCAACCTTAGTCTAGAAACTTAGAATTTAAGAACTAGGTCACTACTATGACCTTAGCATGACTTATAGAACCTAATAGGACTTGGTTACAATATTATTACATAGTTTAATGCTCCAATATTAGATCTGAACCCCATTTATAAGCCAAAATTTCCTTCAAGTTCAAATTGGCGCTTTGGAGGAAACTGTGAAATTCAAATTTATGAACGTATTGAACTAAAAAAAGACACCTAGATGGTCATAGATGACCTCTAGAAGCTATCAACATACTTAGAAATCCAAAATTGATGTTGTCATCCATATGTACAAGCTAGGAGTGATGTGCCTCCATTATACTCCCAAGGGAAAAGAAACGTTTCCCAATACATTGTGCTAGCCTTCTTATTCTTTATTTCTCTATTTCTAGTTAAAGATGACCCTTTGAAAGTATCTCTTGAGTGTATACTAAGCATACTTCATCCTTATCATCATTCCTTTTTCTTCCATAAAATGGTTCCTATTTGAAATCGTCAAATTCTTTATCAATATGTTGCTTCTAGGATTGTATACGAGTCTCTTGCATCTTAGGAATGAGTATGTACATCTGATTCATAATTATACATGACAAATCTTCATCAATCAAGAATGTGAAACTATACCTTTCATCTCCCTTTCTTTCTCCTTGAATACTATTCTTTTCAATTTTCTACCCAAAAATTCTTAACTACCATCATCATGACTAGCCCTACTTGGGGTTCTTTCTCACCTTTAATAGGAAAAAGCATACGACCGACTCCATTTTTCACAATGGTGTAAGTTTTCTTCTTTCCATTATGTATTTCTTGCCTATCATACTACCATGGTCTGCCCAATAACAAATGAAAAACATCCATAGGAACCAAATCACACAACACTTTGTCTCTATATCTCCCAATCTGAAACTCTACTTGACATTGTTCCCTAACCAAGATATGATGTCCTTTCTACATCCATGATACTTGATATGGGTTAGGGTGCATTATAGTTTTCATTCCTAGCTTCTCTACCATCTCAAAAGAAACAATATTCTTAGTGCTTCCACTATCAATGATCATGTTACAACATTTACCCTTAGCTTTACATATAGTTCTAAATAAACATATTCTTTGAGTTACATCATTCACCACCTTTGCTGGTTTTAAAAGTACTCTTCTACATAAAATAGACTTACCTTTGTCTTGAAGAATTTTATTAGCAACTCTTTCATCCTCTCTCATCCTTGTATCCATCTCATAACACTCATATGCCTTGTGTCCTACATATCTTTGACACTTGTAACATTTACCTATAAATTGCACTCTACAATTTTTCCCATTCATATGCATATAACTCATCTATTTCCTCATTATTTTCTAAGTTTCTTCCATACCTTCTAGCCTGCTCAACGAAAATTCCATCATCTTTTCCATATTCTCTTCCTAAGTTGACCTCTTCTCTTCTCTTACTTGCACCATCTTGATTCTCTTCCTACAATCACTACTCAAAACAATATTTTTCTCTTTTCAAAACCAATTTCACACTCTGATAGCAAATAATGTAGATCCTAATCACCTTTTGATGAACCAAAAATGTTATTTTTAACACCAAAACTCAAAACTCTATTTAAGGGCTTTAAACAAGCTATTTGTTCTCATACACTAAACCTATAACCAAAAAAATTCTTGATCATATCACCTTTTTCATTAAACCAATCACTTCTCATGTCTTTGTAGCATTTAAGTTATCAACTTAACCATTGAAATTAATCAAAACAACCAAAAAGATCAATTGACATACTTTTTTTGTAAAACTACCTTCTTAGGCTTATTTTCCATGGTTGGAATGATATGTAGATTTCTAACACAAAATAAAAACACTTTCTAATACTCTTTAATCCCTTTAAGATGTGTTTTATATTTCATGTCTCAAATTTTTTTAAGACCTCCTTTCCTCACTTCCTCCTTTTTTTTTCTTCTCAACACTTCACCAACCATGCCTATAGGGTTTTTCACACTTAACTTTTGTTCTAATGACTCAAATGTCAAAAAAATTCCCATCCGGGTACTCATTTTCCCCTTTTTCTTGAGTGTAAAATTTCACTATAACTTTCTTCACAAATTTTCACTCAAAACCCCAGGTTCAATTACAAAGTGATGTAACCTAGAATCTACTATATAAAAGCTAGAAAAACCCAGGTGCGTTGACACATCACCCATCCTAAGTTGAGCACTCACCTGAAGTGTGCAAAGGTTTCAGGACCCTCTTTAGAGTTTCTTTTGTAGGATGTTAGTGTAATGAAGATACAACATACTAAGAACTATAAATAAGCATAACACTCCATAGAGCATATTCCAGATCTGGATCTTAGAGAATCTTGAATGACATGATAACCATAACAAGATTAACCATGAAAAAACTAGTTACAGTCATGTTTAACACTATTATCCATCCAATATACTCCATTACATTAACATTGTAAAACATAGAAGCTTCTTACATTACAAAATATTACCATAAGCTATGTGCACATCAGATCCAACAACATAACTCTACAATAATTGTGTGTCTCTAAACTACATAGTTCACTACTTATTTATAGGGGTGGGGACTTTCCCTTCACCACCTACACACTTCCCAAAATAGGTCACATGCTAATAATAGCCATGCACCTTTACAATAACATGCACACATGCAAGTGCACTAATAATAGGCATCCTACAGTTAACTGGAAGTAGTAATCCTATTATTATCTCAAAATCTGCATGGCAATTTTATCAAATGCTCACTCCTAAAATAACATTTGCAGGTCACACAAGTCTCCATCCCGATGTGTGATCTGCACATTACCTTCCAAAAATAGCCCGTATCCATGAAAATGGCTAAGTCCCAAATCAGCTTGTCTTGGCACACATTTCCTTTCCTATCCTTCTATGCCTTCAAATGTGCCTTGTTCCCACGCCGAATCTTCTGTGTGCCTACTCCTTAGAACAATATGTCTTCTCAACATTACCCCACACTAAAGTACATTTTTCATCCCGACAATGGGGTTTCCTTATGATGTTCCCAAATAATAAAGAATAATAATTGAAAGAATATAATGAATCACTATACAAAAGAATAAACCTCTACTCTGCAACACCCTCCTCTTCAATTGGGAGGATCAACTATGGATATTCACTTTTGATTTCTACCTCTAATGCTTGCCAATCATCCAACGTGGTCCTTGTCTTCTCTAGAATGTTTGTGGCTATTGCATCCAACTCGTCTTGAGTAATTTTCTCCTTTTCATTATGTAATACTTGGACTACATTAGCCATAACAGACATCATTCCCTCCAAAAGATCCATTTTCTGTGCTTTATCAACTTCCCAATCTCATCTATTCTTTCCTTATGTGGATCTTGGGCTGCTACAAGGGCTTCATGATTTTGTTTATTAATGCCAATATTTTTACGTAACCTATTGATTCATCCTTCATGGCCTTCAAAACTTCATTATCTTCAATTATAGTTCTGGTTCTAATTACCGCTTATGGTGCTGCACAAATATTCAGAGCTTGGTCTGCTTTCTTCAGCTCATCCTTTAAAGTCTGGAGCAATGCCTCGTAAGTTGAAATTTTTCTTACCAAAGAGGCCCTTTCTCTTTCTACTTCTTATTCAACATCTTTTGGTGTTGGAATTCGAATTGGTCCATCTTCTAACACCAAATCAACTAATGTGCACACATAATGCATAGTTGAAGGAAAATTATCAAGCACCTTAGACTCAAGATGAGGTCTTTCTTTCAAAACATAGTCACCAATTTATTCTTCCATGCTAATGAAGGCCTCATTCTTCTTCTATTCTAGGTCCTTCTCTCCTTTTAAACATGTTATTTCTGCATTTTTGCCTTGTTATCTTCAAGTAGCGCTCTAATAGTGGTAGCTTTATCAACGTTCCTCTGTGCCACCTCTACAGATACCTTAACCAAATCATTTCTTACCTGCTCATCAAACATTAGAGTAGGCTTGAATGTCATGTGTCTGATTTGGGGTGCCTTCTTCACTCTCCTTGATACACAAGATTCCTCGTAGACATTGAAATCTGGCTCATCCATATGGGTTTGCATGGACCAAGATAATTTTTCCTTATACGTGTGGTGGCCATGTCTAGATCCATTAGCTCCCATCCATACAATTCGTTAAGGCCTACTTTGATCTGAAATCAGTGCGAATGATTTTCTTGTGTCCTCAGCATAGCCCATACTTAGCACAACATATTCTTCACTGGTTATATTTGTTCTTGGCCCCTTAGGAACATGAGTGCCAAGGTTTGGAGTTGGCCCTTCTCCTTCCTAAGTAGTAACATGAGCACTAGGTTGCTCTTACATCATCTCTTCTACTTCCTTCATCCCTTCCTCTTCATCTTTCATTTCTTCATCTCTAGGTTCCTCCATATCTTCTAGTTATATTGGGGTTCCTAGTGTGCTCTCCTCAGACTCCTCTGCCTCCTCATCCAACTTCATATTTCTCCTTCTCTTCTTCTCAAGTGCCTCTTTCTGAGGGGAGAGTCTAGGTGATCTTCTTACTGGTTGTGGTGTTACCGTGCCTTGGGTCCTGGTTCTTTTGAATACCTTCTTAAACCGGCACTCTTCAGGGACTACATCCACGTCCAAGTCCTCTTCTTCATCTTGTGCCCGTGGTGGGAATATATGCACTCACTTTCTACTTTGTATGTGTGCTACCTTCGGCCTCTATGATCCAAGCCTCCACTATCTTATTGTTCCTCTTCCTCCTCGTCGATCTGTATGGTCACAATAGGATTTGGAGCTGACACATTCTCCATTGTGTGCTTGCCCTTAGGCAGCCATGGGAGCATGAAATCATTCTCCAACTAGTTATTGTTCTCTAGCCTAGGTTTTCGTTGAAGATATATGAGCACGGTTCCACTTTCCCCAATAGCCAAACTTACTGGCTTCATACTTATGATGTCTAAATGAGCCTCTCAATGTAGGCAGACCAACATGGATATACATATGTTTTTCTAAGGGTGTGTTAGTCACAATCTACCTTGTCTACGTTGAAGTTCAGTCTACGTGCATCATAAAATTTGTGAACTAAGGCCTAGAAGTAGCGTGCTTTGAAGGCATAAGGCAATTTGATCCATGGACTCCATGTTCCATCCTTCATGGAAAACCATGCAATGTAGAAGTGTTGATAAATTGTGAACTTTACTACCTTGCCTCTGCAAAGGTAGTTCTTTTGGAATGCGTCATTCCTCCTCAAATGCCAAGAAAAGTCGATCATACCACATTTCTGCCCTTTGCTTGAACGGCCCACTCATTGATCCTTCACATTAATATTTCTCAAACTTTTCCACAAGGGACTTCTTCTCAGCGAAGGTATTCCCAAATTTTATTCTTTGGCCCATCAGGAACTCCAATTTATACAAAAACAAGAGATAAGAGGATGGCGCAAAAACTTATCTTTTCACCTATGCACGCTTCCTCAACAATTTTTTTACGTAATATAACCTACTAAGTTGTATATTTCTCCCTCTATCATCTTCTTTGTAATGTATAGCCACATTGTATTTACCTATGACCATCTCCCTTGATCATTCAGCTTGGTGAGCAGATGCACAACTACCTACACCATAGGGTACTTCCTTAATCTATAAATTTCCATTCCACGCGGACCCTTGGTATACCCCAATTCCTTGCTTATGGCTATAACCACTGCTTTATCAGTTAGATCACTAACAATGTCTATCCATGTGCCCTTCAATCCTGTTAATGTTGCAATTAGGGCCACTTTGTGAGCCTAACCCTTCGTCTAGAAAAATAGAAGAAGTCCTCATGGACTTTGCTCATAAGCCACTAGTATAAAGGTTCATATTTTCCAAAGTATGGGAGCTCATACAGTTGATAAACTCCTACCTACTTAAGCAACTTTTCCCCAACATCATCATACACTAGCATATCTTCCACCGTGCGCTTGTTGGTCTTCTTATTCAACAAAGTGTCCAACTCTCCCTTGTTATTAGTGGTGCGGTGGTTGTAGTCATTTAATTTACACCTGCGGATGTGGGAATCCCAATCTTGCTTGACTATTACTCTTTCCGGGTACTGCATCTCTTAATAATTTATCTCGGGAGTAATTTCAACCTCAACTTCCATCTTTTTCTTTCCTTTTGTGCTTGCTGCAGGTGCTTTCTTAGGTGTCATTGTCAAAATTATACCTTTTATCTTCTGTGTCGAGTAAGATGAAACCCTAACTCGAATCCACATGCCCTATCTCGAAACCACATGCCCTAGCTCCTTCTCGACGCTTCTACTTCACTCAAACCCTTCACCAATGGGGATGTAAGCCTTTTCTTGCACAAATATGCTCTCCATGTCTAGTTTTGCAACTCTCCGCACCTCAACATGATTCACTTGGCTCGGTTGCACTTATCTCACTTGAATACTTGTGATTACAAAGGTAAAAATGAACCCGCATCACATCCTTATATAAATTTTCAAAAAGTTAGTGCATTTATTACTCCTTCACCTACCAATAATCCTCTCATTAATTGACCATTTTCAAAATTTCCAAGAATTTCCGCATGCTTCCACGCACCGATTACCTCATGACCGTGCTTTCCCCTAGTAGTTTCCACGTTATTTTTACCTCATGTTATATTGTTCCTTCATCTATTTCCATCTATGGTATCTTTAGAAGAAATTTCCTTTCTAACACTCCTTTCCATACTTGAATAACACCTGTAATAGTTTGTTCTCATGTATACCCAATTGTGAATAACAACCACCCCACACCAATGGTATGTGCAGTCCTCTACACATAAAAATACTTGATTGTAATTAGCTTCCAGTATGCAAACACACTTATTACACAAAACACCAAACTAAATTGACAAAGCATAGCGAACAAAGAAGGAAATATATTAAAGGAAATACATAAAGGGAAACCTATACTAAATGGCAACATTTCCTTATTACAAACACCAAGAAGACTTATTTATAGTAGGGCTTCAGCCTACTCCCATTAAAGTAACTCGGGTAACCACATTCCATCAAGTGCCTCTAACTAGAAATCGCCTGAGTCAATTATATGAGTGATAACATACGGTCCCAACCAATGCACCTTGAGCTTGCTTGGATGGTGCAAAAACTTAGAATCATAAAGTAGTACCATCTTTCCAACCTCAAGCTTCTTGTCCCTAATGTGTTGGTCATGTCATGCCTTCTTCCGACCTTTTCCTACTTTTGACTCCAACGTGCTATGGTGCACCTCTCATCCAACTATATTAACCTATTAATTCTTTCTTATAATTCTTGCTCATCAGCTAGACCTCCATCATGCATAATACGTAAAGAAGGTAACATGAATTCCATAGGAAGAATTGCTTCTACACCAAACACCAACTGAAAGGGTGTGGCCTTATTCATCCTCTTGTAGGTTGTTCTATACGCCCAAAGTACATTAGAAACTTTATCATCCCAATCTTTCCTTCCAATGTCACAAATTTTTATCAATGACTAGCTCAACAATAGTACCATTTTCCTGAGGATGATAGGGTGTAGTCTTGTGGAGTGTAACCATAAATTCATCTAGTAATATCTTGATTATCTTGTTCAAAAAGTGTGTGCCCCTATCACTTGTCAAGCTCAGTGGACATCCATACCTAGTAAGAACATTTTCCCATAAGAACTGGCTGTTGTAGTTGTTGTACAATCCTTCGTAGATACTAATTATGCCCATCTTGTAAGATAATCTATGTAAGTGATGATATAGCGTGATCTAGTTCTATATGTGTGGATGGTGAAATAGGACCCACAAAATCTATAACCCATTTCTCAAATGGCTATGCACTAGTAATAGGCCTCAAAGGAATTTCATCCCTTTTCCCAGGTTTACCAAGGTACTGATAGTGATCACACGCCTTACAATACTCTTTACAATCCTTGTACACCCACCATAATCTAGAGAGTAAAATCTTATGTGAGGTAGCATCACCATGAATACCACCATGATCTTGTTCCATTATATTTTGTGTGCTCATGTTCCAGTACACACCGATGTAATACTTCATCTCTTGCCTAGTTTGTATAAATCTCCACTGATCAACATAAAGGGTGTCATGAAAATTGTAATTTGTTTCTTTTCTAATGCTTTCATTCCTTATGGCGCCATACCCATGTGTAAAAAGAAAGTAATATCCTCTAATTTTGAAGGTGCGCGATGTAACCTATACAACTATACATTTGACATTATATCTTTAATTTTATGCACATCCTCCCCTGACTCAATCCTTGATAAGTGGTTTGGGCCATAATTACTTTTACCTGGTTTTACTACAACTGTGAAATCAAATTCCTGAAATAAGAGCACCCATCGATATATGTGCCCCTATAAAACGGGCTTATTTACTAAGTATTTTAATTCCATGTGATCAATATAGAATAAAAAAGGTGTTGTTAGCAAGTACTATCTCGAATATATTCAAGTCGTAGATCATCAATAAGTCCTCGCACTCTATTTTTGTATAATTCTGCTCGACAACAGTCAATTTTCTATTAGAAAAATAGATAAGATGATATATAATACCTTTTCCATGTTGAGCTAACACCATGCCAATGGTTGTGCTAGAGGTGTCCACATGTACATGAAATGGTTGGTTCCATGAAGGAAAATGTAGAATAGGCATTGTTGTAAGTCTCTCCTTCAATGCCTCAAATGTGTGTTGTTGTGGTTCTCCCCAATAGAACGTCCCTTTTCCTTTTAGTAACTCTTACAAGGGTGTGGAAATCTTCACATATCCTTTAATAAAATTTCTATAATACCATGTGTGGCCCAAGAATCCACGCACCTCACTCTGACTGGTAGGCTCTTTCAAGCCTACAATAACTGCAACCTTAGCTGGATCCACTAACAAACCTTCCTTGCAGATGATGTGCCCTAACAAAGTTCTAAAAGGTGTAGCAAACACACACTTCTTGATGTTTAAAGAAATTCTTAACTATCTACATATTTCAAACATCAAGCAAAAATTTTCACAATGATCCTTAACAAGTCCATACACCATCTAATCATCCAAGTAAACCTGCAGGAAGTTGTGAATAAAATATTGGAATGCTTGAAAAACTATGCGCAAAAATACAACAGGCACATTTTTCAAACCAAAGGGTATCCCAGTATATGCAAAAATCCCCATTTAGTGGTGAAATTCATTTTCTCTTGATCCTCGTGTGTAATTCTAACCTGATGATACCTAGAGAATCCATTTGTAAAATAATAAAATTCACACCTTGTAACGCCTTCTAATATTTCCTCTGTGAAAGGTGTTGGAAAAGGATCAATCACACATGTAGCATTTAGTTCCCTGTAATCCACACAAATCCTAATCTGACCATCTTTATTTATACTAATCACCATGGGGCTAACCCACTTTGATTCCTCTAGAGGCTTGATGATTCTAGATTTCAACATTTTATCAATTTCTTCCTTAACTTTTACACATAGGTTAGGGTTCATCCTGTAAGGTCTCTTCCTGACTGGGTGCACACCTTCCTTTAGCTTAATCTTCATCTCTCCTAATGACTCATGCACTCCTTTTAACTCATGGTATCCCCTAGAAATAAATCCTGAAAATCCCATAGTAACTCAATTATCTTTGCTAATTTAGAATCAAACCAATAATCCCCAATTTTTGCCTCCTTAGGTTCAACATCCATGCCAATGTTCACTTTCTAGGTCTTCATAGGTTCATGATAGGTGTGCACATTCTTATCTGCATTGTCTAACACTTCACGCATACCTGCTGAATGATCTATATCCATATTTTCTATTTCTTCATCATTCACTGTGTAGACCATCTTGCATTTTTCTTTGTCAAAACAAGTGCGCTTAAGTAGTGTGGCATTTGTCTCTTCTACTTCATCAAAACGCGCTCCCGAGTCTACCTCACAAAGTAACTCCTGAATGAGTTCTTCATTCTTTGCTTATCTCCCATAGTTAAGTGCTTCATAACCCTTAATTCCTCTTCCACCGGAGGTTTAGTAGAGAAGTAGTCAAAATTTTGGGTCATTCCTACAATCAAGTCCTACCAATTTCTAGTATCCCTATACACTCTGCATAAACATACTAGGCTCGTGTGCAGCCTTGTAAAGTGGAATAAAGTTTGTGCACCCAAAGTGAAGGTGGTAAAGCTTCCTACCCCTCTATCTAGAGTCTCTCAAACTATTGAACATGGTGTTGAACAAGATTTTTAGAATGATACATGCAGATTGTAGTAGGCATATTGCTCCTAAAAAACGAGTGGTTAGAGCAATTCTAACTTCATTTCATTCCATAAGATTATCCCTGTGAACCATCCACTAGCATGTTGTTGTCTTGCGCAATGTATATACTAACATATTACTTATTTCCACTTTATTTTTCCACTACTCCTCCATGGCGTGTAAGAATATCGCATGGTCTCCTTCCCTAGTATACGAAGGTACAAGGTTGTTACCTATTCTCCAAATACATCGAGGCTTTCTTCTCTATTCAAATTTTCTTCTAAATTTGCACCCAACCATCTCATAGGTTCCATGTGCCCAATTGTCACAAGAAATACTTATAGTATGACTGATAGACTGTGTATCTTCCGTTGGAGGATTCCTTTCTTTAATGGTTCAAGTACTTACGGGTCCTAAATGACGCATACATAAATTATGTTCGAGTCTTCCTTGCTCAAAGGTTCAACATAAGGTGCACATTTTCCATCTGTCAAATGGATAATTACTCTTTCTTCCTTGCTCTAAAACCTTATATACCCCTTGTTGAAACATAAATCAGCATTATTTTCATAACACCAAGGGTGCCCAAGTAGAGCTGGGAAGCTGTTTGATTCTGCAAGTACTAAGACCTCAAAGTCCCCAGTGAACTTGGCCCCTTGTATAGTAATGGATGTGCCCTTTAAAACTCCTATGGGAGTGGCCTTAGTTCGATTTTCCATGAACAATACATTAGAGGATGACTGTAATGGAGGTTTGCCCATATGTATCCATGTATCTAAAGTAAGCACATTAACTTCTGTGTATGTATCAATCAATATATTAATCAATAGCCACCCATCCACAACAACATTCAGTGTGATCTCCTTGTCATAATTCAAACTATGAGGGGGAATATTAGCATGTAGGATCTATCGTCCAGTCTCGACACTTGTGCATGGATTGTTTCCCTTTAGCTAGTTCCCTAGTAATGGAATGATTTTCTCCTAGAGCAACATTTTGAATACCTCTTTCAAGTCATCAATATCCAATTGAACTATCTCTGTTGCCTTCTTATGTTCTAACTTTCATGACTATTCCTTCAAACACTGTATTTCACCCTAAATATTCCTGAGTACCTCCATGGTTTCATGATAAACCTCCTTCTAATATGCAAGGTTTGGTTATTCTGCATGTAAAAATTGCTCCTTAGTGATGGTAGGATTCTTCTGTAATGCCTCTTGGGCACATGTAGCTTCAACGCATGTAGTAATATTCACAAGTAATACCTCAAGTTCCAAAGTGCAAGTTTTATATCCACTTATTTTCCACAACACGATGTATTATAACCATCTATGCGCATTTTTTCTCATGTTTATTCTACTTGCTAAGATCCTCATATAAGTCTGGGCATTCCTCATAGTTTTGATTCTTCCCACAAAAATAACAAGTAATATTCTGAGGACATTCACACTTGTAGTGGTCAAGAGATCTACATGTAAAACACATTCCATGATGGAAATTACCTCATCCACCACCATAGCCTTGGCCCTTGAATCTACCCCGATATCCTTGACCTCTACCACAACCTCCTTCAAAGCGCCCTTCATTCCGATCATAATACACTTGAGTGTGATCACACTCATGGTGCTCACTTTTTCCTTTAGAGTTATCTGATACTTCATCTGTCACACCAATATCTATGGCATCATGGATCTAACCAATCAACCTGTAGTCTTCTGTATCATGAGTCATGGACCGAATTTTTTTACAATAACAAGATACATTCTTCCTTATCATGCATTGTAATAATGGGTAGTGGCTTGCATCATGGTCCAAATGACATATCTCATAGTCCAATAGAAATGAACACACTAATCTGCAAGGACAACTATATTTAGTATTGCCCTTCCACTTCACAATCTGTACAATAAATCCTAGTACATGTCCTATGTGATTAATTTACCGATAGTTTCTCTAATCTTTTGCCATAGCTGTAATCTATGACTCCAAGAATAGGCTCACACCGTTGTCTATACTTCCAACCGCCTCATCACACAAATCTATTTTAAGTGCTTCGTGTGGGTCAAGATAAGCCTTATGTGGTAGGACCCTCCTAAAAGGTGTGATCAAGCCCCCAAAAAACCACTGTGCATGCTAGCTTGCTTGAATATCATAAGAAAGTTTAGACAACAATGCCTTGAAATGGGCATCATATTCCCGAATGCTCTCAGTAGTGCCCTTCTTAATATCCTTGAGCACACTTATACTCTTCTTCTCAAACTTAGGAATATAAATCTCCTTAAGGAAAGAATCCTTTAATGGTACATAATCTACATAAGTCTAATCAGGGTTAAACTTCCTGTACTAACCGTGTGTGTGTGTGTCCTTGCAATGTAGTTACAAACCGACTTTCCTTGTGCTTATAAGTCATAACTCTTTTACGCGCCACAATATCTCACACATGTGCATGTGCTCAAAGAACATCTTCTATGCCCCTATACTTTGGAAGATGAAGATACATCTCTATGTAAATATTTTGGGGTTGGTGCAGACCTAGCCCACTTGATCTAGAACCTCCTATGTTACCTCTACCTCCAAAACCACCAGATCCACCAGAACTAGAGCCACCTATGCCTCATGATCCTTCGCCTGTAGCTAGAATTGGACCAGAAGATGTACTTCCCTCTATCCCAACAGTAGTACTAAACTGAAATCATATAGTCTGCAAAGTGGTACTACTCCCAGAAGTGAGTCAAAAATTCTTCGCGCTTGAGTTTTGTACTAGTGATGCACCCGAGAAGGTGGCCCCAAAAAAAAAAGAAGAAATTTTCCCTACCATCAATGTACTTGTTATCTAAATCACTTCTTCTCTTCTACTTCCCAAACTAGCTTGCTAACTATTAGTTATACTAGATAATGGAAATCCAAGCGCAAGGGCTAGGTTACTAGGTAGATTCAAATGCATGCCTACAGCCTAGGTCATCTCTATTGGTGCACTCCCATATGAGGCCAAGGAGGGTTCGCTATTATGCTTGCCCAAATGGGGGAGATCCAAACGCTCTGTCTCCACACCTCCTGTGTGACCTTTAAATCCTTCACGAGTCATCTCTCTCCTTAATGCCATCCTCTCTACAAAATCACATTGTTTCTCTATCTCCCTCTCGTGCACCTCATTGTACTTAAGCCACCTTTCTTCTCTCTACCTCTCTGCTGCTAGGTCTGCCATCTTTCACCAAACCTATTCCTACCCTCGCGCGTGGTGGGGTTTATCTAGCCATCGGTTTTTCTTCCAAGTTTAGGGTTACCATCAAGATTTTGATCACTAATGGAATGCCTTGCAAATAATTCAAAACACCATGGATCCACAACGTGTGTCCAAATTAGATCAATATCATAAAGGGCCTAAAATTATTCCTGCATCTAGACAAGCGTGTGATACCTCCAATTCCTTTGAGATGCATAAGCAACCAACCACTCATACAACTCTACCAGAAAAATAGCAAAGAATCTCTCATACAAATAGTCATACAAATTCTACTCCACCCACGTGCGTGCATCAAAATTAGATCCAATGTTGAACCTCCGAGCGTATTCTTCTTCGAGATCCTTTATCCACTACTCAATACTTGCTAAGATCAATCAGTATGTCTTCATTGTGAAACATCCTAAAAATAGCTTAAAAAATAGGTTTTAGCAACGGAACCAATGATGCAGCTTAGAATCTACTATATAAAACACAAAAAAACCAGTGCGCTAAGGCACATCACCTAGCCTAAGTTGAGTGCTCACCCGAAGCACACAAAGGTTCTAGGCCCCTCTTTAGAGTTTCTTGTGTAGGATGTTAGTGTAATGAAGATACAACATACTCATAACTATAAATAAGCATAACATTCCATAGAGCATATTCCAGATCTAGATCTTAGAGAATCTTGAATTAAATGATAACCATAATAAGATTAACCATGCAAAAACTAGTTACAGTCATGTTTAACACCATTATCCATCCAATATACTCCATTACATTAACATTGTAAAACATAGAATCTTCTTACATTACAAAATATTACCATAAGTTATGCATGCATCAGATCCAACAACATAACTCTACAATAATTGTGTGTCTCTAAACTACATTGTCTCTAACCTTAGTCTAGAAACTTAGGATTTAAGAACTTGGTCACAACTATGACCTTAGTAGGACTTATATACCCTAATAGGACTTGTTACAATATTATTAAATAATTTAATGCTCCAAGATTACATCTAAACCCCAATTATAAGCCAAAATTGCCTTCAAGTTCAATTTGGTAGTTTTGGAGGGAAACTGTCTAATTCAAATTTATGAAGGTATTGAACTAAAATAACACACCAAGATGGTCCTATATGACCTCTAGAACCTATCAAAATACTTGGAAAGTAAAAATTGATGTTTTTACCCATATGTACAAGCTAGGAGTAATTCTCTTATATCATTATCCCAAGGGAAAATAATATTTTCCCCATACTTTGTGCTAGCCTTCTTGTTGGTTAGGGAAAATTGACTAAGTGTCAGTTGATAAAAAAGGATACACACAACAAGATGAACACGTATAAGATATGAGCAATGTGCAAGGTGTGTGCATAGGAAGAATATAGGCCAGCGCACGAGGCCGTGTGTATGTAGTCGAAGATCAAGGAATTATCCAATTTTCCATTATGGCTAAAAAGAAAAGAAGAGTTGAGTATTGCTCAAGTAAAGATCCAAAAATAGAGAAAATCAAGAAGACTTAACAGCCAAACAAGAAGAAAGAAAGCACATGCATAACATGATAAAGTAGATGCATGACCAAGATAAAAATAGGAATTAAAGAAATTCATTTATTTAGGATGATTTATTATTAGTCAGATTGTAAAGCATGCTTTGGTTATTTTTGTCTGCATGCATATTATTAGGAATGTGCATGAAGAAGTGAAGGGTAATACCACATCCTTATATATATGTAGTGCTTCTAGGTAGTGACTAGCGTGTGTATGAGTGTCGGGTTTTGAGAGCTCGAGGTTTATGGACTCTAGAGTATGATTTGAGCTTTGTAGGGTGTGCACATGGTCCAACCCTTTGATGCATTGAACTATGCTATAATCAACTACTTATTTAATTATTGACTATGGTATTATGCAATGGATAAGTGATGGCAATTTATAAATATGTATTCGAGTACTTAATTATATATGTAATATATTTATGATGAAGTGTTGAGGATGTAAGTGTTATTCATCACAAGGGTTTTGTTTCCTTATTATATATGTCTCTTAGTTTTCATGGTTATATGCATGAATGAATGACTTAGTTATGAATATGGAAAAGGCGCATGTTAACATCATGATAAGCATAAAAAAGGAGGGACCTAGTGGCTATGCATGCTTTGGGTGAGCATTCAGATCTATCTTGATGAATGTTAGTGCGCATAGTTATTTAGTGGGTAAAATAAAGACTACATTTTGGTTCTATTTCTAGGACATCGGTTTAATTTTTCTACCAATATGTTGTATGAAGATGGCATACCAACCGTATTTAGAGAGTATTGAGACTATATAGAATACAACCAAGATGCATTTTCACAGAGGTATAGCACTAGACCTGACTTTAATGCATGAAATTGGGTGGAAGAAAATATATATGAGATGTTCTTTAAATTTTTCTTGGTAGAGTTGTACCAGTGGTTAGCAGCTTACGTGATAAACAAAGGTCTCTAGTCAGGGAAGAGAGTTTGGACACAAGAATATTATCAAACTCTCTTTGATTTGACTGATACATGGAATAGAGATGTAGATCGTTGGTGGGAAAGTTTACTACATAACTATACTTTGGAGTATGCAATTTCAACATATTCTTGTCTGTAGGAGGCATAATTATGGTTCTTATGTGAACCAATAGGATCATATTTACGTGTAATACCCTTATCTATCAAGATCTTGATGGTAGAAATGGGAATGGAGAACTTACCTATGGATATATAAATCCCCACTTTGTGGTAGGAAGTACGGTAGGTTTGGAGAGGATGGCAACGAAGATGATAGAGAGAGGAAAGACATCTGAATTATAATGAATTGCGACAAAGGGTAGCTGATGTAATGTTACTGTTGAGAAGAATGATGACTTGCAGAAGTGATGAGAGGTCCATGGAAGATGAGGAGCCCTAATATCATTTTCTCATGACATTGGGAAATCTTGGTAGAGAGACCCCATCATCTTCTCATGAGAGTGCGTCAGAGGAGAGAATGAGGACCTCAGGTGCGCATCTAACCCAACCTAGCTACCTAGTCCTTACGCAAGGTGTTTCTAGATCTAAAGGTAGTTCTTGAAGAGCACCATAGTGAAGGTGAAAGTGAAGTACTATTTCCATGTTGGGAAGGAGATACATGTAGGACATATTTTAGTTTCAACTCAGAAATGCATTAGATTAAGGATGTGCACATGACAACGCAATAATAGGTGTGACTATTTTGAAAGTACTTTTGGAGGAATTTTTACAGTGTGTCATCATGACATAAGTGTTGGTGTGTAGACCATTGGAATAAATCCTATAGGTGTTACTACAACACAAATAGTGGGTGTCTATTTAACACAACAATTAGGACATAAGGAAGTTCATCTACTAGACCATAGGTCGCAGCGGTAGGAGGCTCGGGAGGTTTAGGTTAGCCACCACAGGAAATCTTGTTAGGGGAGCTCGGGATTTGGGTCTGGTCCTAACCCAAGGTAGGGTCCACCACCACAAAACCTCCCCAACAACCACCAATGAATCAGCCTCGGTGAAACCACCTCAAAATCCATAACAATAGACACCTCGAGTCTATTTTGATGTCTCTTCACTTTCCATAGTATATAGGTGTGGAGGATGTGGCTTAACATGTGCACAAGTGTCACTACTATAGAAATTTAAGGGAATTATTACCCTTGATAGAAAGGAAAACTAACCACACTTCAAGGATTACACACATAGTTGGTATATAAAATATGATCCACACACTTTAAGGGACATATGATGCATTGGTATAGTTGCAATTTTGAATTTCACATTCTAGACTTTGAGCAATAGAGTATTAGCGCACTCAAAGGATATCAAGCAGGGCTTATCTAAAAGTGTGAGGGAGTATGATGCATGGTTTAAAAATATCTTGTCCAAAATATCTTATGATATTCATCAAAGCAACATGCACAGTGGTTTTTTGGAGGCTTATTGACTCCATTTTGAAGGGCCTTATCACATAAACATACTTAGATTTATTGAGGCTTTGAAAGTAGCTCTATGTGTTGAAGTAGTTAGGGAGTGAAGATAATGTGATACCTTTTCTTGAGGCATAGATAACAGCCATGGCTAAGAAATTAGAGAATATTTCTACCAATTTTTCACATGAGATGCACAAAGTGGTTATGGTGTATTGATTGTAAAGTAGAAGGGCATATGAAGGATAGTTTTCTGATGCAGGACTATGTGTGCACACACTATTATAGTCTTGTGAGATTTTCCATAAGAATCATGATGTCCGAATTTCCCTCTCTTGCAACACATAATGATGAATAATGTATCTATGTACTACAATATTTATGATGTGCACACCCATGATACAAAATATTTCTGGTTGATAGACCAAATTCATGAGGCATGTGAGACTAGATTATGACAGACCATTGTGGCAAGTAGCTCTCAGTGTAGGAAGCCCAACCTAATGAAGGGTGCAATAAAAAATGGAGATGGTGGGTTCTAAGGTGGATATAGGAGTAGAGGTTGTGGTGGTAGAGAAAGGTTTATGCACATGAATTTCTATACTTTGGGTCCCTAGATCATTACCAATGTAAGTGTCCCTATAATCATGTATGTGCATATTGTGGAAAAAAACATAAGGTTGAGGACTACATGACCTTTATGAGCATGTGTGAAAAAAAAAGAAGGAAAAAAGGCATGGCAATGATTAAGGTACAACATATAAAGAATAATGAAATGGGCACCTAAGATGAATCCTTGATCTAGAATTACAACCTATATTGGTTACTACACATGTGTAAAACAACGCACACATGTGCACGTGAGCCACTTAAATCCAAACCACTCATCATGAGAGAGAAATTATGCATGTCAAGTATCACATGCTTCTCATAAGAAGGAGGTCTATCAGAGAAACCATGGGAGTGATAAGATATTTATAGGGTGATATTCAATGCTTGAAGGAAAACACAAAGGGAACACATGAAGAACAATAAGTTCCATAGAAGGATGTAGATGATTTAAATGAGATATGCAAAATGTTGTGGCAGGAGAATATCATCCCACTATTTGGACAATGACTGTGTGAGAAGGTACTGTGTATTAGAGTTGAGCACGAGAGTCAAATCCTTCATAAGAATTTACCACCATAGAAACCATGAGTATGATAAAGGAAATCACATTGGATGAAATGATTGATGGTTGGATGGTGAGTAATATTGTGATTGACATAGGAACAAAGGTGAATGTTTTTACTTTAGATGCATGGAACTAGATGGGGAGGCCACCATTGCAGCCATCTTCTAATGTGTTATATATGGTGAATAAAGACAAGGGACATGCTTATTGGGGTGTTGAAAGATGCTTAAATTACCATTTAGGGAGCCAAATTTACAGGGGATTTTGAAGTCTCGGAACTAGGCTGAGACATAAAAAATTCCCAACATTACTTGGTGACCATGGTGTTATTTGAAAATAATGTTGATTTTGCTTCAACAAAGATATATCATTTTTGAGAAAAAGGATGAGCACGTGGTCATACCCATGGATGATGTGAAGTCTAAACCTTATAATGAGCCAATGAATGAAGAAGAGTTGAATAGGATTTATGCATGTGTATGTGCGTGACCATGAGAATGTGGAACCATCTAAGGAAGGCATACTTTAATGGAAGACACACATAGTCAATTACTAACACCACCAGTGTTACTTGTGATAATTGGGCCCATGGAAATGTATGAAATGGTCAGGCATGAGGTCAAAGGAATAGATACCTGGATGATCACGCTGCACATGATTAGGCATTTGGGAAAAACCCAATCACCTAGGTATACTAGAGAAGAGAATCTTGAATCTTTCCTACACGCCATGGAATAACAATAAAAGAATGAAGGTGATAGAAGGAATATGTTGGTGTATACCTTTGAACATAACAACAATGAACTGGTGGTGGAAACACACATAAAGACAACCTGTTGGGATGAAGATAAGTGAGAATTTCCTTTTCAACAAGGTTTACTTAGAGTAATGTACCTACACTTATACATGAGTATGATGGGAAGACTCTTTCTTTGGTACACATGTCCATAACTGTGAGAGACAATGGGTATGACAAGGAGGAGGCTTTACCACCATCTCTATGGGTGCATAAGTTCTATTCCACTCTGCATGGATGTGAGATGCAGCATGGTATGTGCATGATGAGATCAAGTAAGAGACTACAAGCTAGTGAAGATGACTAAAGGTATGGTTCAAAATTTTGATTATTTTCTAATAAACCACCAATACATGAGAATTTTTAGATCATAAAGCACATCACATTGGGGGATAGTGCAAAAGGAAAAGGAGGTCATGTTTCATTACTTGGGGATCTTTATCCCAAGGCACGCGAGGATATGTTGGAAATAAAGGAGATACTTTTAGGGCACACCTGGAAAGAGAAGGAAAAAGGGAAGAATGGTATACCTCATTGATGATGAAGAGGTGGAGAACCTTGATATTATCCATATAGAGGTGTTGTGTGAAGTAATGAAATCTATCGATGAAAAGGTGTAAGTGTACCATGATCCTATGAAGACAAAGAAGGTTAATATTAGCATTGAGGATGTGCCTAAGGAGGCCATCATTGGAAGATTAGTGGTCAGAATAAGAGGTAGTAAAATAATTGAAATATTGTGTGACTTCAAGGATTTATTTCCAAGAGGTTATCATGAGTTGAAAGGTGTGCATCCTCATTGAGAGTGAAGAATATTAAGTTAAAAGAAGGTGTGTGTCCGGGTTGGAAGAGGCCTTATAGGATGAACCCGAACCTATGCGTGAAGGTGAAGGAAGAGAATTACAAATGCTTAAGTCTGGAATCATTGAACCAATTAAGGAATCTAAGTGGGTTAGTCCCATGGTGATCAACATCAAGAAGGATGGGTGGATCAAGATTTGTGTAGATTATAGGAAATCAATGCCTCATGTGTCATAGATCCTTTTCCTATGCCATTCACCGAGGAAATCCTTGAGGGAGTTTTAGGCATGAAATATAATCTTTCACTGATGGGTTCTCAAGCTATCACTAGGTGCACATTGCATGCAAGGATCAAGAGAAGACTACTTTCACCATTGAATGGGGAATTTTTGCATATATTGATGCCCTTTAGATTGAAGAATGCACCAACAATGTATCTCACGCATATAGTTTTACATTTATTTCATGACTTCATCCATAAGTTTTTGCAGGTTATCTAGATGATTGGATTATCTATGGGCTTGTAAAATATCATTGTGATAATCTGAGGCTCATGTTTGAGAGATGTAGGTAGTTAAGCATCTCCCTCAATATAAAGAAGTGTATCTTTTCCACACCTTTGGAACTTTTCTTGGCACATCATTTGTAAGGATGGATTGTTAGTGGATCCATCTAAGATTGTAGTAATTTTGGGATTAGAGAGAACCTACCAACCAGTGAAGTGTCACATTTGTTTGGGGCATATAGGTTATTACATGAATTTTATCAAAGGATATGCAAATATTTCCACACCCTTGAGGAATTTCTCAAAACTAAAGGAAAATTTTCGAGGGTGACACACAACAACATGCATTTGAAACATTGAAGGAGAAGCTTACCACTACACCAATATTATGCTTTCCTTCTTCATGGAAAAACCCTTTCATGTACATGTTGATGCCTTCTATGGCATGGCTATTGGTGCAATATTTACGTAAATAGGAGAGGGTAATGTGGATCATCCCATATGATTTGTAAGTAGGAAGTTGACACCAACAAAGAAGAACTATACAACAACAAAGCGTGAGGCATTATCCATGATCTACACGCTTCATAAATTTTGATAATACTTATTAGCCACACCATTTATCTTTATACAGATCATATGGCATTGAAGTACTTGGTCAACAAACATGTTTTGCAAGGGTGCATCTATCGGTGGATACTCCTTTTTCAAGAATTTGATTTTATAGTTGTTGTAAGCCATGAAAGAGAAACCTGGGACCTAATCACTTATCAAGGATCAATTATGGAAAGGACAGTGAAAAGTATTGAAAACACTATGCCTGATGCATAATTATTTAGGTTGAACCACATGCCAAAAAATTAGAGGAAATTATAGTTTTCTTGTGCATTGACTTACACGCACTGCAAGGGAATGAAGACATTGGAAAAAAGCAAGTTTGCTATTAGAGCCACACCCATATCAACTCATTGGGGAGACTTGTATAAAATGGGAAGAGATGAGGTTTTGTGCAGTGTTGTGTTATGGAGCATGATTACAAAATGGAAAGGAGGAATCTCATGGAGGTATTTTAGGAGGACATTATGTATGATATGACTACACATAAGATCCTTCTAGTATTTTATGGTGGGAGACATTGTACAAGGATAAAAGGCTTTGTCAAAGCATGTGATCATTATCAAAGGATTTGGAAAGCCTAGAAACAGAGATGAAATACCTTTAATCCATGAAGTGAGTTCAAAACCTTTTGAGAAGTGGGCTATTGATTTTGTAGGACCTATTATACCACCCATGCATGTAGGACTAGGGCATGCACTACATCATCATATGTATTGATTACTTGAAAAGGTGGGCGAAGGTTGTGCACTATAAAGGATTACATAGCAGCTACAACAACAAGGTTCCTTGGGAGAATATTATCAACAGATATGGATTCCTTTTAAGCTTGACAAGTGATAGAGGAACTCATTTCTTAAATGAGACAATAGAATTTATTGGAAAAATTTATGGTGGCACACCATAAAACTAATCCTTATCACCCTCAAGAAAATGACATTGTTGAATCTTTCAACAATATCTTGGGACAAACACTAACAAAGATATGTGATGTTGGAAGAAAGGATTGGGATGACAAGGTATCAACCATTCTTTGGGCATATAGAACAACTATAAATGCGATTGAACAAGGCCACACCATTTCAGTTGGTGTTTTGTGTGAAGTTTGTAATACCTACCTATGGAATTTATGTTACCATCCTATGTATTATGCATGTGGGTGTGGATTATCTAATGAAAATTGTATGGAGAGGCACATGTAGAAATTGATGCAATAAGATGAGTGGAACGCCATTACACATTGGATCCAGAAGATAGAAAAGGAACGACAGAAGGCTTGGCATGATAGGCACATTTAGAGCAAGTCTTTTACAGTTGGTAGGATGGTCCTTTTGTATGACTCCAAGTTTGTACGCCACCCAGGGAATTTGAAGGTTCATTGGTTGGGACCCTTTGTAGTGACAAAGATACTAGAATTAGATGCAAGTCAATTGCAAGTTCTGGATGGCACCATGTTGTCCGGTTACTTTAATGGGAGTAGGATGAATCCCTACTATAAATAAGCTTCCTTTATGTTTGTAATAAGTAAATAGTGCCACTTAGAGTAGATTTCCCTTTCATGTTTTGTTTTTTCTTTGCTTTTTTACAATAATCATGTTCGCACACACAAACTCATTACTACTTATTGATTTGTGCTGTAGACGACCACACATACCTTTAGTGTGGAGTGAAAGTAGGTGTGATTATTTAATGGGAAATCTTGGATGTTTAGAAGTGTGAATGAAAAAATCAAATTTAAGGTACTCTATGGATACGAGATGAGTGCACACAAGAGAAAAAGGAAGGTTTTGTTGGTGCTTAGATGATGGTGCATAGAAGGAATTTCTCATATTAGGAAGCCAAGTGAGAAAAGAGGCCACACAGTGTAATGCGAGGAGGAAACAACATGAAAAATTACTTGGTATGTGGCATGAGGGAAGATGGGTTACGATGCGGAGGAGTGCGTGCAAGGATGACTAGATCTAGTGAAGTAGTGGCGCACTAGAATGTTACAACTTCACTGTGTGTGGAAGAAAGTGGGAAAAATGAAAAATCACATTTAATACTTTAAATCAATGATAGGTGAGGAGAAATTAATGTGGATTTTTTTTCAAATCTATAAAAGGGTCATGGGTAAGTTCATTCTTACCTTGCATATTAAAGATATTTGAGCCATTGGAGAGTGACTAAGAGTGATTAAGTATGAAGAGCTTGTGTGAAAGAGATTTGAGATGAACCAGAGTAAGGTTGTATATGACCTAGGCTAGAGATCCTTCAAAGGAAGTGTGAGGATGAAAGGAAGGCATGGGGATAAGTAACCCAAGGTTCGAAAGATTCTTTGCAAAATAGAGTTAGATTGTAAAAACTCCAGTTTATAGATCTAGGACACAAGAAGTTAATAAATGAACTAGAGCACAAAGAATATTAAGGAGTTGGATGGATAATTGAATAGTATAACCTACTCAAGGAAGTAAATGACATTGAGTAAGTCGATTATAAGAAACTAGGGCACACATTATTTGTGTAAGAATTTTTAGTTTGAATTAACACAATGACACTTAAGAAGGAACCCACAATATCACCCAAGGGAAAGGGAAAGGGAAAATAAGCTTGTAATGAAAGGACGTGCATGATGATAATGGTTTTCTCAAATGTAGTATCCGGGAGAGGTTCTTGTAGGGAAATAATGGAAGTCACACTTGACTACGTGTAAGATTAAAAATCAATAATCATTTAGAGGCACATGAGTGTGAGATAGAGAAGGAAGTAATGAAAAATATGGATCAAAGGACCCCAGAGACGGTAAAGTGGTTTATGATGAAAAAGTGTAAAAGGATCTAGAGAGTGCGGGAGTTCTTGATTTATGATTTTCCTTTCTTTGGCAAATTATGCGAACTTGTACTTATGGTTATTGTCATGAGTCCATAAGGACTATTTCTAATTTACAAGAAGAAAGATGGCACATCACCACGTAGTTGATTGGAAGGATTAAAGGTTTTCATGATTTAGGCTCACGAGATAGAGCTTGACTTGGAGGAAGATGTCGAGTGGAGGCCTCTATCATTTCTTGTAAGTATCATAGGAGAGGCAACGCTATGGATATTGTGAATATTATTGACCCATTGTAATATTTTCTACGTGTGCAGTTAGTTGCAAGTTAGGTGCATCAGAGAGGTGGATCCAAGTGAATAAGAAGTGGCTCCACGTCATGTAGAAGATGGAAAATAAAATTGCATACAACATTTCCTCGTACATTGCATAAGGAATTATTGAAGAAGCACATGTACAAGTAGTGAAAGGTGAGAAGATAACTTGGAGCACCATCATTTATGTAATTATATTCTCAGAGATAAGGGTTCTATATGGGCAAATGATAATGTATGGAAGTATCATTTGGAGGAAAATTCCCTCACAAATAAGTTTGTTGATTATACTTACGATGGAATACAAAATTCATACAAGCTCGGGGGTAAACAAATGGTACAATAATATGTGTGAGGAATTTGAGCATGAGTGGCAAGTACCAAAGGAGTTGCCTTCATCCTGGATCACCAGTGAGAGTTTGTGGTGTATCAGAATTTTTCTTGGGAAAATTTTATATGAATACTTGTGATGAAATACCATGGTGTAAACTACCATTCGCTTTCATAGCAAGATACTTCCAAGCCTCAGTGAACAAGATATATGATGCATGGAAGTTAAGGTTTTGTGTACATAAGGTGGATGCTGATTACCACATATTGCACAAGAAATTTGTCTATCCCGACAAGATGGCGTATGTGGAAAAAATGGATTTGGATGACATAGACATCACTTCCAAGACTATAGAAATAGGGAAGTAGGAAGCAACAAATGTCTACATTTATTTGAAGCCTAAAGTAGCTAATGGGAAGTAGATTGATGAAGAAGACATTCCACTCCCAAGACCACCAAGGGGTAAGTAGATAGTGGGGACTTCATTAGGGTCATCAATCTAAACTCAAGCCAAGACCACAAGTGGACAGAGGCGGTAACACTCAAAGCAGCAAACGAGTCTATCATACTAGACTTCTATGAAGGAATAGTGACTAGGTTTTGTGTACCAGCCACTATGATATCAGACAAAGCATTGGCGTTCCTATGTTCTAAGATCACAGAATGAGATGTCAAAAATGAAATCTACTTGAGCACCTCTTCAACCTATTACCCACAAGGTAATGGGCAGGTGGAGTACGAACAAGAAGTTGATAAGAATCATCAGAAGGAATCTAGATGAAAATCAAAGGACATGGCATACAAAGATAAAATCAGCATTATGGGCAGATAGGATCACACCAAAGAGGTCAAAAAGTAATTCTCCCTACAAGTTAGTCTATGGGAAAGAGGCAGTGTTGCCTATATCATTAGAGCTACCCACATTAGAGCTCATGAAGCAATTAGAATTATCTGAGTTTGAACCAATGGAGGCTAGGTATGTAGAGCTGATGGAACTGGAAGAGATTAGAGAACATGTAGTTCAAATAATGGAAAAGGATCAAGCCTTAATTAAGAGATGGTTTGACAAGAAAGAAAGAGCAAGGACCTTTCAGGAAGGGGACTTAGTTCTAAAGTGGGATGCAGATTGGGCAAAACCAGGAAGGCATTCCAAGTTTGATGTCATTTGGAGTGGCCCCTACATGGTCATAGGATGTAAAAGTAGAAATGCCTTCCAATTTTCTACATTGGATGGAGAGGAAATTTTGATTCCGGTTAATGGGATCCATCTTAAACATTTCTACTAAAAAGGAAGGTTTCACCCTTGTAAATATTAGCCTAGGATTTTAATTCCTCTAAGTGCGTATGCACATTGTCTTGTTGTAGTGTAGGTTTCAATTTCCCTAAATGCTTTAACATAGGTTTTTTTCTCCAAGGTTGTATCATTGTGCATTTAATGTGCTTCCAAGTGAATCTATGCCTACGACCCATTTCCAGAAAGCAGGTGAATGCTCCAGTGTCAGACAATTTTTGCTCTCTCGAAATTTTGCCTTCAAGATTTTCTTATGAAAATTGAGAATGCAAGCTTCGTGTCAGTGTTTCAAGCACAAGATAAGTACCAAGCTATCATTCATGACTCTGTTCCTAATGGATACTTCAAGGCAACGGATATTTTCACCTAGCAGAAGGTGATCCCGCGAGTCACCAAATTGTTATCTAATTTTCCCCTAAGGTAAAATTGATCAAACACGACCTTGCACAGGAGAAAATTGAAGGGTCGGTTTAGTCATGCGAGCCCACATTTCAAATCTAACAATCAGGTTACAAGAAGGCTCGAAAATGGAAATGGAAGGTGGGGAAATGAATGGCCAATGGAAATGTTGAAGAAGACCAAACCTCAAGTGAAAAAATGAGAAAGCTAACTAGGTAAGTCAAAATCGAGCCCAGAACGATTTAACTCAAAGAAAAGAAACGGACTCATGAAAGGTGCCACATGTCAGCTTAACACAATTCCAAAAGGTGAAAGGGAAATAAAAAGAACTGCGGAAGGTGCCACGTGTTAGCTCAGCACACCTTCAAAAGGCACAAAAAAAGTGGAGACCCATAGGGATGTGCTTTCCCCACGTGGATCTCAACACATATAGTGGATAATTTATAGAATCCAAACCCAAGGCAGTGTTCACTCGAGGCCCAAATTGGCTAAGTATAAAAATTCCAGTGGAATCCTCCATGTGTCTCTTTGGCACACTTTTAGTATGATGCTTAAAAGAAATATTCTCAAACAAGCACAAGCCCTCCACGTGGTCAGAGATTGAAAAGGAAGAACCGGTTGTTGAAAAGTTTAAGCATGGGAAGAGCTAGCAGAATCCTCCACATGTTAGCTCAACGCACCTTCAAAAGTAAAATCCAAAGGCAGGTCCCCAAACATGCGTTGACCCTCCACATGTCTAGGGTCCAACACAGTTGCTCCTAAATAGAAGGGACAAATCAAAAACACAAAGAAAGCAGAGTAGGCTCTTAGACGATGCCAAGTGTCATCACATTGCATTCCTAGAACCCTAAAAGGAAACAAAAACACAAAGAAAGCAGAGCAGGCTCTTAGACGATGCCAAGTGTCATCACATTGCATTCCTAGGACCCTAAAAGGAAACAAAATCTTAAGAATGCACGGGGCTTCCATGTGGATCTTGCATGGATAGACTCCAAACCTAAAGTAGTTTGGAGATGATCATAAATTTTGACTGGAAGCTCGATTTGAGAAAGAGAGGACTTTTTGGAAAGCTCTCAACATCTGCTTCTCACCTACCACCATTAATGAAAAATGATAAATATAGTCCACCATTTTGAGGCTATCAAGCTTCTCACCTACCACCATAATGAGGTATGGGCTTCCTTTCTTTCCCAACAAGGAACATTAATGGAGGCATGGGTTTTGTAGTAAAACCCATCATTGTTGCAGTGAATTCAATGCTCTTTTGGGGTGGTTGAATCATGATTCAAATTCTTCTCTCCTTTCTCTCTCATTCTTCCTATATATTATAAGGAGGGGCATTTTTCTAAAGGTTGGACATTTTTGTTTTACACCCTCCCTTCTTCCCTTGTCTGCAAGTGATTTTGTGGAGTTCAAACCTCCCATTCAAGTTTTAATGCAATTTTTTCCTCTTCGTTACTGTAATGCACTGTATCAATTTTAGAGCAATAGTATAAGCCTATGGATGATTTCAATCCTCTCTTATGTTCATTGTATCTTCCTAATATCTCATTGTAATATTGGTTATTTTTGTATGATGGTTGTATTACATTTTTAATGGTTTTTGTTTAATGGAAAAACATGTGTTCATCATTCCTTTAGTGCATCACCCTTGTTAGTTTAGGTTTTATTTCTTGCATCTCCTTAACCTTGTCTCCTTGGCAAGTTAGAGTAGATTTTAGAGTAGATCCTCTGCAAATTGTATGTGTGCACCTGAACAGAGGAATAGGAACCAACCTTCATTCGGAGAGCTCTCCCGATTCGCAAAGTCCCACACTTTGGGAGAAGCTCCATGTTATGCAATCAAATTGAGAGTCTTAACCCATCGAGTTGCAAAATTCATGGGTGCTTATGATTATGCATCAAAAATTACTTCAACCATCCTAGGAGTAAACTCAAGTGCACGTCATAGCATATGTGATATTATTTCATTCATTGGGTATATATCCACTATTCTTTCATTTTCCACAATCACTATTCTTCACTTATTGAGAAGCATTATTTGATTCATTATTGTCGAGGACAAACAATATCCCTAGTGTGGGGTAATGTTGGTCAATGAAAATTAACTAAGTGTTAGTTGAACACAAAGGCTATGCATAAGAAGATTGTGTCTAAGTAGCATGTAAGGGGTACACGCAGGAGGAATACGAGGATAATGTGTGAGGTTGTGCATGCAATCAAAAGATCATGGACTTAGATAATTTTCCATAATGGCTAAAAATATAAAATCGAGTTGGAGTGTTGCTCAAGTAAAGATCCAGAAATAGAGAAAATCACAAAGACTTAACGACCAAGCAAGAAGAAATAAAGTGCATGTAGAACAAGTTAAAGTAGACGTATGGACCAAGATAAAAATAGGAATTAAAACATGCCATCTATTTAGGATGATCTATTATTAACATGTATTGTAAAGCATGCGGGCTATTTTTATGCACACTTATTATTAGGAAAGTGTAACTCCCCACCCTTATATATCAATAGTTCTTCTAGATAGCGACTAGCGTGTGCATGAGTGCTGAGATTTTAGAGATCAATTTCATGGAGTCTAGAGTATGATCTGAGTCTATAGGGTGCGCACATGGTCTAACACTTGGATGTATTTAACTATGGTGTAATCTGCTACTTATTTATGTATTGACTATGGTATATTGCAATGGATAAGTGACGGTAATTTACTGAGATATGTATTCAAACTTATTAATTATATATGTAGTTTTCTTATGATGAAGTGTTGAGGATGTAAGTGTTATTGATCATGAGGGTTTTGTTTCCTTATTATATATGTTTCTCATTGTCATGGTTATGTGCATGAATGGTTGACTTAGTTATGAATATGGCAAACATGCATGCTAACATATGTTAAACGTAATATTAAGTGCCTATAAACCTTATTTTATAATTAAATAATTAAGAATATTTATATTCTTCATGATTTAATATAAACTAAGTTTGTTTATGTTTAATTGATTATTATTAATAAATATTTAAAATGGGGTACTTTTTATAAATTCACATCTTGTTACTTAATGGTTCGTGACTGTGGGGTTAAATAAATATGATCATGTGGCATGATCATTTAATTCACATGGTGGATTGTTGGAGAGAAGTGAGGAGGGAGATCTAGACTATAAATTATTTTTCTCATTAAATGGAATAGTCACTTTCATCGTGGTTTTTACCCCTCGGGGCTTTTCCACGTAAATTTATGTCACTTTGTGTATTGTTATTTTATTTTATTGCATTTGTTATATTAATTTAATTAATATTAAATACTATTTAATGGCTAATGTGTTTAACCCCTCGATCTCGACATGACATCAAAGAAGGCTCACAAGGTTTTAAATAAATAAATAAATTTAATCTAGTGTTTGGGAGTGCGGAACTATGTTTTTAATACTTGATTTTTTAATTTTTTCTCACACAAAATGCCATAATTTATTTAATATTATGATGTTGCGTTGAAGGGACCGAAGAGACCTTTCCAACAAGACCAATTTTTCCTAATTTGGAGTTGTGGAGAGAAAGTTATGGCCATTTAAAGTTGTGCATCTCAAAAGGAACAAGAAGTCGACATATGGAAACTTTTGATTTGCTTTAGGTTTTCCTATGCATGACTTTGTGATTATTTCCTTCTTTCCCTCATGTATACCTTTTAACGTCCACGTGTTTCCTTTAGACCCAAAACATTTTATTTTAAACTTAGTTTATTCCACGGACTTAAGGTCCACAAAATACATTTGGTTAAAAAATCCTGCGACATTACGCCACGTGTCCCTCTTTTAGCCCTTCGATCTGTGACACATTTCTTCCATGTTAAATCAATTTATACCTTTATATTATTTACTTTCATTGATCAAATATCATTATATGTGATTTGATTAATAAATTTGGTTAGTATTTAACATATGTGGCCTGTTTAATACTAATAATCCTTGGTCACAAACCCAAGTTGTAATTATTCTCCTTTATAAAGATGGAAAAATCATCATCAATTTGAGTATTCTCAAATATTGTTTAGTTATGTAAATTACTTAATTATTATAAGTAATTTTAACCAATTATCAAATATAAGTCTTGTTAATGACTAGTTAATGATTTTGAAATCAGGATCTAGTTGAGTATATTAGTATGTGATGAAGAAGTTAGTAATAAACATGTAGTTGAAAATGAGTTAGCTCATGTTTCCTCTATAAACAAAAGACCTAGATGGGCCGAGTCTATTATTCGATACTCTAATCCGGAAAACTTTCAAAAAATGACTAGAAGTCAACATACATCTCATACTTTGATGATGATGTATGAACCCGAACCCCAATCCTTCAAGAAGCTTCTTCGATGAAAGATGGGTAGATGCAATGAAATCTGAGTACATTGCCTTAATTAAAAATCAAACTTGGGATTTATTCCCTCCTCTTGAAAAATAAAGTATATTCAGATCTATATGGCTATACAAAATAAAATATAAAGCTAATAGCAGTGTTGATGAATTTAAAGCAAGGTTAGTAGCTTGAGAGTTTACTAAAAAACCATGTATCGGCTACATTGAAACCTTTGTACTAGTTGCGAAAATGAGCACTATAAGAATTCTAATTGCATTAGCCACTTGATATGGTTGGGAAATTCATCAAATGGATGTCAAGAATGTATTTCTGAATGGTGACTTAAAAGAGGAAATTTATATGACCCAACCTAAAGGCTTTGAAGAACCTAGTAAAGAAATGTATGTTTGTAAATTGAAAAAATCTCTATATGGTTTAAAACAAGCTCCTAGAGCTTGGTATGCAAAGATTAACAATTTTTTTAATGAAGTTGGATTTTCTAACTTTTTCTTGATAATGATTTATTTGTAAAAGTTGAAGAAAATCATATTATTCTCATTGTATTGTATGTTGATGATTTACTTATTACTAGTAATTCTAACAGTTTGATTTTCAAAATTAAAGCTAAATTAAAACAATACTTTGAAATGACTGATTTAGGATTATTGCATCATTTCTTAGGCATGGCTATATATCGGATAAAAATTATATTGTTGTATCTCAATCACAATATGCCACTAATTTTCTTAAAAGGTTTAATATGATTGATTGTAAACTGTTGTTATTCCTATAGAAGTTGGATGTAAACTAGATCCTAAACCTGCATTTGAAAAAGCTAATTCTACTTTGTACAGAAACTTGTAGGTAGTTTTATTTATCTAACTATTAATCGGACCTTAAATTTATCATGCATTATGTATTGCATCCATATTTATGTAGGAACCATATTAATATCACTAGAATTTAGATGAAATATTATTGTGATATATTAAAGGCACAATTAATTTTGGTTTACATTACACTTCTTCTAACAATGCATATTTATATGGATATTTTGATTTTGACCACGTTGGTAATGTGATAGATCAAAATTTTACAACTAGATATGTGTTTAAGTTTGGTGTAGATGTCATCACTTGGAGTAGTAAAAATCAACCAATAGTCTCCATTTTTTCTACTACGATTTGAGTATAGAAGTGCAATAGAAGCAAAGAAAGAAGCAATGTGGCTAAAGTGACTATTGGAAGAGATGCACATGGAAACTAAAGGAAGTATTCCCCTTTATGTGATAGCCAAAGTTACATTGTTCTTGCTAAGAATATAGTTCAACATCAAAGAAAGAAGCATGTAGAGATTCATATGTACTTTATTTGAGAGAACGTTCTCTGATGATATAGATATCCAAGTACTTCCCGATCAAGACCAAGTTGAAAATATGTTTACAAAGCCATTGTGTGTTATATTTTTTCAAGTTGCATGCAATGCTTGGCCTTTCGAGTTATCATTGAGGGGAGTGTCCATGAGTCACCTCATAATGGTTGGTCAATTGATATCTCCTTCTCCTCTATACTTTTGCTCTAATTGTAAATCATTGTAAAAAGATCCTTATGATCTTTGTAAACTTGTCACTCTAAGTTTACGGTGTACAGCATCTAGTATTGCATCTATTGTAAAGGAGGTCCTTATATTATAAAATTCCCTAGAGATGTTGGTAGAGATTTTCCATGAGAAACTAGTGAGATGTAGTCTCACAAATCATGCTTATCCTAAATCATTCACTACTGATTTATGGATTCTAAATCCTTTTGTACCAAAAGATAATTTGAGCATGATGAAGGTGTATAAATCCTTCAAATGTGATATGTTATCCTAAACCTTCACTATGGTTTATGGATTTGTAAATCCTATTGTATAAATAGGTAATGTTGGCATATGTTCCCCACTTAATAATAAAGGGGAGTGTTAGAACATAATATTAAGTACCTATAAACCTTAGTTTATAATTAAATAATTAAGAATATTTATATTCTTCATTATTTAATATAAACTAAGTTTGTTTATGTTTAATTGATTATTATTAATCAATATTTAAATCGGGGTACTTTTTATAAAGTCACATCCTGTCACTTAATGGTTCATGACCCATGGGGTCAAATAAATATGATCATGTGGCATGATCATTTAATTCACATGGTGGATTTTGGAGAGAAGTGAGGAGGGAGATATGGACTATAAATTATGTTTCTCAATAAATGGAATAATCTCTTTCACCGTGGTTTTTACCCCTCGGGTTTTTCCACGTAAATCTGTGTCATTGTGTATTGTTATTTTATTTTATTTCATTTGTTATAATGTTGTTATAATTTTTTTTATATTAATTTAATTAATATTGAATATTATTTAATGGTTAATGTGTTTAACCCCTCGGATCTAACAACATCCTGTTAAGCATAACAAAGGAGGGACCAAGTGGTTGCGCATGCTTTGGGTGAGAGTTTGGATATGTCTAGACGAAGTATCGGTGTACATAGATATTTAATGGGTAAAAAAAATACTACACTTCTTGTTCTTCTTCTTTCTTTCTATGTTTCCGATTCAATATGACCCTTTGAAAGTAGCTCTTAACTATATATTTATCTAATTTTTCTACCTTGGCAAAATTAGACAACGGGTTAGCTTTCCCTATGATAATTGGTTTGGGGGCATTTGGTAAGAAACAAAAATATGGTATTTGTCTTGGAGCATCTCTAATCACTACATAGGCCCCGAGCATGAGGAATCCCATTGGTGGCTTTGGACTCACCGAGTTTGGAGAAGCTTGAGCCTTGTAAGTCAAAACAAGTCCTTCATGGTAGGATACACAAGGAGAAAGTAACAAGCTTGTATCAAGCTATGGAGGGAGTGAATTACATAAACGTGAGAAATCGGTACAATACGTAGTGGACGGGTTACAAATTATATCATATCGAGCAATGCTTGAAGGAGGGAGAAGTGATTTTGAGGTCAATCTGGTTATTTTGATGTGCATTGAGCTCCTAGTGCGGACTAGTCAAGCCATCTTACAACACATTGGGGATAGCTCACTTAAAAATTGATAAAGTGAGTAGTCAAGTTGCGAAGAGATTCACCCATACTAGGTCGTTACACGAATAAGATTATAAATAACATAACAACATGACTCGATTCATTAATACAAAGGGTTGGTAAGGTCACAAGGTCATATTGGATAAGGTTCAAGATCATGCAGAGCTTCATAAAATTTGGGGAGTCAACTCAATGGCGCCAAGCTATTTTTAGCAGCAGCTGCAAGCTTGGGTTGGGTCGAATGTGAAGGTGGCCAACACATCATGGCGGTGAGTTTTTTGGCTCACCAAGTTGTCAAGTACCGTGGATAAGCCTCCATGTTGCATGAAGCGAAAAGTGCATCCCAAATGGTCCAAGGGAGTCGAGACACTCATGTGTGAAAAGATCAAACTCACTACAATGAGTCATGACAAAGATATAAAATTATGGCCCGCGTGAACTCGGCTCGACCGACAAGAAATGCCAAAATTCCCAAAAGTGATTTTAATGTGGCATATGCGGGTTTGAATGACCAGTGACACTCGGGCCACTTATGCATGAAAAGGACAAAATCACTCAAGGAGGAAAAGGAATGCAGATAAATGGCTCAATTAACATCATTAGAATTTCGTAGAGGTGGGTCCAAGGAACCATCATGGGTGCGAGAGGATGTTGGAAGCTTTGAGTCGAAACAATGGAGTTCGACGACCCGATAGGCAACGAGACATATGGGTGTTTAAAACTCTGAAAATGCCACAAGTCAACATGGTGTAGTGATGGTGGAGTTGAAGGGATGTTGAGGTGGCATGGAGGTGGTCAACCCGATGCAAAGTGAGATCTTGACACCCAAGATGTGACTCGGTGACACGCAAGACAAGGTGATTGACTCTTAGATGAGTAAGTAACATGGGTTCCAAGTCAATGATTAGGATGAGCTCACCCATGCCAAATGTGAGGGCATGATGTAAAAATGATACAAAATATGGATGAATATTCCAAGGCATAGAACAAAGGTCAGTGGTATAAAGGTAGAGCCGACGTGTGAATAGAGAGTTAGCTCGACTGCGAGCTGGTTATAAAATGTTTTTAAAAGTAAACACCCCCTTTTTCAAAAAGCTAAATGACGTGATTCAATGGTGTGGTTGTGGGACACTTTAAAGTGTCAAATAATTTCAAATGATGATGTAAAATTGTGAAAGGGAGAAGAAATAATTTAAATTATGATTTCCAACTAATGAATTAATTACAAGTCCCATGGAACAAGCTAACCGGGCAATTTCCCAAAACAACTACAATCACTCAGAAGCCATAACTTTTCGTCCCTTAATGAAATTGCGTAAAATTGGTCTTGTTGGAATCATGGATCTGATCTTGATGTAACAATAAATTCAAGAATTGATGTAGATTTGATGGATATTTTTTAGAAAGATGGGCGAGAATTAGAACAACAATTTTATTGGTGGTTGGGAGTGCAATTAAGAGGCATGGTCATCATTATTTCTCTATTGTAGGTCATGGGAAAACATGGGGAGCCTTTTGCAAGAAACATATCATCAATTGCACTCATTTATGACATCTTGCAAGTAGTTGAAAGGCAAATTTTGAGATTGCAATTCTTTCTCTCTTTCTCATTCTATAAATTGTAATCTTGGGCTCATTTGTAAAGGAGTTGGTCATTTTCTCCCTGCCCCCTCTCTCTTTCTTCTCTGCTAGGGTTGAATGTGGAGCTTAAGCCTCCTCTCTTTGCTTTGTAATGGAATTTTCTTTCCTCTTGCCCACTAATGATGTACTATGTGAATTCATGGAGCAATAAAATATGTTTTTGTGATGCATTTTGTCCATCCTTTACATGTTTTATTGTCTCTTCTTACCTCTCACCATTGTAGGGTATACTATGCATATCTCTTGATGTCTATTGCAAGTTTTGGGAGTTGTGTTTAATGGGTTTGAAGTTTTGTTCTGTGTGAATCTCATCTTTGGTCTATGATGCATCTTGTCCATCCTCTCCATTGCTCACCTCTCTCCACTTTAGGCAGTTGGAATTTGATTAACAACATCCTTTTCTAGTGTATCACCACTTTTAGTGTAGGTTTTTTTCATGCTCTCTCTCTCTCTCTCTCACGGTCCCTTGGAAGGTTAGATTAGGATTATATTTCTTACCTACATTAGGAGTATATTATGGTAGGTATTTTAGGAGTAAGAACTGACCTTCTCTAGAGGGTCATCTCAAGCCCGTAAGTCCCACAACTTGAGAGATGATCCAATGTTACAAAAATTACACTAAATGTCCCATCCACATATCGTGCCATTCTATGGTGTTGTAATTTCATGATAAAATTTTTGGCATGCCCTATGGGACACACAAGTGAAAACATATTTCACAACGTTCCATTGAAGGTCATAGCCATTGTGCTACCGATGCTAACAGTTCTAGCACACCAGGTGGGACATCATAGAAGTTAGATCTTCATCTTTCAGAGGTGTCTTACTGCAAGTTTAAAATGATGATGATTTACAGGTGTGTAGTTCATCTTTGGAGCAGGGTTCATTTCAACAAGTTGGTGTGTTCTTGTTGAAATTTAAAATTTTTGGAAGCACATGCAAACATACATCACAAATCCATTTCATCCAAACAATCCAATATCTAAAATTTCAAACCTTTCTTCCATCCATTTCCATTCATTTTCAGCCATCTTTCTTCCATTCTATGAATTTGTGAAATCATGGCTTCATTCCCACAATGGAATTCACACTTTTAGCAGTGTAATCAGCCTCTAATGAGCTTCACAACTCCTCCATATCAACACTATGATCAAATTCAAAACCACTATGCTTACCCCTATGAGAAATGTCAAAACCAGGTTTGGTTATGGAGTTTATCAAGAATAAGGGTATGCATATAATGAAAAACAATCAAATGGAGAATACTTGATTCGCTAGAAAAAATACAAATAATGGAGGCTAGCATGATTCAATCAAGAGCTAAAACATAGATGAAGGCATTTGGGATTAGCTACGGGGAGCCTTGTCCATGGGAAGGCCCTTCTCCAAGGCACTATATCTCATAGTAGAAACTTGATTTAAGGGTTGAAATGTCACCCCAACTAGCACAATGGACCGATGAAATGGAATCCTGTGATAAAAATGTGAGATAACCTTGTCAATGGGTAGGTCAGTCACCAGCTCCTTGTTCTTCTTTTTTCTCCTTCCCAAGCTTTATCATTTCAGCATTGTCATGAGTTAAGCCCATTGTATGCTTCCCTAAGCGTTGATTTCCCTTCTCCACATTCTATTCTTCCATCTCATCTCAGCTTCTCTACCCTTTTCCCTTCCAAACAACCATCACCTCTAAACAAAAAAAGATGTTCTACCCCCTCCACCACTACAAAAATTGTAAAACCTGTTGTAACCTAAGCCAACCCTCCTCTTGTTGTCTCAAGTTAATCTTAGGATGAAAATAGTCGGAAGGCCAGCCAAGGAGGCAAGAAGAAAAATCCATTCAAAAGGAAATTATGGAGGAATTTAAAAGATGGGCTCAAAGGTTTGGTATTGAAAATATTCCCTTGATAGTGAAGCCTAAAGAGGAGGCCCAAATTGAAGGACAAGTGGTGGCTAAGGCTAAATTTATTGCAGTAGCAACAAAGCAAGGAAAAGAAGAAGATGATCGTAATCATTTTTCTCGAGAGTGTAGTTTCCATGATGGAACTCTATTTGAATATAATGTTGATCCAATTCGAGTTGCAAAACTAGTCCAAAAAGAGGAAGAACAACTGGCTCCAAGTCCAGTTGGAGAGGAGCACATAGGGGCAAGCAAAAATAATTTAGAGGACTTGAACCATGAGCAGGTTGCACATGAAATTCTAGATTTCCCTCCCATTCAAACTCTCCAAAAATCAGATTTTTTGGAAAATTTTGAACTCACTAGCTTCTTGTTTGAAGATTTTATTTTTTATAGATTTGAATGTCATCATGCAAGAGGAAGAAGATTTGGAACAACATGATAGTGAATAGCTTGAATATTTTTCATTCTTGGAGGAGTGTTTTAATGAGGATGAGCCCATGGAAATCATCACATTTTCTTCCCCATCACTCATCCTTCAACAACAAGATCCTGCTACCATGGAGGAAAAAATACAAGAGAAATCTGTTTCAACATGCCGCTTGAATCAAAATTGGAGGATTCTATTATTCCAAATGTAATACCAAATGAAAAGGAAGGAAAATAGCATGAAGTTGTCGTCTCTTCCACACCATTCACCAAGGAAGGCTTGCAAGGAAACTTCATTACCAAATTTGGGATTCAGAGAAATAGGCAAATTCAACGGACCAGGCCTTTCCCATTCAGGTACTTGGCTTCATTGGAGTCAAGGGAGAATACAAAACCAGTGATGCTTGTCCCTGAGCATGAGGAAGAGCATCAATGTGCCAAGGATCAACAACAATACCTCTTGGAACCAATTGAAATGTAGTTGGAAGAGGTATATGTCTTGTTCATTGTTGATACCTTGATGCATGATGGAGTGAAGGGTCAATTTGTAGCCAATATTTCACTCCCATTCCTAGTTGTACTTAGTGCCAAATAGTCCACATGGATGCCAATTATGAGAAAGGGTGGTTATTTCTCATCACCAGTATCAAGTTTTGTTTGAAGTTTCCTATTTATTTGGTTAGTGTAGGGTAGGAGTAGGTTTTTTTCAGCAGAAGAAGTGCTTTTGCATACTTTGTATGTCTTTATTGAGGCATGTATGATTTGTTCTTTTGTATATAGTTTTTTCCATATTGTTCCAAGAAGTGCAATGCTCTATGCCCTTTGGATGTTACAATAAGAAACTCATAGCTGCATGTAACAATTGTAAACTCAAAATCAAAATAAATGCAGAGAAACTAAAATTAGTTAAGGAAGAGATCTTGATGATTTTCTCCAAGAACAACTGCAACAAGCCTCTATGCCCATGCAAGAAATCAAGAGATCAATTGGAAGCCCATTTGGATCAGCTCCAAACTTCAACATGATTCAAGGTAGCATTGGAAATTCAGAAGAGGAAAGAAAATCAGAACTTAATAGAGTTTCATGATGTCCAAATTGACAGGGATTTTAATCCAAACCTGTAGTAGGCTTCACCTTTAGTCTCAAGGAAAAATTTGCAGGTGTCTATCAATTTTCATCATTCAGCCTCATGGATTGCACTTGTTGGAAAACATGTAATTTAAGTTTTAAAACAATTTTCTACTCTCACAAAGAAAATTTCAAGATTTTCTTATGAAACTTGAGAGTGTGAGCAGCGGAAGGAAATCCATGAAGTAGGAAGTGACATCCTAGATGTTCTAGGGCCAATATTTTTAGAGTTCAAACCAGCTCATGATGATTATGTAGACTCCATGCCCAACGAATAGCTTCAGCTAGTTGGTCAAGCTCCATTTAGCAGGAAAATGGCCTCGTGAGTCACCAAATTGTTATGTAATTTTGCTACTCTAGTAAAATTGGACAACGGGTTAGCTTGCCCCATGATAATTGGTTAGGTGGCCCATTTGGTAAGAAACAAAAAATCTGGTATTTTGTCTTGGAGAATCTCTAATCACTGCATAGGCCCTTGAGCATAAGGAATCCTATTGAGCTTGTTTTGGACTCATCAAGTTTGGAGAAGTTGAGCCTCGTAAATCACAGCAAGTCCTTCATGTAAGGCTTCACAAGGGAGAAAGTAATGGGCTCATATCAATCCATGGAGGGAGTCAATTATATAAATGTGAGCAAGTGGTGTGATGCGTAGTGGATGGGTTATAAATTTTATCAAATCAAGCAATGCTTGAAGGTGAGAGAAGTGATTTTTAAGGTCTATCAGGATATTCTGATGTGCATCGAGCTCCTGGTCCAGACTAGACAAGCCATCTTGTAGCACATTGGGGGTGGTTCACTTAAAACTTGATAAAGTGAGGAGTTGAGATGTGAAGAGATTCACCCAAGATGGGTCATTACAAGAAGGATATTACAAATAACATAACAACATGGCTCGATTCATCAATATAAAGGGTTGGCCAAGTCACAAGGGCATATTGGATAAGGTTCAAGCTCATGCAAAAGTTCAACAAATATAGGAGACATTCAATGTCATTAATCTATTTTATCAACAAGGTGAATTGTGAAGGTGGCCAACACATCATGGCGGGAAAGTTTTTCTCGGCTCACCGAGCCATCAAGTACTAGGATAATCCTCTGTGGATGAAGCAAAAAGTACGTCCCCAATGGTCCAAGGGAATCAGGACACTCTTGTGTGAAAATAATGAATGCATCATAGTGACTCATAGAAAAGGCAAAAATTATGGCCCACGTGAACTCGGGTCGACCAGGATAAGGAATTTGAAATTGCTGAAAGTGAGTTCAATGCGGACATGCAAGTTTTAAAGGCCCAGTGACACTCGGGCCACTTGTGCATGAAAAGGCCAAAATAACCAAAGGAGGCAAAGGAATGTGGATAAATTTCTCGACAATGTCATGAGCAGAAAGAGGTGGGTTCAAGGAACCTTTGCGGGTGCGAGATGAGATTAGAAGTCCGAGTTGGACGAGTTAGAAAAATGGATCCCAGAGACAACCTGATAGGTGACTAGACATACAGGCATTTAAAACTCCGACAATGTCGCAAGTCAACATGATGTGGTGATGGAGGAGTTAGAGTGATGTTAAGGTGGCATGGAGGTGGTAAAAATGATGCAAAGTGAGAGTTGGGCACCTAAGATGTGACTCGGTGACACGCAAGACAAGGTGGATGGAGCTTGGCCTAGTTGGTAACACGAGTTCCAAGTCAATGATTAGGATGAGCTCACCCATGCCAAATGTGAGGGCTCGACATAAAAATGATATGGTGTATGGATGAATATTTCAAGGCATAGAAAAATATCAGTGGTATAAAGGTAGAGCCGATGCGTGAATAGAGAGCCACTTTCACCAAGCTGGCTATAAAGTGTTTTTAAAAACAAACATCCCCTTTTTTCAAAATGCTAAATGATTTGATTCGATGGTGGGCCCGCCATTTTAACGTGCCAAATAATTTCAAATGATGATGTAAAACTATGGAATGGGGAAGAAATAATTTAAATGATGATTTCCAACTAATGAATTAATTTCAAGTCCCATTGAATAAGCAAACCGGTGATTTCCCAAAACAACTCCAATCACTTAGGAAGCCATAAATTTTGCACCCTTAATGTAATTGTGCAAAATTGGTCTTGTTTAAATCATGTCTCCAGTATTGATGCAAAGAAACCAATAAATTCAATAATTGGTGAAGATTTGATGGATATTTTTTAGGAAAATGGGTCGGTTCATAACAACGATTTTATTGGTGGTTGGGAGTGCAATTAAGAGGAATGGTCATCATTATTTATCTGTGCATGTCATGGGTCACCATGGGGATCCTTTTGTAAGAAACATATCATCAATCGCACTCATTTATGACATCTTGAAAGTAGCTGAAAGAAAAATTTTGAGATTGTAATTCACTCTCTTTTTCTCATTCTATAAATTATAATCGTGGGGCTCATTTGTAAAGGAATTGGTCATTTTTCTCTTGCCACTGTCTCTTTATTCTCTCGCTAGGGTTGAATGTGGATCTTAAGCCTCCTCTCTTTTCTTTGTAATGGAATTTTCTTTCCTCTTGCCAACTAATGATGTACTATGTGAATCCATGTAGCAATAAACTATGTTTTTGTGATACATTTTGTCCTTCCTTTGCATGTGTTATTGTCTCTTCTTTCCTCTCACCATTGCAGGGTATATTGTGCATATCTCTCAATGTTTATTGCAGGTCTTGGGAGCTGTGTTTAATGAGTTTGAATTTTTTTTCTGTGTGAGTCTCATCTTTTGTCTATGATGCATCTTATCCATCCTCTCCATTTCTCACCTCTCTCCACTTCGTGCAATTGGAATATGATTAATAACATCATTTTTGGTGTATCATCACTTTTAGTGTAGGTTTTTTTCATTCTCTCTCTCTCCTTGGTCCCTTGGAAGGTTAGATTAGGATTATATTGCTTACTTGCATTAGGAGTAGATTGTGGCAGGTAGTTTAGGAGTAAGAACCAACCTTCTCTAGAGGGTCATCTTAAGCCTGAAAGTCCCACAACTTGAGAGATGATTCAATGTTACAAAATTACACCGAATGCCTCGATCCACATATCGTGCCATTCGAGAGTGCTGTAATTTCATGATAACATATACCAGTCATGCTTCATCCTTATCAACTATTCTTTTTCTTCCACAGATTGGTTCTTCTTTGAAATCCTCAAATTCTTGATCAATATGTTTCTTCTAGAGTTGTATATAATCTCTTGCATCTTAGGTCTGAGTATGTACATTTGATTCAAGGTTATACATGATGCATCTTCATCAACTAGGATTGTGAAAATGTACCTTTCATCTCCCTTTAGTTATCCTTGAATCATCTCCTTCTCAAGATAATGAAATACTAAACTTTGTTGACAAGGATCACCTTTTTTTGGTTTGTCTTCCTCATCTTAGTTGCTACATCTCGTATATACATCACTTAAGAGGAGATCACACTGATAAAAATTGATCTTCATTTCTATTCTTAATCATATTTTACATGCCTTTTTGTATCTCTCAATTTATTTGTCTTGGATTTGTTCTAAGATTTGTAAGTTATTATCTTCTAGGAATTTTTAGCACACCTTTCATCACTAATTTCCTTATTCTCAATGTATGATTGCTTCATTTCTTCACTATGCTCTATTACTTTCTCAACTTTTCTCAATTTTTGTGTTCCTAATAGCTCATCTTGGTATCCATCTTATTTGTTATCTTTAATGCTCTCTTTATTTTTGCCTTGTTTGCTCATTTCCTCTTGCAAGTTGTCTTCATTTTTCCATGTCCACTCTAACTTCTCCATGCTTCTTGTAATTTGATTCACACCCTCATTCATTTCACTAGTATAATAAACCAAATCTCAAAGCAATATTAGTTTCAAAAACAAGAGGCTTGCATGCCTCATCCACCTTCCTTGTGACCTATTTTTCCTCTTCTTCATGCATAGCTTCTTCACACAAAATTTTCTTCTGTTTCTTTCCTCTATACTAATTTTCTTATCACATATCTCAACTTAATCAGTTTTTTCTCTATCCATTAAACCTTCATGTTCATCTATAAACACCTTATCATGTGTTTCCTCTCTCTTTCTATCATCTCTTTCTTGTTCCTCTTCACCACCTTCATCCCGATTGTCTTCTTCTTATCTTGAAACCATCTCAATATCATCACATACTTGATATCCATAATCACCAAAACCAATAGTCAAATAAGATTGATGAGGCTTAACATCCTTAAATATTGTCTTCTTACATGCTTCTTTAGTTTCTACTAAAAAAATTTAGTTGTCATCATCATGAGTAGTCCTGTTTGGGGTTCTTTCTCACTTTTAATAGGAAAAAGTGTATGGCTTAATCCATTTGTCACAATAGTTTAAGTGTTATTCTTACCATCATGCAATGCTTTCCTATCATACTGTCATGGTCTTCCCAATAACACATGACAAACATCCATAGGAACCAAATCACACAATACTTTGTCTCTATATATCCCAATCTAAAACTTTACCCGACATTGTACCATAACTAAGATATGATGTAATTTTTGCATTCATGATACTTGATATGGATTAGGTTCCATTTTTTCAGTCCTAACTTCTCTACCATCTCAAAAGAAACAAGATTCTTAGTGCTTCCACTATCTATGATCATGTTACAACATTTACCCTTAGCTTTACATATAGTTCTGAACAAACATTTTCTTTGAGTTATATCATTCACCACCTTACTTGGTTTCAAAAGAACTCTTATGCATAAAATAGACTTACCTATGATTTGAAGAATCTAATCAACAACTCTATCATCCTCTCTCATCCTTGCATCCATCTCATAACACTCATATGCCTTGTGTCTTGCATATCTTTAACACTTGTAACATTTACCTGTAGATTACACTTTGTCATTTGTCCCATTTCTCTACATATAATTCATCTCTTTCTTCATTATTCTATGAGTCTCTTCCATAACTTCTACTCTTCTCAACACAACTTCCATCAACTTTTCTATCTTCTCTTCCCAAGATGACCTTATCTCCTCTTTTACTTGCACCATCTTGCTTCTCTTCCCGGAATCACTTGCTCAAAACAATATATTTATCTTTTCAAGAACCAATTTCATGCTCTGATAACAAATTATGTAGAGCCTACTAACCTTTTGAAAAACCCACAATGTTATTTTTAACACAAAAACTCAAAACTCTCCTTAAGGGCTTCAAACAAGTTATTTTCTCTCATACACTAAACCTCTAACCAAGAAATTTCTTGATCATATCACCTTGTTGCATTAAACCAATCACTTTTCATGTCCTTAGACCCTTCAATTTTTCAATTCAACCATTGAAAAGAATCAAAACAACCAAAACAATCAATTGACATAGCTTTTTGTAAAACTTCCTTCTTATGATTCTTGAGCAAGTGCACTTGGTGATTTCATGGTTGGAATGATCTATATATGTCTAAAACAAACTAAAAACACTTTCCAGTACCCTTTAAGCCCTTTAAGGTGTGTGTAAAATTTTGTGTCTCAATTTTTTTAAGACCTCCTTTCCCTCACTTGCTCCTTACTTGCTTCTCAACACTCCATTAGCCCTCCCTATATGTTTTTCACACTTAACTTTTGTTCTAATGAATCAACTATCAAAAAATTCCCATTTAGAGTACCCATTTCCCCATCTTGTGTGAAAAATTTCACTATAAATTTTGTCTCAAATTTTCACTTAAAACCCCGGCTCGATTCAAATTAGGTCTTCTCGTATGTGTTTCTAGGCTAGCGATTTAAAACTATTATAAATTTTGAATAGTTAGCAAACTTTTATCCCTTCAAACATATTGAGTATACTTTTCCTCTTTATTTATATGTTAGGCATATAATTTCAATACTCTTTTCCCATAATAACTAACTCAACCTTTAAACTTACCACTTATCTCCCTATTAACACTATATGTTATAGGCCCGTGATGACAATCACAACTATGGCTATTAACTATGACCATCAATGGTTCTCATTACTTTTTAAGGTAGTTAGAGGATCTATGAACATGATATCCACCAAATTTATAGGTTTGATTCACCATCAAACCCCTCCATTCATGCTTATAAGTCCAAACATTAGTCTCCCATGCACACCTACATGTCACAATTATGATTGTCAAGTCTTTCTCTCTGCTAATCGTGGGGATTCCAAGCTTCCAATCACCGTATTTTATCAAGCAAAGGATTCACAACATTTATTAAATATTGCAAAGTCTAATTTATCCATTAAATCCCTCATACCACTTTGTTTCTTAAAACACGAAGGAGGGTTCTCCACAAGTCGATAGGTGATATTTTCTTATAAAAGGAAAATTAATTACTTTCAAATCTTGAAACTTAACTTATAGGTTTCCCTTGTCCTCTTTGATGTATTTTCTTTACTAGTTATGCTCAAAATTCTTCCCAACTTTGAATATAGCTATAAGATCTAATTCTCTGCCCCTTTGTGAACAAGGGTTCTTGATCTATAACAGTTTACACAAGAAATTAACTCAAAAATCTTCCTTATAAGAACTTAAATAGAAGGTAATTGTCTGAATATGATTAATATTATTCTCTCAGCTACTAACTTCAACTTCTTAGATAGGGTCTTTCTTCAAAACATGTAAATTGGTCTCAAATGGTCTCTTCAATGTCTATCACAAGCTTAAACAATGAACTCAAACTTATATCCACACTCAAAATCATAAAATCTCACTAACATTAATATAATAATACAATATAGAGCATCTAACCATGATAATCTTTCATATACATTACATGTACAAATTTCTTTGACCATCACAATGCTCAAAACCATGAAAAACTAACACAAAACCTATATATATATATATATATATATATGATTTACAAGCCGTCTAACTGAATCTCGACTCATGAATCCTCTTCAAATACATTGTTTGCATTTATTCTAGTCATTCAATGACCCAACCTTAGTCTATAAACATTAGGATTTAATAACTAGGTCACAAATATGACCTTAGTAGGACTTCTAGAACACAATAGGAGTTGTTCCAAGATTATTACATAATTTAATGCTCCAAGTTTACATCTAAACCTTAATTACAAGCCAAAATTGTCTTCAAGTTCAAATCGGCGCTTTTGAGGGAAACTATCCAATTCAAATGTATGAAGGTATTGAATTAAACTAACATACCTAGATGGTCCTAGATGACCTCTAAAACATGTCAAAATACTTAGAAAGCAAAAATTGATGTTGTAACCCATATGTAGAAGCTAGGAGTGATGTTCTTGCATCATAACTAGTTTTTATGAATTGTACGATATTAGAGATCCACTCTGAATAATCAAGTACATCTAATAAATCCTACTACCATTAATTTATCCATCTCTTCTTTTACTAAGAGAGCTACATGTGGATGCATTTTACAAAGTTTTTTTACTATCTTAGCTTATTTGTGAATAACTAAATTGTGCACAACCAACAGTGATGGATCTAAGCATAGTATGTAACATATAACTAAGCGAATACATTAAAAAATTATCTAAGAAGCTTAGTAAATTTTTTATGTTCCTATAGATTAAGAGAAGATCACAACTTCACAATATTAGGTCGTTCCTATGTTCCGATGTTAACATCAATAGTATCTCAAACCAAGAACTTGGAACTTTCATCCACGCATGTAGGATCGGGAGGGAGATTGAGCTCTTCCTTTATTGACATCTCAACAAGATTTTCACTAGTACATAATCACTTATAGCTTGAGATTTTCAATTATATTTTCACCAATAAAATGATCACTTATAGAATGACCACATTTTTAGTAGTAAACCACATAATTTTCACTAACTTGACATTTGGGTATATAACCACGTCATTTTTCTCACATACCACATCATTTTCACCATAGACTACGTCATTTTTGTGGCTAATAACACCATTTTCAAAAGGTTTTTGAAGTGTGTAATGTCATTTTTGGTATTTACGAGTTTTCCTCTTCCAAAGAACTATTTTGAATCCAAACTACTCATTGTTTGTTTTATATTATCGAGTAGTCCAAGAGCTAGCATAAAAACCATATTTTTATTGTAGATTGCATATTTTTACTTTCATAATTGTATAGATTGATGTATTTATGTTTACGTAAGTGTACACTTTGAACTACATTTTGCATGTTCTCCCTAGTGTCATTTGGTGATCTTGAAGATCAAAATCATCACATGCTCCCTCTTTTCATTTTTGGGGGTAATGTGACATGAAATTCATACCCATGCACTTACCATAGTATTTAGGAGTCTTGTGATGTGGATTTCATCAATACAAACAAAGAAACACCCCATGTTTTAATAGGGTATATAAATACAATGAGATATCTTATTTTTTTGGTGAGTAAGGGTATTTCTCAATTTGGCAAGCCTTCCTATAATAGAAATTCTCTCTTGAGTAATAGGTATCAAATGTCTTACAAGGACATAGTATGTAAAGGTGTCAATTGATAAGAAGGTACTAGGTTGATTTTATAGCTTTCCAATTTGGGAAAAACATACATTGTAGTGAATGTGGGAATAAGGGGATGTAGGATTAGGATTGGATAAACATGTTTAGAAAAGATTAATTAGGAATTAACGACACCTAATTGCGACACTAAAAATTTTCCTCCATAATTTCTATTTCATTAATGTATGTATTAGGAATAGGATGTTGTTAAGTATAATTAGTAGTAGCGTCTGATAGAAGATAACGGCACCGTTAGTACGGTGCCGCCAATAATGTGGAGTACGGTAACAGTCAAAGTACAATAGGAATGTTGTAAAAAGTAAATATTTGTCGTAAGTGATCCAAAGAATGTTAAAATGTCAAAGTTTGGGTAATTAGAGAAGTAGGGTCTACATGATTAGGAATTAGAAATATTATATTGGTAATAAAGACAAGGAGTGAGGTCATAAATATTTTGTGTATTTTATTTGTAAAAAGTCTAAAAATGTGGAACCCATGTAAAATGATAAGGTTTATCTTATCTTAACAGATAAGCTTACATGTACAGATAAGAGTTAAGGTATGAAATATGATTTGTCAGAGTGGATTTCTTATCCTATCTTAGAGATAAGATGGATAAGCCTAGAAGTTCTATAAATAGAGAGGCCACCCCCCTCATTTAGCATAGAAAGAAGTAGTGAGAAATATTGTAGGAAGTGTGCGAAGGAAGCCATCAGTTTAAAGGTGTGTTGAAGAAGCCATTAAGAGGTGTAATTGTAAAGTTTCTCCCATAGTCTTGGTGAAAGGCAAGTGAAGTCAATAACACTTGAAGTACCTCATGGGTGAGATTATAGCTTTCATGTTAATATTATAATTTATTTTGATATTTCAGATTTGTCATCATTCTGTCTTATCATAGTCGATGGTATTCTTGTGTTATGTTGTTGTTTTATTTCCAGATTACATCCACCAAACTAAAGGCTGTGCATTAGTAAATAATCATAGCACGAGGAGTTCCCGGTGAAGAATTATCATAGTGCTGGATTGGTGATGACATTTTGGTTCCGATGTCGGGACCATTCCTCGTTGGTGGATTTTCTGGAGAGATATTCCCGCTTAGTCAAAAATCAATTAGAGGGTAACCTTGTTTTTACTGTGCATGCATAGTAGTTACCATGGTAAAGTCATTTTTGCCATGAATAGTAGTTACCATGGTAAAGTCATTTTTGCTGAATAGTATTCATCACAAGAAAGTCACTTTTTACCGTGAATAGTATTTACATGAGTAACTTCACTTTTTATCATGGATAGTGTTTACCACAAGAAAGTCAGAGTTTTACCACAGTAAGTCAAGTTTTACCATAGTTTACCGTGGTCATTTCTATTTTACTGTAGAAAGGTGTAAAGTCACTTTCTAGTATAGTGATTCCAATTATTTGTGCACATAAGTCTTGTTGATTGTACTTGTGGGTTGGTGTTTCACGGTGGTTACTTTTGAAAATGGGAAAGATTCCTATTTTTCAGCTTCAATCTAATGAAGATGCTTCTTCTTTCATTCAAGATTTTAAATGATCTTGTATTTGTAATGGTCTCATAAGAAGGGAACAATGGATTGAATTTTTCCTACCTTTTGGATGGTTCAACACTTAGGTGGTTTGAAACACTAGGTGATAATGTGAAAAATTCATGGGATTTATTAACTGAAAGTTTTCTTGAAGAATTTGGTGAACAATAGAAATATGCAGATCTCATGATCGAGATCACAAATCTATCCCAAGGAGAGAAGGATAAGATAAGGGATTATCATGCTCGTGTTCTAGAGCTAAGGAGGAAGCTCGATGCCCAGATCCGGAAGGAAGGATTAGCGGATGGGTTGATGAATGGCGTGGATAATCTCCTCTGTAAGCACTTCATTCTTGGGATGAAGCCAAGAGATCAGACAACGAGTGAAGTATGACCGCCCAACTACCATTGAACAAGCAAAGGAGATTGCAAGAAGGCAAGAAGAAAGCATGGAAGAGGAGCCCAAAGAAATTGTTGCTAAAGTAGAGCCTACACCAAAGCACCTTTCATCCGAATCCACAACCACTCCCGGTGAGCACAAATATTTCTCCTAGTACATCTACTGAGTATGAAGATCTTCTCAAAAAGATGGGTCAGTTAACTATTAATCTTCTTCAAGGAAAGGAATTTAGTTCTCGAGGAGGAGATAGAGGTCCAAAAAGAAATATTTCTGAAGTTATTTGTTATGGTTGTTATAAAAAGGGTCATTATAAGTATAATTGTCCGTGATAGAGCTTCTACATCCGGTAAAGGAGATAATGATAAAGGAAAAGCACTGTGAATTCTTTTGATGTAGTTGATAAGAGCAAAAATAATGAAGTAGATGTGTTTGTAACAAAAAGAAAGAAAGAAAAAGATAATCAAGATGGAAATGATCCTAAGAAGATGAAAGAAGAAACTAGTAAGAAACATAGGAGAAGAAAGTTGGGTGTGCGGGATTTTCGATTTCACGGGGCAAGGACCATACTCCATCTTGGAAGATCTGTCCAAAAGGCCTCGCAAATATTACATATGGTCAACTCTTGGCTATGTCTTCGAGAAGAGGCGGGAGTTGCGAGGTGGACTCAATGCTCGAAGAAGGAAGGAGGTTGAGGTCCTTGTTTTGGAGGCGAGGCGATCCCTATGCTCCACAAGCTGAGGTATTATGTAATGGTATTTCAATTCATGATGTCTTAGTTGATGGAGGTGCTGCAGTTAATGTAATGACCAAGTCTGTAATGAATATGTTGGGTTTAAAAATTGATCACCCTTCAACACTTATGTTAAGGTCATTAAATAAGGGAAAAACTAAACCAAAAGGTGTAGTTTCAAATGTGGCAATATCTGTTATGGGTGTTGTATGTGTGGTAGACTTTCAGGTGATGAAAAATGGTACTGTTGTGTACCCAATGCTGCTGGGAAGACCATGGCTAAGGAGAGTTCATGCAAGAAACTACTGGAATGAAGGTTTCATGACACTTGGACGTGGTAGAGAGAGGGTGAAGATAAACGTGATCCCTCGACATCATAAAGCAGAACCTGTGGATTCAAGTGATGAAACTGATGATTGGACATCCTCTGATTACTCTAGTACCAGTGAAGTGGACACTGAAGATGAAGAAAGTGAGGTGGATGTTTCAGTCATGGATATCCTTCCACACACAACTCATGACCCCATAAAATTATCTGAAAGAAGAAGTTGATGATCGTCTCCAACAAATAAAGATTGGTGATCTTTGTGATGGAGAGTGAGAAGGAATCCTACCTCTAGCTCTTTCAAGGTACATACACCTATTCACTTTTTATTACAAGGAACTCCATCAAGTAAGTTTGGTAGAACATTCTATTGAGCTGGTAGATGGTGCTAAGCCCATAAAGCAAATGCCATATAGAATGAATCCTAATTTTCCAAGACAAGGTAAAAGAAGAAAAAGATAAGTTGCTTAATGCAAGATTCATATTTATTGTGGAGAATTCAGAATGGGTTTCTCCCATTGTGATCTCAATAAAAAATGGGAAGATACACATTTGTGTTGATTACAGAAGCTCAATAAGGCAACAAAGAAGGATCATTACCCTCTTCCATTTTCGGATCAGATTTTGGGCGAAGTAATGGCCAGAGAGTGCTATAGTTTCTTGATGGATATAGCGCTACAACCAAGTTCGTATAGCGAGAAAGATCAGTCAAGACCACGTTCACCACTCCTTGGGGAACGTTTGCTTATAGAGTTATGCCTTTTGGGTTGTGTAATGCTCCAGCAACATTCCAACGTTTGATGAATAAGGTGTTCGAACCCTAAAATTGGGACCTTCATCAGAGTATTTCTGGATGATTTTTGCATCTATGGGAGCAAGTTGGACCACCTGCACTAGATGGAGACAACATTTCAAAGGTTAGATGAAGCACAAGCCTCACTAAACCCTACAAAGTGTGTCTTTGGATGTTCTAAAGGCGTTTTGTTAGGGCATGTTGTATCCAGAGATGGTATTGGTACTGATCCTGATAAAGTTTCAAAAATCAAAGATTTACCATTTCCTATTAATAGAAGTAAGTTGAGATCATTTTTAGGCCATGTGGGTTACTATAGAAGGTTCATCAAGAATTTCTCAAAGATTGCACAGCCACTAACCCAGTTCTTGAAGAAGGATGTTACTTATGAACCAGGAAATAAGGCGCATGAAGCTTTTGGACAACTGAAGGAAGCCCTGGTGTCTTCACCTGTTTTGAAGAATCCAGATTGGAGCAAGCCATTCATTGTGTACATTGATGCCTCAGATGCAGCACTAGGAAGTACTTTGAGCCAAAAGGATGAAAATGGGAATGAACATCCAATTTACTTTGGGAGCAGACAAATGAGCAGTGCTGAGGTAAATTATACTGTAACTGAAAAAGAGGCTCTGGCTATCATTTTTTTGTAAAGAAGTTTAGAAATTACTTGCTAGGGTAAAAATTTCTAGTTGTAGAATGCATCATCGTGCTCTAAAATATATTGTAAATAAGCCTAACCCATCAGGGAGGATAGCAAGATGGATAATTTTGCTACAAGAATTTGAATTTGATATTATAGATAGGCCAGGAAAGAAGCATGTCAATGCAGATGCACTCTCTCGAGCCTATGATGGTTTAGGATCATCTTGTGATGATGATGATTTCCCTGATGCAGAATTGTTATCCCTTGACACAATCCCTAGTGAATACATAGATATTTGGAATTATCTGAATGAATTCAAGTTTCCTAATGGTGCCAATGCAAAGACTAAGAGAAAGATTACTCAAGCCAGTCGTCCATATTCTATTCTGCATGGAGTATTATTTCGAATAGGACCTGATGGACAGTACAAGAGGGCAGTTGGACGTGATCAAGGGAAGGAACTGCTAGAAGAATTCCACAATGGTACATGTGGAGGGCACTTCTCTGGACAACTTACAACAAGAAGGATCTTGGATGCAGGTTATCACTGGCCCACTCTTTTTAAAGATTGTTATAATTATTGTAAGACATGTGATATTTGTCAAACACATGGTAACCGTAAGACTTCATCAGCTCCATTATGTCCTATTCTTCCCCTTGGTCCCTTTGAAAAGTGGGGAATAGACATTGTAGGTCCACTTCCAACTACATCATGCCAAAATAAGTATATTGTAGTTGCCACAGATTATTTAACCAAGTGGGTTGAAGCTAGGCCATTGAAAACAACTTCCATGGATGAAGTGGCAAGGTTCATGTATGAACGCATTATCACCGATTTGGTTGCCGTTAGAAATTGTAATGTAGATCAAGGAAGCCACTTCATTAATGAGGTGGTAGAAGCCCTAGTCAATAAGTTTTCTATTAAGCACAGGAAGGCAACAACATACAAGCCAAGCACAAATGGACAGGTGGAACGAACAAATTTTGTGTTGTGTCAAATTCTAGCAAAAGATGCAGCCTTGTAGGTACATAAATGGGATAAAAGGATTCATGCAGCATTGTGGGCATATAGGGCAACATCAAAGTCAGCAACAGGATACTCCCCATTTCAGTTGGCCTATGGCATTGATCCAATTCTTCCTATTGAGTTTGATATTCCCACTGTGAGAGTTATGAAAAATGAAAGGATGGATGAAAGTGATTCAGTAAAAGAAAGGTTGGTACATCTTCATTTGCTGGAGGAAATGAGATAAATAGCAAAGGATACAAGCCATAAGAAGAAAATGAAGCAGAAGGAATAATTTGATCAAAAGATCCGTTGGTCTCCATTTCATGTGAATGACTTGGATCTAGTATATGATTCCAGATACAAAAAAAGAAGACAGAAAATTTCTTCCAAAATGGATGGGGCCCTACAAAATAGTAGCTGTGCATGAAAATGGTACGTACTGACTGGAGGAATTGGATGGCACTCCCATTACGAAATGGGTCAACCACAACAAGTTGAATATTTTCCAAGCACTAGAATAGTCTACTCCGAGGACGGAGTAGAAGCTAGGAAGGGGGAAGATGTCGACACTAAAATTTTCCTCCATAATTTCTATTTCATTAATGTATGTATTAGGAATAGGATGTTGTTAAGTATAATTAGTAGTAGCGTCTGATAGAAGATAACGGCGCCGTCAGTACGGTGCCGCCAATAATGTGGAGTACGGTAACAGTCAAAGTACAATAGGAATGTTGTAAAAAGTAAATATTTGTCGTAAGTGGTCCGGTAATGTTAAAATGTCAAAGTTTGGGTAATTAGAGAAGTAGGGTCTACATGATTAGGAATTAGAAATATTATATTGGTAATAAAGACAAGGAGTGAGGTCATAAATATTTTGTGTATTTTATTTGTAAAAAGTCTAAAAATGTGGAACCCATGTAAAATGATAAGGTTTATCTTATCTTAACGAGATAAGAGTTAAGGTATGAAATATGATTCGTCAGTGGATTTCTTATCCTATCTTAGAGATAAGATGGATAAGCACGGAAGTTCTATAAATAGAGAGGCCACCCCCTCATTTAGCATAGAAGGAAGTAGTGAGAAATATTGTAGGAAGTGTGCGAAGGAAGCCATCGCTTAAAGGTGTGTTGAAGAAGCCATTAAGAGGTGTAATTGTAAAGTTTCTCCCATAGTCTTGGTGAAAGGCAAGTGAAGTCAATAACACTTGAAGTACCTCATGGGTGAAATTGTAATAGTTTCATGTTAATATTATAATTTATTTTGATATTTCAGATTTGTCATCATTCGTCTTATCATAGTCGATGGTATTCTTGTGTTATGTTGTTGTTTTGTTTCTAGATTACATCCACTAAACTAAATGTTGTGCATTAGTAAATAATCATAGCATGAGGAGTTCCCAGGTGAAGAATTATCATAGTGCCGATTGGTGATGACAGACCCATGGGAGTTAGGGAAGGTTTAATTAATATACTTGGGATTAATTAATAGGCCATTTTTAGCTTGTAGGCCATTTATAGATAATATAAAGGGAAATTAGTGGAATTTGAGAGGTTTGAAAGGAGGATTTAATTAATAAGAGGGTTTATTAATTAAATACAATATTGTGAAAGGGGTAATTAATTAATTAATTAAAATAGGATTTTAACTAATGAATTCACATTAAGTGGCATCCAAGATGGGGTAAAGACTAATTGATTAATGAGCTATTGTTAATTAATCGAAAGGATTTTTAATAGTAGATAATTAGTGGGAAATCACTAATTACAACATGATAACAAGAAGAAGACAATTAGTGTAATTTTAGTATTAAAATTGTGAGGAGAAATTAGGTGTCAACATTTGGTGGCTCTTAGCACATTATGATGTATGGCCTCTTGAGCCAATGATGTGAGAATGGTTAGGAGACCTAAGGTCAAGTCCCATCAGTGTACCATATGTATGCATATGAAATAGATTAGATAAAAATATAGATAAGGACCGAACACCAATTAGACCCTATATTTATTCCATCAAGCAACAACATCAAGATAAAAACATGAAAAGAAGTTAATAAACTTAGACAAAACGTTTAAAACAAAGAATGTGAACCTCCTTTCTAAATGGGATGTGATTTTGATATGTAGATATTTCCGTATACGCTTAACTTAAGCCACCCATGATCAAGTATGTTTGATAAATGGAAGAGGTCTCCTTAGAATGGCACATAGACCATGTTTAAATCTCCTCTTATTACTTTTGGCAAGTAAGGGGGTTTATCAATTTTACAAGCTTTCCTATAATAAAATGCTTTATTGAGTAATAGGTATCAAATATATTACAAGGACATAGTATGTAAATGTTTTTATTAGTAGGAAGTTACTAGGTTACTTTTATAGCCTTCCAATTTTGGAGAAACATACATCCTAGTGAATGTGGGATAAGGGAGACATAGAATTAGGAGTGGATAAACATGTTTTAAAAAAGATTAATTAGGAATTAATGACCCATTTTAGTTAGAAAAGGTTTAATTAATCTATTGGGATTAATTAATAGGTCTTGTTTAGCTTGTCAAGTCATTTCTATATGATATAGAGAGAAATTAGTGGAATTTGAGGGGTTTTAAAGGGGATTTAATTAATAAAAGGGTTTATTAATTAAATACAAGATTGTGAAAGGGATAATTATTTAATAATGGTTAATTAAATAATTAAAAATGGATTTTAACTAATGAAGTGACATTAATTTGCATCCAAGATGGTAAAAAACTAATTAATTAATGAGCTATTGTTAAGTAATCAAGAGGATGGTGAATAATAGGTAATTAGTGGAAAATCACTAATTATAACATGATGTGGGAAGAAGACAATTATTGCAATTTTAGTATTAAAATTGTGCATTGAAAATTAGGTGTCTGCATGGGGATGTACCTAACACGCCATTTTTAGCCTATTTTTAAGACCTTTTGGCTGCAAATAGTTAGTAATGCATGGAGCACAACACTCCCGAAGTTACTCACTTCATACAATGTAAAGTGATGGTCGGGTACCTATCTATTACCTTTTACATGAGGTATATTTGTTGGCTACTAGTCACATTGCACACCCATTTATTAGTATTATAGTGCTTGTGGCTTACAGATTACATGCCATTATTTTTGTATCTGTGCGATGCCAATGTTTTTACAAATCTAACACCTATACCAAAAACAAACACATTCCTACATCAACCCTAATCATCATCCATTCATCAACTAATCCTATCACAAAAATTCATTCTCTACTATCTCATATCCACATCAAATAAAACCATATTTTATACATATGTTTTCTACTAACTCATTCTCTTATCATCCACCAAATAACCCGATTCTTACCATTCATTCTTATTTTAGGAAATTCTTATAATATTTATAGATCATACAAAATATTAACCAACATAGCCTATACCCAATCTTCTATGTTCTCTAACCCATATCCATTATCATCACTCTCTTATAACCCTTCATCAAATTCTAACTCTTTTCATCCAAAATCCTACCATCCATACTATCCTCTTAAGTTTGATTAAAAATATAAATCTTAAATTTAGTATATAACTCATAACCATCGAATTATCGACATTCAATAAATCCTATCAATTATAGGGTCACATATACCCTTAAAATATACAATCAACCTTAATCAAATCAACTTTATGGGTTATTACTTAGTTTGTACCAAAATATAACTTTAATCAAGCTCTACCAAAATCTAACTTCCCAAAAATCATCATTTAATCTTTTATTCATACATATATAACTTCTAATCACCTTCTAAAACAAGCTTATATCCTAACTCTACAAAAAAAGAACCAATCACACTTGAAACCTGATATAGTGTATGATTGGGACTAAAAATACAAAAATGAAGATCCTCTTGAAAATCCTTGAACTAATGAGAAAGTTTGAAATGAAGACGATGAAAGAATAGTAAATCATGAAGAATATATCCAAAGTAGTCATCATGAATTTATCTCTGCCGAAAAAGGAAGATCCCAACTTGATCAATACATTACAAAAAAATAGGGATGAATGTCTCTAATAGCTTTTCATTGGGGAAAATATTCCACCAAAATATGATCTTGACAACCTAATAAACATCATTATCCAAAAATTACCCGAGTAATAACAACCATCCAAAATCCACCATCCCTTTGATAGATAAAATCCATTTACCAACCCTATAAAGTGCTTGAGAATTTCCAAATGAAGAATTGATATAAAGTGTCAAGTAAAACAATGCCATAATTAGTCTTTACATGATCACATTAAACAACCTACCAAGTAGCTATTTTAGCCTTAAAAAGAAAAGAAATATTTATATAGATGAACAAACTTCCCAAAAAAAAATTCAAACAACCTAATGTAGACACTCAAATTTGGCAATCTATCATTTGACATTGTTGATCTTGACATTACACACTTGCATGGAAAAATGCACTCTCCTCACTCTTGCTTAATACACCTTAATAGCCCTTCATTCACTTTATTATCTTTGTATGCATATCTCTTTTCAACCTTTCAATTTTAACTGCATAAAATACATCTAAAAACATTCATGCTTAGGCCTAGAAATTCAAAATATGATTTTCTCCCTCCAATGTAAAATCACCAGCTTTCGGTCGATCCTGACAAATGTCAATCCCGAACCTATTATATGGTGTTGTAACTACATGTGTTGAATTAATCATTTCAATTTCATCACATTATTATGAATAAATATACTCCTTGGTCATCCTTTTTGATGTAACAACATTTGAAAACATATATAAGCAATTAAATCACACCTCATTTGGTAACGGGCACTTTAATAAATAATGCAAAAACAGGTACAAAAGGAACTACAAGCTCCCTAAACTATGAAATAAATCATGAAAATCCATTAGGAAGAACCATCTATAGGTTTGAAGTCTCCTTTGAAATTTATGAGTCTCCATTTTCATCCTACAAATAAGAAAAGTGACCCTTCCCAAGTATTTGAGAAAGTGTGAAACTCAAGCAAAACATTGTCAAAACATGATTTTCAAGTCTAATTGTACTATGTTAGATATCACATTATAGGAGAATGATATGTAGTTTGAGCCCTCTTGATTAGTGTTGGCATCGATAGTACAGAGGGATACCTAAAAACCACCTAAATTTTTTCTACAAGAAATCCTTCTTGCACTATAAGGGTTCTAAGGTTTGAGCGGAGTTTACAGAGCCATTTTAAAGGTGAGTGAAGAAGACCAACACACAAAAATAAATATCTAGGAAGGTGAAGCACATAAGAAGTTGTATGCTAGCACCTATCATCATGTATCACTCTATGAATGTCTTGCGTCATGATAAATATACAATGTGAACACATGTGTGTAAACAAGAAATGTTATCTATCAATTGAAAGGAATAAACAACATGTATTATGTAAATTTCAAACAATGTATGCCATAAAAACAGGTCCAAATTTTGTATTTTTACAAATATTTGAAATTTTTTACATTTTGAAAATATTTCAATGTTATGATAGTGTAGGAAAATAAAGATGAGAAACAACCTTTCCCCAGAGAGTGTGTGTAAAGTGAGGTTCGGGTGTGGAAATGATTGCTCAACAATCAAGTTGAACCTATAAGTAGAGTGTGTCATCAGGAAATGAGGGGGAAATAGCATGAGAGCTACTGATCATATGCAAATGGAAGTAGCTTAAGAAGGTCTAGAATCCTAGGATGTAAAATTATATCACAAAAATGGATAATTGAGGTAACATATGCAACCATGAAGAAGTATCCCAAAGTCCAATGAAAGTGCTTGATATAACATGATGATCATGATGAGGGTCATTCCTAAAATATATCAAAGGTGCATCTGTGTCATGTGTTGTATCGAAATAATTATGTATAAATGGATCAATAGGATGGCACAATATTTAGGAATCTGTAATGAGTATAGTTATGGGGGATGGTGTAACCAAGTGGATAATGAGAAAGAGTAGCCTCATGATGAGTAGACATATAATGAGTTCCATGTCATATAATAGAACTAAAATCCATAGCTAGTGTGATATCTTGTAAATGTAGTGGAGAATTATCAGTGAATGGTTGATAAGCAAGATATAAATCAACGTCAAAGACTACATCATCCCTAAGGGAGTGTGAAAATGGAGTAACATGTTTTACATCCTCATAAGTGGTATGGACCTAGTTAAAGGGATAGTAACCATTATACTTCCACAGAGCTTGAAAACAAGCCATGATCACACACAATCAAAAAGTACACATAAACCAAACACTTTTGTACCCTAAGCCAACACTAGGGTTTTAAAATCAACAAGTGTAGCCTATGGACACTTGGGAAAGATCCTAGATTAGGTTAATGATTTAATTTAGTCAAGTTTGCCAAAATGGTTTCTCTTTTTTGAGGAGTGACTATTTCATTCCTTTTTAAGTTTTAGATGTTTTAATTAAACATACATAAAAAGGATGAATATTGTTACAAGTGAATATTCTAATTTAATTAACTTCAAACATTAATTGCAAAAATCATAATAATGCTTTCCAAAGTAAATATTGATATGAAAATTCCAAAAAGAGAGAAAGAGTGCATTAGCTGATTCTATGTGGATCTAAAAGAGTCCGTGTGTATGAGTGTAGGAATAGTAATATCTAAGACAAAAATGCTTCATTGCTGAAATTTAGACATGAAATTGAGCCTTGTCAAAACCGGATAACTAGGTCAAAAGTGTCTATACAGTCTTGACCCTTTTATATGGTCTTGGACCAAACTACTAACCTCTGGGAATATAATTTCACATATTATATCTAGGTGCTATATATATATATATATATATATATATATTGTGTGTGTGTGTATGTTTTTTTTCTACTCTAATTGTGGCCGAAGGGACTTGATTATCTTGCAACACCGTGGGTATCCCACTTTTGTGACATAATTCCTTGTGTGTGGTTGTGTATCTCTTTTTGTGGGGCTCAAGGTCCTTGGTTTTCTTCCAACACCATGAGTGTCCCATGTTTACAGGCATCTCACATTTTGTGTGACATAGTTCGATATGTTTACACTTGATTCTAGATTTTATGCACTTGTTTTTCACTAACACATAATTTTATACTAATGTAATTACTATTTTCTTACATTAACAATGGTATTGCTATCATTCTTCTTGTTGTCATTTCTCTTATTTTGTGTCATGGTTTCTACCATGTACATCCCCCTTACAGGTACAATTTCTTCTTAGTGGCCACCACATTAGCTTTATATAGGTTATACGTCTCTTGAGATATGGGTATACATATTTTATTTTGAGTTGTGTGCTCAAATTCTTCATCACACATGCCTCAAAAGAGGGGGAAATGTGGGGTTTATTGTAAATTTCCGTAAGGCATGTATTTTCTAGGCATAAAAATATACCGGAGGAGACATAAATACCTCAAAAATTGACTTGAACACAAAAAATCAACAAAATCTACAGGGGTTGAAAATCTACATCCTGCTCGTGACCGTCATGACAGATTATGAACCTATTCTATAGTTTTTCCTAGGGGTATTTTCACTAGATGTTTCAACACTTCTAGGTATTTCATTAGTATTACAACATATTCCTATGTTTTTATACTCATATTGAATTACTTTGGTGGAGATTAAGATTGCATGAAGCATTTCATTCACTCTTTCTCCACGATACTCGCCATCTTTATTTTTGGACACATTGAAGGAATGGGTTTCCTTTCTCCGCTTTCGATTTCAACATGCATAAATTCTACTTAGTTTCTACTCAATTGTGTGACATATGGGAAGAGTTTTAGGAAATTATTTCTCTTTTCTATTGTGTTTCCTAATTTACAAAATTGGGCTTATATTAAATCTCAGAATATGATCCATGGGGTTATGGATAATATCAAAGTAGCTAAGTTCTTCGTAGGCATGTTGGGTTTGTAACATTAAGCGAAACCACTTAATTAAAAACATGTCAATGACTATTTAAAATTGTTGGGTTATAACTTATATTTAAAATATAAGTTACAAGATCCATACACTTCTCAAATAGATGTGAATTCAAAAAAATTAAAATATAAGAGTGACAATGTAATGGGTCGCCCACCTTGTATATAACGTCAGTTGACCTCATTTGAGACTGGAGAGAGATATAGAGATATATAAATAGATATGTATGAGAAAATAAAAAGTTGCTTTGAGAGCATTGTAGATATGCAATAAACATTCAAATGTTGATGTATTATTGATATGTGAACTAAGAAATAAAAATGAATGTAAAATATGCAAACAAATATTTGTATTGTGTGGATGTTATCTCGCAAATTGTAATTCCTTTTAAAAGGTGGTCATTATGGGGATCCGAGGAAATAGTGGGAGTGTTGGGTAAAATTCAATTCTCAATAAAGATAAGTGATATTTCTCTTTGGTTTTTTACTGAAAGGTTTTCCCACATAAATCCTATGTTATGTGTTATGGGCTTTTCACTTTTCTTTGTTATAGATGCAATTTATAATTTAATTTAATCCAAACTGTTGTACATTCATAAACTATAATCCTTGGTTTTTTTATGTGGTGGATATATAATCTGTGAATTATTGTTTATCCCTATTTTCTGAACATGGTATCAGAGCGATGAGTTTGTGGTTGTGTAGGATAAATTTGGAATTTATTATTTTTTGGGTCAAATTCATCTGTAGATTGGATTGTTTGAATTTTTTTAAAATATGTGAAACACTAAGTAGTGTACCTTGGCCTTTTTCGATATATAGGTGCAAAAATCTAATCCCTTAAAATAATTTAAATTTGGAAGCCTTTGTAAATATAAAAAAACTATGAAAGACAAAAATTGAGTCTGTATTGTCTTTCACGACCTCCCGAGTGTAAAGATCAAGCGTTATTTGACCCATGACCATTTTCTTGTCTTTTGCGGCCTCTTGAGTGTAAAGATCAAGCGTTATTTGACCCATGACCATTTTCTTGTCTTTTGCGGCTTCCTTTTTCACCTCGTGGCATTCTCTTTATTTTATGACATCCTTCTTTGTTGCGTATGAAATTCTTCTTGTTACTGCGCATTCCTTGTTCAAAGACTTACCTTGGGTTCCAAACTTGTTTGTATATTACAAAATTTCTTTACTCTATGAAAATTCTTTGTTTAGAAACTTTCTTTATCTTATGGCATGTTTTTTTCCTAATTCTCATACTTTCTTATTAGCTTCCATACTTTGTTTTAAGTGTTTTATTAAATCCCAAAGAATCTCCATTGTTTCAATTATGTGGAAATCTTTTTCTTCATTCTCGTAGAACTTTGTTTTCTTCATTTAGTGGAACCTTATTTAATTCAATACACGAAACTCTATTTTTTAAAAAATCCACAAAAATATATAAAAACTATGGATCTATGCAACCATTTTCAATTCCATGAAACAGTAAAATTTTCTAAGTTTTTTTTTTTTTACATAGCAAGTTCATCTAATTTTTTAACGGATAAATCTCAACTATTAAATCTTACAATATTTTGAGAGTTAGGTTGAAATTCATCTTTATTGTAAGAAAACTAAGGGTTCTTATCGGTGGTGTTGAAAAATAACCCACTGGGAGACAAGCTAGCCATGAAACCTTATGTTCATTCTCCCAAAAATCCCAAGAAGCCATGTCTATCCTATTGCAAAGCATAAAATATGAATTCTTACTGCATATAGGACACTTGGAATCTCCATCTAATGTGTGGAACCAATTGTAAACTATGCATGAAGGTAATCACCTTTCTAAGATAATTAAACTTATCATGGAATTTTTTACAACTCCCATGAAGGGGGATGAAAAGATAGTTAATTACTTAGCTAAAATTAAGAATATTAAAGCACATTTAGATGGTTGCAATTGTGAGTTATTTCAAGATAAATTACTATATTTTATCATTCATATTTGTTAAGAATTCATTATTAGTTCTCACATTTGTAAGTCTTATATTTGTATGGGATGATTAATAATTTATGAGGTTGTTATAAACAACCTACATATATAGTTTTATATTAATGAGTTGTTAAAACAACTCGTGTATTGTTGTGGGTTGTTTCCTACATTGAAGGAACAACCTCTCCTATATATTTGTGAGATCCCATATGATTGATTAATATAGAATAATTATTAATTTGTTTCCTGTGTTCATTCTGAACCAAATTCTATATTTGGTATCAGAGCGATCTCAATCCATCTTTTATGAGAGTCTTGTGGTGAGATTTGTCTCAGGTCATTATTGGCTGCAGATCCAAAATATCAAATCAGTGTATCATCTGCTAAGAACCCAACATATTATATTCTTGTATGAGAGAGATATCATGCACGCATACCAATCTGATTCTACAATGTAAGCATATCCGTGATAGTATTTTCAACACAAGTCTGAAGATCTCTTCCCAATAAATTTGTGGTTATATATGTGCCTACCTATACCATAGATCATTTATAATCTTCAATATTTCCCTTCTGTGACCTACTCCTTTATACGTATATGTGTGTATATCCTAGGTATAATGCATATTTACAATTTCTGAGAATACAAAATTTGGCACAATATTTTATTATCCTAAGAGTATCACCATCCCGTGCATTCGAGGAAGACATTTGAGTTTGATGATATAATTCGGGCTTGCATAATATCTCTACTTCATTCAATATTCACCGTACGTGTCAAAAAAAAATCAAGAGTCCTTTTTGTTAAATTGTGTGGTGGTCGTGTATTGGGAAATTGGGGGAATTGAATTAATTTGGTGGAAAGGTACAAATTTCATTTAAAAACTTGAAAAAATGTTATGTAATCCATTTTTTATTTGTTTACATCGATGAAGATTGCAAATTGATTTGGTAAGTATGTAGTCGGTTATCTTCCGAAGTTATGATATATTTTTTATTAAAGTCTTTACCAGTATAAAGATTTTATTATTGTCTGGTTCAAGTTTCCCGATTTTGTGGAGTTTTAAAATGGAAAAGATAAATTTAATTGAAAGATTTGATGGTAAAGACTTCCACATGTGGCAAGTATGAACCCAACTACAATTGATCGACAAAGACTTATGGGACATTGTCGATGGAAAAATTAAAAACCAATGATGCAAACGAAGGCTTTGTGAAATGGGAAAGTAAGGATCGAAAGAATAATCAATTAATTGGCTTGGTCTATCTGATGCATATTTACATCATATTGATCTAAACAAGGCATCCGATAACATATGGGTGACATTGAACAAGTTATTTGGATCTCAAGAAGGTAGTGCAGCAATGGCACTAAAGCAAAAACTTTTAGGCTAAAGATGGGAGAAAACCAAAATATGGTTCAACATATCAGTAAGTTTCGATCCATTTTAAATCAATTAGTAGGAATAAAAGAAGATGTAGATGGAGAAGATGCTAAAGCAATATTACTAAATAGTTTTCCAAAAGAGTATTCGAGTATTGTTTTTACTCTTAGTAAGATCAATCCTAGTTTGGAAAATTTAATTTCCTCTTTGTTTGATGAGGAAGAAAAAATCAAAAGGTCTATACCAGAAGAAGAAACTATCATGGTTGCAAACAATAAATCATCATTCCAAAAAGGTAAAAAAGTTTCGTACTTTCAAAGAAACATCTTTTGTGTCATTAATGTAAACAACTAGGACAAGGTTTTGTGAATTGTAAGAAAAGAAATCAAGATCTCTTAGATGATAAGTTGGATCAAAAGGCTTTAGCTACTAAAGAATATTGGGATGATTATTTTAATCTTGTAAGTGACAATGAACCTATTAATTATTCAAGTGATGAATATTATCTATATTGAGCATCTATCCTCTTATTGGAGGATGGAGGCAAAGGAGGCAGGAGGACAATCAACATCCTTGAGTTCGTCACTACCTCAGAGGTCACATACAGACTTGAGTGACATCTTTTGTTGTGTGTTATAAATAAGAACATAAGAGCATCCTTGTTCCCAAAGTGCGGTGCAAAGGTGCTTGTGTTTCCCCGTGATGATAATGATTTGTACCATCGATACTATTGCAAGAAGTGCTCTTGATCGAGACTGATTTAATGGTTGATGTGAAATGGTTGAGAACGGTCCCAATTCATGTATTCATCTAATAGGTTGATCAGTCCCTAGATGATGCGCTTCCCATATCGGTGTTGAAGATCAAGACCATGTGTAGGATACAGAGTGACATGTTGCTTGGTTGAGATGGTGTTCTTCCTCACGTTCACACTAAGGGGGAATTTTAGGAATTTATTGCTAGTGCTCATGTTTGTAAGTCTTATATTTGTATGGGATGATTAATAATTTATGAGGTTGTTATAAACAACCTACATATATAGTTTTATATTAAAAATCTGTTGAAACAACTCGTTTATTGTTGTGGGTTTTTTCCTACATTGAAGGAACAACCTCTCTTATATATTTGTGAGATCTCATATGATTGATTAATACATAATAGTTATTAATTTGTTTCCTATGTTCATTACTGAACCAAATTCTATAAGATTAAAATTCATGAAAAATTTAGAAATTCTATTTCAATTTTGAACTCTAAATATCAAAATGAATTTAATTTACTTGATTTGGATACTTTATCTTCTCTCCTAATTCAGAAAATGTTTAAAAATCATAACAACATCAATCCAAATCCAAAATTCAAATCTAAATTTAAAAATAATCCTAAAATAATTGGAATAGTCAAAAGTTCAAAGTTAATTTTGATGATACTTGTACTAAATGTTGAAAATTTGGTCATAAAGCATATGAATGTTATTATAATACAAATAATTTTAATAAAATTGCTAAAGGTATGAACTTCAACAATAAAAAGAAGAATAAAAATACAAATCAAAATAAATATTGAGTAAATAATGTTAAGCAAACTACTTCCCTTTATACTTTTGCACTCTCAACATCAAATGATAATGAATGGATACTAGATAGAGGTGCCTTTAGGAACATGACCTACATGCATGGAATCATCGTAGATGTTTTAGAATGTCATGAAAATATATTTCTAGGAGATAATTATGTCATTCAATCTAAAAGTTGTGGAAATGTAGAGAGAAGGAGGCCAAGGGCATGATAGCAATCCCCCTTTAAATTAGAAATTGGTTCAATTAAATTTTTTTATTTGTTCCTAACTTAGAAATAACCTTTTATCTTTCTCACAAATAACTAAAGAAAATTGTAGAGTTATGTTATTAGAAAATAAATTATTGGTGTGAGTCATATTCCACATCACAAGGTAGGTCATCTCACTTATCTGAGGTCATAGGTCTAGGTGTCATTTAGGGGTCATCTTTTGGATTCCTTTATATGTTAGTGCATCATATTTTTCATTGGGAGTTACTTTCCATTCCAAGAATGTAACTCCCCCTCTCCACTTGAGAGGTCATCATTACAACATTGGGGGTTACACATCAACCTCTATATGTACACCCCTTTAGATCTATAAGATAGTAGAGATTTTGAGCTTAACGAGGTTCTGTTCCTTTTTCGAATCTTTACATACACCTATGTTTGATTCTCTCTCTTCATGAGATCTCTTCCCGCTACCAATTTACACCATAGTCGATGTTCACGACATCTTGCATGATCCTCGTGCTTCATATTTTCACATTATCCCTCATGGTATCAAAGTGCATGTGGTGTGGATTTGTGTAAACAATTTTTTTTCAGGCCTTCGTATAGGGTTATTGGGCTTTCTGTGCAACTTTTTTTGGCTCATGCATTATACTACTCTTCTTTTCCTATGGCTAATGGATGCTTCTACCACAACCTTGTGGCAAGAGAGACTTCTATTTTACATTGTGAGATGCATCTTCACACACTAAGAAGTGTACCCTTGTGTTACTTTTAGCCTTTTGTGCTTGATTTTGTATGTCCCTCTTCTTTTGAATAGGACTTCATGGTGGCCTCCAATCTCGCGTGACTTGTCACCTAATGCGAGGTGATTTCTCAATTATCTAACATCGCATGAGCATACCCTATTGTAATCATGCACTACTTACAAAGTTTCATAGATAGGGGGTTATCACTGTTCTTCTTGGGTGTTGTGTTACTTGTAGACGCATTATTGGTTAAGTGTGATGTCTTGCATTCTTGTACCCTATTCTTCTTTTGCACCTTTAACTTCTTGCTTCCACTTCCACATCATGGAGGATGTTCTTTCAAGACTTAATAATTGTAGGATTTATTTATAGAATCTGCCACTTCTTCTTGGGAGAGAGAAATACATATCATGACATGCTTTCATGGAATGCTACTTTTCCTACGAGGGTCTTACACACTTATTTCTTGGGCTAGTTCCTACACCCACTGATTCTAATCCTCTTGAGGAATTTCTCAACACTTATGACCATATTGTTGGTCACTTGATTTTTTTGTCACTAGAACTCTTCGTATTTACATGGGAGACTTAGATCCTCCCCACTACATCTGGAGCATCTTTCATTCTTTATTTGGAAACCCTTCACATATTTTCTCCATTGTTGATGTTGTTGATCTAGTTGTCTCTCAATTCTTATTTGTGTGATGGAAGTTCCACTAGCACAAACTCACTTGATTCTTCATCTCGATGACAAGGAGTTTTCTCCCAACTATGATGCCAATATTACCACCGATGACTCCTGTCCTCCTTCTCTCCCTATTCCGAGATAGTGTTGACACTTCCCACATCTCATCAAACATTGTGTAATCTCCCACTCAGCGATACATACGGTCATTGCACCAGCCTCCTTTCCACTTCTATTATGCGAGGCCCTTTTCACTCCTCTTCCCTCATGAATAGATGACTTATACCTTTCCGACATCGTTCTTTCATTTGTCGATCCCCCTCATTGGGACGAGTATCTTCAAACTTTTGTCATCTCTTCGTAGAGTCCACTTGTGATGCAAAGAAAGGTACCTCATCCTTCACACGTGTTTCGATTATTCCATCATCTCCTTTGTTGGAAGTTCCCCTTCTAGGACTCTTATCACTTCCACCTTTCAGGATATTTTTATTGATCCACCCTTGCTTGTGGATCCTCTTTCTATTGTGGGGGTTGTTGTGTTGCCTTCACATCACTTGGAAATCCTTTCTGCATGGGTGTTCCTCTTCTTCACTTTGATAGTTCTACACACGTGGCATTACCTTCATCTCTTTTGGACTCATTTGCTAGACCTATGTCACACTTCCATGGACCAGACTCAGAGTTATTCATGTTATTACCTTTGGTTTCCTTCGTGGAGTGGGCAGACTTCCAACACTCTATTTTTAACCTTCCTAATGGAAGACACACAATTCAGTGTGGGTGTATCTTCTTCATTCTAGATGTAGAGAATATTGTGATTGACACTCTTCCGGGAAACTCCTTAGAATTACAAATTTCGAGATCCTTCCATGGCATCTTTGCATTCCTCTCATCTCCCTCTTCTCCTCTCTTCTTCTTCTTTAGAGATTTCCATTTTTTACATGGGTACCCTATATGGCTTGTTAGTGGATGAGACCCATCCTTGGCATATTTCTAGATTAGACAATTTGTTTTTCTATTGTGGTGGATTTTTTCCCACTTTGGGTTTTCCCCATTGTTTGGGATCCTTTTTTTTGCATGGGCAGTACCTCATCAAGCTTTAGTGTCGGGACCCATCTTTCTCTTTTTGACTTTCCACCTCATCCTAAGTTTCAATGAAGGAGATATTGGTATGATTCATATTATACATCACTATCTAGGTCATTTCACTTAGGTGAGGACATAGTTCTAGGTGTCATCTATGGGTCATCATTAGATTCTCTTACACTTCAATGCGTCATATGTTTCATTGGGAGTTACTTTCCATTTCGAGAATGTAATTCCCCCTCTCCACTGAGAGGTCATCATTATAGTACTTTTTACACAATACCCTTTTATATGTACACCCCTTCAAATCTATGAGATAGTGGATATTTTGATCTTAACGAGGTTCTCATGTTTTTCTAATATTTGCATGTACCTATGGTTGATGCTCACTCTTCATCGATCTTGTCACGCTACCTATTTACACCACACTTGATGTTCACACAATCTGTATGATCCTTGTGCTTCACGTTTTCATGTTCTCCCTCATAAATGGTATATGAAAAATGATCTTAGTAAAATTGTTGCTTCTGGTATACGATAATGGTTTATTTATCTTTTATGGATTTGTGTCTGAAACCTAATTTTCTTCTTATCAAAATGATGTTCAAATTTGGCATGAAAGGCTAGGAAATGTGAATTTTAAGAGTTTGTATCAAATGACATGTCTAAACCTCATGATTTTCCTCTCTAAGATGAAATTGTACCATGGATCTAATGAAAGCTGCTTGTGTGGTAAGCAACATGTTGAACCATTTCATAAACATCATGAGTCTAATTCCTCTCACTTGCTTAAGTTAATCCATAGTGATGTAAGAGGTCCTTTGAAAGTTCCCTATCTTGGTGAATCCTTGTATGTTGTAAGTTTTATTGATGACTTTTTTAGAATGACTTGGTCATACTACAGTAATAAAAATTATGATGTTTTGTCTAAATTTCAAGAGTTTAAAGACTTAGTTAAAAAAATGACCAATATGAAAATTAAAATAATAACAACTGATAATGAGGGTGAATATGCGAATAATTTTTTTTATGATTTCTATGTATCATGTGGAATTTAGTGACAATTAACAACTTTGTATCCCCCACAATAGAATGACATTCTAGAAAGGAAGAATATGACCATAATAGAAATGACTAGGACTATGATTCATGCATCTAATGTGTCTAAGTTTCTATGGGAATAATCCATGAACATTGTTATCCACATTCTATATAGGGTTCCTACTGAAGCCTTATGTCAAACTACACCTCATGATATATGGACCAAGAAAAAACATGATATATTTCATTTAAATATATTCATTAGTCCCGCATCCCTCTTCATTCTTAAATCTAAATGACATAAAATTGATCCTACCTCCTACTCTTTCATATTTGTTGGGTATGGTTTTTTCAAAAAGGTTTAAGAGTATATGATCCATTCAAACATGAGATTTTATAAACTAGGGATGTTCATGTTCTAGAGAAACCATTTTTGAATACACCCGTGTCCCCTCCTATATTTTCACCGAGACTGAAATCCTAGAGTTTGATAATCCTTCTCTAGACAATATAAAAACAAAATACCAAGATGATGAACATCCTACTTCCGATTTGATGAAAACGGATATTGAGGGGAGCATAAAAAAGTGTGTCTTAATCTAGAATTCCTAATGGGCTCAAAATTTGGTTAGTAACTCTCAACCTAATAACTTGAGGAAGATGATCCATTGTCAACATTATTATCATGCCTTGAAAACCTTTGTATGAGGTTGAACCTAAATATTTTGAATAATCCAATCTATACGGAATATTTATTGATGCTATGAAAGTTGAATACAATGCTCTAATCAAGAATAAAACTTGGGAGCTTGTCCCTCTTCATTCTAAAATGAGTATTGTAGGATCTAGGTAGCTATATAAAATCAAGTATAACTATGTTGGAGAAATATAAAAATTCAAGGAAAGATTAGTAGCTAGAGGGTTTACTTAGAAACCTGGTTTAGATTATGTTGAAACCTTTTCTCATATATTCAAAATGAGAACTATGAGGATACTTCTAGCTTTAGTTGCTCAACATGGATGGGATATTCACCAACTAGATATTAAAAAAAAAAAAATGGTGACTTGAAAGAAGAAATCTACATACATAATCTCAAAGGGTTTGAGGAACCCGACACAAAATTATATGTATGTAAACTTAAAAAAATATTATATGGTCTTAAACAAGCTCCTAGAGCTTGGTATGCTAAGATAAATAGCTTCTTTCAAGATCTTGGTTTCAAAAATTATTTTGCTGATAATGATTTATTTGTAAAATCTGAAAACAATCATATTATCATTATTGTCTTATATGTTGATGATCTCTTGATTACTAGTAGTGATAAGAATATAATTCTTAAAATCAAAGAGAGATTAAGACAAAGTTTTGAAATGACTGATTTAGGTCTACTAAATCATTTTTTAGGCATGGTTATTTTTCAAGATCACAAATATATTGTTGCATCTCAATCACAATATGCTACTAACTTACTTCAAATATTTAACATGATTGATTGTAAACATGTTACCATTCCTATGGAAGTTGGTGTTTGATTAAATCTAAAACCTACATGTGGTAAAGTTAATCCTACTTTTTAAACACAACTAATTTATTTAACTATTATTAGGTCTGACATGTCCTATGCAATAGGATTTGTTTCTAGATTAATGAAGGATCCTTATGAGGACTATTAGAAAATTGAGAAAAGGATTTTGAATTATATTAAAGGTAAAATCAATTATGGTTTTATTATTATTCTAGTAATAATGCAAAATTATCTCGTTATTGAGATTCTGACCATGCTAGTGATATTGTGGATAGAAAATTTAATTATGAATATGTTTTCAAGTTGGGTGCAGGTGCAATCACTTGGAGTAGAAATAAGTAACCAACAATATATTTCTCTTCTACTAAATAATAGTATAGAAGTGATATGCAAGCAACAAAGGAAGCCATGTGACTGAAAAGACTATTAGATGAAGTCTTTATGGTTTTCGAGGAAGCACTCTTCTTCTATATAACAACCAAAGTTACAATACTCTTGAAAATAATCTAGTTAAACATCAAAGAACAAAGCATATTGAAATACATATGCACTTCATTAGAGAGAAAGTTCTAAATGTTGACATTGATCTCAAATTTTGTTCCACTGAAGCTCAAGTAAGAGACATTTTTACAAAGCCATTGTGTGTTGTAAATTTATCCAAATTTCATTCCTTATCAGGCCTTTCTAAGTTTCCCTTGAGGGGGAATGTGCATGTTAATGCCACCAATTAATGACCTAATATAAAATCTCAATACTATTTTTATTTTGTAAATGATCACAACGCGTGAGTTTACTTGTAATACCCAATGAAGAATTATTTATGGGAGATTATTATTTTATAAAATAATCCATAATCTTATGTAAGAATTCATATGTAAATCATTTTATCTTGAGAATTTTATTTTGTTCTTGTATATCTCAGTTTTTTAAAATCATGAAACTAAAACTTTGTGCCAATTTTTTTCAAAATCCACGGAACACTAAAGTTTTGAGCTGCATGTTTTAAAAATATACGAATATTAAGCTATGTACCATGGATTTTGCAAAATTTGTGGAATAATAAGATTTTTGGAATGTTATCCTAAATCAGCGTTGATGGTTTATGGATTGTAATTCCTTTTGTATAAAAAGGTAATTTGGCATGTTTTTTGGAACAATTAGCTTTGTTTACATGCTAGCCTAAATATTCATTTGATGATTTATGGATTATAATTCCTTTTGTATAAAAATTTGACTTGGCATGTTTCCCTACTTAATATTTGTTATGATCCTCATGTGCGGATTTCACTAATGCCTCGAGGTTTTGGTGTAACGGTTCGTTACATTTGGTATCAGAGTGACCACCTAGGTTCAAGTCCTGGCATGGGTAGCTACGCCGGACATTGCAGTGTTCACCTGGGGCTCATATAGGGCAGGGTGGGGTCCCACTATACAGGTACAAATCTAGATCGGGTCCGGGCTATGGAAGCATGGTGGGATGTTATGATCCTCATGTGCAAATTTCACTAACACCTCAAGGTTTTGGTGTAACGGTTTGTTACATTTGGTATCAGAGTGACCACCCAGGTTTAAGTCCCGACACGGGTAGCTACGCCGCATGCTACGCTAGCATTGCAAAGTGTTTTCCTGTGGCGCATATATGGTAGGGTGGGGTCCCGCTATACAGGTGCAAATCTAGCTCGGGGTCCAGTGCTACGAAATCATGATGGGATATTATGATCCTCATGTGTGATTTCACTAACGCCTTGAGGTTTTGGTGTAATGGTTTGTTACAATATTAACGGGAGTGTTGGGTTTGTAATATTAAGTAGGAAACCACTTAATTAAAAACCCTCTAATGGATATTTAAAAGCATTGGATTATAACTCACATTTAAAATATAAGCTAGAAGATCTCCACACCGGTTAGATAGATGTTAATTCAAATTTAAAATATAATAATGACCCATGTAATGGGTCACCCACCCTCTATATAATAGGGTGATATCATATATATATATATATATGAGAGAAAATACACATATGTTATAACACTTGTAGATATACGCAATAAACATTCGATGATCTAATGTATTATAGATATATGAACTAAGTAGGAAATATGAATGTGAAATATGCAAGCAGATCTCTCGTATTGTGTGGATGTTATCCATGGAATACATAATTCCTTTTAAAATTTGGTCGTTGTGGGGATCTAAGAAAATAGTGGGAGTGCTAGGTGAGATTCAATTCTCAATAAATATAAGTGGTATTTCTCTAGTGCTTTTTACTAAAATATTTTCCCACTTAAATCATGTGTTATGTGTTATGTGTTATGTGTTATTTGTTATTTACTTTTACTATTATGTATGCAATCTTTACTTTAATTCAATATGAATTTGTGTACATTCACAAACTATAATACTTGGTTGTTTTATGTGGTGGATATCTAATATATGAATTATTATTTATCCCCATTTATTCCTAATAAGGAAGATTTTCCTATCCTCTTGCACTTAAGGGGGAGGTTTATAGTTGTTGAATGACTTTGATACCCAATATTCTTACTTGGAAGGGTACTTTAGATCCTCATATTTTTATTTCTTTTCTTTGTAATTCACATGTTGGGTTGGTATACCTAACACATCGACCTATCCTCAACACAAATTGGTGATTGATCACCCATGATTCTTCATCGTAGCTCAAAAAATCTAGAATCTCCAAGGCATAAGAATGGGAGAACATTCTCTTTGTAAAATAAACAAGTGTACTCACTCCGTGTTTTGCATCTCTTTTGGTATTTCATGTTACACATTTATTTGCATTATTACATTTTGAGTTACAATTCAATTTTCTATCTTGGGCATTGACTACACTATGTGTTGTAGGTTTCATTTTAGAGCATGCCAACACCAACACAATGGGATACTATAAAACAAATATTATGAGAGAATACAAAGTGTGTCTACACACTTAGGTATCTTTTCCTTTAAGCATGTAATTTCATTTCATAATTAAAGGGGGAAATGTAGACATCCAAATTTGGTAATCTATCCTTTGACATTACACACTTGTATGGAAAAATACAGTGTCCTCACTCTTGATTAACACAACCTATTAGCCCATCATGCACTTAATTATATTTTCACACCTCTCAGGTTGTTAGTCTCTAAAGTTTAATCAGTATAAACTACATTTAGAAACATTCATGCTTAGGCCCAAAATTCAAAATATGATTTTCTCCCAATGGTCCAAAAATGTCAGTTTCGGTAGATATTGAAAAATGACAATCCTAACCCTATTGTATGGTTTTGGAATGACATTGTTGAACTAATTATTTCAATTCCATCACATTATTATGAAAAAATATCCCCCTTTATTTGAATTTCATGACATAACAGCCTTCATAAGCATATATAATAATGTAAATTACACCTCTTTTGGTAACCTAGCACTTTAAGAAGTCCTCATGTAAAACAAACACAAAAGGCAACCCAAACTCCCTAAACTATGAAATAACTCATACACATCAATTAGGGAAGAACCCTCCTCAAGTATGGATTATATTTCTAGGTTTAGGAGTCTCCATCTTCATCCTACAAGAAATTGAAACTCAAGCAAAGCATTGTCAAAACACGATTGTCGAGTTTGATTGCAGACTTTGCCATAGATCACATGATATAAGAGTGATGTATGGTTTGAGACCTCTTTAGTGTAGTGGAAACATAATTAGTGAAAAAGGGTGCCCACAACTTACCTAACTTTGTTTTTTAGGAACTACTTACACTACAAGGGTTCTAGGGTTTGAGTAGATTTTACAAATCCATTTTGAAGGTGAGCAAAGAAGACCGACACACAACGAGTTACATTTCCATGTAAACGAAGTACTCGAAGTTTTAGATTTAGATTCCAAGTAGGTACAAGACCGGATAAAAGGGCTAGGACTCGTACGAACACTTTGGACCTAGTTGTATGATTTTGACCAAGCTCTTTTTAATAAAAAAACATTTTTAGTCTCAAATCTTTCTTTTTCTACACTCAAACTATCTGGACTCCTCCAAACCCACAAAAAATCAGCTAAGTTCACTCTTTATGTCTTTTTGGAATTTCAAAAATCAATAGCCACTTTGTAAAATATTATTGTGATTTTTTCAATTAATGTTGGAAGTTAATTAAATTAGAATATCTATCTATAACAATATTCATCGCTTTTTATGTATGCTTAATTAAAACATATAAAAATTAAAAAGGAATGAAAGATTCACTCCTCAAACAATAGAAATCATTTGGTGAACCCAACGTGAGACATTAATCTCTCTTTTTAATGCAACATGAGTCACTATGGATTTTACTATATGTGTGTGTTTTTTATTTTTATTATGAGATGTATATGTACAATTTGTAACAAAGAAAAAAATTATTTTTGGAGGATTCACGTGAATATAAATGTGTAATTTCATGGTATGTGAAACATTGAATGATGGTTATGAATTCAAGGTAAGTGTGATACAATATTGTATTCATTGATATGGTGTAGATGTGATACAATTTATATAGGCGCATCACATACCTAGGTCGAACACAAGCATGTTTGAAACTAACATGGAGAAAAGTAGTTATTTGAAAAAAATCTAGTTGACTAAAAGGTTACATACTATCCCCTTATCCCATCAAGATCCAATGTGTATTAATACAAGTAAATTACTACTTGATGCAAATCTAGTAAGAATAAATAGATGAGGACACACTAGCCAATGTGTAGGTATGTAGTTAAAACATCATTTCTGGATTGTGATAGGTAAAAGGTTAGTATAATCCATGAATTGCTCTACTATCGCCTAGGTTTTCATATCCTCAACAAAGATAAATTTGATTCCAGTCAAAAAATTCTCTACTTCTAGCTAGCATCCATAGCCTCGATAGAAATATTGGAAAAACCCCCAAGAGAGATTTTGATATAACTTGAGATTTCCAACTTTATTTTTGTTTATTTTTAGCATGACATTCAGCTATCTATCTTGTTTTAAAGTAGGTTTAGAGCCATTGTGGCTTCATGGAGGACATGGTATTAGAAATGGATACATTATTGGTGAACATGTGATAAATAAGGCCTTGTGTTATTTACAAAAAGAGTATAAATGTGTTTATAGTGCATGTATCTCTCAAAAGATGTAATGCACACATATGTAGGACCAAAACAAAAGACAAAATAAACCAATATATTTTCTTTTCTTTTCTTGTTTTATATCACCACTTGGGCTCACTTAGAATAACTCAACATTATAGGAGATGCTTACAAAAAAATGGACCATGTAGTATTTTATTTACTAATACCTAGACAAAGGTCTAAACACTCACCCGAACCACGTGTAACCACCAAATCCCTCTTTAGTTACTTATCATGATGTGTATTATTTATTTAGCCATTTATCTCACATGAAATAAATAATTGTGGTGTGATAAGGATAACAAAGATAACATGAAATAACATAACTTGATCAATCATTCATGAACATAAATAATCAACAATAGAATCTGTAATCCCATTATGCCATGTTCATTCCTTCTAATCCTCACAATCCATAATAAGTTATCCATAACATAATTAATCCATTACATATACTCACAACTGATTACATCCATAAGCACAACATTCATTGGACACTTACACACATATACTATATATCCTCATATCACTCTCTTATTTACAAAGGAGTGCGATACCTATTTATATAGGGTGGGAACTTGTCCTTCACCCTACATGCTTTAATTCTAACAATAGATATCCTAAATATAGGTCACATCCCTTTAAACCCTTGCTTTAATCTTCAACTTGTGCTATAAAAATCTCGGATGTATCCATGCTTTGATCCTATATTTATCTCTTCCCATCTGTCATTGTCCATATTTGTATGTGATTTACCTGAAGTCGGTGCTTTATCCTTTCCTTGTCTATTTATGGGTGTTCCTTGCTTGCTATGCCAACTCTACTTTTCCTATTTTTAGCCTTCGCTGGAAATTTGGCTAACTCCTGAAACCTTTGCATATGTATGCATGAACCCCTCGTGCATTGATCTCTTCACCCCCTTAGGAAAATATATTTCATGCATTGACTTATCTCTGTAATTTTTCTCTGCTTTTTGTGTGTGCTTCGCATGTTACTCTAGCCTTAGTTGTTTTATCTCAATTCATGTGTGCCCTTATGTGTGCCCTTCTGTGTGTGGTCTTCCACCTCCACTCATGGCTTATACTTAGCCATTTTATTTTCTCAACTGACCCACATATAATATCATGAGAACGTGAATGACACCACAAGTAGAGAGGACTTACACTATCAAGCCTATCTATGTGGATTGCAATAAGGGAAAGATCATCATTAGAGCTACCAATTAGTGCTCCACAAAGGAATATTGGCTAGCCTTTGGTTCCTCTAAGATGAAACACACCATATCAACTTTGATAGGCCCCTTATCCCTCTATTATAACACATGTTTATCCCTCCACTAAGACTAACAACGAATTCCCTTAGTTCCTCCAAATAAAACACATACTCCTTATTCCTTCCTTCACTAACAACACTTTATTCCTCCAATAATAGTGATGTAATTTCATGCCTACATGAAGAACATACATATAATCACGATAAAACAAGATGCACATTAATGCCACATTTTCTCAAATAGATGAAACACAAAACAAATATCTTACCAAAAACGTGAACTAGAAGATAAACATGTTCCAAAAATTATATCGCTTTCATGAAAAACATCATCATTACAATTGAATTCCTTTAAATATTATTTAATGTATAAAGTTATATAATTATGTTCTCGAATACTACATATTATTCATTTTATTTGAATTTTATCTTACAAGGAATACACTTTATTTGGTTTCATTCTCTATTACAATTAATTTTCATAACTCAACTATTAGTTAGAATCATTTTTAAACACATACAAGTCTCATAAGAACCATACTCAACATAAGGATTTGTTTCCCAAAAATCATATTTGCATGACATTTTTTATCGTCACTACATAAAGTAAAATGGAGTTTTCTTTTCATTTAAACCTCCATTCACTAGAGTACATTTATTTTCCTTTTGCAGTTAAATTCTATATTTTAATAATTGGTTAGAGACATTGTTGTCGTTAAATGTGCAACAGGGAAATTGACAATTTCCAAGCATGACAACAATACCCCAATGTTAATTTTTTCAAGTCCCATCATTCCAAGACACCCCGGGTCTATCCAATCAATCCAAATGACCTCGTAAATAATGTAATATCATTACCCTAGGTGAATTATGTTAGTCTATTCATTACCCCTATGTGATTTTAGGGAGTTCTGAAAAGATACTATCTTCTGGCAATATTGGGAAGGGCTATCGCTAGCCTTCCCAGGACTGGATTCAACTCCCTGGAGCGGAACGGAAGGTAAAAATTCAACACGGAGATGAAATGAAGACTTTAAAACATAATAGAAATGATTTTTGAAGGTTTAGGAAAGTTTTTCAATACTTGGAGCAGTCTGAGTAAAAAATAGGGTTCACAAGCCTAGGCGGTACACAGGCCTAAAACAACTGCTGGGCTTCAGAAGAAGATTACAAGAGCTCCAGATGGAGTTAGGAGAAAAAATATATATATCTAGAAAGAGGATTCCAAGGCCTACATTATGGTGAAATAATATTTTTCACAACACTTTGGCGCATCAAGTCTGCAGGTAGTTTTTATCAAGCACAAGTGCAGTACAAAATTAAAAATCTGATTTTTCAAGGATCAAATGGAATAATCAAGACAAGATACCCACACCATTGGATTAAAAGGAAATTTTTAGTCAAGATCATATAATTTTTTTCCAAAAACGTCCATCAGGAGCTCAAGTTATCACTATTACAAGTTCAAGACTTAGCCAAATTTTTGGGAGGACACGTGTCAGCACCAGGAGCCTGGCAGGGATTTTGTGTCCCTCACGTCCCCCAAGGTCAGGGAAACCAAGGTTGGAAAATTTCACCCATCCCTCTTGAATCCCTCTCAGCCCTCATATGACCTCTTGGACCCTCATGTGACCTCCAAACTTGACAGTTCAGCCCCTAGGTGCTTTTTTGAAGCATTCATCCCTTGCCGTTGGATTGGGCGCCACATGTCAGCTCCAGGACCACCGTGGAATTTTATGTCCCTTATGAACTTGATTTTAGGGACATCAGACCTTGAAAAATTCACCCATCCCCTATGGGGAGTCTTTTGGACACCCACGTGACCGCAGTTTAGCCCCCAGGTGCTTATTTGGAGCGTGCATTCCCTACCGTCGGATCGGGCGCCACGTGTCATGCTCTTGACCACCATGGAATTTTATGTCCCTTATGCACCTGAGGTGGGGACATAAGACCTTGAAAAATGTGCCCATCCCCCATAGGGAGTCATTTGGACACCCATGTGACCTCCTTTCAGCTCCCAGTGCTTTAAATCAGCTTTTTCCTCCTTCATTCCTTACCGTTGGATCTAGTGCCACATGTCACCATCTTGCTCATTGTGGAAATTTATGTCCCTCACATCCCTGAGGTTAGGTACATCAAGCATGGAAAAATGTTCCCAAGCCCTACATGTGCATATCTTTTTGAAATTTTTCCAAGTGCCGCTTTTTTCACTTCTAACTTCTAATAGTTGTATGTGCACTTCATTCCTCCATACTTCCTCTGCAACTTTCTTCCATCACTCCACCATTGCAAGAAATCAAACCAGACCTGATAAAAATTCACTCCCCTCCCACTCCATGAAATCATGCAGGTCTCAGAAGGAATCCTCATCAAACACAGAAGGAGAAAATGGAGAAAACTCCATAGCCATGAAATGAGAAGTTGAAGAAATCTCCCAAACGGATGCATGAAACAACAAGATATATTTTTATGCTCATTCCTCTACCCAATTCCATCAATAAGACACCTTAAAACTCCCCCATGTGCAACAGAGCATCCACAATGAAGAAATTTCCTTTCCAGCTCAACAAAGAAAGAAGTGGGATTTCCCGTCAAACCGATTGCTGGATCGAAGTAAGATTGCACGTGAAGCACCAAAAGAAAAAACCCACATAAAAATACAATTTTCTTCACAAATGGAGGAGAAAACCATACCTGCAATTTTGAGGTCCATTAATGGCTACCGTACTCAGAAGCACTGTTAGGTTTAAAAATTAAAACTTTAAAATCTCCTGGATTATTAAGCGAGATGGGCCCAAAATTTCAGAGGGATGATATTGGGAAAAAACCCATATCAAAAAACTTTGTTCCACATCAATCCCACTCCCAAAGACCAACTTTATAAAAATAGTAGGTCTACTACATATGAACTACTATTTCAGGAAAGTCTTCAACAAAAGAACATGCGAAGGAGATGAAGACATTAGAGGTGCACTACAACTGAGTATTCAACAGAATGGAAATTTTTGGCACTTACTAAAAATAGTAAGTGGGCCCTCAAGCACCTGCTAAAAATAGAAATTTGATCCAAAGGAGTGAGGAATGCAGGGAGAAAGGGGAATCAAGGTCACAACACTTAGCAAAGGATCGAGGGAGTTGTTTTTTTTTACACTTACTAAAAATAGTAAGTTACACTCAAAGAGAAGTTTTGGCACAATGGGATGTACACGGATAATAATTTAGGAGAAAATCATTGTTTGGGAGCATCCTAGTCATTTTCACGGGGCATTCAAGATCCACCTTAGTTCATTCAACTTAGTGAGCGATGGTGAGCTAATTTGGAGGAGTTTCATAGTGTGTAAGGAGTTTGAAGATTCAGAGTTTCACTGCATTTGGAGCTTTCCATCAACAAGGATCAACAAACTTCATCGGGTGACATCTCCTCTTCTTCTTCTCTCTTTCTCTCTCCTCTTCCCCCAACTTTATCTCAATTTCAAATGTTCTAATTCTTCATTAGATTTTGCACTTTTTGATATGCCTTTAAGTCACTTAAAAGTGACTTTAGAAACATAATGTAAATTAAGTCGCCTTGCTATTATAAAAGGGACTTAAATATTTAAAGTGGAATATGAACAGTCTTAAGTCATATTAAGGCATATGGAGGGTCATGAGGAAGATGATAAGTCACCTCTCATTCTATAAATTGTAACGCCATTCCCATTGCAAAGGGTTGGTAATTGATCTTGTAGACTCAAGAGTGCATTGTACCTAGAGAAAGCAAAGGAGATAGCCATTTTATTCTACTCTCTTCCCCTCTCAAATTTCTTCCATTCCCACATTATGTACAACTTTGATTTGAGAAATCAATATAAGAAGGAGTTTCTATCTTTCTTTGACTAAGGGGTTTCTTGATACTTGGTGATCAATAAATTCTATTTGGTCTTGTTGTTATTCACAGAGTTTTTTCTTCCCATAAAATAATGTGTTGAATTTTATAACTAGTGTGTGTGTAGGAATATGATTTTTGACCTGCAGCATTAGTTCTCCTACCTATTTTCTCACTCCCCTTTCCCGCTCTATAGATAAAGACTTCCCTAGCAATAGATTACTAGCTTTGTTGCAGGGTCAGTGGAGTGCCCCTGTTGGATCCCCGATCGAAATACCACCAAAAAAATCCACCCTTTCTCGTGCATGCACATACGGAAGCTACTGCTGGTTAAGTAGAGGGACTTAGATTCCCAGAGCGTTGGCAAGAAATCCACAAGTTTTTCCACCCGACAAATTTTCTACAACAAACATTTTAAAATTTACACGAGTCACACAAGATTTTTTTTGGATAAGAATTCATGTTTTCTCATTTGCATGTTCTCACATGGAGCAATTACTTTTTTATCTTTAAAAGCATAAGAAGGCTTAACCTAAGTTAGAAGGAAAACTCCAAGTTTCACATTAATCCTAAAATCAACACCTTATAGAAACATAATTTTGATAGATGAAATTAAATATAAATCTGGTCCACAAATAGCATCTTAAGAGGCATTTCAATTACTTAGCTTTGATAGTGACACATATAACCCTCCACAGGTCAACACTAGGGTAGATACAACATCTCTACCTCATGAGGGCATATAACCACTAACAAGATTCCCTAACAATGGTTTCCTTTCTCGAGACCGTAATTGACTAATGTGTTCAAACAAATTTTTATTGGCTCGAGGAGAAAGGCATCATAACCTTCACAATCGATAACATACATGCATCAAATTGTTAAAACATCCTAGGAGGGTAAGGACTACGGTTGTATTACGGTATCATTGACTTTCTTGGTTAATTGTATCCTTAGGCTAATATTTTGATATAACTACAAAATTTTTGCAAAACAATAGAGCAAACATAAACAGGAACCACACCCCTCATTTCTACTTATATACAAGTCTTATATAGTTTGCATTTGATTTGAATCAAGATTCCCTTTGAGGTACTAACGTGAGGGTACCACCTCACTTTACTGTTTACCAAAGTTTGTTTGATAACCTTTTAATGTCGCAATATTACATTTCCTAATTGCCTCTATGATCTCGTGCACTTACAATTTTTAGCCCCTCTATTATAGCTTAGGTTTCTAAGTCAACCATATAATTACATTGTTTAGACATTACATCCCTCATGCTACAAAAGTGAAACAATTCCATTTAACTACTACATCAAGCACAAGTGAAGATTGGGTTCATAATGAAGACAAATTTTCAAATGTTACTAATTAACAATTCAAAAAAATTATTTTACTACAGAACAAGCATATTTTTATAAGAGTCTCTATCTCGTAAAAATAGGAAATCTACAAACCAATCTTCTGAAATATGTGAGTGATTTTAACCACCACTATTCATGTATAACTTGTGTGCAATGCAATTTTTCAAAAGCTATGAAAATGGGGTAAGAACTTCTAAATAAATCCTAAAAGCTTTGGAACAAACAACTCAAATGACCATCAGATTAGAGATAAGAAAGAGCTACCTATTTACATGCATATATAAAGCTTGAAACAAACAATCAACCTCTAAACATGACTATATTAGTTCTCTACTCCATGAAAGCTATCTATAAGTGAACCTATTAAAGCTCTAGCAATCAGTTTTATGTTTATTGATGTTTCAAAAGCTTAAGAATGGAATCTCACCATTAATGGCTTCTCCCATTTACCTAAAGCTTTGAAAGGATTAGCAAATAACAAGTAAATAGCTCAAATAAACTATGAAATGAATCTAAAAGACCTAAGCATGACCTAAATCAGAAATGAGAGAGAGAGAGAGAGAGATTTCTTAGGAAAAGGTGGGAGGGGTATCCCTCTATTTATAGTTTTTGGATTTGAGAAAAGGATGTTTTGGATGCATGTGGGACTAAAAAGGAGTCAAAAAGTTGATTTTTAGAAAAACATATTTAGAGGTGTGAACAAGATTTTAGGAAGCTAAGTGGTTATTTGGAAAGGTAAGATATTTTTTAGAAAGTCAAATCCTCTTTAGAAAGTCAATAAGAGGGTTAATTAACCTAAACAAGGTTAATTAAAGGGAAACAAGCTTATAAAAGCCGGTTAGAGAGGGATTAACATGGTTTAGGGTGTTTAGAAGAGGTTAGAAAGGGTATTTTACTAACATAGTGTAGCAAATTAACACGAGACTAGGATAGTTAATATGATCTTAGTAATAATATCATGTAGACCAAATTATAGGTCTCTACATTTTCCCCTCTTTGAGGTGATGTATGCGATGTCACTTCAAATAAAGTAGACAAACATAAAAAATAGATATTGGTATAGCAGATTTACACAAGTATGAACATAGAATATATTATTAATTTTTTTATATGTTTCTCAAGACAACATATTTGGCTAATATATAGCCAATATAATAGAAGAACTACTTCCTAGAAAATAGGAAGTCAACAAACAACTTACCCGTTTATAACTTTACGGGTACAACAAAACTCTATAATAATATATTGTTAAAACAATATATTATAACAATTGTAATATCAACTCAACATAATTATAATCTAACTTTTATAATAATGTGAGCACTAATAATAATTCCTAACATTCCCCCTTAGTGCGAACATGGTAGAAAAACATCCACACACTCCTCTGCAGTATGCTCACCCTTGTGGCATGTCCAACTCTGTGACTCATGACCTTGATCCAAAAGAAAGGCTCTCTCTTTCCATGGTTTTAAACAGGCTTACCACAAACCTTGATGTGACAGAACCTCATCAACTATCCACCTCGTGTGGTTTTCTAGATCCTCCCACAAACCCTTTCAAGATCCATGAACTGACTTACTCTGGTGCTACTGTTCACCACTATGCTTATACATCAGGGAATTATGTAGGAAACACAACATGCATATCTCAAAAACAACACAATAGAAGATATACTGAAAAGATTTCACATTACTTCCTATAAGAATCGTAATGTTCTTAATTGTAGTCTCTGTCTTTGATCGCTGCCACTCGATCTCGAACAGCAGAAAACTCGCCACTTTGCCACTGAAGCTTTCCTTGACTAAGCCATTTTGGGTGCAGAATGGGAATGGAACATTGGTATGTATTCCCCCCCACAATGTGAAATTCCACTCATATAGATACTGAGAAGCAAACTGCATCGAAGAACATACTCCTGAATGGATCTTGCTAGTTAGGTCTTGCTGCACATGGTCACTAATGCTAGTGAACATATTCTTCTAGCTGACCATCTTCCAACGAAGTACGGAAGTCGAGGGACCAAGTCGATCGAGGATCACCGCGGCCATCTCTGCGCTCCAACACAACTTTCTTTCCAACATCCATCAAATACCAAACAAAACAGGAACACTGAAAAAGAATCACACCAAGCTGAAACTGGAACACTGCAATACTCAAAAACAAGTACTCACACTGCACACATGTCACCGAGATCGGTATGCGGCCCCGTCGTTGGCGACTGATGAGAGGACGCTGCTTGTCCTCCATCCTCCTGTGCCTCCATCCTCCATCTTCATGCTACTAGATCAGCTGGATTTGGATATGAAGCTCAAAATTAACACACCTTACCCGAACGTCGGATTCCACCGAAAATGCGTTCGTAAGGCAAAAATTTATTTTTCGGACTTAATACAATGACACGACTTTAACACTTGGCAAGACAATAATCCTAAAATCACCTATTTAACAATGTTGACAATACAACTTTTGAGAATTTTGACGCAAAAAATGACTATGAAACCTAAATGAAATAAGGACCTGGACAATACTTATACACAATGTATCTTATGGTTTAGACACCAAAAGTATTGATTTTTAAACAACCTATTTAAAAAAATAATAGAAAATTACTTTTTAATACCTTACAACTATTGACTTGAATAATAAATAAACACTAAAATTCTACCTATAGAATAAAAAGTAATATTTAATTACTTTTTACAAACTATAAAAATAAAGACTCAAAGATTTTTTTACTTTGATAAACTTCACGGGAAATGACTCTTCTTTTGACAACAGATGAAGACAAAATAAAAAATACACTAATTTATTTTTTTAAACAAATACAATACACCGCTTAACATATAAAACTATGAGACATAAAGACTAATCAACTGCAATATCGATCTTGATGTGATGTAAAGCAGGTGCATCGAAGTCTCTTGTAAATTGCAGGAGAAACCCCCAAATCTGGCGCAAGAATCACCATATCCACCAATCAATCAAACACCTTCCGATCACAGTTGGCTATTGAGAATGAACCGCGTAGATAGTGTGGTCGAATATTCATGCATAAATATGAACCACCACTTGAAGGAATACCTCCTAAAATATACTTAAGATGTCTTCTTTGCAAAGGCAGATCTGGCGTATCTAACTGTTACAACCAACAGATCTGTTCTTAAAGACTTTGAATACTGACCGATGTGTTTGTGTGGTTCGATTCGTGTAAACCGATGAGGACTCTCAGACTTTTGAGATTGCTTCTCAATGATCGTGCATGTTCTTTTATGAGTAGACGTCTTAATAGCTTGCAAAGTTCCTTAGTAAATACACTTGAATATCCCAAATGCGCGACTTCAAAATTACAGAACGAATCAAATATGATTTGGAGATAAAAGAATAATGTTGCTATCCTCTCATGACTGTAGGGGCCTTATTGATGTTAAAATTAAGAAGCCATCAAATAAGCGTGCATCATCAATGAAAATTCAAATTCTATTCTGTCGATGTAAAACACGAGCTACTCCTATCTTGTAGCAGAAATTGTGTACCTGGTAGGTGGTGTAGAAAATAGAAATCTATTGCTCCAATTATAATTAATTTTAATCCTCTAGAATTTTTCTCATTCACCGGGACAAAGCAAAATACCACTGCCCCTTTGCAATTGTTACTCTATTAACATACTGGATCAGATCGCTCTGATACCAAATATTGGTATAGCAGCAGATTTACACAGTACGAACACAGAATATATTATTAATTTTCTATATGTTTCTGCACAACATATTTGGCTAATATATAGCCAATATAATAGAAGAACTACTTCCTAGAAAATAGGAAGTCAACAAACAACTTACCCGTTTATAACTTTACGGGTACAACAAAACTCTATAATAATATATTGTTAAAACAATATATTATAACAATTGTAATATCAACTCAACATAATTATAATCTAACTTTTATAATAATGTGAGCACTAATAATAATTCCTAACAATAGAAAATTTTGAAGGGGTAGAAGAGAATTTAATAGGATGAAGGATGCCCCCTCGAGTGTCGATGGGTGATGGAGGAACGCGATCGACGATCGAAAAGAGAATAGAAGAAAGAATAGTGTGAAGAAAGGGGAGATAGAAGAGAAAATAACAAGAAAAGGGATTTTGAGCTATCTACAAGGCATTGCTATATAAACAATTTTATTCATTATATTGCTAATAATCTTCATCTTCGGTCCTTATTAAAATATGAACATACGACAACAACGTAAAATGAAATAAAAAGACACGATACAAACAACTACCCATTGCTAAAAAAAGGCCAACTTCATGTAACATACATGAATACAATGCGATACGAGAAGCAAACAAAATCATTTAATAGGGAAATAAGTACAATCACACACAATCAAACCAACAACGTTTAAGGCGATTGCACAATTTTTTTTTATCGAGTTGCGTAATCCCAAATGTTTTTATAAACGATAAGGGTTTAAAATGACGCCCCAAGTAATTTGTATATGCAAGGAAAGGATGGAGGACACTTAGGTCCGATGAAAAATCAATGTCCATAACGAAACAATACCAGACAACTCGTGCCCCAAAGTATCGACGAAGTAAGTAGCGTAGCTTTTGTAAATGGTTTGGAGATTCAGAGGATCCGTGATTCATTGTCTCAATACGTGTGGAAATTCCAACAAGATATGAGATGAACGTCGTGTGAGAGACACATATTTCAATTGCAAATGAGTTTATTACCAATTTTAGTCCATTTTCAAAGTTTTCACAATTTTTTTTTGGATTTTTGAATGATTTTATAAATTTTAAATTGTTGATAGGTCAGAATAATTTAAGAAATGGAAGATCTCCTAGAAGGACACGAAAAATTCTCCAGAGTGAGGAGAACAGTGTCGGGTAGTAGTAACATGCCCCGTGAGAAGAAAAAAATGTGCCAAACATAATTATTTAAAAATAATCATGGTGATTGATAAAAATAGAAGACAAATAACACCTAGAAATAGTTAAAAATGTCTCAGGGAGAAGAGATAAGCGCTAGGTGGCAAATAGTGCCCCACTGTAGTAGAAAATTAACAAAAATAATTATTTAATAAAAATAATCATTTTTAACAAAGAGAAGAAGTGTTAGAGAGATCGTGACAGAGAAAACATGCCCCAGGGGCTTCACGGAAGCCTAATATACCCACTCGCGGGGTAAATCAATCACGAACAATTCATTTCTAGCAGAGATCTTGCACATTTTTACCGTGAGTGAGTGTGAGAGCATTGGAGTGAGATGGTGAGACTTTCAAGGAGGAGGAGCATTTAATGACATTTTAAGCATGTTTTAGGCTATTTTAGGGAAAATTTAACGTATGTGATTGCGCGCATGCGTCAAAAATATGGGTACATGTAGGCGTACCTATCAAATATGGGTATGCACACACATATCCATTGAATGGGATGCACATGCATCGGGAGGGGGAAAATAGAGACGTGCACGTGCATGCATCGACTAGCGAGGCATATGCGTCAAAATGGGTGAGTATGCATCCTATGTAGATAGGGCGATTAGGTGTAGGAAGGGGAGCGTATGCACCGATATGGGCGTGTAGGTGTCGAAATGGAAGTGCACACATTCTTGCGCATATGTGTCAAAATAGACGTGTATGCATCTAAGTAGGAATGCATGCGCTAGGGAAAAGTACATAACTTACCCTTTACAAACAATAAGCCAAGTATAGATGAAAATAGACTAGATTGTCTTAGAAGAAAGTGAAAATTAGTATCTTAGATGAATGAAAGAATAATTTACTAGAAAATTAGATAGAAGTAGATAAAAATGTAACCCTAACACGTGTATCATTTGCTTGTGCACAATAGATACTACTGTCCTCCACACCAGAGAGAGATACGGTCACCTTGCCGTGATAGAGGCACAATTTGACGAGGAGGATCGAAGATACTAGATATCCTCCTATACATTACGGGGCTAGCCTATATGGTGACATGCCACAAATCACACTAGACCATGGCCTCCTGATAGCCATAGCCGAGCGGTGGCATAGTGAGAGTCAGTGCTTCCGACTCCCCACTAGTGAGATTACCATTACCTTGGAGGACGTATGGCATATTATGTGAGTCCCCATCTAGGGTGAGCTGATTTAGTACATGAGTCACTAGCCTGATATTGATCAGTGTATTCTAGAGTTATTTGGTATTCCAGCTATACCATGTTGCGGGATGACAGTGAGATTATTGCGGTGTATAGAGGATCCTAAGCTTGATCAAGTTGTAGTATACTTGATGGCTTTTGTTAGTGGAGTTTTACTCCTTGAAAAAATCGAAGCTTCATTTCCACTCGGCCTTATTGGAGTGGTACGCGGTTTGATTGACCGCAAGACATACCGTTGGGGCCGTGCATACTGACGCACTTATACTGGGACCTACACTTGATCACATACTACCGTCAGAAGATGGTAGGACCTGCCAGGCTAATTTAGATTTGGACGTGGGACCAAATTGTTATTGGTCATCCCACATGTGTACTAAGGGCCCGAGCTCCATAGGAGCCTTATGTTATGGGTTGGGTTCTAATTGGTGATGACGTGTGGCTGCATATGGGAGACACCTACCATTACTACCGAGAGTTAGATGAATTACAATATCTCACGATAGTATAGAGGCCATATAGACATTTCTAGTGGCCTAGAACCGAGTACAACAACCATTGAGCATTTTATGTTGGGAATTCACAACTATATGCGAGCATTTTACATAGTTGATCGAGTGTCAAAGACAATTTGGCATTACATAGGATTTGCTTGAGGGCCATATATGTGGTATGCTCATAAGGCCCAAGAGTATTATGACATGGGGCCACGAGATCACCAAAGACGGGGCCTTGGCTAGCTATTTATAGGTGGTGCCAATTTAATGGGTACCTTTGAGATAGGTTAGTGATCCGAGTTTTAGACAGTATGCTCCATGGTACCACACAATTTTACCTCGTCAATTGATGATTCCTAGAGCAGCATGGGATGTCGAAGTTAGAGCACCCCAGTGGGGCCTCCTAGCAGTGGTGATGAGGGTGGAGGTGATGGTGGAGGTGACAAGGATGATGATAATGATAATGAGCCTTTTGAAATCCAACGTCATGATGGGGGTGGGGGATAGGGTCCTCCACTATAGCAACCGCACAAACAGGGGCCTAGGCCTTGGCGGAGGCACGTTCCCTAGGCTCTGATATACAGTTGCCTCTAGTAGGCATTCCAGTGAGGATATATGTTCCATTATAGCAAGTGTTTCCATAGCAGGGTCCACTACCTCATCCTCCAAGTGGTGGTAGATATGATAGGTAGTTAGTTGTGCTTCAAAAACTACATGCAGAGATATTTGTTCAGTTATAGGTAATGGCTGAGAGATATCAGGCCATAACACAGTTACAAGTCGTGACATTAGAGAGAGCCCAGACCACTCGGGGTGGGGATGGTTGAGCATGACAACAGTAGACTAGTAACTAGAAGCGCAGTGCTCGAGATATTGAGCCTCTTACATCAGACGCAAACACATGCATAGGGTGTCACCGTACATCGTGACCATGCCTAGGTGTATAGTATTACTATTCAAAAATATCAAGCACGTGCCTAAGTCCAGACTATTACATCGAGACAAAGATTCGCAGACCGCCACTTTGAGACATGCTCATGCTGATATGGATAGATTGACAAGGGAGTGAAAATATGTTATATAGACGACCCACCGATTTTGGGGATATAGAGATTATTCAAGACATCATGAAAGTTGGTGGCAAGGCCATGTATTGCAAGGCCACCTACCATCACATATAGTTCTAGCAGGGGAGAGCAGGTTACACCATTTTATCGGCTAGATGTGAGTAGGATAGGTTCTAGATCACGGAGGTTAAGGTAGTCGATTAGATCGGTATAGTAAGCAAGCTGGAAAATAGGGTGGTACACTTGGAGCCAGCCCATCACATCAACAGCTTGCTTCGTCCTCCAGTTCATAGACTAGGTAGCCCCGGAGAGGGCGAGAGTCATGGTTGACTCTCTCTTTTGTACTAACATATGTATGTATACATGCCTCTTATGAAGGATGATTTTGATTGATGTATGTATTGATGTATCATTTTTTTATCATGCCTCTTGATGAAGGCTCGGTTTTGATTCATGCCCTTTAGATGGCAGATTTTGTATCGATGATGTATATCTTATTTTGAGATAGATATTTACATATGTATATATGGACATTCGATGGTTTATATTGTCATGTTTTAATATGCTCTATGATGATTCACGTTTATAGATGTATGATGAGTGTATCATGGTGATGTATGATTCTCATTTCCTATGTATATTTCATGTTAGATAGTGATGTTGTACCACATGTTTTTATATTGATGATATATCTTTAGATAATATCATATGTTTTGGACATGAGATATTCTGGTAGATGTTAGCATTTGGGATGATATTAGATGATATTGGTGTAGGGGGATAGATTTGTGATCATGCGCAACCCCTCTTGCCCCCATTGATGATATGATATGTGATGATTAGCTTAGTATACATGCATGATGTAAAACTTAGCATTTTTGTATATATGATGTATTAGATGATGTTATATGTGATGAATGATAGATGATAGATGTGATAACAAATAGATGTGCAGTAAAAAAACACAAGCAAAAGTTAACAAAACTAAACAAATATACACCTACAAAACCACACAACAATATGCAACTAGAAATGAACTCATGCAAACTTTAACAATAGATTAAATTGGTATCCAATCTAAGTAAGTAAAATGAATCCTAATAGATGCATATAGCAGATGATGAAAACATATCAATATTTTACAAGTATGAAAGTCTAAAAATGAATGCAATGTGGCACATAATTAAATCAAACGAGATTCAATCTAAGGTAAGATAATTAACCATACTTTAAACCGTACAACATGAAAATAAATGTATAACCAAAACTATACAAACCATCAACTAAAATCAATCTAATCACTACCTTGTTTTTGCGGGATAACATTGATATATTTTCTAATGTTTTTGGTGTTATCTTGAAAGATAAGTTTTCAAGGCTACTATTCACATTGTTTTCGAGGTTTCCTTAAGACAATGTTACGAAGTTTGTGTAGCTTCGTTCCTAAGGGGGTTTCTAAATGTTTAGATTTTTGTGTATCTTTTTCTGAATGTTTTTGTATTTTCTAAGGTCTGTTTGAAAGCAATGTACAAGGAAAAGAAGCGTGGATGCCCCATGATGTGGGAATACACAAAGGAAGAATTCCACGCGTATATGTTCAAGAAAGTGGAATATGAAGGTGCCGTCAATGTTAGATGGGAACATAAAAAGGAAAATCCTTTACATAGATATAAGAAAAAACAAGCCAGATCATGGCCTGGACAAAGTAGACTCGGTAGGGTTCCTAGACCTAACAAGGGAAACTAATCCTAGATAGCGGTGAGAGTTACACATCCATATGTAAGATCAACTTGTGACCAATGAATCCTACTTGAGCATCGAAACCGGTTTTCACCCAAAGACCTCGCCTAATGTGCCTAAATTACATGGTTTTCACATGTGGACAACTTTGCTTTTCTTTACTATTTTCTTGATTTTCTGATTTTTTTGCTTGTTTTTTCTTTGTTTTTTCTTTGTTTTTCCTACTTTTTAAGGTATTTTTGATATTTGCGCCATGCTTAAGCATATAACCACTTGAGATGCATGACATTCATAGGTTCCGGAAGCTCTTCACCATCTGAGTATGTCATTTTATAAGCTCTTGATCCATATTTAGCAACCACCACATAAGGCCCCTGACCAACTAACCTCGAAATTTACCTTTCTTTTCTCTATCCTTGATAGTGTTCTTCTAATTTTCCTTTAGAACAAGATCTCCTACATTGAATTCATGATGAATGATCCACTTGTTATATCCTCTTGATACTTTGTTCTGGTAAACCTTTAGGTGATTAAGTGCTCTCATACGCTTTTCATCCAACAACTCTAGCTCTACTAGTCGAGAAACTATATAGTCTTCATCCTTATCAAGATAGTCTCGGAGTGATATTCTCAGGGAGGGAATCTCCACTTCCAAGGGTATGATGGATTCAGTGTCATAGACTAGTGAATATGGGGTCACACCAGTAGGAGTGCGGATGGAAGTTTGATAGGCCCAGAGGGCGGGATGTATCTGTAAGTGCTAATTATGACCAATCTTACTTACCATTTTCTCCATGATTCGTATAAGAGTTTTATTGGTAGCCTCGTCTTTCCCATTACCTTGGGGGTAATAGGGGGTAGACCATTTGAGTTATATTTGAAAGTGTTGACATAACGCTTTGACCATTTTATTCTTGAAGGATTTACCATTATCAGTGACAATGGCGGAAGGAATGTCGTAGTGGAAAATAAGGTGATTCATAATGAACTTGGAAATTTACACACCAGTGACATAAGTAAGAGGCACAACCTCTACCCATTTAGTAAAATACTCGGTGGCGGTGATAATGTGGGTATGACCATCTGATGAGGTGGGATGGAGCTTCCCTATGAGATCTAGGCCCCACCTAGAAAATGGCCAAGGTGTTGTGATAGGCTGCAAAGCCTGTGCTGGTGCATGTATTAAGTTTCCATACTTTTGGCACAACTCACATTTCTTTACAAAATTACAATAGTCTGCTTCCATGGTGGGCCAATAATAACCCACCCTTAAGAGCTTCTTAGCCAAGACCATACCGCTAGTGTGCACTCCACATATACCTCTATGCACTTCTTTAATAGCGTGAACCGATTCAATAACATCCAAACAGTGAAGCGATTCTAGTCATAGTCATGATGATAAAGGGTGCCTCCTAGGAGGGTGTAATGGGCTATGCGGTAGATAAGAGGATTTTCTTAGAATGGGTAATATTCGGGGAAAGGTGTCATCTTATAGTTATCTAAATATAAGGTCATATTGAGGGGAGAAGGGACCAACAAATTCACATGCCAAACATGACTCTAGCATATCATATGCGGGTACTCGTAAATTCTCTACAAAGAAGGATTTTACTTTCCTAAGGTGGAATGTGTAATAGTGATCCGATAGTAGTCATGGCATCTATTGATCTATTGTGCGACCTTGGTTTTTGTTCAAAAATAATCTATATAAAATATTCCTTCAATGTTTCAACCAATTTCTTGTATGGAATAATCTTTTCATCTTTAACCTTATACTCATTGTTAACTTGTTTAATAATAAGTTGGGAGTCACCAATGACTTATAGTTTTCTGATATTCCAAGTGATAGCGAGCTTGAGGCATAATTGCTTCATATTCTGAAATGTTATTAGTGCACGGAAATCCCAAAAAAATGCCCTTGGAATTACCTCCCTATGGGAGTGATGAGTATGACTCCTTCTCCCGATCCGTGGAAGGTGAATGATCCATCAAAATGAACTTGCCACTCCACAAACTCTTTAATATACATCATGGATGCATCTGGTAGATCTAGACACAAAGGCTCCATCCCTGGTAAAGGAGCTTCTATCAACCGGTCATCTAATACATGTACTTCAAATGACTTTTGGTTAACAAACTCAATATCAAATTCACTTAGGAGAATGATCCAATTATCCATTCATCCCATAAGGGCAGGTTTGGATAAGAGGTACTTGAGAGGGTCAACATTGGATATTAGCTTGGTTTTATTGTTAAGGAGATAATGATGCATTTTTGAAAGGAAAATACAAGTTCTAGGAAAGCCTTTTCAATCTATGGGTAATTCAATTCATAGAAAATCAAGGTGTTATTAAGATAATAAACCACCCTTTCTCTATGGTTTAAATCATATTTGGCAAGTAGTGCACCAATAGCAAATTGGGTAGCTGAAATGTATAATAGGAGAGGTTCACCTGAGGTAGGCGGCATGAGTACAAACGGATTGACAAGGTACTATTTAAGTAGTGTAAATGAATTTCAATAGTCTAGTCCCCAGTTTAATGCAACATCCTTCTTGAGGAGATGTGTAAATGGATGACACTTATCCACAAGTTGTGAAATGAAATGATGGATTTCTTATATCTTTCCTTGTAAAATTCTTAGTTGTTTGAGATTTGTAGGTGGAGGAATTTCTATGATAGCTGTAACTTTTGCATGATCCACCTTTATTCCTCTCTGTGAAACGATGAAAACTAAGAGATTCCCTAAAAAAACACCAAAGGCACACTTCTTAGGGTTCAAACGTACTTTATAATCTCAGAGACACTGAAAAATACATCTCAGCACTTCAGGGTGCTCTTCTCTACTTTTGGATTTTTCTATATATCATCAACGTAATCCTCCATGATGTCATTCATCATGTTATGGAAGATGACCATCATTACACATTGATAGGTGGCCCTAGCATTCTTGAGTCTGAAATGCATGATCTTGTAACAAAATTTCCCCTAAGGGGTGATGAAATTTGTCTTATATTGATCTTCTTTTGTAATTTGGATATGGTTATAACCTAAAAACTATCCATTAAGGATAACATTTCATAACCAGCGAGTAGAATCGACAATCATATCAATATTAGGCAAGGGGAAGTCATCTTTGGGACATGATTTATTGATGTCACGGAAGTTAGTGTAGATCCTTATGCCAACCGGATTCTTCTGAACTAGGACTATGTTGGATATCCAATCTGAATAGTCAATGGGTTTAATGAAATCAACATCTAATAACTTTTCAAGTTCTTATTTGACAAGTAGTGCAACTTTGGGGTGTATCTTTCTCATTTTTGCTTGATGGGTTTGACATCTGGGTGCACAACAAGGTTGTGTATGACCAAGTCTGGGTCCAAACCAAGAATATATGTGTATTACCATGTAAATATATCTACATATTCTCTCAATAGTTCCACAAAACTTTTTGTTCTTGAGCTGAGAGTGAAGCTCCCAACTTTATCATTCTAGGTTCCTCTTCTAGAGCCAATGTTGACATTGATCGTTTCTTCAACAAGAATTTTGGAAGCATCTTCCATCCACGTAGGATCAGGGGGAAGAGTAAGATCAACCTCAATAGGAGGTGTGATATCATATTTATAAGGATATTCTACCTTTTCTATGATTTCTTCATTTTTCCTATCTACTAGGGTCTCAAAACATTTTTCACTATGAGACTTGTGCTTATTCTTCCCACAAGGTTTCCCTAACGTATCCTTATTCTTTCTTACAACCTTCTTACTCAAGCGTCCACACATATCTGCTTCTTCTTTGAAGTATGCACAGGCATCTAGTTTGATCACAAATCCTTTCTTGTGATCTCTAGTCAGAATAGAATCCCTGAGTCCCATGAATTTTGTGAATGCCTCGTTGTTTTCAAAGAAATCAAGTGACGCATAAAATTATAGATCCCAATCTACAAGTTCTAGATATATAAGGGCTACTTGATAATTGGTTCAGGAATTTGATCCGGATAAGGAAAAAATAGTTGAATCGGGGAATAGGTTCGTGGAGGCAAGATCCTCCTAGAGTGTAATTTGGGAATCAGCGTCGTTATCTGAATGAGATGAGTTGTCATCACATTTGGAAGAGGTGGCATCAATCTCAAAGGGTGGATCATCATGAGGTATAATTCTAATATCATGCTTGTTGGTTTTAAAATGAGGAATGTGGATGGTTTCTAATAATCCGTATGCATTGATACCACATCCAAACCCATTGTAACCCATATCATACATCATACAGTGGCCTTTGACATACTATGGGGCCTGATGGCATGAAGCCATGGTACCTTCGGGTACTCTTCTATTGGGATCTTCTAACATTTTCTCCTAAGATAAGAGGACACTATGGATGAATCTATCAAGGGTTTAGGGCATCTATCTCTAGTGCTTTTGAATTGAAAGTAAGGTTTTCCCCATGTCCTGGGTGATACTAAACTTTACGATATTAGTAAGGCTCTCTTGAAGAAAAAACTGCTCACTTGGGCCATATTTTTCCAACGTTGCCTCCCATGATGAGAAAAGGTTAACCAATGAAGGAAAGTTCTAAATCCAAGGAGTGAGTGTGTTTGAATCCACACGTTATTTTATAGCTTATTTTTATAAAGGAACAACAATATCTACATAAGGACATTCATAGGCCACATGAGAAAAACTATGCAATGCCCTACAATGTGTGAATGGTTTTGGATCACCCTGAATGGTGATTATCTATCCTCCATAGCACATCTTGATACATTGATGGAAGGTGGAGGGAATAGCCTGCATGGCGTGAATCCATGGGCATCCCAAGAGCATGTTATAGGGAAGATCTAGGTCAAGGACATGGAAATTTGTATCATGACATGTCAGCCCCACTTCCATAGGAACTACTATAGTACCTACTAACTCACGTTCCTCATTATCATAAGTTGTGATTGTAATATTTTTAGCCCCTAGATCTATTTTTGAATGGCCCAACTTCTTAACTAGCTTCAAAGTGCAAATATTTAAACCGGATCCACCATCCACAAGTACTCTCTTGATCTTACAATGAGTAAAAACTACTTCTAGGTATAGGGGTAAGTTGTGCTCTAGGTCATTACATAGGATTATAGTGCAATCAAAATTGATATGATCATTGGAATCAAGGTGTGTAATCATCACTTGAAGGTGTGTAGGATCTACATCTATGGAGACTCCTAAACTCTACGAGTGTTTTATACAATATGTTTTTATGAGCAGTAGATATTTTGAGGAGATTTAAAATCAATATCCTAGCAGTTTCTTCTCTAACTATTCCATTAAAATGTTTTGACCTTCCGAGGGACAGTAGGGATCTTGTATGATAGAACGAGCATGTCGCGTCCCTACTACACAAATTTTTTTATAAGATCCTAATAGTATTAACCTTTTCATCATATGAATGGATATATCCTATAAGGGAATCAAAGGGACTATCATTAGTTGGATAGACATAAGCAAATCCTATAGTCATTGGAATTTTGTCTGTGATCTCGGCTTCTTGTTATTATCATCGCATGATTAGGAAAGGGCTCTTTGAATATTCCCATTTTCTCATTGGGACCGTGTCTTGAATTAGGGGGTGAATTTACAGAGATATCTCCCTCTTCGATAAGGTCTTGTATATAATTTTGTAGTCTCAAGAACCTATATGTTTTGTGTCCTTTAACACAATGGAAATCACAGTATTCATGCTCTTGAACCATCCGGGTTTTGGAGCATCCTATGGATATGGTACTATCACGGTTGGGTACTACACCATGTTTACTGCATTTGATTGTTTAAGTATGACATATAGTGATTCCGTTAGTGGCATAAATGTACATTTTGTAGGCACCTTTAGGTGAGGTCCTTGTGAGAGCTTTAAAAGTGGACTAGTCTGTAATGCCATTTCCAATGACATGTTTGTTTTTGTTGAAGAATTTTGGTTTATCTGAGGGTTTTGTTTCATGTTTTTCCTTGATGACCGGTTTAAGTATACCCTTCATGATGATATCCTTTTAAATTTGACTACCTTTCTGTATATCTTCTTGAAGTTAGAGCCGCAGTGCATTTAAAAATGAAAGGATATCTTTGAGTTTAGGTTAGGAATGAATATTATTACTAGTTGATTTTCTGGCAAGGCACAAGGGAAACAACTTGGCAATCCATGTTATCACTTTGTAAGAATCCCGTAAAGGTCTCATTAGGATTTTACTTTGCATTGCAAAGTCTTTCCTTGTGATATCATTCTCCATATTGAAGGAATAATGTCACACAATTTTTTTGCTAATGTGGGCCATGTTGTAATGGATCCCTTAGGTATACTAAAGAACCATTCTAATGTCAGTTCTCCTAGGCTATGAGGGAATAGTCATATTAATAAATTATTATTGTACGTGACCTCTTGACAAGCCATGTAAAATTCCTTGATGTGATCACAAGGATCACCTTTTATTTTATATTTATCAAACTTAGGAATGGAAAAATGTTTTGGAAATGGTTGTTGAAATATGTCCTTATCAAAGGGGTTAGGACATAGTTCTCCATATAAGTACTTCATAATGTGTCTTGTGTTACCTTCCTATAGCGTAGTAAGTGTGTTCTTCATTTATTGTAAGTCATGTTGAATGAGTTGCTCTTTTGTAGGTGATATTGGTCTATTTACCTTAGCAACTTTAAAATTTGTGTCATCATACGGATCAAAGTGAAACTCACTAGATTTTGTTTTGAGTTTTTCTTTATGCATGTTCCTACTCGAAGAGCCTAAGTTTGCTAATTTTTGACTTAGTTTCAATATTTTATTTTAAATAATCTCTTCTTCAACTAAGGGATCATATTCCTCATAAAACTTAGGAGGTGGTGAGCCTTTGCGTTCATGCTCAATTTTTACTTTACGTGAAGCCTTATAATAAGGTCTTCGCAAATCACCAATTGGATTTGATGGGTCTTCTTCAACATTTTTATTATGTTGTCCACAAGTGGAAGCTTACCCTATGTCAAAGAGGTTATCCATGTCTAAGAGGGATGGTCGCTCTTCCATTTTACGGTTAATGGTCTTAGTATCCACTTTGTGTTCTTGTGGAAGCTTAGCTCCTAACTTTAGGAATCTTGCGAGTACTTGATCTTTATTATAATAAAGGAGCTCGTTGAATCAAACTAGGTCTAACTTATGTTGTTCCTCAAAAGAATCATATTCTTCTCTACTATGATCGACCAACGGTTCTGTGTCTTTGACTCTGTGAAAAGAGATGTGCTAAGTTATTACCATTGAATGGGAAGGATGCAAACATATTTTCTTCTAAATTCACACTCATTTGTTTTAGATTCCATTTTCGTGATTCTTGGCATTACTAGTCAAATTTATATTACATTTTGTCTAAATGCTTTCAAAGTTGTATGAAATCTAGGTGTATGCATTGTAAGTCATCTGATGGCCAAAATATCCCAATTTGTTCTAGATGTAATGCTATGTAGTCATTATTGTTCAAAGAGAAATCATATGAACACTCTAGCAAATCAAACAATCTCTCAAACTGTCATTTAGAAAGACTATACCCTAAACTATGATTCCAATGAAGGGCTCAAGGAAGATAGTGACAATACCCTATTAATACATAGGTTGAGTTAGAGTACTAACAAGGCCTAAGTACCAAAGTGATATTGACGCAATCTCTCCACGAGATATACTAAGACCAGTTTAAATGCCAACAAAACCTAAGTTTTTTTGAAATATGGAAGTTGTGAATGTGGATAGTGTAACAACACTATCTTAACATGTTAACCTAGTAAGCAAGGTATTAGTATCAAGATGATGTTTCATTGTATACATAAGGCAATATTGACACTCTCAAAAGACTTAGATGACATTGGAACTGAAACTAAGTATAAGTATAGTAAGAAGTTCTTTATTTGTGTGAGTAGCGTAACAATACAATAAAGGGACTTATACCAAGTTCTCACAAAAATGAAAACATGATGTAAGTACCATAATTGTATAGCTAGAATGTGAGCAAAAATAACAACTTAAGGAGAAATAATGATGAACCGAAATCGTAGCAATGAATACAATCTTGAAATCAAGATCGAAGGACTATCAAAGATGCGAAAACGTATTTACACACTTTAGACGTTTAACAACCCAGCCACAAACATGGATGGGCGTAAACAAACAAAAAAGTGGTGAATATTATCCTTGATAAGACTTGTGGGGTATGCCTCCTTCTCATCCCAAATGGGAAATGAGAATGCAAGGGTATAGATCAAAATATGAAAATAAACTAAGTGCCACTTGGGTAGAGTTTCACCTTGTCCAAAGGTGAGAAAGAAACCAAGCTAAGTGATACGTCATTTAATTTCGTGATGAAAGAAAATTAGATCTAAATCAAGTGGACTTTTTCCTTGTTCGAAAAACAAGGTTCAAACTCCAAGTAAGTCATCACTTCATGATGGTTCGACAAGACATGACAATGGACTAGCAAAGTGGGCTCCAAGACAAAATGGCTTTCCTAATAAGATCACTCAACTAGGTGTCAACAGTTTGTCTAAATGCGAGCTTGATTTACCCAAAAAGTCGCACTAACTAGTTTGGGAGTATCTTGGCTTTACTTTACCCCCTTTTGATACAATGAGAAACTAGTGTGTTTAGTTGTATCGTCACTGGGGTCGCGATATAGACAACTTTGACTCTAACTTGCAATGTAAAATCTAGTCAAGTGGGTAAGCAAATCACTTCTGTTTCATCCATGAGGTTACTCAAGTGGATTACTTTAGGGTTCTATAACCACCCCCATTGTTATATCTTAAGGCGTTATGCCAAATGGGTTATGTTCTAGTTGAGCGGATAGGGAGGTACCCTTTTCTAAACATGCAATACAATGTGATGTGAAGTGGTGTGTTTTTTATCTTTCTTAGCTTAATGTGGTTTTAAGTAGCACACCATTTTGGTAACTTAGTAAACATGTATTAGTGGGTTTCATTTTTGCAACTCCTTTCTTCGACAAGCATTTTTGGTTCTATACGTAAATGGTTAGTAGTTTTCCACAAAAGATCATGATATCAAGAAAGAGAGTTTGTGTGTTACTTTTGATTCCTAAGATCACCAAAACGGTGCGAAGGAAGAGCATACACAATGTAGAAAATCAACTAAAACAAGCTTTATGGAAAATAATTTAAGTGTTTTTGTAAAATTTTGAGTTCATTTTAACCAATTTTGAAAGATCAATCCATTTAGGAAGCATAAAGTAAGTGTTTTGAAAGTAATAAGAAGGTTTTTAGAAGTGTTTTTGATTCCCAAGATCACCTAGAAGGTGCGAGGGAAGAGCATACACACTTCAAAAATCTCTTTCTAACTTAGAAAAATGAAACACTTAAACTACATTAGTAAACAAATAAAAAATAAACCTACAATCACTTGTTAGAACCTGCGAACAACCAAAAAAAACTCAAAAAATTGATCTTACAACTCGAAGAGAAATTCTAATTTTTAACTCAGACACCTATGCACCCAGAACAACGCATGTACGTCCTAGCCAACAGATCGCACGCACCTGGACAGACATGTACGTGTGACATAAATTTAGGATAGTAAGGTCCAACACCTGTGTGGGCCAAGAGACAGGTATGTTAGGGTTTTAACGAAACATCTCCTTCCCAACAGATACACTTGCAAGCCAAAAGATGAATCAACACAATATGCTAAAAATACACATGCACGTCCAAAGGCACAGTTACGTGTGATAGTCAATGGAAATGCCAACAATTCGACAGGTATATGGCCCTTTTTAAATGACCTATCAGTGAAAAATATGACCAGACGGGTGTGAAACCAGTTCGACAAGTGTGCTAGGGTTTCGACAGAGATGTGCTGATCCACAAAACAATATGCATATCCCCTGTAAAACCTACAAAAGTTATGGAAATGAAAAAATTCAACAATCAAATAGGTTAGTTATTAATCAAAGAAACCTATTTCCGATTTAGACGTACAAAATATGTATGAACCATGATGATTTAGCTTACTTAAAAAATGAAATCAAGTGAATAACAAGTTATTTCTCCTAGAAATCATGAAAGTGAATTTTAAAATCTTGGAAAATTCTCCTAAAGGACAATGGTTCAAGTCTCACCGGACGTGCCAAATGTGTGTAATGAAAATTTTGCAAAAGCTATGACAATGGGGTAAGAACTTCTAAAAAAACCCCAAAATCTTTGGAACAAACAACTCAAATGACCATCAGATTAGAGATAAACAAAGAGCTGCCTATTTGCATGTATATATAAAGCTCGAAACAAACAATCAACCTCAAAACATGACTATATTAGCTATCTACTCCATGAAAGCTATCTATAAGTGAACCTATTAAAGCTCTAGCAATCAGTTTGTGTTTATTGATGTCTCAAAAGCTTAAGAATGGAATCTCACCATTAATGGCTTCTCCCATTTACCTAAAACTTTGAAAGGATTAGCAAATAACAAGTAAATAGCTCAAATAAACTATGAAATGACTCTAAAATACCTAAGCACGACCTAAATTAGAAATGAGAGAGAGAGAGAGAGAGAGAGAGAGATTTCTTAGGAAAGGTGGGAGGGGTATCCCTCTATTTATAGTTTTTATTTGAGAAAAGGATGTTTTGGATACATGTGGGACTAAATAGGAGTCAAAAATGTGATTTTTAGAAAAACATATTTGGAGGCATGAACATGATTTTAGGGAGCTAAGTGGTTATTTGGAAAGGTAAGATATTTATTTAGAAAGTCAAATCCTCTTTACAAAGTCAATAAGAGAGTTAATTAACCTAAACAAGCTTAATTAAAGGGAAACAAGCTTATAGAATCTAGTTAGAGAGGGATTAGCATGGTTTAGGGCATTTAGAAGAGGTTAGAAAGGGTATTTTACTAGCGTAGTGTAGTAAATTAACATGATACTAGGATAGTTAATATTATCTTAGTAATAAGATCATGTAGACCAAATTATAGGTATCTGCATAACTAATCAATCCAATATAACAACACACATTTATTTAACACTATATAGTCTTCACACTAAAAACATTATTCCTAACATTCCCCCTTAGTGTGAATATGGTGGGGAATTATTACACTCACACACCTAATATAAAATATCTTCATCACTCTGATTGTCTAAGTCTTTCTCATAATCTTCCTCTTCATCAATTTCTCCAATTTCCATTGCCATGTTTGTCATCTTTCCATCAAGGAGATCTTGTGCTCATTGTTTACAATTGAAGCATATGCCCTTGCTTTTTACAATAAAAACATGTACTTTTAGTCTTTACATGTTTAGATTTCTAATAAGAAGTGTTGGGCTTAGTCATTATAGACAACAATTTCTCTATATCTGAGTCTAAAGCTTTGTTCTTGTTTCCCTCTTCAAGCAATGTAGATATGATATTTTCTAGATTTGGATTCAACTTGCTTAAAGTGAACACTATGTTTGACATACTGTTGGGCATGTTGTTTAATAGTATTGCTTTTGCATCATTGTTTTTAATGGCTTCATTTATTCCTTCTAGTTGTGTTATAAGAGAGCGGAACTTGTTGATGTGAGCAACTATATCTCCCCCTTCTTCCATTTTTAAACCGAATTTTTGGCTTCATCATGATCTTTGCATTACTTGTTTGTGAACAAAGAGGGTATTCAATGTATCCAAAATTTCTTTAGAGAATTTCTTTAAGATGATATGATGTAAATATGGCTTAAAATTTCCTAAACCAATGGTGGATAAGGACTTTCTATTCTTGATCTTCCACTTGTTGAGATCATCACCACTAGTCGGTCGGGTAGTAGTGCCATCAACAACATCCCATAGATCTCTTTCAATTAAAACAAATTGTGTCTATAGTTTCCATGTGTAAAATTCTTTTTGATCAAACTTTTGAATAAGATTTTACCTTTCGATATTTTCTCCCCACAATTTTAAGCGACTCGGTAGGCATTGGCTTTAATCGATATTACGTCCTTTACAACAAAACTCCTCACACAATTAAGAATTTACAAATTGACTTTGACACGAGCACTTTACTTTGAAAAAATAACCCTCTTTTTTTTTTTTGTTCTACCCTTGATATATACTTCAAAAAAATTAATACCCACCATTAAAGAAAATCTAATAATGGAAAATAAATTGGGACTCCAACCACAACCTTGAGTTCGGGGTTTCAAGATTTTATTGAGATACCTTTTCCAAATGCCTAAATCAGAGATATTGATGAGGAAGGAAGTCGTGTGGCTGAGATGAGATGGGGATGACCTCATTTAAATGCATGTAGGGTTGATTTACACCCAGAGAGGGCCACAATGAAATAAGTGAATGCATGTTACAATTTTTGATGGCATGTATTTAGCTTCAAATTCTTGAGGAATACTTCGCCTTGTGTTGGTTTTATAAGGAGGGTGATTTAGATCTGCATGAGAGTTGGATCTAAATGCTAATTAGAAACTATTAAAGAAATTTTGAATGGGATACATGGGAAGACTTGTTATTATCCACTCTGATTTGGAGCCTTTGTGTCTAGTGTATGCCAAGCACTTCATCGAAGTATTCCATGAATCAAGACATAGTTATGAAATGATGTTTAATGATCTGATTTGGACTATAAAATAAAAAATGATACCAGATTTGCACATGATCTACACTGCCTTTCTACTTATCATCAAGAAATAATTTCCTATCTAATGAAGACTTCCACATGTGGTCTCAATGTGTGTAGTTTGATATGTTTGAGGCCAAAGAAATTTTTCAGAGAGGTTAGGGGAACCTTCTCTAATACTAAATGAAGACGAAGATTTAGATGTTATTAATTAACAATTCAAAAACTCATTTTATTGCATGGAACAAGCATACATTTATAAGAGTTTCTATCTCCTAAAAAATAGGAAATCTACAAACCAATCTTCCTAAATATGTGAGTGGTTTTAACCACCACTATTCACGTATAACTAATCAACCCAATATAACAACTTACATGAGACTTGAGTTGTTATTACCCACATTTATTTACCACTATATAATATTCACACTAAATACATTATTCCTAACACATACATATCTCAATGTAAATGGTGGTTTCTTAAGGAGGTCACTCAATAACAAGAAACGTCTCTTTTTGTATCATTTTTAGATCGATACTTCTCTTAGATCCCATTAAGGGAGGATGACATACGGATAACGATGTTTGAAGGATAACATTCTAAAGGATCACTAGATTATAGTTGTCTCGTTGTCTTTCGACTAACATCCTAACATTGTTAAAGCATTGCAACTCTTATAAGTTAATTTTGTGTCATTTTTCTATTAACATACATGTTTTTATGGTAACTGAATTTTTGATATTATTTCCTCTAAGCTAGGAGGTACCACCGAAAAGAGTTTGCGAGAATCGAATTGGAAACGAGGCACCATGAAGTAGTTGCACTCCAACGAAATCGTGAAGTCTCCAAATGATAGCAAAGGAAAAAATGATCGAGTAATGGAAGAACTTGCTCAACGAAACAAAGCTTGCATAAAGGAAAGATAGTGAAGTGTCTTGGAATGCTCATAAATGAATAGAAAAGGGGTACATATAGGGTGTTGAGTAACCCTAGTGTAGAACACATATGAAACCCTAAACCTAATCCATGTGAGATGACCCTCCAACATGAGAGGAGGACACATAGGATAACTCACACTAACACCCCCCCTTCATCGAAGCTGGGTAGTGGCTGTGATGAGTTAGACGGAAGAGGAAGACACTCCTAAACAACTAAGAAAGATGTGTCAATGGGGCCCGACAACTAAAGGCCTGATAAGGTGCCCATATACAAACACAATCTTCCTAGAAGAAGAAGAAGAAAAGAAGGACTACATAGCCCTAAGAAGATGGGCAGATGTAGAAGACCTCACCCCAAGAAGAGACCGTAAGTGAAGAAACTTCATCTCAGTGAAAGGCTTGGTGAATAAGTCTACAATCTGATCAGTTGTTTGAATGTACTGAATGTCAATGATACCATCATGAATAAGCTCCCGTATGAAGTGCATATGGATCTCAATGTGCTTCATCCACTGATGCTGAACTAGATTTCTGTAAATAGAGATAGTGCTCGTGTTATCATAGTAGATAATGGTAGGCCACCGAAAGTGGATGCCAAACTCTGTCAGAATACCCTGTAGCCAAATAGCTTCGTGGCGTGTTAATCTCCTCTCATGTTCTCGCCTCTATAGATGATATCACAATTGCATTCTAATTCTTGCTAGACCAACTAATAGGACCCGAACCAAGAGAGAAACTATAGCCAGAAGTATATTTCTGATGATCTAAGTCACCGGCCCAATCAGAATTTGTGAATCCAATCAAGTCAATATCAACCCCTCCATGATAGTGTATGCCATCAGCATAAGTGCCACGAACATAATGAAGGATCCATTTAGCTACTTTCCAATGTAGCTCATGTGGCTCCTACATGAATCTAGACATGATCCCAACAACATATGATAAATTTGGTCGAGTGTGAGTCAAGTAGATCAAGCTCCCAACTAATTGTCGATAAAGAGTACCATCAACCAAGGGAGTAGAGCAATCAAAACCAACTTAACCCCTAAAGAAAAGGAGTAGGAGAAGACTTGCAATCGGACATCTCAAACTGAGCTAGAAAATCAAAAGCATGCTTAGGTTGTGAAATCAAGATTCCCGAGTCAAATTGTGAAATCGGATCCCAAGGAAGTAATGAAGCGGACCTAAGTCAATCATGGAAATTTTTTTGCTAAGGCGATCTTCACAAAATCAATAATAGAGGAAGGGCTACCGTGATCAATAAGTCATCAACATATAGAACAAGAATGAGTATGGAGCCATCTTGCTTTGTAGAATATAAACATTTGGATCAAAGTGACACCTAGTAAACCACGATGTAAGTAAGAAGGAGTCGATCTTGGCATACCAAGCCCGAGGGGCTTGTTTAAGGCCATAAAGATACTTCTTTAACTTACAAACGAGGGAGGAATCTTGGACATAACCCAGAGGTTGTTCCATATAGATCTCTTCCTCTAGGTCACCATGAAGGAAGGCACTCTTAACATCCATTTGATGGACTTTCCATCTGTTCACTACGGCAATGGCTAGGGTCAGTCGAATAGAAGTCATATTCGCAACCGAGAGAAAAGGTTTCTGTATAATCAACCCCAGCTATCTAGGAGAAACCCTTAGCTACTAATCACGCTTTAAAATTTTTGACGTCTCCATCTACTCCATACTTTGTTTGAAACACCCACTTACACCGAACAATTTTTCTTCCTTTCGGAAGAGTGGTGAGATCCCAAGTATCGTTCTTCATGAGAGAGGAATACTCCTCATCCATGGTAGAATCCCACTCAGGAATACCAGAATCCTCCCAAAAATACTATGGATTAGAAGCAGAGGTAAAGAAAGAGTGGGGTCCAACGAAATATGAGCGAGTATGTCTCATATTCAAGTATCTCCAACTAAATCTCCAGCACTTTACAAAGCTTTCCTGGCCCAAAGGGGACCAAGAGGATCAAGCTCAGAGTTGGAAGATTCTTCACTTAAGTGAGAAGGGACATATTCCTCATCATCACTACTGTCAGAATCAGAAGACTCAAAGATCTAATGGTCGGGAGGATCCGGAAGAGGAGCACGCTCAACAATATCATCATTTGATGAGTCAGAATCTGAATCAATGAGCTGAAGAACCTCAATAGGTGGAGAAGTAGAAGTTGAAGAAGACTCATCGAACTTAACACTTCTCTCAATATATAGCTCATGAGAAGTAGAATTCATCAATCGATATCCCTTCACGCCATCAGGATACCCTACAAAGATACAAGGTTTGGATTGTGGTTCCAAGGCCTTGTGTTTCTTCTTGGGAATTTGAGCCATAGCCTTGGATCCAAGACTCGAAAGTGCTCAACATCAGGCTTGTGTCCAAACTAGGCTTCAAAGGGTGTCATCCCTCTTACTGGCCTTTTTGGAAGACGATTACGAATGTAATTTGTACAATTCACTGCTTCGGCCCAATACTGTGGAGGAAGAGACTTGAGTGAATCATACAAGTGGTCATATCCTTGAGTATGGTTCTTTCTTTCTGTGACTCTATTCTGCGAAGGGCTATAAGCAACTATATGCTGCAGAGAGATCCCTTCAGAAGTACAGAAATCCATGAACCTATTGTTTACATATTCACCTCCATTGTCAGTTTGAAGAACCTTGATAGACCATTCCACCTATTTCTCAGCAAGAGCCTTAAAGTCCTGAAAATGTTCAAAGACTTCAGACGTACGCTTAAGAAAATATACCCAAGTGTATCGCGAATAGTCATCAATGAAGGTTAGCACATAAAGAGATCTAGTAAATGAAGGAGAAGGAAATGGACCAGAAACATCGCTATGAACAAGATCCAAGGGACGAGTGGCTCTCCAGGATTTTCCTTTGTCAAAGTTCTTTTTAGGATGCTTTCCAAGGGTACAAACCTCATAAAGACCCTTAGAAAACTTGACGCGAGGCAACCCATTGACCATTTCATTTTGACTCAATTGTTCAAGATAGCGATAATTTAGATGTCTGAAATGCTCATAGCATAGCTTACTAACCTCATTTACATGAGTGAGCAAGGCGGTGGGAATAGAATCAAGTAAAGTGGGATAAGGTGTACAACCGTGAACGGTGATCCGCCTTTCCCTCAGCCATTTGTAGTGTCATTGTTAAGCTCACGAATGATCACCAAGTTAGGACCAAATTCCACTCGCATTCCTTCACCAAGGTGAGTAATTTGGTAAACCGATAGGAGATTGGTAGAGAGATCAGGAACACTTAACACTTGGTTAAATGTTCCCCCATCCATCTCTACTGATCCACTACTAGGAAACCGACACAGTCGTGTCATTACCCATCGTGATTTGGGACATTCCACAAGGTTCGATGTTGGAAAACTCAACATGTGAAGAACCCATGTGGTGCAAGGCACCGGAATCTATAATCCATGTCGATGAAGGAGTAAATTTAACTACAAGGGCCTTTCCTTTCTTCTTATCATTTTTGGTACCTTTTGCAGCAGAAGACTCAGCCTTCAGAGCACTTTGTTTTATGGATTCAGGAACACTTATTTTATTTTTCTCAAGTAAATGAGATAAGTGATCAATCTATTTCTTAAAATAGTGTTGGTCGTTGTGACCAGTCTTCTTGCAATAGGAACACGAATACTTGTTTTTTTGTGCCTTAGGCTCAGAAGTCGAAGTGTTTGTGTCATTTTTAGGTTTGATCTTGGTTTCTTTCTTAGGTTGATCCTTTGTTTCCTTCTTCTTTTCAGTCTTCTTTCCTTTGCTAGTACTTGCTACAAGGGCATGTGACTTGGACTTGAGAGACCCCATTTGAATGAGTTTGTCCTATTCTCGAATGAGTTGGGATGAAAAATAGTCAAAGGAGGGCATCATCCAAGTATCACCCAAAGTAGCTTTTGTAGCGTAGAAATTTGACATGAAGACAGAATATTCGGGACCTAGCTTAGAGAGAATCGACAAGATCAATTGAGAATATTTCTTTTCTACTTGACATCCTTTTAACAATAATCTAATGTGGACAAATTTCGAGAAGAAGGCTTGTAGGTTTTCAAAGTCACTCGGATTTATCCCTAGTAGTTCATTTTCCAACTCATGCGCTCTCATGTCATCTAGTTGTCTAAACATCGCATCCAACGTTTTCCACGCATATGTAGGTGTTTCAAATGCCTCAATGTGGAAGAGCAAGTTAGGAGAAATGGACATGTAAAGAAGACCTAAGGCTTCATCACTACGGTTTAACCACTTAGATTTTTCAGGTTCGTCGTCTAGTTCAGTCTCAGTTCCCATGGTGATGTGGAATAACCCTTTAACCCTTAGTTTCATTATTATTTTTGATCTCCATTCGAAAAATTTGAACGGTGTAATCAAAAGAATTGAAAGAGCATCCATAGTGAGAGAGAAAGAGAAATAAATGTAGAAAAGAAACACAACCACCCAGGACAATAACAACCCCCTGCTTTTGGCACTTTATAGTTCAGTGTGTTGATTACAACTAGATGCGATGTGTTCCGAGAACTAGTTTTTCACTCACCTTGCAATTAGTGTAATAACACGCAATGGTGGAGACAACAATCAAGGTTCGTAGGGCGCAACAGATCGACACGGCAAGTAAAAAAATAGAAAGGAGGCAAAATCCAACCCTGGTGGTGAGAAAAAATGTCTCACGTCGCACGAAAGAACCTCTTTGTTGTAAGACTGTGGCAGACATGCTCACAAGTCCACGAAAAAGGAATAGAACAAAGCTCAAAAAAATGAGCTGAAATAAGCAATACAAAGACACCCCTAGAATGCGACACTTTATAAAATTAGTGCATTTACAAAGCTAATGATCCCATCATCTAGAGTACGAAAAAACATGCAACTTTGACTAAAGAAGTTCTCAAAACCAAGCAATGAGTCAAAAGTTATAAGCAAAAACCAATTCCCGTAATTGATGAGAAAAAGCCAATAAGCCTACACTAGGGTTACTCAAAGACCCTATATGTACCCCTTTTCTATTCATTTATGAGCATGCCAAGACACTCCGCTGTCTTTCCTCTATGCAAGATTTGTTTCTATTGAGAAATTTCTTCCATTACTGATCATTTTTTCCTTGCTATCGCTGGAGCTTTCATGATTCCGTTGGAGTGCAACTACTTCATGGTGCCTCGTTTCTGATTCAATTCTCGCAAACTCTTTTCAAGAATGAAAAAAATGCAAGCAGAGCCACACCCAAAGTGAAAAAAGGCGTATTGTATTGTATTTTGAACAGTTTGAGCAGTTTGAACAGTCCAAAAATGGTCAGAGGGACAACAGTTCGTTGATGAGCAACCACGACTGAAGAACTCAAAGATCCTGCAACCACAGACAACATGCATATCCTGCAAAAACCAGAGAGCTTAAAAAAATTTCACTTCCATTTTAATAAATGAAAAGAATCTCTATTTTGGATTTTGATACATCCAACTAAAAAAGTTTAAAACCTGATTTCTCAAGGTATTTTGAAAAACCTGCACATGCACAAGAAAAAAACACAAAAAATATTTCCGAGAAAGCTTGTTAGAGATATTAGCAAGATAATTTCTAGAAAATAGTGATCAAAAGACTTGCATGCAGAGTAAAATAATGAAACCAAGTAAGAGTAATAGCAACAAAAAACAAATCGAGTGCACATTTACCCGATCTCAGCTCTGATACCATGAAAAGAGTTTGTGAGAATCGAATCGGAAATGAGGCACCACGAAGTAGTTGCACTCCAACGGAATTGTGAAAGCTCCAGCGATAGTAAGGAAAAAATGATCAGTAATGGAAGAACTTGCTCAACAGAAACAAAGCTTGCATAGAGGAAAGACAGTGGAGTGTCTTGGCATGCTCATAAATGAATAGAAAAGGGGTACATATAGGGTCTTTGAGTAACCTAGTGCGGAACACATATGAAACCCTAAACCTAACCCATGTGAGATGACCCTCCAACATGAGAGGAGGACACATAGGATAACTCACACTAACACCAACAAGTGTTGATGTAACTAGGGTCATCCTTACAATTTCAATTCTCTATGTTATGAAGGTGATCACACATAAGGGCATTCCACACAAGAATTTTACTCTAAGATCATCCTTTTCAATTTGGTTATTTTCTTCCAAGTTCCCAAGTATTTAGTAAAACACACAAAGAGTACATTCATTAATTCCACACAAGCGCACCATATACAAATCATTTAATTTCTAGTTAATAGGTACATCCACACTATTAGCAACATATAACCCATATTATCAAAATCATACCCATGATAAAATGCCCTTTTATTAACATCCCAATAAGATAACATTAGCCCTCTCATAAAAAAATCAATCATTTTCATTTTCATTTATAACCATAATGTCGATGTATCTTTTCTAATTACATTACTTTCAATATAAAATGTTATTTCAAACCACGCGTAACGCTAATGATTTCTTTTGTCCAGGGTACCTACAACCACAAACATGGTTAGACCTAGAAGCTAGCATGACAATCTCCTACAACTAACATATTTCCCATATGAATAATTTTTAATTCACAATGAAATAAAACATTTTTCACGCAGTAATAGAGAGGGTAATGAATGCATGTGTAGTTCATTTCATTTACAATATAGATAGAGATAGAGAGAGGAGAGAGACAAATATGACATTTCCCAAAATCAAAATTACTAATGCAAGTGACAACCAAAGGTTCCATACAGTCATATGAAGGTTTCCTAAGGTATCTTAATAGTTAATAATCTATAAGGTGTCTTACGACAATTTCCCAAGTTTTTGTTGTGAGTTTACAAAAGTGACCAATTTATCCCAGTGGCTACAAAAATGAGTTTGAAAACCAATGTACAAGACTCAAACACACAATGTATCAATTACCAAATACTTCCATATAGAAGGATTCCCTCAAATTCAAAAAAACTCATTTATGGTGACTATAGTTCAAGCTACAAATACCTTTCCAGAGATAATTATTGTAATTGTTTCACTTCATCCCTACTACAAAATGACAAGATGCCTATAAAACCCACTTGTAAAACTAGTTCCAAAGGTTATTTTCTTAAAACTAAGGGTTGTTTATGATTTTAATGGTGAAACTATAGAGGTTTGTGGCGGAAGAATTCCATTTCTTGACACAGGTCCCTAAACAATGGGCCAAAACCAAAATGAATTTCCAACTTTTGGTAGCTATCCCAAAATGTGAAATAGTTAACTAGGCTCCTAGATGTGTGACGTTAAATTATCAAATACCATCGAAAATTTTCCTAAAGGTTGATGTGATATTCCACGTTACCAAGGAACTGTCAAACCTTAACTCCCCACTATGGGAGTTAGAGAGGTGTTTTGCATGTCATTATAAATCATGTTTTATTAAATTTTGCAAGGTGTTCAAGTGGCATGTTTAAACGAAAAATCGTGTTCAAGTTGTTATTATGAAGGTTATCATTATCTAATTTTGTCATCTAAGTTTTCCATCATCTTGAGACGTGATTCGAGAACAAGGTTAACACTAGAAATGGTCATTTCGATTGTACAAAATATAAAATAAATTTTAATGTGTTGTGCAACAAATTCATTTAATTAACCTAAAAACATGCTCTTTGTTTCATTTTAATTTTCAATACCACTTAGAATGGAAAACTATGAATGCAAAAAGCATGCTAAATATAGGTGAGAAAACCATTCCCATGAATCAATTATACAAGGTTAGAGAGGTGCTCTAGGTGCTTTCACATGTGCTCCAAGAGATGATATTCACTAATGAAATTTTTCAAACAATTCTTATTCCTTCGATATGTTTCCACATTTTTACATCTAACAAAATATTTGTTTTCAATCATTGTTTGATGGATTTCCATATATTGTTCCAAAGCTCCCATTTGGTATAGGTTTAAAGCATGCTAGCAAAGGTTGTGGGGTTTAGCTTTAAACCTACCAATGAAATTTAATTAAATTCTTGTATGGTTTATTCAACAAACTAATTTTTAGCATATCCTTAACACCTTGTCAAGAACACCATTTATCATGTAATCTTCACAATCCATTAGACCACATTTTTAGGTATTTTTTCAAATGGTTCGCGTGCCTACTAAATGTTACCATGTTCTAAAAGAACTAAGAAAACAAATTCTCACAACCACTATAGGTTTAATTGGTATTTGAGGATAAAATTTGGAGTCTCCTAGTGATATCCAACACTTGTAACTACATCATATGTAACAAGATTCTCTTTCCAATAAAATTTGATGGGTGTCCATTGACCTATACTAAAGCTCTAATTTTTATACACATAGTGAGGATGTTGTAAACATTGTGGAATTAGGATTCACCTACCAATCAATTTTTCTTGAAAAGTTCCAAGGTCTTTTAAACAACCCATTATATGCATATCTTGTAACCATTGCGATCCATGTTCCCAACCGATGTGTCCATATTTTTGACACATTTAGTCAAAAATTTACCTTCCTTTTCATCCTTCCTCGTTTTCGCAATGTCAAATGATGCTAGTAGGGAGGAAGGGCTCATCAAATGCCTAACTCTTTCCACACCTATCTTGAGTCCCAAATCACCATGGCTAAGCATGTTGCGCCTAAAACAAAATGTCCACACATCCATATTCTACATAAAAAAATACCATGGAAATTTCAACTCCACATTTGACCAAAAAAACATGTTTATGCTTTGATAGATGCTCATTCCATGTCCTAAATATCCTTTTTATATAGGCTAAGCATATGTTGTAAAGGCTATGGGGTTTGTCTTTACACATTCCAAAATGCTTTTTATTGAAAGATTGTAAGCCCCTTTCATCAATATATTTTGGAGATATCCTATAACCATGGAATTCCACGAGCTCACATTTCTTGGAGGTATTTCAACAACACTTCATGTGCATTATACTTGCTTCTATGTTTTGCATACATGTCTGCTAGCACTTCGAATCTCATCTAACAAAAGGCATAACTTCTCCAACACACCAAGCCCCTAACATACCTCCACCCACTCTCCACCAAATGTATTGAAGTTAATATTGCCCATTTGTTTTTAATTATTTATTTATTTATCTCATTTAATTTATTTGAAAATCTATTTTATTATCTCAATATTTTAATATATTTTATTATTATTATAATTATAATTTCACTTACCAAATTAAAACGGATTGCCAACACATGGGAGCGGGAGGGCATTACATAAGATGAAATTGTTCTTTAATTTTCAAAGTAGTGGAATACCAAGTTCAAAAGTTTAGTGTTAGCCATGTGAAGAACAATGCATGTGTGACCAAAATAAGTATAAGGTACCTACAAGCATTGACACGCCTATACTTATGGCGGTGGAGAAATTTTATTTTAGAGTGGTGGACATGTACACGGAAAGTGAATCGAATTGGTAGTGCTCATGGATAGTCACAAACTCATTTTTGTAATGTTTATGAGTTTGTTTTTATTTTTCAACATTTATACTTTTTTGTGTTTCAAAAATTTTATACTAATTTTTCTATTTAGATTTTTTTATCATTTTTTTGTATTTTTAGAAATTTTGTATTTTTTTGGATTTTTTTATAATAAAACCTCTATAAATCCATAGCATTGAGTGGTTCAAGTTAGTATTTTCCATCAAGATCAACCAAATTATAATTTTCATACCCATATTTTTAAATAATGATATATGGTCCAAACTACTTAGGATTGAAATTTTCACAATGGTCGGGTTCTCGGGATGTGTCTTTCTAGTTTTCCTTGAGCACAAGATCACTAACTAAAATTCATGAACATGAATTTTTTTAATAAGAATGCAATATGATCATGGTGTATTGAGAGGTGGTATTGAGTGTCGAAATCCCTCTTGTCAAGAAGATCAAGTTATGCGAGGTGTTCAAGATGATTGGCATCTTCAACGATGAACTCTTGGACCATAACTCTTATGGAAGGGATCTCAAGCTCAAGGGGCATGACATCGTCAACCCCATAAATGAGTAAGTTCTGGAGCTGATAGGTGTGTATATGATATGTTCAAAGGGAATAGGAAAATATGTGTGAAAATATATATAAGAACCATTAACAATCATTTGAAGGATCTTCTTGATTATTTTTTAGAAGCCTTTTCTTTCCCATTAGCCTACGAATAGTATGACATGGAAAAAATATGTTGGATATCATATTGATCATACAATGTTTTAATGTCTTTATTTTTAAATGATCCACCAGTATTAAAAATGATATTTTTGGGATACCAAAGTGAAAATGATGTTCGTATGATAAAACTATCAATTTGAGGACTTGTTGTGTGTGTGCAAGGTATATTTGTTATGTCAAAATTACATCACCCCCAATTTTCTCTCTATGTGTGGGGAAATCGGTGTAATTCTACTAACTTAGGGTTATCCCTCAAGTTGTGGGACTTGCAAACTTTATATAACCCTCCGTGAGAAGGTTGACTTCCTCTACCCAATCATAATGCTACAAATACTCCTAATGCAAGAAAATTCCTAACTAAGCCTATGCTAACAATTCCAAACATACAAGGAGAGAGAAAGATCATGAAAAGGGAAATCCTACACTAAGGGGGTGATAACACCAAAAAAAGGGGGTGAGATACTTTGCTTGAGGGAGAATGAAACAGGAAACGGGGCCGAGGAGGTCGGAAAAATGTGACACGAGACCCATATCTTAATCCTCCATCAAAACTCGATGGAACACAACATCATAAACCTGTAAGTGAAAGAACATGCACAAAATACAACAATAATAATGGAGAGGCAAGAAAATACAATAAAAACAAACTAGGGTTGAAGAAACACCACAAAACATAATTTTAATTGCTTCAAAGTATGCACAAACCATTACATTTTATGCACAAAGGCATAATTACATTGCTAGGCCCAAGAGAAGGCTCGCAGCTCAAATGGAGTTGAGGGAAAATTTTGCAAGAGTTTCCCCAGCTCCCAGAATGTCTCTCCCTCAAAAATGAGGGGGTCGAATACATTATATAGAAAAATTCTCACCTACCGACAACCCTCATTAATGTCCTATACGGAGGTATGGGCATCCATACTTGATCAATCGCTTTCCAATGGTACTTTTCTGTTAGAAAAGACATGGGCACCATGCTTCATCGAATTGGTTATTGAGTTACCTTGTATGATGCCATTAATCCCTAGTTCGTAGCTAGCTTTCCTTGTTGACGCCTAACAAGAATGGATGAAGTTGTTCGCCAACAGGGAGGGGTTTTCACACAACAAGAAGAAATGATGTCACATGATAGCGAGGGAAGGATGACACATGTCAAGATAGAATGTTGACGCTAAACATGATGAAGGTGGTTGATGCACTTCATTAAAGGTCATTGACATGTGACAGGAGGGGCGAATGATGCGCGTCGGTAAAGGGCGTTGACATGCGATAGGGAGGGATGTATGACACATGTCAGCGAGAGGTGTTAACTCATGACATGAAAGGACAACCGACGCATGGTGGACACGTAACATGAGATGGCTCCAAACCTTCGCCACTACCAAACAACTCATATATTCTCAATTCTGACTTATAAGCCATCCTGAGATGTCTTTCTCTTCGACCCGGCGCTGAATTTGATGGCCACCCACATGTCCTAGAATTTAAATGGCTAACTCCATTTATAATGAGTTATCCAAATTAACCTTGGGGGTGAATTTGGTATAACAAAGATCCTCAACTCAATTTAAAAATTATGTAGTAGTATAAGGATAAATATGTGGCCATCGAACATGGGGAGAAATTTCAATAAGGTAAATTTCCCATTGAGATAAAGGCCAATTATATTAAAGGGGTTATAACTCGGCATTGGAACATGAGAGATATTTTCAAAACATTAACATTTCTCACAATGTTTGACATATGTACAAGATTTTCATTTTAGTGAAAGAAAAAAAAATATGCAATGTAAATAATATTTAATGTAAGAGCCATGCCATTAAAATACCCCCATGTGTAATATAATTTTATTTTATGAGTGCAATGATAGTCTCTTGGGGTAGTCGACAATGCATCGGTATGTCATCATATCCATGCTTATAAGGAGATCTCCCACAAGAACAAAGTGAGTGGCCCTTTGACAAAAAATACATCATCTATTTTGGAGAGGATAGGTGGTAATGTGTTTAATTTTAGGTAGTTGACAAGCTCTTTATACTAGATAGGAGGATATTTTGTCTTGATATTGAAAAAATGAGTGTTCTTGTCCGATTTAAATATGGTTACAAGAGAACACATACAAGAATTTAGAGAATATCATTCTCTTTTTCCTAAGGTATATAAAATCCTAAGGAACTGTCATCACCAATCCAATACTATGATAATTCTTCACCGGGAACTCCTCGTGCTATGATTATTTACTAATGCATAACCTTTAGTTTGGTGGATGTAATCTGGAAACAAAACAACAAACATAACACAAGAATACCATCGACTATGATAAGACGGAATGATGACAAATCTGAAATATCAAAGTAAATTATAATATTAACATGAAATTGTTACAATCTCACCCATGAGGTACTTCAAGTGTTATTTACTTCACTTGCCTTCCACCAATACTATGGGAGAAACTTTACAATTACACCTCTTAATGGCTTCTTCAACACACCTTTAAACTGATGGCTTCCTTTACACACTTCATACAATATTTCTCACTACTTCCTTCTATGCTAAATGAGGGGGGTGGCCTCTTTATTTATAGAACTTCTAGGATTATCCATCTTATCTCTAAGATAGGATAAGAAATCCACTCTGACAAATCATATTCCATACCTTAACTCTTATCTCGTACATGTAAGCTTATCTCTTAAGATAAGATAAACCTTATCATTTTTCACATGGGTTCCACATTTTTAGACTTTTTACAAATAAAATACACAAAATATTTATGACTTCACTCCTTGTCCTTATTACCAATATAATATTTCTAATTCCTAATCATGTAGACCCTACTTCTCTACTTATCCCAACTTTGACATTTTAACATTACTTTGGACCACTTACGACAAATATTTACTTTTACAACATTCCTATTGTACTTTGACTATTACCGTACTCTACATTACTGACGGCACCGTTATCTTCTATCAGACACTACTACTAATTACACTTAACAACATCCTATTCCTAATACATAAATTAATGAAATAGAAAGTACGGAGGAAAATTTTAGTGTCGACATCTTCCCCCTTCCTAGCTTCTACTCCATCCTCGGAGTAGACTATTCTGGTGCTTGGAAAATCTTCAACTTGTCGTGGTTGACCCATTTCGTAATGGGAGTGCCATCCAATTCCTCCAGTCAGTACGTACCATTTTCATGCACAACTACTATTTTATAGGGCCCCATCCATTTTGGAAGAAATTTTCTCTGTCTTCTTTTTTTATCTGGAATCATATACTAGAACCAAGTCATTCACATGAAATGGAGACCAACGGATCTTTTGATCAAAGTATTCCTTCTGCTTCATTTTCTTCTTATGGCTTGTATCCTTTGCTATTTCCCTCATTTCCTCTAGCAAATGAAGATGTACCAACCTTTCTTTTACTGAATCACTTTCATCCATCCTTTCATTTTTCATAACTCTCACAGTGGAAATATCAAACTCAATAGGAAGAAGCTGGATCAATGCCATAGGCCAACCGAAATGGGAGTATCCTGTTGCTGACTTTGATGTTTCCTATATGCCCACAATGCTGCATGAATCCTTTTATCCCACTTATGTACCGCAAGGCCGCATCTTTGCTAGAATTTGACACAACACAAAATTTGTTCGCTCCACTGTCCATTTGTGCTTGGCTTGTATGTTGTTGCCTTCCTGTGCTTAATAGAAAATTTATTGACTAGGGCTTCTACTACCTCATTAATGAAGTGGCTTCCTTGATCTGTTACAATTTCTAATGGACAACCAAATCTGGTGACAATGCGTTCATATATGAACCTTGCCACCTCATCCATGGAAGTTGTTTTTAATGGCCCAGCTTCAACCCACTTGGTTAAATAATCTGTGGCAACTACAATATACTTATTTTGGCATGAGGTAGTTGGAAGTGGACCTACAATGTCTATTCCCCACTTTTCAAAGGGACCAAGTGGAAGAATAGGACATAATGGAGCTGATGAAGTCTTACGGTTACCATGTGTTTGACAAATATCACATGTCTTACAATAATTATAACAATCGTTAAAAAGAGTGGACCGGTGATAACTCATCCAAGATCCTTCTTACTGTAAGTTGTCCAGAGAAGTGCCCTCCACATGTACCATTGTGGAATTCTTCTAGCAGCTCCTTCCCTTGATCATGTCTAACTTCCCTCTTGTACTGTCCATCAGGTCCTATTCGAAATAATACTCCATGCAAAATAGAATATGGATGACTGGCTTGAGTAATCTTTCTCTTAGTCTTTTCATTGGCACCATCAGGAAACTTGAATTCATTCAGATAATTCCAAATATCTATGTATTCACTAGGGATTGTGTCAAGGGATAACAATGCTTTGCATCGGGAAATCATCATCATCACAAGATGATCCTAAACCATCATAGGCTCGAGAGAGTGCATCTACATTGACATGCTTCTTTCTGGCCTATCTATAATATCAAATTCAAATTCTTGTAGCAAAATTATCCATCTTGTTATCCTCCCTGATGGGTTAGGCTTATTGACAATATATTTTAGAGCCTGATGATCTGTTACAACTATAAATTTCTGCCCTAGCAAGTAATTTCTAAACTTCTTTACAACAAAAATGATAGCTAGAGCCTCTTTTTCAGTTACAGTATAATTTACCTCAGCACTGCTCATTTGTTTGCTCCCAAAGTAAATTGGATGTTCATTCCCATTTTCATCCTTTTGGCTCAAAGTACTTCCTAGTGCTGCATCTGAGGCATCAATGTACACAATGAATGGCTTGCTCCAATCTAGATTTTTTAAAACAAGTGAAGACACCAGGGCTTCCTTTAGTTGTCCAAAAGCTTCATGTGCCTTATTTCCTGGTTCATAAGTAACATCCTTCTTCAAGAACTGGGTTAGTGGCTGTGTAATCTTTGAGAAATTCTTGATGAACCTTCTATAGTAACCCACATGGCCTAAAAATGTTCTCAACTTAATTCTATTCATAGGAAATGGTAAATCTTTGATTTTTGAAACTTTATCAGGATCAGTACCAATACCATCTCTAGATATAACATTCCCTAACAAAATGCCTTTAGAACATCCAAAGACACACTTTGTAGGGTTTAGTGAGGCTTGTGCTTCATCTAACCTTTGAAATGTTGTCTCCATCTCAGTGCAGGTGGTCCAACTTGCTCCCATAGATGTAAAAATCATCCGAAATACTCGATGAAGGTCCCAATGTAGGGTTCAAACACCCTATTCATCAAACGCTTTGGAATGTTACTGGGCATTACACAACCCAAAAGGCATAACTCTATAAGAAAACGCTCCCCAAGGAGTGGTGAACGTGGTATTCACTGATCTTTCTTCACTATACGGACTTGGTTGTATCCGCTATATCCATCAAAAAACTATAACACTCTGGATAGCTACTTCGTCCAAGATCTGATCTGAGAATGGAAGAGGCTAATAATCCTTCTTTGTTGCCTTATTGAGCTTCCTGTAATCAACACAAATGCGTAGCTTCCCATTCTTTTTTATTGAGATCACAATGGGAGAAACCCATTTTGAATTCTCCACAGCAAATATGAATCCCGCATCAAGCAACTTATCTATTTCTTCTTTTACAGTCTTGGAAAAATTAGTATTCATTCTATATGGCATTTGCTTTATAGGCTTAGCACCATCTACCAGCTCAATAGAATGTTCTACCCAAATTACTTGATGGAGTTCCTTGTAATCAAAAGTGAATATGTGTATGTACCTTGAAAGAGCTGGAGGTAGGATTATTTCTCACTCTCCATCACAAAGATCACCAATCTTTATTTGTTGGAGAAGATCATCAACTTCTTCTTCGTATAATTTTATGGGGTCATGAGTCGGTGTGATCGGAAGGATATCCATGACTGAAACATCAACCTCACTTTCTTCATCTTCAGTGTCCACTTCACTGGTACTAGAGTAATCGAGGATGTCCAATCATCAGTTTCATCACTTGAATCCTTAGGTTACGCTTATGATGTCGAGGATCATGTTTATCTTCACCCTCTCTCTACCACGTCCAAGTGTCATGAAGCCTTCATTCCATTAGTTTCTTGCATGAACTCTCCTTAACCATGGTCTTCCCAGAACATTGGGTATGCAAAAGTACCATTTTTCATCACCTAAAAGTCTACCACACATACAACACCCATAACAGATATTGTCACATTTGAAACTACACCTTCTGGTTTAGTTTTTCCCTTATTTAATGACCTTAACATAAGTGTTGAAGGGTGATCAATTTTTAAACCCAACATATTCATTACAGACTAGGTCATTACATTAATTGCAGCACCTCCATCAACTAAGACATCATGAATTGAAATACCATTACATAATACCTCAGCTTGTGGAGCATAGGGATCCGCCTCTTCCTCCAAAACAGGGACCTCAACCTCCTTCCTTTGTCGAGCATTGAGTCCACTTCGCAGCTCCAACCTCTTCTCAGAAGACATAGCCAAGATTTGACCATATGTAATATTTGCAGGCCTTTTGGATAGATCTTCCAAGATGGAGTATGGTCCTTGCCCCTGTGAAATCAAAAAATTCAGCATACCCAACTTTCTTCTCCTATGTTTCTTACGAGTTTCTCCTTTCATCTTCTTAGGATCATTTCCATCTTGATTATCTTTTTCTTTCTTTGTTTTTGTTACAAACACATCTACTTCATTATTTCTGCTCTTATCTACTACATCAAAAGAATTCACAGGTGTTTTTCCTTTATCATTATCTCCTTTACCAGATGTAGAATCTCTATTTGGACAATTATACTTATAATGATCCTTTTTATAACAACCATAACATACAACTTCAGAAATATTTATTTTGGACCTCTATCTCCTCCCTGAGAACTAAATTCTTTTCCTTGAAGAAGATTAATAGTTAACTGACCCATATTTTTGAGTAGATCTTCATACTCGGTAGATGTACTAGGAGAAACATTTGTGCTCACCGAGAGTGGTTGTGAATTCTGGAGCAAAGGTGCTGGTGTAGGTTCTACTTTAGCAATAATTTCTTTGGGCTCCTCTTCCATGCTTTCTTCTTGCCTTCTTGCAATCTCCTTTGCTTGTTCAATGGTAGTTGAGCGATCATACTTCACTCATTGTCGATCTCTGCTTCATCCCAATAATGAAGTGCTTACATAGGATATTATCCACGCCATTCATTAACCCATCTGCTAATCCTTCCTTCCGGATCTCAAGGCGTCGAGCTTTCTCTTTAGCTCTAGAACACGAGCATGATAATCCCTTATCTTCTCCTTCTCTCCTTGGGATATATTTGTGATATCGATCATGAGATCTCGCATATCTCTGTTCACAAAATTCTTCAAGAAAACTTTCAGTTAATAAATCCCATGAGTTTTTCACATTATCACCTAGTGTTTCAAACCACCTAAGGGCTGAACCATCCAAAAAGGTAGGAAAAAATTCAGTCCATTATTCCCTTCTTATAAGGCCATTACAAATACAAGATCGTTTAAACTCTTGAATGAAAGAGGAAGCATCTTCATTAGATTGGGCTGAAAAATAGGAATCTTCCCCATTTTCAAAAGTAACCACAATGAAATACCAACCCAAAAGTACAATCAACAAGACTTATGTGCACCAATAATTAAAATCACTATAATAGAAAATAGAAATGACCACGGTAAACTATGGTAAAACTTGACTTATTGCGGTAAAAACTAACTTTACTGTGGTAAACACTATTCACAATAAAAGTGAAGTTCTCATGGTAAATACTATTCACACGGTAAAAGTGACTTTACTTGTGGTAAATACTATTCACAAAAAAATGACTTTACCATGGTAACTACTATTCACGAAAAAATGACTTTACCATGGTAACTACTATGCACAAAGTAAAAACAAGGTTACCCTCTAATTGATTTTTGACTAAGTGGGAATATCTATCCGCATAATCCACCAACGAGGAATGGTCCTTAAAATGGAACCAAAATGTCATCACCAATCCGGCACTATGATAATTCTTCACCGGGAACTCCTCATGCTATGATTATTTACTAATGCACAACCTTTAGTTTGGTGGATGTAATCTGGAAACAAAACAACAAACATAACACAAGAATACCATCGACTATGATAAGATGGAATGATGACAAATCTGAAATATCAAAGTAAATTATAATATTAACATGAAATTGTTACAATCTCACCCATGAGGTACTTCAAGTGTTATTGACTTCACTTGCCTTCCACCAATACTATGGGAGAAACTTTACAATTACACCTCTTAATGGCTTCTTCAACACACCTTTAAACTGATGGCTTTCTTTACAAACTTCATACAATATTTCTCACTACTTCCTTCTATGCTAAATGAGGGGGGTGGCCTCTTTATTTATAGAACTTCCAGGCTTATCCATCTTATCTCTAAGATAGGATAAGAAATCCACTCTGACAAATCATATTCCATACCTTAACTCTTATCTGTACATGTAAGCTTATCTCTTAAGATAAGATAAACCTTATCATTTCACATGGGTTCCACATTTTTAGACTTTTTACAAATAAAATACACAAAATATTTATGACTTCACTCCTTGTCCTTATTACCAATATAATATTTCTAATTCCTAATCATGTAGACCCTACTTCTCTACTTATTCCAACTTTGACATTTTAATATTATTTGGACCACTTACGACAAATATTTACTTTTTACAACATTCCTATTGTACTTTGATCATGTTATCGTACTCTACATTATTGGCAGCACCGTCTTCGACGGCGTCGTTATCTTCTATCGACGCTACTACTAATTACACTTAACAACATCCTATTCCTAATACATACATTAATGAAATAGAAATTACGGAGGAAAATTTTAGTGTTGATGTTAACCCATGATGTATGCAAACTTATTTAAAAACTACTGCAAATAATCAATGTAAAAATTGTAAATTGGGTGAGCAATGAATATGCAAGGGTGTTGTATTGTTTTAACACATCATTATGACATTGGTAAGATCCTTGATTTTATTTTAATACTAGTTGTGATTCCAATTACACATAGGTGTTTGATTTTGAGGATGATATCTAATTGGAGATTAATAAAAATTCCTTCATACTCATCCATGTTGTTAGTGCATGAAAAATATAGCTTAAATGAAAGTGGAATGCCCACAACCTTAGGGCAGAATGAATACAATGGCCACACCACCCCTTATTTTGTCTTCGAGACATCAAAATATTGGGTCATGTAAACATCCTCATTTGGTATCAATGTGGTTTCCAATTTCAAATATAGTAAATATAGAGTCATCTCAAAGGTAGAGATCAAGGAAATGTGTATCCATGAGTTATTCTTCAAGAGCTAATCAATGATTACTTGTCCTTTGATGGCCTTTTGGGAGATAAAATGTAGTTCAAATTATGTGAGTAAAATAATCCATTTAGATGAATGACTCTTTTGGTATGTTTTTCTCATCATGTAGTGGAATGGGTTTACCTTTGCCATAATATAGGTCATGTGATTAAGCATGTAGTGTTATAGTTTCTATGTAGAAAATATGATGGCTAAGAAAACATTCTGATATGTGCATAGTTAATCTTATAAGTGACAAGTGTATGACTCATATAGTATATAGTATATTCTTGATTAGATGTTTTACATTGCAAAAGCATACTTCTGTTGAGAAGAAAATATTGTTCTAAGGGCACACAAAGATTCATGTGCGTGAACAAGGCACATTTGAAGGCGCGGAAGGATAGGAAAGGAAACACATGCCAAGACAAGTTGATTCGGGACTTAGCCATTTTTATGGATATGGGCTATTTTTGGAAGGTGACGTGTGGGGCACACATCGGGATGGAGACTTGCACAACACACAAATTTTATTTTGGGAATGAGCATCTGATAAGCATCATGCATGAGTTCAAGATAATAATAGGATTACTTCTTCTAGTTAACTATAAGATGTCTATTATTAGTGCACTTGCATGTATGCATGTTATTGTAAAGGTGCATGGCTATTATCAGCATGCAACCTATTTTAGGAAGTACATAGGTGGTGAAGGGAAAGTTGCAACCCCTATAAATGAGTAGTGAACTGTGTAGTTTAGGGACACACAATTATTATAGAGTTATGTTGTTGGATCTGATGCGCGCATAGCTTATGGAAATATTGTGTAATGTAAGAAGCTTTTATCTCTTACATTATTTAATATAATGGAGTATATTGGATGGATAATGATGTTAAGGATGACTATAACTAGTTTATGTATGGTTAAAATTATTATAGTTATTGTTTAGTTCGATATTCACTAAGATCTAGATCTGGAATATACTCGTGGAATGTTTATGGTTATAAATATGTTTTATCTTCTTCACACTAACATCATGTACAAGGAACTCTAAACAGGGGCCCGATACCTTTGCATGCTTCGGTGAGTGCTCGGCTCGGGTTGGGTGATGTGCCATTGTGCCTTGGTTTATATAATGCATTCGAGGATGCATCATTGGTTCCATTGTGGTGAATTTTTTCAGTTTTGTAGGATTTTCACGATGAATACATGTTAGTTGACCTTAGCAAGTGTTGAGGAGTAGATAAAGGATCTAGAAGAAGAGTACACTCAGAGGTTTAGCAATGCGGATCTGATTTTGACGCACGAGCGTGGGTGGATCAAAATTTGTATGAGAGATTCTTTGCTATCTTTTTGGTAGAGCTGTGCGAGTAGATGGTTACTTATGCATCTAAAAGGAATTAGAGGTATCGCACACTTGTCTGGACGTAGGAAGAATTTCAAGCCCTTTATGATGTTGATCTGATTTGGACGCACATTTTGGATACTTGGTTCTGTGGTGTTTTGAATAGCTATATTTTTTAGTACTCAATTTCCACTTATTCTTTCCCAGAGGTAGCTGAGTTCCAAGTTTTACATTATCCAAGGGGAACTTACTTGCAAGGCATTCAATTAGTGGTCAAAATATTGATGTTATCCCTAAACTTGAAAGAGAAGTCAATGGCTATCTAAACCCCACCACGTATGGGGGAAGGAACAGTTTGGTGAAAGATGGTAGACCTAGTGGCAGAGAGGCAGAGAGAAGAAAGGTGGCTTAAGTATAATGAGGCACGTGAGAGGGAGATAGAGAAGCAATGTGATATTGTAGAGCGGATAGCATTGAGGAGAGATGGCTCATGAAGGGTTTAGAGCTCACGCGAATGCGTGGAGCCAAAGCATCTAGAACTCCTCCATTTGGGAAAGCATAATAGGGAAACCTCCTTGGCCTCACATGGTAGAACACCAAAAAGTGATAACTTTGGACCGCGGGCACACATCTGGACCTACACGAAACCTATCCCTTGCGCTTGGATTTCCGATGATCTAGTACAACCAATGGCTAACAAGCTATTTTTAGCAATAGAAGACCACGAGTAAGTCAAGTACATCTATGGCAGGAAAACATCCTCTTAGTTTTTAAAGGTACCTTCTCGGTACATCGTCCACACATAACTCAAGTGAGTAGAAATTTGGACTCACTTCAGGGAGTAGTACCTCTTCCCGGACTTCAAGAGTTCATTTTAGTACCACTTTGTTGGGAAACATCACAATACATCCACTGGTCTACTTCCAACTACATGTGGAGGATCAGGGGGCATAGGTGGCTCTAGTTCTAGTGGATTTGGTGGTTCTAGAGGTAGAGGTAACATAGGAGGTTCTAGATCAGGTGGGAAGGTTCGCACCAACCCCAGAATATTTACATGGAGATGTCTCTTCATCTTCCAGAGTATAGGGGCATAGAAGATGTTGTTGAGCACATGCACATGTGTGAGATACATGTACGCAAAAGGAGTTATGGATTCTAAGTACAAGGCAAGCTAGTTTTTAATGACATTGAAGGGAAGTGCACACAGGTTGATATAGGAAGTTTGACCCTAATCAGACTTGCGCAGATTATGCAACATTAAACGATGATTTCCTTTAGGAGTTTCATATCCCTAAGTTTGAATAGATGAGTATAAGTACGCTCAATGATATAAAGTAGGGTACTAATGAGATTGTTCAGGAATATGATGCTCATTTAAAGATGATGTTATCTAAACTTTCTTATGATATTCATGCAATCTAGCATGCACAATGGTTCATTGGGGGCTTGATCACACCTTTCAGGAGGGCAATGTCACATAAGACTTATGCGGACATGTGTGAATCACTTGAAGCAGATTTGCAGTGAGTCTGTTAGAAGTATAGACACTAGAGTGAGCCCATTCCTAGAGGCACAAATTACAACTATGACAAAGAAATTGGAGAAACTATTGGAAAATTTAGCACATGAGACGTGTACCGGGATTTGTTGTATAGATTATGAAGTAGAAGGGCACACCAAAGATAGTTGTCCTTGCAGATCAGTACATTCATTAATACTAGACTATGAGATATGTCATTTGGACCATGATGTAATCCGCTACCCATTATTACAACGAGCGATAAGAAATAATGTATCTTGCTATTGTATAATTTTTCATTCCATGATTCACAATATAGATGAATACAGGTTGATTGGTCGAGATCCATGATTCCATAGATATTGGTGTGTGACATATCAGATTATCAAAATATTTAAAAGGAAAAATTGAGCACCAAGATCATGATCACACTCAAGCGTGCTATGATCGGAACAAAGGGTGCTTTGAAGGAGGTCATGACAAAGGTCGAGAATACTTGTGGCGGATTCGAGGGCCAAGGCGGTGGTGGTGGATGAAGTGAGTTCCTTATTAGAATATGTTTTACATGCGGATCCCCGACCACTACAAGCGTGAATGTCCTGAGAATATTACTTGTTATTTTTGTGGGAAGAATCACATCTATGAGGAATTCCCAGACTTATATGAGCATCTTAGAAAGCAACATAAACAGGAGAAAAAAGGGTAAGGATGGTCAGAATATAATGCGCTGTGGGAAATCAATGGATGCCAAAGTCGACACCCAGAACCTTAGGTATTCCTGTAAAGGTTGTTACATGTGCTAAATTTGTACGTGCTAGAGAGGGATTACAACATAAGCCTACCATCACCAAGGAGGAAGTTTTACATGCGAGGTACATGTTATCCAAAATGTGCCCCCTGCTCATTTTGTGGCTAACTCCTTTCATTCTTCCCTCTCTTGTGCCTCAGACATAATATTTTGCTTTTCAGGCACTCAAAACCTTCTGGAAATAACACCATTGGATAGAGATCTTTCTCAACTTTCCAGAAAGGTAAATTTTTCCTCCTAACTCCATGTATTTTTGAAGTTATGGCTCGGTGGAGTTTTTTGGGGAAATTTTCCCCTGAAAGGCCCGCGGCCAATGAGATGCCGCCACGTGTCATGGAAGTGGCGGGGGTCGGAGGAAGACTTGGAATTTTCACCAAGTGTTTGGCAAAATTTCAAATGGAAATTTTTTTCCCGCAGGCCCGCCGGTGAATCAGGTGATGCCACGTGTCCAGGGGAGCAATTTGAAAATTTTGGCTAAGTGTTGCATAGTTGAAAATTTTTGGAAGGAAAGCCCGCGGCCAATAAAAACGTGCCACATGTTCTATGAAGTCGAGTTTCGGGAGGCGGAGGAGAATTTGGATTTTGGATGTTTCGCCAAATTTCGAGAAGCTATTTTTGGCCCATTGCCCCCAACCAATCATGTTTCGACACGTGTCCCCAGGGGTCGGGGTGCGGAGCACCAGGAGAAATTTGAGATTTTTCCCAAAGCATTGGCGCGAGTAAAAATGTTGTGGATGGCCCGTAACGAATGAAATACCACCACGTGTCTCAAACCGTGGAGGGCAAAGAGAATTTGGAAAATTTTCCAAAGAGAAAACAAAGTAAAATTCAAAGAGAAAAGCCCGCCCCCTAAATGCGAACCAATGGAATCTCGCCACGTGTCCAGGTGGCGCCAAAACTTAAGGAAAGCCCGCGAGTGAAATTTTAAGGGGAAAACCTAAATCCAATGGGGTTTTGACACGTTTCCAAGTCGAAAATTATCAAAGTGACCCGCGGAAAATTCGGAAAAGACAGGCCGTGCACGGTCGGCCACGTGCCACGTGTCCTCAACTCATCGGCCCGGTGGGAAATTTTAGAAAATTTTCCAAAGTGCAAAGTGAAGGAAAATGGAGCAAGATGGGCCCACACCCAATAAAAATGTGCCACATGGCACCTGGAAAGGTGGAGTGCGGGGATTTTTGGGAAATTTTCCCAAATGCAAAAAGGTAAAAAATTCAAATTTTCGCCCGCCAATCCGATTTGGCCCTGTTTTTCCGTAAAACGTCAAATGGCCATATCTTTCGATCCAGAGCTTAGTTTTTCACGTTCTTTATATCAATGGAAAGCTGGTGAAATTCTCTACAAGATTATAGGGTCATTTTTGCATTTTTATGGATTTTGGAGAGATAAAATTGAAAAACACCTCTGGCACGTGGTCATGGACAGAAATGATGTTTCAACCACCGTTTTAAAGAAGAATGGCTCGGATTCTCTCCTAGCATGGCTAAAAATGTTAGGGGATGGGTATGTAAGGATTCCCATGCTATTTTGATTACATTTTGGTCAATGGTTGAATCCCTTCCACGTTTTCCCACGTTTCTCTCTCTGGCTCGTCCTCAGACCTTTGTAAAAGCCGATTTGGCTCATTTTCAAAGGGTTGAACATTTTTATGTATTGTAGGGTCCCCTTTCTCACCTTGGAAGTGATTTTGGTGGAATAATAGACCTTTTCTAAGAACTCGCAACTTAATTTTACCTCTCGGTGTTGTAATGCATGTGTTTGGTTAATGGAAATGACAATGCAGAGCTTTGTGAATGAGTTTTAATCCTCTGTTTGTGTTGTTTGATCCATCTTTGACCTTCCATTACAATTTATCAGTTTGTGCATGAAGTTTTGTTACATTTTGTGAACTATGTCAATCTAAAGAAGTAAGAAATGCTCACCACTCCTTTGGTGCATCACCTATTAGCATTAGTTTTAGTTTTTGCATTCTCTATCTTTGTCCACTTTGGAATTTAGAGCAGGATTTTGAGTTTTAAACCTCCGCAACTGTGCAAGTGATATATCTGATCAGAGGAGTTGAGTAACCAGCCTCTAATCTGGAGATTCCTTTCCCATTTTACAAGTCCCACACTTGGGAAAGGATTCAATGTTGTGCAATCACACTGGATGCTTAGGATGATCAAACTAGAAACTTGATCAACATCCAGGGGTGCTGCTGATTTGCAACAACAGTTTTGGCACGCCCGGTGGGACCTAGAAGTCTTCATCTTCATTGCAACAAAATTGATGTGCATTTGTTGCAAGTTTCTTGCTTTAAAGAGCTATAAATTACACATCTGGCGACTCCAAGGAAGAAGAATCAGCTGGTTTTAGCAGTGCAGGCCTGAAAACTCATGAGAAGAATCACCACAAGGTCAAGAGTTAGAGAAGAAGAGGTGTTGTTTGAGTATCTACAGTTATCTCCAAGAAGAAGGCAAAGAGGGAGGAGGATTCAAAGGTCTCCATCTCCACCAAACAGAACTCTCTCAACTCCTCCACCTGGTAGGCCTTTCATTCAATCAACTAGGGTTCTAAGGTCAATCAGAATGGCACAAAACAACCCCTATGTCAATTTCACTGGTAGCATCCCACTTGCTCTCAATGCACAAAATCCAATTCCAGTTGCAGCATTGAAAAACATTCCATACTTTACTGGAGAAAATCAGACTACTCCTGGTGATCATGTCAAGGATATTGCCAATATTTGTGCAATCCATGAGATCAATGAGATGCAAGTTGTTGTCAAACTGCTAGCATCTTCATTCAAAGGGAAAGCTTTGCAATGGTTTAGGAGTCTTGCCTCAGGTTCTATTCAAAATTGGAATCAGCTATGTATAGCCCTCCATGAGCAGTTTGGAGAAAAGGGAGATAACTTGTCCCTTTTGGAGCAATTGACAACCATCAAGAGAGCTCCCAATGAGCAGCTGACTAATTTTAACTTCATATTTCAAAGGACTTGGGAGAGAATTCCAGTGGCAGTTAGGCCAACAGCAGAAGGTGCTTTCCTTTATTACCTTAAAGCTTTAAATTCTGATATTTCTATGTTAATTCAATCCATGGGAGGCACAACTATTCCCATTGCTTATAACATTGCCATTAGAGCTGAAAATTGTTTGATTCAAGCTGGCAAGCTAGCTCCTAGGCCTCTAATGCCACTGTTTCCAAGTTTAGAGAGCCCAAACACTAATCAAATGCCTAATTTAGCTCCTATTCCCACTCCTAGAAATCAGAATTCAAGTGAAGCTTCTACTTCATCTTCTAGTGCCTCAAATGAACTTCAAGAAGTCATGAAGCAGCTACAAAATTTAGGTAATGAGCTGGTTACACTCAAGAGGTAGCAAGCCCAAGGTTTTAGACCTCCCTTCTAGCCTCAAGCTCAACCTAACAGCAGCCATATCAACCCCAAAGACCACCCAACCCAGCTGCAAATTTGAATCAAGCAAGGCCTCCTACCAATAGACCATTTCAGCCTTATAATCCCAATGCTACATCTGCCTCTAAAGCATTAGTGCCAGTACAAAACAATGTAGCTCAAGAGTATGATTGGTGTTTCCCATGCAATGAACCTCACAACCAGTCTATGTGCTTCAACGGTGCCTTGAATCAAGCATTAATGGTGACAACAACTGGTGTGGAGGGTGAGGGTAGTCAAGAAACATTCCAGCAGTAGTCAGCTCCAAATGATACCACACTTGTAAACTGGCAGGCAGAATATTTTTGTGGCATGAATCAAACGGTTTCCCAAAGTGTTGCAGCCAACACAAGGTCAAAGAGGAGAAATTTGGGTGAAGAACAGCCATTAGCCCCAAGCAATCCTCAATCTTCTATCACTCCACAAACTATTGGCAAACAAAATCCAATCCCAAACATGCAAGGACTGCCCAAAACAGCTCCTAAGCCAACTCAAATACTAGTTGTTGCTACCCATGTGCAAGGAATGAATGTGTAGGCCAAGGGACAACAAAGGGATACTTCATCTCCATTCAATATCATTGATCAGATGAAGAAGACAAATGTAAACATATCAATGTGGGAATCACTATCTATCCCAGGCCAAAGAGATTTGTTACAAGCTGCCATGAAGGACTGGTCAGCTTCGAATTAGCAGGTCCAAATGCAAGAGAAGGTGCTCACAAATGCTACCCAGTAGGAGGGGAATCATGGAGGACAGCAAGGTAAGATGTTGAAGCCCCCTCCATTCTATGTTTCATTTATCATTAAGAATCCATTAGTACACTATTGCATGATTGATTCCGGGGCAAGTAGTTCAGTAATGCCCAAGCAAATAGCTGATCAGTTGGGGCTTCAATATGAAGTCATATCCAAAGGGGTAGTGCAATTGGATGGGACAACAGTAACAACAGTTGGAGTGATAAAAAACTTAAGTCTTACTTTGCATGCATGTCCCAACGTTGTTGTTTTACAAGATGTCTCGGTAATAGACCTTCCACCACTCTTTGCCCTATGTTTGTCAAGGGATTTCACAGCCAAGATTGGAGGTTACTTATCTGCTGATTGGTCACACATGTTGTTCAGAATGAGATATGGAACCAAGGCCACAATCAGATCTGAACCTATTGCAAACTTTCACATTGAGCCTTACACTCCAAGTCAAATCAATACCAATTGTTCAGCATTTGATCAAGAAGATTATCCAAGCACTGATGAAGCTGATACCAAAGTTGGAAGTATCCCGGATCTAACTCTTGATGAATGGGTGAACAAGGTACATGCTTTTGATCCTTATCAAGAAATAGAAGAATCTGAGTTAGGAGTCTATTGCATGCATGAAGAAAATCAGCCTATTCCTAGCATCACCAAGCCAGACCACAAGGATGACAATGAGGTATGGCAGTTGTTTTTTGATGGGTCAAGGAGTAGACAAGGTGTAGGAGGAGGAGCTATGCTAGTTTCACCTCAAGGAGTTAAGTATTATTCAGCTTTTAGATTTCAGTTTGCATGCTCTAATAACACCGCTGAATATGAAGCCTTAGTACAAGGATTACATTGGTCAATCAAAAGAGGAATAAATAACTTGCAAATCTTTGGTGACAAAGTGAGTTGATTGTCAACCAAGTTAAGGGAAACATGCTATCAAGAATGATCTACTCAAATGCTACAAGAACAGGTGTGGACCTCATTGAATATTTTGAGGGTTTTGGCATAAAATTCATTCCTAGAAAGGAAAACCAAGCTACGGACAAAGGCTTGTAATAGTTGGGGCAGCCTTTGATGTTGTTGAAAGCATTTAAAAGATAAGGTACAGCCAAACATCCACGTGATTGTGAGGCCTTCAGTGCCAGATAACAATGTAAGTTGGCAAGTGTTTGAAAATGACCAGCAAATCATCCATTTCTTGCAAGAGGAGGTTGAGTTCTCAAATAAAAATCGGGAAAAGTTGGAGCAGTAGTATGGTGACCAAGTGGTACAGTGAGAACCAACAAGCTACTAAAGGGACTTATTACTTTGGAGTCCATTTTCAATCCTAATGATCAGTTTAGGAAAGAGAAAGCAAACATTCAAATCAAGGGAGAAGATTCAGTGTCCATCTTGTTAGAAGAAGGTAAATCACTCCAAGTTGGCAAGATGACAATCGAACAAGAAAGGTATGAGTTCATATAGCTTTGTCAAGAATTCCCGATGTGTTTGCTTGGAGCTATGAGGATTTGAAAGGTTTCAATCTCGGAGTTAGCTCAACATACCATTGAATTGGATCCAAGTACTAAACCCATCGGGAAAAAACAAAGGCCACCAATCCACACATGGAGCCTCTCATGAGGAAAGAATTGGAAGTTGATAGAATCAAGAATCATATTCCTAATCAAGAATTCTAGTTGGGTGGCCAACTTGGTTCTGTTAGAAAGAAGAGTGGGGAAATCAGATTGTGTGTTGACTTGAGAGATTTGAATAGAGCATCTCTCGGGATCATTATTCACTTCCTTCAATGGAGTAGATTTTACAAGTTGTTGCTGGCTCTAAAAGGTTTTCATTACTTGATGGCTATTCAGGGTACAATCAGATATGGTGAAGGAAGAAGATCGGTTGAAGACAGCCTTTACAACCAAATGGGGAACTTATGCATACAGGAAAATGCCATTTGGGCTGTCCAACGCTGAAGCTACCTTCCAAAGAGCAATGGACATGGCGTTCAAGGGATTGATTAACAACATAGTGCTGATATATCTTGATGATATCACTGTTTTTTCAAGAAATGCAGCAGATCACCTCTTTCATTTGAGACAAGTATTCACAAGGTGCAGAAGGTTTTGAGTCTCTTTGAATCCTAAAAAGTGTATTTTTCTAGCCCATGAAGGAAAGCTCCTTGGCCACATTGTATCCAAAGAAGGATTAGCAATTGATCCAGAAAGAGTTGAAGCCATAAGAGCACTACCATTGCCAAGCCACAAGAAGGCCCTTCAAAGTTTCTTGGGGAGAATAAATTTTGTTTGGAGGTTTGTCCCAAATTTTGCAGCCCTAGTCAAGCCTATCACCAAGATGTTAAAGAAAAGCATGGCTTTCAAATGGACAGCAGAGGGCAAGGAAAGTTTTGAAGCAATCAAAGAAGCCATCTCCCAAGCCCCAACTCTCATCAACTCGGATTTCTCCAAGGATTTCATCCTCTATGCATTTTGGGGTGATGATACTATTTCTACAATTTTGGTACAACAGAACAAGGACAATGATGAGCAGCCAATTGCTTTCTTTAGCCAAAGCCTGGAGGACTATGAGGTGAAGTATTCCTTCATTGAGAAGCATGTTCTTGCAATAATCAAGAGCTTGAAGAAATTCAAGCATCTAGTTTCAAACAACAAGGTTCAGTTGTTGGTTTCTCATGCGGGAGTTAAAGACTTCCTCCTCAACAAAGACTTGAATGAAAAGAGAGCAGGTTGGATTACTCGTGTCATGGAGTATGACATTGAGATCAAAGTCACCAAGTTTGTTAGAGGAAAAGGATTGTGTAAGCAGCTAATTTTGAGCAAACAAAAGGAATCATGCAATGAGAAGGAGGCTGTTTTGGCATTGTAAGACAGCCATGAGCAAGGAATCACTCAAGAAGAAAATCATGGTGTCCCCATTCCTTGTTGGACCCAAGGTATAATGCACTTCCTAAGCACAGGCCTATGCCCTCCAGAGATGAACAAGACCAAAATAAGACACTTCAGATTGCAAGCTATCCCATATGCCCTTGTTGATGGTGTTTTGTTCAAGAGGGATGTGAATGGAGTACTGTTGAGATGCATTGGTACAAATTAGATTCATAGGGTGTTGGAAGAATTCCATGGTGGACCAGCTGGTGGTCATTTTGTACTAAGAGTGATAGCTCTAAAGATCATGAAGGCTGACTATTATTGGCCCAAGATTTTCAGTGATTGTTATGCATGGATCAAGAGGTGAAAGAATTGTGCATTCTTCATAGGTAAGGAGAGACTTGCTACCCTTCCATTGCCTCCAACTTTAGTTGACCAGCCATTTATGCAATGGGGTTTAGAATTCATTGGAATCATTAATCCCAATTCAAGCCAAGGGAACAAATGGATTTTAACAACCACAGATTATTTCACCAAATGGACTGAGGCGAGCACTCAAGGAAGCAAATGAATCTAGTATCCTAGACTTCTATGAGGGAATAACAACCAGTTTGGAATACCAGCCATAATAATATCAGATAACGCATTGGCATTCATTGGGTCCAAGGTGATTGAATGGGCTATCAAGAATGGGATCTACCTAAGTACTTCATCAAACTATTACCCTCAAGGTAATGGCCAGGCTGAATCTACAAATAAGAACTTGTTGAGGATCATTAGGAGGACTCTTGATGAGAATCAGAGGTATTGGCATACTAAGTTGAAATCAGCTTTATGGGCTGATAGGATAACTCCCAAGAGATCTATAGGTAACTCTCCATTTAAAATTGTTTATGGGAGAGAGGCAATTCTGCCCATGTCACTTGAGTTGCCAACATTGGAACTCATGAAATAGTTGGAGTTGTTGGAGTTTGAGCCCATGGAAGTTAGATATGCAGAATTGATGGAGCTCCAAGAAATTAGAAATCAGGCATCCCAAGTAATGGAGAAGGATCAAGCTTTGATAAAGAAGACCTTTGATAGAAAGGCCAAGGATATATCCTTCCAAGTTGGAGATCTAGTGTTAAAATCAGATGCAAACAGAGAAAAACCGAGAAGGCATTCAAAATTTGATGCCATTTGGAGTGGCCCATACATGGTCACAAAGTGTAAGGACAACAATGCTTTCCAATTGTCTTCATTGGATGGCGAAGAACTGCAGATTCCAGTCAATGGAATCCATCTAAAGTATTGCTACTAAAGGGAAATTCTCCACCTTGTAAATATTAGCTTAGGTTTCCATTCCTCCAAGTGCTTGTGCACATTATTTTGCTGTAGGTTAGTTTTCTTTCCCTAAGTGCTTTGGCACAAGCTTGTTGTTCCTGGGAGTGTGTTTGCAAACCTTGCTCCATCAGGTGATATTCCATCTTCCTCCTTGCAGTGTTCTAGTCAGTTGGGGTATCAGACAGAGAATTAGATGACTCCATGCCCAATGGATTACTTCAGGCAACTGGTAACTTCATCCAGCAAGCAGATGACCCCTCTGAGTCGCCAAAATTGTTATCCAAAATGTGCCCCTTGCTCATTTTGTGGCTAACTCCTTTCATTCTTCCCTCTCTTGTGCCTCAGACATAATATTTTACTTTTTAGGCACTAAAAACCTTCTAGAAATGACACCATTGGATAGAGCTCTTTCTCAGCTTTCCAGAAAGGTAAAGTTTTCCTCCTAACTCCATGTATTTTTGAAGTTATGGCTCGGCGGATTTTTTTAAGGAAATTTTCCCCTGAAAAGCCCGCGGCCAATGAGATGCCGCCATGTGTCATGGAAGTGGCGGGGGTCGGAGGAAGACTTGTAATTTTCACCAAGTGTTTGGCAAAATTTCAAATGGAAATTTTTTTCCCGCAGGCCCGCCGGTGAATCAGGTGATGCCACGTGTCCAGGGAGCAATTTGAAATTTTTGGCTAAGTGTTGCGGTTGAAAAATTTTGGAAGGAAAGCCCGCGGCCAATAAAAACGTGCCACGTGTTCTATGAAGTCGAGTTTCGGGAGGCGGAGGAGAAGTTGGATTTTTGGCAAAGTGTTTCTCCAAATTTCAAAGAAGCTATTTTTGGCCCGCCGCCCCACCAACCAATCATGTTTCAACACGTGTCCCTAGGGGTCGGGGGTGCGGAGCACAGGAGAAATTTGACATTTTTTCCCAAAGCATTGGCGCAGAAGTAAAAAATGTTGTGGATGTCCTACAATGAATGAAATACCACCACATGTCTCGGACTGGCGGAGGGTAGAGAGAATTTGGAAAATTTTCCAAAGAGAAAACAAAGTAAAATTCAAAGGGAAAATCCCGCCCCTAAATGTGAGCCAATGGAATCTCGCCACGTGTCCAGGTGGCGCCAAAACTTAAGGAAAGCCCGCGAGTAAAATTTTAAGGGGAAAACCCACATTCAATGTGGTTTTGACACGTGTCTAGGTCAAAAATTATCAAAGTGACATGCGGAAAATTCAGGAAAGATAGGCCCGCGCCCAATCAGCACATGCCACGTGTCCTCATCTCATCGGCCGGTGGGGAAATTTTAGAAAATGTTCCAAAGTGCAAAGCAAAGGAAAATGGGCGGGATGGGCCCGCATGACCAATAAAAACATGCCACATGGCACTGGAAGGCGAAGCATGGGGAATTTTGGGAAATTTTCCCAAATGCAAAAATGGTAAAAATTCAAATTTTCACCTTGAATCCGATTTGGCCCTGTTTTGCCCTAAAACTTCAAATGGCCATATCTTTCGATCCAGAGCTTAGTTTTTCACGTTCTTTATATCAATGGAAAGCTGGTGAAATTATCTACTAGATTATAGGGTCATTTTTGGATTTTTATGGAGTTTAGAGAGATAAAATTTAAAAACACCTCGGCACGTGGTCATGGACAAAATGACGTTTCAACCACTGCTTTTAATGAAGAATGGCTCACATTTTCTCCCGCATGGCTAAAAATGTCAGGGGATGGGTATGTAAGGACACCCATATTATTTTGATTACATTTTGGTCAATGGTTGAATCCCTTCGACGTTTTCCCACATTTCTCTCTCTGGGCTCGTCCTTGCCTGCGTACCGTAAAAGCCAAATTTGGCTCATTTTCAAAGGGTTGAACTTTTTGTGTATTGCAGGTCCCCTTTCTCACCTTGGAAGTGATTTTGGTGGAATAACAAACCTTTTCTAACAACTACAACTTAATTTTACCTCTCAGGTGTTGTAATGCATGTGTTTGGTTAATGGAAATAACAATACAGGCTTTGTGAATGAGTTTTAATCCTTTGTTTGTGTTGTTTGATCCATATTTGACCTTCCATTATAGTTTATCAGTTTGTGCATGAATTTTTGTTGCATTTTGTGAATTGTGTCAATCTGCAGAAGTAAGAAGTGCTCACCACTCCTTTGGTGCATCACCTATTAGCATTAGTTTTAGTTTTTGCATTCTCTATCTCTGTCCACTTTAGAATTTAGAGCAGGATTTTGATTTTTAAACCTCTTCAACTGTGCAAGTGATATATCTGATCAGAGGAGTTGAGGAACTAGCCTCTAATCTGGAGATTCCTTTCCCATTTTACAAGTCCCACACTTGGGAAAGGATTCAATGTTGTCATGCAATCACACTTTGATGCTTAGGATGATCAAACCAGAAATCTTATTAACATCCGGTGGTGCTTTGCTGATTTCTGCAACAATAGTACCCCGATCCTACACATTAGAAAGAGGTTTACTATGAAACTATGGAGGTACTCGAAATATTTCGGGTGAAATATAGTTTTGAAGACGGTCATGAAAGTTAGAACAAAATAAGGTAAGCAGAGACAATTCAATCGGATATTGATGACTTGAGGGAGGTATGCGAATCTTTGCGCCAGAGAATATCATTCCATTATTAGGGAATTGGCTTAAGGGAAACACTTGACGCACAACTATAGAGAATGGATGACAAATCCTACATGTTAATCTTCCTCCTCGTATGTTGGATTATTACAAGGAGATCATTCTAAATTCTATTGTGGATGGGTGACTCTTAAGTAATATATTGATTGATACACATGCAAAAGTTAATGTGCTTACTTTGGATGCATGGGTACATATGGGTAGACCCCCATTACAGCCATTGTCTAATGTATTGTTCATGGCCAATCGAGATAAGGCCACTTCCATAGGAGTTTTACAGGATGCATCCATTACTATACAAGGGGCCAAGTTCACTGGGGAATTTGAGGTCTTAGCACTTGTAGAATCAAACAGCTTCCTAGCTCTAATTGGGCACCCTTGGTGTTATGCCAATAATGTTGATTTACGGTTCAACAAGGGGTATACAAGTTTTTAGAACAAGGAAGAAAGAGTTATTATCCCTTTGATAGATAGAAAACCTACACCTTATGTTGAACCTCTGAGTGAGGAAGACCTGAATAGAATTTATGTACACATCATTCGGGACCCATAAATACTTGAGCCATAAAAGGAATGAATCCTCTAGTGGGAAGATGCATAGTCTATCAGTGATACTACAAGTATTGCTTGTGACAATTGGGCACATAACACATATGAGATGGTTGGGTGTGACGTAATAAGCACATTTGTGCAGAGAGGAAGACCTCGTTGTATTCAGAGAATAGGTAACAACCCTATACCTTAGTATATAAGGATATCCTACAGTATTCGTGTGTGTCACGGAGGAGCAGTGAACAAATCAAGTGGAAAGAAGGAATATGTTAGTGTATACCTTGCATGGGACAACAATGCGCTGGTGGATGGTTCACAGGGATAATCTTATGGAATGGAATGAAGTCAAAATTGCTCTAACCACTCGGTTCTTCAAGAGCAATGCGCCTACTACAACTTTCATATATCATGATAATAAATCTATTTAGCACCACGTTCAACAGTGTGAGAGACTTTGGATAGAGGGGCAGGAAGCTTTACCACCTTCACTTTGGGTGTACAAACTTTATTCCACTTTACAAGGTTACGCACGAGCCTAGTATGTTTATGCAAAGCTGCATAGGGAGACTAGAAATTGGTAGGACTTGATTGCAAGAATGACCCATAATTTTTACTACTTCTCTACTAAACCTCCAGTGGAAGAGGCATTAAGGGTTATAAAGTGCTTAACTATGGGAGACAGTGCAAAGGTTGAAGAAATAATTCAAGATTTATTTGGTGAAGCAAACTTAGAAGCATGTTTTTATGAAGTAGGAGAGATAGATTCCACACTACTTAAGCACACTTTCTTTGAGAAGGAAAAAGGAAATATGTTCTACATAGTGGATGACGAAGAAGTAGAAGATTTGGACATCGATCATTCAATAAGTACGCGTAAAGTGTTAGACAATGCAGTGTTAGAGTAGGTATTTACCTTAGCTCATGTTCACCTAGGTACTTTATTTACCTTTATTTTATTTATCCTCACCCAATTATGTGTTTGTATATTTCTTTTATCTTATTTAGATATTAGGAGATTTTATCCATTAAAATCCTTAGCCATTGGTCATATGGAATGGTCATATGAGGGCTTAAAGCTTGTGATTCATACTAGTAGGTGCTTAACTTCAGCCCTTTTAATTTTATTTGTGCAACAACAATTTATTTTGTTTTAGTGGCAACTAAAATAAATAACAGAGAAAAGTATTAAAAAGCTTGTATCTTTTAATCGGTAACTCAATTTTGAGTGCCATTTTTTGTAAAAGTGCTTGTTTTTTCATGCTCTTTCCATTAGAGTTATTTATTTTGAGACTTGCACTAGAATTATAAAGTGCCAAATATGGAGGAGTGTTGTAATCAATTATGGATGTAATTTCGGCTGAGCCCGACGTCCTAAATTTTTGGGAGTTGCGTTTTTATATCTATCATGGATTCGAGAATGATATGCTTTTATCTGAAGTATGTGGACTTCAAGAGGATATTGTAAAATTTGTGGAAGAAAATAGATCACTCCAGAAGTGAAATTCTCTTCTACAATCACTCATTCATGATAAGGATACAATAATACACTCCCTATAGAACAAACTTGCTAGCCTGGCATCACCATCATATTGTGGACAACCATAGTCATGCTCCTAGTCCACTTGCGCTTGTTGCTCTTGTACCCACCGACATTGATATGCCGATCTTTGAGCTTTGAACCTGATTTTGATGCTTCTAAACTTTTTGTGAGGCTTATTCTGCATGCTCTTCCATGCCTATTACGATACCACATGTTGTGTATTCTACTTCTGCTGCCTTTCGATTGCATGGCTTTTTAAGAAGCATACCACTGCATTCGGTTCTCGCATGCTCCATTATATGGGTCACACTAAGCGAGTCATTGATAGACATTCGTAGGGTATTGTTTCCTCTATTGCACATGTTAAGTGGAATTCTCGTCATGACATTGGTTTTTGAATAGATATTTCATTTGGATCACACATTAATAGATCTTCTTTTTTTGTTCGCTCGACTCTTTCTGAGGATCATGAGCAACACATGAGTTCTGCACCTTCACTCAGGCTTGAGAAACCTAAGATTTTAGCCATTTGTTAGACATGATCAACCTGACACACATTCTGATGTTCTTTTGCATGCACCCATTGTGCATTTTACACCAAGTCATATGCAAGAATCTTCTTCATCCATCCGTGTTGATTTGGGGTGGATATCTGATCACTTGTGGCGGCGACATAGGCATTTGTTGAGAGGACTCTATAGGCGTGGCTCCTCCACCATTAAGCATCTTGCTCCACTTACTATACCTTATGCATTGTGATGCTTCTTATTTTGAGCATTTTTTAGCAGGTGTAGTGTATCTCTCTTATTTGTTGAGAGATTTTGTATCTGTATTTTTGACACTTTTGGCATGTTGATAATATCTCTTATGGGGATCTATTCTAGTGCATTCCAGTGTTATTTTGTTAGTGTTTGAGTAGTTGTTTTGATAACTCCTATAGATTTGTAGCATCACACCACCCATTCAACAGTATGGGAGGGTGTGGTGTTGATCCTGCTTCTTCATGTTTTGTGTCCTTGCCTTGTTACCTTGGCTTTTCTTGGATCATGACACTCTAGAGTTTGTGTCCTTGCCTTGTTGCTTTGGTTATTTATCTTGGATCGTGGCACACCTATTTGAAGTAGTTGATCGAATTATGTTTGGTATTTTTGCACTTTTGACATCACTTCATTGATCTCCTTGTATGGAGCTATTCTCGCAGTGAAACCCAAAGTGTCGATTGTTTTTGAGTTTTGTGATCGAGTAGTGGATTCAGACCACGGTGCATACCAAACTTCTTTAAAATTGTATGAGTTTTTGAGCTGAGATTTTTGGGATTCCTTGGAGCGGGTATTAACTCCCTTTACTTTGTTGTTACTAGTTTTGGGTACCTTGCGGTGTCCTTTTTTCCTAGTTATTGTACATGAGTACCTCATCAGGCCTAGTTTCCGAACTCATAATGTGGACATGCCACTTCTATTTTGGCCCCTAGATTCACTTGAGGGGGGGTGTTAGAGTAAGTATTTACCTTAGCTCATGTTCACCTAGGTACTTTATTTACCTTTATTTTATTTATCCTCACCCACTTATGTGTGTGGATATTTCTTTTATCTTATTTAGATATTAGGAGATATTATCTGGTTGTTAGGTATAGTTCTTTCCTTGATCTATGGTATTGACTAGTTGTTTCCTTGATCTATGGTATTGACTAGATCCTTGATGTCTAGTTCTCTCCTAAATATATGGTCTTAACTAGTTATTTCCTTGATTTATGGCTTGATCTATGACCTTGATTGGTTCTTAGATTGTTATTCCTTACTTATTTAAGCAAGGCCCATTCTCATTGTATTACATTGAGTTCCATTATAATATATGATATTGCTTGCTCATTTTTTTGCAAAGGTTTTATGTAAAGCTATTCGTGAATTGCTTTCATCTTATTGATCGTGGTGTTTGATTAGCATCTATGTTCTTGGCTTGATACGATCCGGTTATCGTTCCTTTCATGCGAGATAAAAAAATGTGTGCCTATCATGAACCTATGAAGACCAATAAAGTGAACATTGGCATGGATGCTCGATTAAGGAGGCAACAATTGGAGATTATTGGGTTGATTAAGAAGTGGCAAAGATAATTGATTTACTACGGGATTTTCATGACTTATTTCCTAGGGGATACCATGAGTTAAAAGGAGTGCACGAGTCATTAGGAGAGATGAATACTAGGCTAAGGAAAGGAGTGCTCCCAGTCGGGAAGAGACCTTACAGGATGAACACTAACCTATGCATAAAAGTTAAGGAGAAAATTGACAAAATATTAAAATTTGGCATCATTAAGCCCCTAGAGGAATCGGGAATGGGTTAGCCCCATGGTAATCAACATAAAGAAAGATGGTCGATTAGGATTTTCTAGATTATAAGAAATTTAATGTTGCGTATGTGTGATTTATCCTTTTCCTACACCCTTCACAGAGGAAATTTTAGAATGCATTGCAGGGCATTGGTGTCCCCGCATTTCACCCTAAAATGCAGGGACTACCCATTTTTAAAAAATCATTCTTTTAAAATAACAGTCTTTTTGTGTTTTAATTTCTAGAAGATGTTTGTATTATGTTAGGATATTCCTAGTGAATCATATGAGCCAATTTTGACAAATACCCAGATGCCCAAACTCATTTTATCCCTCTGCCAAGTTTTGTCTGCAAGAGGAATTTTTATTTAATTATTTATTGAATAAATAATGCCCCGTTTAAAGTAAATTGTGCTCTCAGGTTGCATTCTGTTGAAGTTTTGCATGCCGGTATTCACTCATCTCAATAGGTTTTTCACCAGAATGAATTCGGGCATTATCGTAACTTCACGCAACATTTTTCACTTTTATTTGTTTCTTTTGACTTTTCTCTAGTTTTCTCCATGCTTTCTTTGTGAAATTCCCCTAGGTCTTTTCTTTATCCGGTATAGTCTTTTTAATTACCTGAAGCATTTGGAGATCATCTATTGATGCAACACTAGAAGGAATCGACCTCAAAATGCAAACTTCTGACCAAAAAGATGAAGTCATGCACAAAAAGCCTCTCTCGAGAAAGTCACATTTTTGGAATTAATGAATGTAAGCTGCATAGGATTTTTGGTAGTGGTAGGCATGTGGGAATTTATTACCTACTACTCTTGCAGTACTTTTTCCCATGAAGTCAAAGTCACTTAAGTGCGATGGGAAAATTAGATGTGACAGCAGCAGAAATTTCTTACCCGCCTTACAGGTGAAAATTCCCATTTTAAAATAAAGAAAATCACTTAAAGCATCGATGGGAATTTTTGCTTGCACGATAGGCTAAATTTTCCCATCAAAAATATTTATTCACCCATGCAAGTCACACTTTATCGATTAAGGCTATTTTCCATACAAGTTGCAATTTTTTTGGAAAAAGAGATCTAAGGCTGCAATGTGAATTTTGGTAGTGGCGGGTAGATAGGAATTTATTACCTGCCTTGCAGGGTACTTTTTCCCATGAATTCAAAGTCACTTAAGCTGCAATGGGAATATTAGAGGTGGTAGGAAGGTAGAAATTTACTACTTGCCTTGCAAGATAAAAATTCTCATTATAAAAGAAAAATCACTTAAAGCACCGGCGGGAATTTCTTACCTGCCTTGCAGGGTAAAAATTCTCATGATGAAAGTCAAATCACTTAAGTGGAAGAGGATATTTTGGAGCTACAGTGTAGGGTGGAAATTCCCATCAAGCTAAATTCTTATTTTTAGCAACTACCCTTTCCAAAAAGTGCAACCCACCTTGGGTGAATAACAATGTAATTAATAATATTTATTAATGGTTTATTCACCCAATTTTGGCGCCATAAATAGAAGGAAAATCAATGCAAGTGGAAAATATAAGGAGAAGTCAAGGATGCATGCTAAAAATAAATAAAAATAATTTATTTAAAAGCAACCGACAACATGCATAATTGGGCGCCCAATTTGGGTGAATAAACATGATTGTTTATTAATTAAATTGTCATAAATAGGAAGGAAATTTTTTAAAAATAGTATGTTGAGGATTATATAAGCATGGGTTTCCATAATAAAGAACAATTAATTCTTTTTGATGAGGATTGCAGCCCAAACAGGTTTTGGCGCCTAAAGGAGGATTTTACATTAAAGTTTATTTTCCATTGCCAAGAAGCTTCCATTTTTGGCGCCTAGGGTTAGAATAGCCTAATTTTGGTCATTGTGAGCATTTACATGTTGGTATATGTTCCCAGGTGAATTAAATAATATTTTTTCTTGCTTTGCATGCAAGCAAAACCCCAAATTTTAGGGCAGCATGATTTATATATAGATTTTGGTGATAAAAATCAAGTATTCATGTCATGGACTCCATCTTTATCTAATAAATTGCAGGTATTCATCACCGGTGCTCAAATCAATTTCAGGTACACTCAATATATATTCCAAATTGGAATAAATTGTCGATCTGCACAAATTGATCCAATTGCATGAGATTTCGACATAATTAAAAGAAAAAGAGCTCGATAAAGATTAGTATAGTCATGATAAAGCATGATGAAAGAAAAGGATCAGTAGAATCATACATAGCTTCCAGATTTATTGAAGTCAATGATACAGACATAGGCCCCGAATTTATCACCAATTTGATTGATAGATCCAACTCTCATAATTACAAAGGCTTATGGCAAAAATTCATCCTCTTGTTTCTAACGCAGTCCATGTGGAAGTCATTGCATGGAGAATTCCTTTTAAAATCTTGTGCATGTGCTCCCAATCTTCTAGTTGAAGCCTTCATTGAATTTACTTGTGTTTGCATTCACCCAGAGTGCTTTCCAGAATTTAAAATTGCTCATATGTAATTTTAAATAAAAGATGATGAGTTTTGTTTGAATTATTTATGACAAACATCATTGCCTTGGTGCATGTACTGAAGAAGAATTAAAAAATCTTCAAGGATAGAAGGAAGACATGTCAAAGGCAATACCCATAAGCAAATCACATTCGTGCATAGCTTCCAAAATCCAGGTTTGGTGAGAATCAAAGGCAAAAGAATCAACCACATGCGAGAATATGGAAGAAAAACAAGAGTGGGAGGGTTGCGGCTTTCTTCTTATTTCTTTTCCCCTTTATTTCATTTTCTTCGACAAAATAATTGAGCAATCAATTAAATTATAAAAATTAAGTGATTGGTTTAAAAGTCGTTACTTGAAGAAGTCAATTACTTGGAAATAGGTGGTAGACATGTAAAATAGAAGGTTTTATTTTTCAGTTATAAATCATGCATGTCATGCAAAGAGGAATTTCAAGAGGAAGATTGTCATCTATTTCTATTTTCATAGCTTTTGCATGCGGGAATTCATTTAAAGTTTCCTATTTTTAATTTCCCTTTATACACTATAGATAGAGAAAGAACCTACAAGTTAGAGGATCAAAATTTGTAATTTGCATTCTTGTGTTCCAGGACTTGAGCTGAAACTCTTGATAGCTTTCTGCAAGTAGATGAATAGAGAAGAGACAGATTTCTGTAGAACTTTATGTCAATGGTGAATTCATTTCTTATTTATTTTTAGATATTTACACAAACTTTGTGTTGTCTTATATCTAGATTTGAAACTATGCTTTGCTTCAAATTCTACATTTTAAGATCTATTTGTTTTGTCTATGTGCATGTGATCAACTCACATCAACTATTAGTTAGGTTACACATTTTCTTTCCTTTCTTCTCGTATTTAATTATTTCCCCTCTTCTACGAGATATTTTCTTTCTCTTACAGCTTGTTTACTTGTTGCAAAACTATCTAGTTATGGTTTATGAGCTACATAGTTAAAGTAATACCAACAAATAGATATTAGGACATATAACTGACAAAATCTTACACGGGAGCCTCACCGGTAAATGAGTGATATTTATCTCATGACTGCCTAGGTTTTTCAGTTGTGTAGAAAATCTAGCCAACAACTTTTGGCAACTCTACTGGGGAACAACAATATTTTGCAGACCAAAGCTTATCTTGCTAGTTCCCATTGAACTCTCAACCTGGCCCAAAATCCCATTCACCCGATCTGTCAAGGCACAAGGGAGGACTGATCATTTTATAGATTACAGGAGAAATTCAATTTCAATCATCCTCCTCAAGTTAGAATCCATAGATCCAGTCTTTCACCTAGAAGAAGAGTGCAAAATCATCTAGATCTGGATCATCTTCAACATAATCTGGCAGCTAGAATTATTCACTAATTCTATTCTTAAAGAAGACATGGTCTATTCATCATGATGTAGAACGAACCACTTTCCCTTACGCAATACCTGTCCCATGGGGTCTGACAAACTTTGGACCTCCGAATCGACTCCTCCTATGCATGATCTACCTAAAGCAAAAAGAATGAATTTTCCAAAATTCTTTGGAGATGGAAATAAAAATCTAGATGACCACTTGGCTGCATTTTTCATGTCTTATGGAGTGCTTACATTCGAACATGAAGATGTATCTATCAAAATCTTCATAGAGACTCTACATGACTTGGCTAGAGAATGGTTCTATTGGCTAGCTCCTGGAACCATAACCAATTGGGCCACTATGAGAGATGCATTCTTGAAAATATTCAAACTAAATGAAGATTCCAGTACCTTGATAACTCATCTCACTCAGTTGAAGAAGGAGCCACATGAGCACATGCAAGATTTTATTGCTAAATTTCAAAGAATACTTTACAAAATTTTGGCATCTGTGTCTCTCGAATGATGAGAATCAAATGGTATTATTCATCAATACTTTACTTCCTGAAGTAATATATCAATTGCGAAGAGTGCATCCTATTGACTTGTTAGCAGCTCAAAACATGGCGGTTGAGATTGAAGACAACCTCATCATGGCTGGAAAAATAAAAACAACACTTCTAGAGCTGAAATTTCATCCTCTGCTACTACTTTCGATTCACTATTGCAAAAGTTAACAAATTAGATTTTGCAAATGAAGAAACAAATGGCTCAAGGCAACAACAAAGTGTCCTCTGTAGGAATTTCAACATCAACAACCGGAACCACATTATTGGTTCCCAAAGATTAGCAATTGAAGTTTCTCCCAGAAACAACATGGAGATGAATGAAGAAGACCAGGAAGTTGACACTGATCAACTCAAGAATGATGATTTTGTAGGTCCTACTAGTGAATCCAACATTAATTACCTAAATTACAAATCTGAATATGACGATGAGAAACTTCATGAAGATGATCATGGTCATACATATGCAGTATTTACAAAACCACAAACTCACCAAGCTGAGGCGTTAGCTGACAAACAAAGAAGGGGCAACCCTTTACCTCCTTCTTTAGCTCGCAGAGATAATAATGTGAGTTCTTCATCTCAACCACAGAAAGGAGCCTAGGTATATGAATCTATACCTTCCTTTGACATTATTGATCATGTCAAGAAAACTAGGATTCAAATGTCAGAAGATGAATACATGAGAGCCTTTCCTAAATAGTTAAATAGGCTAGTCAAGTATGTACAATCATCAGGAAAATTCAATACATCAAAAGGCCTTTTTCCTAAGCCCAAAGATACTCCTCTCTAGAACAACATTGCAGTTGTTAAATCCTCACCATCTTTTGAAAGAGTGGAACTATTTAATGTTTCTCTATTTCTTAATTATTTCAAGTTAAGTAATTGCATTTTAGATTTACGTGCTTCTAACAATTTCATACCAACTAAAGTTATAGATGCTCTTGGGCTTACCCTAACGAAGACCATAGGAAGGCGGGCTTACCCTAATGAAGACCATAGGAAGGCGGTACTCCATGGAAAGACAAATCCCTTTAATCGAGATAAATCAAGGATGCGCAAGTTATTCGCAGCTTTTCCTGATAAAAGATTAAAGATGACAATCGTAGTTGCAGATATTCTGGTCTCTTACAAGATGTTGTTGAGCAGAAACTTCTACAAATAATTGGGAGGAGAAGTAAAGATGGATTAGTCCTATGCTCATATTCCTGTCAAGGGGATTAATCATAAGCTGGAGCCAGAAAATAATTCTAAGTACACTATGAAGAAACCTGAGGATCCTAGATCTCAGATTATTATTAAGGGATCTGGCCATGGGGTCTATTTCTTGTAAATGGATAAAGGTGTTCCCAGCCAAAACTTCAACCAAGCCGAACCGGAAGAAGCTAAAATTTTTGGACTTTAGAGTTTAAAGGCACCTTTTTTCTTTTGGATCAGAGCCAACATTCTATTAATATCTCCAAATCATGAGATATTCCCATACTCCCATAGGTTGATGTTCGAGAATACCAATCATACGGTGAAGTATGAAGCATTTTGTTAGGAATGGAGCAAGCTAAAAAGAAAGGAGTAAAACTTCTAAAAACCCAAGGAGATGTTGAACTTCTAGTAAACCAGGTTCGAGGAAAAGTCATGTCAAAAGAGATGGAGTAATTACGAGAGATAAGCTGAAGCATTACAGAGATAGAGTAATTTCTACCACATTCGATTTTGCATCCTTCTCTATTGAATTCATTCCAACAAATCAAAATTCTAAGGCAAACTCTTTGGTGGTCACATCTGCACTATTGAATCCAAATAGACCACCATCCATATTTAGACAAGGAAACTATAAAGTGGAGATGGTCTACCGCCCCAAAGTCCCTAATAATGTTGAAGAGGGGAAGACTTTCAATGATGACAAACAACCATCTACATGTATGCATGTTGAAGGGAATAAATCACCACCATGACGAACAGTCACAAGTAAAATTGATCCAGGTTATGATGACAATAGTGGAATAATCCAACCAAAAGGTAACAAAATCCCCAAGGGTTTAGTTTCCTTAGTGGAGAATTTCAACAAGCGTGATCAATACCTGAAGAAGAACAAAGAATATGGTGATAGTTATTCCTCAGAAATGCAATAGGTAAATCTGGGAATGGAGGAAGTTGATGCAGACTTATCCACCATAGAGAGAAGAAAGGATGAGCCACCACTAGATGAAGTTGATAAGGACTTGCCCAAGGTATTTGACAAGAAGGCTAGAGAAAGGAAGTTTAAGATTAGAGATTGGGTACTCTGGTGGGATAAGAGACATGAACCAAAGGGCATGCACGAGAAAATCTGATTCACTCTAGAAAGGGCCCTTCATGATCAAGAGAGCTGCTGGAATTGAGTTACCAATGTCTTTCAACGGGCAACATCCGAAGTTGTTCAAGAAACTGAGATACGGGTAAAACCTGTTTGTATATAAATAAAAATTTTGTTGTTTTCTTTCCTTTTCTTTTTGTTTTGTTTTTTTTTGCTTGACCACAACCCAATGGACAAGAAACAAAACTAGAGATGTTGGGATTATCGACACTAAAATTTTCCTCCGTAATTTCTATTTCATTAATGTATGTATTAGGAATAGGATGTTGTTAAGTATAATTAGTAGTAGTGTCTGATAGAAGATAATGGTGTTACCCACGACGCCACCAATAATGTATAAGTACGTAATAGCATCAAAGTACAATAGGAATGTTGAGGTAAAAATTAAATATTTTTCGTAAGTGGTTCAAGAATGTTAAAATGTCAAAGTTAGGGTAAGTAGTGAAGTAGGGTCTACATGATTAGGAATTAGAAATATTATATTGGTAATAAGGACAAGGAGTGAGGTCATAAATATTTTGTGTATTTTATTTGTAAAAAGTCTAAAAATGTGGAACCCATGTGAAATGATAAGGTTTATCTTATCTTAAAAGATAAGCTTACATGTAAAGATAAGAGTTAAGGTATGGAATATGATTTATCAGAGTAAATTTCTTATCTTATCTTAGAGATAAGGTGGATAAGCTTGAAAGTTCTATAAATAGAGAGGTCACCCCCTCATTTAGCATAGAAGGAAGTAGTGAGAAATATTGTATGAGTAAGTGTGTAAAGGAAGCCATCATTTAGAAGGTGTGTTAAAGAAGCCATTAAGAGGTGTAATTGTGAAGTTTCTCCCATAGTTATTTTTGGAAGGCAAGTGAAGGTAGTAATACTTGAAGTACCTCATGGGTGAGATTATAACAATTTCATGCTGATATTATAATTTACACTTGTATTTCAGATTTTCATCATTCCTTCATATTATAGTCTATGGTATTCTTGTGTTATGTTTGTTGTGTTTCCAGATTACATCCACCAAACTAAAAGTTGTGCATAAGTAAATAATCATAGCATGAGGAGTTCCCTGTGGAGAATTATCATAGTGCAGATTGGTGATGACATTTTGGTTCCATTGCCATGACCGTTCCTCATTGGTGGATTTTCTGGAGAGATATTCCCACTTAGTCAGAAATCATTGGATGATAACCTTGTTTTTACTTTGTGCATAGTAGTTACCATGGTAAAGTCACTTTTTACCATGAATAGTATTTACCACAGTAACTTTACTTTTTATCGTGAATAGTATTTACCACAGTAACTTCACTTTTTACTGTGAATAGTGTTTACCACAATAAAGTCAATTTTTACCACAGTAAGTCAAGTTTTACCATAGTTTACCGTGGTCATTCCTATTTTACTATAGAAAGGTGTAAAGTCACTTTCTATTATAGTGATTCCAATTATTTGTGCACATAAGTCTTGTTGATTGTACTTATGAGTTGGTATTTCACTGTGGTTACTTTTGAAAATGGAGAAGATTCTTATTTTTTTCAGCCCAATCTAATGAAGATGATTCCTCTTTCATTCAAGATTTTAAATAATCTTGTATTTGTAATGTCCTTATATGAAGGGAACAATGGACTAAACTTTTTCCTACCTTTTTGGATGGTTCACCCTTAGGTGGTTTGATACACTAGGTGATAATGTGAAAAACTCATGGGATTTATTAACTGAAAGTTTTCTTGAAGGATTTGGTGAACAACAAAAATATGCATATCTGATGATCGATATCACAAAGCTATCCTAAGGAGAGAAGGAGAAGATAAGGGATTATCATGCTCATGTTCTAGAGCTAAGGAGGAAGCTCGATGCCTAGATCCGGAAGGAAGGATTAGCAGATGGGTTGATGAATGGCATGGAAAATATCCTCTGTAAGCACTTCATTCTTGGGATGAAGCCAGAGATCAGAAAATGAGTGAAGTATGACCACCCAATGACCCTCGAACAAGCAAAGGAGATTGCAAGAAGGCAAGAAGAAAGCATGAAAGAAGATCCCAAAGAAATTGTTGCTAAGGTAGAGCCTACACCAACACCTTTGGTCCAGAATCCACAACCACTCTCAATGAGCACAAATCTTTCTCCTAGTACATCTACTGAGTATGAAGATCTACTCGGAAGATGGCCCAGTTAACTATTAATCTTCTTCAAGAAAAATAATTTTGTTCTCAGGGAGGAGATAGAGGTCCAAAAAGAAATATTTCTGAAGTTGTATGTTATGGTTGTCATAAAAAGGGTCATTATAAGTATAATTGTCTAGATAGAGCTTCTACATCTGGTACAAGAGATAATGATAAAGGAAAAGCACTTGTGAATTCATTTGATGTAGTTTTAGGAGAATAAATAATGAAGCGGATGTGTTTGTAACAAAAATAAATAAAGAAAAAGATAATCAAGATGGAAATGATCCTAAGAAGATGAAAGGAGAAACTAGTAAGAAACATAGGAGAAAAAGTTGGGTGTGCGGGGATTTTCTAATTTCACAGGACAAGGACCATACTCCATCTTAGAAGATCTATCCAAAAGGCCTAAAAATATTACATATGGTCAAATTTTGGCTATTTCTTCGAGAAGAGGCGGGAGCTGCGAAGTGGACTCAATTCTTGACGAATGAAGGAGGTTGAGGTCCATGTTTTGGAGGCGGCGAATCCCTACGCTCCACAAGTTGAGGTATTATGTAATAGTATTTCAATTCATGATTTCTTAGTTGATGGAGGTGTTGAATTTAATGTAATGACCAAGTCCGTAATGAATATGTTGGGTTTTAAAAATTTCACCTCTCAACACTTATATTAAGGTCATTAAATAAGGAAAAACTTAACTTGAAGGTGTTGTTTCAAATGTGGCAATATTTGTTATGAGTGTTGTATGTGTGGTAGACTTTCAGGTTATGAAAATGGTACTATTTCGTACCCAATGTTGTTGGGAAGGCCATGGCTAAGGAGAGTTCATGCAAGAAAATACTTGGAATGAAAGTTTCATGGCACTTGGACGTGACAGAGAGAGGGTGAAGATAAACATAATCCCTTGGCATCATAAGGTAGAACTTGTGGATTCAAGTGATGAAACTAATGATTGGACATCCTCTGATTACTCTAGTAGCGATGAAGTGGACACGAGAAGATGAAGAAAGTGAGTTTGATGTTTCAGTCATAGATATCCTTCTAGTCACGTCAATTCATGAACCCATAAAATTATCTCGAAAAAGAAATTAATGATCGTCTCCAACAAATAAAGATTGGTGATGTTGTGATGGAGAGTGAGAAGGAATTCTACCTCCAGCTCTTTCGAAGGTACATACACCTATTCACTTTTGATTACAAGGAACTTCATCAAGTAAGTTGGGTAGAACATTCTATTGAGTTGGTAGATGGTGCTAAGCCCATAAAGAAAATTCCATATAGAATGAATCCTAATTTTTCCAAGACTATAAAAGAAGAAATAGATAAGTTGTTTGATGCGGGGATTCATATTTGTTGTGGAGAATTCGAATGGGTTTCTCCCATTGTGATCTCAATAAAAAGAATGTGAACCTACACAATTGTGTTGATTATAGGAAGCTCAACAAGGCAACAAATAAGGATCATTACCCTCTTCCATTCTCAGATCAGATCTTGGACGAAGTAGCTGGCTAGGAGTGCTATAGTTTTGCTGATGGATATAGCGGATACAACCAAGTTCGTATAGTAGAGAAAGATCAGCTAAAGACCACATTCACCACTCCTTGGGGAACATTTTCTTATAGAGTTATGTCTTTTTGGTTGTGTAATGCCCCGGCAACGCGTTTTAGCGTTTGATGAATAGGGTGTTTGAACTCTATATTGGAAACTTCATCAGAGTATTTTTAGATTATTTTTACATCTATGGGAGCAAGATGGACCACCTGCACCAGATGGAGACAACATTTCAAAGGTTAGATGAATCACAAGCCTCACTAAACCCTACAAAGTGTGTCTTTGGATGTTTTAAAGGCATTTTGTTAGGGCATGTTGTATCCAGAGATGGTATTGGTACTGATCCTGATAAAGTTTCAAAAATCAAAGAGTTACCATTTCCTATGAATAGAAGTAAGTTGAGATCATTTTTAGGCCATGTGGGTTACTATATAAGGTTCATCAATAATTTCTCAAAGATTACATAGCCACTAACCCAGTTCTTGAAGAAGGATGTTACTTATGAACTAGGAAAGAAGGCGCATGAAGCTTTTGAACAACTGAAGGAGGCTTTGGTGTCTTCACCTATTTTAAAGAATCCAGACTAGAGAAAGTCATTCATTGTGTATACTGATGCTTCAGATGTAGCACTAGGAAGTACTCTAATCCAAAATGATGAAAATGGGAATGATCATCTAGTTTACTTTGGGAGCAGACAAATGAGCATTGTTGAGGTAAATTATCTCATGGAATCTGAAAAAGAGGCTCTAGCTATCTTTTTTTGTAAAATTTTTAGAAATTACTTGCTAGGGCGAGTTTACTGATTGTAATGAGATCATCAAGCTCTAAAATATATTTTAAATAAGCCTAACCCATCGGGGAGGATAGCAAGATGGATAATTTTGCTACAAGAATTTGAATTTGATATTATGGATAGGCCGGGAAAGAAGCATGTCAATGCAGATGCACTCTCTCGAGCATATGATGGTTTAGGTTCTTGTGATGATGATGATTTCCCGGATGCGGCATTGTTATCCCTTGAGACAATCCCTAGTGAATACATAGATATTTGGAATTATCTGAATGAATTTAAGTTTCATGATGGTTCCAATGCAAAGACTAAGAGGAAGATTACTCAATCCAATCATCCATATTCTATTCTCGCATGGAGTATTATTTCGAATAGGACACGATGGAGACGATCTGAGGGCGATTGGACGTGATAAAGGGAAGGCATTGATAGAATAATTCCATAATGGTACATGTGGAGGACACTTCTTTGAACAACTTAAAGCAAAAAGGATCTTGGATGCGAGTTATCATTGGCCCACTCTTTTTAGATATTGTTATAATTATTGTTAGACATGTGATATTTGTCAAACACATGGTAACCGTAAGACTTCATCAACTCCATTATGCCCTATTCTTCCACTTGGTCCCTTTGAAAAGTGGGGAATAGATATTTTAGGTCCACTTCCAACTACCCCATGCCAAAATAAGTATATTGTAGTTGCCACAGATTATTTAACCAAGTGGGTTGAAGCTAGGCTATTGAAAACAGCTTCCATGGAGTTGTAATAGATTATCAAGCTCAAAAATATATTGTAAATAAGCCTAACCCATCGGGAGGATAGCAAGATAGATAATTTTGTTACAAGAATTTGAATTTGATATTATGGATAGGCCGAGAAAGAAGCATGTCAATGCAGATGCACTCTCTCGAGCCTATGATGGTTTAGGTTCATCTTATGATGATGATGATTTCCCAGATGCAACATTGTTATCCCTTGACACAATCCCTAGTGAATACATAGATATTTGGAATTATTTGAATGAATTCAAGTTTCCTGATGGTTCCAATGCAAAGACTAAGAGAAGATTACTCAAGCCATCGTTCATATTTTATTTTACATGGAGTATTATTTCGAATAGGACATGATGGACAGTATAAGAGGGCAGTTAGACGTGATCAAGGGAAGGAGCTGATAGAATAATTCCACAATGGTACATGTGGAGGACACTTCTCTAGACAACTTATAGCAAGAAGGATTTTGGATGCAGGTTATCACTGGCCCACTCTTTTTATAGATTGTTATAATTATTGTAAGACATGTGATATTTTTCAAACACATGGTAACCGTAAGACTTCATCAGCTCCATTATGCCCTATTCTTCCACTTGGTCCCTTTGAAAAGTGGGGAATAGATATTGTAGGTCTACTTCCAACTACCCCATGCCAAAATAAGTATATTGTAGTTGCCACAGATTATTTAACTAAGTGGGTTGAAGCTAGACCATTAAAAACAGCTTCCATAGATGAAGTGGCAAGGTTGATATATGAATGCATTGTCACTAGATTTAGTTGACCATTAAAAATTATAACAGATCAAGGAAGCAACTTCATTAATGAGGTGGTAGAAACCCTAGTCAACAAGTTTTCTATTAAACACAGGAAGGCAACAACATACAAGCCAAATAAAAATGGACATGTGGAACGAACAAATTTCATGTTGTATAAAATTCTAGCAAAAGATGCAGCCTTGCAAATACATAAGTGGGATAAAAGGATTCATGCAGCATTGTGGGGATATAGGACAACATCAAAGTCAACAACAGGATACTCCCCATTTTATTTGGCTTATGGCATTGATCCAATACTTCTATTGAGTTTAATATTCTCACCGTGAGAGTTATGAAAAATGAAAGGATGGATGAAAGTGATTCATAAAAGAAATGTTGGTACATCTTCATTTGCTAGAAGAAATGAGAGAAATAGCGAAGGATACAAGCTATAAGAAGAAAATGAAGCGAAGGAATACTTTGATCAAAATATGCATTGGTCTCCATTTCATGTAAATGACTTGGTTCTAGTATATGATTCCAAATACAAAAAAAAAGAAGGCGGAGAAAATTTCTTCCCAAATGGATGGGGCCCTACAAAATAGCGATTGTGCATGAAAATGGTACATATCGATTAGAGGAATTTGATGGAACTCCTATTACGAAATGGGTCAACCATGACAAGTGAAATATTTTCCAAGCACCGAAATAGTCTACTCCGAGGACAAAAGAGTAGAAGCTAGGAAGGGGAAGATGTCGACACTAACATTTTCCTCCGTAATTTCTATTTCATTAATGTATGTATTAGGAATAGGATGTTGTTAAGTATAACTAGTAGTAGCATCCGATAGAAGATAACGGCGCTGCCGGTATGATGCCACCAATAATGTATAGTACAGTAACAGTCAAAGTACAATAGGAATGTTGTGGTAAAAAGTAAATATTTTTCGTAAGTGGTTTGGTAATGTTAAAATGTCAAAGTCAAGGTAAGTAGAGAAGTATGGTCTACATGATTAGGAATTAGAAACAATATATTGGTAATAAGGACAAGGAGTGAGGTCATAAATATTTTATGTATTTTATTTGTAAAAAGTCTAAAAATGTGGAACCCATGTGAAATGATAAGGTTTATCTTATCTTAAAAGATAAGCTTACATGTAAAGATAAGAGTTAAGGTATGGAATATGATTCGTCATAGTAGATTTCTTATCCTATCTTAGAGATAAGGTGGATAAGCCTAAAAGTTATATAAATAGAGAGGCCACCCCCCTCATTTAGCATAGAAGAAAGTAGTGAGAAATATTGTATGAGTAAGTGTATAAAGGAAACCATCATTTAGAAGGTGTGTTAAAGAAGCCATTAAAAGGTGTAATTATGAAGTTTCTCCCATAGTTATTGTTGGAAGGAAAGTGAAGTTATTAACACTTGAAGTACCTCATGAGTGAGATTGTAACAATTTCATGTTGATATTATAATTTACACTTATATTTCAAATTTGTCATCATTCCTTCGTATTATAGTCTATGGTATTCTTGTGTTATGTTTGTTGTGTTTCTAGATTACATCCACCAAACTAAAAGTTTTGCATAAGTAAATAATCATAGCATGAGGAGTTCCCTGTGGAGAATTATCATAGTGCCAGATTAGTGATGACAAGATCTCATCTTCACTCCTTTCATTTTGAAAGAAGAAAAGATGTCCACAGACGGAACTGACTGGTGTCCCCAGATTTCACCCTAAAATGCAGGACTACCCATTTTCAAAAAAATTGTTCTTTTAAAATAATGGGTCTTTTGTGTTTTTATTGCGAGAAGATGTTTATATTTTGTTAGAATATTCCCATTGAATCATATGAGCCAATTTTGACAAATACACAAATGCCCAAACTCATTTTATCCCTCCACCAAGTTTTGTCTACGAGAAAATATTTAAATAATGCTCCGTTTGAAGTAAATTGTACTCCAGTTGAATCCTATTAAAGTTTTGCATGCCATTATTCACTCATCTCAATAGGTTTATTTCAGAGCATTTTCGCAACTTTTGGCAACGTTTTTCACTTTTATTTATTTCTTTTGACTTTTCGCCAGATTTTCTCTGCAATTTCTCTGTGAAATTCCCCAAGGTCTATTCTTTGTCCAAGTATAGTTTGTTTAATTACAGAAGAATCTAGATATCATCTACTTGACATAGCACTAGAAGGAATCAATCTCAAAATGCAAACTTCTAACCAAAAAAGATGAAGTCATGCACAAAAAGCCTCTCCCAAGCAAGTCACATTTTTTAGAATTAATGAGTGTAAGTTGCGATGGGATTTTTGGTAGTGGCAGGTAGGTGGGAATTTCTTACTTGCCTTGTAGGGTACTTTTTCCCATGAATTCAAAGTCACTTAAGCTACGATGGGAAAATTAGAGGTGGTAGGAAGGCAAGAATTTCTTACCTGCCTTGTAGGGTGAAAATTCCTATTTTAAAATAAAGAAAATTACTTAAAGCACCAATGGGAATTTTCTACTTTCTGTGAGACTAACTTTTCCCACCAAAAATATTTATTCACCCATGTAAGTCACACTTTATCAGATAAGGCTATTTTCCATACAAGTCACACTTTTTGGAATAAATAGATCTAAGCTACTGATGAAAATGTTGGTAGTGGCGAGCGGTGAGAATTTATTACCTTCCTTATAGGGTATTTTTTCCCATGAAGTCAAAGTCACTTAAGCTGCAATGAGAATATTAGAGGTGGTAGGAAGGTGGGAATTTCTTACCTACCTTGCAGGGTAAAAATTCCCACTATAAAAGAAAAATCACTTAAAGCACCGACGGATTTTCTTACCCGCCTTGCGAGGTAAAAATTCTCGTGACGAAAGTCAAATCACTTAAGTGGAAGAGGATATTTTTGGAGTTGCAGTGCAGGGGTGGAAATTCCAATCAAGATGACTTCGTATTATTAGCAACTACCCTTGCCAAAAAGTGAGACCCACCTTGGGTGAATAACAATGCAATTAAAAATATTTATTAATGGTTTATTCACCCAATTTTAGCGCCAAAAATAGAACGAAAGTCAATGCAAATGAAAAAACTAAGAAGTCAAGGATGCATGCTAAAAATAAATAAAAATAATTTATTTAAAAGCAACCGGAAACATGAATAATTGGGTGCCCAATTTGGGTGAATAAACATGATTGTTTATTAATTAAATTGTCATAAATAGGAAGGGAAATTATTAAAAATAGTATGCTGAGGATTATATAAGCATGGGCTGCCATAATAAAGAAGCAATTAATTCTTTTTATGAAGATTGCAGGCCTGCAATGGATGTGAGTTTTAGCGCCAAAAGAAGGAGGATTTTACATTAAAGTTTATTTTCCACTTTGCCATGAAGCTTCCATTTTTGGCGCTATGGTTGGAATAGCCTAATTTTGGTCATTGTGAGCATTTGCATGTTGGTATATGTGCCCAGTGATTTAAATAATATTTTTACTTGCTTTGCATGTAAGAAAAAACCCCAAATTTTAGGGCAGCAGACTTTATATGCAAATTTTGGTGATAAAAATCAAGTATTCATGTCATGGACTCCATCTTTGTCTAAATAAATTACGGTATTCATAACGAGTGCTCAAATCAATGTCGGTACATTGAATATATCTTCGAATCGAAGAAATCGTCGAGATATGCACAAATTGATCCAATTACAAGATTCCAAATTAATTAAAGGAAAAAGAGCTCGAGACAAATATTGTTCCAGCTATGATAAAAGCATGATGAAAGAAAAGGATCAACAAAATCATGCATAGCTTCCAAATTTTCTGAAGTCAATGATATAGACATAGGCCCCAAACTTATCACCAATTTGATTGATAAATCCAACTCTCATAATTGCAAAGGCTTATGGCAAAAATTCATCCTCTTGTTTCTAACGCAGCCCATGTGGAAGTCATTGCATGGAGAATTCCTTTCAGAAGCTTGTGCATGTGCTCCCAATCTTCCAGTTGAAGCCTTCATTGAATTTACTTGTGTTTGCATTCACCCAGAGTGCTTTCTAGAATTTAAAATTGCTCATATGCAATTTTAAATAAAAGATGATGAGTTTTGTCTGAATTATTTACGACAAACATTGCACTGGTGCATGTACTGAAGAAGAATTACAAAAGCTTCAAGGATAGAAGGGAAGACAGGTCAAAGGCAATACCCACAAGCAAATCACATTCATGCATAGCTTCCTAGATCTAGTTTGGTGAGAATCAAAGGCAAAAGAGTCAACCGCATGCGAATATGGAAAAAGAACAAGACTGGGAGTGTTGCAGACTTTCTTCTTATTTCTTTTCCTCTTTCTTTTATTTTCTCGACAAAGTAATTGAGAAATCAATTAAATTATAAAACTTAAGTGATTGGTTTAAAAGTCGTTACTTGAAGAAGTCAATTACTTGGAAATAGGTGGCAGACATGTAAAATAGAAGGTTTTATTTTTCAGTTATAAATCATGCATGTCATGCAAAGAGGAATTCCAGGAGGAAGATTGCCAGTTGTTTCCCTTTTCATAGCTTCCATATGTGGGAATTCATTTAAAGCTTCCTATTTGTAATTGCCCTTCATACACTATAAATATAGAAAGAACCTACAAGTTAGAGGATAAAAATTTGTAATTTGCATTCTTGTGTCCCAGAATTTGAGTTGAAACTCTTGATAGCTTTCTACAAGTAGTGGAATAGAGAAGAGGCAAATTTCTAGAGAACTTTGTGTCAATGGTGCATTCGTTTCTTATTTCTTTTTATATCTCTGCACAAACTTTGTGTTGTCTTAGATCTAGATCTGAAACTATCCTTTGCTTCAAATTCTACATTTTAAGATCTATTTGTTTCATCTATGTGCATGTGATCAACTCTGTCAACTATTGGTTAGGTTGCACATTTTTTCCTTTCTTCTCATATTCAATTATTTCCCCTCTTCTACACATATTTCCTTTCTCTTACAGTTGCTTACTTGATGCAAAACTATCTAGCTATGGTTCATGAGCTACATTGTTAAAGTAATACCAACAAATAGATATTATGACATATAACCGACAAAATCTTACTTGGGAGCCTCACCATTAAATGAGAGAGATTTATCTCATAACTACCTAGGTTTTCAAATGTGCAAAAATCTAGCCAACAGACATGAAGTTTATTCTTGTACGGATGGATTCTCTGGGTATCATCGGGTTAGAATTGTATGCAGGGAAGATCAAGAGAAGACGACTTTTACCACTTTGAATGGGGAAGTTTTGCATATACTATGATGCCCTTTGGTTTGAAAAATGCACCCGATGTATTTTCGTACATTGTTGTTCAAGCATTCCAAGATTTTATTCACAAATTCATGCACATTTATTTAGATGATTGGACAATGTATGGAGTTATTAAGGATTATTTTTGAAATTTTCACTTAATGTTTGAAAGATGTAGACAGTTAAGCATCTCTTTAAACATCAAGAAGTGCATGTTTTCTACACCTTTTGTAACTTTATTAGGGCACATCATCCATGAGGAAGGTTTGTTAATGGATCTAGCTAAGGTTACCATTATTGTAGGTGAGAAAGAGCCTACCACCAAAGTGAGTCTTGCAGATTCTTAGGCCACGGGTATTATAGAAAGATTATCAAAGGATACATGAAGATTTCCACACCTCTGAAAGAGTTACTTAAATGAAAAGGGACATTCTATTGGGAAGAACCGCAACAACGTGCATTTGAGGCGTTGAAGGAGAGACTTACAACAACGCCTATTCTATGTTTTCCTTCATGGAACCAACCATTTCATGTACATGTGGACGCCTCTGGCACAACCATTGGTGCGTATTAGCTCAACCTGGAAGGTATTATAGATCATCCTATCTATTTTTATAGTAGAAAGTTGACTCCTGCATAGCATAATTACACAACTACAAAGTGTGAGGCCTTGTCGATGATCTATGCGCTACATAAATTCAGACAGTACTTGCTAGCAACACCTTTTATATTCTATATTGATCACATGGCATTAAAATACTTGGTAAATAAGACCGTTTTATAGGGCGCATATGTCGATGGGTGCTCTTATTTCAGGAATTTGATTTCACAATTGTGGTAAAACCAGGTAAAAGTAATTCTGGCCCAGACCACTTATCAAGGATTTAGTCAGGGGAGGATGCGCAAAAAAAATTGAAGATACAATGTCAAATGCACAATTATACGGAGTTACATCACGCACCTTGAATTGGAAAATATTGTTCTCTTTTTATGCATAGGTACATGGTGTCAAAAGGAATGAAAGAATTAGAGAAGAAATAAATTATAATTTGCACAACAACATTTTTTATGTTGATTAGTGGAGATTTATACAAACTAGGCCAAGATGAAGTATTTCATTGGTGTGTACTAGAGCATACGCACTCGGATATCATGGAAGAGGCTCATGGTGTTATTAGAAGTGGGCACTATGTAGTTGACGCCACCACGCATAAGATTCTACTCATTGTATTATGGTGGGAGACCCTATACAAGAACTATAAATAGTATTGTAAGGTGTGTGATCACTTTCAATGCCTTGGCAAACCTCGGTAAAGAGATGAAATGCCTTTGTGGCCTATTGCTAGTGCAAAACCTTTTGAGAAATGGGCTATAGATTTTTGGGTCCTATTTCCCTAGGATTGCATTATATCATCACTTGCACAAATTATCTTACAAGGTGGGAAAAATTAGCACCTACAAAGGATTGTCAATACCATACTCTGAGAACCACGACTTCTTATGGGAAAATATCCTTACTAGGTATGGATTTCCATTGAGCTTGACAAGTGATAGGGGCACACACTTTTTGAATGAGACAATCAGGATATTACTAGATGAATTTACGGTTGCACACCACAAGACCACACCTATCATCCTCAAGAACATGGTACTGTTGAGGCCTTCAATAAGATATTAAGCCATACCTTGATAAAAACTTATGATTTTGGAAGGAAAGATTGGGATGATAAAGTTTCTGATGTACGTTGGGCATATAGGAAAACCTACAAGAGGTTGAATAAGGCCACACCCTTTCAGATTGGTGTTTAGCGCGAAGACGAGTTCTTCTATGGAATTCATGTTACCATCTTTGCGTATTGCACACACTAGAGGTCTAGCTAATGAGAAAGCATTATAAGAGAATTGGTAGATTAATATAGTTATATGAGAGGCGCGCAATAGCACATTGGAGTCAAAAGTAGGAAAAGGCCAGGAAGAAGGCATGGCATGACCAGCACATTAGAGAGAATAAGCTGGAGGTTGGACAGATGGTACTACTTTATGATTCTAAGTTTCTACACCATCCAAGTAAGCTTAAGGTACATTGGTTGGGACCATATGTTATCACTCATACACTTGACTCAGGAACTTTCCAGTTAGAGGCGCTTGATGGAAAGTGGTTACCCGGTTACTTTAATGGGAGTAGGTGAAGCTCTTACTATAAATAAGTTTTCTTGGTGTTTATAATAAGGCGGTGTTTTCATTTAGTATAGGTTTCCCTTCCTATATTTCCCTTAATGTATTTCCTTTTTGTCACCATGCTTTTTCAATTTAGTTTGGTGTTTTTTTGTAATAAGTGCATTTACGTGGCTGGAAGCTAATTACAATCAAGTATTTTTCTATACGAGAGGATTGTACATACCATTGTGTGTGGGTGGTTATTATTTGTTATTCACAAATGGGTACACATGAGAATAAACTGTTTCAAGTGTTATTCGAGTATGGAAAGGAGCTATTAGAAAGGAGAATGTTCTAAAGAAAACCATAGATGAAAATGAATGAAGGGACAATATAATGAAAGGTAAGCAACGACTATAGAAACTACCATGAGAGGGTGTAATGATGAGGTACTTAGCGCATGGAAGCGCGTGGAAGAGAAGTCTGTAGCCAGAGGGTAGGAAGGTGCACTAGAAGGTTATAGGTGGGGTGTGAAATTGTACTATGTGGAAATTTTCAGAAATTTTGAAAATGGTCAATTAATGAGAGGATTGTTGGTAGGTGATGGAGCAATAAATACACCAAATTTTTGAAGATTTATATAAGGAAGTGATGCGGGTTCATTTTTACCTTTGCAATCACAATTATTTGAGCGAGCTAAGTGCAAACAAGCCAAACAAGTCATATTGAGGTGCAAAGAGTTGCGAAACCAAATGTGGAGAGCATATTTATACACAGAAAAGGCTTGCATCCCCATTAGTGAGGGTTTTGAGCGAAGTAGAAGTGTTGAGAAGGAGCTAGGGCACTTAGTTTCGAGCTATGGCATGTGGATTTAGGGTTTGAACTTACTTGATACAAAGATAAAAGGTAGAATTTTGAAAATGGCACCAAAGAAATCACCTACAATAGGCACAAAAGGAAAAAAGAAGGTGGAAGTTGAGGTTAAAATTACTCCCGAAAGAAATTTTTCGAGATGCACGAGACCTAGAATGAGTAATAGTCGACAAGATTAGAATTCCCATATCCACAAATGCAAAGTAAATTACTACAACCACCACACCACTGATAACAGGGATATTTGGATGCTTTGCTAAATAAAAAGACCAACAAGCGCACAGTGGAAGATATGCCAGTGTATGATGATGCTAGGGAAAATTTTCTTAAGTAGGTAGGAGTTTATCACCGTATGAACTCCCATATTTTGGAAAGTATGAATTGTTATACCAATGGCTTATGAGCGAGTCCTTGAGGAGTTCTTATATTTCTCCGGATGGAGGGTTAGGCTCATAACAACCCTAATTGCAATGTTAATAGGATTGAAGGGCACATGGATAGACATTTTTAATGATTTGGTGATAAAGTAGTGGTTATAACCACAAGAAAAGAGTTTGGGTATACCAGGGTCCATGCGAGAATGGAAATTTACTGATTGAGGAAGTACCCTTTGGTACATGAAGTCACACATCTACTCACCAAGCTGAATGATCAAGGGAGATGGTCATAGGTAAATACAATGTGGCTATACATTGTGATTGCAAAGAAGATGACAGAGGGAGAAATCTACAACTTAGCAGTTTATATTACAGAAACAATTGTTGAGGAAGCACGTGTAGGTGAAAAGATAATTTTTGATGCCATCCTCTTATCTCTTGTTTTTGTAGAAATTGGAGTACCCGATGGGCCAAAGAATAAAAAATGGGAATATCCCATATAGAATAAGTCTCTCACGGAAAGGTTTGAGATATATTTGTGTGAAGGATCAATAAGTGACCCGTTCGAAAAGGGTAGAAATGTGGTATGACCGGCTTCATGTAGAGTTAGAGAAGGAATGGTGCATCCCAAAGGAACTACCTTCGGTAGTAGGCAAGGAAGTACAGTTCGTGGTGTATCACCACTTCTGCATCACATGGTTTTCCATGAAGTATGGGACATGGACTCCATGGTGAAAACTACCATATGCTTTCACAGCGCGCTACTTCCAAGCCTCAATTCACATATTTTCTTATGAATGACGGATGAAATTCAACGCAGACAAGGTAGATTGTGACTACCACACCCTCAAAAAAACATATGTATATCCAGGTCGGTCTGCCTACACTAAGAGGCTCATTTATGATGTCATAAGTATGAAGCCAGTAATTTTGGCTATTAGGGATAGTGGACCCGCACTCATATATCTTCAACTCAAGCCTAGGCTGGAGAGTAATAAGTATGTGGAGAACGAGTTCATGCTCTCAGGGCAGCCTAAGGGAAAACATACAATGGAGAATTTTCCAACTCCAAATCCTGTTGTGACCATACAGATAGATGAGGAAGAGGAAGAACATGAAGATAGTGGAGGCTTGGATCATAGAGGCCAAAGGTAGTCCACGGACACACTTTGGAGAGTGAGCACGCGAAACCCCACCACATGCATAGGAAGGAGAGGACTTGGACATGGATGCAGTCCATGAAGAGTTCTGATTTAATAAGGTATTCAGAATAACCATGACCCAAGGCATGGGAACACCACAACCTATAAGAAGGTCACCTAGAATATCCCCTCAGAAAGAGGCACCTGAGAAGAAGAGAAGGAGAAATAAGCTGAATGAGGAGGTGGAAGAGTCTAAGGAGAGTGCACCCGGGACCTTGGTACAACAAAAAGATATGGAGTAACCTAGAGATGAAGAGGAAGGGATGAAGGAAGAAAAAGAGACACTACAAGAGTAACCCGAGTGCACATGTTACTACTCAAGATGAAAAAGGGACATCTCAAAGCTTGGTGCTCGGTTCCTAATGGGCCAAGAACAAAGATAATAAGTGAATAATATGTTGTGTAAAGTATGGGCTATGCTGAGGACACAAGAAAAATTATCCGCGCCCGGTTTCAGAGCACAGTAGGCCTTAAGGAATTGTATGGGTGGGAATTGATGGATCCACACATGGAAAAAATGTGCATAAGGAAACAATTATCCTAGTCCATGCAGAACCATATGGACAAGCTAGATTTTGATGTGTGCGAGGAATCTTGTGTATCAAGAACAGTGAATAAGGCACCAAATGACAAACACATGACAGTGAAGCCTACTCTAATGTCTTATGAGAAGGTGAGGAATGCCTTGGTTAAGGTATCGTAGAGGTGGAATGAAGGAATATAGATAAGGCTCCCACCGTTAGAGCGCTACTTGAAGATAACAAGGAAAAATATGAAGAAATAATGCGTTTACAAGGAGAAAAACACCTAGCACAAAAAAATAATGAGGCCTTAATTAGCATGGCAGAAGAAATTGGATATTATGTTCTAAAAGCAAGACCTCATCTTGAGCCGAAGGTACCTAAAAATTTTCCTTCGGCTATGCATTATGTGCGCACATTGGTTGATCTAGTGCTAGAAGATGTACCAATTTGAATGCCAACGTTAAAGGATCCTGAACAAGAAGCGAAAAGAGCAAGGGCCTCCGTGGTTAGGAAAATTTAAAATTATGAGGCGTTACTCCAAACTCTAAAGGATGAACTGAAGAAAGCTAACCAAGCTTTGAATATTTGTGTGGCACCAAAAGCAAGTGATAAGAATAAAAAATATAGATGAAGATGATGATATTACAAAGGCCATGAAAGATGAGACACTGGGACACGCAGAAAGATTGGCACTAGTGAAATAGAAGCACGAAGCCCTTGCAGTAGCTCAAGACCCACATAAGGAGAGAATAGATGAGATTGGGAAGCTCATAGCATAGAAGATGGATCTTCTGGAGGGAATGATGTCTACTTTAGCCAATGTTGTCCATGTTTTGCAGAATGAGAAGGAACAAATTACTCAGGACGAATTAGAAGCCATTGTCAATGACATTCTAGAGAAGACAAACACTGCATTGAGTGATTGGTAGACATTGGAGGATAAGATTAAAACAAAATATCTAGATTTGATCCTCCCAATTGAAGAGGAGGGTGTTGCAAAGTAGAGGTCTATTCTTTTGTACAATGATTCATTATATTCTTTCAATTCTTATTCTTTATTCTTTGAGAACATCAGAAGGAATCCCCATTTTCGGGATGACAATGTAGTTTAGTGTGGGGTAATGTTGAGTAGAAAATATTTTTCTAAGGACACATAGAAGATTCGCATGCGGGAATAAGGCACATTTGAAGGCGCGGAAGGATAGGAAAGGAAATTCTCGCCAAGACAAGATGATTCAGGACTTAGCCATTTTCATGGATGTGGGCTAATTTTGCAAGGTGATGTGCGAGGCACACATCGGTATGGAGACGTGCACAACACACAAATGTTATTTTGGGAATGAGCATCTAATAAGTGTCATGCATGCATTTAATATAATAATAGGATTACTTCTTCTAGTTAACTATATGACATCTATTATTAGAGCACTTGCATGTATGCATGTTATTGTAAAGGCAGGTGCTATTATCAACATGCAACCTATTTTGGAAAGTACGTAGGTGGTGAAGGGAAAGTCCCCACCCCTATAAATAAGTAGTGAACTATGTAGTTTAGGGACACAATTATTTTAGAGTTATGTTGTTGAATCTTATGTGTGCATAGCTTATGGTAATATTTTGTAATGTAAGAAGCTTCTATGTATTACAATATTTAATATAATGGAGTATATTGGATGGATAATGGTGTTAAGCATGACTATAACTAGTTCTTGTATGGTTAAACTTATTATAGTTATTGTTTAGTTCATGATTCACTAAGATCTAGATCTGGAATATACTCTGTGGAATGTTTATGGTTCTGAATATGTTGTATCTTCTTCATGCTAACATCCTACACAAGAAACTCTAAATAGGGACTAGGTACGTTTGCATGCTTCAGGTGAGTTCTCATCTTATGTTGGGTGATGTTCCGGTGCGCATGGGGTTTATATAGTGCATTCTAGGCTGCATCACTTCCCAAAGTAAAGTTAATAGTAATTATGTAGAGATAAAATGGAAAATATGGTAATGGTGTTGATAGCATGGTGGGTGTAAGGAGATATCATTTGAGTTGTTAAAATGTGGTAATAAACTCATTCCTCCAATTAAAGGTGACACCCTTCCTAAAAAGGTGATTCAATGGTCAAAAATAAATACAAATGTGTGCAATGAAGCATAAATGGATTGGATTTTACCTTAGAGATTGCATAATTGTTTAATATTTTTGGTGGAGGCATGTCTATAACGACCTTAACCTTGGTCAAATCCACTTTGATACCATGATGTGGGAAATTGAAGCCAATAAATTTTCTTGATGTAACCACAAAGATGCATTTCTTAGTGTTAAGTCATATTTTTGTTCAAGAAGACACACAAATATTTTGTGGAATACACTTATATGATCAATTTGTAGTTTAGATTTCATAAGTATATTGCCAATGTAGTATTCTATGATGTCATGGATGTAATCATGGAATACATAGGTCATGAAAAATTAATAAGTAGTATTAAAAGTTTTTCAGGACAAATGGCATGACCTTGTAATAAAAGGTCCCCCAAGATGTAGTAAATATAGTCTTGTATTGACCTTTTCATGATATTTAGATTTGATTGTGTCCAAAAACCATCAATGAATAAAACATCTCATAACCAGTAGTGTTTTCAATGACAACACCAATATTAGGTAAGGGGATTAATCTTTGGGAAAAACCTTTTTGACATCCTAAAATTTAGTACAAATGTGTATACCCTCAATTTTATTTCCTATCAAGACTATATTAGGGACTCACTTTAGATTATTGATGGGTTGAATGAGACCAACATCGATAATTTTTTAATTCATCTTTGAAAAGTAGTCAAATGTGTTGGTGAATTTTTAAAGGTTTTGTTTCACATGTTCTACATTAGGTTTGAGCACTATATTATGTATGATTGTGTTAGAATCCATTCCTACCATGTTAGCATAGGACTATTCAAAAATTTGATAAATTCTTGCGAAATTAACGTGTATTCACTATGTTCTTTATCGGATAGGAATTTACCAAGTAACACAATTTGAAGTTATTTTGGTGTACTTATATTTACTTTAATGGTTTCCTCAACATGCATATGTGATACATCATTGAGGTGATCAAAGGAAGGAGCTCATCAGTTTTATCTATGGTCATATCCTCATTATTCCCAAATTAGATTTCACCGTGAGGTTGGGTATCCAATATGGTATATTTGTAAGGATATTTATCCATGGTACCTAAGTGACACAAAAGATATTTTATGAAGAGAATAGATAAAGAGGTATGGGCCAATCCAAGAGAGGGTAATCAATAGGAAAATCTGAACATGATTGATAGTGAAATTGTTGCGCATAATGAGAATATTAGCGGGTAAAGATCTAGTGGGGTTATTTATGTCATCATGTTTTATGGGAAATGCATGTGAGGTGGGGATCCCTTATAGACCAGTCAAAAATAGTTACAAAATGATGAATCAACTCAGAAAAGTGGAAGCATGAGGCTTCATTGAGAAACATGTGGGATTTGTTTGGAATGATTGAGTGACTAAGAACAATGTGGATGTGGATGTCCAGATCTTGTCACTTGAAATGAAAACTCATATCAATGAATGTGGCTGCCATATTTTTAATATCGTATCTAACTTGGTATAACCAAAATTATATTCATCAATAGAAAAATTATAACAAGGTTGAATTAGATTAGAGATACCTTGTTCAAATTTTCCAAAACTACATCTTTTTCAGCCTTGATATATAAGGTAATGCATTACATAATAGAGTTTAGAAAGATGTGAATTACTAGTGCAAAACTTAGCAATGTCACTTGACACATAAATGAAAAATGTGTTGTTAGGAGGGAGGTTAAATAAAACTACGGACCCCTTGTAAATTATAGTAGAAGATAGTGTACCCATTTCTTTAACATTAGGCATCTTAGGTAAGGATAAAGTAGTATAAGGGTTTCTATCCCAACTCTAATTGGATTTGAATCATTAGTCACGAAGATATATCATGATCTTGTGATGATTTCATAGTTGTGGGTTTTCTACTAGAGGTAATGTAACTTGATTCTTATGGTGGAAAAGAATATAAAAATGGCAAAGTGAAGGGAGAATGATTACCTTGGGAAGTGATGATGATGGTTAATAATGAGATGAAGATGAATGTGAGGTTAGGAAACTATAGTCACTTAGATTTGGAAATGTATACTTTGACAATGTTAATCTTGACATTACACGCTTGCATGCATGAATACACTCACCTCACTCTTGTTTAGAATACCACAATATCTCTTTGACTATGTTATTATATTTTTACTCATCTTTGTCGTCAATTCTAGAGTTTTTATAGTGTAAAATGCATATAAAAATACTTATCTCATTGGACTAGAAAAATAAACAGTGGTTTTTCCCTTCAGTAGAAACCTCCAATTTGGATTGGTTTTAGAACTATACAACCCAACCCTATTGTAAAATTTCGGACCAACACATTGTGTGCTCAAACTTTCAATTGCATCATCTTCATATGGTCTAATATTCCCCCTTAGTCGGCCTTTCACAATATAATAATCATCGAAGCCTATATAAGCAAGTCAATTACACCTCATTTAGGGTCCTGACACTTTATGTTATCATCAAGTTAAACAAAGTACAAAGGGAACTCTCTACTCCCAAAATAACGAAATAATTGATGCAAATCTATTAGGGTAGAATCCTCTACAAGTATGAAGTATCCTTTCAAGTTCGGAGTTTGCATCTTCTCTCTACATGCATGTAAAGTGAACCTTCCCAAGTATTCAAACAAGTGTGAAACTCAAGTTGAAGTATTGACATAACACAATTTTAAATTTTTGATTGCACTATGGTAAATATCACATGATAGGATAATGATGTGTAGTTTGATCCCTCTTCAAATTATTGGCAATGTTAGTGGTGCATGGGCTTCCCACAATCCACCTAACTTTATCTTTTAATAAATCTATCTTGCACTATGATGGTTTGAGAAAATTTACAAAGCTAGTTCAAAGTTGATATAAGAAGACCAAAAGAGAGAGAAAGTAATTTCTAGGTAGGAGAAACACACAAAAATTTACAAGATCCAAATCCAAGTAGGTCCAAGACCATACAAACGGTTTTGACCTAGTTATACAATTTTGACCAGGGAGCAATTTCAGGTGTTAGTCTAAAAAAGCATTTCTAGTTCCATATCAACATGTAGGAATATTCAAATCACTTAGAATCTCCCAAATCCTCACAAAATCAGCTAAGTGAAATTTCTCCTTTGTGTTTTTATAGTTTCTATATCAATAGTCACTTTGTAAAGTGTTATTCTGATTTAAGAAATTAATGTTGGAAGTTAATTAAATCAAAATAGCCTCTTATTGCAATATTTCATCCTTTTATGTATGTTAGGAACACAATAAATATTAAAGGGAATGAAATAATATATTCACAATTAAAGTGAAATCATTTGGTGAACCCGATGTATTAATTGAGCATCGTATCCCTAACCCTAGTGGCCCTAGGGTTTCTTCTTATATTCAAGTCTGATTCCTTTGCATCTATGACTTATCACGTTGTCCCCTTCACATATGTATATATTAAGAATTCTAACCCTAGTTTTATCTTTATCTTATACGATGATCTAGATGATTTTGCTATGGTTTCTCAATTTGTCCATTCAGACACATATGAGGATGATGTTCATTATCCAAAATATCATGTTGTTGATCTATTTTATAATGTTATTCTCACTCTTCAAAATGAACTTGCTCAAGGTCATGGATCTAATACTAATTCTGATAATATTCCACAAGATCTTCCAAAAGATGAGGTCCAATATATGCAGAAATTATTGCATGATCATCCTAATAACATTGACATCCTTCTATATATTCCTAGAGATCATCTTAAGCATGTTTCTATTAGAACATGTAGTATACCCACATCATTTGTGTCTACTTCCTTAGGTCTAACATTCCCATAAAAATGTATTTATGCCTATTCTTGTAGCCATTATTTCTATTACACTTCTTACTTATCATCATATTGGATCACATACATCTTCATCTAACACATAGGCTATTTAGTCTCCTGTTCATTATCACCAACCATAAATTTTAAAATTACAACAAGGTGTCCCCCATACATCTAAAGTTATTGAATCTTCTATAGTCTCCCCACTCACTGTGTGTCCATTTACTACATTGGAAAATCAATTCTTGGCACAATTTTCCATCAATATTAGGGATAATTTATCTTACACACAAATGTCCAAAATAAAAAAGGATATGAAGAGCATATCAGTGACTATGTCTTGTGTTATCATACAATGCTTATTAAAATGAGTAATATCTTAGTTGATAGTGAATTACAAGACCATTTGTTTAAATTTTTATTCTTCCCTTGCAATAATTGGTCATATTCAATAAGTTTCAATCTTTCAACCATCTATGTCATACATTGAAAGAGCATGAAGCCAAGCTATTACATATGAATAAACTCAAGTATGTTGCTAGCACCTCTAATTCTTCCAATGCCAAGTTTCAAAGAAAGACTACCTTCAAAATAAAACCTCATGACAATAAGGTTGCTTTCAAAGACACTTTTAATGTTGTTTCTCAACATACTAAAATTTAATTACATCATGCCAAACAAACATTTACATGATTACCTTGTCCTCCACGCATGGTTTTAAAGAAGTTGATTGAATACAATCTCATGTCTGTCCCTCCACTATTTGAGGTCAATATGAGTGAGCCCTAAAGTAAGATCTTTGATGTTAATTCCTATTGTGATTATCATAGATGCTTCGGTCACTCTACTTGATCATTTTCTTATGCTACTAAACATCATTTAGGACCTTATCGACACTAACACAATTGAATGGGATGTGCTTATTGAATATTCCAAGCCTCTTAATAAAAATGCTAAGTTGAAAATATTCAATGACCCTCTTCCTAAGAATGCTAATGATCCATCTACCTTGGAAGTTCATAACACACATTGTGCAGTGCCACCACCGCCTTCTTATGATCACCCATTGGATGCTATGATTGGTACTATCTCTTGCACATCATCTTCTATATCGACCATTTCTTTCAATGATTACGATTAAGATGCTACACTTATCTCTAATACATTATCTATTTTAGTTTCTATTCGTAGTGTTTTGGATACCTCACATCGTGAAAATAACATTTTTGTATGGCCCTTACTTCAATATATTGGTATTTATTTTGAGAGTATTGCACTTGATTCTAGTCCACATTTTAGACGTATTACACTTCCAATCATTTTTGGCTCCATCATTACACATACTTCATTCTTAGTTTCCAAATCTATCACTACTATTATGTTGCATTTAGTTCTTCCTTGCCTACGTACTCTTAAGGTTCTATCATCCATATTTCATTAGTGTGTTATGTTTATTAGTTGTCACTAAAGTCGTTACTATCTAAGTTGTTCCTTTTAAGTATTTTTCTCCTCATGTTCTGAATCTTCTACAACCTCTACCTCACTTCATAGTACAACCAAAAGTATGCCTATTATTTCACACAACACTAGTTCTCCTAGGTATCCCACTAGGCCTTTGGTTACACACATGAATTCACATCATTCTAGGTCTCTTAATAGGTATGTAGTTGCAAATGTCCCATCAATAGCTCTATGGCCTTTAGGTATCCACCTCAGCCTTATTTTTCACATATTATCTCTTACAACTTGCAGCCTCATCCTATATTACATAGATCTTCTAGATTTATGGCTTATACTACTACTTGTAGTTGCTCTTATAGGATTTCTTGTTCTTCTAGTCCACCCCACCGATATAACACATTGCATTCTCATCAATGTTCTTATATTTCTAGTTATCGTCATACACCTTTTGTGAAACACATCACCAACATGGTTCCACTTGACTGGAATCACATTCTTTGACACATTCAAGGCTCAATTATCCACCATCTTCCACAATTGTTTCACCTCCTTATAAGGTATTTTTGTGTTAGCTCTTATGTTATCCCTCTTACCACATGATGATACACTCGATCTATAGGTTTAACTTAATTATTGAGGGAAGAGTTTCTACACCCGAACCTCACTTTCCACACACACACACTATGGGACAATATTGTCTCCAACCCTTTAGTTGCATCATTTATATATATTCCCTCCATGGGGAAATTCTTGATCTCCTTTGTTCTCTTCAAAGGTGAATAGGATTTCACCTATGCCCTTATGAAGGGCTTAAAAATTCAAAAACATTCAAATATTTACAAAAATTAAAACTCACGACCTATTTTTCTAGTATACATTGTTTAATCTTCATATTATACATGTTGTTTACTCCTTTGGTTTGATTGATAACATTTATTTTTTACACACATGTGTTCACATTGTATTATAAGCATGATGTGGGACATACATAGAGTGGTACATGATGATAGGTGTTTTCTTGCCATTTACTCAGATCGCTAACCTCCTGGGGGCATATTCCTTTTTCATAATATATCCAAGTGTTATATTTCCTTTCTTTCCTCATTATACTTGATTACATATCTATCTTATGTATTTGTTATCTTTTGGACTAATAGGACTAACATGTGTCTTGTGTAGAGTTTACGATTTACTACTAGCTCTTTCATATATCATATATCATATGTTCATTTTATTAAGCTTGTATTTCATACATGTTTGATGGTTGTTTATGCATGTTCTATGCTTTGATTATGGCCTAAGGGATTTGATTATCTTTTGACACTATGCACATCCTATGTTTTCGGCATAATGCCTTGCATGTGGTTGTGCATCTCTTATTTATAGGCTCATGGGCCTTGATTGTCTTGTGACACCATGAATTTCCCATTTTTGTAGGCATTCTTACCTTTTTGTGACATTGATTGTCATTGTATGTACTTATATTCTACTAACACATCGTTGTCTATTGTTGTTACTATTGTTTTTCTGCATTGACATAATTCTTTTTATCATGATTCTTATTATTTTGATTGTTTTACACCATGGTTTCTATCATGTGCATCCCCTCTTGCAGGTGTAGTTTCTTATTGGTGGCCACCACATCAGCTCTTCATAGGTTATCTACAAGTTATCAATATCTCAACTATGAGTATACATATTTCCTTTTAAGATGCATGCTCAAATTATTCATTGCACGCACCTTAGAAATGGGGGTAATCATTTTGGGATTTATCCTACATTTTTAGAAGACATGTGCATCTTTTTGGGCATAAAAATGCAAAGACAAGCAAAAATTCCTCGAATTAGGTTTAAATATAGAAAATCAGCACAATCTACAGAGAGACGAGATCATACAAAATGGTCGGGACCATAGGAATGGTTTTGACTCGTTATCAACTAATTTTGACTTTACAAAGTTAAAATTAAAATAAAAATTTTGAAAATTTTGAAAAGTGTTACTTTGCGTGGTTCATTACCCTCGTTATGAACCGTCTTTTTTGTGGTCGTTTAGGTCTTCATTTCATCCTTTTCAGAAAGAACTCTTCCCACCAGGTGCTTTAAATCGCGTTAAAATACATTAAAACAATTAATTTATATTTAATTAATTAATTGCTTCTTGTTTGATAAAATTAATTTTTAAATACCTTAAGAAGTATTTAATTAAATAAATATAAATTAAAAAATTCGTTTGACAAATTTTAATGTTTGGGAAGTAATCTTACGCTTCGCTTAATCACGGAAACCAATCGGCTTCCCAAACCCGGATTTCCCCTTTCCCTGGCAATCTTCAAAAAAAAATTGCACATGGGATTTTCTCCACCAATTGCCAAATCCTGGATTGGCTAACAGGCAAGAAATTCCCCAATTTCCCACATGCGGAAATTGAACGGGGATTGTCAACCCACTTTGCCATTCCCATTGGCAATTGTCCGATGATTTCTCCATTTCGCCCACGGCACTTAAGCCCACTACTGGGAAGAGAGGAAGTTGGATTAATTCCCATAACTTCCTCCTTCAAAACCTGTTGGAAAAATTCGTGCGAAGCTTTACTTCTTATTTCCTCTGGAGAACATAATATTTTGTCATATCCCACAATATGACACACACATCCAAGGAAATAATAGTTCACACAGTCAAAAGAAAATACCACACCTTGAGGTCAAGAAAAATAGTTTTAATCCCACACCCAAGCATAAGAATCTTTCCACGCATTCATAGCCTAGGTAGAGGGAGATAGCAAAAGGACAAAGAAAATTACTTTCACACATTGGAAAGAACAGTTTTTAAAAAAGGTGCAAAAGGGAAAAAAAAACAAAAATCCACACATTTGCAAGCCAGAGGAGGCGCACAAATTAAACAACTTTCCACCTGCGGTGAGGAAAAGAAAAAAGAACAGTTTTCAAAAGAATAAAGATTAAAAGAAGTCTAAGCCACACCCAAAGAAAGGAGATTTCCACGTGCGAGAGGAAGGAGAGCCCATGCATTGACACAAAAAAGTAATAGCTCAAGAAATTGCAAGATAAAAACCCACACCGAGTGAGATAAAATAAATTCTCCATGCACTGCTGCGAAATTCCACATGCATGATAGAAAGGGAATGTAAAGTAGTTTTTAAATTAAAAAAAGAAAGAAGATAGTTCCACACACCTTGCATTGAAAAAAAAAAAAGAAGAAATGGAACAATTTTAAAGCAAAATAAAATTGTTTTTCAAGTAAATTTCCACGCACATCAAGAACTCAGCCTAACACCATACAAAGAATGAAGGGAATGCAGTTGTCCCATGCAAGTGAGAGGTAAAACGTTGTTGTTCATGCAGGTAGAGGACAAGCACAAGCTCACGCATGTAAATAAACAATTCATGTAGCCAAAAGTAATTGTCCACACATAAAAAAAGCCCACATAGAGAAAGAGCCCATGCATTCCAAGGATCTATCAGTAGGCCCACCCTTGGAGGAGGCAACGCAGGTCAAAGCATCCCATGCATTCACCTTGGCAGGCCACATAATTCAAGGGAACAACACGTAAGCACAGTCAAACAAAATCCAAGTAGATCCATCAACAAACTGTCCACGCAGGTAAAAGAAGGAATATGTGGCTGCCAATATGTTATGCAAGGATTTCTCAATTTGCGGTTCAAACCATGGCATCGTAATCTTTTAATTCGATGTCTCACAATCATCCCAAGTTTAATTGTTGCTATCATTGGAGGATTTTATGGTGCTTGACGAGTTGATCATTATAACATTAATGATATTGTCATTTGAGTTACCATTTGCACTTATTTATCTCCTCAAGTTTACTAGCAGTAAGACGAAGATGGTTCTATATGCAAACTCACTTCCAGTTGTAATAATAACTTGGGTGCTTGGCTTAGCCATCATGATTATCAATATACAAAGAAATAACATCAGTACAAGATGACCCATGCCACATCACGTGCTATACATGTTTTGCAATTAAATGGTGCTTCAATAATTGACCTTTTTCCAGACTAATACTGAAGAATTATTTCCACGAAGGAACACTCAATTTGTCGAAGGAGGTAAACACTTTAGGCCATGTCACTAAATCCTGGCTTTCAAAATTCTCATTTTTGGGAGAAAGAAATCGAAGTGGCCGTAAAGTTCCATGAAGGCATTAGTGCATACCTAGATCCAATCCTTTCTTTTAAGGAATCTTTTTCTTCTAACATATCAAATCTGGATGAGATATTGCCTAGTTTGCAAGAGATGACGAGTATGGAAATCTACACACTTCATCTATTTTCACGAGATTTGATTTTGATATCTCCGGCCTCAAGGAGAAAACACTTGGTCAAAAGTAAAAACACGTACCACAAATAGAGGATCACTTAGCGGGGTGTGCGGATGAAATTCAAGTCTGACACTGAGACCATTTGAGGCTCACCTTAGATCAGATGATCACCCTCAAAGTCAGAGATTCAACTCATGAAATTATTGTTGATGGTTCCAACGTGCTTGATCCTGCATTTGATTCATCTTCCGCATCATCACCACTCAAGATTAATTGGTCAAATGGGGATTGTGTATTACTAGAGACATGGATCTAACGAGTTCACAAGGTAAGTATCGTTTGGTTTGAAGAGGATTTGGATCATCACAGGAGGACTGTGTGTGAAGAGAAACAACCATCCATCTACAATGAGAAGAGGAACAAACAAGTTAATCAATCATCTTCTCAACTCATGCCGTAAACTACAACACTGAACTACAGAGAATCATAGGAAGTGGAAATAAAATACTCCTCTCTTCGCACCCGTATCATCTAGAAGGTCTAGAAAATGACACCAAGTGGAGGAGGAAGGAGCACATCTCAAGAATTTCTCATTCCAGTCATCATTCGTCTTTGCATGATTGCCCTAATTCTTCAGGCCTAATCAACAACACAACACTATAATTCAGAGCATTGGTTCAGGTGCAAGCACCTGTAATCTATATCACACAATTTCTAGAGGTGGAACTCGCTAATGAAGTACCTCAAAATATACCAGCCCAACTTGTGGAAGTAGTCACAACTTCTCAACCAAAAGTTGATGATCCGGTTCTTTCCCCACCTACATTTGAAGAACCACCACAAATGGAGAAAATGGTGACAACATCTCTCTCACAACAAGAAGATCCAATTTCAGCAACACCCGAAGGTGATCCCCTTCAGCGTGATGAAGATCAATTCCCAACAAACACGAGAACCATGTACAATGAGATACTTGGAGAGGTTCCCACCTGGCTACATGATATCTTGAAGAATTGAAAGAGGGTCGTCAAGCCAATGATAAACTTGGAAGTGATTGTATAAATGTTAGAATCCATAACTCCAAAAAAAGACCAAATACTACGCTAAAGTTTGTGTCAACGAATTCATAAATCACTTCGATGATATTTCAACACCACTCATTCACAATGGGGAAAAGGAGATGGATTTCCAAGACTCTGAAGTCTCATGAATTCTACTCGGAGATCAACACTTTGGGATGGTGACAAAGACAAAGGACATAACTCCAGGCAGTGAATTGTAATTTTGGCTCCTGGAAGATCTTCTCAATGGCGAAAGATCAAAAGTTGGATTCTGACAAGCCAAGATGGCGTAATGACTACGGTCTCATGACAAATGAATAATTCACCATGGAAAGGTACTCGGAGCATGTGGAGAATTATGTGTAATTGTGAATGTGAATACGAATGAAGACAAACTTTCTCACACCAGAATATTGCTCAGATGGAGGGGTGGATGGATTGCTCAAGTTTCAAGCTCAACACTCTTATCATTTGGAGGATTGCAGAGCATAGTCAATGAGTTCATTCCCATACGATTGGGATAGGCGGACTCTTGGCCCAATGGATAAGGCACTGATCCTAGGTGTCTTGATCTGGGTGGCGCATTGCTAACTAGGATGTCTACATGTGCATCCAAGTCATTTAAGTGGGTCCACATGTACCCATTTCTTTTATTTATGTATTTTTCCTTAAATGACTTTTTAACTTAAGTGTTTTATATTTTTAGTCACTTTTTAATAAAGTTGGTTAGAAAAATTCAAAAGTCACTTAAGTGCCCTATTTGATGTGCATTTAAAACCCTAACTACTTTGTAACCAATGTTTGGGTTATAAAAGGAAGCTGGGGGCTCATTTGTAAGGGTGACTTTGAAAGAGGAGAAGAAAATATTTTTGTGCAAGCTTTGTTTCAGGAAGAAACTTTGTGTTCTTTGTGAAAAACATTTTGGAGTTAATGAAATACGAACTTTGTGTCTCATTCATTGTCTCTTGTAACATTTGATGTTCTTATGTTCATTAGATGTTAGGTGTTTGAATCTTGCATGAAAATATTATCTTTGATCTTATTGTCAACATTATTAATTAGTTGTTCTAGTTCACAGTGATCAAGCTCTGATTATCTACTTGCTCATGTGTGTTCCCTTTTACACATTCTTGTTTGGCTAACTCAAACTCCATTTTATTTGTGTTAGTTATTCATCTTTCCTCTTCATGCAATATTAGGCTCTATTTTTACCTAACTCTTGCATGTTCTTTCAATTGATTCCATTTCACTCCTTTCCTTCTTTCCATTCCATCTCCTTCATTCACTTTTCTTTCCATTGATGTTCCAAAACACCCCCCACATACAATTTTGAATGTATAGATGTAAATACAGTTTTGGTTTTCAATAAAAGCAACCTTACCTTCATTGAGGAGGGACTTCATTCCCACACTATTGCATGTCATTTGCATGTGTGAAAATCCATATGCTAACATGACCCTACCATATGTTTTTACCAAGGGAAATTCCTCCAAATTTATCAACATTTTCATATGAATTCATGTTCAGATTGGCATAATTTCAAGGGGCATGAAGTGTTTCATTCTCTCTTTTTCCACAATTATAAAATTTGGGATTATATCCATCGACAATGGTATAGTTCATGGGTTTATGGAAAGTAGTGAAACAACTAATTTTTTTGTGGGAAGGATTTTCTATCCTCTTTGCAATTTAGGGGAAGATATCAAAGTTTTGAATGACTTTGATACATGGTATTCCTCCATGGAAGGGGTTCTTTGGATCCTCTTTTTGGTTCTTATTTTTGGAATTTGTGTGTTGAGTTGGTACACTAGCACATTGACCTCACCTTGACACAATTGGGGCTGATCACCCCCAATCGGGATTGGTCTAAGTTTTCCATCTTCTAATTATATGCATTTAAAGTGGTCCTTTCCATGTATTCAAGCAACTATAAACCTCAAGTTGAATTATTGTCAAAGCATAACCGTGAAATTTTGATTGCACTATGGTAGATATCACATGCTAGGAGAAAGACGTGTGGTTTGATCCCTCTTCGTAGTAGTGACAACATTGACGGTACACAAGGGTGCCCAAAACCCACCTAAATTTATTTTTATAGAAACTCTATCTTGCATTATGATGGTTTGAGGGTTTGATAAGAGTTACAGAGCCGATGAAGATGAGAAAAGAAGTTGGAAAGAGAGTGATAGTCATTTCCAGAAAGTGAAGCACATAAAAGTTACAGAGCCAAATCCAAATAGATCTAAAACGTACATAAGGTTCATGACCGGATATATGGTTTTGACCTAATTGTACTATTTTTACCAGTGCGGTTTCATTGCAACCTCAACAACTTAGCATTTCCAGTTCTAGATTGGCCTATTCTTACATTCATATCACTTAAAATCTCCCAGATCCTCACAAAATCAACTAAGTGTAATTTATCATTTGTGTTTTAATAGTTTCTAAACCAATAGTCACTTTTTAAAGCATTATTCTGATTTAGTAAATTATTTAAATTAAAATAGCCTCTTATTATAATATTTCATCATTTTATGTATGTTAGGAACAAAATAAATCTTAAAGGGAATGAAATAATATATTCATAATCAAAGTTAAATAAAAAACTAGGAGATATTTTGATAAATTAAATTCCAACATTAATTTTACAACATTAGAATAACATATTTATTCTATTAGTACATGCATATAAGCTCAAATATGCAAATGGAAGAGAAACTTAGATATAAAGAGTTGTGCATGAGGAATTTGGGGAGACATACTATATAATCTTGAAGTGTAGACCGTGGAGAAGATTCATTGCTGAAACTAGGACTTGAACATTTCATGGTACATGACCCTATAGCTCCATTGAGATGTATAATCCACTCCTACTCATTCTATATGGTATCAAACACCTTCTAAAATGGGGTTTGTTAACTTTCTAGGTCCTTTTGGTGACTTGGAAATGTACTTCATTCTAAAACCCTACTTATAGTACACTCTCAATATCATTTTTGATAACTTGAAACACTATAAAACCCTAACCATGGGTAGAAGACCCTATAAGAAGGTTATTGTTTCAGTTGAAGTGAAATTTGAGCATTTCCTACGTCGACAATACTCCAAAGAGGACTCAAACCACACAATTCTCCACCTATCATGTAATATCTATATGAATGTAGCTAGTTGACAACTTGAACCTCTTCAATCATACTTGATATAATTGTGCTCTTGTTAAGACTTGGAAGTGGGAACTTGGTGTGCTTGGATTTGAAGGAAGAAAGATTCCTTAACTTGGTTGAGTTCTTAAAACTTATAGTGGTTATTTCCCAAGTGGATGTGCATCAACTTTGGGAGGATTTAGGGAGCCTTGAGAGAAGTTTTCATGTGTTGCAAACAACAAAGTGCCAATATAATCTCATGTGATTTCCATGTGAGTAAATGATGCATGTTAACTTGATTATATAGGGTTCCAAAGGTAAATTATCATGACAAGGCTAACCTAGGAAGATAAAGATACCCAAAAATGATATTGCATTAAAAATAGAGTTAGAAAATGTATTAGTGTAGAAATGTACAAGTCATCTAGGATTGGCTTGTATAACTTGACCAGATAGTATGGTTTTAGACAAAGATGATTTAAGTGAAATTTGAAAGTTTCACATTAAAAATTAGAGTTTGAGAACTTGTTATATGTATCAACATTCAAAATTTATTGATACATAGGTGTATGAAAATGAGCAAGTTAAGAAAGAGATGACAACATGCACTAAGTGGGAATAGGATGTGGGTATTTGTCTTAGACATGAAGCACAATTGCAATAAGTGGTGTCAAATGGTAAATTTCCAAATTTGAGTGTCTAAAATTTTCCCCACTTTAAGAATGAAATGAAAATTACATGATTAAAGGAAAATATACCTAATTTTTTAGAAACACTTTGTCTTTTCTTAGATTTTTTGATGTTCATATGTGTTGGTGTTGGCATGCTCTATGATGAAACCTGTAACACATATTGTAGTTAATGTTTATAGTAGAAACTGAACTATAACTTAATTATAAATATAGAATTTAAACTTGTATAGAGTGAATCAAAAACATGTAAAATATGGGAAGAGTACACCTATTTGTGAAGGGAAGACTTTCACGCTCCTTTCTTGTAGTTGGATATTTGGAAATTTTGTTGTTGAACCTTCCCCGAGGATTGGGGTGATCAATCCCCAATTGTGCCAAAGAAAATACTAGAGTATTGGGCATGTAGACATGTAAAATGTCGACATAATCATTTAGCAAATATTACATTAGTAATCTTTTTCCTATCACTAATCATATAATAATTAATTATTATATTCCAACTATTTCTATTATTCATTCCAAAATCCCATCCTACCCTTAGTCATATTAATACATTATTAATATTCCAATTATCCCACTAACTAATCTCCATTAACTATTTCTAGGAATTTAAAATTACCACCCACCTACCACCTACTCTATGCCTACTCTACACCTAGCCTCTCCATCTAATCCCCCCACTAAACATAATTAATGACACCTAATCCCAAGATAAATAATCCTCTAAATCTAGAGGCTTCTATTTCTAGAAGCCTCTACTATTTTCCATCTTTTAATGTGCCTCCCTCCATTAAATTTTTAATTCAATGGAGATTTCTTCCAAACTCTAGAATTTTTATTTAGAACCATGTGAGGATAATTCCAAAGTTATGTTAAGATTATTCAAAATGGTAAATTTGGACAATATTAAATATGGAATAAAATGTTGGAAATGTCAATGACAAAAATCTAGGTTATGACATAAAAATCCCAATTGCGACTGTGTCAAATAACATAATGGGTGGATAGAAAATCATAGGTCAATTATAGTTGTGATTATGACTAGGAAAAATCTAGACTTAAATAGAATGTGGAGAATGGCATAATTAAGAGAATGATTAGACAAAAATGTAGGTCAATTACACTTGTGACTAAATTTGGGAAAAATATAGAATATAGAACAAAATATGTAGAATGGTAGAGTTAAGATAATTATTAGACAAAAATTGTAGGGAAATTGTACATATGATTGACTCTAGGAAAAAACTAGGTGGAGAAATCATAGGCAAGACATGCATGTGACCACTCTTCAAGAAATATGGATGAAGAAAAAGTGTGGAAATGGTGTGGAAATATAAATAGTTGTTTTGGATGACAAGAATAGTTGTAGATGTGACCAAGATATGATGGAAAATGTTTGAAAGATATGGTATTATTTTTGGAATTTTATTGTTTTTCAAATGCAAAAATGCAAGTATGTTATGATATGATTGAGTTGGTTCTTATCACTCCAAGAAACACATGTATTTTTAAATACCATAAATAGTACATGAAAGGGATTCGTTGTATCAATGACATCATGTTCAATTGGAATCCCTCATACGTGAGTTGATGGTATTCCACCCCTTTATGGTTTATGTCTAATAACCAAGGACATTGTAAGGTTATTTTATTGAATAAATTGGAATAAATTTCCAAGATCCGAATCTAAATTTGTATGCAAAACACTTTTAAAAATATTAGTTAATTTTTTTGGTTAAGGAATCTTCCTTAGTTAGATCCCGAAACTTGTTAAGATGTTAAAACTCATTTTATTGAAGTAAAATGAAAAATGAATGAATGAAAACAAATGGTATGCGACCATGTTGCGGTCCAATTATGGTTGTGATTAATAGAAAATTGCAAGGAGTTCACAATCCAATTGTGGTGTGATTAGCACCTATATTGGAATTTTGTAAAAAATAGCAGTGATATGGGATGAAAAAATTCTTTAAAATACGCCTTTGCCTCTCCATAACTTATAACGCTGAAATATGAGAGCAAAGAAGAAAAATATTGTAGTATGGTATCAAGTGCACAACATTCAAGGGCTTGAAATGAGGGGTGTGAGTGTTATTTATAGTTCTTTTTGTGCATAAAATAGTGTGACACATATGGATGAAATGTACATAGAGGAGTGAAATGATACGAGATCCATAGTCCATAGAAAGTGCAAATGGGTAGGTAGAGTGGATGAGAATGAGAAAATGGGTGATGAGGTGTCTTTTATCAGCTTTTTGTAGGATTTTTCATTTTTATTTTCTTTTATGGGATCATTTGATTTTTAGGGATTATTATTATTTTATGATGATTTTTAATATTTTTAGCTTAGGAGATCTTATGCACAAGGTTTGTTTTATAATTTATACATGATTTAATATGTGAAAATATATTCAAAACATGCGTGAACATGGGATTCTAAATAGTAAAAATTGTGAATAAAATTTACCCTTGTATGATTTTGCATATTATATACTACCTTACTAAGGTGATGCCACTACGATGTTGGTAAAGGCTCACAAAGTGTTTTTTCCAAGTGCTTATGAAAAAAATTAGGTTACTATAAGTGCATCTTCATATATTTTCATGCACTCAAAAATTTCACGATGAAAAATCAATAACCACTTCTACACATTGATAACCTCTTAGACCAAGTGTGAGGCACTAAATACTTTACCAAGCTCAACTTGAAGATAGGTTTCCAACAAGTTCTAGTCCATCTTGAAGGCATATATAATATTACTTTGAAGACATGAGAAGGGATTTCTAAATGTTTTTAATGCCTTTCCATTCTACCAAAAAATAAGAAATGTTTACATGTCCGATGAATGACATAATTTAATTGTGTCTCAAGTTCTTAATCATCTTATACTTAGATGAAATATTCGTATAGATAAATAATCGGGAGGAGAACCTAGATCATGTTTCACATGTCCTAGAAAAATTGGTGAGAAACATTCCAAGCCAACTCATCCAAGTGTACATTTGGCATTTTTAACATTCAATACTTTAGCTAAAACATTGATCACAATGGTATTCATTTATATCCATACAAAATTAATGTGATCATCCAATATTGGTGAATTCTATGAAATATCATTGAATTGAGGAATTTTCTTGGGCTCACAAACTTCTATCACAAGTTGTTTTTCCCGATTTATCATAGGTAACATAGTATCTTAGCCAAATCATGTGCACCAAATATGTGTTCCTTATGCACTTACACAATAATGTGACATAGAGGGGATAAAAAAACACCTATTCTCATAATACCTATCATTTCACATTCATTTTTACTTCACATTGATGCATCTAACTATACACTTGGTAGAGTACTCATGCAACATGGACATATGGTCTTCTACTAATAAAAACATTCACTTACATGGCTTAGTGGTACTCTACCTATGAAAAGAATTATGCCTTGTGAAATAAATTAAAAAAAAAAAAATGACACTATGCTCTGAGAAAGGAGATGATAATTAATTTTGATCATGAGTCACTCAATGTCCTACATAGCGCAACATACCCACGATAACTCCATATCATGATAAATCATAAAACAACAAAGGATAATAAGGATGCATACTTCCTTATTTGACCAGCATTACATATGTTAATCATAGTTCTAAGGAAGGGCATAAAATGATTCACATTCATGGTATGCGTATACTCAATCGAAAAAGACTTCCTAAATGCATATATTAGTCTTTCACAAGGTGAATAGGTTCGAGAGTTCTACTTATCTTACAATATTATCTATAAGCTTGGAAATATTTGTGTACCTAACAACATGTTATCCCCTAATTTTAAATTTTTGGAATAGTATATCTAAATTTATTTTTTAGGAAATGAAAAACTTAAATTGTGTTTGATGCATTGAATTTTCATTAATCGTGATGCTATAAAATGGGTGTCCCTTGTCTCATTGGTAATTTGATTCAAAAAAACCATTATATCTCATCAATATTCTCGCCGATAATGTTATATTGTGATCAATTGTGGGATTTGGTCTCATGTGTAAATGAGTAGTATGTACTTCACGAATCAAGACTTGGAATTTCTAGAAAGCGTCAAATGATTGTTTTTGGAATCATTAACTCAATCTCCTAGTGAACAAGGATCGTAGGCTCACTCGGAACCTATGTGTTGTCCCATAGGTTTCATGTGTCACATAATGAATTTTTTATTTCAATAAGATATATTTTCACACAAAATGCTAGTTTATGAAAAGGTTTTATAGTTGAAATTACCATGGAATGTAATTATTATTTAAGTGTACCATATAGGTATCCTAAGTGGGTTAAAGGCGGCAATGTTCCTGGTGTAAATCAAAATCAAATGGCTTGATAATACTAAATTATATTAATTATTTTATAATTAATTAAATTTTGTGCAAATTCATAAAGTGTGAAGGTCATTTCATATGATATTCAAATGTAAAAATGCCCCCAACTATGTAAAACATGGAAAGTGGGTTAGGGAAAGGAAATGCAACGTTTCTCCTCGACAAAATTCTAATAATTTTTAATAAAATATCAAATTGTGGAAGCCCTGGTACGGTTTCTATCATTTGTATATCTTGCTAGTTGAGAAATTATGTCAAATTACATAATATCTATAGGTTTTCACATGTAATAGTCTATTTAATTTAATAAGCTAAATTGAATTATAACTATATTTGGTTGGTAAAATCCTGTGTTGAATTCAAAATATGCAGCTACTGACTAAACAATATCAATTAAAGCTATTAAACATGATTAAAAACTAACTCACAAACATGTGGCATGATTTTGTGGATTTTCTTAACAATTTTGCCTCACGTACACCAGGCCCGCGGAATTAACCAAAGACTAAATAAATTTGGGTCTGAATAGTTAGTGAATACAAGGACAAAAAAAGGTGGCTAAATTTCATCGGTAAAAGGTTATATAAGTCTAACATTTCAAAAAAAGTTGTCTATGTGTTGCTTTGTTATTAGTTCGCACTACGCAGGCATGCAGGGATAACTAATAAAATATCATTTAATAGTAAAATTGATTGTTAAAATCCATATACACATGGATTCATCTAATCGCTTTGTCTCTTCGCATACTTAAATGGTTCTAACAAAAGACAATAATATGCGAAAGGACATGGACAAGTTGTATTGATTCGTATACTAATAAACTCGACAAAAGACTCGACACCCCAAAACAATGGTTTAATCTTATTGGTTTGGGTTTCGCATTTGATATAAGACAAGTTAACTAAAGTTTGATTACGTTAAGAACGTGGAGTTCTATCATTGGTTCATACTTCGTAATGCTCAGAAAGGACTGACAAAGGTCTGACATTGCAAATTTATATGGCGCTTTCTCATTGGATAGAATCTTCACAATAGTCAGTATGTATGACAAGATGATAACACATGGATTTATTCGATTGGATAAAGCTTCACAAAATTCAGAAAGAATATAGCAAACTCTAACACAACTAATTACACATGGATCATTTTAATATATAATTACTAATTATATATTGCATTGGTGTCAGGCGGACTTAGAAACAAAGAATTAACCATATCTAAAGGAAAATTTTGGGTCCACATCATAAAATATAGGAAATACAATAGACATGACCAAGAAATATAGAAAACAAATAATTCAGCCCGAAAACACCATTAAATTACAAGACTATACTTTAAATATGATTGATTACACACATACATTATTGTTCTATATTAAATTATACAAATTCTCTTTAAAAATAGACTTACATATCTAAAATTACGTATTTCATTAACTTATTTATGTAATTCATTGTTTCTAATAACACAAGCACATATTTTTCAAGATATACATAGCAAATATACAAAATATATTCATTTGTTCATTTATCAGAGTAAAACAGAATAATTAACTTCTTTCTATTAGCTTTATACAAATGTTTACATAGCTTTTGCAGTATTTACAAAGATTTTACAGAGAGAGAACTTATCTAAGATAGTAAGAAAAAAATTCTAGTAAAAATTCCAATGCACAGAGACAGTGATAGACACCAAACTATGGCCACACTATGAGAGGATTGTGTTATACACCTCGTGTATGTTCACCTTGCCCTAGCCAGACCATCCAAGGTTGTACTTTGTACCCCTAGTTAGGACACCATTGGTGCCCCTCTCTCTTTCCCACCGCCTACCTGTACCTAGTTAGCCTTGTAATTATTTCCATAGACTATATTCATAAAGTCATTAAGACTCTTTATAATATTCTCTTTCTTAGAATCATAATCACAATTCCATTGTCTCTCTCAGAATAATTTACATGCCTTTTATAAGACTTCATTGGCAGTTATGAACCATCACAATGGTTTCACACCCTTTCATAAATAAATTAAGCATCTTTAATCAATTGCTTGGGATATTCATTACATCAATAGCTTATTACAATATGTTTTCTTAAATCAAACTTGATCTTTAACAATCCACAAGTATTTTAATTATTTTTTTAAAGCTTCAGGATTTAGTCACATAACATTTCTCCCCCCGAATCAGCTACTGTCCTCAGTAGTGCCAAATCTATTATGAAAATCACATAACAAAACACAAGTCATTAGCTAAACAATTCAGGATATTGCTCTTTCAGAAATCTTCTCTTTCCCATGTAGCACTTTCAATATCACAAAAAGTCCATTTTACTTTAACCTCTTTAATTTCTCTATTTCTAAGATTCTTATTCCTTCTTTCCAAAATCATTTCAGGTTCAATTTTGAATTCACATGTAAGCTCAATAACTATGTTCTTCCAATCAATAACATGATTAACATCATAAACATATTTATTTAATAAGCTTACATGAAACACATTATGAATTCTAGACAATTCAAGAGGTAAAGCAAGTCTATAAGAAATATTTCTTATTCTTTCTAGAATTTCAAAAGGTCCACAATAGTGAGGAGCTAACTTAGCATATTTTCCTAATTTCAAAGAACTCTTCTTAGGTTTAACTCTAAGAAATACTTGATCACCTATTGCAAATTCTCTAATAGACCTTTTAAATCAGCCCAATGTTTATACCTATCTTGGGAAGCTTTCATGTTTTGTTTAGATTTATTTATAATTTCTTCCATTTTTTTAAGTTATCATTGGCATACCAAGATCTATGTTTAGGATTTGACCATGAAATAGGAGTAGTACAATTCCTACCATACACAACTTCAAAAGGTGTCATTTTGGTTGTAGTATGATAACCTTGATTATAAGCAAACTCAATTAAATGCAAATATTGCTCCCAATTTCCAGTTTTTCACCTGTATACATTCTAAGCATATCTTCTAATATTCTATTTATTCTTTCAGTTTGACCATCTGACTTAGGATGATAAACAATACTAAAGCTCAAACTAGTACCCAATTCATCAAACAAGGATCTCCAAAAATAAGAAGTAAATCTAGGATCTCTATCAGTTACTAAATCTTTAGGAAGACCATGCAAAAAAATATTTCCTTAGAAAAAAATGAGCTATATCTGAAGCAGAGGTTTTGATTTTGGTTGGTAGAAAATGAGCCATTTTTGTCAATCTATCAACCACCACAAGAATAACATCATGTCCATTCTTGGTCTTAGGTAAACCTATAATAAAATCCATACTAATTGACTCCCATTTCCAATTAGGAATAGAAAAAGGTTGCAATTGACCAGGTTTACTACATTGTTTAGTTTTAACCTTTTGACAAGTCATACACTGTTGCACATACTTCCTAATATCTTGTTTCATCCTAGGCCAAAAATAATTATTTTTGATTGACAAGTAAGTCTTTTGAAAACCAGGATGTCCAACTATGGGAATGTCATGAGAATCTCTAAAAATTTGTTGTCTTAAATTAGGAAGATTAGGAATACACAATCTACCTTTATAGTACAACAATCCATTCACACCAAGAAAATAAGAAATAAGCCTATCTTTTAAATGCACATTTGATGTTCCATTTTTCAAACCAGAATACAATTCAACAAAATAACTATCATTAGGAAATGCATCTTTTATTTCTTGATCAAATTGAATTCTTTCTAAAGACAAAACATTTGCAAACATTCTTTTTCTACTTAAAGCATCTGCAACCAAAATTTCTTTACTAGGGACATAATGTATCTTCTTTGTCTCATATTCAATAAGGGCTGAGTAAAAATATATTGCAGACCTCTATGATTAGTTTTCAAGACAAATTTACGACCTAATAAATAATGTCTCCAAATTTTCAAAGCATGAATTATCCCTAACAGTTCCAAATCATGAGTAGGATAATTCTTTTCGAAAACAACTATTTTTAGACCCAAAACATACAACTCTACCATCTTGCATTAATACACAACCAATACTAGAACCACAAGCATCAGTAACACAATGAAAGGCTTAGAAAAATCAGGAATACATAGCACAAGTGCATAGGTTAAGGATTATTTCAACTTATTAAAATCAACTTCACATTCCTCAGACCAATGATATGAGTTACTTTTCTTTGTTAAGTTTGTGAGAGGACTAGCTATTTTAGAATAGTTCTTAATAAATCTTCTATAAAAACCAGACAACCCAAGAAAACTTCTAATTTCTTGTACATCTTTGGGTGTATCCCAATTTTGTACTGCTTTTACTTTAGAAGGATCTGGTGCAATTCCTTTTTCAGAGATAATATGACCTAGATAGGAGACTTCAGTTTTAAATAATTCACATTTACTTAGCTTACCATACAACTAATGTTTTCTTAAAGTTTCAAGCACTAACCTAACATGTTTCTCATGTTCTTCTTCATTTTTGGAATAGATCAAAATATCATCTAGAAATATAATCACAAATACATCCAAGAAATGTCTAAAAACATCATGCATCAAGGTCATGAATGTGGTTGGAGCATTTGTTAACCCAAAAGGCATAACAACAAACTCATAATGACCATATCTAGTTCTAAAAGTAGTTTTTGCAATATTAACATCCTTTATTCTAATCTGATGATATCTAGAACATAAATCAATCTTAGAAAAACATTTAGCACCATTCAATTGATCTAACAAATCATCAATTCTAGGAAAAGGGTATTTATTCTTAATAGTTAGCTTATTTAATTGTCATAATCGGTAAAGGTTATATAAATTTCATCGGTAAAAGAAAAAGACAAGTGGCTAAATTTCATCGGTAAAGGTTATATAAGTATGACATTATGAAAACAGTGTATACGTGTTGCTTTGTTATTAGTTCGCACTTCACAGTGCAAGATAACCAACAAAAGATCATTTAATAAAAAGACAAACCATTAAAATCAGATACATGTCGATTCATCTAAATGGATCACTTTTCGCATATTGACACGGTTCTAAAAAAGACAACAATGTGTGAAAGGACGTGGACAAGTTACATTGGTTCACATTCAAAAACCAAGTTACAAAATACTAACACCGCAAAATGGTGGCTTAATCATATTGGTTCTGTTTCGCATTTGACGAAGACAAGTTAACTAAATTCTGAATACGCGAAGAATGTGGAGTGTTATAATTGGTTTGTACTTCACAATGCTTAGAAAGGACTAAAAAGGTCTAACATTACGGATTTATATGACGCTTTCTTATTGGATAGAATCTTTGCAATAATCAGTACATCTAACAAGACGATAAAACATGGATTTCTCTAATTGGATAAAGCTTCGTAAAAGTCATAAAGAATCTAGCAAACTCTGACACAACTAATTACACATGGATCGTTTTAATTGGCTTGAAATTTGCAAGATTATATATTGCATTGGTGTCGGGAAGACTTAAAAATAAATAATTAACTGTATCTAAAGGAAACTTTCGATTCTACATCATAAAATACAGAAATACAACAAACATGACCAGAAAGACAGAAAAACAAATAATTCAGCCCGAAAACACCATTAAATTGCAAGACTATACTTTAAATATGATTGATTACACACATACATTATTGTTCTATATTAAATTATATAAATTCTCTTTAAAAATAGGCTTACATATCTAAAATTACGTATTTCATTAAATTATTTATGTAGTTCATTGTTTCTAATAACACAAGCACATATTTTTCAAGATATACATAGAAAATATATAAAATATATTACTTTTTTCATTTAGAAGAGTAAAAAGAAGAATTAAATTTTTCTATTAGCCTTATGAAAATGTTTACATAGCTTTTGCAGTATTTACATCTAGCTTTTGTAGAAAGGGAACTTATCTGAGATGGTAAGAAGGAATTCTAGTACCAAATTCCAATGCACAAACATAGCGCGAAAACCAGACTATGGCCACACTATAAGAGGATTATGTTATACACTCCATGTATGTTCACCTTTCCTTGGTCAGGACCATCCAAGGTTGTACTCTATACCCCGGTTAGGACACCGTTAGTGCCCCTCTTTCTTGCACATCGCATGTCTATACCTAGTCAGCCTTGGAATCATTTCCACAGACAATATTCACTAAGTCATTAAAACTCTTTATAATATTCTCTTTCTCAGAATCACAATCACAATTCCATTGTCTCTCTCAGAATAATTTACATGCCTTTTATAAGACTTCATTGACAGTTATGAACCATCACAATGGTTTCACACCCTTTCATAAATAAATTAAGCATCTTTAATCAATTTCTCGGGATATTCATTACATCAATAGCTTATTACAATATGTTTGCTTAAATAAAACTTGATCTTTAACAATCCACAATTCTTTTAATTTTTCTTTTTAAAGCTTTAGGGATTTAGTCACATAACAAGTGAGTCGGGTTTAGTCAAAGAGGTTATTGTTGTGTGGGCCCAAGCCAACATTAAGTGATTTTGTATTGATGAAGTTAAAGAAATTATGTTTAGAATTAATTTATGTAATTTTTTGCAAATTCATAATGCATAAAATAATGTAATAATACCAATATGTTTTAACAATTTGAAAAGAACTTGAATATGAAAAATTGAAAATAGGGAAAACTCAAGTTAGGGAAAGTAAGGTAATAGGTTGAGTTACGTCAAAATTGGTTTCCCAATTATCTTTAGAAGGAAAACGTGTACAAATGGTATTATTTTCATTATAATATGGTTATTATTCCTCTCAACCCTAGGAGAGATCTTGTTGTAACTTTTTGTTTTGTATGTTTTTTTATAGAAATTGTTGATGTAATATGAGTAGAAATGTGAAATGAATATGTTGTTTTGTGGGTATTTAATGTTCATTATTTATGGCTTTTAATTTTTCTCTTAGAAAGAAGAATCCATTAAATTTTTGTACTTTCTTAATTATGTGTAGACTATTGGATTTTAGAAAGATTGTGATGAAAACCTCATCAATGGACGTTTTTTGAAAACCGCATAAATGAACATTGTGCAAAATACACATAATTCAATTCAAGAGGAGACTTTTTACTTCTAGAAAACCATTTTTATCTCATTACATTTATTTCTTTTAATTCCATTTTCATACAAGAGGAGTTATTCTCATTGTGGGTTTCTCATCCTTCTTTACCTTTTTCCATTCTCTTATATTTCCGTCTATTCTCTCGTTTATTTTGTTTAATTATTATTTATGATTAAAATTAATAAAACCCCAATATCATATAAGGAAGTTTTCCTCTCAAATGAAAAATAAAATCAATGGTTTCATGGTGATGTTTCCATGCTTGTAGTAATTTATGTGCTACCCATTGGGTGATTCATTATATTATTTGAAATAATAGTAATGACATAAATTTGTGCTAAGAATTTTTATGATTCTATTGGGGATTGAAGTGTTGATTGCATTTGATTCATAAACAATTCAAGGAACCTCCTCATGTGTGGAGGTTAGTGTCCTTTCTTATTTACCAGTCATTAGCTTGACTCTTATTTCCATGAATATGGATACAATCATGAGATCTAAAATGTCAAGATTTTTTTGACACGATGAATCCGTAAAGAATATTATGTATTGTAACTATTTGAATAAACTAGAGTGAAAACTAAGACTTAAACCACATCCAACCCAAAGATAGTTAGGGTTGTATTTAATATAAGATGCTTATAAGTTTATAACATAAAATTCCACACCTTATAACCATAAAGTAATATATGCATATATATAACACTAAACTTGAAATCACTTTAATTAAAACAAAACCATATTTATATATTCACTCCTCTAAGTTATGATGTAAAATTATGGGTGGAAAACAACTTTGGTATGAGATCCAACCAAAGAGTAAAGTGACTTAGCCAAGGAATTGGCCAAACACCATAACCAATTTCTAAACAAGCTATATAAGGTAGTGGATATAAAATTCATTCAAGTAACCAAATAATCCATTCGATCACTAAGGCACAAGTATGTCAAACAACTAGTAAGTCAAAAACATATACAAATTGACATTAACTAATACGGACCAATCATAATGATATAATATGTGTCTACTTCAAACATATACGAGATAACAACAAATGAAATAATCAAGACAACTAAATATGCACTAGAACAACATTGTCAAGTAACACCTATAAATAGATTAACGTCACGTCAAACTAAACATTATCAGTAACACCGAAAATAGAAATGATGTGTACATGGGTCACCATCCTCTCTCCCCCAACTTACAATTGACATCCTATTCTTAATAATACTCTCCCTTTAGATTGGAAACACTCCTACATCCATCTCAATAAAAAAATATTTTATCCAAGTCATATCCACATAATAAATAACAAGAAATAATGATACATAACATAATTAAGCATGATACAATAAATAACTATTATCCACAATTACATTTGATAAATCACATACACATAGAAATCAATAATCACTAACAAAATCCATAAATTGATACAATGACAATAAAATAAAGTCTCTTTATTGAAAATAGTTCCTCCGGTTAATGAGTAAAACCGTAGTTACAAAGCTTGTGTATTTGATCTCTTCTTTTCACTATGAAAGATATGGTGGTATATGAAAAATCCATTATTTAAGTTTGGTTCCTTAAAAAATATGGTATGTTTATTCCTCCAATTTCATTTATATTAACTAATGTTTTTCTCGCATAATCAATGTATCAAGGAAAAATTTAAGACCTCTCTAAAAAATTGTTTATATTTTTGGTAAATTAGAAGGAAATGGGTTTCACACAAATTTGACAAATTATATGACAATATTTTCGGTCAGAAGAATCAATCACACTGGTAGCAGATTATATGTTATTGGTCGGTAGCATGATACATGTTACCGATCAACAACACATAAAGGATAAAGATGATTTGAATGTAAACAATTGGCTTTTATTGTAAACACTAGGTGAATCAAACCAAAAAATTAACTTGTACCCAAAAATTAGGTGAAATAACAAGCAAGTTTGAATGCTCAAAAGTCGCCAAATCCAAATTTCAAAAACCCAAATATTTATGAATTAATGGATATTCACCACTAAAATTTTCCCTACAAGATATTTGTTGATTATTAGTTTAAATTAGATTTTTATTGGTCATTTCTTTATTTTGGATGGTTTTCTTTCATGTTTACTTGTTCTTCTCTTTTTTATTCTCATTCTCTCTCCTTCCTTAGATTTATTGATGTTGGATTGATTTACCTATATTTTATGATCTTTTTGATGAATAAGATCTTATATTAATTTAACAAGTAAAATGATACAAGATAATTCACAAAAAAATTGGGCGGTATGGAAGCATGCCCCAAAGCCACGGAACAAACTAGGCAAAAATCCTAGGAACGAGGGAGAGAAAAAACATCAACACATCAAAGATAATGAAAATCAAGCCACCACTCAGTAAATTATTTTCATGCAAGGAGAGGGTCTTGAGCATTCCAACCAATCCCGCATAAATATTTTCCAAAATTTGACACATCCCATCCTAAACCAAGTTGGCTTCCTTCTTTAGTCTCTTCAGCAGGGGCCCAAGAAGGTGAAATGGCAAGCGCCAACCTTGGAAACTTATCCAGTAGAGGAGGAAGGCTCCCTCCATCATGAGAATGAGGCTCGGGCACAAAGTGTGCCCCAACCATGGTGGTTGGGTGGAAAGGGGATATCCCATCCCAATGGCGAGCCAAGGCGGGTGGAGAGAAGCTCCTTCGATAAGACCGACTACGAGGGAGAAGAAAGCGTAGATAAATTAGTGACTCGGGATCGGATCCGACGGCCACAACCTTGTTGTCGACCGTTGACTGCCATGTGGAGGGGAGTGGTGAGAGGGGAAAGATGGCTCGTGTGTAACATTACAATGGGTGTCGCCTTAGTGGCGAAGAATCATTTAAATATGTTTGACCTCCAATGCCACTTTATTGGGTTAGACTTGAATCTACAACATGACATTAACAACAAGCAAAAACTTGCAATAAATAGAGAAGTGGTGATCAACATCAACATTAGAAAACAAACAAGCATTCCTTTCTTTCCATAACTAGAATAAAATTTCCCTTTGAAAGCATGCCAAATATGGGTAAATTTGTGCGGCATTTGAGGATTGTCTCTTAGTAGAACATGATGCCAAGTAAAACACCCGGATGAAAAGGTTGGAAGAAGGAATGAATCCAACCCCAAGCCCCCAAGGCTTCGTAATAGAACCCGGTGAAGTGTGAGAGGGTTTTCATATGCCCACATAAGGGGCATTTGGGCACAACCACTCCCAATTGAACCAAACGTGTTCCAAGCAGGAGGCCTTAATGAAGAACACACCACAAAAGTGTGTAATTTTGGGTTCTACACAGCATACCAAAGTGTATGAAATCTCCTTTTCCATATCGATGCCGAGGACCTAATTCCCCACCAAGTGTTAAGCTTATCCACCATGGGCAGATGTGGCAAAACCATGTATAGCCTTAGCTAGCTGAATAATTCTAGAAAGGGGTGTCCACATACCACTTCCAATCCGTCCACCAAGGACGAACTTGAAGAACAACAATCTTATGGATCATGTGATTTGGCACTAAGGAAATGATATTGAAAATGAAAGGTTTGTCTTGCAGGCCAATTTGAACTTTGCCTTGAGTGCTTGTTAGGGAAACCAAGATTGAGTGTGCTTGCAGAAAAGATCTTGGATAGTGTGAATTCCACATTTGAAGAAGCGGAGAGCAGGAATCCAAGGCACCTCTGCTAAACAATGATCTTGATATTGAAACATAGGGGACCACCACAAAGAGTGGAGATTAAAGGAAAGGTCATCACGAAAGCCATTGCCTTTCCACATAAGCCAAGGTTTAATCTGCTCTCAAGGTTTTCCATATGCTTTTAATCACAAAGGTACCCACCACTTTGATTGGGACATGAGCAATGAGAAGGTTGGTAAAGCTAAGGCCTTTCCATGCAGAACAACCATAAGGGGTGCCTTCTGTTATACCATGTCGCAAGAGCACCTTCCAAGCTTCCTTGTCATTTGTGGCCCGAATGATCCATTTGGCACAAAGCACTTGCCCTTGCCGCAGTATGTCAATAAGGCCTAAGCCACCAGAGTCCTTGGGCAAACAACGGATTCCCAAGCAACTCTACAAAATCCTTTCTCGAAAGGTGGGATTGGCCCAAAGGAAGTCTTTAAGAAAATTTTCAAGCTTGTGTACAAACTTCGATTAGTGGTATATGATCTTGTTTTGTCCTCTTTTTATTATTATATGTCAATTTTTTTGTTTCAATAGTGTCCTAATTTAAAGTCGAGAAGTCTAAAAAACATAAGTACATTAACACAATTTAAAAAATAATGAATGGGTGAATGATAGAAGAGTATCCCATCTCAAAATAAATTATTATTATGACAAACAGAAAATATTCAAACATATAATAAAATATGAAGAGCATTTAACATTTATTGTGTGTTGCGTCAAGCATTTAAAAGTGTGTAGTATTTGTAGGGCATTAGACTCTTTCCTAAACACTTTATTATATTGGCGTAGTTTCACAAATTGAATAATATCCTAGTGGCTTAATAATGATGGAGAAATATCTAGCCTAAAATTCCAAAATATTATTATATTATTAAAATATCAAATAACAAAATATATTTATCAAAAATATATATAAAATCCACGAGGGCAAATCTTATATAAAAGATAGTTCCAATAATATATATATATATATATATAATTTTGAACGAAGGAACAATTTTTTTGAAAACCTAAACATTTAAAAAAAAAAAAATCACCAAATCACATCACATTTCATCTAAATGACAATTATCAAAATACAATTAACAATTTCAAAGAAATGGACAAATACCTATACTAACCGTTCTAACAAAGGTTCTTTCTTTCCCACCAAACCTACAAAAATCTATTGTCAACTCTTACTCCATCAAGAATATTCTTTTATGCCATTAGGTTTGATTGCATAGTATTGACGTGAAACCATTTCAGCGTATATGCATTAATATTTCTTCGAGACGTTGTATTCCTTCAATCATTGATGGGCCCCACGGGAGATAGGCATTCCTGTCGTTTTATAAAACACGTGTGTGATGATTTTAAAGATATTAAATGACAAAGTACTTCATCCTTCGGAAATTTAATTATGATGGACGAATTTCATGACCTAATTATTGTTATATTTGACACTTGTTTTGGTGACTCCCAAAGGAACAAATTATTTCAAACTAGTGGGACGAAACTAGTATAAAACTATTAAATTGGTACCAAGTCAATCATTAGATGGAAGCTCTATTTGTCCTTTGTATGGTTTTAATCATTGCAAAAGCATTAGTCAATAGTTGCCAAATGGCTTTCAATAATTGAGTTTGGTAAATATCCCTTTCACATTTGTATTTTTCAAAGCACCAAAGAGGATCAATTATGGCATTGTCCAATTGGTTTGATTTGGAGGCCCTCAACATGCTTGGAGCCATTCTTACATCCCTTTGCCAAGAGGTAGTGTGGAAGTGGTGAGAATTATTTCACTCATTGAGAGTTTGACATTTAGTTTATAGATCAAGTCTTATAAAACAAGTTATATTGATATTATGCCAAGGTATGTCATCTGTGTTATTGAGATTGGGACACTCATTAGTTGAGTTTCACAAACATGTACTTGTGACCCGAGAGCCTTCTTAAGCATAGTTAAATGTTCAAAATATATGTTCTGAAAACTTAGAAAGCCTTAATCTAAGTAATGACATGGAGAAAAAGAGTATATAGTGTGATTACTAGTACTACATCCTTGTTTCCATGCAATGTTTATTTTGTTGATTCTTAGATACATAATATAAAATATTTTTTAAATAGTGTCTCACAGAGGATATGCGCATTATCGTCAATGGCATAGACTTTAGTTTGTTTCCCCATAGAATTGCGAGGCAAAGGGCATGTATGCACATAACTAATAAACTAACGTGAACACATGTCCACTCATAGGAGATGACATAGTTCAAATGGAAGGCACCTTCACTACCACCAAGTACACAACCCCGGTGGCCTGGAGGTAGGGCCTTAAATGTGATGTCTTTGGGCAAAAGCTTTTGATTGGTTTCTTTAGTTGATTTCAATAAAAATATGGCATGACAATATGCATCGTTAGATTTAAATCCTTAAGAATGGAAAAGGGACCAAACAACATAAGAATGAACTCACCCTTCTTGTCATAGTTCTTACTAAAAACCCAACACCTTATCATCTCCCTTGAATTTACACTTGGAAACTATATTTTCAAAGGCTTGTCATTGACTCTTTTGGTGGGAATGATTGTGCTCCAAAATCAACCCTTAGCTCAACTAACTACACCAACTAAGTGAGGTGGGTTGTACATTTTACATCGATAGATTCCTTAACTTTTCACACTCTAGCGATGTGATGAGGACCTCAAGAGGGAGGATGACTTCAAACTTGTATATGATTGAGCATAGAACTTCTCCCATGGTTGTCAAAATCTAGTTTGTTAGGCCCAAACACAAGGAAAACTTGGAGATCATAGTTTCGGGCTTTGACTTAAAGACCTCGCAAAGAAGGATCTTCACAAATGTCTTATTTGAGGAATCATCTTGACTATTCTCCTATGGAAAATAAGTGAAAGATAAGTGAAGAGATATATTGAAATATTCGACATATTTACACATCTCAAGGATTTGAAAAAACCTATTGTCAACCATCATCACAACCGATATACCAAACTTGCAAATGATTAGTTGAGGAATACTTTATTGATAATGTAACCGCACATATTATTAAAATGCATGGCTTCAACCTATTTGATGAAGTAATCAATGGTGGATATGATCCATTACTTTCCATCAAGAGAGGTGGGTTTGAGCGCACCAAAAAAATGTTGATGGCATAAATCAAAAAAGGCTAAAGAGTCACAATTGAATGCAAAAATATGTTGGGTTATATGTAGTGTATTTAGTAATATAGAAATTATGACACATGTTTCCATAGTTGTGAGCATCCTTAATGATAGTTGGCCAAAAGTAAGCCATCTTAATAATGCATTAAGAAGTGGTTTACCTAGTGAAGTATTCAACGCAAATACTACCATGGTACTCATCAATTACACAATGGGTGTCCTCAAAAGCCACACATTACATCAAGAAATATTCAAGAAATCTCTCAAGAGATTACCACTTATAATGGCATGGCTTAAGGAGAGCATGTAGATGTGATGATGTCATTGAGATGAGGCACCATTAGAGTAGCTATGATTAGATAGGTAACTCAAATATATCTTGGTACCAAGTGATGATGAGCCTCGGTATTGAACTTGATCGACCAATTTATACATCCTTTTAACATCCAATGAGTGTTATACTTGTGTATAATTATTAACCTTTTACTTGAACTATCTTTAATGACCTACTCAATAGTTATGTTTTGTATTTATTCAATTTTTATATGAAACTTTCTTATTTATAGATGAATTACTATTATTTATCTTTATTATAATTTTTGGTATTATCACTATTCTAATGAATGCAAATCCTTAAGTGATTAAGATTAATAAGTCACTTGCAGCAACTAAGGGGATCGATATTATATGCCACATATAGTCACAACTATAGGTGTCCAGAGCACCGATAACAACTCAAGTATATCACCCATAGCCATGACTATGGTGCTCACATTACACCTGTATCAATCGGGAAAGTCACCCACAACAACGAGTTGTGGATGTATTTGACACCATAACAGCTTAGCCAAAATATTTTAGTGAATATCTACCATATTTTGATGAGTGGTTCAATTCCTCTTTTTGAAAGGAGAGGATGACTCAACTTTTAATTGACTCATTCTTGTTCTCTTCACACTAGGGTTATATCTCCGAGTAGTTGAATAATGGATTTGTTATTCTCATAATGTTTCGGTTCTCTACTATCAGTAAGTAAAACATTAGATTTTATATTGTAATCACTAATATCAGAACTCTCGGAATAAAGGTCCTCCTCTACTAATATAGAATTGTAATTCATTTTCACTAGGATTTTTTTAATGAACTTATAGTAATATTTCCATTACTAAATATTTTGTTATACAATAGAGAGTGTTTGAAATAACACCACTTTAATCATATGAGGGGATTGGAAATCGATTTTAGCCAAGGCAAGGCCCACTCACAATGAATTGTGGTGAAATTGCCATTTGTATCGTGTGTATATTTTATTTCCAAAGAAAAGTAATTACATTGTGTATCCTTGATGTTCTATAGTTTTCATAAGCATATTTGATTCTATCCTTTCAATTCAGGTAGTGTGGGAAGCTTCCAGATTAGTTTAAGTTTATTTATATAACTTACTTTATTACATGTGTGTTATTTAATTTTGTAAAAGTGTGAAATTCCATTTCAAGAGAGTTTTTGCTTTTCCCTACATGTAACATTAGCATCACAACCTTGAATAGATACTAATAATGACTGTTTTTGCAAATCAATGAAGACACCCCTGGATTTTGATCATATTTCTAGTTTGATCATTCTAAGCATCCAAGTGTGATTGCACAACATTGAATCCTCTTCCCAAGTGTGGGACTTGCAAATGGAAGAGGAATCTCCAGTGATTAGAGGCTGGTTCCTCAAACTCCTTTGATCGGATCTCGTTATTTGCACAATTGCAGAGGTTTGAATCCTAATCCTACTCTAAATTCCAAGGAGACAGAGATAGAAAGTGCAAAAATTGAAACTAAACTAATAGGTGATACACCAAAGGAGTGGTGAACACTTCTTATTCATGCAAATTGACACAATTTCATAAAATGCAACATGAAACATCATACACAAAGCTGATAAGATGCAATTAGAGGTCCGAAATGAAGCAAGACTATACAAACAAAGGACTGAAAATTGATCACAAAGTCTCGCACCGTCATTTTTCATTGTCAAAATCCTTGCATTTGCAACATCAAAGAGGCAGAAACCTGTTACAATCATGAAGAAGGTCTGATACTTGCAAAAATCACTTGTTGAAGGTGAAAGAAGAAGCTTGCTATCCAAAAAAAATGTTCAACCTCAAAAAAATGAGCCAAATCTAGCTTTTACAATGCATGGGTCGAGCCTAGGAGAGAGAAAATGTGTAAAAATGTGGAAGCCATTCCCCATTGAATGAAGATGCATTAAAATAGCATGGGCGTCCTTACAGACCCATGCCCTGACATTTTTGGCCATGCTGAAGAAGAATGCGACCCATTTTGCATTAAAACTGGTTGTTGAAACGTCATTTCTGGCCATTACCACGTGCCAGAGATGTTTTTCAATTTTATCTCTCCAAACTCCATCAAAATGCAAAATTGACCTCGGAATCTTGTAGAGAATTTCACCAGCTTTCCATTGATATAAATAACGTGAAAACCGAGCTCTGGATCGAAAGATATGGCGATTTGAAGTTTTAGGGAAAAACAGGGCCAAATCGGGTCGCTTTGATATTTTTGGCCTGGACACGTGGCGAGTTCTGATTGGCTATGGGCCTTCTAGGGGAAAATTTCCCACAAAAACTCTGCCGAGCCATAACTTGAAAAATACATGGAGTTAGGAGGAAAACTTTACCTTTTTGGAAAGCTGAGAAAGAGCTCTATCCAATGGTGCCATTTTTAGAAAGATTTGAGTGCCTAAAAATAAAAAATGGAGACTGAGGCACAAGAGAGGTAAGAACACAAGGAGTTAGCCACAAAAATGAGCAGGGGCACATTTTGGAAAATATGACCACATATTGTTTACACCTTTCCAAAACATACCTTTGATTGACAAGTATTGAGTGACATTTAGGGGCGAATTAAGGCATTTGAGCGCTCAAGAAGTACTCGAGCATACGCCCTTCTAGTTGTCTATCATCACCCACATATAATATCTATAGTGACACAAAACACATTCTACATATACATTAGGAATGCATGTGAATTTAATTGGATGGTTAATAACAATTAAATATAAGCATTGAAATTTGACTGAGTCATTCTAAAGGTAGACAGGGTCCCTGTGCACAACACCCAATATAGAAATTATGAAATTAAAATATAAATCATAATAGGATGGCATTTTTCAATTCAATTAAAGCCTATAATTGTGTATGATCCAGCTATCAAGTTTACAAGATCACTCATACAACTATTGTCTATTACTAAGATCCCTTTGTATCGGTTGTGTCGAACTTGATCTCCCACGTAAGAAATTTTAGAAACTATATTTCAAAAAATACAATCAATCACCAAATATGAAAATACCACCATCTAATTACGATATATATGTATATTTTTTAATTAATGATGGTTATCTATAGCCGACTTTGAAGGTTGAGATAGCTAACTGTCACCTAAAACACTCCTCTAACACCTCCCCGCTCTTTATGCATCGTAGGCAATTGCTTAGGTTTCCTAGGGCATGAAATGACCTTGGTGACATTATCAATAATTCAAACCATACCACCTCAAGAGGCATTATAGGAAGATTTTGCCTCAAAATTAATTGATGATTTGATTATGCTTATTATGTTATATCAATAATTTCCTCATGATCTATAGATAATGCAATATCATCAAGAAGAACACCATCATTTATCTCCTCGTTTCATAAAATATGTTTTCATGGTTGAATCCTTCTTTGGTTTTTGGTCAACAATACTCAAAACATAGCCTTGTAAGAGAATTATCACTTTAATGGTCTTATATATAGTGGTGTCTCAAGAGATAGAAAGTTATATATAATTAGATAATTATTGGTCACTTTACACATGTAATATCAAATATTTTTGGCTATAAAATAAGAGTGACATGTTTCTTCTCAACTAGAGAGTGGTTTGTTTCAAAATCAATTAACATTGAGAGATATAATAAATAAAACTCCTAATTGCATTTTTTGTGCAACCCTGCCCGATCAAAGACTTAATGATAAACATGCAGATTATGACCGTATGTCCATCTATATGGGTCATAAGGATAGGTGGTTGAATCAATATGTATTTAATATCCTCAAATGTGACTCAGTATTTATTATAAACATGGACCAATGACATTTGTAAATTAATCATTTCCATTTATCTCATCTTATTAATCATTGTGCACTTAAGTGACTAGTTCCTACACACATCTCTCTCAATTTAAAACTCTTGTCCATTAGATCACACTTATTACTCATTATTGACCAAACAAAAACCACTATCTAAATATAGAATACATCTACAAATGTTTTTCCATCATCTCTAACCGACATAATTCAATTTTCATCTTAATAGGTAAATTCATCCATGATGAAAAAATCTATTTGTGGGATTTGTCCTAAGCTAATGCATTCAACCTTAACTATGTTAACGATCATTTTTTCAAACTATAACTTAGTCTAGTGCAAATTAAGGGGAAAACATTTCACAAAATTCACCCATAAAAGCACACTTACCCTACGCATTCAAAGGATATATTATCGGACATATTTAGGGACAACCTATTAGATCACATAAAAGCACCTAATTGCTGAATTACTCTCTCAAACACATAAGGCAACATTAAGTTTGCATACATCTTACACAAATGACCCTAGGCCATTTTTCAAAGTTACGTCTTACACCAAAGCTCATTGCCAAGTGTTGGAGGTCCTATTGGGGTATTTATTACCAAAATACATTCTTATTACACATCTTACACACATTCATTAGTTGTGGAAATATTATATTTTTATGCCTCTTTGGAGTAATGTTTTGTAGTCATTGCAGGAAAAGTCAACTTGATACATGTCTTCGAATAAGAGAACTAGGGTTTGAAGGAGAATCCCTATTTTTTGCATAGTTTTTATCAAAAAAATGGTAAACATAAGAAGCAAAGCCACATAAATATAAAATCATGGTGTGAAGGAAATATTTAGTAAAATATTGCACGAGAAAAAGCTCTTGAAGGAGGAAAAAATTGTCCCAAAGAATTTTCTTTGGACAAACAACTTCATCCTCCTCTTAGTTTTAGACTCCAATATTTTTAGGACTGCTTAATAATATTCTTCAAAACCCTTTTACACACTTTTAGATCAATCGCACTTTGTCTCAACAATGAACCATTACAATATCTTCTAACCCTAACTCCGCACTCCCTTTATCTAGCTCTTAAGTGCTTGTATGAGATCTATAATTGTAATACATGAATCTATGATAAGGGATTACTATATTAATTTATATATGATTATAGACCATATTTACACATAAGAACTCAATTAGATTATCTTAAAACCTAATTTAGGTATTAAATTTTAGTGAACTTGCTTATTTTAAATGACATGCAATATAGGGCTTCATTCCTCACCCCTATGGTTTCATATTTCTCAAAATATGATCAGTTTCATACCCATTTTAATGCTTCTTCAAACCCTAATTTACTTTTAGATCCTACCAAAATGGCCAAAATTAATGCATCCTCCTCCATAGAATTTCTTTATGAAAGAGGTATTGGTGAGAGAATAAGAACAATCTATAAGGGACAATCCTACTCAAGTGCATAATTTGTTACATGATTCCCAAAAATAAAAGGTAATTTTTCACAAATCTAAGATAGGAGAAACTCAAGGTGAACCCTCAATGATATGAACCACCATCTTTAAGATCTTACCCCCTTTAGGTTCAACTGCTAAATTAATTAATCAATCCTCAACTATATTTATTGTTCCACTTATGGGGATATCACACATGGTTAGCCATGCTACCACACACGCACATTATATGGATCATGCAAAGGTATGACCTAATACATCATATATGGCTCACATTCACTATTTATCTCTCGATAAATAAAATCATTGCATGTAAAAATTATCCCCATGAGCTCTACTCGCTTATTATAGACACAAAATCATGCACTTAGGTACATTTATAGGTCCTAAACACATAACATTCATATGAATCCTAAGCAAGAAAACTAGTAATTAACGATTTTCCTTGGCCTATTTTTTTTTTTTGTTTCTTGTTTTTATTTGGTCTTACACACCCTACGGACCAATCAATATTTTACTTATTTATATTTTATGGCTCCAAACACTAGCGCTCAACTAGGATGGGAGTGCTCAAACGCCCTGCACCTTTGGGCGCCACTAACCCTTTCTTATCTTACTCGCTTCTTTTGGGTCTCTTTTATATTTTGGGAATATTTTTCACTTATGGGTCGGCCTTCTAGTTGTTAATTACGAAATTTAAACAAGGAAATCATATAAATACATACTTATGTGTTCAAAATCAAGGACCAAGCACTAAGCATTACTAACATCACCTAAGCTTGCATCCAAAAGGAACCTAAAGCACTCTAAACCATCCATCTGGCATCCACTTAAGGGATAAGGGCTACATCAACTCGTATACACATCATAGAAAGGGAAGTTCATTCTATTCCATCCGCACATACTATTACATTGCTACATTTAGCTACAATTATTATCAAGTGCAATTGCACAAGGGCGCGATTCTTACACACTCACCAAAACTACATGGAGTTTGAGATGTAGTGCAACAATCGATTGTAATTTCATTCTCGAGATGACTGTCAGGGTCATCCCAACTCCCCATATTGCATCTTTTTTAGGTTTGATGCGGTTTGTGGTTTTTTACATGTTAACTTCTATTTTGCAGTCACAATTACCCTCAACGATTATTTGTGTGACTATAATGTGATCAACAGGAAGCAACAAAAAATATCTTACAACACTACAGAAAGTAGGTTCTGAGCATATGTGTGATCACTAGTTCCCGTAAGAGCTCTTTAGCACCCAGTGCACCCATGTCCTATCGTGGGCACCCCTGTCTAGCCTTATTCGTTTAGTCTAGAATTTATAGACAACATTTACGACACTTTCCCTAGATTTTTCATCACTTTTCCCTACTCAGATAATTTTTAGGTTGCCAATAAATTATCTAAGTCCTCTATCCTTATTCTTTTCTTAGGGTTTCAAATATTACATCTTAGATTTCTTGTGTCATTTCCTCATTTCAGCATTTATACATCATTTGGTTCAGTAATGACTCTAAAATATTTATATTTAATTCAAATTAAATTAAATCATTTAGTGAACCCACTCATTCAAACCCTACCTTTTGAGAATGTATCAAAATATATCTCCTTCTTCCGAATTCATGGATCAATCTTCTTATCCTTCTTTTACTCCAACCAAGGTTTCTAGCATGGCTACTATTGCTTCTGATTTTATGCAAGTTCATACTCAACATCCTCCTTGCTTTGTTACTCCAATATTTGATCGACCATCAATGTAGTCACCACCCACTAGAATTTTCCTCCTACAGTTCCACTTGTTTATTTCCTAACACCTATCACTTATACAATTCCTATCACCACCTCTAAGGGTTATGACATCATATAGAAGCTTAAGAATACACCAACAAAAATATCTCTTTATGATTTATTGTGCAGTGCACCCAATTGTCATCACACATTAGAGGCCACCCTTTGTTCCATTCACATTGAAAGAAATAATTCACCTATTGCATTTACTCACCTCATTCAATCTCTCAAAAATTTACCACATGTTATATCTTTTAGTGATGAGGATATCCCTCCTTCTATTGGTGATGATCCATTTGCACCTTTGCTTATCACTTTGTTATTATTATTGTCATATGTATTAAGTGTGTGCTCATTGACAATGGATCTGCTATAAACATATGCTCTCTCTCTCTCTCTCTCTCTCTCTCTCTCTCTCTCTCTCTCTCCTCAGGAAAATAGGCATTACTGAAAATATAATTAACAAATATTCTCAATTCATTCGTAGTTATGATTCCACCACTCATACATGCATGGGCACCATCACCCTACCTTTACAAGTTGGGCCTAAAATTTTTCCTATTGTATTATTTATTATTGATGCCACATTTCAATACAATTTCTTACTTGGTAGACCTTGGATTCATGCAATGCATGTTGTCCCTTCTATAATTCATAAGTGCGTTAAATTTCTACATGATGGCTATGAACATACCATTACTGCGGACCCTGACCCATTCAATTTTTTTCACATAGACCCTATCACTGCCATGCCCATTCCTCCATCTCAGCTGATTCTATATCACAAAGTTAGTACATATGATGTTGATCAATATAGCACTCCTACTCCTTCCGCTACTTCTCCATGCACTCCGTCCATTCCTACTCATACTACTGATATCCTATCACCCACTATGTCCACCCCTATGGTTGTTACTTCTCCACCTATCATGGCTCCTCCCAATTCTACATCTGACTCCACTCCTACTAATATCCTTGATACTATTATTCAACAAGATAATGTTAGCACTGATGATTTTGATGATGAGGTTGATGTCATAGAGATTAATGATGACACATTGCACAATATTAAATTTACTCCTATTAAAGATGACTCCTATTTCCAAGATAATTTTGTTGTTATTGGCCCTGGTGAATATCAATTCAAGAAGCTTCCTCCATCCACTAATGCCATGATACCTTTTTAAGGGATTATACATACATTAGATATTATTTCACCTATTACATCTCTCAACGTTTATTCGATTCACGCCAGATCCCTTCACATGCACTCTCTTCATTCATAATTATTATTGGCCTCATGTTCCATTTGACCCTACTTTCTCGAGACTGTTTTCACACATGATGGCTTGGCTCAGCTAGGATTCATAATTGTTGATCTCCTTCCTCCACCTCACTCTACTCACTTATATCACAAATGTGTATTCATTACTGTTGTTTATGGCCTCCACATCTTCCATTTGATAGTCTTCCTTGCATGAACTCCTCATTTTTCTCCACTCACACTTGGGAAATATTGGATTGATTACATTGGTGGCACACTAGATCCAAATCATACTGATATCACATTTCCTATTCCTTTTGACCATATCTCTATTTGTAATGACTCCTTCTTAGGCTATTCTCAAAATATCACTCAATGGTATGCACATGATTTTTGTTAGGAAAATATTATAGTTTTCAAATTATTAATTTAATTGTTATACAATGAATAATTACGTTATTATTTATTCAATAATGGTTACTCATATATATTGTTATAACCAAACATATATACACTATATAATTTGTTACACCCATATTGAGATAAACGGGTCATTAATTCCCTACTTTGTAGGAGGTTGTTGTGCCTACCTCCATGGCTATATATTAGTCATTGTATTAGCGTAAAATCATATAGATTGAAATAATATATTTGTGTGTTGATCAAGTTAATATTTGTGTTAAATCTCCTGTAATTATTATCATTGGTATCAGAGCGAAGTCTGATCCATGTAATAGATTTTCTAGGGGTCGTCTTACTAGTTATTGGTCACTACCCCTCCAATTGAGATCCACAGATGGATTGATAATATCAAAGGCTCGTGTTGTATTGACTATGGTGCAAGGGATATTTATTTTCCATTCAATAGATCTGATTCATATCATTTGGTATTCGTTGTATCTGTGAGACTAATCCATGTTGGTCCATTAATATTCTGTGTCAGAATCTAAGAATCAAAGATCAAAGCCGGTTCATTGCAATGGAGGAATAATTATGTTTTTTTCGGGACAACTGATATTCTTTTTTATGGTTGTCCAGTGAATGAAAGATTAGAGTGAGCATTTTTAGCATAGAATAAGAATTCTGAAGCAATTCTATTTGTTTACATTAGCACTAGCTACACGGCCTTTCAATTTTTTTCCTGAATTGGTTTTGATGTCAATTGTTATCAGTTGCATCACTTGTGGAGCATTAACGTCTTCCCTCCTTGATGGTGGCATTTGGCTTGAGCTTGATTGCATCAATAGTCTGGGGCCTCAACAGTCTCCTATGCATTTAGATTTGCCAACGTCTAGCAAAACCAAAGTCTGCAGGATCACGAATAATTGGTTATAGCTATTATTAGTGTGGATCTACGCCAATCTCTTTCCTCAATATGTTGTATAAGCTCTAATTATTCAAACGTGGCTCTTGATTCATATTGTCAACATAGCAATGCAATTGATAGATGCACCATTGGAATTTGGAAGGAACATCCACACTTGTTCTCACCCAAAATTCCACTCAAATATTACCAAGAAAAGGATCCCAGAATTAAATGTCCATGTCTTGTCATCAACATCTCAATAGTCCCTCGATCGCTTCCACCAACAGTCTTGTGGCCTAACCCATTATTGTGGCCAATTCCATCATTTTCATCCAAGTAATGTAGTCCATGGTATGTGATTTATAATTTTCAATATTTGTTTAAGACTGGGTTCTTCAACGTTTTCATTATATTTAGTTTTGATTAATCATATCAATAGATTCTATGATAGGTTATAAATGTAACAAGTAATACATATCAATAGTCTAGAGTTTGAGTATAACCCACTTGGTTTCGTCAATAACATAGTCATCTAGAGTCTTGTTGTCCATTTTTTAAAAAATATTGTCCATTCTGATTGTAAGTCATTTGTAAAATATTTATCAAGTGTCAAAACCTTATCGTATTGTCTATTAGAATTGTTAGTACAATCTCAAGTTAAGTACAATAGTGTCAAAAGGTCAAGTCAAATCGGTCATAGTGTCAAAGTTGAAATAAAGTGTATTGTCGGTCAATGCCATTGTAAAAAAGTGTCATCATCAAAATTCCAATAAAATAATTTTTTTTCCTTACGATCACATTTTCGGTGGAATCCGACGTTCGGGTAAGGTATGTAATTATTGAGCCTCAAAGACAAATTTGTTGAGCTAGCAACATGACACTGAAGGATGAGGCATTAAAGGTTGGAGGTCATTCAGTGACCTCTCATTAGTCACCAATGACAAGGCCGTGCATAGATGATTTGGTGGCATTTTTTTCAGTTGCGTGTTTCAATATGTTTCTATTTTCAGTGTTCCTATTGTGTTGTGCTGAATAAACCCCTTTTTAGAATTTTTGGAGAAGTCATGTTTTCAGAATACTCACTTTTGGGGAGCAAGAGAATATTTTGAGGTAGACTCAAGGGATGGTTGTCCAGTTAGTGTGAAGCTTGTGCATCTTAGAGATTCAAAATTCGAGCACCCAGGAAGAAGGGAAAGTCCCACATGAACCCAAAGAGGAAGGGAGCATTCCTGCATAATTCGGCTTGGCACTACACCTTTATGAGGGTAAAGAGATAATCTATGGAGTTTTTACCTGGTCTAAGCAGTGCTTTCAGGAGGTGGTTCAACTTCTTTGAAATATGATTCTTCCTCATGTTCACATTAAGGGGGTGAAGATTAGATATTAATAATGTTCACACTAAGGGGGTGAATGTTAGGAAAATATTATAGTGTTCACATTATTAATGTAATTTTTATACAATGAATAATTACATTAGTAGTTATTCATTAATGGTTAGTCGTATATATTGTTATAACCAAACATATATACACTCTATAATTTGTTACACCCGTATTGATATAAACGGGTCACTCATTCCCTACTTTGTAGGAGGTTGTAGTGCCTACCTCCATAGCTATATATTAGCCATTGTAATAGAAGAAATCATATAGAGTGAAATAATATATTTGTGTGTTCGACTCCATTGATCAAGTTAATATCTCGTGTTAAATATTTTGTAATTATTATCTATTTTCCACAACCACCTTTCACTGATGAAGAATATGCAATGGGCATGTACAATTTATGCTGCAAGGGATATTTATATGATCAACCTCACACTATTTCTTACCAAGTCTCTGATCCAACTCCAATCGGCTACGATCCTGACAATGACAATCTTCTAGATGATTTTACTTGATTCTTTTCCACATCACACACTTGGGGGGAAACATGCTTTCTTCTACCCAATTTTCAATCAAGAATAATTATTTCTACTCTATGCGCGTATAAATTACGATACATGCTTCATACTTAATTGTTATCCATACCCATACACATCTAGATACACACCTTGTATCGTCATTACCCTATGACATGCTCTAGTTCCATGGTTCATACTTTCATTGCTTGAGGGTCTAATGCTTAAATGAACCTCACATCACTCACACTTTTCACGCTCTATGCTTCATGATCTATATTTCTAGCACACATTTTCAAACCATTTCCCGATGATGCACTTTTTGTTCTATGGTTCATTCTTGATTATTGAGGGGTATTTTATAAATGAACCTCGTCTCATACACATACATCGGGGCATGACGCTCCTATCACATTCACACATTTCATACCATTCCATCACCACACTCATACACTGCATATTTTATATCTTGGTTGCACTTACTCTTACTTGATTATACTATTTACACGATGCACTTTGTTTACTATTCTAATCAGACACTCAGTATGCCATTATCTTTCTATATATACACATGCACATTCACTTGGTCTCTAGTTGTGAAGGAAGATCTCTTACAGGTTCTTACACACTGTAATGATTTGGCAATGTACCTATTACCAATCCCATTGAGGCTCTTGGGGGCATCTACCATTAATACTATCACACATTACAGGTGTTATTGTTTCATTATTTACTTCTAATTACTAGCACATTACTTTTCATTAATACATACACACTCTTGACATACTATTTATCTCTCTAACATGATAACAAATGATTCATGTGTAGCATTTACTTTGTAGTACTATATGCCACCATGGTTGTTTGATACATTTTTCTTGTCATTGTTTGTTATTATATGTAATTTTTTGCGGGGATATGCCCTATGTCTTTTTGATCATTATTTGTATGCTTTTGTCTTCTTCGTCCCGATTTTCTTGTGATATTGTGAGCGATGTCCCATGTATGAAACCCTCTTTTCATGGTCCACTTTGTTTGCACACTTGTATGTTACATTGTTTTTCTATTACATGATTTTCGTGCACTAACACATATTTATAGCCATCTTGTTTGCATGCGCCTTGGTCTCTACCATACACATCCCCTACCCCATATAGGTATCGATTCTGATGATGATCATTAGGTCCTCTCTTTTGGGACGCACACTCCTGCATCCCCTCATGTGCACCCCAAATGAGGGAAGGGGTACATTGGGTGAAAAAAACACCCCTACAATAGCTCGAGCTATAGTTTAGGTAAGTACAAGATACAAAAAAAAGGCACATGAACATAGTCATAGAATGGCCCAAAATATAACTTGGGTCCTCAATAGCACAAACACCAACATCCGACTCGCATAATAGCTCCCGGGTGCTTGTGTCATCCCTCACGGTGCTAATGTCCTGGGGCACACACATCCATTTCCTTAGATCGAGAATAGTTCACGAATCCTTCAGAGTAGTTCTACGATTACAAGTGCACATTCCTTCATTTACAACATGCATTTAATCTCCTACAATCCATTTCAATCGAACAATTAGTACATTCAAAACTAATTCAGATAACATGAACAAATTAGGGATGCACCATATGTAGTGGTGCTTATTAGACAAAGTCATGGATGGAGAGTAACATTATACCTATCTCCCCAACACTTTCTCTTTGGCGTGAGATTGCCCAAAAAACTCACATTTGGTGTGAGATCACCCAAAACTCACATTTGGCATGAGATCACCCAAAAACTCACTCTTGGGGTGATTTTGCCAAAAAAATTGCTCTAAAAACATTTTCAAGACACATTTTCTATCCTTTACACTCTTCTACATCAAGTGCACACTTTCCTTTTACACACATTTACATACTTATGCACATTTTTTTGATTTATCATATATGCAACTTTGACTACATTCTTGCTCTTCTTTTTCCAGGTCCGTCTTTACAAAAAGTAACAACAACAATCACAACAACAAGTACAATGCAACACATACACTTCACCTCTAGGGTCACTTTCTCTTCCTAGTTTCCATGATTCATTTTTGCACTCATTTCACACTTCACTTGTCCACTCAACACACATTTCACCACATGCTCTACATGGTTATCGGGACACATATTCTATCTACTTTACGTTATCAAGAATCACTAAATAACATAAAGTGGGGGAAAATGTAGACACAAAATCACACTCTTGGGTATATTTCTAGGTCCTAAGCACATACTAGCATTTATATGATTCCTAAGCAAGAAAACTAGTAATTGATGACTGTCCTTGCCCTCTTTTCTATGTTTATTTTTTTCTATTTAGTTTTACACACCCTACAACCTAGTCGATATTTTACTTATTTATCTTTTATGGCTCCAAACACCAGCGCCTAGCCGTGATAGGAGTGCCCAGGTGCCCTTGTCCCCTCTGGGTGCCACTGATCCTTTCTTATCTTACTCATTCATTTTGGGTCTCTTTTATCTTTTGGGAATCTTTTTCACTTATGAGTCAGCCTTACAATTTTCAATTATGAAATTCAAATAAGGGAATCATATAAATACATAGTTAGGTGTTCAAAATCTAGGACCATGCACCCAACATTACTATCATAACCTAATATTGCATCCAAAAGGCACCTAAAGCACTCTAAAGCATCCATATAGCATACACTCAAGGGACAATGGTTGCATCAAATCTACATACACAATATAGGAAGGGGAAATTCATTATATTCCATCCACACATGTTATTACATTGCTACATTTAGCTACAACCCGCTATCAAGTAAACTTACTCAAGGGCATCCTAGGGCACGATTCTGACACACTCTCACTAAAACTACATGGATTCTAAGATGTAGTAAAATGCTAGGTCATAATTTCACTCTTAGGGTGACCTCTGGGGTTAGGCTGACTCCCCATATTGCATATTTCTTTTTTAGGTTTGATGTAGTTTGTGAGTTTTTACAAGTGAACTTCTATTTTTACAGGTACCCTTAACGATTATTTGTGTAACTATCATGTGATCAATGGGAAGCAACAACAAAGATCTTGCGACACTACGTAAAAGTAGGTTCTAAGCATTTACACACTCATAGGTGCCCCAAAGAGGTCTTCGCTCCCAAGAACCCTTATCCTATCGTGGGCGCTCGTGTCCGACCTTATTTGTGTAGTCCAAAATTTGTAGACAACATTTGTGATACTCTACCCATCATGTTCATCACTCTTCCCTATTTAGATCATTTCTAGGTTGCGAATAAATCAGGTAAGTTCTCTATCCTTATTTTTCCGAGGGTTTTAAATATTACATCCAAGATTGCTTGTGTCATTTCCTCATTTCAGCATTTATACATCATTTGGTTCAGTAGTAACTCTGAAATATTTATAGTTAATTCAAATTAAATTAAATCACCTATTAAATAGCCCATTAGCATGTAAAGTTATCATATATCCATTAGCTCCCATATTTACTCCACTTTGAATATTTCATTTTCTAATTGTAATTTGATCCATAGTAGCACTTCAAGCCTTCATGGCCTCTTCTATAGACTATATGCATGATGGTATCTTACTCACCAAGTTATTTCCATGTAGGAATATGAACTTGATTAGTTTTATGCACTCCATTCGTGCTCCATAAGGGCATTCCAAGATCTAGTCAAATGTTTCCTCGCACATTTCTCAATCAATAATATATAGCATTTATCCTTTACATAAATCACTCAATTTAAGTAAAAATCCCTTGAATGAGTGGCATATAATGTGTTTTTCTAGAAGGATTTTCTTTCGAAGGACCTAACCACCTCGATGAAAATAAGTTGATCGAAATATTCAAATCTAGTTTGATCTCAAAGCTCTATGAATAATTCATTTTTCCTAATCACACATCCTTTTAGGACCTATATCAAATGGTCAAAGTATACAAGAATAATCTCATGGAAGCCAAAATGTTAGCTTATAAGACCATGCAATCATCTAAAAAAAAACCTTTCAAGAAAAACCCTCATATGAAGGAAAATTGAATGGTACTAAGAAAATTAAGACTATTGATGCTTTTAACTCGTTAGTGTAGAAATTTTTACGACAAATCCTACATAATGATACATATATTTTCCCCAACATCCTAATGTTATCTAATGTTAACTCATTGATTTGGATTGAAGTGCAACCCGATGGAAAACACATTAACAATGGTGCTTAGTGTTCTATAACAATCAAATTCATAATGAAAGAGTTGTAAACACACACAAAAATTATTACAATTCAAAATGAATAAAAATTGGAAATTTCCATTATATATATATATATATATGCTAGAGGTCTATCTCTATATTCAAAATAAGCTGATTCATAGCTATACAATGGAGAATATGAAAACTACTAAAAATAGAATATGAAGTGCTTCATAGAGGAACCAAAAGGATATATTTCATGGAGATCCTTCATATCCACCTTAGGGATGGATTCAAAAAGACATAAGTCAAAGACTTTGAAATCTATCCTATTATTACTAGTATTTAATTTATTACTACTTATTGGGGTCATATCTCTTAGCCCGATGACCCATTTTGCGAACCACAAGATCCATTGGAAAGATAATGGAATGAAATTGTAAAAAATTTCTACGATGATGGAAATTTTTCCATCATGATTTAATCTAAAGCCCATAAATTTGACCCCCAAAAATACTAAATACTAAAAGTAGCTGAAAATTGCTTAAAGTAATTTTTCAAAACTTTCCAAAAATCAATTTTTTTAAAATACTTTTTTGGATCATTCATCCCTCCTTAAGAAGTAATGGGCCACATTAATCCTATATTTTTTACCAAGTATGAGAATTCTTTCTCAGTCTTAGCCAGAGTGAACAATTTCCCTTGGTGTGTCATTTTCCCTGCTTTCACTATGCAATAGAGTGTGATTTGTTGATGCTTCATGTCCTTGACCAACTTGTCAATGATATTATCAATATTTCACCAAAGTGTTACAAAGTATGGGTTCAAATATACACTCTACAACCGTTCACCAATGTATGATATATCAAATATTGGAGTAAAGTATGGATGAAGTATCTCAACATTGAATATTGGATGTAACCTGAGGTAGGATGGAAGATTGAGCTCAATTGCATTCTCACTATTTTTTTGGTTATTGTGGCCCATATTATAGATGTATTATTTTTTTGTATGGACCATAGAGTTTTTCTTTATGTAGATGTAACTGCAGACCTTATCTCCTACTTAGAATTGATGAAGAACCCAATGAGAATTATGATGTTGCTTGTACTTCTAGCTATTTTTCCCAAAGATCTCATGAACTTGTTGAAGAATGTGTCAAATTCATTCTACAAATTTGGTTTCCTTATCCACATCTTTTGTGTATGGCTGAATTCTTCTCCCAACATGAAGGGAAATTCTACATCAATGGGATCCAATGGATGGAATACAAGACATACCTAAAATGGGATATGTCTTATGGAGCTATGAACATCTCGGTTGTAGCTATGTTGGACATACACAAGACTTTCATTCCATGTGCATGGATGTTTGAAATGATACATCCAAATAATATGCATAACAATATGGTTGATTACCTCTATTTTCCGATCATTTGTAAGGTGGAACGCAATGGACTTGTTTATTTTTTTACCCATCATAGATAAAAATACCCCCACAAACCTAGAATCCTTATCTAACATAATACTTTTTGAAAGGAAAAAATGAACCCAAATGTGCTCAAAGAATATCTTTTCAATCTCCTCTACTGATATTTTCCTCTTACAAAGTTTCAATATTTCAATGTTTGAGAATCCACAACCACCATAAAATATAGTCATGGCCATGCTTGGTAGAAGGGAGACATGACATGAAATCCATCTAGACAGGCTCTCATGGTGTTCCTAGAATTAGAAGAGGGTATAAGACCATCTTTTTAATTGAATGACTTAGAAATCACATAGGATGTGTAGGACCTGATGTATCTAGTAACATTGTGATAGATATTTGGCTAATACAAATACTTTTGGAAGACTGCCACTATTTTCTCTACTCCAAAGTGACCCATAACCCGAATGTAGTGAGCCTCCTAGATCAATTTGTGACTCTCCCCTATAGGGACGTAGAAGTGTCCCTTGTGGCATATAAACCCTTTCTATAAATTATTTTCTTAAACATTTTTTTCCATCCCTTAACCTTTTATATATGTCAGAAAACTCATGATCATGTGTATACATTTGATTCCACTCTAATGTCTCATCCCCACATAAATCAAGGATTGTTGTTAGAGAGGTGATTGGGGCCGAATCAAACAATCAACAACTCAAACAATCAACAAATCAGTTGGAACTCCCCTTTTTTTCGCAGGGGTATTTAGATGGGACTATTGTAGATAGGTAGAGCACCTATGATGATGATCATTTTGTAACTTACCTTGGGTATGCATGAATTAAAAAGGCTTATGATCTATGTGTATGATAGTCTATTTTTCTAGAGTGTAGTTCTTTCATTTTTTACAGGCTTACATAATGATGTATAACTCCTTGTCATATGTTATTTACCTATGCACTTTGTATAAGAGTGTCTTAATGTGGTATGCCACCGAATGCCCATGTTGGGTGAGGAATGCTCCAATTGTGTATTCAAAGCATATATTTCTATCTAAAATGATTGTTATAGATTTGAAAAGACAAAAAATGGTACATAGCCTCTCCATTCATGAAATTTTTTTGGTGTGCCTTTTTCCATATGAAAATTGCTTTCACTCCTTCATGTGTCACCTGATTCAAATGCCATAAAATATGAGAAAAAATAAGTACAACCCTACAATAAAAGTTGGCTAGTCCCAAGAAACTTTAGAGTTCGGTGACAATATTTGGTTCCAACCTATCTTGGATAACCTAGATCTTTTATGGGTCCACATGCACATTTTACATGTTAATGATGTATCCCAAATATTAGATACTCTCCATGAAAAAGAAATCTTATCTATGTTGGCATAGAGCTTGTGTTGACGTAAGGTCTGAAGAACCTATTGGACATGTTGAACATGCTCCTCCCATGTCTTACTAAAGACAAGAATGTCATCCAAGTACATGACCATGAATGAATCAATGAATGTGTACAGGATGTCATTCATCATCCTCATGAATGTTGCAAGTGCATTTGTGATCCCAAAAGGCATGACCAACCATTTGAACAAGCCCTCTTTGGATTTGAATGTAGTTTTCTAAACATTTGTGGGATTGATGGGAACTTGGTGGTACCCTAACTTGAGATTGATATTCATGAAGAAATTAGCTCCCTTGAGCTAGTCTAGGAGGTCATCAATTTATGGAAGTGGGTATCGGTTCTTCACTATGATTTTGTTCAAAGATCAATATTCAATGAAAATCATTCATGTCTTATCTTCCTTTTGTGAAAAAAAATCGAGCTTCCACAAGGTGATACACTTTGTAAAATGTGCCCCTTCTAAATTAGCTCCCAAATTTGAAACTTGATCTCTTCATTCTCAAGTGTTGAACACCTATATAGGGGCCCATTCAGGAGTGGTTTTCTAGGGACCAATTCAATTGTATGCTTCACCTAATAATGTTGAGGCACACCTATTAGTGGTATGAATACGTCTAGATATTCATATATCATTTGATATATCTACTTCCGTTGGATTTTTTGGTATGATGGGACAATTCTTATGGTTGTTGTAACCTTTTTCTTCTCCTCAATCGGGATCATGAGTAAGAAAAATCTCCTAGTTTAAGAAACCAACCTAAAACACTATTTTACATTGATCAAGGCTACTGATTTAACAAGGGTTACCTCTAGGATGTGGTAGCGCTTATGGCGTAGAGTAATAATGGCACTTATATGCCTCATCTTGTAGACACTATGGTAATACCACATGTATGGTTGTGTAAGAATCATATCACAAACATCTAGTGGTGCAACATCACATACCACCACATCTTTGAATGGTTTGATTGAATAGGAAGATGTCATTATCGATTCACACAAATGCATCTTCCTTTAGTAACCCAACTAAAGTTTGGTCAGTGGGTGAGGAGTTGATACCATATTTATCCTCTTTATTGTTTTTATAAATATCATATTATTTTGACTACCACTATCTCGAATAAAGTGAAGATCTCGTACTATTTACCCACATCTACAAGTGGAATAGATCTTCTATATTCTTTTCGGTGGAGATATTATCCGTGCAGTGGAAATAGTGGTATATGGATATGCATATACAATCATCTCTTATTCACATGTACCTTGGTTATCATTAGAGTTTTCTCCTACATCTCAATCCCATGAATTTGTTAGCATATTTTTGTTGATAAATCAACAGTCCTTCATTTCATGGTACCTACACTTGTGCTTTTCACACCACATCTATGTGTCTTTTTGTGGATTTTATTTACATGTATGCTTATTTCCATGTCTCTCGTGGTGTGGCATCCATTCCTTGTTGCTTGGTTTCATATTTTCCTTTCTTGGAATATGAATTATATTTACTTCCCCTACATTTTTTAATTTTATTCAATCTTGACTACATATCAGTAGGCTTTCCCGAGAGTATTGATGTTTGTAAAATTCATCTCTTCTTGGATGTAATATTGTAACATGGTGCATTATTTTAGATCTAGTGCTTCTTGATGTACCATGCATCTATTTTTTTTGATATGTTATGAAATGCATTGGTGTAGTCCTACTCAACTGATTACGACCTTGACACAAATGGTATAGTTTCTTAAACTATTATTTGTAGGTATTGATGCAAGAGCATCCTCCATGATTCTTAGAGAGCATAAATAAGTTTGAATAATCCTTTAAAGGAATACATTTGTATTCTTGGAGTTTGAATGTGTTTCCCTCCAAATTAGCATAGTTGAATATTTCAAATTGTGATGTAAAATATCTTTACCATAAGAGTGAAAATAGGCGTGCATGCAAATTTATTATGAGTGTGCTACGTTGATAAGAGGTCAGCATAAATCATATAAGACTAGTGTGATCCATATGGACTGCCTCTAAGTTGGAAAACCAAATATCCTTGATTCAAGCATGTATGGTTGAGAAAATCTCACCAAATGTGGGAGTTACACTAAATATAAGAAGTCTAACAACTAATTCAAGGATATTATCGTAGGAGAAGGTCAAATTCTAAAAGGAAAAGAGAGAAAATGGATACTTTTGCATGGAGTTAGTATGTTCCGTGGGAGGTAAGAATTTTCTAAAATAATGTTGTATGATAGGTTTTACAAGATGAATAAAGTTGTTTTAAACTCCATGAGCTTGAATGGTCTTAGATATTCCTTCATTTCATGTGTTTTAGTGGGTTCTAATGTAGTATTGCAAGATCTATGAACTAACAAACTTTGTTCCACTGTATTGCATGGGATTGTGTAGAGGGTTTATATCAGAAGTGGCTAAAAACCCTCCTATGACTAAATATCACTAAAGATCCCAACTACTATTTCTAAAAGGAGGAACGATAAGTTATAAATCCAATAAAAATTATCTCATCTCTTGAATTTAGGTTTTGGAAAATTTACAAGCAATTTCCTAGTCTCGGCCTCGAACTATGCAACCCATAACTCATGTTTCAAATGATAAAATTCTTCCAAATTGATAAAAATCTCTACCCCATTATAAATAAGGTTTCCACAAATTTTCAGCTCAAAATCACGTGCATGATGAGATCTTGATGAAAGAAATATATCAAGACTATAGAAGTAAAACAGAGTAGTAGGCAGCCATGCGAAATGGTGTAAATTTGATTTAGTGTTTATTTACAAGGATAAGGATGATTGGAGTGAAATTTAAAAGTTAGAATGAGGTGTGAGAAAATTTAAAAGGTAAGTAGAATGTATTAGGTGGTAATTGTCCCCAACAAATAAGGAAATTAGAGTTAAGAGAAATCATATGATCTTGTTGACTTCAATTGATTCAAAGACAACCATGGTGAAATGTATATGTTTTATGATTCCTAAAAGGTTATTATACTCGTGGTGTGAAATTTTTATGGTCATTATTAAATTGAGTGTTAAATGATAAAGAACCAAATCATGAACCAATTAGGCCAAGGATAATCATCAAAAGGAAACAAGGGCATCTTGAGAAACATTGAGTAAATTGGAGTGAATTTGAATATGGAATGAGATAAAGGTTCTAGTATGTTCTAATCACATGAAACCTACCCTTACATACCGACACATGAAAAACAATAATATGATAGAGTCAAGGTATTCTTGTTATAGTATGCACCTTGTTTGGTTTGAATCATCTTTGATGTAACTTACCACATAAAATATTGAATGTTGGTGATCTATGAAAGTTTTTATATAGTGTGAATGATGTAGTATGAATGTAAATGTTATATTTTTTAGATGAATGAATCCAAGGGACATAGCTATGGGGTCTTGGGATAAAGTGGACATAGAAAATAGAACTGTTGAATGGATATAAGAGGAAAACAATCTTTGAATGCAAACATGGGTCTTCATGACTAATAAAAATCTAAGGTCAAAGTATAAGAAAAGTAGTAAATGAGTTGATGGTACAAGAAGAACAATAATAGGACAGGTTTGAGTACTAGACCGTAAAGTAAACTTGTCCTAGGGTTAACTTTGGAAAGGAATACATGGATAAGACCAAGTGATTCAATTGTACTAGCTCAAGAAGGTGGACAATGAGCTCTCAAGTTAAAGCATAACATGATTGTTATATGATCAAGGCAAATGAGCTAAGATGACATCATTTTTGGTATCGTAGAAAGGGATGAGAAGAATTTTTGAATTCATATTTGTTACTAATGATGAAATGTTGAATGGTATAGTGTAGATCACAGGTGATTGTATAAAGAGACTACAAGTAGTCAAGGCCTAGAGTGGCTAAAAGGAGGATAGTGTGGCAAGAAGAAGAATCCCAAGAGTAGGTGAAGATCAAGAAGAAGTCCAAAAACCAAGGTTAAATAGAATTGGGTGAGACAAGACCAAAATACTTGGGTAAAAAATACCTAGGTGATGGTTAAGGGGATCTACAGCACTCAAGGTGGAAAAGACTTGGGTGAAGATCTAGAAAAATGGGGAAATTAAGAAGAGTGGAGGGCTTAGAAGAAGAGAGATGTCACATGAGAAGAAGAGATAGAGGAAATAAGAGATAATATTGAGGATTTAGATTCCATGATACAGATGAAATCCAATAAGTTGCATGTGTTAGGAAATAAGGGATAAAATATGCGGAATAATCCCTCACGTAATCGCAACAAGAGAAACTAATATGCGAAATTATTACGATCTCAAATAAAATTACGAGAATAAAATAACACAACACAAAGAGAGTATTTAACGTGGTTCACCCAATTTGGGCTACGTCCACCAAGAATCACTTGCTCGATTTTATTACAAGCCACCGCTCTCTCAATACAATACCTGATCCGTTTGGAGCTATGCTCAACAAACTCTACGAAATTCACACCCGAGTTCAAAACACATCTCGCAATACATTTGCTTGTACATCTATCATATGCATAAGACCATATAAATAGACAATCGCTTAAGCATTTTGATACAAAAACCGTGGGTACCAAAATCAAGGGCAAAAAACTGTGGGTATCAAAACAATGGGCAAAAGACCGAAAAAACCATGGGCCCAAAAATAGCCCATAACGGTTACCCATTACCCATAAAAATAGGCTAATGGGTAATACCCGAGTGTAACACATGGAAGGTGTACCATACTCTAACATGAAAATAGGCTCCACAAACATAACAATCTCCCACTTGGAGACTAGTTTCCACTGAGCAAGCTTCTCAACCCTTCACTGTCATCCGCGAAGGCCAACCAAAGCTGAACATAGCTTTAGTTTATCCCTTGTGACCACCTTGGTCATCATGTCTGTAGGATTCTGACTGGTATGAATCTTCTCCAACTTCAACTTATCTTCCTCCAAAGCTGTCCTGATGAAGTGATATCTCAACTGTATATGCTTCGTCCTGGAGTGGAAAGCAGAGTTCTTAGCTAGGTGTATAGCACTCTGACTATCACTATATAGCTTACATTCCTCCTGCTTATGCCCCAACTCCTCAAGCAATTGTTGTAGCCAAATCATCTCTTTGCTTGCCTCTGTGGCAGCAACATACTCAGCCTCCATGGTTGACAAAGCCACCAGCTTCTGTAGTCGTGAAATCCAGCTCACTGTTGTCCCACCTACAGTGTAAATATAACCTGTTGTGCTCCTCCTGCTGTCTACATCTCCAGCCATGTCTGAATCTACATAACCACGTAAAGTGGTGTCTGATCCACTGTAGCACAGAACTGTCCCCATGGTTCCTCTCAAATACCGAAGGATCCACTTTACTGCTTGCCAATGCTCTTTACCTGGATCACTCATAAATCTACTCACAGCTCCCACTGCATGGGCAATATCAGGCCTAGTGCACACCATAGCATACATCAAACTGCCAACTGCTGATGAGTAAGGTACCTTTGACATCTGGTTTCTTTCCTGCTCTGTCTTGGGACACTGCTCCTTTGATAACTTGAAATGGCCTGCCAAAGGAGTCCCAACCGGTTTAGCATCCTGCATGTTAAACCTGTCTAATACCTTCTTAATGTACTCTTCCTGAGATAAAGTCAACTTCCGTTCCTTCCTATCCCGAGTTATCCTCATACCAAGGATTTGTCACAGTGACCCCAAATCCTTCATATCAAAGGATTCACTTAGTTTGCTTCTTGAGTACTTTTATTTCCCGCATGTTTTTACCTCGCAACCAAAGATGTCATCAACATACAAACACAAGATAATATAACTTCCATCCTCAAATTTCTTTGTATACACGCAATGGTCAGAATGACATCTAATATAACCTTGCTCCATCATGAAGCTATCAAACTTCTTATACCATTGACGTGGAGCTTGTTTCAGGCCATACAAGCTCTTCTTCGCCTTTACACATCATCTCCTCTTTACCTTTGACCTCATAGCCCTCCAGTCGGTTGCTGCATATATAGCTCCTCCTCCAAATCACCATGGAGAAATGCAGTCTTTACATCTAACTGTTCTAAGTGCAAGTCTTCTGCTGCCACTATTCCAAGAACAGTTCTAATAGAAGTCATTTTTACTACAGGAGAAAAAATCTCATCAAAATCTATACCTTGTTTCTGTGCAAACCCCTTGACCACCAACCGGCCTTATATATTTTCTTTCCTCCTTCATCTTTAACTCTGTACACCCACTTGTTCTGCAATGCTCTTTTTCCTTCCGGTAGCTTCACCAAATCCCAAGTCTGGTTCTCCATGAGAGACTTATGCTCCTCATCCATGGCTTGCTCCCACTTCTTCCGGCATCTACCTACATTTCTTCATCAAAGCTCTTTGGCTCTCCCACTATCGCTGAGTAATAAATAATAAAGAGAAGGAGAAAACCGCTCGTGTTCTTTTCTTACCCTAGAAGACCTCCTCACTTTGTAGGAGTTTGGGGTTCCCGTTGAATAGGTTCTCCGAACCGATTCATGGGTCACTTTCCCATCCTAAGATCCTCTACCACTGCATATTCTTTCTTGGATTCTTCCTTGTTTTCCTGCAACTGTTGCTTATACATGAATTTCTCATTAAAGACCACATCCCTAGACCGAATGATTTTCTTGTCCTTAATACTCCAACATTTAAACCCAAAGTCATCACCACCATAACCAATGAAAGTACATTTTTCTGATTTAGCCTCTAGCTTGGTCCTATCATCCTTGTCTATATGAACAAACACTTCACATCCAAAGACTCTAAGAAATGAATAATCAACTTTCTTACCGTACCATGCCTCCTCAGGTATGCCTCCATCCAAGGCACTTGAGGGTCCTCTGTTTATCAAGTACACAACTGTGCTCACCGCTTCTACCCAAAAAGAAAGAGGCATCCCCGCATGTAACCTCATGCTCCTAGCACGCTCGTTATTGTTTCTGTTCATCCTTTCGATACCCCATTCTCGCTGCGGAGTTCTTGGAGCCGTCTTTTGCCTCGCGGATTCCATTCTTAGAACAATAATCATCAAATTCATTGCTGCAATACTCCCCTCCATTATCTGACCTGAGACATTTTAGCTTAAGACTGTTTCATTCTCTACCAAGGCTTTCCATTTAACAAAAGTGTCAAATACATCAGATATTTTCTAATACAATAAACCCAAACTTTCCTTGTTGCATCATCAATAAAAGTAACATAATAACTTGAACCCCCAAGAGATGATACCTGAGCCGACCCCCACACATCAGAATGTACCAGCTCTAACTTACTCTCTTTCTTCGTAGGTCCAACCTTGAGAAACCTTACTCGCTTCTGTTTCCCATATATGCAGTTCTCACAGAAATCCAAACCTATTTCTTTATATCCAAGCAAATTCTTCTTTATGATGTTCATGCCCTTATGGCTCATATGACCAAGCCTATAGTGCCATAATGTTGTATCTGCATCTGAAGCCACAAGATTACAATCATTAGTACTATCAGTGGTTGAATACAAGGTTCCAACCTTCTTACCTCTTGCCACCACAAGAGCACCCTTGGTAACCTTCCAAGAGTTAGTCTGTAAATATCACAATACAACCATCACTTCCCAACTGCCCTGCCGATATCAAATTTCATCTTAATGTAGGCACATGTCTGACATCCTTCAATAGCCAAGTATTCCCATTCTGCATCTTAACCTAAAAAAACCTTTTCCAACTATGCTGCAAGACTCATCATCACCAAGAAAAACATGCCCAAAATCTCCTTGAACATAATCAACAAAATAATGCCTATGTGGAGAAGCATGGAAAGAAGCCCCGAATCTAAAACCCAAGATTCAGTAATATTGTGCAAAGAAAGAATCAAAGCATCCTGACATACATTACCCGTTGCCACATTTGCCTCCTTGTTTTCTTCTTGTTGTTTCTTCTTATCCCGAAGCTCCCAACAATCCTTCTTTGCATGCCCAGGCTTTCCACAATTCCAGCATACAATCTTGTTCTTGGATTTTGACCTTGCCCGATCTTTTGATTTTCCACGGTTTCCTCTATTCTTCTGTCTCCCTCTAGTTTCCACTGTCAAAGCATTCCCAAAGTAGAAGATTCCCAGAGCTTTTTCTTCGCATTTCCTCGCTTAGAATCACCCCTACAACATCCTCAAACTTCAACTTCGAGTTAGCTGAACCGAGTTACTTACCGCCATTACTGTGCTATTCCAACTCTCGTAAAGAGCACAAATTAATAAAGCCCTAACTTCTTCATCAAATTCTATTGTAGAATTCTAAAGCTAGCATATTCACAACCGTATTAAAATCATTTAAATGATCTCACATCAACTATTCTCGACATCTTCATATTAAACAACTTTTTCATTAAAAATATCTTATTAGAGGCAGAGGGTTTTTCATACAACTTACCTAATATATCCATTAGATCTTTTGTAGTCTTTTCCTTTGAGACATTAAATAATACCAAGATGCAAGACTCAGCCGGATCGTTCCAAGTGCTTTCCTATCCAAAGAAATCCCATTCCACATCCTGTCATACTCGAGGGTTTGTTCACCTTCTCGATACAATGGAGTATAAAGATCCTTTTGATAAAGGTAATCTTCCATCTACATCTTCCAAAGACTCAAATTATGCCCGTTGAATTTATCAACCCTAGATCTTCCATCATCTGCCATAGCTCCCACTCAAGCTAAAAATTTCCCTGCGATTCAACACTTCAACAAACCAAACCAGGCTCTGATACCAATTGTTAGGAAATAAGGGATAAAATATGTGGAATAATCCCTCACAGAATCGCAACAGAGAGAAACTAATATGCGAAATTATTACGATCTCAAATAAAATTGCAGAATAAAATAACACAACACAAAGAGATAGTATTTAACGTGGTTCACCCAATTTGGGCTACGTCCACCAAGAATCACTTGCTCAGATTTTATTACAAGCCACCGCTCTCTCAATACAATACCCAGATCCGTTTAGAGCTATGCTCAACAAACTCTACAAAATTCACACTGAATTCAAAACACATCTACAATACATTTTCTTGTACATCTATCATATGCATAAGACCATATAAATAGACAACTGCTTAAGCAGTTTGATACAAAACCGTGGGTATCAAAACCAAGGGAAAAAAACCGTGGGTATCAAAACAATGGGCAAAAGACCGAAAAAACCATGGGCCCAAAAACAGCCCATAACGGTTACCCATTACCCATGGGTTAATGAACCACCCATGAAAATTTGCTTAGGGGCTTCGCCCCCGAACCCCCTTTCATCGGGGGGCTTGAACCCCCGAACCCCCTAACTGCTCACCGGCGAGAGGGACTGCCGTAAAATACCCGAGTGTAACACATGGAAGGTGTACCATACTCTAACATGAAAATAGGCTCCACAAACATAACAGCATGGAGGATGAAAAAGAGGGTGAAGTAGTCGGTCAAGCTACTTTGGTGGAGAAGATAAAAATGCAAGAGTTGATTTCCTTAGAGAAAAAAAAAGAAGCAAGGTACTCGTATCGGAATGAAGAATGAGTTACCTTGTGAAGAGAAGAGAGTTCTCATTGTAGAGAACATGAAGAAAGAGGTGTCTAAAGAGGCACTTGACAAAGAAAACATGAAGAATGAGAGAATGTCCATAAGAAGACATTACTGATGATGTTTTGGTATATTGTTTTGATTTCTAACTCTTTATTTCAGTTTGTATATATAGGGATGAAAGATGGCCTAAAGAAGATCAAGGATATGACCTTGAAATCAAAAAAAGTGAGTCAAATCAAGCATCCATGAGGAAAGATGAAGAAGATATGAAAGAGCTTGTAGTAGCTCAAGAAGAAGAGATGCATTTGATAGCATCCAAAGAAGAGAATAACAAAAGCATGCAACCAGAAAAGGAAGATATAGATGATGAACCTGAATTCTATGATGCATTGGGAGATGAAATAGAGAAATTACATCAAAAGGAAGATCCCTTAAGTGAATAAGTATTGAAAAAGGTATGAGCATGCAATATAAAGATGAGAAGGTAAAGCCAATTTATTCTTATCATACATATAACAAGGAAATTTAAAAGGACAATTCATACAAGAAAGTGCATATAGACAGGAGGTTCTCAAGATGAATTTAGCTTCTAAATATGATATTTCTAATACTTATAAGAATTCAAATGTAGATGCATAGGTTATGAAGGAGGTGAATGAGGAAAAACTCAGAAAATTGGCTTATGATCATGGCTACATAGTTCCTAAATGGCTTAAGAAATAAGATCCTAAGGTAAAAACTCAAGTTTGGGTAGCTAAGAATGTAAGAAATGATGGAGATACACCTCAAGAAGATGCAACTGATAGTGATGGGCATGAGAAGATGATAATGGCACCAAGAATCCTATGGAAGAAGGTTGAAGAAAGCTCAAGCAAGTAGGAGAGTGAAGATGAAATGACAAGCAAACAAGAAGCATTCCATGAGCATGAGAGGTATACAAGAGAAATGAAAGGTAAATAAGTTGTTTATGATGATTTAAATGATGATGATTGTGAATATACCTCTGATTTATCATCTCAATTCAGTTTAAGTGAAGATGAAATGTTGAAGAGCATGCCTATGATGACTAACATGCAATAGGGTGAAGGATCTAGCTTGGAAAGAAAAGATCAATGTCATGATCAGGTGATGGTAGAGGATGAGATTGCATTGAGTCAAGAGGATTCATACCTCTCTAATGAAGCTTATAAAGACTTCTTGAGACAAGAAGAAGTAATGGAAGAGCATGCTGATGTAAAACAAAGCCTAGAAGAGGAAAACAAAGACTTAGAGCCTAGATATGATGAAGGAAATGATGAAATAGATGATATAACATTGCATGAAGAGTTGAAAGGGGTAGAGGAGATTCTAAATATTCATAAGGGGTTGTATACAAGTTCAAATCATAATGAGAACTTTAGGGATTGTGTAATGTCCCCTTTTCCTATGCCAAAGGCCTAAGGGTCCAGCGAGTCCAAGTCGTGGTCACATCCAAGGGGCGAGGGATGCTGGGGGCTACTGAGAAGGGGCCACATGGTACTAATAGTTGTGTTTGGCATTTGGGGGTCACTTTGGACCTGGGTGAATTAAGCGGGAAAAAGTAACTTTAGTTACTTTTATTTTATTGAACCCTCCGTGGAAAGAAACGTGACTTGGTCTATTGGGGCTCTTTTGCCTTGGAATGTATATAAGGAGCTGGGAGAGAAAGGAGAGCATTTTTTTTTATATACATTTTATTGACCCCTTCTCGTGTAGCTACTCTTTTCATTGCATTTCTACACTTGTGGAGTCAAATCCCACAGGGACCCTAGCTTTGATGGTGAGAGACCCATCCCTAGCTAGCAGGGCATTCTTCGGTAGTGAGAGATCTACCCTAGTTTGTCATTTTGGAGCCACTTTCTAGGTTGTGTTACAGAGATATTTCAGAAGGTACAGAGGAAGGGTTTTGAATATTCTTGGCGGCATTTGGAGAGGATAATCAGTGGGCTTCTAGATCAGAATCACAACAGCATATTAGATCCACAACAGCCATTTGGGTAGAGCATGGTCGCTTGTTGGAGGCATCTCGTGAAGGTTTTCATGGGTTTTGGGGCATTTGGGGAAGACAATTAGAGGGGCTCCAAACCAGATTCACGACAGACCTTTTGGGTTGAGCGTGGTAGCTTGTTGAAGACGCCTCCATCATTTTCTGACCCCTTTCTCCAAGCGTGGCAACCTAAAACCTCTATTTGGGGGTTTTCCAGTCGGTCGTTTCAGATCTGAAGGTGGAAATATTGTTTCCCCTTTCCGTTAATGTGATTACCAAAAACCCTTAATTTCTGCTCTGGTATTTGGAGAGCTACGAGCCTTTGAAGTTTCCAGCTGTCTAAGGCACGCTGTGCTTTTTCTGGCAGCATTTTAATTTATGTAAAACTCCAAAAATTATCTTATTATGACCCCCTATAATAATATCAAGCTCTCTTTATATTTCCAAGTAAATTAGGGTGGTCATTTTGGGGAATATTAAGTTTATTTAGTTTGTTATTCTAACTGTAAAAATCTGGTATAATTAGTACTTTATGTGGCTGCACAATTTCAATATTTTTGTGCATTTTTAAGTGGTATCCCATTGGGGATATTTCAGTGGTATCAGAGCTGTTGTTCCTCCAACTTGTGTTGGTTAAATATGGCAGTTTGGAAAGATCTCAAAGGGGGTTTTATGAAGGAAATGTTCACCAACATGGTGAAATAGCAGGAAGCCACTAACCTTTATTTGAGTCAACTCACTCAGAATGTGAATCAAAGTAGACCTAGGGACAATAAGGAACATGGTGAGAATAGTGATAGAGGGCGGCCAATAGAGGTGATTGATGAGGATTCTTGTTGGAGGAAGTACCAATCTTTGAGTAGGGGTTTCAGAGATAATATGCCATTTCCAGATTATTGCATGATGAAGATTGGTAGCAAGCCCAAACGAGGTCATCATATGCTGGTACCTGAATCACAAAAGAACTCGTTTGTAGAAGAAGCTTCTAAAACAAAAGGGTATGATTTCCATTGAGAAAATAATTGTGTTAGTGAAAATTTTCTTGTTAGAGAAATTATTCCATCCGAGGAGAAGAAAGTTTTTGTGCAAGTAAGGAGGATGTAATGGAAACTCTTAAAAGTGTGAGAAAGGGGATAGCGAGCTAGAGCTGCTAGGTTGATAGCGAATCAAACAAGACAACACATACAAGAGTTCAAGGAAATGATGAGGAAAATTGATGCAATAAAGACTACACCCACAAAAGAAGACTCTATCGAAAGTACCGGCACATGAGGAGCCTCACATGGAAACTAGTGTAAAATTGTAGCATGATGTAATTTCCAAACCAGCAAATTTTGATCAGCTTTTAGATACTTTCAATAGGCACCCAGAAACAATGTTGGGGGCAGCTCAACATATATCTATATTGAACACACGGAGGAAATTGATCACCTTGAAAGGCACTCAAGAAACAATGTTGGGGGCAGCTCAACATATGTCTATCTTGAACACACGAAGGACATTGATGGTATTAAAAGGTATGAACAAATAGGGCTGGTTGGTTGTAAAATTGAAAAATATATTTCAATCCAAAAGGTACTTATCAATCCTCCAAAGAATAAGTCATTATCATATGGGATGGATTTACCAAGCAGTAATGAGCATAAAATTGTGAAAGGTGTTGATTCTTGTTCCACTTATTCTCCACCTAAAATCATGAATCACAATAGGGATGGTGTTGTTTTGGAGGTTTCTAAAGCAGCGATAGAAGGTGAACCTTTTGATAATCTTCTTTATGAGGAGATACAAGATAAGTAAAGATGACAAACCTTACATGATATAAGGGCTCGGGGCATTATAAGCTATGGGATCCTGGTAATATGTGGCAATTATCCAAAACTAACAATTCTGATGTTGAAAACTTTGTGATTGATTTCATAAGCCAAAGAAAGAATTCAAATGTGTCTTGTGTTGGCAAGCATGATTCCTTCATTGGGGACTCCGGTTCAAGAAGGGAGTGTAACTCTCAAGGTACTAGTGTTGGTTTTCTAATTGCTAAAAAGGGTAAGAGAATATTTTTAGTCATCTTTAGCTTGTTGGACTGTATAACAACAGTCATAAAAAGAGGAGAAAATATTTTATTAATAGAGCCCATGACTTATTTTTATACCAGCTACATGGTGGAACCCTTGGAATGGTTAGTGGGGGCATTTGGTCCTCAAAGTGCTCAAAGAATCAAGGTGCACTTTGTTGTTAAAAAGAATATTTGAATTCAAGGTGCATTCATGACTTTAGCATCCTAAGGTATGAGAATGGTTACCATCTTCCTAGCTTGTTGAGTTCTCCTATGTTGTTGCCATGTTTCTATTATTTGGGACAACATTTACATGCTTGGATGATTGAGGAAGACTATTTCATAATCATGTTTAGGTATGCTAGATGGAATAAACACATCTTCCATTCAAATTGCCCTTGATTGAGCCAATAAACATATGTTGGAAAATAAAATCATGCAGGGACCCATGATATTGAAAGGACATGAGGTATGTGGTGTATTTATTGTGGTTGAATTTGCTAGAGGTAAGGCTGTTTTTGCGATGCAATGGTTGCATGATGTTAGGAAAACGATGATGCATGGCTTGAAAAATCAAAGGAGAATGAAGATGTTGATCCTATATCAGAAATTATGAGTTGCAAAGGCATGATGAACAGCCCCAATTATGCTATTTCAGATGTGTTGTCTTCTCTCATGATGAGAATCCATGGGTACAACAAAGGGAATGAAGTTCCTTATGATAAAGTTTATGGATGCATGAGTTCTAATATTGATTTCCCTTTCTCTTGCATTTACAAAGAAATGAAAATATGGGGAAAGAGAATAAAGTATGATGAGGGAGCAGCTATGTGTATTCCCAACATACAGGGAATTGATGAGTTATGTCCATGGAAAGATATGTCTTGCACAAAGAAGGTAACTCATTTCTTTATTGTCATTAAGAGATGTGAAGTACTTGAATGTGTTTGTACATTTGGGTTACTTGAAGTTGGAATCATTCATTGGACATATTGGCTTCCATATTTTGGGAAATTTGCATTCATCCCTCATGTGGATAAACAAAAAATTCAAGGAAAACAAAGAAATCAGATTTCAGGGTATACTAGGGCAGATCGCAAAAGATGTGATTGGTGAAGAAAGAAGCATGTCATTGCAGTGGTCGAATTGTGAAGGAACACAACCTCTTGTGGGTCATGGTGACATCATAAGGTGTGAGACAAGTGGGATATTTGATGACTCCTATTCCGACGGGTTGTTTGTTGCAGACACAGAGCACACCATGATGACTTATGAGGAGAGAAAGGGAAACATAGGTGAGGAGATAGAGACTTGCAAGATGGATGATGGAGATGGGTTGCATTGGATAGTGCTTGATGCGGGCGGAGGAGGAGGTTTTTCCTTGAGAAATTATAGCCACATTTTCTAATACTCTAATGTACAAGGCATTTAGGATTAGAGGAGTTATGCAGGGTCAGCAAGTTGGGGTACTCATTGATAGTGGGGCAACCCACAACTATATTCATGCCTCATTGGTTGAGAGGCGAGGACTATAGATAGAGGATTTTGAGGGCCTCAACGGGGTTGTAGCCAATGGAGAGTCTTTGAGGTGCACATGGTGGGTTCCCCAAGTGAGCATCACGATGGGTAACTATACAGATTACCAATGACTTCCACATTGTTGGAATGGGAGTGACCAACATAGCACTGGGAGTGTAGTGGCTTCACTCTCTTGGTGAGTTTTGGACTAAATTTTAGACGATAGGGCTGAAGTTTAAGTCCGAGGGCAGGAATGTGATTTTGAGGGGAGTATTTGCAGGAGCACCAAGGATGGTTATAGCTAAGGGGATGGAGAGGATGTTCTGGCTTGGTGAAGAGTTTAATTATTGTGGATCGATATGGAGAATGATGGATGTGGGTGTGACCAGCAATGTTGCACATGAGATAGTTACAGAGATTGGGTCTATAGGTTCAAATCATCCGAGTTTATCATTATGTTGGTCATCCGAAGTTTGGTAGACTAGAGATCTCATTTTCTTGTTGAGTACTCCAAGAACCGACATTCTTGTGAGATTCTGGATGGCCACATACAGGATGACATCTGCAAATTGGAGGATGAGATGATCTTCTCTCGGGGAAGATGGAGCCTTGTGTCAAATTTATGGTGGAGGATGGAGATATTGCAACATGTGCATTGTTCTTCCATGACTGGGTACTTGAGCTTTGATGAGACCTATAGGCTCATGTCTGAGAGGTTCATATGGCAGAGGTTGAGGGAGGATCTCCTCAACTTTATACAGGCATATATTGTTTGTCACTATGACAAGTCTCGAGTTGATGGGACCATGTTTTTTTAATAGACATGGGACAACACTCCTATGATTTTTGCTACTTCTATGCCCGATGAGCACCTCACCCATGTGTTAATAAGTGGAGAGACGAAAGTGACCCATGATTATTCAATAGGTTCACATTCAGCATAGGAGGTGGACTATATGGAGCTTATATTATTGGTTAACCGCTATCTGCTGAGTCTTGGGACTTTTCCTCCATGGGACACATCAAGATACAGTATGAGGAGCCTAGCTCTCACACGAGTGTAGGTTAGGTAGGAGAGTTAGCACCATTTGTGCGTAAACAGGTTGTTTCATAGGCTGATACGGGGATTCTACAGGATTCAGAGTGGACTTTCATACCCAGGAGTTGGTTGGAGAGGTCGTGAGTGATCCCGTGATGACAACCTTGCATTGGCAGGGATTGGAACGATTGGAAATTTAAGTGTGGGCACCAAAGGGAGAGATGGTTTGGGTATTATTCTATTTCATGGTTTCGTGGTTACCTCGATTACATGGATCCTTGGTGGACGAAATGGTGAGGTGGAGAAACTTATCGCGTGGTATTCAGCTCTTATGCACAGACGGAGTTAATTTTGGGGTCAAGCATTTCTCGGGAAGGGAGGACTGTAATGTCCCATTTTCCTGCACCAAAGGCCTAAGGGTCTAACGAGTCCAAGCCATGGTCATATCCAAGGGGCGAGGACACTTGGGGGCTACTAAGAAGGGCTGCATGGTACTAATAGTCGTGTTTGGTGTTTGGGGTCACTTTGGACCTTGGTGACTTAAGCTAGAAAAAGTAATTTTAGTTACTTCTATTTTATTGACCCCTCCATGGAATGAAATGCGACTTGGTCTATTGGGAATATTTTTCCTTGGAATGTATATAAGGAGTGGGGAGAGAAAGGAGGGCATTTTTTTTATATACATTTTATCGAACCCTTCTCATGCAGCTGCTGCTATTGCATTTCTATAGCTTGTGGAGTCAAATCCCACATGGACCCTAGCTTCGGTGGTGAGAGACCCGTCCCTAGCTAGCAGGGCATTCTTCAGTAGTGAGAGATCTACCCTAGTCTATCATTTTGGAGCCGCTTTCTAGGCTGTGTTATAGAGATATTTTAGAAGGTATAGAGGAAGGGTTTTGAAGATTCTTGGTGGCATTTGGAGAGGATAATCAATGGGCTTCTAGATCATAATCATGACAACAGATCAGATCCACTGAAGCCATTTGGGAAGAGTGTGACCGCTCGTTGGAGGCATCTCATGAAGGTTTTTACGGGTTTTGGGGGCGTTTGGGGAAGAAAATTAGAGGGGCTCTATACCATATTCATGGAAGCTTTTCGGGTTGAGCGTGGCAGCTTGTTGAAGACACCTCCATCATTTTCTCGACCCCTTTCTCCAAGCGTGGTGACCTACAACCTCTATTTGGGGGTTTTCCAGTTAGTCGTTTCAGATCTGAAGGTGGAAATATTGTTTCCCTTTTTGTTAATGTGATTACCAAAGACCCTTAATTTCTGCTCCGGTATTTGGAGAGTTACGAGCCTCTGAAGTTTCCAGCTGTCTAGGGCACGTTGTGCTTTTTCTGGCAGCATTTTAATTTATGTAAAACTCCAAAAATAGTCTTATTATGCCCCCTATAATAATATCAAGCTCTCTTTATATTTCCAAGTAAATTTGGGTGGTCATTTTGGGGAATATTAAGTTTATTTAGTTTGTTGTTCTAACTGTAAAAATCTGGTATAATCAGTACTTTATGTGGCTGCACATTTTCAATATTTTTGTGCATTTTTAAGTGGTATCCCATTGGGGATATTTCAGATTGGCTAGAGAATGAGTTCGAGACAAGGACAAAACAAGATAAAAGATAGATTTGAATAAGGTCAATGAAGAAACAAAATAAATTGAAGAGAAACAACATCATGAAGGAACTCAAAATGGGCTGCACGGCCAAAATTTTTGCATCTAATCTCTCCTTTGATGTTTTGAATGTAGGTTTAAAAGATATTGAGATGAATCAAGTGCATGATTCAATGAGAGAGCTCATAGAACAAGAAGACATTGAATACATTGAAGAAATACATGATGATGGAGGAGCATCATCTAGCAATCATTAAAATAAAAATATTCCTAGTTATGAGGTTAAGGGAGTGTTCTTTAGTATGTGGAGTCATGAGAGAGAGAGAGAGAGAGAATCAGGAGTTAGAGAATTTGAATTTCAAACTGGAGATTTTTACTCAAAAGTATACTTCAGATTAGGCTTAATAAAGGCTCCTAGGGGTTGATTAAAGGTTACTAAGTTTTTTTTGAGTCATAGAGTGTGTAGTGAGTCATCATGTGAGGGTGAGAGTCATGAAATATGTGAAAATTATGTGAAAATGCCAAAAATGTCATAGAAGCATATAATGAGTCATCATAGCTTTAGAAGGGTAGTTACATTTTAGGTAGGAGTTACATGTAAGTAACAATTCAAATATAAGATGAAATGGGAATGAGTTATTCAGTTTTTAGAGTTCATGCCTCATGTAGGAGGACGAGGAGAATATTGGAAGGATAACTAAAAATATTGAAGAAATACAAGTAATACATGAATTTGAGCTTAGTTTTGGTGTGCTTATCTAGCCTTTTAAGAGTGTTGCTGAGTTTTGCTTTAGAAAATGATAGTTTCTCCCTATAATGCTAAGATGAATCCATTAGATGATTGTTTATAAGTATTTGCATGCATCACTCTGAGATTGATTTGATAAACTAATACTTTGTTTTGATGTATGGATGATTCCTTGACTGATATGAAGAAAGAGTATGAATGTGACAATGTGGCTAGAGGTAAATGTTGAGTTTTTGATTGATTTTGTATCCTACTAGTCTTGAATATCTTTGTATGGTATAGTGGTGGAATCTTCATAATATTCCCTTTTGCATGTTGATAATCACTATAAGGGATTGAGACTGTGAGAAACTAGGAGGTGGATGTGAAGTGCTTGGTTAAATGCATGTTAGAGAGAGACATTTATTATTTCCATTTCTTAATACATGAAGGTTATTTACATGGGGAGTTTATGAAAGTCATCTTAGAAGGATTTGGTGGTTAAATGCTAGAGTTACTCTATTTTGGTTAAACATGAACAAACAAAAGACTTGAGTGAAAATGTGTATGAATGTAGTAAACTCTTGGAAAGGTCTTGTGTAAGTTTTTATGATTGATCTTATCAATAGGAGATGAATAACACGTTTTACAATATGAACATGAAGTGGAAATGATCTATTTTTCTCAAATGTATGTGTTGAAATCCTACAAACCCTCACCTACAAAGTTACAGTCAAGATGAAGAGGAATTGGTAAGATTTTAAGAGTCTAAATGCATGGAACAACCGCATCTTGGTAATTTCAAATCTTGCATGTCATTAATATAGAGCTATGTACAAAATCTAGAGCTTCAACTTTTAGTTTAGTGAAAGTTATAGAATTTTTGGGTTTTCGAGCTAGTCCAAGCCTATAACTAGGGTTTCCAGAGGCAATTCCCCTTATCTTTTGATTTCACCGTTGAAATTGCATGAAATTTGGTATTAACGTCTTCTCCAAAGTTGGCTAACTGTTAGTGAAAGTTTGGCATCAAATCAAGCACCCAACTATGACATATTGTTGACAGTAGGTGTAAAAATAGTGAGACACAATTGTAAGGGCTAATTGGAGAAGCCATCTACAAAGGAAGTCACATTTATGTTTTGAGTTCAAGCTTCAAACTTTAGAGGAAGAAAAAATGCCATAAAGGGTGCCCAAGAACACTGATTTTGAGTAATGAAACATTTTAATAATTAAGTTATGGATGAAAAATGACTGTCCTAGGCCTACTTGACGGTTTGAGAGCCTAGAGTAAGAAATTGAACTAAAGAGATCAATAAAAGGAGATGGGTTCTAATTATTTTCATGCACTAATTGTTTAGAATAATTAATCATTAAAAACATCCCATTAATTTATCACAACATTCACAAGTGACCCATATAGGTCGACCTAGCAAAAACCCTTCTTCCATGCACCAAAAATCACAAAAACCCATGCATTGGAATGCCAAAAATTCACCTAACACCAAAAATATTTTTAGTAATTATTTAAAATTCATCACAAATGTTTAAAATAAAATTTAAAAATCATAAATGGTTGTAATTTTCATCAAACAATCATATTATTTCATTAAATGGGTCCACTGCTTCTTATACTTCTCAAACACACTGCTTTTCGGCATCCTTGAGACCCTAATTCTGATTTTGGACCCAAAAACCTATTTAAATCATATCAAATATTGAATGTGAGAAATTTAAGGAAATTCCAAGACTTGTATAATACTTCTACGTAAGTTAGAATTCATGAAGCAACCACTGGTTCAACCTACATCAACTTTTGTCTTCACAAAATCATGCTTTTGCCAAAAACATTATTTTAAAAAAGAAACTGGTTAACACACTTCCTAACACTTTCAAGACCTAAAAATGGATTAATTGGATTAAAAATTCATATGTATTCATATTCTAGGTGATATAAAGAATCACCAAATCCATCTCATGCTCCAACCAACTCAATTATTCAAAGAAAACTAGTTTTGTCCTCGATAATAAAAATATTCTTATCAAAACAATACCTAAAAACCATAAAAAAATCATCATAAAAATCAAACCTTATATAAATGGAAATATATATTAATCCTATTTACAAAACAAATTGAATCACCTCCTAAATCCACTTATAGCTCTTGTTATTCCCATTTCACTACAGACTACTTTTTACTTCCTCAAACCGCCCTTTGACTAGTCAACCTAAATAGGGCACATTTTACACTTTTTCAGCATCACCATGACCTGAAACCTCCATGGAAATCTATAAAAACTCTTGAGCTATCATAAATTCCAATTTAGACTTTACCTCATTTGGAGAACTTTTCCACAAACCCGAAACTCTTCATAAATAATCCTTTTTAGGCGGGGCCCACATATTGTCACAAAAACTACCATACCTTTCTATAAATATGGAAGATTCCTATAAAAATATAATCATCACTTTGGAAAATTAATCAAAACGGGCTCATTATACTCACTTTTCTGCAAGTTTCTCCTAGGTAGGGTTTAGCTAGGGTTTCAAACCACTTTACCTTCTTAATAATCATTCATAAAAATGTGACGATTAAACCACCTAATTATTTTTTGAAAGATTAATAAATGATCTTAAAAGATACCCAAATATATTAGGTTCCCATGAAAATCATATAGTTCACAACGAGCATAAGAAGGTCCAATTTTGTCTTAAAAACACATTCTGAACTTACCCAATTTTACTAAAACTCGCATATCTTCAAAACTATTCTTGAATGATCTGAAATTTGACATGAAGCACAATTACAACATTATATAACTGTCCATTCTCACCATATATCTCATATAATTCTCAAACTCTCTATAAATAACAACTTACCTATGCTAAATTACATGTTCTCAACTGTTTGCTTTCGAAGATCCCAAATATGCATCATACTTCAATTATGAATTGAAACTCATCACACACGTCGGTACACTATCAATATTATTCTAACATGATTAAAAAATAATCATCATCTCCAAATCTCATATCTCTACCTCATTTTTCTTTCTCTAGGGCTAGAACCAAGCCTAGAATGACTTGACTCAACCATGACAACTCATGAAATGACCATGCTTGACTCAATGCATACTAATAGACAAGTGAAACACACATGTATGACCATGTATGCCATCATGAAAACTTTTTCCATAAATGGGAGTCTACATCAAAGACAACACAGTCACACAATGGCCAACAATTTCCCCCTTTTCCATTGATGACAACCATCATTCAAAAGCATTGATCAAAACCATATGAAAAACACACCTACATGACCTCGATTCCATGTTTATGATGCCTCCCCCCTTTTCCATATATGTAAAATGATAAAATGACTCTATTACATGTAAAATGACAATACATGACTTAGTACAATGGAAAATGCAGAAACACAACTTGACTTACTTGTTCCCCTTGGGACTAAAATCTCTTTTTTCTGATTCCAACATTATCATGCAAAGATCCTATGGACTTGGAAAATCTCCCCCAAGCTTACACTTCCATATTTTCCTTCAATCATGCAATACCTCTCTTACTAGACCTTATTTCAATGTCAAAAACATAAATGTGCCTCCAAACCATCATTTTCACCTTTTAGGACCACTTATCCACTGAACAACATTCTCGGTGCTTTTTTGAAAAAAATTGGAAAGCTCTGGAAGAAAATATACCTTATGAATCATCAATCTAGAGCTCCCCTGGAAGAATACTACCTATCTCTCACTTTGTAAAGCCAAAATTTTTGGTTCTCATCTTAATTTCATGCATTTGAGAGGGATCTAAAATTTCATATCAGTCCTAAAGCTCATTCTCAATGTTTTTAACCATATTACATATGATTACACTTGTTTGAGTCAAAAACTTACCTTTGGAATCTACCAATTCACCATCATAACATATTTCCATCATTTCATACTTGATTAAGCTCAAGAAAGAGCTCCCCTACCTTAAAGTAATTTCTCGAGAAAACTAGACCTTTGATTCAATCTTTTTATGAAGAACTTATAATATGCACTAAAACCTCTAAGGTGTATGTAACTTACATAATACATTCCAATCCAAAACATTTTGAAAGCAAACAATTGGTCACCACAAGACCTGACACATCATCACATACCATGTAACACAGTTTCTAGCTTGAAAACAAGACTATTTGAATCCTTAACCTATAAAGATATCAAATACCTTCACCATGTGCTATGCCTATAAGAATATTAGCAAAAATTGTAGCTCCTAGTACTTATCCAATCAAATTCGAGCGTCTTTAAGATTTTTATAATGGTCCACTTTACTTTAGTCTTTCATATTCTTACAAAACATAATTCTCATTCAACTATCTACTTAGAGGATCACCTATAGGTCTATGACCTACCATCGTTCTTCTTGCAAAAACTTATACAAAATTTCCTTGCCCTATAGAGAACATACGGAGACCTAAATGGCCTAATAGAAAAATTTCAATCACATGGATGATACCTTGATAAGGCCTTGGACATGAAATAGACCATAACTAAATGTAAAACTTTGAGATAACTTTATTAGCTTGTCAAAACAAATTGAAGATCACTAGAACACTCAAACTGCAAGGCATGACAGATCTCGGAAGACATGAAACTTAGACCCTAACACAAAGGTCACCATTTCTTTGAAAAATAGATGATTATTTGATATGTAGAGAAGTAGATACATAATACACTTTCAACCTACTGTGCGTAGAATAGTAACTTTATACTTTGATTTTATCATCCCCGTAGATTAGTATACTATGATTCATGCACACTTGCCAAACAATTTAACACATATTTGACACAAACATAACCAAAGACCGCAAGAGAACTATACCACCATTGTAACTTTCCTAAAAAGTCCTAAGAACTCTCAAAAACTCAAAACCAATATTCACTATCATATCATGATCAACTGTCACATACACGATAAGCATCATGTGCCTTGTTCTTGACTTTAAACACTCCATATTTTACATTATTTGAGTCTCCTTCAAGTGGATTCAGCCATACCTTTGACTTGTGTAAATCTTGGACCTACTTGGTAAAAATGTCACAAACTTCTGAACCCTTTAAGAATCTTGTAGAATATAAAAACCCTTTAAGACTCTTTCTTAGGCCTTTGCAGACTACCCGTAGCTTACAATTTTGTCATTCTCGATAATTCTTTTACCTTTATTTTGCATCAATCCTAAATACTAACATAGAAGAACACTATGTCTCATTATTACACTCTAGGACTCGTATCGAGGATTTGACAACCACCAAAAATACACCTTTCTTTGTATCAATCATTCTCTATAACTATAGCATGTCAAAATTCTTCTTTTCTTTGCGTGAACACATTTTATACCTTCACTATATGCTCAACTTTTGTAACTTTTTTTAAGACACTTCTCAGACCATTAACCTTTTTATGCATATATTTTGATTGATAGACCACATAATATGATGAATTGAAGTAGGCTCCACTGTAGACTAACATCAAGGTCCTCCACATGACTTCCTTGACCACCGTAGGGGCTCTTTTTCACCTTTCACGGTGAATTTCATCTAATTGAGATGTCATTGTAGAATTTTACCATCATCTAGGACTTCTCTTTACTTATGCATCCTTAAGAGAAAGCTTCACACTTGTAGCACACCTAGGAACAACTTCAAACTAATAATACCTTAAAGACCTTGTGAAGCTCCTTGAAGAACTTATAGACCCCTTTCTCGGACATATGTAGGAATTAGGTCTCCTTTTATTTTTATATTAGTTTCCCATACATTTTCAATCCCCTTCTCCACTTCATTGCAACCTTTTTCTCATTTATCTGAATGTTATGACTTCAACTTACAAACAACAATCCTTCATGACCAAATTCAATCTCAATTTCATGCCTTTGGGAGCATAATTCACTTTTATGCCATATAATTATCTGAGACACCATGAAACTATTACACAAGCATCTAAATCTTCTTGAAGTCATGAAAACACACCATCACTAGCAACATGTGTCTATGCATTTAGAAATGACACCTTGACTAAAACCTTACAACTTGCAACTCAAAATTTGGCTGATGTTAGACTCAGATCCTAGCTATCAAGAAACAATGAATATATTTTTGAATTCAAACACTTTATCAACTCCTTGTGACACCATATAGACTATGACATGGTGATATCAAATCTTTAGGCTCAAACTCATCTTGCTCGAGACAACAAATTACTTAAGGAAACATCTTGAACAATGTATAAGAAGAAACATTATGGAAAAATGATTGATGGAAGACCTTTAACTATTCTTGAGACATGCCTTTAGACTCACACCTTGACTCAATACTCACACATACTTACCTTTTGACACATATAAGGACACAATTAGACAAAAAAATCTTCTTCCACTTGCATACAAACACCCTTGATGCTGCAACATAATATTTTATCTGAATGGGGTTGTCAATATTTCATACTTCATAAATTGATCATTGATGAGCACATACATAGAATTTAGCTAGAGATAAGAACATTCATGAGACTAAATACTCATACGCATGATTTTGATTGCAACTTTAAGACACACAAGACTCTTTTCATAATTTGACAAAACCTAAAACACCTTTAAGCGAGGAGTGACCCTTTATATGACAAGACTATGATGAAAATAAAAATTCATAGCTTAGAATACTGAAAAAACTTTGTAAAGGCACCCAAATATGCTTCCTCCATTTGATAAATGTCTTCTAGAAGCTAAGAGAATACATACCATGCTCCTTAGGTCACTAGAACACTATATAAGCATCTCGATGACCTCAAGGATTCCATATTTTTCTTTTCAGCCTTTGTGATCTTAGATGATCCTTTTTAATGATAATATCATATGAAAATCCTTCATGTTCTGATTAGAGATCAGATAGAGGCACATTATGTTCTTCATTCATTTTCTCTTTCTCAACTAGGGCTAATAGTACTTCTTGAATTAAATTAGGCTTGAAAAACTTGATTGCAGCTTTCTTGATCATATCGGCATACCTTGGTAACTTGAAGGAGCATGAGTATCCCTTAGATATCATTGATTCCTTCTCCTTAAAACTATAAAATTCTTTAACCTTCTTGACAAGTTTGAATTCATCCGATTTCACATTCTGCTCACTAGGCTTACAGTCATATTATTCAACCTTGGTTGTTTTCTCAACACTTTTGATGTTCATATTAGCACTTACTTAACTCTTGGAATTGATTATCCTCCTGAAAAAAATATTATGTTTTCCTTTGAATGCATGAGATCTGTTGTCATTACTCAGATATTTTATTTGATAACAAAACTTTAGAATGTGACCTTGTTTGTGATAGTTATAACACATAGTTCTATTCCATTTCTAGGCTCACACACACTTAGATTCCAACCACAATTAGATTCCCTATGGATATATTTACAACATGAGTAACAACAACCCTTGAATTATTTTTCACCATTCATAGATGACTTACCTCTTGAGAAAATTATCTTATAATCCCTAGCTCTGTGACCAAAACCATTACAAATATAACAATATCCATTAAATGAAGAACCATACCTAGTAGCATTAGGTTTCCTAAAAAAATTATACCTTCTTGGATCATCCTTCTTAGTCACCTTCATGTTTTCTTGAGCTTGAACCTACTTTATCATCTTTCTTCACATGTTCACTTGTGAAACCTAGGCCTATTTTGTTACTCTCATCTCTTTGCACCTTCAAAATTCCACCAAGAACTTTAGAAATCTTTTCTATATTCTCATACCTTTTTAACCTATTAGAATATTCTTCAAGATTAGATTCTATAACCTTCAACTTATCTCCATACCTAAGACAAGTATCTTCTTTGTCCTTTAGTGCTTTAGACATGCTTTCAACTTGAGAATCTAGCATTTTGATGGCTTGGCTATGATCATTCTCCATCAACTGATTTAATATTATAACTTGTGGACTAGGGACTCAAAAATATCATAATTCTTCCTCAAGGCTGCTTCAACATCTTATGACTTACCCATTTCTTGTGCTTCAAGGATATCCTTCAAGTGATTAAACTTTATTCTAAGGGACCTGCTCTTATACTAATTATTGGAAGCATAATGAATCGAGGGCGGGGTGAATCGAGTCTAAAAAAATTCAATGTATTTACCATTAATCATTTTTATCATTCATACAACCATGAACCATATGTGTGTTTACTTAAACATATAAAAACCATAAACAAGATCAAGAGCAAGAGAGTACACAAGACATCAAATTTCAAAGAGAAACCCTCAAGGGGAAGAAAACCCACCGAAAAAAAAACATTATATGGCCATGTTTCAAATTTATTGAAGCACCAACCCCACAAGGAGCACAAATCCCTAGTTTAGTAGAACACCAACCCTACAAAGAGCACCAACTCCAAATTTAGTAGATCACCAACCTACTGAAAGAGCACCAACTCCAAATTTAGTAGATCACAAACCCTACAAGCAGCACCAACCCCTAATTTAGTGAAACATCTATTCCACAAGGAGGATACAACCATCTAGGATAACCAAGCACCAACTCAGCCACCTTAATATGTTTTATCTTTTATTTTTTTATTTCCAAAACTAATGGAGATCACTTATTCAACTTACAAACCCTAGGTCAAACGATATGTCTTTTATCTTTCTCTTTCTTATTCTTTCTCAACTTATCATTGATCTAAACTCTTGATCTCATGTATTTAATAATTCCTCATCCTTAAAATCATGCACATATACCTGTATATCATTCTCCCATAGGTCACACTTCTTTCCTCCAAGAGCACTAGTTCAAAAATGAACCCAAAACATCACTTTAATATGTTTTTTCTTTCTTCTAACCCAAAGAAGGTCGGTCTTACACATTTTTAAAAAAATCATCATTAAAAACATCCCATAACTTTATCACAACAATCAAAAGTGACCCATATGGGTCGGCCTAGAAAAAACCCTTCTTCCATGCACCAAAAATCACCAAAACCCATGCATTGGAATGCCAAAATTCTCCTAACACCAAAAATATTTTTAGTAATTCTTTAAAATTCATCACACATGTTTAAAATAAAATTTAAAAATCATACATGGTTGTAATTTTCATCAACCAATCAGATTATTTCATTAAATGGGACCATTGCTTCTTATACTTCTCAAAACACTGTTTCCAGCACCCTTCAGGACCCTAATTCTATTTTTGACCCCAAACCTCTTAAAATAATCTCAAATATGGAATTAAACCACTTGATAGACATTAAAATACATGTATAACACTTCTAATCAAGTTATAAGTCATGAAACAACCATTGGTTCAAACTACATCAAATTTTGTCTTCACCAAATCATGTTGCCCAAAAAGTTGTTTTCAAAAAGAAATTGTTTAACACTCTTCTTGAAACTTTCAAGACATACAAATGGATTAATTTGATTTAAAATTAATCCCTCTTCACATTACATATGATATAAATAATCACCCAATCCATCTCATGCTCCAACAAACTCAATTCTTTAACAAACGTAGTTATGTCTTGGATAGCCAAAAAATATTCATGTCCGAAAACTGATCTAAAAACCATATAAAAAATAATCATCAAGAGGAAAAACTTATATCACTCGAAATATATCTAAATCATATTTCCAAAAAAACTTGAATCGCCTCCTAAATCCACCTCGTAGCTCTGTTATTCCTATTTCACCAAAGATTACTTTTTACTGCCTCAAAACTGTCCTTTGACCAGTCAACCTAAATAGGGAACACTTTGAACTTTTTCAGCATCGCCATGACCTAAAACCTCCATGGAATTCTTTAAAAATTCCTGATATATCATAATTCAATTTATACTTTGCCTAATTTGGAGAACTTTGTGACAAACTAAAACTCTTTAGAAACAAGCCTTTTCAGGTGGGACCCACATATTGTCACAAACACTACCATACCTTTCTATAAATATGGAAGAGTCTTCTATAACATCCAATCATAACTTTGGAAAAAAAAAAAAAAGCAGACTCAGTATACTCACTTCTCTGCAAGCTACTTCTAGCTAGGGTTTCAAACTACTTTACCTTCTTAACAATCGTTCATAAAAATGTGACTCTAAACCACCTCATTATTTTTTTTAAAGATTCATAACTGAACTTATAAGATACCCCAAATATATAATGTCCCCATGTAAATCATACAGTTCAAAATGAGCATCGAATGTTGAACTGTCTTTAAAACACACTACAACTTACCCGGTTTCACCAAAACTTGCATATCTTCAAAAATATTCTTCAAAATGACCTAAAATTTGGCATGAAGCACCATTAAAACCTTCTATAACTTTCCATTCTCACCATATAGCTCAGATATGCCTCAAAATATCCAACCATAGAGACTTACCTATGCTAAATTGTGTATTCTCAATTGTTTACTTCCCAAGGATCCCAAATATGCATCATACTTGAATTATGACAGGTTAAACTCATCAAAAACTTAGTTACACTGTCAATATGATGTTACCATGATTTAAAAATAATCATCAGCTCAAAATCTCATATCTCTACCTCATTACTCGCTTGCTCTCGGGGCTAGAACCAAGCTTGGAATAACCTAACTCAACCAAGACAACTCGTGAACTGACCATGTTTACTCAATGTAGAATCATATACATGTGAAAAACACTTGTATGACCATATATGACATCATGGAAATCTTTTCCATCAATTAGAGTTGACATAAATGATAGCACAATCACATAATGGCCAACAAAAGGTTACAACGGCAAAGAGACCATGGGACCCAAACATATAATGAAGAATGATGAAGACACTAAATTTGAACCGGGGTTAAAATATTTTCTTACCTAGAGATTATGATGCAAGAGCATCCTCCATGATGTTTGGATAGCATGAATACATTTAAATAATCCTTTAAATAATTGCATTTATATTCTTGGAGTTTGAATGTGTTTCCCTCTAAATTAGCATAGTTGAATACTTCAAATTGTGATGTAAAATATCTTTACCATAAGAGTGAAAGAGTGAAAATAGGTGTGCATGCAAATTTCTTGTGAGTGTGCTACGTTGATAAGAGGTTGCACAAATCATGGAAGACTAGTGTGATCCATATGGAATGTCCCTAAGTTGGAAAATCAAATCTCCTTGATTCAAGCATGTATGGTTGAGAAAATATCACCAAATGTGGGAGTTAGACTAAAGATAATGAGGCTTATAACTAATTCAAGGCTATTATCAGAGGATAAGGTTGAATTCTAGAAGAACAGAGAAAGAAAATGGATACTTTTTCATGAAGGAAATAGTATGTTGAGTGGGAGGTATGAATTGTCTGAAATAATGTTGTATGATAGGTTTTCCAAGATGAATAAAGCTGGTTTTAAAATCCACGAGCTTGAATGGTCTTAGATCTTCCTTAGTTTCACATGTTTTAATGGCTTTTAATGTAGTATTGCATGATCTATGAACTAGTAAACTTTATTCCACTTTGTATTACATGGGACAATGTAGAGGGTTTATATCAAGAAGTGGCTAAACACCCTCCCTATGAATAACTATCACTAAAGACCACCCATGATATTTCTAAAATGAGGAACAATCAATTATAAATCCAATAAAATTTATCCTAGCTCGTGACTTTAGGTTTTCGAGTTTTACAAGCAATTTCCTAATCTCGGCCTTGAATTATGCAACCCATAACTCTCATTTCAATAAATGAAATTCATCCAAATTGATACCAAATATATGTCTCGTTATCAAGAAGGTGTCAACAACTTTTTATCTTAAACAATAACATGCACGATGATATCTCGATGAAAGAAATATAACGGGGTTGTAGAAGTAAAACAGAGAGCAGGGGGCAATGCAAATGGTGTAAATTTGATCTAGTATCGGTTTGCGAAGGTTAAGGATGATTGGAGTGAAATTTAAAAGTTAGAATGAGGTGTGAGAATATTTAAAATGTAAGTAGAATCTATTTGGTGTTAATTTTCACCTAATGACTAAGGTAATTAGAGTTAAGAGAAACTGTTATGATCTTGTTGACTTCAATTAGAGTAAAAGAAAACCATGATGAAATATATATGTTCTAATATTCCTAAAAGGATATTATACCTGTGTGTGAAAATTTTATTTTCATTATTTAATCAAGTGTTAAAGGAGAAAAAACCAAATCAAGAACCAATTAGCCAAGAAGAATAATCAAAAGGAAACAATGACAATCTTGAGAAACATTGAGTAAATTGTAGTGAATTTGAATATGAAATGAGATGAAGGTTCTAGTATGTTCTAATCACATGAAACCTACCCTTAAGGACATGTACATGAAAAAAATAGGATAGAGCTCAAGATCCTCTTGTTAGAGTATGCACCTTGTTTGGTTTGAATCATCTTGGATGTATCTTGCCGCATAACATATTGAAGGTTAGTGATCTATGCAAGTTCTTGTATAGTGTGAATGATGTAGTATGAATGTAAATGATGTCTTGTTTAGATGAAAAAATGTAGGGGACGTAGCTATGGGGATCTTGGGATAAAGTGGACATAGAAAATGACACTTTATTAAATAGATATAATAGGAAAACAAACTTATTAACTAAAATAAGACTAATACTATGGGAAGTATAAAAACTAGTTAATCTAATATAGGAGGACTAAAATGTTGTAAACTATGCTAAGATAATATGGAAATGATTTTAAATAATTATACTAAATGAAATCAAACCCTAATATGCAAAGATGTAAGGAGAAATGACTTAGCTAATTGCGAAGAAGATTATCACGGTTTGATAATAAAATCTGAAGTAGGAATAATCACCCAAATGTCTCAAAAAGACAAAATCTAGAGGATTTGAGAAGACTAAGGTGACAGGGGAAGGTACTCGGGTGCCCCGTGGTGCCATGTTATGTAGAATAGGTTCCTTGGTCTCTATAAAGTCTCGAAATCTGGTTTTCACAGGTCGTAAAATGATCTAGAATATTATCTGTCTATCACACTCGATCTACCAAGTCATGTCGAGTGTGTGAAATAATGCAAGATGAAGGAATGCCCTAAAAGAGAAAAAGAAGTATCAAAATCGTAAAAAATAAAATATGCAAAATGAATGGGTCAGACTAACATTATCTACCACAACAGTGGGCTTGCTAAACTGAGCGTTGCTCTACATTTTAGACCCAAATGTAGTACTAGTGTGTGTGTGTGTGTGTGCATGTCGTGCCCTAGGTTCTCTTGTGCAGTCATACTTTTTGAAGTAGCGAGCAATAATAACTATAGAAAATGTAATAACATGTGTGTATTAAATAGAATATAATCCCCCTATGTTGTGTGTGTTGATGCAGATTTCCTACCCTTGATGCATGACATTATGTGGATGCAAGTGATGTAATGGATGCAACTCTAGATGGAGTGATAGTAGTATGTGACGTTAGGACCCTCATTATGGTCTCATAACTTTGTATTTATAGGGTTATCTTGTTATAATTTCGTAATTAACCCCGACATGGCCGAATAGGAAAAAGATAAGAATGAAAACGGCTAGAAAGACCCCAAAAAGAAGTGGGAAAGTGGAACATGGATCGGGGCACCCTAGGTGGGATCGAGGCACCCCTAGGCACCCCAAGATAGGTCAGGTGCCCCATTTTAGGCTAAAATGATGGGACATTTACAAAATTAGTGGATGTGTAGGAAAATACGCGATAATGAAAAAATAAAAGATAAAAATAAGATGGCCAAAAGGCTGGATTAATTAGTAATTTATTCACTTGAGAACCCTCTAAATAGTAGTATAATACTGGGCTAAATAATGACTAAAGTTCATGATTTTGTGTCTAAATTTTGCCCCCACTTTATGTTGGTGAGTGGAACGCTCGGTAACATAAAGTAAACAGAGATGCATACGATATCCATGTAGAGTGTAGAAGAGACGTGCCAATGGACTAACATCAAGTGTGGAACAAAAAAAATAAAAATATGGTGGAGCGTGGATTCTAAGGATAAAAAATATGCATAAAAAATGATGAGAGTGAACCTAGGGCGGAACACATTTTTAGTTGTTGTGGTGTGTAGTGTACTGTATTGTTAGTAAAGGCAAGTGTCATTGCGGTGTGTTGTCATTATCATTGTTGTTATTTTGTTTCCCCCAATTTGACTACTTTTTTCTCATATGGCAAAACTTGCAAGGAGAAAACGATCAAGTAGTCAAATATATATGTATGTAAAAACATTGTGTAAAATACACTTATATAGAAATTTGTAAAGTACGCTAATGTAAAATACACAAACAAAAAAGTGTTAATGGAACATGTGTACCTGATCCATGTCGAGAAAAAATGTGTATAATGATATCATGTCTTGTCACAATTTTTTTGGCAATCTCACACCACCACCTGGCTGAAGAAGTATAGGGAGGAAATGCTCTGTATCCTCCAACCTTTAACCGATTCTACTGAAATGTGTGAAGATATCTCTATATTGTCCTAGTTTTTAGGCAATCCAACACCACTTTGGATGAAGTAGTGTAGAGAGGCACACCCATTGTAACCTCCAAGCCTATAACTGCTCCATAGAAATGCCAAAGGACACCATGTCCTGTAGAGGCTATTGTGTATGGAGTTTGTAGATTGGTCTAAACTCACTCGCTATATGTAAACCCACAATGCCAAGGGAAGAAAGTGTATTGTATTGAACCGGTGTAAATATGTTGTGTTAGTATGTAAAAACCTCAATGATGTCCCCCTCTTTGGGGGCACATGCAACGTCGTTGAAAGGAGAATACGGCCCCAAAAGAGGACCTACCACACTCGACCTATAGAAATATGCCCTGCAAGGGGAAAGGGAAAGCGCTTGGTAGAAACCAAGGTGCGCATAAAAGGGGATGGCTATCTAAAACAAGTATTAGTCCGAAAAAACATGCATGTTATAAGAAAAGTGTAAAACATGCAAAAATGTAGTAACTACAAAACAAAGTAGTGTAAACACGTAAGAAAAAAAGTAGACCACACAAAGCGGATTATAAAAATGGGATATTACTCACGATGTTGCAAGACATGCAAGGCCATCATGGCCACAAAAACAAACAATTGTGCACACAAGTAAAGGGAAAATCCCACATATAATGGAAAACAAAGCAAACAAGTAGAAATAAAGAAGTAGTCATGGAAACATGTAATCCTGCAAAATAAGTATTACACATGGAACACTGTTAGCATGTTAGAGCGATAACCAATATGTCAAAGCGTGTATGAGAAAGTAATATAATATGCTAAGTATAAAATGAAACAATAGCACCTGGATAAGATGAATGTGGATTCCCCAACGATCGGTATAGGAAGGGTAGAAGGCAAACATCCATGCCACATGTAGATTCTTGTATCTACGATCACACTAAACAAAGGCGTGAACGTGCATGTGTGTATGATAATGACATATAAGAAATCAGTCTAACATGTGTAGTAAAGTGATCATAAAAAACACTAGCAAGAAAAAGTAAATGCCCCCAAGACAATGCAGTATGTTGTGGATGAATGGAATGGAATGCAAGATGGAATGATAGGAGAAACATGCCCCCGAGGGTATGGAAGTGTATGCAATGAGGTTCATTTTGTTTCCCCCTCAACATTCAAGAATGAACTATAAATGAGAGTGCATCATCGGGAAATGGTCGAGTAGTGTTGGTTATTTCTAGCACGTTGTGGTGAGTGTGTCTATGTAATGGTGATGGGATGCGACATGTGGAGAGGTGTGTGTGAACCCTATAGCCAAAGCGTACATCACGAATTTTTGAATGGAGGAGTGATGATGTAGCCATAAGTGTATATCACTATGATGAATGGAGGGAGATGGGTGACGATTTAGCCTAAAGTGTTTGTCACTATAAGATGAAAAGAGGGAGTGGTGATGTAACCTAAGGTGTATACCACTACAAGATGATAGAATGGGTGACGATTTAACCTAAGGTGTATGTCACTAATCTTTGGAAATGTCGGATGGTGAATGTAAGGTCCATTTTATTGGTAAACCCTCGGTAGTTGAGTATATCTTGAGGAACTAAAGTTTGTCATAGGGTGGTGATGACAACGTGTAGAAAACAACGTAATAGAAACAACATAGTGAAGAGTATGCTATGTGAATGCATGGTGTGGGTGATACAATATAGAATGGGTAGTGTGTGTAGGATGTGTAATGTGTGAAGTACAATAATAGGTGTATATAGAAATAGAGTGCATAATGGTAAAATGTAAATCTAGACCCATATATAATGTAGCCTAGTGTAGTATGTAGAATGTAGGGATGAAATGTAAAATTAGACTCATATGTAATGATGACTAGTGTAATGTAGAATAAGTGTATAATGGATAGTGTATGACGCATAAGGGATGATGTAATGCAATGTATAATACCTAAAGTGTGGTGTGTGGGGTTCAATGTAATGGTAATCCCTCAACATTCAAGTGTGAACCGAAGAAAAAGAGTGCGTCATCGGGTAATGATGAGGCTATGATGGGTGATATGCTATGTTGATAGGACGGTGAAGTAGATGTATGAAATGTAATATTATGTAGATATGTGAAGGATGGGGTGTGTGCAATGTGGTATGTCCCCCACTTGCGGTAGTGTGCCAAGGGGACTATGTAAACTCATCAAGAAGATCATCTTCCTCGGATAGAAACCAAATGGGTGTGCATTAGTGACTTGGTAAGCTATAATGGTAGATTAATCATGTAATGAGCCATTGAGACGTAAGCGATACATGCCCATAGCATATTCTTCATTAGTGAATGGAGGAGAGGGCATCCATGTGCATACCAACGAGTGAGGTTTTGTGTATAACCTAGGAAAGAGCTATTACATATGATAACATGTCCAAAAGGCATAGGAAAGGATATGTCTGTATGATCCAGATCTAGGGTGCCCCTAATATAGTCTAGCCAGAGGATGTCCTAATGTGAGTGGTGTAGTAGTAGGAGTATGTGTAAGAAAGACATCAAGATGAAAGACACGAATTCCATAAGCAATGTGACATGGACCAACCCATGGTATAAATGAGGATGGTATGGTGGTGGACAAATATCAGCAACAAAAACCTAAGTGGGATAAGCCATCATGCGTACATATGGTTTTAGGTGAAGTAGGATCTAATGGAATGTGCTCCCAATACAAACCATGTATGAAGAGTGTACACGTGAATGGTGGGCGAACAAATGATGAAGATGAGGATGGGATAGTAGTGTCCATAGAGGGAACAGGTGAATGATATGGAATAATAGTTGTAGTAGGAGGTGGTGTAGAAGGGACAACATCTAGTAAACAAATAACACCCTCGAGTGGTGGTAAATGAGGTGGGTCATCCATAGGTTGAGGCTCATCTATAGTATCAATGTGAGGGATAGGAAGACTAGTGTGAGGGTCATGAACACAGTATTGGAATGGGTCACGGTCCCAAAATATGGTATACTCAACACATTCATGTAGGAACTTAATGCAATGATGGACCATGGAAGCAACAACCTGCATGGCATGGAGCCATGGCCTACCCAATAAAAAATTGTATGCAATAGAGAAATTGATAACAAAGAAAATTGTAGGGAGAGTTTTAGGACCAACAATAAGAGGCAAGGTAACATGACCAAGACACGGATGGATAGTACCATCATAAGCACAAAGTGAAATAGAAGAAGGGCTAATGTCACGAGTAGACAGACCTAAAGCCTGGAGGAAAGACATAGGGCACAGATTAAGCTCAGAACCATTATCAATGAGAGTATGTTTGACACCAACATTGTAAATGCGAGACATAATATAGAGTGGTGGGTCATTGTCAAAGGGATGAATGTCAGAAGGAGGATTGGCCTTGAATGCTATATGTTGTGAAAAGGCATCGACAAATGTGTTATACATGGAATCCAGATGCATATCAACAAAAACATTTGTAGTAGAAAAAATGTGTTGGACACGATGAAGTAAATCAGGATGAGTAAACAAATATTCATGGATGTTGATACTCATAATTGCTAAACGCAAATGCAAAACCCTAGAAGGTGCTATGAAGACACATGGGGTTCACCAAAATGATTAACTAAAATAAGACTAATACTATGCGAAGTATAACAACTAGTTAATCTAATATATGAAGACTAAAATGTTATAAACTATGCTAAGATAATATCGAAATGATTTCAAATAATTATACTAAATAAAGTCAAACCCTAATATGTAAATATGTAAGGAGAAATTATTTAGTTGATTGAAAAATATTTTTGCATCTTTGTCATGAAGTCCGACAAGAGTAAATATGGAAGTACGAATGATCACCTAGAAGTCCCAAATTGGCGGTTCGGAGGATTTAAGCAAACCGAGGCACACAGGGAAGGTCTTGGGGCACTCCGAGGCACCCTGGTCTACAAAATAGGTTCACTGGTCTCTGTAAAAGCTCAGAATCTGATTTTCATAGGGTCGCAAGATGATCTAGGATATTATCTATCTTTTGTAATAGATCTACCGAGTTATGTCGAGTGTGTGAAATAACACAAGATGAAGGAATGCCTGCAAGAGATAAATAAATATCAAAACCCTAAAAATAAAATATGAAAAATGAATGGGTCGGACTGACATCATTTGCCACAACAATGGGCTTACTAAACTGAGCGTTACACTACATTTCAGACCCAAATGTAGTTCTAGTGTGTGTGTGTGTGCGCATGTCATGCCCTAGGTGTTCTTGTGCTAGTCATACTTTTTAAAGTAGCAAGCAATAATAACTATAGAAAATGTATTAGCATGTGTGCATGAAATAGAATATAATCCCCCCTATGTTGTGTGTGTTGATGTAGATCTCCTACCCTTGATGCATGACACTATGTGAATGCAAGTGATGTAATGGATGCAACTCTAGATGGAGTGATAGTAGTGTGTGACGCTAGGACCCTCATTATGGTCTCATAACTTTGTATTTATAGGGTTCTCTTGCTATAATTTAAGTAATTAGCTCCAACATGGCCAAATAGGAAAAATATAAGAATGAAAAATGGCTAGAAAGGCCCCAAAAAGAAGTGGGAAAGTGGAACATGGATCGGGGTGCCCTAGGTGGGATCGAGGCACCCCGGTGAGACTAAGGTGCCACGGGGCACCCCAATATAGGCACAGGCACCCCAATTAAGGATAAAATGATGATAAAATTATGAAATAAGTGGATATATGTAGGTAAAATACGTGAGAATGACAAAATAAAAGATAAAAAAAGATGGCCAAAAGGTGGTATTAATTAGTACTTTCTTCACTTGAAAACCCTCTAAATAGTAGTTTAAGCTTGGGCTAAATAATGCCTACAAAGTGCATGATTTTGTGTCTACACAATATTTGAATGCAAACATGTGTCTTCATGACTAATACAAAGCTGAGTTCAAAGTCTAAAAAAGTAGTATATGAGTTTATGGTACATAAAGAACAAGAATATGCCAATTTGAGTATTATGAATGTAAAGTAAACATGTCCTAGAGTTAACTTTGAAAAGGAATGCATGGATAATACCAAGTGATTCAATTGTATTGTCTAAAGAAGGTGGAAACTGAGCTCTCAAGGTAAATCATAACACAATTGTTATATGATCAAGGCAGCTTAGCTAAGATGGCATCAGGACTCCAACGGATAATGTTATTCTTTGATGGCCTCTACAAAACTGCCATGTGTTTCTAAAGGTTTCATATCAAATATTACATAATCATTATCATCCTCTTGTAGGGAGTATGATTCCCACCATTTTTGACATGAAGAGATGCTTTTAGAAGTGCAAACATTATCTTTTCACCATGAAAAAGTATTGACAAAAATATGATTCTAGTTGATCGATCCATTTATCCAATTCATTAGCATCAATTTTTCCTTCAAACTATGGAATGTTAAAATTTACTCACACCTTGAATGGTTTCATGCCCTCGAAGGGCCCACTTGACATGATTGTATTTGCAAAGGTGGGGATAGTCATAAGGATGACCCAAGAGAGGAAATCAATTAATTGTGCCGTCATCTCCCCTCCTCTGCTTCTCAAGGGCTTCATCAAACATTTCCATGAAGGGGTCTCACATTTCCTCTTACTCTACTTTAGGTTGTTTGAAATTAAAATTAAGGTAATATGAAGGATTGTGAATGCTGAAACGGTGTTTATGGTATTTTGACCTCATATTGTAGTCACAAAATCATACACTTTAGACATTTATTTATCCCTATGTCTCATACTACTATTTAGAAGGTTCTTGAGTGAATAAAGTACTAATTAACCCCTTCCTTTTGGCCATCTTGTTTATTTTATTTCGTAATTTGTGACCTATTAAACCCATATGCCTAGCCATTTTTGACATCCCACATTATTTTATCCTCGGTTAGGGCACCTAGATTTAGTCTTGGGATGACCATGAGCGTCTGGTCCCACACAGGGCACCCTAATCCTTCTAGCACTTTCCCGCCACTTTTTGGGCCTCTTCTAGTCATTTTTCATCTTTATCTTTCTTGTGGTCATCCTTTTCATGGTTAATTACAAAATTAGATCAAGAGAACCCTATAAATATAAAGTTATGAGACCATAATGAGGGACCTAGCATCATCTACTACTATCACTCCATCTAGAGTTGCATCCATCTATTGCATTAGCATCCACATAGCTCCATCATCAAGGCACAAGCTAGGACATCTGCATCACACTTCATAGGGGGAGGGATTCTATTTTATTCCATGCACACATTCTATTAAATTTTCTACATTTAGCTATTGTTCGCTATTTCACAAAGTGTGACTGAAAAAAAATAACCTAGGGCACGCCATACACACACTCACCCGAACTACATCCGGGTCCGAAATGTAGTGCAACGCTCAGTTAGTAAACCCATTGTTTTGGAAGCTAAGGTTAGTCTGACCCATTCATTTGAATCTTCATTTTTAGGGTTTTGATACTTCCTTTTGGGTCTTTTGTAGGTTATTCTTCCTCTTGAAATATTTGGAGCATTCGGTGTAGTACAAAAAAATTAATGTGACAAGAAACGAAGATTATCAGTCATCTCCATGACTTGTGAAGACTAGTTCTAGACCTTCTTCACAGACTAGGGTGCCTATTTTTCTTACCAGAGTGCCCATGGGTGCCCCGTTCCCCTCCTAAGTGCTCCAGTCCAACCATGTCACCCAAATTTTTCCTCTGCAGGACCCCGACATAGTCGTTCTTGCTTCTAATTTTCTTTTTATCAACTGCGACACAATTTGACAGATTCATTATTCGATAAGTTATTTCCTCTTCTCTCTTACACATTAGGGCTTAGTATTTCATTTTACATATTTTCTTAGACCCTTAAAATATTTATTTACTACATTTATTTACTTCAAGATACAACCGTTCATAGCTTAGATTAATTATCTTTATACGACTTAGTTTAGTCCATTTTAGTTAATCATTTTGGTGAACCCGACCTACATACTCCTAGGATCCTCATTCTTCTTAGGGTTTTGTCATCATGGCTATCTCCATTCATGAATTTTTGCTTCTCCATCCTGAATTGCGAGCTAAAATCATCAATATTTTACTCACTACTCCAATTCTTGACAACACCCATCCCGATATAGTCTATAACACCTTTTTGGATGCATTCTCTCACCATATTACTTTCCCATCTATTCCTCAGGCTAATCTTGATAATTTTGACAATGAACCACCATTGCATATAATTTTTCATATTCAAAATGTAGGTGTAAAGCACACCTTAATTGATAATGGATCTGAGCTCAACTTGTGTCCCATGTCATTCCTTCAACACCTTGGCCTCTCCACTCATGATGTTAGCCCATATAGTATTTCATTGCATGCTTATGATGGTTATGTCTGTCCATGTATAGGTCACATTACATTTCCCATTACTATTGGCCCAAAAACTATCCACACTGTCTTCTTTTTCATTGATTTCCCTCTCTTATAATTGTCTGCTTTCGGGCCATGACTTCATGTCATGCAAGCCATTTCATCTACTATACATCATTATGTTAAATTCCTTCATGATGGCATTGAACATACTATTCCTCATGACCATGTGTTTACCAAGATTCTCATTTTTAATGAGGATAATGCACTAGCTATAAAATAAACTAGCAAACTCAGAAATGTTGGAGGGTTTATGTTACCTCGAGTATGATGTGATACGAGTGCAAGATGATGATGGATTCCGTTGCTGTAAACCATATCAAAATTTTAAATAAGATCCACTGATGGTAAAATGATTAGATGGTTTGGGCGGGGGTTTCTCAACAAAGCAGACCTGAGAAGTGCTTAACTTCATCGGTGGATGTCAACCCTCGTTGTTACACAAAATTGATGAAAAGTAAAGGTAAACTGAAAGTATGTAGAAACTAAAAGATTCATAGAATATGAAAGTAATTATTATTGATTTAAATTTTATCTAATTAAAATGAAATATAAATTAAATGTACTGTCTGGGTCAAAAGTGACCCAGATCATGCAGGCAACAAGTTGACGGTGACCTAGGAGACTGGATTAGGAATGTGAGAGAAATATGCAGACTGTCAGGATTTGAGTACATTCTGGAGGTTGTGGAAGTTTTGAAATGATAGGTTCAACTCAGTAGAGGGAATCAAGGAACAAAGACCAATAAAATGACAGAAAATAAGGGTTAAGAGGAAAGATTCAAGACTAGAACCACAGGACAACAACGAGGGGTGGGAGAAGTTGATTTTGGTGTAACAAAGGCACTAGATGAGCCTAAGAACAAACATGAAAGGATACTGAGATCCCAAGAAGGGATGAGAGAAGGTTTAGGAAAAGAAAGAAAATGTTGTTGAGGTCGATTCAATGGCGGCCTATCGGGGTTGATGATGACTATGCCGAGTTAGATAAAGCCGAGGAAAAAGCAAGCCAGAAGAGTGAGCTACAAGTATGGATTTGACAAAGGAAGTTGATGAAGAAGTCATGTGAGTGTTGTTATTGATGGTATGAACTTGAAAAATATTAGATATAAGAAATACCAAGATAATATGACAAAAATTGATGAAAGCAATGTAAAATGGTGAAAATATCACAAAAGGCCAATCACGATTGATACATGCACACTTGAAGGAGGTCCGAGAGGCTTGTAATGCCTTATGAAATGTTCAAGCACGAGGATTGTCTACGGGTCACAAGGGATCTTTGGGATTTTCATGCATTTGATGATGAATAGAAAGAAAGCATCCAACTTTATAGGGTCGATGATGACTAGGTTGGGTTACCGCGAATAGGGAAAGTTTCCCCAATGGGAGGATTTTTCTGCCTTTGGCGTGATTTCTTTTTTTTAGAGTTGGCCAAATTCTTTAAAGCATTAGGTGGGAAGAGGTTGTTTTAGGATGAGGTGTAGGTGAGTTGGCAGTGGAGATAGGTTAGAAAAAGCGTAGGGATGCATAGGATGTATATTTAAAATGAAAGCATCCTAAAATAAGGTTGGTAAGAGCCAGATTAGGATGTCGACATTAATTAATTAATTAAGTACAACTAATTAATTAAATTAATTAAAGGAATTAAATGTGATGAGGTAATATATGGGAAATTTATTAATTAATTAATTAAAGGGGATTAATTAATTAATGATGATGATTATAAGGGTATTTAATTAAATGAAGGGGATGAATTAAAATATGTGCAGCAGGCAATGGGCATAGATATTGAATTTAGGTGTCTACATTTTCCCCCTTTTTGTTTAGTAGTTTGAGCTAGGAAAGCCATGAGACAAAAATGATAAGAGGTGGATGAGGATAATAAAAAGGATTGGTGATGCAATCTCCCTCTCAACAGGGATCGATGATGTCAAGGAAAATAGATGTGTTTTGAAAAAGGTATATGATGAAGGGAGGGTGGGCAACTAAAATGGGTAAAATGATTAACCAGGGAAATATGCCCCAAGCAAAAAGGATCACAATATGAATAAAAACTATGGTGGTGACTCCAATATAACATCAGTAGAGGACAATTGTGATCTCAATGAGATGAGCTACAATGTTATATAGACTAGTGAGTGGTTCAAGACCACCGTGGCATGGATGCAGTTGCCGGATGACCAACGGATCATAGGAAATTCATCAAAATATGTGCAACTATATGTGAAAGGTATGTGAAATCCTTCATACATGAGGAATCAAGTGAAATAGGTATGCATCCACAAGGGATGAGGATGAATGATATGGTGCCCAATGGGACATGAGAAAAAGGTCGAGAAGGTGAAATGAAAAAAGTGATGAAGTAATATGCCCAAAGGATGCTCCAAGGGAGAAAGTATGTACCCCAAGTGGGGAAAGGTATGGCCACTAAGTGGGATTTGTGTGCAAGATGAATAATATTTTGAAAGAAAAAAATACCTCAAAGGGAGAAAAAATATGGCCACAGAAGTGGACTTTGAAATGAAAAGGAGAGGATTCAAAATATGAAAACAAAATTCCCTTAAGGGAGAATATAGGATATGGCCATGAATGTGGACTTTAGAAAAATAATGTATGCCCAGAAAGGGATAATTGGAAATATTGTAATAAATTCCCCAGAGGGAAATAAATATGGCCACAAGAAGTGGACTTGAATATCAGAAAGATGAAATAAGATCGGTGAGGAGTAGGATAAGAAAAAACCTTAACAATAACGACCTATAGATGTAAATATATCTACGTCATATCAAGGAACATGTGAGGAAAATATTCCTCCAACCGCATTGGAGAGGTAAACAAGAGGGGATCCAGGTGATGCAAGGCACATGCGACCAAAATTAATGCTAGCAAATAACCAACGATAGTTAGTCATATCAAAGATCATAAGGAAAGAATGGATGAGATGAACTCATAAAAAATATCGACATGAAAAAGAGGTTTAAGATGTTCTTGTACAAGGGAAGGGTTCTCCAAAAGTGGTGTTCCCTAAAACTATGCCCCAGCTCTAGGAAGGGGAAAAAAAAAATTGGCGATGTGGAAGTCTACTAAGTTGATCAATGCAGGGAGCTTAGGATGCTAATAAAATGGAAGGTTGATCAATGTGAAAGCCTTCAAATTCCATAAGGAGTAGCCATCCTTCGAGGGTATGGTATAATTTATACAATATATAGATGGAAAGAATATATGATAGTCATCCTTTGAGGGATCGGTCTATTTCTTTTGATTTTTACTTTTGACTTTGATTTTGATTTACATGCTTTTTCTTTCTTTCTCTTTTTTTCATGAATAGTTATCCTTCAAGGGATCAATATATTTTTGATAACTTTTATTTTTGATAACAACATCCATGAATTTTGAATTTACATGGGGAGAGATCGGAAATAGCTAAGTAGACCACTTAGGAGGGGATAAAGAATGTACAAGAGACACCCCTGGACCTTTTGCATGGTTCCAATAGGTGAATAAGAAGGTGATGGATGTGATGATCACAAAGTTCTCACCAAAGGGGAGAACCTATCCATAAGGAATATGCTATGGGTAAGAGCCGTGGTGCCCATATTTAAGGTCACATGTAGGAAGTGACGAAGACCACATAATTCCAAATCATCATGATGAGATATGGAAGAGGCTAAGATGGAGGAATGATCTAAAGATATGACTAAGGGCACATTGGTAAATGTGCTAACAATAGAATGGTCACAAGTGCAATGCGTTAAGTGGTTCCACTTCCGGTTTACCATCAAGGGAGGACAAAATGATAGGCTCTCGACCCATACTTGTGTGTAATAATGTATGGTCCAATCTAGTTAGGGGAAAACTTTCCATTGGATCCTTTCTAGAGTAGTGAAATTCTGATTTTATTTGAGGATGAGGTCTCAACATTAAATTCATGTTCCTTAAGGTGCTTATTGTAAGCACATTTAATGTGCTCTCCTGATAAACATGATGGTGTTTAAGAGTGAGAAGGTGACACTCATCTAGGAACTCCAAGTTGTGCTAGATGAGCTTGGCGATAGTTCATCAGAGATGAAGTCATGAAGAGACATGCACAAAGATAGAATTTAAACTTCAAGGGGAAGGACAAATTTGGAACCATACACAAGTGAGAAAGGCGTAGCCCCCATGGAGGTACAAATACTAGTGTGATAGGCCCAAAGGGAAAAAGGAAGTTGGAGATGCCAATTACGACTTGCTTGATCAATAGTTTTGGCAAGAATGTTTCAAGGGTTTTATTGGTAGCTTCAGCTTGGTTGTTAGCTTGAGGATAATATGGAGAAGAGAAGCTGAGTTGGATGTTGAATGTGTTACATATTTTCTTAAGATATTTTTTTTAAAGGAATTTTCGTTTTCCATAACAAGTCTTGTGGGAACACCGAAGTGGTAGATAATGTGTTGATAAATAAAATTAATGATTGGGACCAGATTTAGTTGAGGTAAGTGGTATTTCTTCCACCCACTTGGTGAAATATTCTGTTGTGGTGATGATAGAATGATGTTTTATGAAGAACAAGGATTAATAAGCCGATGAGATCAAGACCCCATTGGAAAAGGGCCAAAGGTCTCTGAAGCTGATGCAAAGCTTTGACTAGGAATATGAATAAGATTGGAATGTTTATGAAATTTTCACATTTCTTAACATACTCACAACAATCATGATTAAGGGAAGGCTAGTAATAGCCAAGACAAAGAACGCACTTAGAAATGGCTAAGCCACTAAATTTCCACCACAAATACCATCATGGACTTCTTGGATGGCTCGAGAGGCTTCATGGGATTTAAGACATCGAGAAGAACACCATCAAATCTATGTTTATAAAGAATTCCTCCAAGGATCACATAGTGGTTAGAATGTTAAAAAAAGAACTCTTAGCGTTTTTGGATAAATCAGGAGGAATAATGGATTAGGATAAATAATCAAAGATTTGAGAATACCAAAGGTTTGATGAATTTGATTCAACAAGATTAACTTGGGGTAATTCATGGAAAGGTCGATCATGGTGATGAATGATGACAAGAAGCTTAGAATCTTATGTTGTCCATGGGATGAGATCTGTAAGAGACGCCATCATATCAACAAAGCATTGGTCAATCGGGAACAAATTAGATGGTGTAGGAATCAAAAGCTTCAAGGAGAAGATGAACAATGTCACGATATTTTTTAAGGGTGTCATTTTTACATTGATACTCTCCTATGACTTGTTTGATTATAAGCTTAGAATCCCATAGATGTCAATAATTTGAACACCTAGAAAGGTGGTCATTTCAAGGCCTAAGATGAGGGCTTCATACTCTTCCATGTTGTTTGTACACTCAAAATTGAGTTTATATGCTATGAGGGGAATAGAGTTTCCCATAGAGGAATAAGAACAATGCCAACGCCTCCCCTTATTGAACACTTAGAGCCATCAAAGAAGAGAGTGAATTGAGAGGATTATATTCATGATGAAAATGGTTAATGGATTCATTTAGAAATTTCTCATGAGGAATATATGTACTGGGAAGAGGAGATTCTACTAATTGATCGAAATAGCTTTGTCCCTTAATGGATTTTTGAGAAATAAACTCGAGGTCAAACTTTTTCATGAGCATGAGCCATCGAGTAACATGATCATTGTGATAAGGTTTAGAATGCAATGTCTTGAGAAGATGAAAGCTAGTAACGACATAAGTCTTGTGATTGAGAAGATAATGTCAAAGATTAGATGTATGAAGAAGAGGGCACAACACATCCTTTCAGCTTCAGTGTAGTAGGTTTCACAATCATGAAGAGTATGACTGATGTAATAAATAACTTGCTCATGACCTTGGTCATCGCGATGTGCTAGCATGGCTCCTAGAGTGTGATTAGTGGCAGAGATGTATAAATAAAATGGATCCCCCTCACGTGGAGGTGTAAGAACCGGTGGAGATAGAGATATTTTTTAAGATTTTCAAAATCCTTCTAAAAATTATGATCCCAATTTAATTCAATGTCCTTCCAAAGGAGGTGATGAAAAGGTTGAAATGATCGAAGAGTTGTGAGATGAAATGATGGAAAGATTGAAGGTGGCCTTGAAACTGCTAAGTTGCTTGAGATTAGGAAGGAGGAGGCATTTCATAATTTCCTTAATTTTCATGTAGGTCAACTTCAATTCCCCTAATAGAAATGATAAAGCCAAGGAGTTTTCCCATTAAGACTCCAAATACACACTTGGCTAGATTGAGATGAAGACAAAAATGAATGAGGTGCTCAAAAAGGATTTCAAGAATGGAAAGATGGTTGTGTCGATGTTTATATTTTCCCAAAATATCATCAACATAGTCTTCTATGGTTTTGTGGATGAGATCATGAAAGATATAAGTCATATCCCATTGATAAGTAGCATCGGCATTCTTTAAACCAAAGGGCATGATGTGATAACAAAAATCCCCAAGGGGTGATGAAGGATGTCTTGTGTTGATCTTCTAGTGTGATGAGGATTTGATTATAACCAAAAAAACCATCCATGAGAGAAATCATCTCATGGCCTACGGTAAGATCTACAAGTTAATCGATATTTGGAAGAGGGAAGTTGTCCTTAGGGAAAATGAGATTGAGGTCTCAAAAATTGGTGCATATACAAGCTTTCCCAACATGCTTTGGAGATGGGAATGATGTTGAAACCCATTGGGGATAGTCGATGGGAATGATGAAATTGGTGGAAAGAAGGTGTTGTAAATCTTCTTTAACAAGGAGGGAAACATGAGGATGCATGCAATGAAGCTTTTGCTTTACCAGTTTAGAATTGGGATAGGTGACGATGTTGTGGATGGATGATAATAGAAGGGTCAAGACCTGAAATATCTAAATATGACCATGCAAATGCTTGTATATGATGGGAGAGAATGTAGTTAAATATTATAACTCATGTGGATCAAGAGATTGGCCCACTTTGAGAATGCGAGGCTCCTAAGAAGTCTCAATATTGACATCAATGGTGGCTTCATTAAGAAGAGTAGGTGATTCAGATGGAAAGGTATTTTGAAGATAAGAATATTCTTCCCCCCATGTGGGAAAGAATGGTATCATCATCAATACACTGAAGGATGTCAATGGTAGGAGAGTCTTCTTCTATCATGTCTAGATGGAAAAGGGAAGGGACCTAGTCTAATTCTCACATTGATAAGTGACCAATCCCAAAGTTATGGTGAGACTAAAAAAAAAATTGGAAGCAATGGAAATGGTGTCATCCATTTCCATGTCTTCAAGAGTCTCAAAAATAGGAGAAGGTATGTTCATGTCTTTGGAGTCGAAAAGAGATGGAGAAAGTAAAGAAGGTATGTCCATGTCTTAAAGATCTTCGAGGGTTGGAAAATATGGAGAAGGTAGAGGAGGTATGTCCATGTCTTCAAAAGTTAGGAAAGATAAAGGAGGTGGAGGAGGCATGTCCATGAGTATCTCAGATGGTGGAACAAGATCAGAGGATCACTCCTTGTAGCCTAACCCAAAATTTTCATGAGGTTTACGACATTGATCGGGAATAAGGCCATGTGGGTCATGCTCATAACATCCTAGGCTGAATCCATTCCATGTGCAATGATGGAAATAAGTATAGGCAAAATATGGGTTGTTGAGAAAGCTAAAGCCACTAGTATAAAGCCTTGATGTGGAATATCATCGATGTGGGAAGAGGGGGTATCAAAACCACCATAAATAAGATTGGTGCGAAGATGTGGTGGACCAAAAGGACAACATCCTTGACATTGTTGGTACATAGGCACCTTATCAGGTCTACCAATATGGTGAGGAGTGGGAAGGGTGTTGAGTGTAAGAAGGTGGTATTCCCCCATCGTAATTTTGTCCATTACGTGTTACCAAGGAGTCATCGTTGTTAGGAGTTTGGATGAAGGAATGGATAAACTGGTGGATGGTGCAGATGGATCATTGTTAGGAATGAGTACATCATTTGGTCTATAAGTCATGTTACATCCTTGAAAGGGAGGAGCATCCCTAGGAAGCATCAGATCTTCCCTCATGCTCATATTTAAGGGAACAATGTAGTGTGAGGGGATGCACAACACATGACATGGATCCATGGTCATCCAAGGAGAACATTATATTAAAATTATCCTCAATGATGTAAAAGGTCTTATGGATGAGCTTCTCACCGACACGAGATGGAGGATGACTATTCCTAAGGTAGGAGTGATGGAATCATTGAAAGTGCAAAGAACCGTGGGTGTTTGAGTGACAAATTCCTTTGGGATCTTAAGTTAGTTGAAAGTATGTGAAGGAATGATATTAATGCTCACCCCACTATCGATCATGGATCATTAAATGAATGTATCATTAATCCTAACCGTAATAAAGAGGGGAAGATCATGCTCTTCCGTGGGATGTCCAAAATTTCAGCATCATCAAATGAGATGGTAGTAGAATCATAAACTCCTACAAGTGATGTGAAGGGATGAGCCTTGTCAGTGGAAATTGAAATGCACTTTAAGGCTTCAATAAGATCCTATCATGGTCCAAAGATGAGCTTTGAATAATCTTGTAAAGTGACATCTTGAATTTTCTCGATGAAGCTATCTAACGATGATTTTTCAATGGGATTAGGGGCTACCAAAAATGGAAACCTTTGGGTTTGATGATGTAGCTAACTCCTTAGAGGAGGAATGGTGATGAAGGTCTTGGCCTTCGGTTGGGATGTTGACTTTGGATCACATGGGCTAGATCAAGTGGTTACCCAAAAATTAATGAACAAAGGGGACTATCCCCAAGAGATTCATCTCCCAAAGGTGAGATGGCAGATGTCAAACTAGATGTGGAAGGAAGGGATTGACTTGGTCCAAGAATAAGTCTTCCCTCTTTAATGAGATTATGGAAAATGGCACTGAGCACTCTCTACAATGCTCAATGTCATGCCCAGGGTATGATGAAAGGTGCACATAAGGTTGGAATTGAACCATAAAGGCTTCTTTCCTTTTGGGTCAAAGCCTTGATAGGTGGAAAGCATGATTGCAGAGGTTTGTAATAAGTGTTGGAAGATTTTGGTATATGATCCAACTAAAGTGCTAGAAGATGCCTTATGAGATGTCTTAGAAGTTTGGGATAAAATCTGAAATATGTTGATGTTTTGGTGATTTGAATTTAGTTTTGATGTTGATTGGTGTTTTAGTGTTAAGCGGTTTTGGATTGTTGGGTTGAAATGTTTGTGGTCCTAAAACAGATGATTTTGGATTGGATGGTTTAACCCTAAGAGGGATTATAGATTTTGTATGTGAAGATGCATCCTTGGGAGGAGTGATGACAACCTTAACTGGGGGTTAGATGGTGATGTTATGGTTGGTTTGGGTATAGAAATAACATTTTTAGAGGTGATCTATGGAAGGTGGAGATTGATGGGATTGTGTTGATGACATGGAAGGAACATTCAAGGTCATTGCAAGGTAAAGTGATTTTAAGCATTCCTCAAATGATGAAATTGGTGTGGAGGAAGAAGGTGGCATGGATGTGACCACAACAGTCGATGTGGGTAAAGGAATGGGAGGAGGAACTAGCCTAGGTTCCAAGGATGGTATGATGGGAAAGGGTGGAATGGGTATAGGCGAGGGTGTCAAGCCTACTGAAATGGGTGAAGTAGATGATGAGGTGGATATGATAGGTAAGGAATTTGATGAAGGATCAACACCAGATGTGGAAATAGGTTGGAATGGTTTCTTCATGAATGTCTCTAGGGGCATAAATGATATATTCGCTAATGGGGTTTTGGTAGTCATAGATGCGGGAGTGGATGTCAAGACAAATGTAGGTGTGATGGATGTAGGAACAATATCAAAGGTGATAGGTGTGATCAACGATGAGGGAGAAGAGGTTGTGGATGGGATAGATTCCTGATCAGTAGTGTTTAGGTATTTATAGTATGAGCGTTGGGTGTTTGGGTCATAGTAGAAGTGGTGGTTTGGCTTACTGGCATATGATTTGGGAAAGGTTGTTTAAAGATGTCAAGTGGTTGATTAGGGTGAAGCATTTGGATTTTCCACTTGAAGATCACCTTGATCGATGAGTCTTTGGACCAAGTCCTTGAAATTTGACATCTCTCTATGTCATGTCCTCGACTTGGTGGTATTTATAGTAATGGTCTTCACGATACCACATAGGCTTTGGTCTAGACTCATCAACTGGTCAGATAGGAGGAAGTGTGATAAGGTTTACTACCATCAATTTATCAAATATGTTGTTATATGACTCCCCCAGGGGTGTAATTGGGCATTGGTCAAGGGCTCGTTGTTGGGTCCATGTGCTAGATGTAGATGTAGGAGATGATTTAATGACCACAACATTGGCTGTTACCTTTGACTTGTCATTTGGTGTGGATGATTTGTAAATTCATGTTTGGGATTATTTGATTTTAGTTTTAAATGGCCATGCTTGAGGGTGTGCATTTCAAGCTTGCAAGCCATGGTAAAGGCTTCATCGAAGGTTCGAATGATTGAATTTGTAAAAATAGAAGATATATGCTTCACACATGAACATGAGAAGAGTTCAATGAGATCAGTTTTGGGAGAGGGAAGGATAACTAGTTTATAATGTCATGTCATCATGCAAAAAGTATGCAATGGACTCATCTTCAAACTTTCGAGATAGTATAAAGATCATTAATAGTTACTTTTACATGTAATGTTAATAGAAAAGTGTTCTAAAAATAGTTACATGAGTTGGGAAAAGGAGAATATCGAATATTGGGGATATTGTTATACCAAAATATCACGGGACCAACCAAATACATGGGGAAAGTATGAAGCATTAAGTCTTGATCATGCACAATAAGGTAATAACATGTGTCTAAATGCACGAAGGTGTTGTTGTGGGTCCTCTTTGTTGTTAAACTTGGAAAAATTTGGTAATTCCCAATGTAGAGGATATGGTTTGATTGGTACAGATGGGTGGATAGGCTCATTACATATTTTCTCATATGATAATGAGATCTTGGATCCTAAAGTAGCAACTTTGAGATTGGCTATCCTATTCACAAGAGCCTACATAGGGTCATTTAAAAGGGTCTTTTGGGAATGAGAGGTGGTGGTTGTATGTAAGATGTGGTAGGATGAGTTTGTTGATGAGCTTGTGGATGTGTGGGTGTTTGAGGAATTTGTTGGGGGTGAGTGTAAATCATGGGATGTGATTGAAAAGGTGGTTGTTGAAATAATTTTTTTGGGAGATGGGAATATGATAGGATTGTTGGGATTGGGTAGGTTATTGTGGAAAGTGTTGAGTGGGAATGTGGGTATGAACAAGTTGAAATTGTTGTTGAAAGGGGTTGATACTTGAATAATGTAAAGACACCCATAAAAGGGGTTGGGAGGTGTTGATGGGCATGCTAGATGTGAGGAGATCATATTGTTCGATAGGGATATGATTTTTGACATATTGGTCAAGGAAACTAGTGGCAATAGTGATCAAAGAGGCAAGGAGAAGGGAAGTGTTGATTGTTGTGTTGATTGGTAGGAGATTTTGAGGGATAGGTGTGACTATCTGGGTAGTTTGATGAGATGAGGGATTGGTGAAGAGGAAGCAAGATGAGCTGTAGAAAGATCATTTACTACAAACTAGGTAATTTAGGGGTTAGTTTGATAAGGATAAAGTTGTTGGAGTGGCAGAATATCTAAGGGAATCTGAGTTGATCTTCTAAGGAGATATTCCTAGAGTTCCACTGGATTGGCATCCAAAATCTCTTAGAACATGGTGTCACCGAGAGGGGACTTTAGGAGGTCCAAGAGTCTCTAATCGAATAGATGGTGGGGTAGCTGGCCTAGATGGGATATTGATGGTATAAAAATGGATTAGTCTCACCTAAAGTTGTGGTGTGAGAAAGGGGTCCTAGGTGAGAGACATCGATGAGGGGTTGAGTGCTCATGAAATAAGTAATCAAAAGCACATGGATGAGGTAATTGTTGTGGTGAACATTTTTTGAGATAAGGAATTGTTTGAAGCCAAATTTTGTTCCATTCTTTTGGTTGCTAAATAAGTAACTACGGGCATGAAATAAGTTTACCCAAGCAAGTCAAGAAAATAGTTCTTTTTATGTTCTTAATTTATTTAAGAAAGTATGAAAAGAAGAAAGGATGGATAACAAAGGACCTAGGAGAAGGAAAACTATGTTTGGTTTTGGGTTTTTGTGGATGAGGAATGTTTGAGACAACTGATGTTGGGTGATGAAATCCCAATCAGTTAGCAAAGTGAGAGGATGTTTCGATGTGTTTTTTTTTTGTGAGGTTTAAAGTTATGTGTGATAAAGTGTGATATGCAGTAAGTTAAGCCCCTACTTAAACTATATGAGCAAGCAGGATGCAAAAATAATGTTCTTTTTAATTCCAAATTTCCCATTCTTAATGAGGATAATGCACTAGGTACTAATCTTGTGATTACACTCCTAATACTAGTCTTCTTATTCCACGTACTAATACTACCAATGATCCCCAACCTATGGCCGAACTACCTCACTTACCACCACTTGACAGTATAGTTTTTGTGATAGATGTAGTCTCTTCTATGCCACTTACTAATACTACTATTATGATTCCTTATCAGGGGCTTGTCCAGTCTATAGATGTCACTCTATCACATTCACCTTCACTTGCACCACCTACCTTAGCACACCCACTATTCACTTGCACACTTTTCATGAATAACTCATATTGGGAACACATTCCATTTGATCCTACATGCGATGTCACTATTTGTTCCCATGATGGTCTATCTCGTCTTGGTTTCTCTTTTGAGGATCTTCATCCTTCCACTCATAACCCTCATCTCTACTATGGCTTCATCACCATTACTTTTTGCTTATGGTTTACAAGTATTTCATCTTATGGTCTACTTATCATGAACCCCTCATTCTTCTCCACTCACATTAGGGGAATCTTGGCTTACTTATATTGGAGGCACATTAGATCCTAGTCATACAGACATTTCATTTCATATGCCCTTTGGTCATGTTTTTATTTACAATAGTTCTTTTCTTGGCTATTTGCCAAATATCACTCGTTGGTATGCACACAGCTACCCACTTCCTCCATTCACCAATGAGGAGTATGTTATGGGCATGTATAACTTACGCCTTAATGGCTCATTACATGATCAACTAGACACTATTGCTTACTAGGTCACCAATGCTTATCCATATGACTTTGACCTAGAGGATGACGATCTTCTTGATGACTTTACATGATTTTTGGGCACACACACTTGGGGACATGGCACTCCCCTTCCCCCACCTCCCCATCTTACCATAGTTATCATCATTATCTTTCACTTTCTTATACATTCATACCCTCACAATTAGGCATATTCATCATGTATTCTAGCGACATTACTCAATGACGCATTCTTGTGCTTCGGTTCACACTTTATTATTGAGGTATTACTACTACACTAAACCCCACACACTACACTCTAGGCATTACATACCACATCTAGTCACACATTACACATCATACACTATCTACCATACATTCTCTGCATTCATCTACGACATTATGCCATTTCCATATTGATACATCGTATGTTATAACAGATCTTCATCTTACGTATTTTACATCATACACTATAATCCTATTTATATGTGTTGCCTCGCATCCTATACATAGGCATATAACATACATCATACACTACACATTACTCACATTCTACACATTATGCTATTCTTTATCATATATGTGTCTCGCATTATATTCATCCTTACATACTACATTACTCATCTACATGTATTGCGCTACGCATTTTATACATTCTACACATCTAGCATTACATTCTACACACTATGTTTTCACATATCCTATTCATCACATGGTCACATTTCATCATTGCATATACTACATTGTCTTCTACACACTACACTCACCACCCTATGATGCACTTTAGTTCCTTGGCCCATACTCGAATGTCGAGGGTTTACCAATCAAATGGACCTTACACTCATCACACATGCGACAATCCTAGGTTAGTGACATACACTTTAGGCTAAATCATCACATATTCTATAATTTTGTAGTGGTATACACCTTAGGTTACATCACCAGTCCTCCTTTCATCTTGTAGTGACATACGCTTTAGGCTAAATCGTCATCTATTATTTCATCTTGTAGGGATATATTCTTAGGGTTGAATCACCACTCCTCTATTCATCTTATAGTGATATACGCTTAGGCTAAATAATCACTTATACGTTCATCTAGTCATGATATACGCTTCAGCTATAGGGTTCATGTACAAATAATTTCTAGGTCACATCTCATCACTATACCTATACATTCATCACAACGTGTTAGACACAACACACTACTCGGCCACTTCCCGATGACACACTCTCGGTTACAATTCATTCTTGACTACTAAGGGGAAAAAATTAACCTCATTGCATACACTTCTATTCACTCGGGGGCATGCGGCTCCTATCATTCCATGTTACATTCCATTCCATCCATCCAAAAAATATTGCATTATCTTGGGGGCATTTACTCTTGTTTACTAGTGCTTTACATAATCACTTTACTACACATGTTAGATCAATTTCTTATATGTCATTATCTATATCAGCCACACGTGTGCATTCACGTATTTTTATTTGTGATTGCGAATCTGAGATCATTCACGCATAACATGGATGTTCACCTTCTACCCTTCCTACACTAGTCATTGGGGGCATCCACATTCGTCTCTCAAAGGTGTTCTTGTTTCATTTTTACTTAACAATTTACATTACTTAGTTATTCATGCTTTAACATATTGGTTATTTCTCTAACATGCTAACATGTGTTCCATGTGCAATACTTGGTTTCCAAGATTACATGTTTCCATGACTACTTCTCTTGTTTATACATTTCTGCTTTGTTTTCTTCTTGTATGTGGGATTTTCCCTATGTTTTGTGTGCACAATTTCTTGTTGTTTGCGGCCATGATGGCCTTGCATGTCTTACGATATCATGAGTGATGTCCCATGTTTGCGACCCACTTTGTGTGGTTTACTTGTCTTCTGACATGTTTACACTACTATGTTTGGTAGTTTTTACATTCTCTGCATACTTTACACTTATTTTCTACATGCATGTGTTTTCGTACTAACACTTGTTTTGGCTAGCCATCCTTGTTTGTGTGTGCCTTGGTTTCTACCAAGCACATTCCCTTCCCCATATAGGGTAGAGTTACAAAGTACATGTGATTGGTCCTCTTTTGGGGCCGCATCATCCTATCAGTGACATCGCATGCACCCCCAAAGAGGGGGCATCATTTGGGGTTTAACATACTAACAAAAAGATTATACACCGGCACGGTTCTGTTTATACACAACAAGTGCATTAAAACCAGTCTATGAACCCCATACACAATGGATTTTATAGGACATGGTGTCCATAGCATTCTAAGAAGTAGTTACCAACTTGGAGGTTATAGTGGGTGTACCTCTCTACACTACTTCTACCAATGGTGTCGAATTGCCCAAAAACTAGAATGATACGAGAGATCTCTTCATGCACATTCAGCGAGAGAGGTTAGATCTTGGAGGACACATAACATTTCCTCCCTACAATTCTTCATCCAGAGTGGCAGGAGATCACCCAAAAAATCGCAGACAGGATATCCTTCTACACTCTTTCTTTTGACATGGATCAGTGCACAAGTTCCACTTACCTTAACATTGGCATTTCCATTTACACTTTTTCATTAGCATATTTACATGTGTCTTTTACATAGAATTTTTACACTTACATACATATATATTTTACTACTTGATCATTTTCTCATTGCAGGTCTAACCGTATGAGAAACAAGCATTCAAGTGGGGGAAACAACGACAATGTTCTCAGCGGTAGCACACATGCTTTACTAACCATGTAGGTACACTACACACTCGACAACTACACACACACATTCCACCATAGGTTCACTCTCATCACTTTTTCTTTTCACATTTTTCATATATAGTTTCCATGCTCCTCCATCCTTTTGTCATTCCACATTTTTGTCTAGTCCTTCGCCTCGTTTTACTACACTCTTCATGGACATCAGGTACACATCTCTATCTACTTTATATTACCGAGATTTCTGCTCACCAACATAAAGTGGGGGAAAATGTAGTCAAAAAATCATGCACTTTAGACATTTATTTATCCCAGTCTCATACTACTATTTAGAAGGTTCTTGAGTGAAGAAATTACTAATTAACCCTCATCCTTTTGGCCATCTTATTTATTTTATTTCATAATTTGTGACCTATTGCACCCACATGCCCAACCATTTTCTAACATTCCACATTATTTTAGCCTCGGTTGGGGTGCCTAGATTTAGTACTAGGGCACCCATGGGTGCCCTGGTCCCACCTGGGGGTGCCCTGATCCTTTTAGCACTTTCCCACCACTTTTTGGGCCTCTTCTAGTTGTTTTTCATCTTTATCTTTCTTGTGGTTAGCCTTTTCAGGGTTAATTATGAAATTAGAGAAAGAGAACCCTATAAATATAAATTTATGAGACCATAATGAGGGACATAACATCATCTAATACTATCACTCCATCTAGAGTTGCATCCATCTATTGCATTAGCATCCACATAGCTCCATCATCAAGGCACAAGCTAGGACATCTACATCACACTTCATAGGGGAGGTATTTTATTCTATTCCATGCACACATTCTATTAAATTTTCTACATTTCACAATTATTTTTATTTCACAAAGTGTGATTGGCACAAGAACACCTAGGGCACGAAATGCACACACTCACCAGAAACTACATCTGGTGAAAATGTAGTGCAACACTCACCTAGTTACCCATTGTTGTGGTAGTTGAGATCATTTTGACTCGTTCATTTACATCTTTCTTTTTTAGGGTTTTGATACTCTCTTTTGGGTCTTTTGCAAGTTGTTCTTCCTCTTGGAATATTTGGAGCATTTGGAGCAATAGCGAAAAATTAATGCGAAAAATAGTTAAGATTGATGATCATCTCAAGACCTATGAAGACCAGATTTGAGACCTTCTTACCAAACCGGGGTCCTGCTTTTTCTTACCATAGTGCCCGTGGGTGCTTGGTCCCCTCCCAAGCACTCTAGTCCAGCCACATCACCCAAATCAATCCTCTGCGGGACCCCAAAATAGTCGTTCCTACTTTCTTATTTTCGATCATCACTACTTGTTGATTAAAGAACACTTGACAAATAAAAAACACGGGAAGTCCGTGTGGGGAAGCGGTCATATTCAAAGGCGTGAATGGATAGGAGAATAAAAGTGTGCGGAGCAGTTCGATTTTCGGACTTAGAAGTTTTGCTCCTTAAGATCTATTTTTAGAGATGGTGTGTAGAGCACACAAATGAGGTAGGGACATGTGTGCCACACATTGGCTATTTTGGAGGATTGGATCGACAAAGTGCTTTGCATGGGCGCAAGCTAGAAATAAATCATTCTTGTCGGTTAGCTAGTAGTAGTCTAGTGTTAGCGCACTTGCATGTGTAGTTAGTTTTGTAAAGGCGCGTGGCTAAGAATAGCATGCGACCTATTTTGGGAATAGATAAGTGGTGAAGGGAAAGTCCCCAACCTTATATATATGTAGTAAACTGTGTAATAGATATAGAGAGATATAGGTATACACAGAGGGGATCGGGATATACAGAGATATACTATTAAAATTGTTGTGCGCATACTTATGATATTGTAATGAAGCTTACAGTAAACTTATTGCATTGAATATAATGAGGTACATTGGCTAAATCTAAGTGTTAATACTATGTGTATCTGAATCTAGTATGATTTTGATCTCATTATGGTTAGTACTTAATTCTAGTTTCCCTTAGGTATAGATCTTGTATTCTTTGTAGAATGAAGTATTAGTAATGGAACTATATATGTTAAGTCTTCATCATGCCAACATCTTGCAAAAACAACCCTAAAGAGGACCTAGTACTTTTGTGTGCTTCGGGTGAGCACTCGGTTTAGGGTGAGTGATGTGCCAATGCGTCTAGGGTTTTATTGGGTTTGTATCATTGGATTCTAGCTGCATCATTGGTTCCATTGTCGGACCTCTTTTCCATTGTTTTTAAGATGGTTCGCAATGAAAGACATGCCATTGACCTTAGCAAGTATTGAAGAATGGATATGTGAACTGGAAGAAGAATACACACGTTGTTTCAAAGCACTAGATCCGAGTTTAACACACACACTTGGGTGGAAAAAAATCATATGATAGTTTATATGAGATCTTTTCACTATCTTTCTAGTAGAATTATATGAGTGGCTGGTTGCTTATGCATCTAAATGGAACAGCAGGTGTCGCACACTTGTTTGGACATAGGAAGAATTCCAGCCCTTTATGATGCTGATCTGATTTGGACTTGAGCTGTGGATACGTGATTTTGTGGTGTCTTGAATAGTTATATCTTGGAATACTCAATTTCCACTTATTTGTGTCCAGAGGTAGCTGAATTCTAGTTCTTACGACATCCACGGGAGCTTACCTACAAGGAAGTCTCGTCATTGGTGATCAAGATCCGATGGTAAACTTGAACCTAGAGAGTAAATTGATGGCTAACTAAACCCCACCACGTGCGGGCGAGGACAGGCCCAGTGAAGGATGGTCGACTTAGCGTGCAGGGAAAAGAGAAGAAAGATGGCTTAAGTATAATGAGGCGTGCAAGAGGGAGATAGAGAAGCGGCATGATGTTACACTCTGGATGGATTTGAGGAGAGAGATGGCTCATGCTGGATTTGGAGCTCACATAGAAGACGTAGAGCTAGAGCATTAGGAACTCCCCCATCTGGGAAAGCATGACAAGGAAACCCCTTGGCCTCATAAGGAAGCACACCAAGTAGAGATGACTGGGCCGTGGGTGCACATCTAAATCCACATGGTAACCTTGCCTTTGTGCTTGGTTTTCTATTATCTAGTATGAAAAGTAATCAACAAGTAAGTTTGGGAAGTAAGAGAGTAAGTACATTAATGGCAAGGTAGATGGATTCATTGTTATTTAGGGGTGTGGTTTCAGGTGCATCGACCACACATAATATGAGTGCACTAAATGTTGGATTTACTTCTGGAAGTGGAACTACTTCATAGACTGTAGGGGTTCAATATAGTACTACTATCATAGCACAGGGGAGTACATCTACAAGACTTATTCCAGCTACAGGTTCGGGATAATGAGGCATGGGAAGTTATGGTTTAGGTGGATCTGGAGGTTCTGGAGGTAGGGGGAACACTATGGGTTCGGATCGGTTGGGCTAGGTCTGCACCAACCAAAAAATATTTATATGGAAATGTCTCTTCGTCTTGTAGAGTATAGGGGAATAGAAGATGTTTCTAAACATGTGCATAGGTGTGAAATATTGTGGCACGCAAAAGGAATCACAACTTCGAGCGTAGGGAAATCCAATTTTTACTACGTTACAAGGGTGCACACACAACTGGGAAATACCGAAGTTTGACCACTGATCAAACTTGTGTGGATTATACATCATTGAAGGATGTGTTCTTAAAAGAGTTTTATATCCCTAAATTTGAGCAGAAGAGTATAAGTGCACTCAAGGATATTAACCAAGGAACCATTGAGAGTGAGCACGAGTACGATACTTGTTTTAAAATGCTTATGTCTAAACTCTCCTATGATATTCATGCAAGCCAGCATGCACAATGGTTTTTTTGGGGATTGATTACACCATTTAGGAGGGCGTTGTCACATAAGACATATATTAATCCCCGTGAGGCATTAGAATTATCCCTACGTGCTAATGTAGTTGGGAGTATTGACACTAGCGTTAGCCCATTCTTAGAGGCACATATTGCAGCTATGGAAAAGTAGCTAGAGAAATTATTAGTGAATTCAGCCCATGAAACATGCTCTGGAATTTGGTTTACAGATTGTGAAGTGGAGGGTCACATAAAGGGTAGTTGTCCTCGTAGAACAATATGCTCATTACTGATGGATTGTGAGATATACCACTTAAGCCATGATGCTAGCTGTTGCCCATTATTACAACGCGTGATAAGGAAAAACCTTTCAAGCTACTGTAAAATCTGTAGGTCCATAACTCATGACATGGAGGACTGCCGACTAATTGGACAAATCCATGATGCTATAGATATTGGTGTATGGAAGATAGAAGTTTTAGATAACTCTAAGGGAAAGAATGAGCATCAAGACTGGGAGCACAATCATGCACGCTATGATCGGAATGAGGGGAATTTTGAAGGTAGTCATGGCAAAGGTTGAGGATACCACAGGTGGATTCAGAGGACGAGGTCATGGTGGTGGAAGAAGTGAGTTTCCTCGTGGAACATGTTATACATGTGGATCTTCTAACCACTATAGGCGTGAATGTCCTCAAAATATTACATGTTCTTTCTGCAGAAAGAACCACAACTATGAAGAGTGCCCGGACTTATATGAGCATTTGAGTAAGCAACATAAACAAGAAAACAAGGGTGCGGGGATGGTTAGGATACAACGCGCTATGGAAAATCAATGGATGCCCAAAATAGGAGAAGATTTCGAGGCAATGCAAGTAAAGATCATGACCTGCGCTTAGGCAGCACGTGTCAGGGAGGCATTACATTAGAAACCTACCATCACTAAGGATGAGGTTATTTATGCATGGTACCTAGATCGTACTTATTATAAGGAGGTTTATCAAGATACCATGGAAGTGCTAAGGGATCTTTAGGGTGAGATATAGTATTTGAAGGAGCATAAGAAAGTGTCAGAGATAATCCAAACTGATATAGATGACTTGAGAGAAGTGTACAAAATGTTGCGCCAGGAGAACATCATTCCACTGTTAGGAAGTTGGTTGAAATGGAACACTCTACGTGCAAGTATTGAGATTGGACGACAGGTCCCGCATTCAAATCTCCCTCCTCATAGCTTGGACTTTGACAAGGAAATCACTCGAATGTTGTTGTGCATGGGTGGTTGAGTAATATACTAATTGATACAGTGCGGAAGTTAACGTTCTTACCTTGGATGCATGGGTAAAAATGGGGAGACCCCATTGTAGCCATCCTATAACGTATTATTCATGGCTAATCGGACTAAGGCCACCCCCATAGGGGTTTTAAAAGATGCATCCATTATAATACAAGGAGCCAAGTTCATTGGAGACTTTGAATTTTTAGTCTTTGGTAGAATCAAATAGCTTCCCACTCTACTAGTGCATCCTTGGTGCTATGCAAATAATTTTTATCTTTGGTTCAATAAGGGTTATATCAGTTTTGAAAATAAAGAGGAAATGTTCATTATCCCTTTAACAGATGGAATGTTTGCACCTTATGTTGAGTCTTTAAGTGAAGAAGATCTCGAATAGGATTTATGTACGTGTCATCCGAGATCCGTAGATGATTGAACCAACCAAAGAAGGACTAATTTAGTGGGAGGATACACATTCTATTACTGATACTACAAGTGTTTCTTGTGATAATTGGGCTCACATCACTTATGAGTTAGTAGGGCACGAAGTAAAGAGCATATTCCCTCGAGGCACAAAACCGTGTTATTTTATAAGGATATGTAACAACTCGGTACCTGTTACACAGAGAAGGGGATCCCATGGTATTCCTACACACCATGGAAGAAAAATGGATAGACCCGAATGGAGAGGATAAATATGCTAGCATATATACTATGTGGGATAAGACACCGGTGGGAGGTCTACGAGGATAATCTGGTCTAATGGGATGAAATTGGGGTTTCTCTTACTATTAGGTTCTTTAGGAGCAATGCACCTACAAAAATATGTAATTATCATGGTGATCAACCTATTCAACACCATGTTCAGAAGTGTGAGAGACTCTAGACAGAAGGGCAAGAAAATTTACCACCTTTGCTATGTGTGGATTGGTTTTATTCCACTTTATAGGGTTGCGCACGTGCTTGGTATGTATACGCAGAACTCCATAGAGAAACTAGAAATTGGTAGAATTTAATTATAGGAATGGCCCAGACGTTTGACTTCTTCTCTACAAAACCTCCGGTAGAAGAAGAATTGAAAGTTATCAAATGCTTAACTATGGGGATAGTGCAGGTCAAGAACTCCTTCAGGAGTTATTAGATAAAGAAGACTCAGGAGCGCATCTTGATAATGAAGTAGAGGACGATCTAACATTACTTCAACACACTTACCTTGAGAAAGAGAAAGGAAAAATGCTCTACCTAGTGGATGATGAAGAAGTAGATAATCTAGATGTAAACCATTTAACGGGAAGGCGTGAGGTATTGGATAGTATGGATAGGACCACACGCACGTATCATGAACCTATGAAGACAAGCGAGTGAATATTGGAATAGAGACTAAGCCTATACAAGCCATAATTGGAGACTATTGGTCAAATTCTGAAGTGGAAAAAATCATAGAGTTACTAAGGGACTACTAGGACCTATTTCCTATGGGGTACCATGAACTCAAAGGCATGCATGAATCATTAGATAAGATGGGGATAAAGCTTAAAGAGGGTGTGCACCCAGTTAGAAAGATACCTTACAGAATGAACCCCAATTTGTGTGAAAAGGTCAAAGAAGATATTGATAACATGTTAAAGTCTGGGATTATCAAACCCCTTGATGAGTCAAAATGGGTTAGTCCAATGGTGATTAGTATCAAGAAGGATGGACAAATTAGAATATGTGTGGACTACAGGGAGATGAATGTTGCATGTGTAACAGATCCATTCCCTACGCCATTTATTGAGGAAATACTAGAAGGATTTGTAGGGTGTGAAATATATTCATTTACAGATGGGTTCTTTGGGTATCATCAAGTTAGGATTTCTTAGGAGGATTAGGAAAAGACTACATTTACTACTAAATGGGGTAGCTTTACCTATATTGTCATGCCTTTTGGTCTAAAAAATGCACTGTTGTATTTTCATGCATAGTTGTCCAAGCATTCAAGGAATTTATTCACAACTTCTTATAGGTATATTTAGACGATTGGACGGTGTATGGATTAGTTAAGGACCATTGTGAAAATTTGCGCTTAATGTTTGAATGGTGTAGGCAGTTGAGTATCTCTTTGAACATCAAGAAGTGTATATTTGTTACACCGTTTGGGATACTTTTAGGACACATAATCTGCAAGGATGGTTTGTTAGCTGACCCAATGAAGGTTGCAGTCATTATAGGCCTAAGGGAGCCTACTAGTCAAAGTGAGGTACGTAGATTTTTGGGACATACAGGATGTTACAAAAAAAATATCAAAAGGTATGCCAAAGTTTCTGCAACCTTAGAAGAGTTACTGAAAGGGAAAGGTACATTCTATTGGGGAGAAGAGCAGTAGCGTGCATTCGAGACATTAAAGGAGAAACTTATTACTGTGCCTATTATGTGTCTTCCTTCATGGGACAAACTATTTCATGTACATGTTGACGCCTCTAGCATGGCCATTAGTGTGATGTTGGCTCAACTTGGAGAAGGTATTGTAGATCATCCTATTTGTTTTTCTAGTAGAAAGTTGACTCCTTCATAACAGAATTACATGACTACAGAGCGCAAAGCTTTGTCAATCATCTATGCGTTGCGTAAATTTTTCCAGTACCTACTAGCTACACCATTCATCTTTTACACAGATCACATGGCATTGAATTATTTGGTCAATAAGCCTATTTTACAAGGGCACATATGTCAATGAGTGCTCTTATTTCAAGAGTTTGATTTCACAGTTGTGGTGAAACCAGGAAAAAGTAATTCTAGACTAGACCATTTATCAAGAATACAGTTAGGAGAAGAAGCATAGGAAATTGAGGATACCATGCTAGATGCACAGTTATACAAGTTACAATGTGTGCCATCAAAACTAGAGGACATTGTTGTCTTTTTACGCACAAGGATGGCACCAGAAGGAATGAAATCATTGGAGAAGAAACAACTTTCTATACGCGTTGCACCTTATATGTTAATTAGTGGTGACTTGTACAAAATGGGCCAGGATGAAATATTGTGCCATTGTGTATTAGAACATGAGCGCACGGGCATTATGGAAGAAGCTCATGGTGGAATTGCAGGAGGCCACTATGCAGGTGATGCCACAACACGCAAGATTCTACTCACTTTGGATTATGGTGGGAGACCCTCTATAAAGATTGTAAGGAATTTTGTAAGGCATGTGATCATTGTCAACGTCTTGGAAGACCAGGTCAATGAGATGAAATGCCTCTGAGACCGATTGCTAGCGTCAAACCGTTTGAGAAATGGGCTATAGATTTTATGGGTCCTATTTCACCAGCTGCACATAGAACTGCATCACACTACATTATCACTTACACAGGCCATCTGAAAAGGTGGGGAAAAGTAGCACCTACCAAGGACTATACAACTGCTACAGAGCTCTCGGTTTACTATGGGAAAATATTATTACAAGGTATGGATGTCCTTTGAGTTTGACTAGTGATAGGGGCACACATTTTCTTAATGAGATAATTATAATTTTATTGGATGAGTTCATGATTTCACATCATAAGACTACACCCTATCATCCTCAGACAAATGGAACTGCTGAGGCTTTCAACAAAATTTTGAGCCACACAATTACAAAAATGTGATGCTTTGGAAGAAAGGATTGGGATGATAAAGTATCTGCAGACTTTCGGCATATAGAACAAGATATAAAAGGTCGAATAAAGCCACACCATTTCAGTTAGTGTTTGGCATAGAATCCATTCTTCCTATGGGGTTTTTGTTACCTTCTTTGCATATTACACGCTAGAGGTCTTGCTAATGAACAAGCTTTAGAAGAACAATTTGAAAATATAATTCAGCTAGATGAGTGACGAGCCATAGAACGTTGGAGTCGAAGCAAGAAAATGCCGGTAAAAACATGGCATGACGAAACATAAGGGATAAGAAGTTTGAGATTGAACAACCGGTACTTCTTTATGACTCTAAGTTCTTGTACCATCCAATAAAACAGGTGCTTTCCATTAGAAGCACTTGATGGAACACACCTACCCAGTTACTTCAACAGGAGTAGGCGAAGCCCTACTATAAAAAAAGTCTTCTTGGTGTAATAAGGTGGTATTTCCATTTAGATTATGTTTTCCATTATGTATTTCCTTAAATGTGTTTCCTTCTTTGTTGCTATGCTTTTTCAATTTAGTTGGTGTGTTGTGAAATAAGTGCAATTGTGCACATGTAGTTAATTACTACATGAAGCATGTTTATGCGCAGAAGGACTGCACATACTTTTAGTGTTGGGTGGTTGTCGACATCTAGGTACAAGATTGTGGGAATTGAAAGGTGAAAGGAATAAGCTGCTACGGGTGATTTTCAATTCAAAGGATTGCCTCTAAAAAGTGACCAAAGACGAAGATGAATGAAGGAACAATATAACGCGAGGTAAGTAGAGGCCATAGCAACTACCAGTAGAAGGTGCAAGAATGAGGTACTCAAGCGCAAGGAAGCACGCCTCGAAGAGAAGTTTGTGACCAGAGGGTAGGAAGGTGTGCTAGAAGGTTATAGCTGAGGCACGAAGATGTAACATGTAGAAAGGATGGAATTGGTTAATTAATGAGAGGCTATTTGGTAGGTGAAGGAGAAATAAATGCATAATTTTTTTGAAAATCTATGTAAGGATGGGATGCGAGTTCATTTTTACCATTGTGATTAAGAGTATTTGAAAAGGAGCTAAGTGCGAAGAGCCGAGTGATCGTATTGAGGTGCAAGAGGTGTGTAACTAGTTGTGACAAAGAGATATGTGCGCAAAAAGAGCTTGCATCCCCAGTGGTGAAGGGTTTGAGCGAAGAAAGGTGACATAGAGGAGGTAGGGCATGTAAACTCACCTAGGGAACACTCGAATTGATCGGGGTTTGATTCACATATTGCAGAATTCAAGAGGCAAGGATCTACCATGGATTGCAAGGTAGAAATGGCACCCAAGAAATCAGTTGTAGCAAGAGTGAAGGGAAAGAAGAAGGTAGTAGAAGAAGAAAAGGAGATGGCTCCTGAAAGCAATTTTTCATAAATGTAATATCCAGAGGGGGTTATCGTCGACAGAGTGGGATTCTCACATAAGGAAAAGTAAGGTGAGTGATTACAATCACCATAACACAGAGAACAAGAAGGAGCTTGACGCGTTGTTGAACATGAAGACAAATAAATGCATGACGGAAGACATGCCAGTGTATGATGATGTTACCAAAGAGCTCTTAAAGAAGATTAGAGTTTACTAGTTATATGAAATCCCTTACTTTAGGAAATATGAGCCCTTGTACCAGTGGCTCATGAGCAGAGTGTATGAAGAATTTTTCTACTTTGCAGGATGTTGAGCTAGAATTTCAGCTGCACTCATCTCAACGGTAATGGGGTTGAAAGGCACAGGAGAAGATATGGGAGTATCCCATGGAACACAAGTCACCTGCAGAATGATTCAAGAAATACTTGTGTGAGGGATCCATGACAAAACAGGTTAAGAAAAGGGATGAGAAATGGTATGGAAGACTCCATGTGGCCTTTGAAGAAGAATGACGCATTCCCAAAGACTTGCCTTCGGTGGTTGGAAAGGCAATTCAGTTCGCTATATACTAGCATTTCTGTATAGTGCGGTTCACCATGAAAGATGGAGCATGGATCCCTTGGTGTAAGTTGTCATATGAATTCACAAAAAGTTACTTCCAGGTGTCAGTACACAGGTTCATAGACGCACATCGACTAACATTCAATGCGGATAAGGTAGATTGTGGCTACCACACACTAAGGAAGAAATATGTGTATCTAGGGTGGGGTGTATATATTGAAAGGCTCATTTCAGATGTATTAATCATTAAGACAATAAGTTTGGATTTGGGAGATATTGGAGCAGCATTCGTGTATCTTCAATTGAATCCCAAGATGGAGAATAACAAGTATGTGGAAGATGAGTTCGCACTTCTAGCACCACCAAAGGGAAAGCATACAATGGAGAACGTCTTAGTACCTAAGCCCACAGAGCCAATAGAAGTGGAGGATGAGGAGGATGAGTGCGAGGATAGTGGTGGTTTGGAGCATAAAGGTAGAAGACATCCTACGAACAAGGAAGAAGTTGAGCGCGCCACTACACCACCTCAACCACAAGAAGGGGATGATGAGGACTTATATGCAGTCCAAGGAGAGCACAAATTTAAGTGAGTATTCGAGAGAACAAGAACCCAAATTGCTACTCCATAAACAATGCATAAATCACCCAAGTTCTCTCCACAGAAGGAGACAACCACACAAAGGAGAAGGAAATTGAAGTTGAATGAGGAGGCGGAAGAGTCAGAGGAAAGCACACCTACTTCTCCTACACCTCTAGAGAATGAAGAACAAAAAGATGAGGAATTGAAGCAAGGAGAAGAGGAGGAAAAGGGAACCAATGAGACAACTACAAAGATCACACAAGACATGGAAACACAAGTTCCAAATCTAGAAGCTCAAGTTCCTAAGCAGCCTTGGTCTAAAAGAACAAGTGGAGAGCACATTCCACCAGCCATGGGTTATGCAGAGGATGCAGGTAAAATTTTTCGCACCCACTTCCAGAGCACTCTGTCGTAAAAGGAATTATATGGCTGGGAACTAATGGATGAAGATATGACCATAGTGTGCACGAGGAAGTAGTTATCATGATCCATGCACACACACATGGATGAGCCATATTTTGATGTGTGTGAGGAGTCATGTATATCAAGGAGGTTAAAGAAAACACCTCAGGCTAGAAACATGGCATTAAAACCTAAAATCATGTCGAGATGAACAAGTGAGTAATACATAGGTGGCAAGGATGAATATGGACAAGGTTGCCACAATTAGGGAACTTAGGGAAGAGATCAAAACTAAAGATGGGGAAATAACGCACCTAACGCAGGAGAGAGACTTATCGAGAAAAAAGAATGTTGTATTTATTATCATTGCAGAGGATATTGGTGATAATGTCATAAGAGCTAGGACACACTTGGAGCCAAAGGTACCACACGCGTTTCCTTCAAAGAATACACTATGTAGGAAAGTTGGTAGACCTAGTGCTTGAAGATGAGCCTCTGCGCATGCAGGCCAAAGGACCCGAAAAAGAGGCGAGAGCAGAGAAGGCTTCGTGATGTGGAAGATTACATCCTATCAAGGACTGTTGCAAGTGCCGCAAGAATAATTGAAGAAGGAAGACCATGAATTGAACATCTCGCACAGCTCCGGAGGTGCTCATCAAAGATAAAACCCCGGAGGAGAACAATGAAGTCCAAATAAATATGAAGGATAAGACATTGGGCCATGCGAAAGGTTATCAATGGTTAAATAGAAGCATGAGGCAATCGACATTAGCAAAAGAACCACACAAGACTCGGATGGAAGAGCTTGGGAAGCTCATTGTGTAGAAGATGGATTTACTAGAGGGAAGGATGACTGCAATGTCCAGCATTGTGTTGGTCTTGTAAAATGAAAAAGGGAGATTGCAAAAGATGAACTGGATTCCATTCTTTATGGACATACCGTAAAAATTAGAGGAAGCTAAGTGGCGAGACCTTGGAGGCTGAAATAAAATAAGAATATCCTGAATTAGTTGTTCAAGATGAAGAAGAGACTACGAAGTAAAAATATTCTTTCATTCTTTCTATTATTTCCATTCTTCTATTCTCTACTTAAGTTTTTGGAGATGACCATTGTCGGGCATGACAATGAAATTAGTGTGGGGTAATGTTGATCAAAGAACACTTGACAAAGAAAGCACACAGGAATTCCACACGTGAGAAGCCAGCCATATTCAAAGGCGTGAATGGATAGGAGAACACACATGTGGAATAGAAGTTCGATTTTCGGGACTTAGTAGTTTTCTCCTTAAGGTCTATTTTTAGAGATGGTGTGCAAGCAGAGCACACAAATGAGGCAGGACATGCACACCACGCATTGGCTATTTTTGGAGGATTTGATATGAAGTGCTTTGTATGAACACAAGCCGAAATAGATTTGTTACTATCGCTTAGCAAATAGTAGTCTATTGTTAGTGCACTTACATGTGTGGCTAGTTTTTAAAGGCATGTGGCTAAGAATAGCATGCAACCTATTTTAGTAATAGATAAGCGATGAAGGAAATTCCCCACCCTTATATATATGTAGTAAATTGTGTAATAGATATAGATAAATATAGGTATACACGAGGGGATTGGGATATACAGAGATATACTCTTAAAATTGTTATGCACATACTCTTGATATTGTAATGAAGCTTCAAAAATTTTTGCATTGAATATAATGAGGGACATTGGCTGAATCTAAGTGTTAGTACTATGTGTATCTGAATCTAGTATGCTTTTTGATCTCATCATGGTTAGTACTTAATTTTAGTTTCCCTTAGGTATAGATCTGGTATGCTTTGTAGAATGAAGTATTAGTAATTGAACTATATATGTTAAGTCTTCATCATGCTAACATCCCACAACAACAACCCTAAAGAGGACATGGTACCTTTGCGTGCTTCAGGTGAGCGCTCAATCTAGGCTGAGTGATGTGTCATTGCATCTAGGGTTTTATTGGGTTTTTACCATTGGATTCTAGGTTGTATCAACCGCAACACATTCGAAAGGATTTTTTTATTCACTAAGTTCTTTCCTCTTCTCTCTTACACATTAGGGCTTAATATTTCATTTGACATATTTCTTAGATCCTTAAGTTATTTCTTTACTACATTTATTTACTTGATACGGTGATTCATAGCTTAGATTAACTATCTTCATACTACATAGTTTAGCCCATTTTATTTAATCACATAAATCCACATGTAAGAGTGAAGCACTTTGAGCTCGATATTAATAATCAAAATTGAAGTGCAACCCAATGGAAAAAAACACTTAGTGTGTTATAAAAATAAAATTCACTAAAAACTTATTGCAATTCCAAATGAATAAAATTTGGGAAACTCTATAAGAGATATGTATGCTCGGAGATCTATCTCTTTATTCAAAACATGTTTCTTTATAGTTATACAATGGATAATATGAAAAAATTCTAAAATAGAATATGAAGGATTATAGATGGGAACCAAAATTCCATCCTTCATGGAGAACATTCATATCCACATTAGAGATGGATTTGAAAAGATAGAAGTTGAAGAATTTGAAATCTATCCTATTATTACTATTATTTTATTTAATACTACTTGTTAGGTCATATCTCCTAGCATGTTGACATGTTTTGCGAACCAAAGGATCCATTGGAAAGATAATGGAATGCACTTGTAAAAAAATTCTATGGAGGAGATAGAGAAGGTTTAGAATTAGTATTGGAATATTGGTGCTGATGCGGTGGGATATAATAATGTGTGTGTCAAGTATTATGATGCACTGGGAAACTATGAAGATAGAATGTACACTAGAGGATCGATGTAGGCTCCTAATAATGTGAAGATGGTGAGAAGTTTGGCATAGGGATACAAGCCTATGATAAGACATAGATTTGTGACATGTACTATTTGTGACTAGAGGCCTATTAGGAGACCTAGGATAATGAGGGTGACCAAAAGTAGGATGGAGTACATGCCTAGGAATGTTCCGAGGATTGTTAGAGACGTGAGAGATAATGCACAAAAAAATCCCTATCTATACATGCATTAAGAATATGTAATCTAGGAGGAATATTCTCAAGGGAACACTTATAATTGTGATAACTTATTGATTATGAATGAAATTGACACAATAGTGAATCATCAAGGAATAACCCTAAGAGCACGTAAAGAGGTAAGACCTAAATGCATTATTTCTTCCACATAATGCCTTCTTGAAATTTCACTAGGAAGGTCACTATGTATGGTTTGATATGGAATTTCACTCCAATCCCAACTTTTCACCACCTCCTCCACTACCAAGTTGTTGGTTCTTTCATTATCCACCACCACCAAGTAAAATTTTCCCTTGGTTTTACACCTTCTTCCAAATGTATGTTTCATCTCCTCCTATAAATATTTCTTCACAATATTCAAAAATTTCTCTCCTTCAGGTGCTCTCCTTGTCCATGCACCTCACACTTTAATTCTTATGAAATATTTATGCATTCAATTTAACACTTATGGTTATCTCCACACCATGTTATGGGAGATTTGGCCACTCAATTCCCTCTCTATCCACAAGCATCGTAACATCATGTGAATACTACACACTAGTCTCTTTGCACTAAGAAACTCCTCCCTTGCATTTTCATCCTCTATGCACTACTTGTATTTTATCTTTGTAATCCTCCTAGTTGCACCAATGAATCCTTATTGATTCTTATTCTCTTGTACTATGAATTTAGCATGTGCATCATATCTCTTGTATTAGGCCTCCCGAGAAGAGCATGGAAGCTCCACCTCTGGTATTTTTCCTCATGAGAGATCATCTTTGAATGTAATATCAGATTGTTCTATGATGATCAATGCAAAACCTTGTGGACATTGAAGAGGTTTTGTACTTCCAACGGTGATGATAATGTTTCACGTAATTAGAAAGATCACAAATCACAAGGAAAATCAAGTACAAAAAGATAATGGTGTGTCTGACATGCTCATAGATCATAAATAAGTACATATAGGAGTGTTGTGTAACTCATGTGCATGACACATGTACACAACCTTATTGACCTATTCACCTATGACCTATTCTCACTAAGTGAGATGAATTAACATCTAAGGTGGAAAATACATCAAACAATGATAATCAAGTCATATACACCAATACCCCCTTCATCTAAGATGAGGTAGAGGTCATGGAAAGTAAGAACTAAAAGAGAAATCCCCTAAAAACTAAGAAAGATTTGTTAATGGGGCCCAGAAAAAAATGCATGATAAGGTGCCCATGTACAAACAACATATTTATAAAAGAAGAAGAAGAGAAGAATGGATCCCAGCAACTAGGCACGATGAGGTACCCATGTATAACAAGGATCAATTAATGGAGGAAAAACCCCTAAGGGAAAACCTCCACTTACAAGAGATAAAATACTCCCTAAACAACCTAAGAAAGATACGTCAAATGATTCTTGGAAACTAAAGACCTAATAAGGTACTTATGTACAAACTACAATATTTATAGAAGAGAAATGGAACCGAGAAGGCCCAAAGAATATGGGAAACGTGTAGCATATCTCACCCCAAGAAGAGACCGTAAGGGAAGATACTTCACCTCAATGAAGGGCTTTGTAAAAAATCCTGCAACCATATTAGATGTCTGATAGTACTACAAGTGAATGATGTCATCATGGATCAACTCCTAAATGAAATGCATATGTATCTCGATGTGCTTCATCTACTGATGTTGAACTGGATTTTAGAAAATTGAGATGGTGCTCATATTGTCGGAGCATATGATAATAGGCCACCGATAGTGAATACCAAACTATGTAAAGATACCATGTAACCAAACAACTTTTGTGGTAGCATTAAATACTCCTATACACTCGACTTTCTAGAAGATATCACAATTGTGTTCTACTTCACTAACTAGCAAGACCTGAACCAAGAGATAAATTATAGCTTGAGGTATATTTATGATGATCTAGAACACCTGACCAATCATAATCAATAAACCTAACCAAGTAAATATCTACTCTAGATAGTGGATACCATTTGTGTAGTTGCCACTCATCAGTAGTGAAGGATCCAATTCGTTGCTTTCAAATGCAACTCATGTGGCTCTTGCATAAATTTGAACATGGTAGCAAAGACATATGATAGATCTCGGATACGTGTGAGTAAGGTAAATCAATATCCCCACCAACTCACAATAAAGGGTATCATCGATGAAGGGAGTATACCAATCGAAACCAACTTAACCTTGAAAAGGAAAGGAGTAGGAGAAGGCTTACAATCTGGACATATGAAACCGAGAAAGAAAATCAAGTGAGTAATTAGGCTGTGAAATCACAATACTCGAGTCAGATTGTAAAATCTAAATCCCAAGAAAGTAATGAAGCAATCCTAATTCAAACACATAAAACTTGTTGGATACGGAAATCTTCACATAATCAATGATAGAGGAAGAATTTCCTGTAATAAAAAAGTCATCAACATACAGAAAAAGGATGAGTATGGAGTCATCTTTCCGCATAATGTAAACTTTTGGGTCATAGTGACACTGAGTGAACCCTGATGTAAGTAGAAAGGAGTCCATCTTGGCATACTGAGCCCAAGGGGATTATTTAAGGTTGTTGAGAGACTTATTTAACTTACAAAAGAGGGAGGGATCGTGGACATAACCTCGGAGCTTGTTACATGTAGATCTCTTCCTCTAGGTACCCATGAGGGAAGGCACTCTTAACATCCATTTGATTGACTTAACATTTGTTCATCACATCGATGGTGAGGGTCGAATAGAAGTCATCTTCACAACTCAAGTAAAGGATTTTGAGTAATCAACCCACTCATCAATACTCCTCATCCATGGCGAGAATCCCACTCAAGCAATACCGGAAGCCTCCCGGAAAGACTTAGGGTGAGAAGCAGAGGTGAAGAAGGAGTGAGGTCCAAGGAACTATGTGAAAGTTTTCCTCTATCTCAAGGATATCCCATCCATTATCCATCACTCTAAAAATTTCTTAGCCCATTGTTTCACTCGAAATGCTTCGCTCCTTATAGAAACAGATAAGGTTAGGGTTAGGAGGAATACCTATAGAATGTCGAGATGATGTGCGCGTCCGTAGAGAAAGATCAAGGCGACATGAAGAACTCCTTTTGTCTTGGAAGGACTACCTCGCAAATAAGAACACAAGACCACAAGATTTTGATTAGATAATAAATAAGGAACTCGCCTGGGCCCAGAAGTATGAAACTTCCTTTCGAAGGTGGTCGAGTTCCTCTCGCTAATATGAATTAACACAAAATACCGTAGAGTACTAATTAAATTGTTTCGTTAAACCGGGTAGGGAAAAGGTGTTTTTCTTGGTTTTGATCAAAAGGAACCGATGTCGGTTGTCTATAACCGATGGCGGTCACTGATAACCGATACCGGTTGGTTCTAGGATCTTCTGGGCTGGTTGTGGTGTTTGTAATGGCTGGTTTTTGGATAGTATTGAGAAATGGGATGGTTAGAAGCTAAGGAATGATGGTTAGAGGCAATGGTACGTTAGATAATGGGTTCAGGAACGGATTTGGGAAGATTACAATTCCAAAAGCACAAGAAATGTTATAATGGAGGACATGCAAGATATAACTTACTGGTTTTTTTTTTGATGAAGGTGCAAGTTGATCTCCTTTGCTGCCAACTCTTCTGGTTTCTTTACTCGTCTCTGCTTGGTCAAGTGAAGTTCTGGACTCTGCTGATCGCTTTGGACTCTCCTCCGATTAGAAATCCTTCGACTGATCTCCCAAAAATCAAATTCCGATCCGTTGTTTTGGTTTGGGAAGCCCATTTACAGGGAACCGATGGCGGTTGCGTAACCGACGGCGGTCGAGTAGGAACCGGCATCGGTTAGGAAAAAGTAGGCTATTTTTAGTAAAATAGCCCACCTTCCCTGCTTTTCTCCCGAGAGATCAGTTGCGGGCTTGGTCAAGTGGCTAGAATGTCGGCTTTGGGTGCGAGTAAGGAGGCATTAGTTATGGATGTGAGTCTAGACCAAGTCATGGGTCCTAATTAGGTTAGTTTTAGGGTTAGGGCTAGGTCATGATGAAGTGGCAAAGTGAGGTGGTAGGTAAGGTGGTGTAGATTTATCAATTACAAGGCAATTAATAAATACTTGTGTAAGGTTTAGGTAATGAGGTTAGGTTGCGAAATGAGATGCGGGTCACAAGGGGTCGTAAGACACAATTTTGGTGTCTACATTAGCCCCTTATTGTCGTGTAGCTTGTTCTGTAAAGCTGCGCGGACAATAATATGAAGTGGTTTCTCATGTTAAGGATATAGGTAATCCCCCTCAAATCTAGCACAGATTGAGCGAACGGGAAATCAGGGATAGGGTTGATAAAAGGTAAATGTTGTAGAGAGGATGGTAAGGTGGTGCGGTAGGTCCAAGGAAGCAGACGCATGTTGAAATGCAATAGTACGACTAGGGTACATGATTTGACTAAGAAACCAAAGAATGTATAGGCAAAGGTCGATAGTTTATCCAAACAAGGGTGATATAATCCCGGTATCCAAGGCATAGAAGTAGCTCCGTGGTATATAACAGTAAGGTACAGAACGCTTTAGGCATGTTCTTGGCAAGACTCAAATGGTTGGTTTGGTTGAGATAAACGTCACGGTCTAGGTCAGCAAAGTTGGTCGACGGATCAAGTCAAGGACCCTAATCATGCTAAAACACGAACAAGTGAGCTCGATTGAACACAAGGTGGTGGATGGATGGATAAAATAAAACGTTGGTCGGGCCAAATAGGTAGGGCGAGGCCTTGGGTCGGGCCAATAGGTAGGCGAGGCCTTGGGTCGGGCCAAATAAGTGGGGCGAGGCCTTGGGTCGGGCCAAATAAGTGGGCGAGGCCTTGGGTCGGGCCAAATAGGTAGGTTGAGGCCTTGGGTCGGGCCAACAGGTAGGCGAGGCCTTGGTCGGGCCAACAGGTAGGCGAGGCCTTGGCCGGCCAAATAAGTGGGCGAGGCCTTGGTCGGGCCAAATAAGTGGGCGAGGCCTTGGGTCGGGCCAACAGTAGGTTGAGGCCTTGGGTCGGGCCAAATAGGTAGGGCGAGGCCTTGGGTCGGGCCAAATAGGTAGGGCGAGGCCTTGGGTCGGGCCAAATAGGTAGGGCGAGGCCTTGGGTCGGGCCAAATAGGTAGGCGAGGCCTTGGGTCGGGCCAAATAGGTAGGGCGAGGCCTTGGGTCGGGCCACTAGGGGCGAGGCCTTGGGTCGGGCCAAATAGGTAGGGCGAGGCCTTGGTCGGGCCAAATAGGTAGGTTGAGGCCTTGGGTCGGGCAAATTGATAGGGCGAGGCCTTGGGTCGGGCCAAATAGTAGGGCGAGGCCTCTGGGTCGGGCCAAATAGTGGTAGGGCGAGGCCTTGGGTCGGGCCAAATAAGTGGGGCGAGGCCTTGGGTCGGGCCAAATAGGTAGGTTGAGGCCTTGGGTCGGGCCAAATAAGTGGGGCGAGGCCTTGGGTCGGGCCAAATAAGTGGGGCGAGGCCTTGGGTCGGGCCAAATGGTAGGTTGAGGCCTTAGGTCGGGCCAATTGGTAGGGCGAGGCCTTGGGTTGGGCCGGACAGAGGCGATATTGGTGAAAAAGAGGCAAGGAATAAGGAACGGCAAAGAATGGGGTAAAAGGGGTATCAGACCGACGTCGATTCATCATGACCGATATCGGTTAAGGGACCGATACCGGTTTCCTAGGGCAGAAAGGAAACCGACATCGGTGTAGGTCGAAATACCTATAAAAAGAAACATACGGCCTGTCATTGTCACTTTTGTTATTTGTAATCCAAAATTGACTTGTCTGACGTGGAGAGTTGATTTGGAGGGGTATTGAGTGAGGTGGAGCTATTTGATTGGCGGAGAGAGTTGATAGTGGGCCCGAATAGTTGAGGAGGCAAAGCAGTGATCGACCAAGGGGACCCAAAGCAGATCGATTGGAGCCATGGCACAGCAGAGAGGAGCCTGAGGGGCCGACCAGCCGGGACCGCCACCACCCATCCCACCACGACGACGTGTCGTCGTACCGGTAGGTTCTAAACTCTTTATTTTGGTGGTTTGGTTGAGTTATGTTGTTTTTGGGATTTGGGTAGGAATTGGTAGTTTGTAGGAAATAATGGGTAAATGGAGGTAATTTGAGAAAGGGAGAGGGTAGATAGGTTAGATAGGCTAAGGCGGCTAGGTGTGTAAAATTTTAGGGTTTTTGGGTGGGTGAATGGGTAGAAATAGGTAAAAAAATGAGTTTGGGGGCCGCGCGGGGGTTCGGCTCCGGGAGAGAACAGTGACCGATGTCGGTCACTAAGCGACCGGCATCGGTCGCTAAAGTTTAGGAAAGGGTACAGTTGTTGGTGACCGGCGTCGGTGATGTATCGACCGGCGCCGGTTGTGGGTTTATGTAGGGGTTGGGTTGGGTTGGGGGTGGGTGTGGGGTTGGGTTGGGGATGGTTTGTTTGTTTTGGGTTGTGGGTGGGTTTTGGGTTGGGTTTTGGGGTGTATGGTGTTGGGGTGTTGGGTTGGGTTGGGAGTGGTTTTTAGGGTGTATGGTGTTGGTTTGAAGGTGGATAGGGTGACTTGGTGGGGTGGGTTGTGTTGGGTTGGGTAGGTAGAGAGTCGGGGTATGGGTGGGGTTTAGGGTGTTGGGTTGATAGGGTTTGAAAGTGGGTAGGGTGGCTTGGTGGGGTGGGTTGTGTTGGGTTGGGTAGGGGATGGTTTGTTTGTTTTGGGTTGTGGGTGGGTTTTGGGTTGGGTTTTGGGGTGCATGGTGTTGGGGTGTTGGGTTGGGTTGGGAGTGGTTTTTAGGGTGTATGGTGTTGGTTTGAAGGTGGATAGGGTGACTTGGTGGGGTGGGTTGTGTTGGGTTGGGTAGGTAGAGAGTCGGGGTATGGGTGGGGTTTAGGGTGTTGGGTTGATAGGTTGGAAGGTGGATAGGGTGACTTGGTGGGGTGGGTTGTGTTGGGTTGGGTAGGTAGAGAGTCGGGGTATGGGTGGGGTTTAGGGTGGGGTTAGATTTTGGGTGTTACAAAAAGGGGGTAGATGGTAAAGTAGATGTTATTAGAACGAGTGGGTCTAAGAATGTGGGTTGATTTTGCAGGCACGTCAGCAGTTGACGATGCGTGATAGGATGCCTCCACTATTGAGTCGGATGAGGCCACACATATCTGCGGCGCATTGGGCCATCATGCGCGAGGTGGGGCTTGGCGGGGTCCAGAGGTACAGAGCGATCGACAGAGATCACAGCCTGATGGTCGCCCTCATCGAGAGATGGGATCCGGCGGCCAATGTGTTCCATCTCACCGACCGGGAGATGACCGTCACATTAGAGGATGTGTATCGCATCCTGCGGCTACCGATCGAGGGAGAGGCCGTTTTCCAGGTGGATTCAGAGACTGCCATGGATAGCATACTGCAGGTTTTTGGGGATGCAGCCGCGCTTCTTACATATCATAGCGCGAGCATTGGATATGGGGACATGTACCGCGCACACAGACATGAGACACGGCTTGCCGTGTTGATGATGATAGGGGTCACCTGCTTCGCCCTCCCGGATTCAGAGGGAGGCCGCTTCCCACGGGCATTGATGGGGGTGCTACTGGAGATGGTGGAGGAGCACACCTGTTTTGCATGGGCACCAGTATATCTGGTGCAATTATACAGGGAGTTATGGGGCTATCGCCGGAGGAGGCGATTTGGTATTTGTTCGACCTTTTTGTTGCACTGTTGGGCATACGAGCACATCGTATGCATCAGGCCAGTAGGGCTACCCCAGCAGCCAGGGCCACAGATCGTATACCGATATGGCTTTCAGAGGTGGTTGGGGGTTGTGGGCCAGCCACGAGCAGTTGTTGCAGGTCGGGATGTGGCCTACTATAGACATATGCTAGAGGGCCTTACCGCAGTAGACATTATATGGAGACCCTACAGAGGTCACCAGCCTGGCAGAGGAGCCCGCATACAGCTGCGCCTGATCCAGTATACATTCTGGATAGCAGGACGGAGGCCGGGAGAGTACGAGCGGATACCCTTAGAGAGGGTACGCAGGCAGATGGGGCTGCCACAGGACGAGCCACCTCCCTTCCCTCAGTACAGGAGGGATGATGTAGAGGCCCCACTGCCAGCACCACAGCCTTGGGATCCAGACTGGGTAGCGGAGAGACCAGCAGGTGGGGGTGTGGATGATGCCGGGTGCACGGCAGCATACAGGGTCTGGTGGGCTGGACAGAGAGCGGCGAGGGTAGCACAGCCCGCACAGCCAGACTTGGCAGCGGTGACTGCAGAGAGAGATCAGCTCGGGGCAGTGCAAACTATTACAGGACAAATTGGCTGCACAGCACGAGATAGGGGTTTACTGAAGGCATAGCTTGAGCTCAGTGCGTATTGCAGGCGACTACCACCAAAGAAGACAAACACGGTAGTGCGAATGCAGTACAGAACGGCCGTACAGCAGCAAAGAAGAAGCCACGACCCCGAATACCACCACGGCCACGAGTGCGAGTGCAGCACGTGTAGCACCTCCACCAAAGCACCACACCACAGTGCAGTACGAGCTCGGGGATATTGGTGTTAGGTGCCAGGGGACCAGCCCCAGTTCCTTCAGTGGCGAGAGATCGTTATATGGAGGTTAGAGCAGAGGCCCGTTATTATCAGGATATTCTTGATAGTACCGAGTCGATTATCGAGCATATGCGCTCATGAGCGAGAGACCTCGCGCAGCCCGGAGATCTCGTGGGGGCAGCCATAGCCGCGCGTGTCCAGGGCAGGCAGAGAGGCGAGAGGCGCCACAGGACCAGCGGGAGAGGTGCGAGGCGGTGGGGAGAGCTGATAGATCCCCCACGTGGTTTTGTATAGGACACGAGCACCGATCTCGAGCACGAACCGGTTGTATTGATAGAGGCTGCGTGCCTACATTTATTCATTGTTTTGATTGATTTATTTATTATATACTGGCTCATGCGAGCCGAGTGCAGGTTGTACATTTGATACCGGCTGCGAGCCGAGTATATTTTTATATGAGAGACCGGCCCGAGCCGAGTCGAGATTTGTGGTAGGTATTGCGGCCTGCGTGCCGGCTTTGGTATATTATGTGATCACAGAGGCCCCGATGTAGGGCACATTGTATTGTTGAAAATTTGTATATATATATATAGATGATGTTTTGATCCACATGCTGTTTTTAAAATGTGTTGAAATATTTTGTTAATGGTTTGGTAATATATAGAATGTGTGATGAGTTTAATTGACATGTTGATAGATAGATGATGCTGATGTTTTTGTGCGTATATATGAATGACAGGTTATGTGATAAATTGGTGGTTTTGTGACAGTGTGATATATGTAACTGATGAGTTGGATCCAAATGATGTATAGATTGATAGTTTTTTTTTTTTTTTTTTTGATATTTGTAGTTGAGGTTGTGTATTGGTATAAATGATGTTGAATGAAAATGTAATGTTATATGTGGTGGATGAACAAAATGTGGTAAATTGTGTTGTTTATGCAGCAAAGAGGTGGCGCGACAAAAATTTAGATGAGAAATGAAGAAAAGAACCCTGTTTCAAAAAGGAGGGTGTGTAACCGGTATCGGTTAGGTAACCGATGTCGGTAGCTAACAGACCGATATCGGTCAAGCAACCGATACCGGTTATTTAGGTATGGGCTTTTCTAAAAATAAAAAAGCTAGGGTGGCAACTGAAGTTTTAATTTTAGAGCCATGCAAGAGGTTAAAAGCGCGAAACGCGACGCGTTTTGGACGATCGTGTGACAGTGTTTTGTATGAGAAATCTGAGTGATAAGGAGAGAAGAGACAAGAAAAGGGAATTGTGATCTGAGATTCAGAAGATAGCAAGGCAGGTTTGAAAAAAGGTGGTGATAATGGCAGGACGAGGAGAAACATCCAGCAGGCAGGGACAAGAGAGAAGACAAGGGCCACCGCAAGCTACTGCAACCCAAGAGGTAAACGTTTTGGTTGTGATTTGATTTCTGCATGGTTTTGTGAAGAAGATGGGGTAGAATAGGTGGGTAAATATGAGAAAGAAAACATGATAACAAGGGTTGCAGGTGAGGTAAGTGTTACCGGGTAGGCAATCAGGGGTTTCAGGTATGTTTATATGTATAAAAACGAAGAAACGAGCAAATTATTGTCGTAGGTGGTTGTTTTTAAGGAAGGTGTATAAAATTGATGTGGACATGGCGGTTAGGGATAACCGGTATCGGTTATGCAACCGATATCGGTTATGTATAACCGTACCTGCAAGTTCGGAGAAATTTCGAGAATGTTTGAAAAATACCCTAACGGGTTGAATGGTTGTTTGTTGTTTTGGTGTATGCGCAGCGAGACGAGTTGAGGATGAATGATAGTGTGCCGTAGCTGTTTGTCGCGAATCCGAATCGCGGATGTAACACCAAAATGGACATTGATAAATTGTTTGGGGTTAAGTGGAATCCGTTATTATTCACGAATCGCACGTAACCATGGTATGTTACAGTGCTGATTGAGAGATGGAATCCTCGAGACAAATACCTTCTATCCGCCAACAGAGATGACAAGAACATTGGAAGATGTGTTTGATTTTGAGACTCCCTATTACAGAGAGCCAAGATATCGCACTACCTAGCGCGCACGGGGAGCGAGAACATCGATTTGGTCCATACGCACGAGATTTGACACAAATGAGGTTTATCGTTTACATATGGGGTAATGTATGCAGCACACCCTGAGGAGACAAGGTTAGCAGTGATATTAATGATAGCAGTAGGGTATTATGCATTACCGAGGGCGGAAGGGGGAAAATTTCCAAAGGCATTGATGTGTGTTATCTGGGAGATGATAGAAAGGAACGTTACGTTTGCATGGGCACCTGCGTATTTGGCGGAGCTATACAGGGGTTTATGGGCTTGTAGGCGAAATCACAGGACAACGTTGGATTGCTCATACTTATTACACTGTTGGGCCTATGAGCACATTGTTTGTGTGCGACCAATAGGCCGATCTATACTGAGTAGAGAGACCGAGTACGAGGTTGGGATTCCGGCGATGGGTCCGAGCAACAAGAGGCAAGATCTCGGGCCGTGCCGGTGACATTGAGTATTACAGGCGGTGTATGGGAGAGAGTGACGATTGCGGATATCTCATTGGAGGCCTACGGAACTATATGTAACCGAGAACATAGCCGAGGAGTTGAGAGGTGTAGAGCGATTGAGGTGGATCGCGGGGCACGAGGCCGGTGAATATGAGAGGATGCCTATAGATCGCGTGCGGCGACAATTTGGATATGTGCGGGACATACCACAAAAGTTTATAGACCATATATGAGGATCGATGCTGAGGCAACATTCTCACCACCCCGGCCAACACCTCCGAAGGGCCTCGAGGAGATAGCAGACGATCGCGAGGTAATGGATGTAGAATGAATGCAGAGGCCTATAGATTATGGTGGGTAGCAGAATCTGCGAGGTGTACGCGAGCGCCCGACACAGATGGTGATCATCACAGCAGAGAGGATCGTCTGCAGCGTTTGGTTCAAAGCTCCAAACGCAGTGAATGAGACAAGAGGATTGTTAGTGGTCATGAGTCACGGGCGGCGAGACTAGAGGCTGGAGTTCTCCATGCGAGAGGGCGTATTCATATGTTACAGAGAGAGATTGGAAGATCGGTGGCGGTACAATAGCCGCGGTACCTTTGAGGACAGAGAGGCCCGGCGAGAGGGGTCGACGATCACGATCATCACCTAGTTCGGGATGAGTTGTGATGGTCTGAGTATATGTTAGCGAGGTATAAGAATAAGGATGCCGACCTGCGTGTCGATGATAGAGAAGATGTATTTGTTTAACATCTAAATAAAACTGAATATGTATGTTGATTTGAGTTATGATAATAATAAGATTGTCGGTGTTTTGATTTTCGGTGTTTCGAAAAAAGGATAAAGAGAAATGTGAAAAATAAAAATACACAAAAATATTCATATTCACCATACAAGATAGGTTATGGTAGGGGATGGTCGAGCTAACCTTGGGAGACCCCATGTCTCCGAAGTGCTGCCTACATAGCCCATTGCACAAAGCAAGGAAGGGCCTCAGACCGATGTAGTTCTCCCTTAGGATCAGGGAGGGGTGAATTTAGGCAATTTGGTATGGTTTAGGCAATTTGTCGTTTGGTAAAAATTTGATGTTGGTAGGGTAATGTTGTTGGTGCTGATAGGATAATGTTGTTGGTGTAGGTAGGATAATATTGTTGGTGTAGGTATAGGTAAAGCAAAGGTTAGCATACCCAAGTAGTAGGGAATAGTGTCCTGATGAAGATCAACACACAATTCTAGATGCGAGGCAAAGCGGAAAGAGTGCTCCGTAGGCGAAAAGAGCTAAACAAACCACACAACGTAGAACGAGCCTGAAGCCCTAAGTGCCGTGTATAGACGAGAAGTCCATAGTTGAAAAGAGTTGTATGATCACAATATATCAGGTGTACGTGACGTCCCTTGAGTTGAACAAATGGTGAGGTGATGTGGATGATATAGCTGAGGTACAAAGAACTTGTTACAACGAAAGAGAACCTACCCTAAATAGACAAGTCCATGACCCAAAGAGTTCTTTTGAAGGAGGCTTGTATTTTATTAAATGTAGACTGATCGATGCGGGAAGTCTATAAGGGATATTGATTGTATTATTCTTGAGGTCTTCACGAAGCTGATCAATGCGAGAAGCTTCGGATAAAGGCTGACTGTGTATAGCTGTCCTTCGGGGGAGCAGTCTATTTATAGTAGCAGAGATGATTTTAGTGCATAGTCCCTTCAGGGAGCATCTATTTATTTATAAGAGCAATAGTTTGGCATATAGCTGTCCTTCGAGGGAGCAGTCTATATTTAATTTTAGATAACTAGATGTTCTTTTGGCGTGAAGCATCTAGTTTAGTAGGAAGTTTGACTCAAGAAAATCCCATAAGAATACGGCTTATTTTAATACTTTAAAGTCATGGACTAGACTAAAAAAGGGGAAGGCATTATCAAGGGGAGGTGCGAAGTGATTTTGATTTTATTCGGAGATATAGAAAACAAAGTGTATGTAGCGGTAAATGAGCTCAAGGGACGAGCAGTAGGTAGATAAGGAGTGATGTAACACTAGATTCAACAGTAGAATGGTCGAAGATGCAAGGCATTAAGGGGTTCAGGCTCAGGTTTACCATTAAGCGAAGCTAAACGATAAGTGCCTGATCCATAGGTGTGAGTGATTATATAAGGCCCAATCCAATTGGGAGCAAATTTTCCACGTTTGCTCTTTTCTAGTTTGGTTACATGTTGATTCTCTTTGAGGACAAGATCACCAACCTTAAAGGTACGCTCATGAAGTCGCTTATCATAAGCACGCTTGATGCGTTGTTGATAGATTTGGAGGTGATCGAGAGCTGTAAGACGTCGTTCGTCAAGAAGCTCTAATTGGGCTAACCGCTCTTGGCGGAAATCATCGTTGGTGAGAATATCTTGAAGAGATATTCTAAGGGAGGGTATTTGTATTTCGAGAGGCAAAACAGCCTCGGTACCATATACCAATGAAAAAGGTGTGGCATTAGTGGAAGTACGAATGCTAGTACGATAAGCCCAAAGGGCAAAGGGAATGTGATCGTGCCAATTTCTTCCAGATTCATTGACGACTTTCATGAGGATTTTGGTTAGAGTTTTATTAGAAGATTCAGCCTGACCATTGGCCTGCGGATAGTAAGGCGATGAGAAACTAAGTTTGATACCAAAGTTGTCACAAAGGTTTTGTAACAACTTGTTTTTGAAAGATTTACCATTATCTGTTATTAGGCGATGAGGAATACCAAAACGACAGATAATGTGATGGTTAATGAATTCGACAATTTTTTCTTTTTTGATTGAAATGAGTGGAACGGCCTCCACCCATTTTGTGTAATATTCGGTCGCTGTGATTATCCAACGGTGACGTTGTGAAGAGGTCGGGTGAATCTCACCAATAAGGTCTAAACCCCATTGTGAGAAAGGCCAAAGATCACGAGCGACTTGTAGCGGGTGGCTAGGAGTATGTTGAAGATTGGCATGTTGTTGACACATGACACAGCGCTTAACATATTCGTAGCAGTCGTTATTGAGAGAAGGCCAATAATAACCTAGGCGAAGGATTCGTTTAGCCACGGCAAGGCCGCTAAAATGTCCACCACAAATACCGTCATGGACCTGTTGGATGGTATGAGTGGCCTCCATGCCAGTTAGACAGCGAAGGAGGATACCATCAAAGCCACGTTTATAGAGGAGTCCCCCCATGACAACATAACGCGAAACACTTTTAAGAAAAGCACGTTTTCCGTTACTAGTAAGATCAGGTGGGAGGACAGAGATTGTAAGGTAGTCATGAAATTGGTGGTACCAGGTATCCTGTGAATTAGTAGATACAGTATTTATCATACAAACTACCGGGGTTGAATAGGATGGGGCAAAAAGTTGTTGGACCACGACGAATAATTCAGAGTCAGTTGGCGCGGCGGGAATTTGCGAGGCTAAGCAAGCCATAGTATCCGCAAATTTGTTAGTGGAGCGGGGAATGGTTTGTATAGAATAGTGGGTAAATAAAGCTAGAAGTGAATCCACATGGTGTTTGTACTTCTGAAGTTCCTCGTTTTTACATTGGTAGATGCCCGTAACTTGATTGACTACCAATTGAGAGTCGCCAAAAATGTTGATGGATTTGATACCTAAGTGTAACGCAACTTGGAGACCTAGAACAAGGGCCTCGTATTCCGCTGTATTATTAGTGCAAGGGAAATCAAGTCGGAATGAAAGAGGCATAGGTTCAGCGTCAAGAGGGATGAGAACAATGCCGGCTCCTCCGCCGCGCTGGCACTTAGATCCATCGAAGAAGAGGGTCATTTGATACGACACTTCTCCGAGCGAAAGAGTGGCGATGAGTTCGTCGGGGAAGGTAAAATTGGTAAATTGTTCCCCAGGTAGAGGGGCCTCCGCAAGTTGATCTGCAAGAGTTTGTCCTTTGATTGATTTCTGTTGTATAAACTCAAGGTCGAGGTCGGCGAGGAGCATGAGCCATCGAGCGATGCGTTGGTTTAGGTGTGGTTTGGCGTACATATAATGAATGGGGTCTGTGTTGGTGATGACGAAAGTTTTGTGATTCAGGAGGTAATGTCGGAGTTTGGTGGCGACGAATGATAGGGCCAGGCACAATTTTTCTACATGTGTATACCTAGTCTCGTAATCCACGAGGGTACGACTTATATAGTAAACGGCCTGCTCTCGGCGTGCCGGGTCTCGATGGGCGAGCATAGCTCTATAGCATAGTGGTGGCGGAAAGATAAAGGTAGAAAGGACGGTCGTCCTGGGGTGGGATAAGCACAGGTGGCTGCAAGAGATATGTTTTGAGAGCTTCGAAGGCTTGATGACACTCCTCACTCCATTGAAAGGCAACGTCCTTTTTTAGAAGGTGATGAAAAGGGTGACATCGGTCCGAGAGTTGGGAAATGAAACGCCGGATGGATTGAAGTTTACCCTGCAAACTACGCAATTGTTTAAGGTTTTTGGGTGGGGGCATTTCTAGGATAGCTTTTACTTTAGATGGATCGACCTCAATGCCACGTAAAGAGACGATAAAGCCCAGAAGTTTCCCCGAAAGGACACCAAAGACACATTTCTTTGGTTGAAGACGGACAGAATATTGTAACAGGCGATCAAAAATAATGGTTAAAACATCGAGATGTTCACTGCGATGTTTAGACTTGCCAAGAAGATCATCAACGTAATCTTCGAGGATAGTGTGCATAATGTCATGGAAAATGTAGGTCATAGCCCGCTGATAGGTCGCACCAGCATTCTTAAGGCCAAACGGCATTACACGGTAACAGAAAGTTCCCCAAGGAGTTATGAAGGCAGTTTTGTGTTGATCGGCAGGGGCAACCAAAATTTGGTTGTAACCTGAAAAGCCATCCATGAGAGAAAGCATTTCATGACCCGCAGTGAGATCAACAAGTTGATCAATACTTGGGAGGGGGAAGTCATCCTTAGGGCAAGCGAGGTTAAGATCCCGGAAATCTGTGCATATCCGAAGTCCCCCCGTCGCTTTCGTGACAGGTACGATGTTAGAAATCCATTGAGGATAGTCAATAGGCAGAATGAAGGAAACAGAAAGGAGTCGTTGGAGCTCCTCTTTGACCAAGAGAGCAATGCGTGGATGCATTTTTCTCAATTTCTGCTTGACTGGTTTGGAATCGGGGTTTAGAGTGATGTTATGGACGGCAATGGTAGGATCAATTCCTGGCATGTCAGCGTAAGACCATGCGAAAGCTTGGTTGCGAGCACGGAGAAAGGTGGTAAAGGCGGCTCGTTCTGATGTGTCAAGTGATTGTCCGATCTTCACTATGTGAGGATCTTCCTCCGTGTGGATGTTGATTTCTATAGTAGATTCGTTCAGCATGGTTTGAGTTTCAGATGGTAAGGCACGTTGAATATAAGAATCATCCGCGCCTAGGTAAGTGAGGATGGAGTCGTCATCCTGGCATTCAACAACATTAATCAAAGGCGAATCCTCTTCGATCATGTCTGGATACAGAAGGGGAAGAGAAGATGGGTCCTCATTATCGCGTTGATAAGTGAGAGGACCTATGAAGATAGCATTTATGAAAAAAAAAAGTTAGGAGGGATAGATTCAGGGTCCATCGATTCTGTGGGAGATGATGGCAAAGTGGGTGATGATGGTTCGGTAGGGGCGACGTCCTCTTCTTCCAGGATACAGCTGACAGGAGGTGTCTCCTGCGTAGGTGTTTCGGAAAAACCAAGACCACTGCGATCATTATGTTTGCGTGTGGTGATGGGGATGAGAGTATGTCGGCCTTGTTCGTAAAGGCCAAAACCAAAGCCTTTCCACGCACAGCGAGTCAAGAAGGTGAGGGCGAAACGACGATTTGTCAAGTATTGAAAATCGGATTGGAAGGGAACCACACCAAGAGGAGGTTCAGGGGTAATGGAGGATGCGTCAACACCCCCATATGTTAGGTTAGTGCGACAATGGGGTGGTCCGTAAGAGATTATCTCCCCCACGCGACGGTCGTAGGCGGGGTGTGCATGTAATTGTCCGTACTCCTGCGGGGTAGGGAAAGAACTAACGTTATATAGGCGATACTCCCCCAGCGTAAGGCGATGAAAAACGTCTACTAAGGGGTCGGAGGTTGGGATGTTAGCTGCGGGAAGAGAAGTGGTTTGTGCGACGGTGGTTTCATCAGTTGTAGGTGCAGTTGAGGTGGACGGTTGAGGTATATTGGAAGAGGATGGTTGGGTTGAATGTATGGGTGTCTTAATTGGTATAAGCACATCGTTTGGGCGGTATAACATATTGCAAGTTTTGAAGGGGGGAGGATCAGCTTTTACAGTGTAGGACTTCCCCTCGTACTCAAATTTTATACATCGATGTAATGTTGAGGGAACGCATCCCATGGCCCGGATCCAAGGACGACCTAGCAATATATTATATTGGAACTCTCCTTCAAGGACATAGAAGAGTTCGGGCAAAGTACGTGGGCCTACGCGAATGTTGAGGATCACGGTGCCTAAGGTAGAAGTAATAGCATCATTGAATGACCGCAACATGATGGGGTTGGCACACATGCAACTAGAAGGGATGTTCATTTGTTGGAAGGCTTTTGAAGAGATGATGTTTAGGCTAGCGCCCCCGTCAATCATAACCCGACGTACTCGAATGTCTCGGACGTAAGCGGAAATGAAAAGGGCGAGGTCGGGTCTTCTCGTACCAAAGTCGATAATTTCATCTTCCGAGAAACTAACCGCGGCTTGTTGTTTTGAGACGCAGTGTGGTGGGGAGATGGATTGTTTGGTGAGAGAGGCAACGTGATTGGGTGTTAGAATGGAGGTAACAGTGGGGTTTCGTTGGGTAAAACCTCTATCCTCAAGGATCTCAACGAGAGCTTGTCGATGAGATTCGAGGTCCGAATGAGATCATATAGTGTCATTTTTACGGGCGATTGATGAAGCTGTTTGATCATGGTTCGGTGGGCAACTCCATTAGAGACGGGATAGGCGGGTCCACGAATAACCACTTTAGGTGGTGGTGTAATCGGGGTGGTTGAAGGAGAAAGAGATGCCGCAGGTGTGTTTTCTTTCGCTTTCCCATTGTTTTTCTGTCCTCGAGTAGCGACACTAATCATATTAATCTCGTAGACCTGAGATGAAGAAGATGGTTGGGATAATTCATGGTCTTCAAGAGGTGGGGTTGTAATAATGATCGATCTTGGTGAGGCGGGGACAGATGGTATAGTAGAGGGAATTGACGCTAGAGGTCTCTCCCTGCGTAAGTTGTTTTTCTTAATCTTTCGATCCGGAAGAGGTGACTGGCGAAGGATGGTTTTTAGAGCTTTGCATCCTTCTACATCATGTCCAGGTGTGCGGTGATAGGCGCAGATTTTAGACTCATCATAATCCACAGGTCGGGGCTTAGACGGGTCATAAGGTCGAAGTGGGGGTAGAGAGATGGTCGCATTCTCCACCAACATAGCAAGGATTTTGGCGTAGGATCCTTTGAGTGGGTCAAAATCAGAAGAAGATGAGGGTATTGATTGTGTGGGTTGTGGTAATGTTTGGGCGTGTTTAGTTCGTATGGGTGGTGGTTTAGTCGAGGGGTGCTGACACATGTTTTTCACTAAACGTGGTTTCTTGGACACAGAAGTTACGTTCAGCTGGTTAGATGATGAGGCTACAGATGGCATGGTAGCGGGAAACAACCACGGAGAAAGGGGAGTGACAGAAAATAAATCCCTTGATGATGGGATTGGTTTAGGGTTGATAGGTGGACCGGATATGCGGGGTAACGATGTTGTGATACCCTTTGATCTCTGTATAGGTGTAAAAGGCGTAGGTCGTTTTGCAGAAAACAAAGGAGGTATGATATATTGATGTAAGGTGGAGGGATGAGGTCCCAATATGGAAGGTGGGTGTGAAGATGAGGGTTTTGATAGAGGCCCGGATTGCGTTTCTCTCTAGGTGGCGGGCGGGTTTATTTTGGGATAAATCGAGTCGCTTAGGCGGGTGTGTCGACCCAGGCATTGGTGAGGTCCCAAGCGTAGGGAAGATCTGGTTAAGTTGATAGAAGTGGACGGGGAATTTGGTAGAGGTGAGGGGGGTGAAGGCGAGAACAGGGGCATTTTAAGCTTCTGTAAGCACTTCGGGTAGATGGTGGAGACATCGGGATCAGTCATTTGCATTTGAGTAGAAACAGGAGTACTCAAACGTTCCCATAGGGCCTGTCTATCTTCTGTGGAATGACAGTCTCCAGGTGTAATTTGTAATTTTGGTACAGAGGAAAAGTGAGTTGTAATTCCAATCCATTGCGGGTGTGACACAGGAGGCGGATGAGGCACTGTATCAGTAGATGCTAAGAGGTCGACGGGTTGTTGAAAAGATTTAGGTGATGAGGGACTAATAGGCAGAAGGGCATGTTGGAGGGGGTCTGTCATGGCTAAAGAATTTAATGATGTCGGTGCGAGAGATTTCTCATCTAAGGATGTCAAAGGGTGGTGTACCTTCTTCTTGTGCGGCAAGAGTGGTAGAAGGAGACGTCTGGGAAATGGATAGATTAGACAACATCCGCTCGCAGTCTTGTAGGGATGTGGTGTAAGAAGACTCATTAATGGGAAGGGAAGCTCAGGCGATTAACTCTTCTATGGGTAAAGGAATGATTTCGCTTTGGCTTGATGGTGGTAAAGGAGGTTCGGGCTCTGTGTTAGTGAAGAGGCTTGATTCAAAATTTTCTCGATAGAGGTTTTGGTAGGTATCGAATCTTTGCATGGATCTCATGAACACTCTCCTCGGCTAAGATATCTTGGTTTTACGTTCTTTGCTTTGGACGAGTGATTCGAATGGCTTGTTGAAAATTTTCAGATTTCGGTTAGCGGGGGCGTTAGGATTATCGAGTGTTATATCCCCCGCATCAACCATTTCTGCGCACTATGTTTTTCAACATCTTGCGCTTTTCATGACTATGTCCTTTACGCGGTGAAAGTTACAAAAGTCATTTTCTTTGTACAGAAGGTATTGCGCGGGTGGAGTCAAACCCAGTGAGGTTTAACAGGGGCAAGGTGATAGCCCCACTTTGAGCAATTTCTCTAGGATGATGCCATAAGTTTCTCCCAAGGGAGTGTAATTGGTGGGCTCAGCTTTGTATTTATAGGTGGTTTTTGGTGGAGTATTGGACGGTGGTTGGGATTTGACCATCACCGCGTGGACAGCTCCTTTTGATTTAGAAGAGGTTGACGCGTGAGGAGTGGTGGTATTTGGTTTATTGGTAGAATCAGGAGTTCGGAAAGTGGAGTTCTTGTTGCGCAACCGCAATTTCTCTTCCTCTAAGGCTCGAATTTCTAATTTTCGAGCCATAGTAAAGGCCTCGTCGAATGTACGGAAAGTTTGAATTTGGAGGGTAGGGGAGATGTGCTTAGCGCATGCCCGCGTAAAGAGTTCGATAAGTTCGGTTTGAGGCAAGGCATACGTAAGTTGGTTGATAAGGCCCCGCCATCGTCCAACGAAATCTGCGATAGATTCGTCTTCGAATTGTCGGATGGCATAGAGGTCAGTGATAGATACTTTCTTGGCAATGTTAATGGAGAAATGATCCAAGAAAGATTGGGCTAGTTGGTTAAAAGAAAAGATTGAGTGCTGGGTTAAAGCACTGTACCACTCAAGCGAGTCCGATAAGGACATGGGAAAGGTGCGGAGTAACAAGGCATCATCATGGGCAATCAAATAACAAGCATGTCTAAATGATCGCAAGTGTTGTTGAGGATCCTCTTTACTGTTAAAACGAGTAAACTTTGGCAACTCCCATTGAGGAGGATATGAATGAAGGGGGACAGAAGGGTGAATGGGCTCCCGACAAACTTGCTCGTATGTCAAGCAGCCACGACTTCCTGAAACGGAAGCCTCCAGGTTTTGCATTTTGTCCATCATTTGCTTGATGAAATCTGTGGTTGGATGAGGTGATGGTGCCACAGAATAGGGATGTCCCATATAAGGTGTTGAGGTTACTGGATACGTGTATGGGAATGAAAAGGTAGGCGGAGCTTGAGAAGGAAAGCTCGTTTGAATAGGTGGCAGAGAGTAAGTCATGAATGGAGTGGTCTGAAAGAGAGACGAGATAGGGGCAGTTGGTGGTGGCGATACGTGGGGTCCAAGATTAACAAAAGGAAAGCTAATCGGGGTCGTATGAACCTCTGCCATGTCCGGATTGGGAGACGGGCTAGCGATGCAGGAAGTAAGGTATTGTTATCAGGAGGAGTAGGAGCTAAATGAGCAGCTATACTAATAGGCATGCCCATAAGGAGCTGACCATCAGGCGCACGGTCAGGGGTATGAGACAAATAGTATTGTACAGCGCTGGGATTAGCATCCAGAAATTTGGCAAAGTCCTTGTCTCCTACAGGAATTTGGGGGATCTCACTGGTGTCCGTAGGGTTTCCTATAGAATGTGAAGGGGGTGATTCAGGCAAAGAAACAGAGCAAGCGTGTGAAACCATGGCGGCGGCTTGCTTCCGAGTGATGACAACCATAGACCAGAACACACAGGAAAGTTTCAATCTATCAAGGACAAAAACAACCTTAGAATGGTGAATTTGGCAAGTTGCTGGTTCGTCAGGGGCTGAGAGAGACAGTAACCGATATCGGTTTTGTAACCGGTGTCGGTCACAGGGAAAACGACGTCGGTCCCTTAACCGATGCCGGTGTCAAAAATCTAGAATAAGAAGATACAAAGGGGTTGCTAATTTGATTTTTAGCAACGTTGAGTAATTTAACAACTTATTGATCACAGAAGACAAAGTATGACAGAGAAAACAGGATTTGAAAACAAGCAAGAGGCACACGCAAATGCAGAGATTAACCTTAGGGTTAATTTTAATTATTGAGGGCTTATGCCTTTAGACGTAGAATGATGCCAGAATCCTAAACAACAAGACTTAGGGGAAATATCAAGTTTGTTTTGGCTTATAAGGTTACCTCAATCGGGCGGAGGAATACCGCGGAAAAGGGGGGATGTTTGAGATGTTGTGTTAATTGTGAAGTGATTCAGTATATGTTGTGCAGTGAAACTAAGGTTAATTTCCTGTCAATACCGTGGATATCACCCCCACGTGTACGACCTGTTACTTAATCTATGTTCACTAGAATTGAAAAACAACAGGCAGGAATGTAATGCATGTGTTTTAAAACCCAAATCGAAAGTGATATTCGATGAAGCAAAAGAGATGACTTTTACTAATGCAAGATGCAAAAACAAAGCAAGTTCTTTTACCAGAATAATAAAATACCCTGTGAATATCTCTTAGAAGAAGAAAACAGCAAGTATGCTCCCTATAATAAAAGCAAGCAAGAAATAAAGAAAAACCCAAAATGGGTCCCACCAAGGCCAAAAATGTTTCACTCGGAAATGCTTCGCCCTTATAGAAACAGATAAGGTTAGGGTTAGGAGGAATACCTGTAGAATGTCGAGATGATGTGCGCGTACCGTAGAGAAAGATCAAGCTGACTGCGAAGAACTCCTTTTTGTCTTGGAAGGACTACCTGCAAATAAGAACACAAGACCACAAGATTTTGATTAGATAATAAATGAGGAACTGCCTGGGCCTGTGAAGTATGAAACTTCCTTTCGAAGGTGGTCAGTTCCCCTGCTAATATGAATTAACACAAAATACTGTAGAGTACTAATTAAATTGTTTCGTTAAACTGGGTAGGGAAAAGGCTGTTTTTCTTGGTTTTGATCAAAGGAACCGATGCCGGTTGTCTATAACCGATGGCGGTCACTGATAACCGATACCGGTTGGTTCTAGGATCTTCTGGGCTGGTTGTGGTGTTTGTAATGGCTGGTTTTTGGATAGTATTGAGAAATGGGATGGTTAGAAGCTAAGGAATGATGGTTAGAGGCAATGGTACGTTAGATAATGGGTTCAGGAACGGATTTGGGAGATTACAATTCCAAAAGCACAAGAAATGTTATAATGGAGGACATGCAAGATATAACTTACTTTTTTTTTTTGATGAAGGTGCAAGTTGATCTCCTTTGCTGCCAACTCTTCTGGTTTCTTTACTCGTCTCTGCTTGGTCAAGTGAAGTTCTGGACTCTGCTGATCGCTTTGGACTCTCCTCCGATTAGAAATCCTTCGACTGATCTCCCAAAAATCAAATTCCGATCCGTTGTTTTGGTTTGGGAAGCCCATTTACAGGGAACCGATGGCGGTTGCGTAACCGACGGCGGTCGAGTAGGAACCGGCATCGGTTAGGAAAAAGTAGGCTATTTTTAGTAAAATAGCCCACCTTCCCTGTTTTTCTCCCGAGAGATCAGTTGCGGGCTTGGTCAAGTGGCTAGAATGTCGGCTTTGGGTGCGAGTAAGGAGGCATTAGTTATGGATGTGAGTCTAGACCAAGTCATGGGTCCTAATTAGGTTAGTTTTAGGGTTAGGGCTAGGTCATGATGAAGTGGCAAAGTGAGGTGGTAGGTAAGGTGGTGTAGATTTATCAATTACAAGGCAATTAATAAATACTTGTGTAAGGTTTAGGTAATGCGGTTAGGTTGCGAAATGAGATGCGGGTCACAAGGGGTCGTAAGACACAATTTTGGTGTCTACACCCATCAAGTACTAGGAGGATCATGCTCGGATTTAAAGATTCTTCACTCGAGTGATAAGGAATAAGGTTCCACTCAACACTACCATTAGAATCGGAAGACTCCAAAGCATGAGGTTCAGGAGGCACATGAGGATCCATAGGGGAGGAGTATGCTCAACAACATCATCATCCGAAGAGTTAGATTCAAAATTATAAATCATAAGAACCTCATAAGGTAGAGAAGTAGAAGTCAAAGAAGACTCATCGAATTTCACACTTCTCTCGATATAAATCTCATGAGTAGTAGGATTCAATAATCAATATCCCTTCATGCCATGAGGATACCCTACAAAGATACAATGTTTAGATTTTGGTTCCAAATCCACGTGTTTCTTCTTGGGAATCTGGGCCATAGCCTCGAATCCAAAGATCGAAAGTGCTCAACATCAGGCTTGCATCCAAACCAGGCTTCAAAGGGTGTCATCCCTCTTACTACTTTGTGTGGAACACGATTTTGAATGTAACAAGCACAATTCATTTCTTTGACCCAATACTGTGGAGGAAGGGACTTTGAGTGAACCATACAAGTGGTCATCTCCTTAAGCATTCAATTATTTCTTTCCACAACTCCATTTTTGAAGGGATGTAAGAAATTGTACACTACAAAGCAATCCCTTCGAAGTAAAAAAATCCTTGAACATATTCCTCACATACTCACCTCCATTTTCATTTCATAGAACCTTCATAGACCATTCCCCTTGTTTCTCAGCAAGAGCCTTAAAGTCCTAAAAATGTTCGAAGACTTCAAACTTAAGCTTAAGAAAATATACCCAAGTATATCATGAAAATTCATCAATGAAGGTAAGTATATAAAGATCTCTAGTAAATGAAGGAGATGGAAACAGGCCAGAGATGTCACTATGAACAATATCCAAATGATGAGTAGTTGGCTAGATTTTATGCATAGCTAAAACCTAGGCATTCATGAGATAAATCTCCCTCATTTACTAGCGAGAGTCCCGTGTAAGATTTATGTCAATTATGTTTTCTAATATCTATCTATGGGTTTTACTTTAACTTGAAGCTCATGAACCATAGCTAAGCAATTATGCAACAAGTAAGCAATTGTAAAGAAATATTTACAGAAGGGGGAATAGTTGAATATAGAAAGAAGAAGAAGAAGATGTGTAATCCAACCAATAGTTTACAGAGTTGGTCTCATACACATAGATAAAACAAATAGATCTCACAATACAAAATCAAAGGAAAGGAAAGCTTCTAATTTAAAACTTAGATAATGCAAAGTTTATCTAAAGATCTACACATAAGTAAGAAGCCAATGCACCATTAACACAAAGTTCTCTCGAAAGTCTTCCTTTGTTCAATTCCGCAGACTTTTCGTAAAATATATCAAGGGTTTCAAAGACAAATTCTGGAACTCAAGAATACTGATTACAAATTTTGATCCTCTAACCCATAGGTTCTTCTTCTATTTATAGTGTATATAAGGAAATTACAAATAGGAAAGCAATAACTGGACTGACACATGTGGAAGCTATAAAGAAAAAACAAGCTGAAATATTTCCTTAAAGTTTATCTCTACATGACATGCATCTAAGAACTAAATCAAAGCTTTGCATATGTCTGCCACCTATTCTCAATTAAGGACCTTTTCAAATAACTAAAAGTAATGGCTTTTAACCAATTACTTTAGTTTTACAATTTTTCCGAGAAAATAAGAATAAGAGAGAGAAGGGAAGAAGAAAGAAAATATGTCGGCCATCATACCCTATGCTTTTTCTTTATTTTGAAACATGATATACCATTCAAACATGTGACTTAGTAAATTCCCATCTATTTTAACAACCACTTCTTTCTCAGTCTTAAATCGTAACAATCCTCTGGACAAAACAACAATTTTAGTCTTTACCTTCTCTAAACCAGGCCCATACCCCTCAATATCTACATGAAGCTTTATGAGTCTACCAATTGAATCTAACATGAAAGGAATGACAAATTCATCAATATTCTTCTGCACAACTAGAATAAATTCCTCACAGAAAATGAAAATTCATCTTGAATGTTCTCTGGCTACTTCCCCATATCATTTTCCAGCAACTACATCCTTTTCAGCATAAGCTTGAGGATCTCCATGTGGAAGGAAACTACTATCTCTAACTGCTTACCATTTTCTACCAATCCATCAGGTATAATTTTCTCTGCAATTAGCACATCCTTTGAAAATGAATGTATCTTAGCTAAGGTATCCAGATGACTTTCAACAACTATGTTCTCATCTTCTATCCTTGTCGTTAGCTCCTTTAGCTGAGATAATGTCATGTGCATATCCTCAAAGCTAGCTAGTATTCCCTCAAACCGATCTCAAGCTTGGTGAATAATTTTCTCTTTCCATTGAGCAATAGCTTTGACTCCGGCTCCTTGCTTCTTCAATCTCTTCAACCAAATGAATTCATACATGTTCCTACACTAACACAGATGAAAAGAGGGTTTACCAACCTTAATGATGATATCACATAACTAGGAAATTTGCATCTGAATCTTATCTTTTTCTTCCTTCTCCTTGTAAAGCTTAAGGAATAAAGCGTCTATCAGTGTCCATGTATCTTGCTTTAATCCTTTCATGGTGATTTCCCCAATGGTACCTTAGTCACTGATATTTCTGTATTAGTTATCTCTCCCTTCTATTTCCCTTTAGCTGGAACTGATAATTCAACAAAATTCTACCATGATTCTTCAATAATACACCTTGAAGTTATTTTAACAACTTTAGACCTTTTTCCTCTACCTTCCAATCTCATAAGCAGCTACAAGTCTTCCTCTTCCAAGTTGATTTCTTCTCTATCCTATGAAATTGACTATAGAGCCAACCAAGATGATAAATTTCTCTTTTGGGAATGTGAAGTTCTCGAATGTACCACCATCTCATGCTCCGACTCTGCTGCATCCGAATTCACCATAGTGTTATGGCTTCCCTCTTCTGAATTGTCCAAAGACAATGCTCTCTTGAACTCTGCCATTTGTGCTTTCAACTTCTCCACAAGGGGAGGTGAAGATCTGGGTGGCTAAGGAACAAATACGAATGATGTTGGATTCAACGGTGGAATAATAACATCCATTTGAGGTCCTGGAGCTGCGGAAGTGTTGTGAGTTGATGCTTTAGAGTTGATTCGTATAAAAGTGGCACTAGTATAATGGATGTAGGCTTGCCTTTTCTACATGATAATTCTTGTACACTTTGAGATTCTCCTCGGCCTTCTTCTACTCTCACCTTCATGATTTCTTTTTTGAATCCCATGTAATGAAATTCCTTGTGATTTGGTTCATCAAAGTCCCATCCATGCAATACCCCTTTGTCAACAACCAATTTGAAGTGTTAACCAGAACTACGGAAGACCTTTCTTCAATTGTCTGACAATCACCTACACTTTCCTAAAGAACAACTCTATCTCCTCCCATTTGATGGTATGTGTCAAGTACCACATTCCCATCATCTGCAAGATTTGCGGAGTATCTACGATATACCATAGTTGGAAACTTGTCATGGCGATAACCTACTAAGATCTCCCTTTCGACTTCATATTTTCTTCCTCGACTTCATCCAAAAGTATTCAAGTGAAGGAACATGTGAGTATTCTTGGGAGACCATCCTCTTTGCTATCCCATATGGGTCAAAGTTCATCTGTGCTAGGAAGAACTCATGCTCATACCCAACAAACATTTCTTCAATTCCTTTGGCTTTGTGGATGCTCTGGCAACTATAATGACCCACTTTGACTGAAAGCTACTTGTAGACTTGTGCCATTTTGACTGTAAGTCATGCAACTCCTGAGTCTTGCAAAACTCTCCATGATGACCCACTTATCACTCGGGTATCTTGGAAACTTAACTGGTTCTCCTGAGAAACCACTCACCCTGAGATATGTGAAGTTTGCAAACTGGATGAAGATACAACCATGTTGGGAGACAAATTACCGTGGCTCTTTGCTCACTCTGCTGGTCTTCAGATCACTATTTAACTTACAAATGAATCCGTAGAAAAATCAATCGTTAAACTACCTGAAATATTTGAAGCATTCAGAACTTTCAACTATGGGAAACACTCATAAATAAGATTTTGTGATAGTATACCCCGTCTATCCAAATTTGGAAAATATCCCCTGAGAAGTTGCTGCATATACAAGGTATGAAGTCATTTTGAAGTTGAATGTTCACCTCACACTTCAAATTTTCTCATTGATGTTGTCACTAATGATCTTCACCCAATTAATCATTGAATCAACTCTGTTGATCTCAATCGCTCTCCAAAGGCGTACATCCATGAGCGGAAGTTATTGGTATTGACTTCCCCATTTATCTTGCAAAGTAATTTGGTGATATCATCAACTTCCTACACAAGATTGGATCATAGAAGAGTCCTCAAAATTTTTGATGGTGATCTGGGATTCTTCATGTATTTGTTGTTCATTATACCCATGCAATCTGCTTTATGCTTTTCCCATCTATTACCAAATCCTACATGCTAATTGCAATCACCACCGGCCGTATCGAAAGCTTAAGGAAATAATTAATAAATTATGCATCCAACCTGATTATTTTCTTCCCTACATCATCTCGGATTGTCCTAGAAATAGGATGATAATACCTTGCACGATCCAAAACAAACTCGGTCAATTGAGTGTGGATCGGAAATGCTGAAGTTTGAGTAATCCCACTACTTTTATTGCTGCATAAGGGATGATCTTCTGAGGCTTTGGATCCGTCAATCAAATCGAGTGATAGGTTGAGGTCCCATGTCTGTATCATTGATTTCAGTAAGCTTGGAAGTCATGCCTAATTATGCTAACCCTTATCTTTCATCATGCTTCATCATGCCTGGAATAAGCTTTGTCTGAGCTCTTTTTCTTTTATTTTTGCTAGAATCCCTTGTAATTGGATCAATTTGTGTAGATCCTGCAATTTCTTTTGATTTAGAAGATATATTCAATGTATTTGGCATTGATTTTGACTTCTTTTCACCAATATGAGCACCTGTGATGAATACCTATGATTGATTTAGACAAATATGGAGTCCATGGCATGAATACTCAATTTTTATCACCAAAATATGCTTATAAAGTCTGCTGCCCTAAAATTTGAGACTTGGCTTGCATGATAAGAAAACAAAAATATTATTTAATTCACTTGGGCACTTATACCAACATGCAGATGCTTGGAATAATAAAAATAAAGCTTCTCTAACCCTAGGCGCCAAAACTAGAAGCTTCCCGACAATGGAAAATATTTTTAATGCAAAACACTCCTCCTTTTGGCACCAAAATCCTTCAGGAAGCAAGCTCCATCAAAAAGAATTAATTATTTCTTCCTTATGACGTCTCATGCTTATAAAGCCAACTGCATGCTATTTTTAATAATTGCTTCCTCCTATTTTTGGCAATTATTAATAATAAGCCATGTTCTTTCTCTCAATTTGGGTGCCCAAGTTTGCATGCTTCTGCTTGTTTTTTTATGAAATTCTTTTATTTATTTTTAGCATGCATCTTTGTCTTCTCTTTAGCTCATCAAGTTGCTTTGACTTTCCTTCTATTTATGGTGCCAAACTTAGCTAGGAATAACAATAATAAATATCATTTAATGCATGTAATTATGCCAAGGTGGGTCGCACTTTTTGGCTAGAGGGTGTGCTAAAAATAAGAAGTCAAAGTAATGGGAATTTTTACCTTGTCAGAAAGCTCCAAAAATCTCATCCTTCACTTAAGTGGTTTTTCTTTAGTGATGGGAAAAAACAACCTGCTAGGCAGGCATAAAATTCCCACCTTCCTACCACTACCAAAATTCCCACTAGAACTTAAATTCTTCCTTCCAAAAAGTGTGACTTGCATGAAATAGAGCTTCTTTCTCAAAAAGGTGACTTGCATGGGTGAATAAACTTCCTTGATGGGAATTCTTATCCTGCGATGCAGCTCTAAAATTCCCATTGGTACTTTATGCGATTTATCTTTCATAACAAGAATAAAAACCTTCCGGGTAGGCACAAAATTCCCACCTGCCTGCCACCTCTGAAATTCCCATTAACAACTTAAGTGATTTGTATTTATTGATGGGAAAAAACAACTTGCTAGGTAGGCATAAAATTCCCACCTGCCCGCCACTACCAAAATTCCCATTGGCAACTTAAATCCATCATTCCAAAAAGTGAGACTATAATGGGAGAAACTTATTTTTCTTAAATTCTTCTTTTTTGTCAGAAGTTAGCACTCCATGATTAATTTCTTCCATTTTCTAAGGCTACGGATGACTTCCAGAAATTCCAAGAAAATAAACATGCTACACAAAACGAAGAACGGATCAAGTGAATTTTAACAGACAGACTGCGGAGAAAACCGAAAACAAATGCAAAAGAAATAACTAAAAATGAAAAACGCTGCGCGAAGTTGCAGATGATCGCTTTGAAAATAACCTTCTGGATAGTTGGTTTATAAAAATTCTTCCCTGGTGAATACCCTATTGAGAGGTAGGAATACTGGCATGAAAATCTTCAATAGGGTTCAACTGTAGCACAATTTATTTTAAACATAACTTTATTTATTTAATAAATAATTAAATAAAGTTCTTGCAGACAAAACCTGCGAAGGGATAAAATGAGTTTTAGCATGTGGGTATTCGTCGAAATTGGCTTATATGATCCATCAAGAACACCTTAAGGCAATGGAAACAATTGCAGGCAATAAAAACACAAAATGACCCATCACTTTGAAAAGAACAAAAAAATTAAAAAAGGGTTGTCCCAGATTTCAGGGTGAAATATGGGGACACCAGTAGCTCTCCAGGATTTTCCTTTGTCAAAACTCTTTTCGCGATGCTTCCCGAAGGCACAACCCTCACAAAGACCCTTATAAAATATGATGCGGGGTAACCTGTTGACCATTTCATTTTGGCTTAATTTCTCAAGGTAACAAAAATTTAGATGCTTGAAACACTCATTTCATAGCTTACTAATCTCATCTGCATGAGTGAGCAAGGAAATATGAATCAAATTAGAAGTAAAGTGGGAAAATCTATACAACCATGAACAGTGACTGCCTTTCCCTCAGCCACTATAGTGTCATTGTGAAGCTCACGAATAATCACCGAGTTAGGACCAAATTCCACTCGCGTTCCTTCACCAAGGTGAGTGATTTGGGAAACCGATAAGATATCGATAGAGAGATCAGGAAGACTCAACACTTGGTTAAATGTTCTCCCATCCATCTCTATCGATCCACTACTTCGCAAAACACTATCGTGTCATCACCCAACGTGATTTGGGATATGCCACATGGTTCGATGTTGGAGAACTCAACATGCAAAGAAGCCATGTGATGCGAGGCACCCAAATCTATAATCCACATCAATGAAGGAGTAACTCAAGCTACAAGGGATTTTCCTTTCTTCTTATCAGATTTAGACTCTCTTGTAGTAGAAGACTCGACTTTCAAGCATTTTGTTTGATAGACTCAGGAACACCTTAATGATTTTTCTCAAATAAATGAGTAAGGTGATCAATTTTTTTCTCATACATTGATGATCTTCATGACCAGTCTTCTTGCAATAGGAACACTTACACTTTTATTTTTTGTTATAGGCTCATAATTCAAAGCGTTCATGTTAGGTTTGGTTTTGGCTTGGTTGGTCTTGGTTTCCTTCTTAGGTTGGTCCTTTTCTCTTTCTTCTTTTCAGTTTTATTTCCCTTACCAATACTTGCTACAAGGGCATGTGACTTGGACTTAAGAGACCCCATTTGAATAAGTTTTCCTGTTCTCGAATGAGTTGGAATGAAAAACTATCAAATGAGGGCATATTCTAAGCACTGCCTAGAGTGGATTTCGTAGTGTGAAAATTTGACACGAAGACGGAGTATTCGGGACCTAACTTAGAGAGAATCGACAAGATTAACTGGGAATATTTCTTCTCCACTTTACATTCCTTTAACAATAATCTAGTGTGGATGAACTTCAAGAAGAATGCCTATAGGTTTTCAAATTCACTAGGATTTAATCCTAGTAGTTCATTTTCCAACTCATGCGCTCTCATGTCATCTTGTTGTCCAAACATACTATCTAACATTTTCCATGCAAAATTGGGTGTTTTGGACGACTCAATGTGGAAGAGAAAGTCATGAGAAAGTATATATAAAGAAAACCTAAGGCTTCATCACTTCGATTCAACCACTTATATTTTTCAGGCTCATCGTCAAGTTCAGTTTTAGCTCCCATGGTGATGCAAAATAACCCTTTACCCCTTAGTTTCATTACCATTTTCGATCTCCATTCGAAGAAGTTGAACGACGTAAGAAAATGAATTAAAATTACATCCATAGTGAAGAGAGAGAAAGAAGGAATGCATAAAAAAAAAAAAAGCAACACAACCACCCAAGACAATATTATAACCCCCTGCTTTCGGTACTTTATAGTTTAGTGCATTTGATACAATCTGGTGTTAGTGTGCGTCACGAAATAGATGGTCACTCACCTTGCAATCAGTTTAATAATGCGCAAGAGAGGAGACCACAATCAAGTTTCGTTGAATGCAGCAAATCAACTCCGTAAACAAGCAAAACGATTTAAAAAACTATAGAAGGGGCGAAATCAAGTCTTGTTGTGAGAAAAAGTGTTTCACGTCGCAACAAAAACCCCCTTGCTGCAAGACTATGGCGAACGCATTCACTAGTCCGCAAACAATAATAAGGGCTATTAGAATGCAAAAATGGGCTCAAGACGAATCTCGGGGACCTCCAGTTTGCTAAAAACTCTCATGGAAAGCAAAAAAACACTATACGGTGAGCTACACGCTCCAACAAAGGATTAGAGAAAAACAACTAACAACGCTTAAAAATTACCCTTTTACAACATCATATTCAACTAATTTTAAAGAAAAAAGGACTAGAAAAGAATAATAACGCTAAAAATGACTATTTTAAACTAATTGAAAGAAAAAGAGCTTAACTTTGATTAAAAAATAAATACCTAATTTAAAAAATAATAAAGCTCTTTAAAAGCAATTAAATTTAATTAATTACCACTTTTAAGATAGTTAGATTCTAAATTTTAAATTAACATATAATTATATATTAAAAACACATTTAAAATGTTGATTAGACCCTAATGATACATTAAAATCTAATAACTATAAAAAAGCACCCACCTTATTAGATATTATATCCTAACCTATTAAGATCTAACAATCCCTTACCTTTTAAAACTTAAACATCGACCACTTATTTATTTAAACCCGACCCCTTGTATAGAAAACCACCCACTTCTTATATTAAAGCACCCCACACATTAAAAAACTAACCCATTGTTTAATAAAACCCGACCACACCTTATTAAAACTACCCACTTTAATATTGAAAAGCTTTGAAACGAGCCAAGTGTAAAAACAAGCAGGGGATTAAAAAGGGAAGCGCGGTCAATCCCACTGGGAACATGATGAAAAAGTTTATTTAGGGGCAGCTATCAAGGGTAAAGCAAGGATTCTAGTGGCACAATTAAGGACCGGATCACACCATCTTCGATGTGAAACTGGTAGATGGACTATTCTAAAGGAAGATTGGGAAAAGAGAATTTGTCTTTTCTGTAGCAAAGGGGTCGTTGAGACAGAATGACATTTCGTCATGGAGTGTTTGGCATACGATGATATTCGTATCCAGTATGAAAACAACCTGAAGGTGGATGGACTAGAGGAACTCTTCGAAGGAACAAAGCTTCAGGCGACCATGGGTTTCATTCTCAAGATTCACAGCCGGAGAGCGGATATTGAAAGGAGTCTGAAATTAGATTAAAATCTCAATTTTGTGGTCCCACATACTCTTCAGTATCTTAAATGTCATTAAAATCTTTCATTTCATTTCAAAGGAATTTGGCTCGGTCAGAGCCCAGGGCCACGTGGACGAGGAGGCAGGGTGTGAAGCATGAGGTAGGTGGAGATAACACTCAGATCTGCGAGTCAACTAGAGAAGAGAAGGCGCGGATCACGCCTAAGATTGGGTTGCAGGAGTGTAGCAACGGCTTGGACGTGGGTTTGAAATGGAAAACTCAATCAGGGGAGGAAATGGTAGCACAGGTCCCGAGCCAAATCAATGACTACGCGGCCAAATGATCCAACAGAGAAACAAACAACAAAAATTGTAAGCAACTTACCGACAGAAAACTAAAACAATGCACAACCCAAAACCAACACAGAAAAGCCTAAGCACAGTACATCGACACAAAACGAAAGCTCAGAGGAAACATGGGCCACAAGCAAAAAAAAGGATCACGTAATGCAACCAAAACACAGATTTAACATGAAAAGCACAGAACCCGTGCAAGCACATCCGAGCTCAAGCCCAACGAGAGAACTCAGCCCGAACAAGGCAATGTAAAGCTTACAAAGCTAACACGAGATGGGCATAGTTAAAAGGGCCAAGGAAGAACCAAGAAACAAGGTCAAAGAAATGCAATAGACAAGAACCGAGCAAAAATTCAATCCAAGGACTACAAGGCCTCGATTATGTAAAAGTAACCATGTTTTACTGCGTAGAGAGATTAATAGCTCATCACAGACAGAAGCAAAACAAGTCCGACTTGAGGTAAAACTCAGCTAAAAAGAAAGGAGGTCCCGGTTAAACATGCAATACAAAGAGCAAGAAGAAATTTCCGCCAAAAACACAGGTTTCTAAAAAAACTCACTTGCAAACAAGCAGAAAAAACCAGAGATTTAAAAAAATTTCACTTCCGATTAAAACTAGAAACGAAGAACCAACCTCTAGATTTCGCGGTTCCACCAAACTTAGCTGCAGCTAACTGGATCTGGCTAGAGAACACCTAAAACATGCACATGCAAAACTAAAAACAACATAAACTCCAAGAAACTAGATTATCAGATATGTTAACAAGATTCCAAAAATATGAGAATGCTTCACGTAATTAGTAAGAGCACGAATCACAAGGAAAATCAAGTACGAAAAGACAACGCAGTGTGTGGCATGCTCATAGATCGAAATAAATACATATATGAGTGTTGTGTAACTCATATGCGTGACACACGTACACAACCCTATTGACCTATTCAACTATGACCTATTCTCACTAAGTGAGATGGTCAATCATCTATGGTGGACACGACATCGAATGATGACGATTAGGTCATATACACCAACATGTAATTGCTATCTAGCATCTACAGAATCTTCTCCATAAACTCTTTAATCCCTCTAAGACACGATACCTCTTCTACGATTTTCCTCTACAACTTCAAATTTTCTCCTTACACCTTTAAGATCACTCATAATTTCCTTTAGCATTTCCACTAATGTTGTGTTTACTATACCTAAACCAAATTGTCTTTACAACAACTTTACTTCTATGTGCAATAACATGAATCCCTTAGTTGATATACTCTCATGGATGATTGGTTCACATTGTATGATGTTCTCTACCCACTTTTATCTCATTGGATAACAAAAATCTACTTGTTTTCTCACATTTTGCACTCTATTATCCTTCTCTCACAAATATCTCAACTCTACTCCAAGATTTGTTACTTTTACCTAATGCAAAATTGGCACATGTCTACATGGACAGGGGTTCTGTATGAAATTTTGTCTAATTTCCATCTACAAAGTACACAATGGATTCAATCAACAAATTGGATTTCTATATATTTCAAAGGCCTTCACAGAATCTAAAATAAAAATGCTTGACTCCAGAGCTTACAAAATCTCTTATGAACTATCTAGGCTCTAGTGTATTCCTAAGGACCTATCCTCGATTATTTTTCTTTGGTTCGAATCTCTCTTCTTTCACATTTTGCAATCTTATTCCCTCTCCACCAAATATCCTTCTAATATATTTGTCTCTACCCAAACTATCTTAAACTACTTTGGATGGTAGTTTCCAAAGGGACATGTTCCCACTCTTTCAAGTTAAATTTTTCTCATTGATTTTTAATTTACTACATCATCCCTATTTTTGTCCTTCTACCTCATCAAATTTGGTGGTTTGATTTGATAGAGACTTATCATCCTTTTCAGTAAGCTACTTATCATACACCTCATCACACTTCGTTCACTCCTTTTGGTGATATGTGCCCATGGGTATTTGTCCTTCACTATGCTTTTTCACTTAGTCAAGTAATCCATGTAATCCCTCTATGCATATTGTTCCAAGAATGTACGTTCAACAATATTTCACAATCATTGCACTCACCACTTTTGTGTAATACACATTTCATACTCCTATCAAATTTGCACATTCTTTTCACATATCCCTTGTGCTCTTATTCACACAAATCCATTTGATCCTCCTTATGCGTCTACGCCATTTTCTCTACACACTCACAATGTAGTATTTATTTTACGTAAAATGGTATACAAAATTTCATGCGGAATCACCGAACTACTATGATAGGATCTCCTTATTCCCTTGGTGCTTATTACCCTTTGTGTGCACTTTGTCTTATCCAAAATTATTATTTTTCGATGTAGGACTTCTCTAAACAATGGATGTTCTAGCATCAAAAAGGTATTATACTCCAATTATAGTCTTACAACAAGACTCCTCAATATTTTTCTTAAGAATTCCAATCCTATACTTATCTTAATCTTGAAAAAAATTCAAAGCTTCTATAAAACCACACTTGGCTCAAATTGGCAATCTCCCACTAAACACCTTCCAAATTAGAGGGAAATATTTTATTCCTCCCTATATATCTCTCTATGTATTCTTTTATGCTCATATGTCCCATTGATTTATAAAAATCATAGAATAATTTGGTGGGAGATAAAATATGTCATTTGCAGTAGATGTACCTTGTAGAATATTCCTTGGAATGCGTTAAATTTCCATTGATGTATTTTGGAATTTCCCTTCATCAGATCAAGCTCAATCAAATCAATTTGTTGGTACCGCCATGATGGACATATCATAAACCATGTTTTCTCCTACTAACTATATTGATGTTGACAAGAAATCATGTCCGACATAGATCTCATCATTGAAATCAGTGGGCATGATTTTGCATGAGTACAAAGGCTTCACAAATTAGATACTAACCAATGGATTTAGGAAGTGTTTCACAATATGAGTAAGCATCAACGTGCTCAACTAATCATTGGTGGTTTGTGCAAGGCTTGTGTGACTACTTTTCTTAATGTGTGCATGAATATTTCTATGCAACGCATGTAAAAATCATTATGCAAGATAATGTTTCGTAGTTTGGGAAGTTGCACAACTAAATCTATCTTTTCATGGTCAATGAAAAATTATTGTGGCATATACAAATTTTTGTGACATTAGGTAAAGAAAGGATAAGATTTAGATACTTTCACAAGAATGATCAAGGCATTGGTTATTTATGTGGATTATTGGGGAGTGTTGTAATATTGTTCAAGTCTTTATTTACTAAGTATTTTTGGGTGACATGAGATTGGTCATGAACCTGAATTCTCTTGCATCAACAACACATCAATGTTACACTCCAACATTACATAAATCCTATACACACCATAATGAAACTCCCATTGATGACATTATTGTGCAACAAAAATACACACAACATTCCATTTTATCTTGTTCAATTTACATGCAATACCTATGTACTCATTATACCTTTACGCAAACCTTCCTTACACAATAGTGTTGTGTAAGCCTAAGCAATATACCTCACATGATCCTATGAAAAGTTGAAATATTCTCAAAACGATGAGAATATTTTGAAATTCTTCTAGGTATATTGTGTTTGATTGAGACTCACCTTTATAGGCTATCCATAATTAAACCGTAACTTTATCTACCTTATTACTTACACTCTTTTTTAGCCTACTAGATTGGCTAACATTTTCCCCAATTGTTTCCAAAACTAACCCTACAACATTTTTATGACCATTTATAGGCTATCTAGACCTGACATAGATTCATTCTTTGAAGATGTATTATCCTTCTATTAACATATCGTAGCACCGACTTCTCAGATCTCTTCCCATATTTTTATATACCTACTTATTGATTAACTTTCCTACACTTGCATTATTATTCTTTCTTTTTAGTCTTGTATCATTAGGGTTCCTAAGAAGCTTTGTACCCTCAATGATTGTGAAAAGAGGTAATATAATCCATTTTCATAGAAAGATAAGTCAATATAATTATATTCATTTGGTTGAGTTCTCATTTATTACTTCATTTACAATTATAAAGAACATCATACGTCACACTATTTTGGCACGCGCGATCTTTGATTTGTGCGTATGGATACACCTTATTTTTCACTCTTACTATTGATTTTTCTTTTTATATTTTGGCACGTTGACTTTGTTGAGTGTATACCTTAAGGGGTATATTAAGAGTGGAGTTGGGTCTATTGACATTACATGGTGAGAGATTCATCATGACACTAGCCCTAAATTTCCTTAGCCTAGCATGCCTTCTTGTTACCTTTCTACTACCACTTTATGACAACTTGATATCCTCAGTGTTAGAATCTTCACATCCTCTACTTATAGCATTTTCGTATCACCTTCACACCTACTCCATTTTTTTGTCATACCTCCATACTCTCTCCTCCCCCTTAACCTTTTATGGACCATTTATTGCCAACAACATTGGTTGGGGTGAATTCCATCTAGTAGAGCTCTTTTTCCATCCAACTGGTTGATGTTGTCAAAAAAGAGAGATCATGACTTCAGTAATGTTCCCCTATTTATATGTATAATTGTTATCATTTTTTATATCAACATCACATAGTCTACTCTACTTGCACTTGAAAATCTATCCTTAAATGTTTAAGAGGTGTAGGGTTTAGTGGAGCTTATACTTTGAGGTCATGTTTGGTGTATTAGGTTACTATGAGAAACAATAATAGGAGTTGTAACAATAAGGTATAACAAATCTTTGGAGTCCCAAACTTTGGTCTACTTAGGTCTTCTACATATCCATCATGTGATCCACCCCCAATAACTCCCTCGCAAGGTGCTATTAAACCTAGAGGGGGTAAATGTGCCAATATTTTCTTTACAAAATAAGTATTTCAATCCTTTATATTTCCTTTCTATTTGAATTATCAATTATTTGTGATGTATCGTGTATTAGAATAGGATAATGTAGCATATCTATTTCTATTGCATTATCTCTTATAATTCTTAGTCATCAAATAACATTACAACTCTTATTCTATACTTATTTATTTCTTATTATAATTACTCTTACAACCTTTAGATTCTATTAATACCTTCCCTCTCTCTCACTCCCCTATGCATATCTTAGATATAGGATTTGCTACCCTACACCTTTAATATGACTATGTATTACTCTCTTCTAAATCCACAACTATAAAGCCCCTAAACACTATGTAATTGTCTCATGTGTTGGCATTATAATGGTTATCTACTTGTATCGTAATCTTTACTATTGAGAATAAATAATGGATAATCATATTGGCCATCTTAGCTAACATACATGGTCCTTACCTTATCAAATATCACCGCACTTGAATTAATAATTTTATACCAAATACATAAATAATTAAAATCAATGAATATTTCAAAATAAAGTATAAATAGTCCTAATAAGATTTGAAATAAATAAATTTGCACATAAGAGAAGTCTAAAAATAGTATAAGGTACAAATCAATGTGTAATGAAAAAAATTGACATGTGTATGCAAGTTGAATGAGTGCAAGAGGACTACGGAAAGAAATAGGCTCATGAGGATGTTGTCATCAAATAATATAATTATGGTGCTCAAAACTCTTTCTCGGATAGAAATGTGAAAATTTTGGTTAGTATTGTTGAGAATATTGTTTGAGGTTTATATCACGCATGACAGTTTCCAAGTGGCTAAAAAAATTTCCTCCGGGGCTTTGAATGATCTCAACTTTTTGAGCAAATTCACCTTTTCCCTAGATTTTATATCGTAGAGTTATGCATGTGAATTATGATGAGATGCCATAAAATTAGGCTCTAAGTTTTCCTTTTTCCTAGCTTATATATCCTAGACTTATGCATGTGTGTTGTGATGGGATGATACAAAATTGGGCTCTAAGTTTTCCTTTTCCTAGCTTATATATCCTAGAGTTATGCATATGCATTGTGGCACCGGGATGATACAAAATTGGGCTCATCTTTGTCCAAACCCTATCAATGCATGTTTGACACCAAATTACCTTTAAAAAGAGTTAGAATTTTGGTTTGGAATGAATTCATCACACCCCTATGATGGTTGAGCATTTCCTACATACCACCACTCCAAAAAGGGATCAAACCATGTTGTTCTCCCATAGTCATATACCAACGCAATTAGGAATTTTGACAATATGATGTATGATGATCCTTCATTTGATAAAAGACACTAGGAAACATTCTTATTTGACCTTAATACTTCATATATGGCACCTAGATTTCTCTAGGGTTGTTTCTTGAGAAATTTAGGTTGAGTGTAAAGCCTTTGTAATGATCACTAAGGGATTCCCTATTGTTTTGGTACACTTAGTAAAGTATAGTATAACATTTAGGGAATCTACTTATATACAAGTCTTTTCATTTATTCATCAACTAAATATCAACCTAAAAGTGACCCCTAGAAAAACCTACTAAGTGATGTGGAGACGGGAGAAATTTACTCTAACCATAGAAATTTAAATCACAATCAAGCACCAAACTATGCAAATTTTACACAATTTACCATGCAACACTAGAAAAGAGCGATTTCTCTAATTTTTCTATGTATATTCTTCCTTATTCTTCTTGATCACAGATTACATCACTACCCTGTTTGGAGAGGACATGATAAAATCGCATATTATCAAGTCGAGTCTTAAGCTCCACACCTTGCAATTTCATCTTAAGTTTCACAAAGCAAGTTTCTAGAGAATATTGATTTCTAGTGTCTTGTGTTAGGTGTATTTTTCATGAAATACCTTTCTTTACACCTTCTATGATCACTTCTCGACTCACTTTTCCCATGCAATTATCTACAACCAATTTTATATATTATCTTGTTTGGTCTAGAGGTCGACATTACCATCATAACCTTGTATTTATCTATTTTAAGTCTAGCTCATATTTTCAATGTTTCACACCTTCATAAACCCCTACTTGAGTCACCACACAATTAAATCAACACCAAAATTTGGAGGAAAGAATTATTTTGTTTGATTAAGTCTCTTATATGGCCAAAAGGTCTTGTAGCCCTATAATCATAGAAACCTTATTGTTGGGAATCACTGGTAAAGCTTCAAGAAGAAGTAAATACATTTTAGAGTAACCTTTAGGGGATTATTTATCTCTTCTAAATTCTAGGACCTAACTCCAACTAGAACTCGCCAAGTTCACTATTCATTTTCTCAATTAGGTCTCCTTTTTCTATTTTTAAGGGTAAAACATTATACTTAAACTTTCTCTCATGAAAAATTTACATTTATGAGTACCCATTTGGCCCAAATATCCAATAGAAAAATCTCCTAGCTAATTCCTTTGGAGAATTTGGACAGCTTTTCCTTCTTAGGTTTTTAAATTAGGCCTTCCTATGTCAAGAATGTGGTTCTTCAAAATCATTAATAGGTATTATGTCCATAATATTATTTTTAGATTAAAAATGAAACTCAATTTAATTGTCTCGAATTTGCGCATTTTTCAATGGTTAGAAAGCTAGTTATGATTAAACCTTAGTCTAAAGCTTTTACTGTGCCCAAAAGAGAAAATAAATTATATATTTCATGAATGGGAGTTTTATAACCTCAAACCAACTTCATAAATTTTGTTCCTACTTTATCTCGCCTTTCTTCTTCATATTATAACCCTTCATAATTCTTATATCAATCAAGATCACGAAATTTGTATGCAAGAATCCTCAAGAACCCTTATTTGTTGTGATAGTTTATAAATTTAGATCTAAGTTGGGTCTATAAAGCTTTATCAATGGATTATCACATTTTGTAGACATTTTCTCTTCTCTTCTTATTGTCAATAAGTATTATACAATCGATCTAGTCAAAACTCTTTAGAAGGGTAGATTTTTTTACCTTAAAATCGTGCTTTTATAAGTTCTCTAAGTTAGAGACATTTAGCAAATTAAACATTAGTATGACCAACATTGTAACTCCAAGATATTCCTTGATTCATGCACACATACATCCTAATCAAATTCTCAACTAATAATACCTTCTCACAATATTTTCTCACTGCAAGTTGTACCAAAACAACAAGACACGTGTTCACCCTCTTGTCTTCACATGTACAAATAGTTTTGATACTCCTTGAGATTTTAATTCAATTCTCCAATATTATATTATTCTTTACCTTGTTCTACCACTTGTAAAATCATCATTTTAGCCCAAAGATACAAAGATTTCTGAAAATATGAGACTTACTCCACACACACATATCTTATAAACTAAACCAAAGGTGAAACTTTTCGGACTTGTAGTCATTACCATAAACAAACACAAATTTCCAAGCACATATAATGATTATACTTCTAAATTAAAACCATCAACATCTAACCATAATAGTAAGAATTCAAGGAAGCTCTTGATTTCAGTTTTCATTCATATGTATTCTTGAATACATAAGCTTGTAAGAAGTGACCCTATCATGATAAACTCCATGAATGCTCATACATGTTATTAGAGCCTTCTAAGGCTCTCTTACATTTACTTTTACCCCCACCAACATTATCTCTATGCTCCTCCCTTTTCCATTCAAATATAAATTGCTTTCTTATGCCAAAATTAAAGGTAGTTACAAGTAGGTATTTAAACCTAACCATGTAAACCGACCCAACAAAGAAATTCTCACTTAGGTGAGTGACAACACCTTGTATGCATATAATGAGGTCTTTAATGACCTTCTTACATCATTATATGATTTTTCATTTTACATTAAACCTCTCAATTTAGAACTAAGAATTCAAATTTTCAAAAGAGTGTGTTTTGGAGGGAAAACTCAAATTGAACCCTTAACACCTATGGAGGAACCTAAGAAGGTGGGGAAGCTTGCAAAAACACCTAAAATGTCTATCAAGACCCTATTCAACCCAAAATTACTTAAAACCCAAAAAAATCTATTAACATGATGATGCTCCTAGATCATGAAGCTACCCAAATTGAAAAAAACATTATCATGAAAGGGAAGATGTTATTGTGAATAATATTATTCAAGAGATGTTACCATGTACATAACCACCCATAGATCTATAATATCATCCTAGGAGATGCAAACATAGAAACAAATAATGGAGATAGGTTGGTATGGGTGTTTATGAGGCTCTTCTATAAATTATAAGTGACTTTAATAATAAAGATTGGGAAAATAGGGTTGACCTAAGCAAATGAAACTTATCGAAAGTGTAAATGTATGAAAATGAATCAATTAAATGTTGTTTGTATAAATTTATAAAATGGTGTAATTATTAGCATTGCAAGTTCTTTGTACCAAATTTAGGGTACTGCACCAAACACTTATCAAATCCAAAATGGACACATCTTCAAAGAGCCAAGTCATGCTCAATTTCTGAAAATTTAGTAAGCTTAAGGTATGCTTGTAATTTTTCATAAATTACATATAGTTAAGCATGTAGAATAATTTGCATTTCATGTTAGACCCATATAAAACCATATTAACATATTTATTTATATCTTGCATATCACGCTATTAGTCATGTTACCTTAATTTTTATCATTTGGTCAACATGGTCGCAAGCTCTTAAGACTCCCTCTTCCCAAAGCCAATGCTTGGGATTCTTCCTATATTATCATACTATTAGCCTCTTAGATCCTCCCTATCATATAACCCTTAGCCTCTCAACTCTCTTACATACCACCTTCACTAGATCCTTTATTACCTAATCCCATTGGCTCTAAGATTTTGATAGCATTGAACACATGGGAAATCAACCAATCCTTCCACATAAGCAACCACCTCCCATGTTACCTAATTATTCATTTTATACTCCCAACCATATCTAACCGCTTTCCGGAAAGATAAGGAAATGGTTGAGTGTCGGTATTATTCCTTGCGAAAAAACTATTGCATTTTATCTACATCTCTCATTTACAGTCCCTACTTTAAACAATCTCAAGTATTTTTATTATTATATCACCCCTTTACACATTTTTTATTGGAGAAACATACTCACAAACATCTATTCCCATTATTTCATATTATATATTCTTGCATAACAATGTTTGTTTCAAGATCACACTCTTTGATAAGATGCAAGTATAGGAGTATCTTAAACATCTAAGTTTTTAGGTATTCTTATGTTTGAATAGGTATGAGATATCTTATTGATCTACACATTGCCTTGAACTCTTACCTTGAGTGCCTTGGTCACTTGTGTGATTCCATGCAGGTGCTTAACATCATGTGCATCACACAAAGTGTTAAGAAACATGGCATACATTTTTTTATGCGAGAGCACGTTCACAACTAAATCAAATCCACAAGATTAGTACAACAAATATCTTCAAAATATCTTGTTTCTTGAGAATGAAACACCTCTTCAAGCCTAGAAATCTTCCTAAACAAGAAAAATTTGGATTTTTCATTTATTTGAGCTATTTCAATCAATGAACCATGTCTATATGTCATATTCCAAGAAAAACACCATTCACAATAAAGGAAATTAGTGAAAATATTCAAATTCTCTTCTCCACTTCAAAATTGTCCTATTTTGCCCTTAAGAACAATGACATTCCCCATAACTAGATGGGAACAAACTGGAAGGCTTCCAAACAAAGTATTATTTTTTGGGTACCCATTAGGCCCCTAGTTCTTTGTACCAAATATTTCTCTTCAACTCTTAAGACAAGCCATTTTTTCAACACCTTCTTCTTTTCTAGCTAACCTTACTCCTCAGTAGCCTATCGGGATGGTTTTTTAGGAAAAACTTTTGATTCATGGAGTCAACAAACAAACAAAAGGTATTTTTGAGTACCCATTTTCATGTACTTGTTGTCTACATAGTTTCATACACTGCTTCCAAGTCTACACCCCACTTGTCACTTGATTGCCCTATCTAATTAGGTCTTTAACTGTCTCCTACAGACTTGGCCCTGAACTATCAAGTTTTCCTATCAATTAAGAACTTGTTATGAAATAATCCCTCTTGGTTCTTATTTTATGATCTTCAAATTTGTTTTCTTCAAAATCTTAGCTCTTGATAAGGTATTTAGAGCTTTCAAAGTCTAAATCTTCTTAAACCCTAGATAGGGTTTCTAGATCGCCCAAGTGAACCAAAAAGCTTATAAAATAAAAAATATACTAAACTAAACCCTCAAATTTGAACCATAATTCCTCCTTACACTTTGCTTAATGTGTTTGTTCTGAAATTGAGGGGAAAATATCCCTTAAACCTTGGGAAATAACTTTTACTCCACTTTATCATGTATGCTTTACAAAACAGAGTTCCCAACCTACTAAAGTCTTCAATGACTAAACATTAAATTAAACATTCAAAATATGTTTGCAACCCTTCAAACCAAATTGATATAACACTTTTAAATTACTACACATAAATGAATTAGCGTAACAAACAAATATTTGTTAAATTACTTGTTCAAGTCTTCAAGATTGCAATCTTTACCATATAAAACAGAGTTCTTCTTTTACAACCAGTAGTATCATTACAAAATCTTCTTACATTCTTTCCCGGATCTTCCCCACACATAAATGACATCAATAACTATCTCCCTTTGATTTTCCTCCACTTTTTGTATACTTTTCTACAAAACCTAATTGTTTTGTGCCTTAAAGATGGTCCTTTCATGTGGGAAAATGGAGTATTTAGATGACTTCTAGACTCTTACACCAACTTACACCCTAAAGGAATTATAAGAACATTATAATATGTCTATGACATTTACTTAAGACACATGGTGCTATGACTCCTACTTACACACTTGTAAACCAAAAATGGCCCTACACCTTTCAAAATTTTGAATTAATCAAAAAGGTAGGAAACCTTTAAATTTGAATTTTGAATACTTGAACTCAATTAAACATCATGAAATGAGTTCAAATTGACTCTCTAAAGACTCCTAAACCATCAAACAAAACAAAATTGCATGTCAAACCAAAATTTTCCATCCTAGGAGAGATGCTCTTGTATCATACTCTCAAGGGAATGAGAAAGCTTCGCCATAAACTTTGGTTTTGCAAGCTTTTCTTCTTCTTTCTTTACTTCCAATGGAAGATGATCTTATTGAAGTTTCACTTGTCTGCATATCATGCATACTTTGTTTTCATCAGTTGTACCATGTCTTCTACAAGCTTTTTTTCCTTTGAAATGATCATGTTCTTGATCAAGAAAGTGCTTCTAGGACTATTTATTGTCTTCTTAGCCTCTTCCTTTGAAATGCACACCTAATGCTCCTCTTGATAAGATGAAACTTCATTGTTTATGGTTGTTAGAATTTCCATTTCATCCTCCTTTTGTCCTTCTTCTTGAGTCATTATAATCTTGTGATATAAATATAGAGTCTTTTTCTCAAATAGATCACCCTCTTTTGATTGCACCATCTCCATTTTAGCTATGAAACCTACATACACAACAATCAAAGAAAGATTAGATTGACAAAACCGAGCCTCGCCAACCTTCTTAACCAACTCTTCCACCTTATCCTTGCTTTCTTCAACTTGGTTTCTTTGAATGCCTTCTTGTACTTGTAGTTCCTTATCCTCTTGGACTATTTTTCTCCATCCTCCATGACTATTTTCTCCATGCCCAAGGTTTGATTGCTTTAGGATTTCATCATGCTATGAATCTTAGTCTTTCTTACGTGCTTCTTGTGCTCCTAAGATCTCTTGTTTATCTTCTTTCCTCATGAGATTTTCAGATCCACTTATCTCAGCCTCATTACTCTTTCTCCTTTGTAAATTGTCTTAGTATTCTTCCTCTCCACTTATCCATTTCCATATTTTATGGATTGTACCTACTTTACCTTCCATCATGCCATCTTCTCTATCAATTGTACCTCTTATAGTTTCAAGACCATCTTCCTTCTTTTGTTGAAAGTAAGTTTTCATGCTCATTAGCATAACTCTAGGATATTTCTCACTCCATGTTTGGTTGTCCTTAAGTGGATTCAATGTGTGTTTAATTCCATCCTTCACAAGAGTGTAAGTGTTAGCCCATCCATCATGAATATCTCTTCTATCAAACTATCATGGCCTTCCTAACAAGAGATGGAAATCATCCATAGGCATCACATCACAAAGAACTTCATCTTTATACCTACCAATCTGAAAACTAACATGACATTGTTCACTAACCAGCACTTGATGATATCTTTTGACCCAATATACCTTGTATGGATTATGATGCATGATTCTTTTCAGTTTTAGCTTTTCGACCATTTCAGAAAACACTAATTTATTTGTGTTATCATTATCAACAATAATTTTACAACACTTACATCCAAATATGCACATTGTCTTGAATACGCTTCTTATTTTGGTTGGTTCTTTAGTTTCTTTGCTTGATTGTATCAACACTCTTCTCTTCATCAATGCCTCTCCTATTTCAAGTTCTTCCTAAAGTGATGGTGATCCCAAACTTTCCTCTTCATTATAATACAAAATCTGATTTCTATCTTCACTTACATTACTACTAATTTCTGAGGGTTCTTTGGACATTCAAAAGATATATGACCAACAAACTTGTTTCATTTGAAACACCTTCCTGTAAAATCACCTCTTACTCTTCCAAAATTGTCTCTTCCTCTATAGGAATAACTACCTCTAGTATAACCACCTCTTGGAGTGATTTGTGTTTGTGAACTACTTGCTTCCTCTTCTTGAGTTTGTTCTTTTTGTCATATGTTTGTATGTTGTCCTCTACCTCAAATTCATCTTCATATGTCTCTAAAATACTTTGTTTGTAATCTAAACAACTTCTCTTCTGCTTTCAAGGTTGTTTGGTATGCTTCTCCCACTATTTTTAAGGTAAACAAACTAATTTCATCTTGAATATTAATTCTTAATCTATTCAAATATCTACCTACTTCTTTAGTATCCCCTTCTATATGACTTGATCACATAGCTAACTTGTAAAATTCTTCAGTGTAATCGACACACTCATTTATCTTTGCCTTAAATTTTGTAATTTTTAAACAAACTACTCTGATAATCAGATGGAATAAAATTACCTCTTAACTTAACAACCATTTTGTCCCATGTTTCGATTTTATCCTTTCCTCTACTCCTCCTTTCTTCTTGCACAAGTTCCTACCAAATAACAACATGCCCTGTCAATTTGGTACAAGAAAACTTTACCTTTTTGTCCTCAACTATGCCTTCAAAATCAAAGTACTTATCCATCTTAGCAATCCAGTCTATCAAGTCTTTTGGATGTAGGCTTCCTCCGTACTCTGGATCTCATGACTACTTTCGGAGCCTCATATATGGTCCTTCCTCTTCTGCAACTATTTATTCTACCACCTCTTCTTCTACCTCTTCTTTATCACTTTCTTCTCCCAAAACCATGCCTCTTCTCTGAGTAACTTCTAAAGATCATAATCTATCATGTATATTCCTCAATATGGAAACTCATTCATTTTCTCTAGGTTTTCCTCTCTGACCTCCTCTAGGTACTCTTCTTGGTGGCATTTTGATTGTCTTCTCTTCTTCTTACAAACTTATTTTTCACAGCTGACTTGCTTATCTTCTCAATATTTCTCCCTCCCCTTCTTTGATACCAAATAATGCAGAGCACATTCAAAACTCAACAAAATCCACAAGGTTAGTATGAAAAATTTCTTCAAAAATATTTTTTTTCTTGAGAATGAAACACCTCTTCAACCCTAGAAATCTTCCCGAACAAGAAAAAATTGGGTTTTTATGTTTATATGAGCTATCTCAATCAATTCACCATGTATATATGTCATATTCCAAGTAAGAACGCCATTCACAATACAAGAAATCAGTGAAAATATTCAAATTCTCTTATCTACTTCAAAATTGCCCTATTTTCCCCTTAAGAGCAATGACATTCCCCAAAACTGGTTGGGAACAAATTGGAAGTCTTACAAACAAAGTATGATTAGTTTTGGGTACCCATTAGGCCCCTAGTGCTTTGTACCAAATATTGTTCTTCAACTCTTAAGACAAGCCACTTTTTCAACACCTTATTTTCTAGTTAACCTTACTCCTTGTAGCCCTATTAAGAGGGTTTTTTAGGAAAAAAAAATTCATGGAGTGAACAAACAAACCAAAGGTATTTTTGAGCACCGGTTTTCATGTACTTGTTGTATACAAAGTTTTATACACTAGTTCCAAGTCTACACCCCACTTTTCACTTGATTACCCCACCTAATTAGGTCTTTAACTGTCTCCTATAGACTTGACTCTGAATTGTCAGTTTTCCAATCAATTGAGAACTTGTTATGACATGATTCCTCTCGGTCCTTATTTTATGCTCCTCAAATATGTTTTCTTCAAAATCTTAAATGTTGATAAGGTATTTAGAGCTTTCAAAGTCTAAATCTTCTTAAACCTGGATAGGGTTTCTGACTATCCAAGTGAACCAATGAACCACAAGTCCTCCTTACCCCCACTTAACGTGTATGCATTACAAAAGTGATGGGAAAACAACCCTTAAATCTTGGGAAATAACTTTTACTCCATTTCCTTGTACCTTTCAACATAGATTTCCTAGCATGTTAAAGTCTTCAATGACTAAAAACTAAGTTAAACATTCAAGAGATGGTTTGAAACCCTTCAAACCAAATTGATATAACCCTTTTCAATTCTGCACACAAATGAATTAGTGTAACAAACAAATATTCGTTAAATTACTTGTTCAAGTCTTCAAGATTGCAATCTTTACCATATAAAACAAAGTTCTTCTTTTAGAACCCGGTAGTATCATTACAAACTCCTCTTACATTCTTTCCTGGAGCTCCTACACACGTGAATGACATATTTTACTATCTCCCTTCAATTTTCCTCCACTTTTTGTATATTTTTCTACAAAACCTAATTGTTTTGTGCCTTGAAGATGGTCCTTTCATGTGGAAAAATGGAGTATTTATATGACTTTTAGACTCTTACACTGACTTACACCCTAAAGGACTTCTAAAGACCATGATAAGATGTCTATGAAATTTAATTAAGACACATAGTCCTATGAATCCTCCTACTTACACACTTGTAAGCCAAAAATGGCCCTACACCTTTCAAAATTTTGAATTAACCAACAAGGTGGGAAACCTTGAAATTTGAATTTTGAATACTTGAACTCAACTAAACATCTTGAAATGAGTTCAAATTGACTCTTTAAAGACTCCTAAACCATCAAACAAACCAAAATTTTCCATCCTAGAAGATATTTTCCTGCATCAGTTCTACACTTCAAGTGCATCCATGTAATCCATAACATTATGTCCATTTTGTGTAACACCAGAAACATGTCGCACAACTCAAAAGACAACATTGTGCAACCCTAAAATGTATTATGGGCATAGCATTGAAAATTTGAGGGAAATGCACCAATTTATTATGATCAAACTCAATGCCATTATGCACAACTCTACATTGCACACAACCTACACCGATTTGGGCCATGTCATGCCATGCACACAACCTCAACACAACAATTGTCATCCACATAGTGCTAACATACATATCACAACTTAGTTTCTACAAAAAACATCCAAAGCCCAAAATAGCCACATGGAAATTATAGGTCATGTTATGCCATGTCGTGTGACACTTCTAAGGATCACGTTATGTCAAAGCATCTATACCATGCCCCTACCAATTAATCCACATAACTATTAGAAGGTGAAGATTCACACATGAAATCCCAAAAATTCAACTTTCGTAGCAATTATGTATGCCTTCACAACTTTGTAATATATGTATACACATATTGTAACATTAGATAACAAGTAGATAGTAAAAGGTAGACAACCATATATTGAGAGAGAGAGAGAGAGAGAGAGAGAGAGAGAGAGAGAGAGAGAGAGCATACCATGTATAAAATGCACAAAGTAATATATTTTTGTTCCAGTTCTATTATTGTTTCCATTATATGTTTCTGAATTTTTTATTTCCGCATATGCTTATAATACATTTAAATTATCATTTAGAGTGTTTTCCCTTAAAGCTCCCGAGATTTGGATTACTTGGTGATGTCATAATACTAAACCATTATTGGGCCTGCGAATTCATAAAAATGACATTATAAAAATTAGGAAAGAAAGAACATTCAAAAGCTAAATATCTCAAAATTTATAAGAAAAATTTAAGCAACCAATTATAACTAAGAACTACAAGATCAAAATCATTAATGCATCCCTAATCTAGTTAAAACTCAAACTCTACATTTTCAATGACATAGAGATGAAGGCCTAATGGAGTATGGTAGCCAAAGTAGACTATTGTAACATGGCCTCTTTGTGTTGTATCCCTTATCACCGAGTATTGAATTCTCATAGTAGTTGATAGCTCCAACGGGTTCTAAAAGCTCGGAGAAAAGTAATGGAAATATAGGAACCTTTAAAATTTTCACGTATCTTTTACCGTCATGTGATAAGCTACTTGCTTCACTAGTAATTTGTTAGGAATAAACCTAAGTGTTCAATTCACCATATGGGTGAATTATTTGAATAATTGTATTTTTTAAATACTTATTATTAGGTGTCTTAGTAATAATATGCAATCTCTATGTTTATGGGAGGTTATCTTATTATGGGAATATTGTTTCCCAAATGTAAGTACATAGAGACAGGTTAGGGGCAATTCACCATTTCTACATATATACCACTATAAAAGAGATATCACATCCACCTTATGTGGATTAGATAAGGCAATTCAATTCCTAGAAGCATTGTTGCCATCTCCTTTGTATTATAATATTTGATTTTGCATATTAATAAAATACTCAAAGCTTCGCGTCTTGTTTTTGTCATTACATTTGGTATTAGAGCAAGGAGGTTCTTCTTAGGTGAGAGGAAGAGGAAGTTGCACAAAGCTATAGATTTTGTGTGGGTTTGAGAACAAGGGTGAGTTAGATTTTCTATCAGCCTCCCCATAGTCACAGTCTTGTTTTCCCACCTCCAAGCAACAACACAAGTTTAGTAGTAGTAGTAACAATAGTGAAAGTTATTGATCTGGAATTGCTTCTTGGGAAGCAATTTGAAAAATATTTCTAATAGGAAAGGAGGAATCACCCAGGTCCTACCTCATGTACCAGGTGTTTCTTTTGAAAAATTTCTTCAATGGTAAAAAAATTGCAGCTAGGGGTTTTGTCTCTAACTTTAGGGACACCCTTTAGTGCCCACTATATTCAACATATCACCAAATTTAGAGGCATTATAATTAAAATTAGATTATAGAGGTTGTGTTGTTGATTGGAGGGTATCCAAAGAATCTCCATCTTGAATGAAATTTGTTTGGTGTATTGGTGTTTTGGTGTTTTTTTGTTTTTGGAGGGAAATTTGGACATTGATTTACATTATTTGATATCTCCATTTGTCAAGCCCAATCTCCATTCTCTCGCAATAAAAGCATGGTTGAAGATTGAGGTATGATTCATTCTCCATTAGTAGATCGAGCCCTTGCACTGCCATCCTTCCATTCCCCTACATGCTTTTAAAAAAACCAATAAAAATTCAAGTGGTTGTATAGAGGTTTTATTCAATTTATAAGAAGACGATCTGACAAAGGCATCCATATCAAAGAAGACGTTCTCAAAGGAGTCTAAATAAATTCACTTCAGCCCAAGCACATGTATTATACCTCCATTTGGTGCCCAAGTCGGTGCTTTTTTTTGTTTTATTTTTAAAAAATGTGTTTCAATCTTGTTTAAAAAACTCAGTGCTCTTTACATACCAAGCACTTAGATATCCCACTAGTTAAAAGCATAGTATTGTATCCGCGAGATCATGGATTCCATTCCTATTAAATGATGCATTTGATATCATTTTTACTCTTTTAAAAATTATTTATTGGCTTTTCATTCTTTTTTTATTAGATAGGGTAAGAAGCGAGGATTGTGGCTTCCAGGATGTCGTATAAAGAGAGATGCATCGTGAAAATACTAAAAAAGAACGAAGAGGAGAGACATGACCACAAGGGGAGTTAAACACACTTAACTCCCGAGGAACCGGGTCCTAACAAAATACCAAAAAGAATAGACTAAAAACCAATAGTCTACGACAACAAGTAGACATAGTTATTTGCTAATCATTGATCTACCACCTAAATCTTCTAGATTGCACCGTTTTCCACCCATCATCAGGTTCAACAATGTATCCAAATTTCTCGTTGATGTACTCTTTGTATCTCTCACCCTCCCAAAAGGAAATAACCTTAAAGGAATCTGGATCGATATGGGATCGAGGCATCCGAGAGGAGAGATTTCATTTTTCTTCCATGTTAATCTCAATACCACCTCCAAATTCCCCAAGGGAGGCAGATTTTTCTTCATAGCCAGATTTGAACACTTATTTTCTGGATTTGAACCAAAAGATGTGCTCTAAGTCTGCAAACCCCTATTTTTCATTTCATAATGTTTCCATCTCGCTTCTTTAAATGAATACATCCTTTCATCAACTTCTACGTCAAAATTGGGAATGACATTGCAGGTATCTTAATCGATTCCTCTTACTCATAAGGTTTACTAGTTGTTTGAGCGGCTAGCTAATCTTTTATAAAAACAACATAGAGTGGGGGTCTTGGGGTCAACCCCTCCCCCACTCCCACATTGTCTTATGTAATCCATCACACATAACTTGTATTTTTTCAAGGGCCTCAACAAAATTGTTAGAGGCGTTGTCAAAAATAGAGGAGAAGAAAATTTAAACCCCCTCTACATTTTTAGACCCTACTAAGCAAATTAGAAAAAAACACCTTATAAGTGTAATTTTTAAAAAAAGATGTTGCAAAATTAAAACATTAGAGAAACTAGAAAATTTAAAAGAGGCCAAAAGAGCCCAAAATTAAAAAAAAACAATTTTTGTCGGGGAAAAGAAGAGGTATTTTTTGTGAAATTGGCTACAGTGTCAAATTTACTTATAGAAATGGCCAAAGAGCCAAATTTTGTAACTCGACCAATAATGCCAAATATCATTGTAAAGGGCCAAAAAGAACTGACACTCAATAACATTTAGTTTTTAGGGGTGTGTACTATTTTCAAGGGGGATTGTTTAATTTTTGTGAAATATTTTTCTCTCTCACTTGCAATTTTAAACAATGGCCGCAAATATGACACCAAAATTCTTTTTGTTGGACTCATAACTACTTTGAGGTGAAAATTATGTTGCTTGGAAAACTAAAATTAAAGCTCAAATGGAATTTGAAGGTATTTGGGCGATAGTAAATGGCTCATTAACACGACTAGAAGCAAATGTTGCTCAACAATGCTTGTTTGATCGGAGTAAACCAAAAGGTGAAACTCATAATTCTATTTTGTGTGTACAAGCTCATATTCATGATGCAAAATTGCTAAGGAAGCATGGGACAAACTTGGCACAAAATAGAAACATAATCCTTCATTTACACAACAAACTTCACTACTTAAAATTCAAACCCAGTGAGAAATTTGAAGCCTTTTTAAGGTGTGTTGCTGACTAAGGGATTCACTTATTTCATTGGATTATGAAGTGATATATAAATCTCTCGTGCGGTTGTCTTGAGAGAAGTTCCCTCTTCATATGGAATTTTTATTGCTCACTCAAAATTTCAGAACAAATTGTTAGTTTTGAGAAGCTAGTAAACATGTTGCAACAGGAAGAAGCCATGCACACAAAAGTAAAAGATGAGGAGCAAACTCTTTCTTCATCTCATAATAGGAAGAAATAGAATAAACAATATACTCAACTCAAGAAGTAAGGGACTTGGCAACAATATCGGAAATAAACAATGCTTAGTTTATGATCGTAAGGGCCATGAAATAAAATAGTATCGGTATTATGATTTTCAACAAGGTTCATCCAATGGAAAGAATCTCGATAACAAACAATCTAAACAAGGACACCAAAATAGTAAACATGGCTAGAATAAGGGAAAGTGCAAGAAGAAACTATCTCAATAAGGGAGCGTTGTTGAGCAGAATATCACGTTCATCATGAGGACTTCTTGTATGTTACACAATCCCATGAAGAAACCATTTCATAAAATGTGATATGGTATGTTGAATCGAGTGCAATCAGCCGCATGATTGCATGTAAATATTGGTTCTTCATGTTAAGTTGCACATTGTTGTCATGGACCAGTTGAAATGTTGAAAATTTTGAAAATTTTGAGTAATGGGTAACACTTTACATTTTTGTCATCTCGCCCTTTGTTGAGTCGGTATTTTATGAAAAGGAGAAAGTGAGTTATTCGAAATTTGAGTTTTTGGAGATAATCGGCTAAGTCGGGTCTTCGAGGAATACGAGGAATCATTCCATTATTCCTCCTATTCCCTAGCTTACCGTTATCCCCGCTTCATTATCTCACTCGGGTGTTTCGGGCATCATGGTAGATTTGACCCTATTCTCTTTTTCCCTTTGTTTGTCGATTCCCCAAAATCCCCACTCTATCGGTTAAGTCGGGTGTTTCAGGCCCTAGCAGTACATTTTCCTTGTTCCTCATGTGCTCAACTTCATCATCTTGTTTGTCCCACTTCGCACATGTCGGGTTTTGTTAGCACACTAGGCACTTTTTTTCGGGTCATTTGTTCTAAAAATATTCAATCCCTCTAACTTGATCACATCCTATCGGAAAAACCAAATAAGTTGGACATGTTCCCATTTTTCCCTTTGTTCCTTGTCAAGCCAATTGTTCTGCCATAAACTACTCCATCGGGTAAATCGAGATTTCAAGCCCTTCTTTGCATTGTTCCCTCGGGTCTTCTAAGAATCAATTCGCCACCTTAATTTAAAATTGGGGAAAATCATAATTTAATCGCGGACATTCCAAACTATATAAACCTTGTTTATCCTATTATTTCCTCACATTTGCGAATCCAACTCATCCTATCATGTCATTCCCTATGCCCTAAAAGTGGTTTTTTGCCCATTTCTCCTTCATTTTCAGGTCAAATTCAAAAATTCAAATTGCATTGTGATCGTTGTCTGGATGCCTTCCTTTCCATCCAATTGGTAAATTATTTCATCATTGTTTGGCCCCCTTTCAAAATAATTTTCTTGTTTGAGTGCCATCCTTCTATGTTTTATCAAAATTCTTCTTTGATAACCTATACTTCCCGAGAGTGCCCATTTTGGTCAAAATGAAGTTCCATATGTTGGGTATCTAGGGACAGAGGAAAATTAAACACATAATAATCTTCTCTTTAGCATATCAATCAGACGATAAAATGGATATTAAATAGCCAAATAGATACAAACAAAATTCCTAATTAATAGGAAACCCAAATAACAATTAACCCATTAATAGACGTATAGGTTTAACAAACTACCACTATAAAACTAATTCCTAACATTCCCGCCTTAGTGTTTACATGGTAGAAAAAGAACTTTCACACTTCCTCTACATCTTGTTTGCCTTTTCTTGCTCATGATCTTGGCATACATCTCGAAGTGAAGGTATTGAAGGAACACATCAACTTCTTATCAACCAAGCATTGTCGGGAACTTATCTAACTGAATCAGTGTGGGAACTTCATACAGGAACCATCTGCTTATCAACCGATCACTATAGGGAACACATTTGACCTAGTAGTGCAAGAAATTCAGCATGAACCATTTGTACAACCTTAAATGGTTTTACAAGGCTTATCACAAACCTAGGTATGAACAGGAACACATTTGACTGTTCAACCTCTTCAAGAAACATGATGTTGCTTTTTACTATGCTATCTCGTTCTTCACTATGTTATTACATTAGGGAATTATGTAGGAATATCCATATACACATGAGAACATGAATGAACCTCTTCTCTTATTCTTCACACCACACTGATAATTTGAAAAACTGAAATCCACACCACACAACTAAAAACACAAGTCACCATACCAGAAGTGTGGCCACGTCGTTGGCGATTGTGAAAGGTTGTTAAATGACCTCCTTCCTCATGTGCCTCCGTCCTCCAGTTGTATTCATCTAGTGGAGGAAATCTTCTTCAATTGAGTGAGAATTATTTTCTTCCTCTTCTTCATCGAGGCCATGGCATTTTCTTGTAATTTACCATTGAGCAAATCCTTGTGCTCTTTTCTTGAAATTGATTACTAAGTGACCGTAATTTATGCAATAATAACATATGAGTTGTATCTATTTACTTTTAGAAGCAGATCCTTGATTAAAAGAAGATTTGGATCTCCTTTTAGCATATGATTTATCTTTTTTTCCATATGATGCAATTTCTTCTGGTTCAATTTTCTTTGTTCTTTTTCTTCCTCTATTAGAGAAGAAATTAGATCTTCTAAACCAGGATTAATTTTACTCAATGTAAAAACCATATTGGAATAACTAGATGGCATGTTATTAAGTAAAACAACTTTTGCATCATTAGCGGTACATCAATTTTAAGTCCAGCTAACTGATTTGAGATGGATCAAAACTTACTAATGTGCTCCACCATGTTATTGCCTTCTTCCATCTTGAGACCGAACAACCTTTGTTTTAATGCTATCACTGCACTTCCAGTTTGTGAGCCAAATAATTTGTTTAGTGTCGCCGAGATTGTGTGAGAGGATTTAGACAAGTCTATATGATGCAAATAAGCATCAGATAGCCCCAATCCAATAATCGTTGTAGCTTTTCAGTCATTGCTCTCACATTTAGCTACTTCATCTGCATCTGTTGATTTATTTGCTTTTCCCTCAACAATATCCCATAAATCCTTGTTAATCAATAATAACTGGGTTCTCACTTGCCACATGTGAGAATCCTTTCCATCAAATTTTTCAATATGACTTAATATTTCCATTATGAAACAATACTCCTAAGATTCACCTCTATTATTGTTGCACATGTAATGAATTCTTAGATCACGGAAGCAAAGCCTATAGAACGCCATATTTGAGTTGGCCAAATTCGAGCTCGGAATGGAAAGCTAGCTCCAAAAGCTTCTAAATATGAAGACCAGGCACATGATATGCACAGTTGTGAAGGAGAGTTTCTGATGTGATTAGCGTCCCACTCAAGGTGTATTCATCATTAAAGCGATTTCAGATCTCCATTTATGAATACGCCTCACACAACTTAGCAAATCTGAATTGTATAGAACCGACTATTGTACGATGCAGAGATGGGAATATATTTGGATATTGACCAAATAAAACAAAACTTAATCAAGCTATACTTAGCTGTGTTGAAAGGGCCGAGTTACTCCAGTGCACGGGATCTAAAGAATGTCGAAAAGTTGGGCCAAAACTGAACTCTTCGAAGAGCCAATGCAATCTGTGGAAAAGATTCCTGAACTGGCAGAGGGGTCTCTAGAACTTGCGCATAATTATCATGGTGATGTAATATTCTCACATGAATAACAGTGATAGAAATAACAGATTTAATTACCAATGAAATGATTATGGTCGCATTTCACATTAGCATACAGGCAGAAGTATGGAAAGCATACTTGCAAATGAATGAATGATCCACGCAAAAACCAGTACTGTGATATGAAATTAATTGCAAGCACTCTACAAGCCAAGTTTAGACACGGCCATGCGTTGGGAATGTAGGTTTATTTGTATGCAATTACAAGCTCCGAGATTGTGATCTGATTGGCTTTGCATCATGCTTTTCGCTGCCAGCCAAGAATGATAACACCAAATAAGACAATGATAACAACAAGTTGTTCGAGTGAATCGATGCAACTACATATCGTCGGCCAACATAATGGAGAAACACTGCATCAGTCAAATGCGCCTAGTTTCCCATTCATTCTTCATTATTGAGAAAGAAACTATAGACAACCACCAGTCGCATACGGGCACAGGAATAGTTTTTTTCTTTGATACCAAATCTAGCAACAGTGGAAGATTAAACATAGAATATTATTCTCTTTAGCATATCAATCAGACGACTTGATTTAAAACCTTCTATATTAAATCTTACTTGATCTACACAATTGTTGGGTACAAAATATAGATTGGCTTATCAAGCCAAGGTAGCAGAAAGAATCTTCCTATCTTTGAGTTTTACACTCAGTTGTCTTATGAAAACAACAACAGTCATTATAGAAGAGTTAAGGATGCTTTCACAATGTTATTGGTTAGATTCTTAGAGGGTAATTTCACTAAAAAAGTTTCGTGAGAAGCTAAAAACTGATATTTGTATATGGAAGTTTGTTCATTTAGTTTCAAAAGTTTTCCTACATAGAACAACATCTTTTGAAGGAGTTCCTTATAAATTACCCATCTACTGCAGTGATAAGATTGTTTTGATTAAACTATGCAGGAAACTTGATCTTCTTCATAGAACCTGTAGAGATAAAAGGTATTTGGCATCCAATTTCCCATAACTTTCAAAAAATATACTTGTAAGTCTACTCTAGATGCTCAAAATATTGAAAGAATCATCTCCTCTTTTCATGTTCATCCTTTTCAGAAAATAACATCCTTTGACAGCAAGAGTTTCACTTCCAACAATCTCCATCTCTCCTATCTACATGTGCCTATAATTCAGGACTACTGGATAGATTGTGATGATAATTTTGGAGTTATAAAGAGAGTATATGGCAGTCTTGTCTTGGATAGTTGAAGATATAGATATCAAGAATCAAATCATATTGTCCTGGATAGAATCATCTTTTAATAGAGAGAGTCGTCTTTAAAAGGAATCCTAAAAACATATTTTTAACCTATAGACCTTTTTTATCACTATTCTTTACACCCAGTGCTTGAATAAATATAGTTAGGGGAGTTGGTATGAGCCCTATCTAGAACTTTATAGTTTGGGGTGCAGTGGGCTCGACTTGTTTTCAAAGAGAGGGGCTCCCGAGATAAAACAATTTCTTTACTCGCTAATAAATCGACTAATTAGGCTAATATTCTTATAATCAATTTGTTCTCCAGGCCCAATTGGTGAGTTTCTTTGCAAAAATACAGGATTTCAATTTGCACAAGGTACCAAAGAGGATGATTCTAATTTGCTTTCTCTTAAATTCACCAATTCCATTCAATTCACTCCTCTTCCAACTATCGATTGGTCTCAAAAGGATATGGACAATCTAGATGATCTCAATGCTCCTATTCTATCAAGAACTAAGAAGTGGTTTGATAATAAAGTGATGGAATTTAACTCTTCTAGACATGAAAATTATCCTCAACAAGAAATTTCTTCCCAACAAGCAACTCCTTCTCACCAACCTTCTCCTTCTTCTTATCAATAAGACCCTGAAACAAAAGTCAATGCAAAGAAAGATAAAACTAAAGAAAGTGAGAAGAAGGATGAAGAACCAAGAAAAGAAGGTGAAAAGAAAGACAAAACAAAAGGAGTAGGAGGGGAAGCTGTTGCTGCACATGAAGAGGAAGCAAAACAAGAGGTAGGTGAAAAATAAGAGCAAGAGGATCTCAACAAGAGGAAGAGGAAAAATGAGATGTAGAAATAAGTGAGGAAGATGATGAGGAAAAAGATGATGTAGTTAAAGTAACAACTCTTAACTTAGGAAAACAAGTATTATCGGTCATATGTTAGATATAAGAAGACCTTCTCCCTCCTCTGGAATAGGTACTATGGAAGTTTCTACTTCTCAACCACTTCCTCCGCCACTTGCATTCACATTTCCTCCCCCAAGTACATCTTGAGAAGACTATTTCTCTTAGGTACAACCCATGATTGAGAGAAAGAAAAGGAAATCTCAATCCGATATTGAAGTTCCTAATTATGATGTTGTTATTGTACTCCTTGGCACCACTCTTCCTCCAAAGAAAGCCGAGATTGTTTCTCATCTTGTTTCAGATGCCACAGGACAACAATTTCTTGAAATTGCTAAACCCAAAGGAGATAAAAGTGAACATGAGGTGTCTGCAGCAGATTTTGAGTTGACAATAATATCCATGGGAGAATCAACCCTTGAGGGAGAAGTGCATAACCTCAGATAAATTGTTTCTAAAAGTTATTGAAAGGGTTGAAAAAGGTAAACAAACTCAAGAGCAGAAAATTCAAGTTTTGTCCAACTTCATCAAATCCTTCCTCTCATCTAATAACACTTTGTTGGATCCAACTCCCTTGTCCTCTCTCCCACCATTTGTTGCAACAATTGATTTTGATTAGAAAGAAATTTCTGAAATACATAAACATGCAACCCAAGGAAAGGTAACAGAGTCATGGGTGGAGAATATTTTTATCAAAGGTTGGAATTCATTGATGAAGCTTGTAAAACATATGATAATATCATCTCATCTCATAAGCATATTAGCTCGGGGATGACAGGTATTGACAAAGAGGTAAAAATCTAGGTAGATGTGATTTAGAATCTTCGCATCATGGCCCTCATAGATGAGAAAAGTGTCGGAAATAAACTAACACTTAATTCATCATATGAGTTAAAGTGATATTGTAATAAAGTAATTTTTTAATTACTTAAGTTAGCTTAGATAAAGTCAATTATTAGTGAGTATTCTTTTAGTTGTCTTATCCCTTGGTTTGTGGGATCATGTTCTCTATCTTGCATATTTTGTTCCCGAATGATCTCCACGAGGGGCAGTTAGGAGCAATAAGCTATTCCTGCATATTTACTTAGTTTAGTTGATATTGTTCCATATATTGTGGAAGAGATAGAAGTTGTCCAATATCTATAAATATTGCAGCTCTCTCTTTTGATTGTAATGCTTGATTTTGATATTAATAAAATACACAAGCACTGTCTTGTTTCTGTGTAAAGCTTCTGTGTCAAATATTTTTTCAAGTATTCATTGTCAAGATTTGGTATCAGAGCAGCATTCTGATCCAAGGAAAAGTGTAGGAAGTTTTTAGGGAGATCTGGAGAAATTACAAAGCTAGGAGGAGCCATAGATGCCCCCAGCCATTTCACAACCCTACCCGAATCCACACCTGGTTCACGGATTGATTTGTAGTTGAAGAACACCTGGAGTGCAATCACAGGCCCTTGTAGACCTGGATGCAACTCTATTGCAAAAGGTGACATTGTTTCATTCTCTCGGTACTTTTTCTAATTTAAACTATACCTGTAATTTTTTTTTTTTTAAAAATTGGAAGCATTTTAAATACACACACACACACACACACACACACACACACACACAATATTTTGTATTACAGGGGACCCGAGATTTTCAAGCTCCCACATAAATTCTCCTCCCTCTTCTCTGTGCTCTGTCTTTTCATATATCTGGAAAGAGAATTCTATGTGCCTGTGAGAAGATCTCTGTCCAAAGTGACCTCCCGAAGCCTCCAATCAACTTGGAGATTGCATTCACAGATCAAGAGCATTCAAGAGAAGAAAAAGACGTTCATGCAATAGATTTAAAGTAAAGAAATATGAAGCGGCGAAGGTTTTCAACGTGAAAACTGTTGTCCAAAGGTACAGATCAAAGAAACAAAATACCTGTGTGAAGCCAAAGTAAGGAAGAAATAAATAATAAAAAGGCGGCCAAGGTTTATTATAACACTTAGGCAAATTGATTGAACTGCAATTGTGCCCTAAAACGTGCAGGTTGAGCCATACAAGCCGTCTGCGTTTTCTTTTAAAAATTCTATTTTAAAAAATCCATTTTTAGATTTTGCGAAAAAAATTAGAAGGATAGAAAAAGATTCCAATTTTGGAAAGGGGCCCGGAAAGATATTGAAATCGGAATTTAAACAAGTCATAACTTTCAACTGGTACCTCGGATTGAGGTGTCGTTTTTTGAAAGTGTGTGTTTTTATGAGCTCTACGTATTGGTCTGCTTTTAATAAGATTTGTCTTGTAAAAATTACAAAAATTAGAGGTTTTTGTACTTGAAAAGAGGCCAAAGAGTCCAAAAAAATTATTTTTGCAAATTGGCCATAGAGCCAAATTTGTAACAGGGCCAATAGTGCCAAAAATTCATTGTACATGGCTGAAAAGGAGCCCAAACTGAATAAAATATTATTTTTTGGGGGGTGTGCATGTTTTAAGGGGGGAAAAGTGTTCAATTTTTTCTTCTACTATTTATTAGTCTTCACAATGGCCGCAATTATGGCACCAAAATTCTTTTGCCAGATTCTCAACTTTTATGTTCGATAATTACCCAACATGGAAAACAAAAATTCACACATGTTATCAACTAATTTTGACTTTGCAAAATTATAAAAATCATTAAAAAAATGAAAAATTTGTAAATTTTGAAAAGAGTTACTTTACGTGGTTCATTGCCCTCGTTGCGATCGTCTCATTTTTGTGATTGTTTTGGTCTTCGTTTCATCCTTTTCAGGCAAGAACTCTTCCCGCCAGCTTTAAAACACGTTAAAATACATTAAAATTAATTAATTAATATTTAATTAATTAATTGCTCCTTGTTTGATTAAATTAATTTTTAAATAACTTGAGAGTATTTAATTAAATAAATATTACGTAAAAGTTCGTTTGACAAATTTTAATGCCGGGGAAGTAAGCTTACACTTCCAACTGCCAATCTGGTTCCCAAACCCGGATTTCCCCTTTCCTGGCAATCTTCTTCAATTTTCCCACACGTGGGATTTTCTCTGCCAATTGCCAAATCATGGATTGGCTAACGGGTAGGAAATTCTCCAATTTCCCACATGGGGAAATTGAACGGGGATTTCCAACCCATTTTGCCATTCCCATTGGCAATTGTCCGTTGCTTTCCCCATTTCCCCTGGCACTTAAGCCCACTACCCGGGAAGAGAGGAAGTTAGATTAATTCCCATAACTTCCTCCATCAAACCCGTTGAAAAAATTCGTGCGAAGCTTTGCTTCTTATTTCCTTTGAAGAACATAATATTTTGTCATATCCCACAATACGACGCACACATCCAAGGAAATGATAGTTAGCAGAGGCCCAAAAAAACTTTCCACACGCTGAGGGAAAAGGAAAAAGAACAGTTTTCAAAAGAATAAAGAAAGAGGAGACCACCAGCCAGAGGAAGGACAACAAAGCCGCGCCCATCCAAGGAGTCTCTTTACACACAAAAAGAAAGGAAAGATTGGATTTCATGCAGGTTTTAAGAAGTAATTTCAATACATTTGCCAGAAGATAAGAAGCTTTCCATGCATTCACAGCCCAGGCAGAGGGAGACAACAAAAGGACAAAGAAAAATTACTTTCACACATTGGAAAGAACATTCCAAAATCATACTAATAGAAAGCAACAAAAAGAACACATCCTTCCACGCAGGGGCAGCAAAGTGCAACCATAGGCCACGTGGGAAACCAAAAACAAAGGAAAGAACAGTTTTTAAAAATGCGCAAGGAAAATACACGCGCCTAGGGAGAGAAGAACTACAACCATCCACCGACCATTATAGGCCCTCGTGCGCCCTCTGATCTATAGGTCAGCCTCCTCACAAATTCTCGGCAAGTTCGGTTGTGTATGAACAATATTTGCCTCGGGACAATAATGGAACGGATGTTGTCTGTGTGGCTTTAGAGAGATCAAAGGAGAGACTGCAGAAAGGTGTATTGCCAGCATTTGATTATGTTGAAATGTGTACGCTTGGAGAAAGCATCAGTCGAGATATACTTGAAGGGAGTTCTGATGTCCTTGGAGCAGCAAGAATGGGCTCGGGAAAGACACTTCTGTAGAAACTCCAGCAATCACAGTTGAACGCTCTGCTTGGCGCGGAATTGGCAGGAATCTTTAAACTCGCGGGATTGGCATGGCATTATCTCCACCAACGGTGCATTGAAACTCGTGAATGCAAAGTCCCTACGCTAAAATGGCACCTATATCCATTCGTTGCCAATTGTCATGAGTTTAATTTACTTTTGGTAAGAATAACTTGAAAACCAAAAGTCAAATTTTCAAAAGATAAAAGTAAAATGTTGTGTATGGTAGCCCATGTGGTAAAAATTAAAATGGAGGATCACTAGGCAGGGAGTGCAAATGAAATTGAATTCTGACACTATGACCATTTGAGGCTTTCCTTGGAGCAGATGATCGCCCTCAAAGTCAGAGAGTCCATGCATGACGTCATTGACGATGGCTCCAAAATGATTGATCTTGCGTTCGATCCAGCTGCCGCATCTTCATCACTCAAGATTGATTGATTGGTGTATCACTAGAGACACCGATCCAACGAGTACATGAGGTAAGTATTGCTTGGTTTGAAGAGGAGTTGGCTCATCACAAGAGGAATCTGCATGAAGAGAAACAACCATCCATCCGCAATGAGAAGAGGAACAAGTGAGTTGCTCAATCATCTTCTCAACTCATGCTGCAAATTTCAACATGAACTACAGAGAATCACAGGTAGTGGAAAGAAAAGACTCCTCTGTCACACCCTTTACCAAATCATCTGGAAGGTGGAAAAATAACACCAAGTGGAGGAGGAAAGTAGCACATCTCGGGTATTTCTCGGTTCGGTCATCATTCATCTTTGCATGATCTCCCTAGTTCTCTAGGTCTAATTGACAACTCAACACTACAATTTAGAGTATCGGATCAGGCGCAAGCACTTGCAATCTTACACAATTTTTGGAGGTGGAACTCACCAATGAAGTATCACAAAATATACCATCCCAACTTGTGGAAGCAGTTGCAACTTCTCAACCACAATTTGATGATTCGGTTCTTTCCCCGCCTGAATTTGAAGAACCACCACAAATGGAGGAAATGGCGGTGGCATCTCTCTCACGACGGGAAGATCGATTTCGGCGGCACTGAAGATGATCCCCTTCGGTATGAAGAATATTAATTCTCATCAAACATGAGGGCCATGTACATCGAGGTACTTGGAGAGGTTCCCACCTAGCTTCATGATATCGCGAAGAAGCGAAAGAGGGTTATCAGTGGCGGTGATAAACTTGGAGGTGATTATTTCAATGTCGAATCCATCACTCCAAAGAAGACCAAATACTATGCTAAGGTGTGCATCTGTCGTCGAATTCGGCAATCGCCGCCACATTACAACACCACCGGTTCACAAAGGCGCAAAGGAGATGGATTTCCAAGACAATGAAGTCTCACAGATGCTTCTCGGGAAATCAACGCTATAAATTAACACGAAACATGCTCGAAAATCACTTGATGTCGTACTTGATGGATGGAAAGGTATAAGGCGCAATCATCTCAGCTCAAAGTGAAGAATCGGTAGCTCGTGGCATACATACAACATTTGATCAACTTGATCACCTCCGATGTTCAACTTCTAGTCCTAGTGGCTATTCCTAATCAGGAGGCACTTGCAGCATCAAAAGAAAATAGCATCATTGGCCATACGATAAGGGGTTGGATAGATTGAATTTTATGAATGTGGTAAAAGGAGCTCAACATCGCAGCTAAAGGAACAACTATCAAATATGATCAAGATGTAGCTCTCCTCTCCATACTCCTTCTGTCTTGACTCTATAGATGAATTGATCGGAGTTGCGAGTCACTTTTCTCTGCGAATCGAAGGGAAGAAGATCGAGTTCCATGCCACCTCGGATAGGGTGCTATAATTTCAAGTCATCTGTGATACTTTCCTCGCACCTTATTCTTTTCCGGAAGAGACAAGGTTGTTTGAAACTATGGAGCGTTTCTTCAAATGGAAGATGTCGAAGTGTTTGGATCCTAGTTTTACTAGGAATTGAAGAATTGTTGTATTTGCTGGTCTCTTTTTGGTGGCTGATGAGCTCATCCTCATAAGATTTAGATAGGCGAACCCCATTTCAATGGATAAGGCCTTTGGTTATTATTGTATATTTTAAAAGGTGTTATTTTTTTCAAGAAAAAATGGATATTTTAAGTAATTTCTATTTTTGGGTTGTCTTTAATAAAGTTGTTGAAAAAGTCAAAGGTCACTTAAGTGCCTTATTTAATGATCATGTAAAACCCTAACTACTTTGTAACCAACTTTTGGGTTATAAAAGGAAGTGAGGGCTCATTTGTAAAGGGTGACTTTGAGAGAGGAGAAAAAAATACTTTTGTGTGCAAGATTTGTTTCAGGAAGAAACTTTGTGTTCTTTTGTGAAAAACATTTTGGAGTTAATGAAATACGAACTTTGTGTCTCATTCATTGTCTCTTTTAACATTTGATGTTCTTATGCTCATTATATGTTAGGTGTTTGAATATTACATGCAAATATTATCTTTGATATTATTTTCAACATTATTAATTGGTTGTTCTAGTTCACAGTGATCAAGCTCTGATTATCTACTTGCTCATGTGTGTTCCCTTTTACACGTTCTTGTTTGGCTAACTCAAACTCCGTTTTATTTGTGTTAGTTATTCATCTTTCTTCTTCATGCAATATTAGGCTCTGTGTTTACCTAACTCTTGCATGTTCTTTCAATTCATTCCATTCCACTCCTTTCCTTCATTCCATTCCATCTCCTTCATTCACTTTTCTTTCCATTGATGTTCCAAAACACCCCCCACATACAATTTTGAATGTACAGATGTAAATACAGTTTTGGTTTTCAATAAAGGCAGCCTCACCTTCATTGAGGAGGGACTTCATTCCCACACTGTTGCATGTCATTTGCATGTGTGCAAATCCATATGCTAACAACACATAACTTGATTTTGAAAATCTATGGTCCGTTGTTTCTGGTACATTAACAAGATCTGTAACAAATGTTACACAACAAGCTACATTTGATTGTGCAAATAAAAGTAAAGTTAATAATCTTGTTTAGTGTTTCAGATGAGGTACAACCTCATATTCGTGAGGCCACAACAACAAAATAATCTTGGGACAAGTTGAAAACAATATATGAGTCCAAAAATAAGAACACAATACTTCATCTCCAGAGTCAACTATTGAACTTGAAAATGCAACCAACTGAGAAAGTTGAAATGTTTTTTTAGAAGAGTAGCAACTTTGTGTGCATCACTTCAAGCTTTGGAAGAAGAAGTAACTGACACATCACTCGTGCCTATAGTATTGAGATCTCTTCCTCCTTCTTATAGGATTTTTGTGACCACGTTAAACATAACTAGTCAAACAACAACTTTTGAAGAGTTAGTGAATATGCTACAATAAGAGGAATTTATTCACTCAACTACTAAAACTAAAGAGCAGGCACTTTCTTCTAATCAAAAAGGCAAAAAATAGGCTAAGTCTAGTAAAAAGCCTCAGAAGAAAGGTAATACTAAACAAGGCCAAAAGGACCAACAAAAATGTCTTATTTGTGGTCAAAAAGGACATGAGTTAAAAAATTGTTGTACAACACATTCCAACAAGGATCGTCAAGTGGTAAAAAGATTGATTACCAACAAACAAAATCAGACCAACAACAGAGTAAACAGGAAAAAAATCAAAAATGGAATAAGAAACCAACTCAACAAGGAAATGTAGTCGAACAGGAAGATCAATTTGATGATGATGACTTCCTATATTTTGCACAATCAAATGAAGTATCCAATTCTACAAATCAAATTTGGTATGTCGACTCGAGTGCAATTTGAGACATGACAAGAAAGAAAGATTGGTTCTTCACAATGAGTAAAACACCCACCAAAATCATGTCTCTTTGGGTGATGATACATCTTATAGTGTTGAAGGCATTGGTTCCATTTCACTACCACTTAGGCAACATAATTGTAAAATTACATATGTTCTTTATGTCCCTGGTTTAACAAAAAATCTATTATCCGTGAGTCAATTATTAGATCACAATCTCAAAATTGACTTTGATTGTAAAGGCGGTAAAAAGATGTGCTTAATTCGAGATAAATCAAGAAGCTCAAAAATTGTTGAAAAATATTTGAATGTGGGAAGAATGTTTCAGTTGGATTTTTTTCAACGAAATGATCAAGCATTTGTAACCAAAGATGCATCATCACTCGACTATGGCATCGAAGATGTGAGTTTTGGCTATCTTGACACACTTCATCGATACAATATGGTTAGGGGTTTGCCACTTATCAAAAAGGGTACAGATAAATGTCAACATTGTTTGACAGGAAAACAACATAGAACACCATTCAAACATAATACATTTCGAGCTAAGAAAAACTTGACTTGGTGCATACCGATTTGTGCGGACCAATGAGACCTAGCTACTCTGGGTTTCAATATTTCATGCTCTTTGTTGATGATTTTTCAAAAAAATGTGGATATACTATCTTTCTACAAAAGACCAAGCTTTTGAAACTTTCAAGAAGTTTATATCCCTTGTTGAAATAGAGTCTGTAGTAGAAAATAAAAACACTCCACTCAAATCAAGGGGAGAATACACCAACAATGAATTCAACAATTTTTTAGAAACACATGACATTCGTCATCAAATGGCTCCTCCTCACACACCACAAAAAAATGATGTTTTTGAAAGGATAAATAGTACTATCATGGATATGGTGCGATGTATGATTGATGATGCAGGTTTATCAAAAACATTTTGGGCTGAAGTAGCTAAAACGATAGTCTATTTACTAAACAGAGTTCCCACTACAACTCTTGATGGAGTAACACCACATGAAGCATGGTCAGGGAATAAGCCATCTATTTCACACCTTAGATTTTTGGATGTAAAGTGAGTATGCACATTCCTAAGAAACAAAGAACTAAGCTTGATATGAAATTAGAAAAACTTATCTTCTTAGGATACAGTGATGAAGCACTTGGCTACAGACTTATGGATCCAAGAACAAGAAGGGTATACACTAGTTGGTATGTTGATTTCTTTGAGAAGAAAGAAGTAGATGCTCCTTTCATACACTCACATGATGAAAAAATAATCCCTACAATGAAAATAGAGGATGGTGATCACTTTGATGATGTCGGTGATGATGGGGAAGATGGTGAAATTCAACCTCGCACAGGAACCACTAATAGTATGCCTAAATGGTATAAAAGTATGATGAGAGATGAAAAATTGGATAGTTTCCCCAAAACATCTACCACTGGAATGAGGACTCGTAGTATGGCTTGAAATGAGGTCAATTTGGCCTTAATGAGTAAATTTGTTGAAACTATTGAGCCATCCACAATTTCGAAGCCATCTTATCTAAACCTTGGAAAGATGTCATGGATGTAGAATATAAGTCACTTATGAAAAATAATACATGGCAACTTACGATCTTCCACCGGGAAAAATCCGATTGGATGAAGATGGATCTTCAAAATTAAATACAAAGCGAGATGGAAAATTTGATAAACATAAGGCTAGACTAGTTGTTAAGGGATATGCTCAAAAGAAGGCATTGATTATGAGGAGACTTATGCTCCCATGGCTAAGCTAAAAACATTTAGGTTAATATTTTCTCTAGCTGCACACTTTGGTTGGAAAATACACCAAATGGGTGTGAAAAGTGTCTTTCTTAATGGTGATTTATAGGAAGAAGTTTACATGACTTAATCGAAGGTTTTTTTCATACTAGGTAAAGAAGAAAAGGTATGTAAACTCATAAAATCACTATATGGTTTAAAGCAGTCTCCCAGGGCATGGTATATTAAAATCGATGAGCATATCATTCAACATGGATTCAATAGGAGTCCATACGATCCTAATCTCTATGTCAAAAATCAAGGGGGAGATAGTGATCGTTGTAGTATATTTTGATGATCTAGTCATCATTGGAGTATCAGGGAGGATGATTGAATCAACAAAAAAATCTAACATGATCATTCAACATGACCAATCTCGGGCTTCTGCATTATTGTCTTGGACTTGAAGTTTGGCAAAGAGAAAATTATATCTTTGTGTCACAATTGAAATACGCCAAGATAACACTCGAGAAGTTCAATATGATGGATTCTAAACCAATTTCCACACCTATGGAGATAAGACTTCAATTGTCTCAAATAGATCCATCACCACAAGTAAATGCAACTCTCTATTAGCAGTTGATCGGGAGTTTCATCTACTTAACTTACACTAGGTAGGATATCAGCTATGCAGTCAACTATCTTTCATGCTTCATGCAAAAACCAAGGGTTTCTCAGCACTGAAAGCAAAAGCAAAGCGAATCCTGAGGTACATCAAAGAAACTATGGACTATGGCCTAGAATACAAGAAGAACAATAACTTCTTGTTGACAGGATATTCAGATTCAGATCTTGTAGGAAACATAGATGACAAGAAATCCACTTTCGGATTTGTATTATTTTTGGGATCTGGACCGATATCATGGGGTGGTAAGAAGTAGACTTGTGTTTCAAGATCCTCCACGAGATCGAATATCATGCGGCAAGTGCATGCATGCGTGAAGTGATATGGTTCCAACGTATACTTGAAGGATTGGGAATACCGCAGAAAGATCCAACAATCCTACATGTAGACAATGAAGGAGTAATAAAACTTGTTCAGAATCCAATTTTTCATGAACGCACCAAACACTTTGAGGTGCAAGTACATTTCATTCATGAACATGTTCGAACAACAACATCTAGTTCCAACATTTCCCGTCAGAACATCAATGTGGAGATATATTCACAAAGTCTCTTGCGCATCCAAAATTTGAGGCATTTAAATTTTTTCTCTCTTATTCACTTCAGAGTATGCTGAATTAAGGGGGATGTTGGAAATAAACTAACACTTAATTCATCATATGAGTTAAAGTGATATTGTAATAAAGTAATTTTTTAATTACTTAAGTTATCTTAGATAAGTCAATTATTAGTGAGTTGTCTTTTAGTTGTCTTATCCCTTGGTTTGTGGGATCATGTTCTATCTTGCATATTTTGTTCCCAAATGATTTCCATGAGGGTCAATAGGGGCAGTTAGGGGCAATAAGCTATTCCTACATATTTACTTACTTTAGTTGAACTTGTTCCATATATTGTGGAAGAGATAATAATTGTCCAATATCTATAAATATTGCAGCTCTCTCTTTTGGTTGTAATGCTTGATTTTGATATTAATAAAATACACAAGCACCGTCTTGTTTCGTGTAAATATTACGTCAAATATTCTTTCCAAGTATTTATTATCAAGAAAAATTCTCCTCTCTAAGAATATTTTTTATGATTCTAAGAATAATCTATCCCATACATGGTCCTTTAGTGTACAATGGAGGATGAAATTCCTCAAAGAATCTTCTACGGAACTACAAAATGTTATCTAAAAGGGTGAGTCCCTAAAGTCATAAATATTTGTAGACCTACGAGCCCTCCATTGTGATCTCTTCAAGGATAATTCATCTCAATGGAACTCAATGGATCAAATCAAGGAGGTCTTCAAAAATTTATCAAAGAGGACACTGTCAAAAACTAAGAGTGTGAATAAGGAAAATATTGAGGAATCAAGCTCAACAATGTAATGGTGGAAACCACTAAAGGCTTGTCTCGTATGGAGGAATGAGTTCTGAAATGGAGAATTCTCTAGGATCCTAGATGAACAACCTCACAAACACTATTGTACCTAAATAAATGGAAAATTAAGATACAAATCACCAAGTTACGAATGCATATATTAAAGCTAAAAGATCTTGTTTCTTTTATTTCCTCCCTTCCTTCCTCACAAGTACTCAACATAAATAGTTATTATATTTTAATGTTGAATTTATTTTTTTAAAGGAAATATTTAATGTAAATTCATTTTAAATGTAACTTGAATAATTAAATATTTAGTCACTTAATTAAACAACTAGTTAGTTTTGGTAGTTATTCCTCCCCTCTTGCCTATATAAGGCTTTTGTTTCTACTATAAAGGGGTTCGATGTTGGAGATTAGATGTAAAGAATACTGATTTTGAATACAGAAGAAGAACCTTTCATATCTTTCTTTCTTGTCTAGTCTATCTTTGTTTCGTCTCTTGCATCATTTACATATTTTGGATATTGAAACTTTGTGTTCTCACTTGTGTGCCAAGAATTGTTGAACTTTGATTCAATCTTAATCTTGTTTACAACAGTGGATTTCATTATATGTAGATGTGTGTGTTCTTGAGTTATAATGACATGCATGAAGTAGAATAAGATTTTTTTCCTTCTTATTTGAAAGTGTTGTTCTCACTTCCCATTCTTCATTCAAGTTTGTTCTCCTTTAAATATTTTCCTTGTATTCAAAATTATATAATTACTTAATGGATCTAACATCTTCATATAGATTCAATAGAATGTATATTTGTAAATATTCTAGGGTTTAAATTTTTATTTGAATAAAGGAACCTCCCCATCAAAGTGGAGGGATTGTTGTCTCCCAGAACTATTGGTTGTTGGCATACTTGCAAATTTTTCAGCCAACCATTTTTTGGCGCCCACCATGGGGCACATTTTTACTTCCGAGTAGTGTCCATTAAGTATTATCCACCATAGCTAAAGGGATTCTTAAAAATGGAAGAATGTTGGTATATAATTGGTCTAAGAGCACAAGGAGTTGAAGATACTACCTTCCAAACTCAAAGAACTTCATTCGTTTAGGCTATCTCTAGAAAATAAGGTGGAAAGGAAAGAGGTATGTGAGCACACCTCCAACTGAAAAGAATTCAGGATGTCCTTATCAAGTAAGTTCTTTTGAAGCCTTTTTTATTTCAGGGATTACTCTTCCATTACAAACTATTTTCCCTAGGATCGTGAAGCACAAGGATCATGTGGGATAATGTGAACATCGACCAAGTTGCACTTTGGCAACATGACAAGGTTGCATGAGGGAGTGAGCATCAATCATGAATGTACATGCAAGAATTCAAAAGGGTCAAAAACATCTCATTCCATCTCATAGATCTAAAGAAAAGGTGTACAAATAGGGGGTGTTTTGTAACCCTCAGTGCATGAAATCATGACTCCTCAAGTGGAAAAGGGGAGTTACATTCCGTAACCGAACTAACTCCCATATGATGCACGACACGTAATGAATCTAATGATGACCCCTATGACACTAGGACCTATGACCTCATTTTTGTATATATCTTTCCCCCAGGTAGATATAGACAAGCAGGAGAATGGAGAAATCAAAGAAGCTCAAATCCCTGACATGCCCAAGGCGCACAGAAGTGGCGCACGACAATGGATGTCGACAGGGCAAACGGTGCGCCCAAGGTGCACAGAAGTGGTGCACGACAATGGATGTCGACACACACATGGATGCGCCAAGGCGCACCTTCAGGAGGCGCAACATTTTGAGCGCTGACAGGAAGCAGACCCTAGCGCAGATATTCAGATGGCCATAACTTTTGACTGGGAGCTCGGATTCATGCAAGGTTGGAATTTTTGGAAAGCTTACGAGGTCCTTTGTCCAACTACGATTGGATATCTTTAATTGGGTGAGAAAAATTCTTAAAAATGCAAAATACAGTTCGTCACTTTTGGGTTCGCTGGGGTTCTCACCTACCACCATAATGAGATAATTAAGTGCATTCTGGAGGTGGTTGGGGCATATTTTCGATTTCCTCTCTTCTTCCCTCTCTCTTTTCCTCCTCCTATAAATTGTAAGGAGGGGCTTCTTTCTAAAGGTTGGACATTTCTGTTTTGCCCCTCCCTTCTTCTCTTTGGCAGGTGAACTTGTGGAGTTAAAACCTCCCATTTGAAACTGTAATGCAACCTTGTTTATTTGGCATTTTGCAGTGTGTTGTATCAATCTTTGGAGCAAATTAATGCATGTCTGTGGATGATTCTCAACCCTCTCTGTATTCATTTGCATCCCCTTGATCTTTCACTGTGGATCTGGCTATCTGTGCATGATCTTGCATTGCATTTTAATGGTCTGTGTTTATTTGGCAAGACAGGTGTTCTTCATTCCTCGGTGCATCACCTTTGTAGTTTAGGTTTTATTTTATGCATTTTCTTACCCTGTCTCCTTGGCAAGTTAGATTAGGTTTTTAGTAAACCCTCTGCATTTTCTACGTGTGCATCTGAACAGAGGAATAGGAACCAGCCTTCATCCAGAGAGCTTTTCCGTTTTCGCAAGGTCCCACACTTGGGAAAAGCTCCATGTTATGCAATCGTATTGAGTCTCGAACCCATCGTGTTGCGACATTTAGGGTCTTGTGATTCGTCATCAGCTTTTGGCACGCCCGGTGGGACCAAGAGGTCATTCTACAAGATTTGAAGGGATTTTCAAGAAATTCGGACTTAAAAATTACAGGTTTTACAGTTTCAGTTTTTTCACCTTCTAGGCTGAACTTTGAAATCAATTTTCAAGGACTTAACTTGCTCGAAACAAGTCAAAATTTCACCAGTTGATAGATCGGGGGGTAATATTCAAAAGGGTATTTTTAGATTTTTGAGATTTTGACTTTCAAAATTTCATGGTTTTTTTATTTTTGGATTTTCGGGACTGTCATTCCAAATCAAATTCCAAACTCTAAAATATCAAAAATACAGGTCTCTCAAATTCTATTTTTAAAATATTGTCAGGTTTGGTGTGTAACTTGGCAGAAGTCTACCTTTTGAGGCTCATTTTTCTAACACATCTGGCGACTCCGAAGGGGTAGAATTCAGCGGTGTAGCAGCAAAAGTTGCCCAGGCATATGAGAAGAATTCGAACCAGGTCTAATACTCGAGAAGAGGGGCTATTTGTCCACTTGCAACTATCACCAGGAGGAGGAAGGAGAGGAAGAAGACCACAAAGATCACCATCTCCACCTAACAGGACTTTGTCTACACCTCCACCTGGTAGGCCTTTTCTCGCATCGACCAGGGTTCTTAGGCCAATCATAATGGCACATCTACCACCGAATCCCTTTGTCAATTTCACGGGTAGTAGTCCACTTGCCCTAAATGCTCAGAATCAAATTCCAGTTGCAGCACTAAAGAATATACCCTATTTTACAGGAGAAAATCATACTACTCCTATTGATCACATCCAGGATATTGCTAATGCATGTGCAATCCACGAAATAAATGAAATGGATGTTGCGGTCAAGCTGTTGGCTTCATCTTTCAAAGGCAAGGCCTTACAATGGTTTAGGAGCCTTGCAGCGGGGTCTATTACGAATTGGAACCAACTTTGTTCAGCTCTTTGCAACCAGTTCGGGGAGAGGGCAGACAATTTGTCCTTATTGGAACAATTGACAACAATCAAAAGGGCTCCTAACAAACAAATGACAGACTTCAACTTCAGATTCCAACGGACATGGGACAGGATTCCAATAGCTATGAGACCAACTGCCGAAGGAGCATTCCTTTGTTTCTTAAAGGCTATAAATTCAGACATAGCCATGATGATCCAATCAATGGGAGGAACAACGCTACCAGGGGCCTACGACACAGCTATCAGAGCAGAGATCTGTTTGATCCAAGCTGGCAAGCTTGCACCAAGGCCACCAATGCCTCTCTATCCGGATATGGGAAATCCTACAACCAGCCAAGCACCAGAGTTGAATCCCATTCCAACTCCTAGAAATCAAAGCAATAATGAGGTGTCGACTTCTTCAAATACTTCAAAGGAATTGCAGGAGGTCATGAAACAACTGCAGAACCTTGGAAATGAACTAGTAACTATCAAAAGACAGCAAGCTCAAAGTGCTAGACCGTATCAGCCTCAAGCACAGTACTAAGCTAGGCCCCCATACCAACAAAATAGACCACCACCTCAGGCTGCAAATCAAAACCAAAACCAAGGACAACCTCAAGCTGCCAGGCCATTTCGACCGTATGATCCAAATGCAACGATGTCCTCAAGAGCTTTGGTCCCGACACAAAATAACATGGCACAAGAGTACGACTGGTGTTACCCTTGCAATCTACCTCATAATCAGTCAGCATGTTTCAATGGTGCACTAAATCAGGCCTTGATGGTGCAAACCATTGGTGTTCCTCAAGTACCAAGCCAGGAGGAGAATCAACAGCAAGAAATGCAACAAGAAGGACCTCCAACAGAAACCACATTGGCAAATTGGCAAACGGAAGACTTCTGTGGAGTTAACCAACAACCTTTTCAAGGTGTGGCTGCCAACACACGGTCAAAGAAGAGAAATATAGGAGAGGGACAACTGTGTAATCCAGTTGTTTCTCAACCCACTCTTACACAACAAGGGGTCAATAGACCAAACATAACTCCAAATGTTCAAAATCAGCCTAAGGTACCTGTTGTAGCAACACACGCACATGCTCAAGCTCCAGAAAAGTTTGCACCAAGTAAGGGACAGCAAAAGGACAATTCATCCCCTTTTAGCATCATTGATCAAATGAAGAAGACGAATGTGAATATATCAATGTGGGAATCTTTATCCATCCCAGGACAAAGAGATCTTCTACAAGCTACCATGAAGAATTGGTCAACTTCGAACCAGCAGGCCCGTATGCAAGAGAAGGTCCTCACGAATGCTGCTCAGCTTGAAGGGAATCATGGAGGACAACAAGGTAAAGTTTTGAAACCCCCTCCATTCTATGTTTCATTAATCATCGAGGATAAATTAGTACACAACTGTATGATTGATTCTGGGGCAAGTAGTTCAGTGATGCCGAAGCAAATAGCGGATCAACTGGGTTTGAAATATGAGCCGAAGGCTTTGAAAGGAGTAAGATGAATAGATGGAACGGCAAGTAGGGAACTGTTGGAGTCATCAAGGGGTTAAGCCTAACACTACATCCCTGTCCTAATGTTACAGTTCTGCAAGATGTGTCTGTGATTGACCTTCCGCCACTCTTTGTGTTGTGTCTATCAAGAGACTTCACTGTAAAAATCGGTGGATATTTATCTGCAGATTGGTCACACACGATTTTTAGGACAAGGTATGGAGCCAAAGCAACAATCAAGTCAGAACCAATTGCCAATTTCCATATTGAGCCTCATGTATCAGGTCATATCAATGCAAATTACTTGGATTTTGATCAAGAGGAGTGTTCAAATGATCCAGAAACAGGTACTAAGGTCGAGGGAATTCCTGATTTAACTTTGGATGAATGGGAAAACAAGAGTCATGAATTCGACCCATACAAGGAAATTGAAGAATCTAAATTGGGCGTGTATTGTATACACGAAGAAAATTCACCCATTCCCGACATCATTCAGCCTGAACAAAAGAATGAAAACAAAGTTTGGAAATTATTTTTCGATGGTTCGAGAAGCAGACAAGGTGTTGGAGGTGGTGCAATGTTGATTTCACCACAAAACATCAAATATTTTTTAGCTTTTCGTTTCCAGTTTTCCTGTTCAAACAACACGGCTGAATACGAAGCTTTGATTCATTGAATTCATTGTACTAGGAAAAGGGGCATAAAGAACTTGCAGGTGTTTGGAGATAGCGAGCTAATCATCAACCAAGTTAGGGGACAACATGCTACAAAGAATGACTTGCTGAAGAGCTACAAGAATAGGGTATGGGACCTCGTTGAGGATTTCAAAGCTTTCAACATTGTGTCCATACCCAGGAAGAAAAATGAAGTCGCAGATAGGCTCGCAGCAGTTGGAGCAACGTTTGATGTGGTTGACAACATCAGAAGAAAAAAACCACAGCCACATATCCATGTGATTGTGAGGCCAGCAGTTCCAGATAATAACACAAGCTGGCAGGTGTTTGAGAACAATCAACAGATCGTCAATTTCTTACAAGAAGAGGCTGAATTCTCAGCTAGGAATCAGGACAAATTAGAGCAGCAGTATGGGGATCAAGTAGTGCAGTGCAGACAAACAAGCTTCCTAAGGGTTTAGTAACATTGGAGTCTATCTTCAACCCTAATGACCAGTTCCGTAAGGAAAAGGCTAACATACAGGTCAAGAGAGAAGATTCAGAGCCAATTCTGGTTAGGGAAGGCAAAACACTTCAAATTGGTAAAGTGGCCACTGAGCAGGAGAAATCAGATTTCATACAGCTTTGCCAAGAATTTCCAGATGTCTTCTCTTGGAGCTATGAAGACTTAAGAGGATTCGAACCAAATTTGGCACAACATACCATAGAGTTGGATCCAGATGCTAAACCCATCAGGCGTAAGCGACGAGAGACCACCAACCTCACATTGAACCTCTAATGAAGAAAGAGCTAAATAAGCTAATAGAGGCAAGCATCATATTCCCGATCAAGCACTCAAGCTGGGTTGAAAACTTGGTTCCGGTCAGGAAAAAGAGTGGAGAAATCAGGTTGTGTGTGGATTTCTGAGACCTAAACAGGGCATCTCTCAAAGACCATTACCCACTTCCTTCAATGGAACAAATATTGCAAGTAGTATCCGGTTCAGAGAGATTCTCTCTCCTAGATGGCTACTCAGGGTACAATTAGGTGATGGTGAAATAAGATGACCAATTCAAGACGGCTTTCACCACCAGATGGGGGACCTATGCCTACAAGAAAATGCCATTTGGGCTATCAAATGCTGGAGCCACCTTCCAAAGGGCAATGGATATGGCATTCAAGGGGTTGATCAATAAAATAGTTTTGATATATCTTGACGACATCACACGTATTCTCAAAAATGCAAATGGATCACCTCTCGTCATTTGAGGCAAGTATTTCGAGAGATGTAGAAGTTTTGGGGTATCATTGAATCCCAAAAAATGCATATTCTTGGTTCACGAGGGAAAACTTCTAGGCCATATTGTTTCAAAGGAGGGGTTGACGATTGACCCAGAAAGAGTTGAAGCAATTCGAGCATTGCCATTGCCAAGTCACAAGAAGGCTCTTCAAAGCTTCTTGGGAAGGATCAATTTTGTCCGCAGATTTGTTCCAAATTTTGCTGCTCTTGTGAAGCCAATAACGCTGATGTTAAAGAAGAGTATGGCATTTAAGTGGACATCTGAAGGCAAGGCAAGTTTTGAGGCAATAAAAGAGGCTATATCTCAAGCTCCGACTCTCGTCAATCCAGACTTCTCCAAGGACTTCGTGCTATATGCCTTTGGTGGTGGGGACACGATTTCTGCAATCCTGGTACAACAAAACAAAGGAGGATTAGAGCAACCAGTTTCTTTCTTCAGTCAAGGCTTGGAGGAATACGAAACTAGGTACTCTTTCATTGAAAAGCATGTCCTTGCAGTAATCAGGAGCTTAAAGAAATTCAAGCACCTAGTCTCAAACAACAAGATCCAATTATTGGTCTCTCATGTGGGAGTCGGGGACTTCCTTCTAAACAAGGATCTAAATGAGAAATGTGCAGGATGGATAACTCGTGTCATGGAATATGACATCGAGATCAAGCTCACCAAACTAGTACGTGGGAAGGGACTATGTGAGCAGCTAGCCTTGAGTCAACAAGTTGAAGCAGGTGATAAACAAGAGACTGCCTTGGTACTACATGATGATCAAGAACAAGAAAATGATGATGTGCCTACTCCTTGTTGGACTCAGAATATGATACACTTCCTACAGACAGGCCTATGCCCCCCAGAAATGAGCAAAGCAAAGAGGAGATACTTCATATTACAAGCCATTCCATATGTGCTTGTCGATGGTATTTTGTTTAAGAAAGACATCAATGGAGTTCTATTGAGGTGCATTGGGACAAATCAAATTAAAAGGGTGTTACGAGATTTTCACGATAGAGATTCTGGAGGACATTTCGCCCCACGAGTAACAGCTCTCAAGATAATGAAGGCAGGGTATTATTGGCCGACAGTCTTCAGTGACTGCTATACATGGATAAGAAAGTGCAAGAAATGTGCACTCTTCACAGGCAAAGAAAGACTAGCAGCACTTCCATTGCACCCAATTCTGGTTGACCAACCATTTATGCAATGGGGATTGGACTTCGTCGGTCATCAATCCAAACTCAAGCCAAGGCCACAAGTGGATTCTCACAGCAACGGACTATTTCACCAAGTGGACCGAAGCAACAGTACGCTCAAAGAAGCAAATGAGTCTAACATACTAGACTTTTATGAAGGAATAGTGACCAGGTTCGGTGTGCCGGCCACTATCATATCAGATAATGCATTGGCATTTATAGGTTCCAAGATTACAGAATGGGCTGTCAAGAATGGAATCTATTTGAGCACCTCTTCAAATTATTACCCGCAGGGTAATGGACAGGCAGAGTCCACGAACAAAAATTTGCTAAGAATCATCAGGAGGACTCTAGACGAAAATCAAAGAACATGGCATACCAAGCTAAAATCAGCATTATGGGCTGACAGAATAACACCAAAGAGGTCTACAGGTAATTCCCCTTACAAGTTGGTCTATGGAAAAGAGGTAGTATTGCCTATATCATTAGAACTGCCTACATTGGAGTTCATGAAGCAGTTGGAGTTGGCTGAGTTCGAACCAATGGAGGCTAGGTATGCAGAGTTGATGGAATTGGAAGAAATTAGAGAACATGCAGTTCAAACAATTGAGAAAGATCAGGCCTTAGTAAAAAGATGGTTTGATAAGAAAGCAAGAGCAAGGACCTTCCAGAAGGGAATTTAGTTCTGAAATGGGATGCAGATCGGGCAAAACCAGGAAGGCATTCCAAGTTTGATGCCATTTGGAGTGGCCCCTACATGGTCATGGGATGTAAAAGTAGTAATGCCTTCCAATTGTCTACTTTGGATGGAGGAGAACTCCCGATTCCGGTTAACGGAATCTATCTTAAACATTGCTACTAAAAGGAAAAGGTTTACCCTTGTAAATATTAGCCTAGATTTCAATTCCTCTAAGTGCGTATGCACATTGTCTTGTTGTAGTTAGGTTTCTATTTCCCTAAGTGCTCCGGCACAGGTTTTGTTGCTCCTAGGTTGTTCTCTACAGTTCAGCGTGCTCTCGAAGAGGGGGTTGCGATATCAGGTTGGTTTCAGGTTATTGCTTATGACTCCATGCCCAATGGATTGCTAAAAGGCCACTGATCTTCTACCTAGTAGGCAGGTGATCCCGTTGAGTCACCAAATTGTTGTATATATCTTTCCCCCAGGTAGATATAGACAAGCAGGAGAATGGAGAAATCAAAGAAGCTCAAATCCCTGACATGCCCAAGGTGCATAGCACACATGGATGCGCCAAGGCGCACTTTCAGGAGGCTCAACATTTTGAGCGCTGACAGGAAGCAGACCCTGGCGCAGATATTCAGATGGCCATAACTTTTGACTGGGAGCTCGGATTCATGCAAGGTTGGAATTTTTGGAAAGCTTACGAGGTCCTCTGATCCAACTACGACTGGATATCTTTAATTGGGTGAGAAAAAATTCTTAAAAATGCAAAATACAGTTCGTCACTTTTGGGTTCGTTGGGGTTCTCACCTACCACCATAATGAGATAATTAAGTGCATTCTGGAGGTGTTTGGGGCATATTTTCGATTTCCTCTCTTCTCCCTCTCTTTTTCCTCCTATAAATTGTAAGGAGGGGCTTCTTTCTAAAGGTTGGACATTTCTGTTTTGCCCCTCCCTTCTTCTCTTTGGCAAGTGAACTTGTGGAGTTAAAACCTCCCATTTGAAACTGTAATGCAACCTTGTTTATTTGGCATTTTGCAGTGTGTTGTATCAATCTTTGGAGCAAATTAATGCATGTCTGTGGATGATTCTCAACCCTCTCTGTATTCATTTGCATCCCCTTGATCTTTCACTGTGATCTGGCTATCTGTGCATGATCTTGCATTGCATTTTAATGGTCTGTGTTTATTTGGCAAGACAGGTGTTCTTCATTCCTCGGTGCATCACCTTTGTAGTTTAGGTTTTATTTTATGCATTTTCTTACCCTGTCTCCTTGGCAAGTTAGATTAGGTTTTTAGTAAACCCTCTGCATTTTCTACGTGTGCATCTGAACAGAGGAATAGGAACCGGCCTTCATCCGGAGAGCTTTTCCATTTTCGCAAGGTCCCACACTTGGGAAAAGCTCCATGTTATGCAATCGTACTGAGAGTCTCAACCCATCGTGTTGCAGACATTCAGGGGTGCTGCGATTTGTCATCAACACTCATCTAAGTGATATGACTCGCCACGTGATGTGGAAAATGACTCACACCAACACCCCCTTCATTGTAACTCGGATGAGGCGCGAGTTAAAAATGAGAAATGGCTCCTAACAACAAATCTTAATAAGGTACCCATGTACAAAAGCACAATCTCTCTAGAAGAAGAAGAAGAGAGGATAAGAGAGATACAAGAGGGATACAAGAGATGCCATGGATGGATTTGAACTTTAAAACTCTAGGAAGTCTCCAAGAAGGGTGTCGATGACGTGGTCCTCTCGCCTTTGGACCGAAGAAGAACCACCACATCAAAAACTGTGTTCCTACCCTTAGGAAGGATAGAAATAGAGTACTAGAAGTTTTCCCACTTCGTGAAGGAATCCAAAGGTATCGATGAAGAAATCTAAATGCGGTCCACGGAAAATGTGACATAGGTATAGAAAGAGAGTGCCAAGGAACCAAAGGTAATGCCATGAGCGTAGAACTATCAGAGTGTGAAATATGGACATCCGCCGAAAGGATTCCCAAGTGAATTGAAGGAACTGTAACAACCCCACAACAAAAGAGGATCCATAAGCAAAGGTGGATCATTGAAGATCTCCTAAAAGGTGGAAGTGATAAGAATCCTATAAGGGGCACTCCCAACAAAGGATATGGACTCCTCCAAAACACCAGTAGAAGGATGAGAAACATGTACTACATCACAATTAGGAACCGCATAAAAGATGATGAATGTATGACAGATGTACATCCCAAGAAGGGGTCTTGACAAACAAAATATCTTTGTATGACATGTATGAATCATCACATTAAGGTAGAGGAGTGGAAAGAGCCTCGCACACTATGGAAGTGGAAAGGAGGCTAATGTAATGATGGTATGAGGCTAGGAATAAGACTTCCGATGTCTGATGAGAAGGGAGGAGTGTTGACATACTCTAGAAAGGTGAGAGAAGGAGGAGAGGAGTCCTCAGTAGCACTCTCGTCATCAAAACTAGAAGCACAATCCTCGTCATCAGAGATGGAACCAAGCAATTTGTCGGTCAGAGAATTGTCATCACATGAATAAGAATATGAGACAATTGTATCAAAACAACAACAACAATAATATGTGAAGGGTCTCCAAACAAGGACTGAAAGATGCTCCAGATGGTGTGGGAGGATCTGAGTCTTCCACGTGAATGCGGAGAGGTATGGTGACATGAAACATCAAGTGACCAACAACATGGTCACATGTGTCGAGATAGTCCTCAAGAAGACTGGAATCAGTGGGTGTAGGAACTGCCAAGCAGAAAGTGTGAAAGACCCTTATAGGAAAAGTAACATTCCATAGAAGCACGACAGGATGTTTAGCTCTCTCCCAAGAATAAGTGGTGGAGGATGTAAAGCAATCCTATGACACTCAAGTATGTAAAGAGAATCCTCCATAATGCAAAAGAAAGAAGTGCAAGGTGCACGAGAAGAGGGGTGTGGATACAAGAAAGGTGGAAAGACATCAAACTAAGCCAAGAATTCATCTGCGTGTAATAAAATACCCGAGAACAAGTGATAACCCCTATTTTCAGCACTTTATAAGTAGTGCATGATTACAATAGGGTGTGTTTATGTGACATTGGACAATTGACCACTCACCTTGTAGTAGGCGACAAATCACACAAGAGTGGAGGCCACAATAAGTCCTAGTCGAAACAGAGGAACGACATGCAATCAAGCACAAAAGGGCATAAGCAACACAAGGGTAAAACACTTCTCAAGTGTGAGAGAAGGCATCTCGCATCGCAAAAATAAGGATCTCTTGCTGCAAGGTTGTGACGGACACGCTCACTAGCCATAGGAAAAGAGGAGCACTACAACACAACAAGCCATAAAAGTGTCCCAGAAAGTCCAATAACCCCATACAAAGAGCCCAAAACATATACTCCCCTTGTACAAAGATGAATTTTATTGTTTTTCCCTTTAATTAGTCTCGACTAATGTGAAAAAGGGAAAAATCGAATAAATAAATAAAAAGGGAGGAGTTAGAAGGGTTTAGGGCCCAAAAGAGGGCAAGCGGCAAACATCTTGGTCAAGTTGCTCAGCGAGCTAGCTGGGGTAGCTCGGTGGGAGAGTTGAAGGAGCACGGTGAGCTCAGCAAGAGGTGGTCAGCAAGTCAAGAAAGTCTGCAGCTAAGTTGGTGTTAGCGAGTCACGTGGATTCTACACCAAGTTGTGGCGTCGAAAGTGTACCAATTCGTCAAGTGTGGTGACCGAGGGGGAGGCAAGTCGAGTGCACGGAGGAGACATGTTGCCGAGAGAGAAGGGTGTATGAGTTCTAGGCAAATGATGTGTGGAAGGGTCGGTGAGCTAATCGGTGGAACGACCAACGAATAAGTGTCGAGGTCGAATGGGATCTTCGTCGAGTTAAATGAGCAGTACATGCCAGATCTGCAGAGAGTGCATGTGCTTGATGTCGAGAGGTCCGAGTCATAAGGGATTCGAGGAAGTGTAATGGAATTCGGCCAAGTTCACACCGGGCCGAGCTTGACGCCAAAGGAAAAATAATGCAAGGACGTGCAAGGAAAGCAATAATGGCCAAGTTAAACCAATGAACCACGATCAAGCATGGGTGAGAAGGTCCAATAGAAGGGTATGTCAATGCAAACAATACCCAAAGTAAGTAACATGATCTAGGAGTCTAAGAGCTAATAAAAACCAGATACTAGAGGATGCACGGCCAAGGCACGAGAAGCAACAAGGTGAGTTGGGAAATAAACCAATACAAGGGCGCAGAGTACGAGTTGAACCATGAACATAGGAAGTAAACAAGGTGTCCAACAAAGGATGCAAGCAACGTTGAACCAAGGTGGGAGCCAAACCGAGCACGAGCAGACGGATACCAACAGAAAACCAAAGCAAACAAGCAACATGAGTAGGTCGAGTCATGAGGTCAAAGTGGAAAGTTGGGGGCAAACTCGGTGATCTCGTGCCAAGTTGGGCACGAAAACATATTTACAAACCTTTAAAACCTCAAATAAGTGCCTTTAAAACTCGATTTGCAACCTCGAGATAGTAGTAAACCTCTAGAATAGCAGAAAACCCCATAAAAACATGAGATCTCAAAAACAAACCACGAAAAAGATTTAAAGTCGAATCAATGCTAGCAAAGCATGGATGGAATAGTCATTATGACGCTTGCACATGAAACCATGAAAACGCAAACTAATAGAAGTAGGGAAATGATGAAAAAGTGATTTGCATGGATCCCAATAACATGCACTCTAATACAATGATGAAGACTTCAAAAGCACGAAGTGCGAGGATCATGCGGGATAACGCAAACATCGATTGATTTGCACTCGACAACGTGACGAGGTTGTATGGGGAGAAAACATCAACCATGAATGTGCATGCAAGGATTTGAAAGGGTCAAAAACATCTCATAGATCTGAAGAAAAGGTGTACAAATAGGGGTGATGTGTAACCCACAGTGCATGCAATCATGAATCCTCAAGTGGAGAAGGGGAGTTATATTTCAAAAATGGAACTATCTCCCATATGATGCACTAACGTGTAATGACACGTAAGGAGTCTAATGATGACCCCTATGACACCTAGACCTATGACATCACCTAAGTGAGATGACTCACCATGTGATGTGGAAAATGACTCACACCAACAAGTTGCACTAGGTAAATATTGGACCTTCGGCCTTAGCTCAACCTCTCCATGATTTACCTAAAGGAAGTCAAAGTAATTTCCCAAAGTTTAGAGGAGATGGTAAGGTTCAACTTGATGAATATCTAGTGGAATTTCACGTTGCCTATGGGGTTCTTGGAGTTACACATGAAGATTTCTTAGTTAGGATTTTTGTTGAGAGTTTGCAAGACAATGTTGCATAGTGGTTCTATCATCTTCCTTCCAAATATTATTGTTGATTGGGATACAATTAAAACCAAGTTCGAAGATAGGTTCAAATTGGAAGAATATTCTCATGCTCTTTTAGCACAACTTTCTCAGTTGAAAAAGGAACCATATGAACCAATGTGGGAGTTTATGGTGAAGTTTAATAGGCTTGTTCAAAAAATTCTACTTGTTGCTCGACTTATAGCTGAAAACTTGAAATGTTTCTTCATTAATGCCCAACAACCAGAGGTAAGTTTCTCCTTATGGAGAGCATGATTACCAAACTTGGTTGATGACCAAGAGCTGGTTATAAGTGTTAAAGATGATTTGATCATGTCCGGAAAATTGAAGAAAGAACCAAATAAGCTAAATCCTCAAATTAAGGATCAACTAATTCTAATCAACTAGTTTAGAAGTTAGCTAATGATTTAATTACTTTAAAGAAGTAGTTTTCTCAAAACATTCTTTATAAAGATATTCCTAGGAATAATTTTCCACCTAGGAATTGTCTACATCCGCTACTCAACCCAAGCTAGCTATTGAAGATCCTCCTGTAAAATCCCCATTCATTCTCTGCAAATTGTGAAGTTCAAGAAGAAGATGATGAAGTGAGTGTTGAGGAGGTCAAAGAGGTTGAAAAAGGAGTTGAGGAAACCAATGAAGCTATTAATAACTCACAAATTGGATTTGTCCCTTATGAGTCCGAGGATGATGATTATGAAGAAGAGCGGTAGCATGATATGAATAAAAAGTTTTATGTAGTCATGACCAGATCTCAAGTGAAAAAAAAAAATACATCGTCCAGAAGAAAAGAAAATAATTCCAAAGAAGCTCCTACATTCATTCATGTGGTTACAAACAAAGGATCTCCTATTCCTACTACTAAGAAGGTAAGTATTTATGCATCTTTAGCATCTATGTCCAAAACTTCCATAGTTTCCAAAGTAGATAATCATAAAGCTCTTGTCACACCTAGTCAAAAATCCTCCTCATCTTTTGGATCCTTTAATATAATTGACCATATCAAGAAGACCAAAGTTCATATTTCCGAAGAAGAATATTACCAATCCCATCCAAAATCTTTTGCTCACGTTGCCAATTTTTTAATACCAACTAACCTTAGGTTTCTTCCTCTTAAAAAAATATACCTACTCCCAAGGACCCCTCTCCAAAAATTTTTAGCTTCTACTCCTTCCACCACAGAGAATATTGAGCCATTTTAGGTATCCTTATTAATAACAGGGCATAAATTAAGTAATTGTATCATTGATTTTGGTGCATAAGATAATGTTATGCCTACCCAAGTAGCTCATGCTTTAGGTCTGATTCTCACTCGAGATTTTGGTTCATGTTATTCTATGGAAACTAAAGAAGTACCTCTAGTAGGACGAATCAAGGATGCTCAAGTATCTTTTGCAGTTTTTCCAGAAAAAAGAGTCAAAACTACCATCCTAGTTAATGATATATCATCTTCTTATGGGATGCTTATGACTAGAAATTTATGTCAAGATGTGGGAGGAGAAATTAAATGGATTGGTCTCATGCATTGATCCCAGCAAAAGGAAAATGAAGAAATATGATACTTCTTGAAAGACAAGTAAAGTATACGGTTCAAAAATAGATGATCCCAAAGCACAAGTGTTATATGAAGATATTGGTCATGGGAATTATATGGTTATGCCTATAAAAGAATGGATATCCCAAATGTCACTCAAATGCTTCAAATGATATTTGGACTCTTGAGTTTGATGGTAGTTATTCTTCCTCTAGTTCAGGAAGGGGTAGTCCTTGTTTCTCCTTCTAGAAAAAAATCACCCATTTTTATATAAGATGTAGTTCTCTAATACAAATAACACTACTGAGTATGAAGTTCTTCTCCTTGGTTTGATTGGAGCAAAAGAAATGGGAGTTAAGAAAATTCAAGCACAAGGTGATGTAGAACTCATAGTAAAGCAAGTACAAAGCCTCTTCCAAGTTAAAAATGAAATACTTAAAGCATTACCAAAATAAGGTATGGGACTTGATTGAGTTCTTTGAGGATTTTTCAATTGATGTTGTGTTAAGGGAAGATAATTCGAGAGAAGATGTCTTGGTGGTATCTGGTTCCTTGTTAATACCTCACACCGAATTTGATCAAGATAAATACATACAATTGAAATGATTTTTAGACCCAATGTTCTCAAATAATGTAGACAATTGGCAAGTATTTAATGATGATCAACATCTTATTTCCTTTCTTAAGTTAAGAGATAACTTTAATCATTTATATTTTGAGGGAAGTGAAGCTAGTTACAAGGAATCAATTTCATCTAATGTTGAAGAAGGTGTTGAATTTGAGGTTGATCAAGATGGATGCATCAAACTAAAAGGAAATAAAATACCAAAAGGTTTGGTCAGTTTGGAAGATATTTTTGACAAACATGACCATTTTATCAAAATAAATTTTCACAAAACATTGACCAATCATCAGAATGTGAAAAGGTAAATCTAGGAAGTGATGAAGATCCTAAATTTGTTAATATTGGTAAATGTTGTTTTGTAAGAAAAGAGGAAGTTCATGAAGCTTTTAAAAATTACATTGATGTGTTAGCATACTCCTATGAAGATCTAAAAACTTTCAAACCAAGAGACATGCAACATTATATTCCTCTTAAACCTAGTATTCAACCTTTCAAGCAGAAGCAGAGGCAATATAACCCCAAAATTACAGAAAAATTTACTAGGAAATTTTGAAGTTGTTGAAAGCTAAGATTATCTTTCCTATTCACCATTATTTTTTGGGTGGAAACATTGTTCGTAAGGAAAAAGAGTGGGAGATAAGAATTTTGTGGACTTCGTAATTTGAACCAAGCTTCCTTAAAGATAACTATCCCCTTCCTATCATGGATCGATCCTACAAGAAGTAATTGGTTAAGAAATTTTGTCAATGCTTGATGGATTTTCAGGCTACAATCAGATTGAGGTAGATGTTTAAGATCAACATAAAATAACTTTCACAACTCCATGGGGTACTTTCACTTATAAGAGAATGCCTTTTGGGCTTATCAATGTTGAGCTACATTCCAAAGGGTAATGGACTTGGATTTTGGGGATCTTAAGAATAAATGTATAGTGGTTTACCTAGATGATCTCATAGTTTTTTCCAAGCATAGGAAGACCATTTATAGTACCTCAAACATGTTCTTTAAAGATACAGATCATGGTATATCTCTTAATCAAAATAAGTTGTATTTTGGAGTCACAAAGGAAAATTACTTGTCACGCCATCTCAAGATATGGAATCAAAATTGATCCAGAAAGAGTGTAAGAAATTCAAAATATATCTCTTCCAACTAGTAAGAAAGGGCTCCATTCTTTCTTCAGTAATATTAATTTCCTTGGGCGATTCATTCTAGACTTTTCCAAGAGCTAACTCGACATATAGTTGAAATGATGAAGGGAAAGAAATATTTTCATTGGAATTATGAAGGGAAGAAATATTTTAATGAGATAAAGGAGGCAATTACAAAAACCCATGTTCTTGTTTGTCCAGACTTTGATAAAGATTTTATCATTTACTTTATGCATCATTGAACATTACTCTTTTCTGTCATTTTAGTCCAAAAAACATAGAATTTGAAGCACCTATTACCTTCATGAGTTATGTTTTGAAGCCTCATGAGCTGAAATATTCCCAAATGGAGAAACAAGCCTTTTTGTAGTTAAAGTAGTAAAGACAATTCAGGTTTTATATTCTCAATCTCATTCTACCATTTTTTCCCTGATCCCATTGTTAAATCCATCCTGACACCATAAGAGTTTGGTTCTAAATGAGGCAATTGGATTGTCAATGTTCAAGAATATGATATTGACATTAAACCCACCAAACTTGTATGAGGAAGGGGTATGTGCCAACTAATAGAAGAAAGTGTAAGTGAGAATCCAAGTAGTGACGAACACGTAAAAATGTCAACTATTTTGTTCCTCGGCTCTATAAATGAGTGGTATTCCAACATTTCTCACTTCCTCACATATGGTGAGTGTCCTTCACATCTCAATGCCAAAGAAAATAGGGTAGTAAACTCATAACAACAAAGTATGTTTTATGGGATAATTCTCTTTTCAGAAAAGGAATTGATGGTCATTTTTTGAGGTGTGTTGACAAAGAACAAAAAAATACGTTGTTGAGAGCTTATCATGATCAAGCCTATGGTGGGAATTTCTCTTCTCTGTAATTATTATAAGATCCTTTGTGGAGGTTACTATTGGCCAACTCTTTTTAAGGATGCAACCAAGTGGGTTTCCAAATGTGAAGCATGTCAAACATTTGTTGGAAGGCCCAAATTAGCAACCTTTCCATTAAAACCTTGTTGCATCGAAGAGCCTTTTTCAAACAATGGGGACTTGAATTCATCAAGACTCTCGATCCAAATTCCAGTGCAGAACATACTCATGTTTTAACAACAACAAACTATTTTATAAAGTGGGTAGAAGCAATCCCAATGAAGAGAACAAGTTCTAAAGTTTGTGAATTCATCAAGGAAAACATCTTAGTCCTTTTTGGAGTGCCTAACAAGATTGTGATAGATAATGCTCAAAAAATTCATCTTATGAACTCATTGATTTCTGTTATGGATATGGCATTTTCTTTCCCACTCTTTTAACTATTATCCACAAGGAAATGGATAGGTAGAGTCAACCAATAAGAACTTGGTAACCATAATAAGGAAGCTAGTTGATGAATCATAGATAAATTGGCACAAAAAGTTATATGATGCTTATGGGATGATCATATAACACCCAAAAGAGCCATTGGAATGTCCCCATTTCAGTTAGTATATGGAATGGATGTTGAGTTTCCAAGTAACTTTAAGCTTCTTCTTTACATCTTTCCAAAACCATTGAAAATGGTCAATTTAAAGATGCATTTGAAAAAAGGATCATGTGTTTACAAAAAAATTGAAGAAGAGAGAGTATATGTGGTGGATCATATTTCATCCCATCAACAAAGGTTAAGCATTTTTTGATAAAAATACTAGGTATCATGATTTCCAAGTTGGAGATCTCATTCTATTATGGGACAAGAGAAGAGAGCCTTGTGGAAGTCACGGTAAGTTTGACTCCCTTTGGCTTGGTCCTTTTCAAATTCGAAACACTTTTTTTAAAAATACATATTACTTGGCCTATATGGATGGGACTCCCCTCCCATTACCATATAGTGGGAAATACCTCAAGTTGTATAAGTGTTGAGTGGTGTCATATGTCTTTTGTACATAAGTTTTGTTTTTGGTTTTTTTTGTGTGTTTGTTTGTCTTTCCTTTGTGTTAGTTCTCTTTATTAATCCTTTTGTATTTTGCCTAATGGATAAGGAATTGGTCTTGTAAACCTTGAGATTCTGGAGTTCAAATATTTGTCTTGTTTGTACTTCGTTTAATCCAACTCAAGCTCCAGAAAGAGTCATCTATTTTCATGGACCAGTTGAAATGTTGAAAAAAATGTAACTTTTGATTCATGGGTAATTATTTACATCTTTTGTCATCTTTTTCTTTATGTTGAGTCAATTTTATGCAATGGATGAAAAGGAGTTAGTCAAATTTTGAGTTTTTGGGAGATAATCTACTAATTTGAGCCTTTGAGGAACAAGAGGAATTGTTCCATTGTTCCCAGTTTACCCTATCCCCCTTCCATCATCTAAATTAGGTATCTCGGGACCTCGACAAACATTTGACCATGTTCTCCTATTCCCTTTATTCGTTGATTCCTCGATCTCCCCACTATGTTGGTTAAGTCGGGTGTTTCAAACCAAGTTTTTACCATGTTCCTCACGTGCTTTATCACGACTTATCTACCCCACTTTTCCCATCCGTTATATCGAGTTTTGTTAGTACACTTAGGCAATGTTCCATCAGGTCGCTTGTTCTCCACATCGCTGATCCCTCTGACTTGCTCACCTCTTATCAGCAAAAATAGATAATTCATACACAAAGGGAACCATGGGAACCTGTTCCCATGTGCCTTTATTCCCATAGCTAAGTTTTCTCACCTTAAAAATGCTTCATTCGGGTAAATCGGAGTTTTAATCCTCTCTTGGCATTGTTCCTCGGGTCTTCCGAAATCAATTCACCTCCTTAACTATATTTTAGGGAAAATCATGTTTTAATCGAGGGCATTCCACACTATATAAACCCTCTTTATCATATACTTTTTACTCACATTTGTGAATCCAAGCTCATCTATCATGTCATTTCCCATGCCTCCTGAAAGTGGTTTTTCGCCCATTTCTCCTCATTTCTAGGTCAAATTAAAAATACTAATTACATTGTGATCATTGTATAAAGGCATCTTTCTTTCCATCCAATTGCTAAGTTTTTCATCATTTTTGTCCCCCTTTTGAATCATTTTCTTGTTTGTGCCCTCCCTCATTTTTATCAAAAATTTCTCTCATAACCTATTTCCTCTGTGAGTGTCTAATTTTAGAAAAAATGAATTTATTATATGTTGGGTATGAGCCCATTTCCTTCCCTAAACCTTTGCTCCTAAAATTAGAGATAGTGACATTAAACACATGGACCTAAATGAATTTTGGGAAAGAATGAGATATGCCAATCCAACCCCATTAACTAAGAATCCTAAGTAGTGTTCTATTTCATACAGGAGGTTTTCCTAACTTTGTACAATGTGTTGATATCCAACTTGGCTTGTGCCTCTAAGCTTTAAACTTTGATGCACACCATATTAACTTGGCCCTATTCCAATTTGAAACTTGAAAATCCTACCATGGAGGATGCTAATTAATTTGACTTGAACCAAATAAGTATCATTCAATGATTTTCAAAAATAAGTCCAAGTTAAAGGTAAAGAAGAGAGGACCATCCAAGTTTCCAGATACTTTATTTAGAGTTGATTTTATTGAAGAATTATTTGATATAATAACATTGCTTGTGAAGGTAATGGGTCTTCCCTCTACCAAATAATTTCAAGAATGGATGTGTATCTTCATTAATTTGATTTGTAAGGGTAAACAAACTTTAAATTGGGGAGAGATCATTTGTGAAAATCTAACCCAACAACTCACCCATGTTCATCAAACTAAAACTTTCTATATGACTTCATATTTAATCTACACCATTATAGGTATAGGATCTGGATTGGCTTATCAAGCCAAGGTAGTAGACAAAATCTTCCCATATTTTGAGTTTTACACTCAATTGACTTATGAAAATAAAAGAGTCATTATAGAAGGGTTAATGATGCTTTCACAATGTTCCTAGTTAGGTTATTGGAGGGTAATGTCACCAACAAAGTTTCCCAAGAGTTAAACAACTGATAGTTGTTTATGGAAGTTTGTTTATCTAATTTCAAAAAAGTTTCATACATCAGAACAACAGGTTTTGAAGGAGTTCCTTATAAACTCCCATTTAATTGAGTTGATAAGATTGTTATGATTGAAATATGCAGGAAACTTGACCTTCTTCATAGAACCTGTAGAGATAAAAAGGTATCTAACATCCAATTTCCCATAACCTTGGGAAACTATACTTGCAGTTTGCTCTAGATGCTCAAAATATTGAAAGAAATATCTCCTCTTTTCACATTCATCCTTTTCAAAAAAGAGGATCTTTTGACAAAAAGAGCTTCATTGCCAACAATCTCCATCTCTCCTATCTACATATGCCTACAATTGAGGACTATTGGGCAGATTGTGATGATGATTTTGAGGTTAGAAAGAGATATATAACAAGTTGTCTCTCAACAAATCCAGGATTTTAATTTGCATGAGGTACTTAAGAAGATGGTTGATGATGATTCCGATTTTTTTCTCCTAAATTCACTAATTCTATTCAATTCACTCCTCTCCCAACAATTGACTAGTCTCAAAAGGAGAAAGATAATCTAGATGATCTCAATGTTCCTGTTCTATCAAGAACTAAAAATGGTTTAATAAGAAAGTGGTGGAATTTAACTCTTCCAGAGAGGATGATTCTCCTCAACAAGCAATTTGTTCCCAACAAACAAATCTCCTCACCAAGCTTCTCCTTCTTCTTCTCAACAAGACCCTAGAACTAAAGTCTATGCAAAGAAAGATAAAACCAAAGAAAGTGAGAAGAAGATTAAAACACCAAGCAAAGAAGGTGAGAAGAAATATGAAACACAAGGAATAGGAGGGGAAATTGTTGTTGAAAAGAGAGGAGAGAAATAGGAAAATGAGAAGAGGAGAGGTGAGAAAGAAGAACAAGAGAAGTGAAAGAAAGAATGAAGAAGGAAGGAAGGAATGATGATGAGGAGGAAGAAGAGGATGTAGTTGAAAGTAACAACTTTTACTTTGGGAAGACAAGTATTCCTCAGGCCTAAGTTAGATATAAGAAGACCTTATCCCTCCTTGGAATAGGTATTGTGATAGTTTTTGCTTCTCAACCTCTTCCTCCGCCACTTGCACTCACATTGCCTCCCCAAGTACATCTTTAGGAGACTCTTTCTCTTGGTACAACCCATGATTGATAACAAGTAAAACAAAAGCTCAATCCAATATTGAAGTTCCTAATTATGTTGTTTTTTCACTCATTAGCACCATTCCTCCAAAGAAAAAGCCAAGTGTTTCTCATCTTTGTTTTAGATGCCATAAGACAACAATTTCTTGAAATTGTTAAACCCAAAGGAGACAAAAGTGAATGTGAGATATACGCAAATTTTGATGACAAGAATATCCATGGGAGAATCAACCCTTGAAGGTGAAGTGCATAACCTTAGAGAAACTATTTCCAAAGTTTTTGAGAGGTTGAAAAATGGTAAGAAAACTCAAAAGAAACTTGAGGAGAGCATGATTCAAGTTTTGTCCAACTTCATCAAATCCTTCCTCTCATTTGATAACACTCTCACATTGATCCAACTTCCTTATCCTCTCTCCCACCACCGCTGTTAATAACTAATGATTGATTTGAAAGCAATTGCTGAAATACATAAGCATGCAACCCAAGGAAAGGCAACATAAGCATGGGTGGAGAAAATTCTTATCACAAGATTGGAATTCATTGATGAGGCCTACAAAACATATGATAATATCATCTCAACACAAAAGAAAATCAACTCGAGGGTTGATAATATTAATAAAGAGGAAAAATATGGGCATATGTAATTCAGGATCTCCACATCATGGCCCTCACAATGAGAAAATCCTCCTCTCTAAGAAGATTTTTAATGATTCTAAGAATAATCTATCTCGTACATGGTCCTTTAGTGTAGAATGGAGAATGAAAGTTCTCGAAGAAGCTTCTATTGAACTACAAAATGTTATCCAAAAGGGAGTCTCTATGAAGTCGAGATATTTGCAAATCTATGAGCCCTCCATTACGATCTCTTTCAAGGATAATTCATCTCAAAAGAACTTATCATATCAAATCAAAGAGGACTTCAAGAAGCTTATCAAAGAGGACATGTACAAAAATGAGAAATGTGAATAAGGAAAAGATGGAGGAATTATCTGAGCTCAATAATGTATAATGGAAGGTTGTTAAAGGTTTAGTGTCAATATGGAGGAATGACTTTTGAAATGGAGAATTCTATAGGATCCTGGATGAACATCCTCGCTAACACTATTGTTCCTAAGGAAATAGAAATATCAGCTATAGTCAGCAAGTTCCAAATAAATGTATTAAAGTTGAAAGTTCATGCTTCTTCTATTTCCTCTCTTCCTTCATCAAGTACTCAACATAACTAGTTGTTATATTTTTTCTTTGAATTTATTTTTGTAAAAGGGAATATTTAATGTAAAGTCATTTTAAATGTAACTTGACTAATTAAGTGATTATTCACTTAATTAAACAACTAGTTAGTTTTGGTAGTTATTCCTCCCCTCTTGCCTATATAAAGTTTTTTTTCATATTGTAAAGGGTTGGATGTTGGAGATTTGATGTAAAGAATATTGATTTTGAATACAGAAGAAGAACCTTTCCTCTCTTTCTTATCCAGGACTATCTTTCTTTCTTATCTCTATTTAGTCTTTTTTATGCATCATTTACATATTCTGGATATTGAAACTTTGTGTTCTCACTTGTGTGCCAAGAATCATTGAACTTTGATTCAATATGTATCTTGTTTACATCAATGGATTTCATTATATGTAGATGTGTGTGTTCTTAAGTTATAATGACATGCAAAAGTAAAATAAGATTTGTTTTCCTTCTTATTTGAAAGTGTTCTCACTTCTCATTCTTCATTCAAGTATGTTCTCCTTTAAATTTTTTTCCTTGTATTCAAAATTATAAAATTACTTAATGGAGCCAACATCCTCATATATATTCAATAGAATGTATATTTGTAAATATTTCTTCAGTGATGATACATCTTACAGTGTGTAGGGGATTGATTTTATTCCACTGTCACTTGGGATAAACACATGTAAAATTATAGATGTTTTAGATGTCTCTGGTTTAACAAAAAAAAACAATTGTCTCCATCAGTCAATTATTGAAGCATAAATTGATTTTGAGTGTAAATGTTGCATGAAAATGTCTCCTAAGAGATAAGTCATGAAACTCAAAATTTGTCAGTAAGAGCTTCCAATGTGGACAAGATGTTTCAACTAGATTTTGTTCAAAGAAATGAGCATGCCCTTGTGGCCAATGCCACAACCTCAACACAGTTGTGGCACATAAGACTTGGCCATGTAAGTTTTGGCTATCTTGACACACTTTGTCAATATGATATGGTGTGGGTTTACCACCTCTCAAAAAGGGTACAAATAAGTGTCAAGTTTGGGCAGAAAACAACACAACACCTCTTAAACATAATGCATTTCAAGCTCCAAGAAAACTTGATCTAGTGCATACCGATATGTGTGGGCCTATGAGACCTAGTCATACAAGGTTTTAATATTTCATGCTTTGTGTTAATGATTTTTCACAAAAAATGTGGATATATTATCTCCACAATAAATATGAAGCCTTTGAAAATATCAAGAAATTCAAAGTTTTTGTTGAAACTGAAACTTGTAGAATCAACACACTTTGCTCAAATCATGTGGGAGATTACACTAGCAATGAGACTATGGATTATACCAAGTAATGAGATTGCATGGTACATAATTGATGAGCATCTCATACGTAATGGATTTAACCAAAGTCCATATGATCTTAATATTTACCTTAAATGATGAGGAGAGAGATGGTGATCATTGTGGTTGATGTCGATGATTTAGTCATCACTAGCATGTCAATGAAGATGATTGAGTCAACAAAGAAAGATTTAAATCGATCGTCCGACATGAAATATCGCGGCTTCTACATTATTGTCTTGGTTTGGAAGTTTGGCAAAGAGAAAATCACATTTTTGTATCACAATTGAAATATGCCAAGACAACGCTCAAGAAATTTTGTATAATGGATTGTAAGCCAATTGCCACACCTATAGAGACAAGAGTTTAGTTATCTTGGATAGATCCATCACTGCAAGTAAGTGCAACTCTCTATCGACAGTTGATTGGGAGTCTCATCTACTTAGCCTCCACTAGGCCAGATATCACCTATGCACTTAGCTATTTTTCTCAGTTCATGCAAGAACCCAAAGTTTTTCACTAGAAAGCAACAAAGCAGATACTGAGGTACATCAAAGGAACTATGGATTTTGGTTTATAATACAAGAAGAAATCTAACTTAGTGATAGGACATTCAGATTTAAATCATGCAACGAACATAGATGAAAAGAAATCTACTTTAGGGTTATTATTCTTTTTGGGATATGAATTGATATCATGGGGAGTACGAAGCGGTTGTGTTTCAAGATCCTCCACAAAATCAAAATATCACAACAAAGTTTTCTGTGATGCAATATGTCTTTGATGTGTACTTGAAGGATTGGGAGTACCATCCGACTATCCTACATGTTGACAACAAACAAATTGTAAAATTTGTTTGTAGTTTTGTGTTTCATGAATGTATAAAGCACATTGAAGTGCAAGTACATTTCATTCACAAACATGTTCAAAATAACAACATCCAACTTCAATATTGCCCGAAAAATCAACAACATGCAAGTGTCTTCACAAAGTCATTTGCAAAGGACAAATTTGAGGGCTTCAAAGAATTTATCTCTTGTTCATTTGAGACCATGATGAATTAGTGGGGGGGATGTTAGGAAAAAACAAAGTTCTTAATTCACCATGTGGGTAAGTTAATTGAATAATTATATTTTGTAAATACTTGTTATTAGGTGTCTTAGTAATAATATGTAATCCCTATGTTTGTGGGAGGTTATCCTATTATGAGAAAGCTTGTAGAGGCAGTTAAGGGAAATATGTTATTTCTACATATTTGCCACTATCTGGGAGATATATCATCCACCTTATGTGGATTTGATAAGCAAAGGCAATTCCCATAAGTATTGTTGTCATTTCCTATGTATTATAATCTTTGACTCTGCATATTTATAAAATACTCAGGCTCCGTCATGTTTTCATCATTACATAATCTCAAACATGAACCTTACAAAATAGATTCCCTAAAACTTTTGATGTCAAGAATTTTAGTCTTGATAACTTTATTAGTTTCTTACTTTTAATTAAAATATACATTTGCCTTGGTGGCACCCTATTTTCTGTCCCTACATTATCTCCCCTCGATGGACAACCTTGTTTCTAAGTCCCTTCCATTCTCCACATTGTATGCTTCATCTCTTTCAAACATGCATCACAAGAACATTAGGACTCAAAGGCTTAATATTGTAAAACTTGGGCAATCAATTAGGTTTTCCCATGAGCCATACTTACTTGAATATCAATTACGTCTTTGGTTTTCAAGATGCTCTCTCGACAATTATTTTATCCTTGAAGGAATCCTCTTAGTTATGTTTGGGATCCTTATCTTTTACATATCATAACTTCAAGTCTTTGGCTCCTAATCTAGCCTTTACCCCGTGGCTATTCAAGCCCATTATACTATCCTACCTAGCTCACTCTAAGATTCTTCAAACCTACTTTTGCTTTTACATGAACTTTAGCTTTTACCTTGTACCATCCATTGATCCTAGTACTATCTTCTCTAAGAGTTATCATATCGCATATACTTGCATTTGGACTCATATATGTTAGTGTTGCATTAATTCGTATAGTATTTCATCAATAGGGTTAACATAGGCAACTTTTGATGCTGAAATAAAAATTGGTTGCCCAACACAATCACACCTAAGATATGCATGCATCTAGCCAATGGAAAGGTAGGTCAATGTATGTGTATTTCATTTTTAGTATCTCAATTATCTTACTACAATCATTTATCATCTTCGGTACTATGTTTTTTCAAGAACCATCACTACTGATATTGAGACAATCAATCACTTTGGGGGCATATGTTACACATTATTTTATCTATGCGATCACTTTTCATGTTTCATGCTTATCGAAGATTAATCCCACCGAGAGTATGTTTCTACTTACACTAGCATTAGGGTGGATCGGCTTCTATCATTTCATGAAATGTGTTGTGAGTTATCCTTCTTAGCTCACTTCATATCATCATGTTCATGAGATAATTTGTCGAGTGGGAAAATTAGAAAGTTCTCACCAATAGTGCACGAGACTGAGTCTCTCTACTTGAATGGGGTAGCTCCATTTATTGAAAACAATCTAAACTAATTTTCGGGGTGGCCCGAAGACCGGAGATCACACAGGAATACTTCCCTAAACCTGTGGCAATTGCTTGTATTCAATACAAGAGAAGAAAATTGCTTAGTGAGGGAGATAGGAAAGAAAATTGAGAAAAGGATTTCAACCAACAAATAGCATAGCAAAGTTTGTTGCATCAAAATCAAAACATTTCACTTGTAATCAATTAGAAGAAACCATTTGCAAAGAAAGAGGAACAATCAACAAGAAACACAAAGTCTTATTGCATCATGTTGCACAATTTACAATGCTCTTGGAGTACAAGTTGAGATGGAGATAGAATAATAGTAGATAGGGAACAGAAGAAATGGAGGCACTTGCTTCTAGAAAGACAGTGAGAGCTAGCAAACAAGCATTAACCATCCCTTTGAAAGAGGATACCATTCATATTTACAGTGCCAAGACTGTCCTTTCGTCTCCCCCACATGACCTTTCACCTTCCCTCATGATTGTTGACCTTCCAGGTTCCTGTCATGACCTTTGATGTTCCTTCGTCACATGTGACCTTTCACCTTCCTACATCTTCTCGATCACATCATCTCTAGGTTGCTCAAAATCTCCTTGACGCATGACATTGTTTTCCTTGTTGCAAAAATTCTCTTTGTGCATGACATCATGTTCCTGACATACGACATTGGACTGGGTCGCAAAAATTCTGTATGAAAAAATGACCTCGTTTTCTATGTCACACGACAACATCTTGACCCTCATGTCACATGTCAACATTTGACTTCCTCGCCGCACAATAACATTTCACTAATTGTATCGTGCATCAACATTTCCGTTGTCACGCGTCAACATTTTCGTTGTCGCTTTAGGGTTATGTTTCACATGTCAAGAATCCTCTCTGTCGTGCTTCAAGAATCTGTATTGTCGTGCATCAAGAATATTCGTTGTCGTGCGCCAACACCTTGTTGCGTCTCAAGCCTTCCAAACGCCTAAAAATCACTATCGTGTGACAAAAATTCTTGTCGACGTCAAACAATTTGTTGTCGGGCATCAAGAGTTTGTTGGTTGTCATGCGTCAACAAATTCTTCTTGTCGTGCGTCAACAATGGGTTGTTGTCACGCCGTCAACATTGATGATTTTGTTGCGAACTTGTTTTCGCCATTTCAGGAGAAATTTTCAACGAAAAATAGGTCGTCAATATATGAATCTTTATGGAAAAGGGCCAATGAATCCAATGAGCATATCTAGAAGTCCTGAAAATGAAGTATTCATCATATTTTACCCATATTTTCACTTTTCCCTCAAGGTGCGTGTCGATAGATTGAGTGATAGGAAGAGTTTATGATCACCACAAACTAACACATCATATGGGTCATGAAGAGCATTAAATATAATTTCATTTGAGCTTTGGTTAGGCTCTCAAATCTTCACGAGGCTCCTAAAACTCTTCGAACAAGTTATAGCTTGTACCAAGACCTTTGTGTCGCACTGTCGGACAAGTTTTCACCTCTCAATGTTCCCAAAACCTTTCCTTGATGATTTCAACATGAAGTAGGACCTTTTATCTCTCCAATGCCTAGGATATGAGTTTTGAATCTTCACGAGGCTCTTGAAACTCTTTGAACAAGGTGACTAGCTTTTTCAAGACGTGCATTTCCCAATACCCTGCTCCCAACAACCCGGTTTCACATAACTTGTTCCTAAACATTGATTTTCTTCTAGAACCTTCCTAAACTGCCTTGATAGTTGCATAGCTCTCACACAAAGGCTTGAGGCATCGAGATATTCTTGGTACATCCTGGGAGGTGCTCTACAAGTGCAAGAAGTCTGAAACTAGGCCTTTTTAGGCCTCCACGAGAAACTCCTTTCAGGTGAATCATAATAAGATTATGAATTATTCCCACGAGATTACTTGCACATGAAAAACACTTTAAAAATTCAATTAGCACGTCCCTCTCGGCCATGATGGGATTTACATAGTCGAGAGATTCGCGGAGGTAAGGTTCACATTACCCGGTTCAGGATTTTTTGAGTGTGGGCTTGATTGTCATGGCCAAAATTTAATTTTTTTATGCTAGACATTTAGCATGACAACACATCAATAAATTTTTCCTTAGTCTCTTTGTCCTTGACCTCTTTTTCCACATTGTCTACACATAGCCATCGCCATTGGCATGGTCAATGACATCATGTACTATCCCTATTGTGATCTAAGTCATTGACCAGGGCAACGACATACTAATTTCTCTTTTTGTATGCCATCAACCTAGCCAAGGATGTCGAGTAAAACCAATATTTAGCATTTTCAAATCATATTTACAAGTTTCCCTCTAATTTCTCAATAAGCAACAACATCAATTCATTTTGTTTGCCTCATAGTTCCTCCCTTGGGAAGAAGAAAAGGATTTAGGATTAGAGGAGCTTACACTCATGAAAGACAAGTTAGCAAGAAAGACCTTGAAGATTTCACGAATAAGAACTACATCATAAATGTATATTAAGATTTTGAAGTTCACGGCTTTGGTCTACTTAAGGTTCTACCTATCCATCTTTATGTATTCATCTTGATCCATTGATCTTGACTTCGCCAACAACAATCTCTCACAAAGTGCTAAAAGCTAAGGGGGAGATTAATATGTTAACAACTCAATACAAAGCAAGTATCCTTAATCCTAACCTCTTCCTTTTGTACTTTGGTCCATTTGAGAATGATGTACGTTTTATGTATTTCATAGTATAGTATATGTTTCTTGTCATTACTTTATTGTTATATTTCATTATAATTATAGCTCTTACTTTTAGCATTTAGGGGCACCCTTCATACCTAAAGCTCATATTTAACCTCTTGAGGCACCTTCATACATGTAGATTTTGTTTTACCATCTAATAATAACATGGGTCTATTAAGATCCTCCACCATCTTTCTCCATAGAGATTATATTGAGTAGGTTCTCCTTATAGATTCATTTCAAACTCCTTTGTACATGGACTTTGTCTTTAGCCCAGAACCACTTTGTGGACCAACATTTTATATTTGTAGGATTTAGAATGAGTGTTCTCCCTTTAACATATTTATAGGATCATTGTATTATAGAAGTCATGTTTTAGGCCCAATAGATTAAATATTGTATGCATTTATGTACTAGAGAGAGAAGAAAGCAAGTGGACAACTTGATTCAAATGGTGAAGAAAGGTCTGCCAAATCTCAATGTAAACATGATAAAATCTTGTAATCAATCACATAAACCTTGATAAATCCATGCAACCATCAGAAATAGGATAAACAAGATATCCAAACCAACAATACCATTTATCACAACTATCAAATGGTTGATAAAAATACAACCTCAAAACAAGTCACATAAGACCATCACGTGTCCTTTTCTCAAATGTTTAGACTATAACCAATATTAATATTAGAAGTTAAACATAGATATTGGCATATTGTTAAATTCCTAGAAATATTGGATTTCCTATAAAATAGAATATAGCCAAACAGAAATCCTTGTCTATAAAGACAAGGACAAAAAAGAGAAACAATATGCTCCATTTAGGCCGAAACATATGAAGAGAATTTGAACTCGTGGCATCCTGAAAAACATGATATATAACACAGCTCAGCTTCACATGTGATTTTTTTTTTTCTTATAAAACATGTTCAAGAGGTTGTGCTTTAAATAAGAAAAAACATTACCTTTTGGAATCAAGAAATTGCTGGAAGTATCTTTCCACAACACGCACCAAAGCCAACCTTATACCCATCTCCCTGTACATATGAAGAAAAAAAATGTCACAAAGTGGAACCACATAAAAACATCAATCAATTAAAAACATTTCCAAAATATGTGGTTTCGATCCAATCTAAATTTGCATGGGCCTCTATGTTCAGTCATAATAGTTCCGACTTTTATATAGCAAACTTGGATTTGGTAGTGTAGAACTTATGTACTCCATACAAGCACTACTTTATTTCTTTAGACCAAAGCACTTAACTGCAGAGTTTCATATTGAATGAATGGAACCATCTGCTAAGTTATTGTGTACTTAAATTACACAACCATCTAGCAACAAGTATTATTATTAGCAATGCTAATGAACTTTTTACCTATTGATTTTAGTTTTAAGGTCATGCTTGCTCTGAAATATTTTCAAGTAAATGTAAGTCAGCAAGATTTGACCACCACCTTTCCGGTATTTCCCATTTGTTAGCAGACCAAAGGTTAAATCCGTTCATTCTGATATTGTCACCCTTTGCAAGCATGTAACGGTACATAAACAACAAAAAGATCTCTGCTTAGATCCTCAATAATGGCTCTAAGTGTAAAGATCTGATCCACCATCTAGTAATCCCGTCAAATCCTACTTCTTGTCGCACCCTAAATTACCCTCTAGCAGCACAAGAAAGGTGTGTGTCAAGAGCTGTAGTATAAAGTCTTCTAAACAGGCACCCAATAATCAAGGTTAGGTAGATATTTGAATCAAAATTGTCTCTTAACTTATGAATAGGATGAATAATATGCTGAGACCAAAAAAGGGGCAATGAGAATAGGTTAAATTGTTGAAGAGATCTTATGGGGCCAACAATAGAACCCATGCCATGCTTAAAGAATTCTGTCTTAGAATCATCACCATCAACCATTTACCAGCGCTTAATTTATAAATATCCTCCCTGATCGTTTTGAAGATACAAATTTGACAAAAGGAAAGCTGGAATGGAATATATACCAAAGATCGACCATCAACACCATAAAGAGTTGCTGCATGGGAGGTTCATACTTGCAGAACCCTTCTAGGAAGGGCTTTCTTGGCAAAAAGGCTCATCATAAATTCTCACAAGAGGCATGATGTGAAGACAACTATTTCCCCCTTGACACAAGTAACTTGCTTTTCTTACATTTTAGGAGACAGTAATACTCCCTCCAAGTGTTTGGAACTAAACAAGGATGATGAATGAAGGAATACATTAATCATCTATGCAACGCTTTACAATCATCATATTTATTTACTCACGGGACAAAACCATTGGAAATGTGCAAAGTAATGGATGTGTAGAGAGCCATGTGGCATCTTGTCATAGTATGGGTAAAGACTTCCTCTTTAGGTATTTCGCCATTGAATGAAATTGTGGGTTTGAGTCCCCATTGCCTACTAATAGGGATTATCTTAACAGGAAACCACAAGTTTCAAAGATTGCAGGATGAGTTAAGGGTGTGAAAAATGAATATGCAAAAATTCAAGCAAACAGAATTTCATCTTTGATCCATAGACATCTATCATGTCATGTTTTGTTGTATGGATTGATTTTTGTGTACGTGTTATACATCTTCATAATGATTAAAAGAAGCATCTCTTTGTTCACTCCTGAAATATTTTGCACGATGATGCTTGTTCTATGCATTATGAGTAAGAATAGTTGCATACATATTATACTCTTTGATTCATCGAGGTTGAAGGCGACACTTGCAGCACAAATATTACAAAACCATTTCCTATATTTTGCACTAAGGATGGAATAACTGACTGACCATCGGAGTCATAATGTATGATTATTGGTTTTACTTTTCTTATTTCCAAAAACTGTATAAGGAGATAATTATGGATGCTTGATATGAAAGCAAATAGATAGTGTTTGGAGAGAAAACAGAAAATTGCAACTCATACATAGTGAAATATGTGATATGGGAGCACTTTCACTAACAGGTTGCAGGTATGTCCTTTTGTTCATTGTTGACTTTTCGAGAATGACAGGGGTATATTTTTTGAAGAAAAATCAGAGGCTTTGACCAGTTCATAAGCTTCAAAAACTTGGCTGAAACCCAAATGGGTTTGAAAATTCCCTGGTCAAGGCAGATAATGGTAATGAATTTCTTTCAAAAGAAACAACCAACTTTTTGATGATTTTGGTACGTGAAAGCAGTTTGTAAATACCTATACCCTCCGCAGCAAAAGAATAGGTCGAAAGAATGAACAATATTTTGGCTGGAATGGCTTAAGCAATGATGGGAGCATAATTTACAAACTCGATGAGTACTCTCCAAGTCGACGAGTACTCGCCAGATTTTTAGCTGGGCAAGTAAACTCCCAAAAACTCGCCGGACCTGGCAGCCAACTATTTAGCAAATACTTGTGAGTTTTTGGCAAGTTTTTATTTATTTATTATCAGCGAGTTTTTGGAAATTGTAAATTATTGTAATTTGTAACTTGCATAGATATGCAATTTATGATGATAATTTTCAATGACAATCATCATAAATTCATAAGACTTATCAGTTGGCTGTTGTATTCACATGATGATGTGATTTTGTACTCTATTTCTATTCAAATCTAATAGAAAACACTTCCCCAACATTTTACAGACTCATTTGATACATTTTACATAAATTTTATGTTTTTAAAGAAATTTAGGTATTTTTTAAATTGTCGAGTATTTGCAGAGTAGTGCCGGGTATTTGTCAAGTATTGCCAAGTCAAAAAAATTGGTCTGTCGAGTATTTGCGTGGTACAGTATGCGAACTATGGATGGGAGTATAAGAAGTTGGATAAATATACTGGAAGGAAGCTATAGAAACAGTAAGTCTACTTGCAAAACAGATCTCCTACATCAGCACTTCAAGGTATTACTTTTTTGAGACTTGGAATGGTTTTGACTTTTGACCCTAAATTAATCATTTTTGCTTTTTTGGTTGCACTTGTTATGTTTTACTATTAAGTGAACTTAGAAAGGAAATGGATTCAAGGAGTACTAAGTGTATGATGATTGGATACATAGATGAGAAAATAGGTATATACTCATTCAGCACAGGACAAACAAACTAATCATAAGTCAAGATGTTGTTTGATGAAACAAAAATCACAAATACTGTAAAGATAGATCAACAACTTTCCCAAGGAAACTAGGAAAAGGAAAGGATAAGAATAAAAGTATGGGATAGATGATTGTGTTTGTTGGTATGCTTTTTTAATGGACTCCCAAGTAATCCACAACAGGTTGAAATAGGTCCCGATGCAAAAATAGGTACTATACTTCAAGTGAAAATAACTTGGATATTTTGGAGTCTCCAGTTCAGGGTACACAGTTTCGAGAATCTGCATAGGCTAAATTACAGCTTGAAGAATCTTCAAAGATGAAAGACGTGCCCAAATTGGCTAAGTAATTGATGAAAGATATAAAGTTAAATGAGATTAAGACAAGTCCTCGAGAGCACAGAAAACAGCTAAACAAAGCCTCAGTGGCTAATGATGTTGACCCTTCTACTTTTGCAAACGAATTTGACAAATAATTTTGGAAACAAACATATAGGTTTAATATGATGTGATCTTGAAAAATCTGACATGGGCAAATGGAACAATGGATAATGCACAACTTGTTGCTAAGGATTATGGGCATAGACTACGGGTAAATTTTAGCCTCTACAACTAAATGGAATATCATCAGAAGGTGATTTCCCAAGCTTCTTAGCATGGTCAGAAATTGCATTAGATGGATGCCAAAACAACATTTCTGAAAGGTGAGTTGGAGGAAGATGTGACTATGTACCAACCGAGGGGTTCAAGGTGAAAGGGTGTGAATACAACACGCGCAAATTGATTAAGGCACTATGAAGCGTAACAACCACCTAGAGCATGATATGCTGCTATGAATAGCTACCTCAACAAAATTGAGTTTGAAAGGAGTGAATCTAGAGATAATTTGTATGTTCATTTACAGGGAACAAGTTTGTTACACTTGTTTTGTATGTTGATGATCTCATTCTCACAAGTAATGATAAAACACATAGTCAGGCGGGAAGAAGGAACTTCAATGAGGATTTGCAATGTAAAATTTGATATTACTTCTCTAGTAACTTGGAATAGAGGTAAAGAAAACGCAACATAAAATTTTCATTTCTCAAACTATGTTGTTGAGTTGTTGAAAAGATTTGAGATGGAGAATGTAAAGATTTAGCTATACCCATGGAACAGGGTCTCAAACTTTCTCAAGATAATGATGGAGATTTTGTTAATGAGACTAAATATAAACAACTTGTGGGAAGCTTGATCTACCTATTGACCACCAGACCAGAAATGTCCTCAGTAGTGTGCACGATGTTAACATGTAACCCATCTTCATAGGTATCTTTGACTCACCTACATTTGTGGTGTTCCATTGGGTCCATTGGATTAGGTGTAGCTTTTGATTTGTACCTTGCATAGTGTTGTCGGTTGTACCTTGCAAGTGTAGTTATATTGTATTGGGGTTAGTCTCTTACTAACATTTGTGCTGTTCCACAGAACCCAAATACATCTCGATCTGGGATACTTCCAGGGGAGATAGTTTGTCTTCAACAGGTTCTCTTAGGTATTGGAACTAAACAAAAGGGACCAACAATGCTTTTTATCAGCAATCAAAGTGCCATAAACGTGTCGAAGAACCTGGTTTACAGAGTGAAAGACAATGCATGTTGACACCAAGTATCATTATATTAGGTCCTTGGTTGCAAAAGATGTCATAAAAACAGCCTATTGTTCTACAAAGGACCAGACTGCAGATATCTTCACTAAAGCTCTTAGGAAGATTAAATTTGCTAAGTTCAAAAGTTTACTTGTCATTTGTAGAGGAAAACATTAGGTGTAAGTATGTTCCTTCATGTTCTTGGATCAAAGGGTGCGTGTTAGAATATTTGATATGATCCAAGAAAATATTAGGTCAGTTTTATATTCTAAGGTCTAGATGTTAGTAAATAAAACTATGTGATAAAGGCTAAAGAGACTTGCATCAATTTGTGCCTGGTTTTGGTGGTTGAGTCATGTATTTGAGAGCTTCCACAATTGGTTATTTTGTGGGCCACTAAATAAAGTCGGCAACCCACTACATGGGGTTTCACCCCTTGTATTGTACTTCTATTTCATATCTATAAAATGATGTCCTCCGTGCCATTTCTATCCACATGATTATTCAACAAGACCAACATCTCAAATATGAAAAAGATATACTTGTACCACTGGGATCCAAGAAAAGGCAAGTTGATCCTACACAAGTGTCAATTAAACAAGACCATCCAAACAATTGGTCCTATTAGAAAGAAAGGAAAATGAGCTACAAAATAACTCAATCTATTCCTAGCCGCCTTATAGATTAAATAGGGACCCCCTCTATCTCTATATATGGCATATGAAAGATGGGCGGGTTAGACCAAGGGGAGATTGGTCGTATCCCTATATATTACTGCCCTGCCCTATACAGATAGCTGATAGATATCAATCATTATTATTAGTGAGCCCTCGAATTACGAAGTCAAGAGTTGCCACCCCCACCCCTATATACAGATTATTGATATGGCAGAGGGGCTTTCTATATCTTCATAGGTTGGTCTAATGACTCTAATCATGTATAGGACCCAACCATAATGAGTAGAGCAGAGTAGGGTAGAATATACCCCGACTATAGATTAGATAAAGGCATAGATTGGCTCTATATTATATAGTAGGCCGTCAGGGGAGAGGAGATACCAATCGCTTCCACCCATCTCCCACTCCCCATAGTTGGGTATGTTGAATGGATCTAAACTCTAATCTCTAATTTGTTTTTGATGTATATATGATCTTTGCACTCAAATCTATATATCCAAATGGTTTGTAAGTGTTTCCCAACAATTGGGTATTTCTATTTTGAAGGCCTGCTATAATAAATTGAAGGAAATGAAATTGTTGTATTTTTTATTAGTGTTTATTGAAAAATCTAGATTTCTTTTATTTTTGCCCTAAGGGGATATTACAGTGGTATTAGAGCTGGTTTTCTTGCCAGCTTGTTGGGAAATTAATATTCATGCAGGGTAGTGATAGAGAATTCAAATATTACCAAAGAGAGAAAAAGAAGGGTTTAGAAGAACCAAAGGAAGGGCTTGAACAAACTGATCCAGAATTTGGGAAAGGAAAAGAGAAGGTAAATATGGCTGACAGGAATGCAGAGGATGCAAGGATTGATAGGCTTGTCCAAGGGAAAGAGTGATTGGCTGATATGATGGCTCAGTTGGTTCATACCATGCAAAACATGCATGCACCTAGAAATCAGAATGGTGAAGGAAGTTCTTCAAGGGTAAACAACAACCATCAACCTCAAAGAACCATTATTGGTTCTCTTGCTAGGCCCTTCCAGCCTAATTTCCTATTGGGGTAAAACCTATTCCAAAGGTGGAAATTCAGCCCTCTATGGTAGATGACCTTGCTGCCAACTATGCAGAATATAGAGCTCTTCCAGCTGAGATACGTGAAAAAATCTCTTGCAAATTTCATGGGTTTGAAGAAAAATAGAGGTGGACCATGACCAGAACCTAGACCACAAGCAAATCAGAGGGATCTTCAGCATGCTTTGGGCAAGTTAACACTTTCCACCTTTGATGGTTCCAACAAGTGTACAACCCGTGCATGGATACAGAAGTTGGATACCTATTTATCTCTTAGGCCAATGTTAGAAGAGGAAGCTATTAAGTTTGCAACTCTTCATCTTGAGGGAATAGCACATGAATGGTGGTACCATGGGTTGATCACACAAGGACATAATCTTATCAATTCCTATGATGAGTTTAGTAGGAGGTTGATTGAGAGATTTGATAGAACTGATCCGGAAGTTCACTTTCGGGAATTGGCACAGCTAAAACAACGTAATACAGTGGATGATTATGTAGTTGAATTTCAAAAGCTATCCATGATGGTACGGATGTAACTGAAAGGAGACTTGTGGTATTATTTGTCGAGGGGTTGGTTGAACTACTCAAGGGATTGATAAGATCTTTTAACCCTCTCTCTTCACGAAGCAACTAAGAAGGCACTAGATTTGGAAACATCAGCTCCAAAAGGAAAATTTCTATGGTACAGCCAAGGACAACACCTTTTGGGCAGCCTAGGACAACACCTTATGGACAACAAAGGAAGCCATTCCATCCAGACAATCTCCACAAAAGAGTTGCCCAAGCTAAGTAAGGAAACAAAAACAAGAAATGAATTAAGAAGGAAGAACTTATGCTTCACATGTAAGGATCCATGGACACCTAGTCACTATTGTCTTGGCAAAGGACAAGTTCACTACATAGAGGTGATATCAGATGGTGAATCAGAAGGAGAAGAAGCTGAAATTGAAGAAGTAGCCCAAGAACAAGAACCAAAAAAAGAAGAAGAGGTAGATGTTACGGTGGCACTCTTGCCACATTGTCAGGTGCTCCTAGATATCATCCCTTTAGAGTAAGAGGAGTCTTGCAAGGGAAAAAGGTCATAGTGTTGATTGATAGTGGGGCAACCCACAATTTTATTGATGAGGGCTTGGTGATGAGGATGGGGTTGAAAGCGGAAGATTTCAAAGGCTTCAATGTGACTGTTGTTGATGGTTTCACCATCCCATGCACCAAGAGAATTCAGCAACTCAATCTCACCTTGGGAAGGCACAAAGTAAGTGATGATTTCTATGTTGTTGGTATTGGTGAAATTGATTTAGTGCTTGGGGTACAATGGCTGCATTCTTTGGGGGAATTCACCCAAAATTATCAGATTATGGAGCTGAAATTTAAAGTGGATGGTAAAGAGGTTGTACTTCAAGGCATGGCCAATGGAGCTCCTCAAGTGGTCACAACAAAAAGGATGGAGAGGGCTTTTAGTAGAGGGCAGGTCTCATGGGCAGCACATTGTTTGGTAAGTACTACAACTCCATTTTCAGAACAACAGTCATATCATAAGGATATTCAAGCCTATAATTGATAAGCATGCCAAAGTTTTCAATAGTATACCCCATGGGTTGCCACCAGATAGAGGATTTCAGCACATTATTGAGTTGGAACCCAGCACCAAACCGGTTATGACTACTCTATACAGCCACCCGAGAGCATTCAAAGAGGAGATCAAAAAGGGAAATCAAGGAGTTACTAGAGATGGGTCATATTAGGCCTAGTTCTAGTCCTTTTGCTTCTTCAGTTGTCCTAGTGAAGAAGGATGGAACCATGTGTCATAAGATTTGCCGAATTTCAAAGAAAAAAATTCCAAATCAGCGAATTTAAACAAAACAGATAAAATTCATTAAAATTGTCCAAAAATAGTTTTTTTATTCTTACACTTTGCCATGTATGGGAATCCCTCCGGGGTGTACCCAAATAGTAGGTACCGGTGAGGCCTACCAACAGAGGTGGCCAGCCTATAAAAAAATGTATCTTGTGTTGGCTACATCAGGTTTTTATTTCCCATACAAACAGGTTTAAATCTCTGTTATTTTTACACCACCTGGAAGCTGCTATAAAAATCAGCTTCCACCACCTAAATTTTAATGTTTTCTATTTTTATGTTTTCTAATTTTAATTTTAAATGTTTTTATATTTTTCTATTATTTAAACTTAATAGCGATTTTTTTCGAACTTTATCTATTAGCAGAACTTAAACCGAATTTCATCCTCGTCGAACTTGAACTTGAACTCGAACCTTGTGACTTAAAGGATATGTATTGACTCTTGGTTGCCAAACAAGAAGACCATTAAAAATAGGTATCCCATACCTCGGATTGATGAGTTAATTGATGAATTACATGGAGCTATATTTATTTGCAAGATTGATTTGAGAACTGGTTATCATCAAATATAGGTAAGAGATGAAGATGTTCAAAAGACGGCTTTTAGGTGTCACTTTGGGGATTTTGTGTTTCTAGACGTACCTTTTGGTTTAACTAATGCACCAGCTACTTTCCAATCTTGTATAAATCATGTTTTTAGTAAGCATTCGAGGAAGTTTGTTTGTAATGTCCCCTTTTTCAAATCGAGGCCTAAATATGGACTTCTTGTCATTCCCTTTTCGTGGCAAAGAAGAATTATTGAACAAGGAAAGGAATTGCATTTCATTTCAATTTTCTTTTATTTGATTTAATGCTTTCTTTTAAGTGTTTTCCTTTAGGAGATAGGTCGGTTGGGTTTGGAGAGAATAAAGAAGCAATTAAAAGATAAAGTGAGGCTTAAGAGGTCGGTCCTCTTCTATTTGGCCTTTGGCGCCAAGGGAAGGATATAAAAGGGACTAAAGGACTTCATTTGCAATCATCTTGGCACATTTTTCATATACAATTGGTTTGTTGGGCTAGTTGCTCACTACCTTTCCACTTGAGGACGAAAACCCTCTTGTGTGGCATCCAAGGAAGACGGAAACCTTCCTTGTGGCTTGGTGGAGGACGGAAACCCTCCATTTTGAGTTGGAGACATCAAGAAGGATTGCAAAGGCTTTACATACTTTTGGAGCTCTTTCCTAGGGGAGCGACTAGGGTTTGAAGCTGGTTTGGTGCTTTCTAGGGCACAAATTTCAAATCTGATTTTATATTCTGAATCTCCATATTTTATAAGGTCGTAATCTGAACTTTGGTGAATTTTGGTGGAGATTTACTATTTTTCCTAGCCCTCGGTTTGGCGAGACTGTTATAAATAATTAATTTCCGTTGTGCTAATCGATATTTCTTCAATCTTTTGATGTATTTGAGATGTATAAATATTGTCGTGGCTAGATAAATTATTTTGTGGCATTCTACATTGATTTGCATAGTGAAAAGTGGACTCGAATCTCATAGGCAGTTACGCCCTTGAGACCATTGATTTTGAATTGGTTAATCATTCTAAGTTATTCTTAGCTACTTTCACATAGTTGTGTGTGTACTTTAAGGTGTTTTTCATATCATGGTGTCACTCAGATTTCACCCTGAAATCTGCGACTACCCTATCCGAAAAATTTTTGTACTTTTAAAATAATGGGTCGTTTGTTGTTTTTATTGCCTGAAAGTTCTTGTATTGCGTCAAGATAATCCCAAAGAGTCATATTAGTCCTTTTCGCCAAATACCCGGATGCCCAAAATTGTTTTATTCTCGCGTCGGATTTGTCTCAAGGGAAATTTGTATTTAATTATTTTGAGCCCCGTATGAGGCTATTTGCACTCTGTTTAACTCTATTATGAGCAAAAATGTTATTATTCCTATGTGCCGAAAGGATTTTAACTTATTTTAAGTTTTGGGCTTTATTTGTAACTTTTGGCAATTTTTCGTGTTTTTGTGGTGTCCCGTTTTGTTTTCTGTGAAATTTCTCTGGAGCAATTCCCTCGCCGGGTAAGCCCGATTTTTGGCCTGGAGCAGCTGGAAAACATACACGCACATTATGCCCGGAGGAAGTCGCCATCGGAGGTCTGGATCACTGGGAAAAAGCGAAGTCGTGCACAGAAAAGCCCCTGCGGGGATGGGCGCATTTTTGGAAAACAAAGGATTTAAGCTGCGATGGGAAAAATATAAGCCGCAGGCAGGGTGGGAATTGTATACCTACCTGGCAGGGTACTTTTTCCCGTGTTATAAAAGTCATTTAAGCTGTAGTGGGAAAATTAGAGGTCATTTGAGCGGTGGGAATTTATTGCTCCTTGCGGGTAAAAATTCCCATGATATAATAAAAGGAAAGTGACTTAAGTGAAATCATGGGATTTTAGTGCCCCTTGCAAGGTAAATAATCCCATTGTCAAAGTCAAATCACTTAAGTGGATCACGGGATTTTGGTGCCTACCTGGCAGGGTAAAGAATCTCATTATGAAAAAATTCTTAAAAATAGAATTACATGTGCAAAAAAGTGCACCCCCTTTTGGTGAGAGATTAAAAGGATTAAATTGGATTAATTTAATTAATCTTTCCTCTCAAAAAGTGCGCCCAAGCTTGGAGGAGGTCAACAAGTCAAAGATGGAATAAAAGAAAGGAATTAGATGCATTAAATTTAATTTATTTAATGGCTGCCCTCTTCCTCTCAAAAAGTGCGCCCCATTTGGGTATTATTTAATGTTTTTTAAGGCATTAAAACATTAAATTAATTTCTATTTTCAGTGGCTATGGTCAAAGCACACTGTGAAGCTTGAGTGAAGTGCTGTGTGAAGGATTAAATTGGATTAATTTAATTTATTGGATGGCTGTCCTTAAACATGCTATTTTTAAAAGAGAAAAGCATGATTTTTAATTAATTAATTGCCTTTAATTGTTAGGGCAATTATTAATTATAGAATTGTGAAGGTTATATAAGCATGGGCAGCCATATGGGTGAATAATTTAATTCACAGGTAAAGAATTGCAGCCAGGAGGAAAAGTGCGCCCCCATTAGAGGAAGGATTTTGTTCAGACAAAGTGCTAACAAGGCTAAAAGCTTCCAGATTTGGCGCATGTTTTGGAGGAGGTTAATATTTGTCTGCATAGTTGTTTTCACAGTGTTACAGAGCTCGGTGTTGATTGAAAGGATTCATGCTCTCTTTATGTGCAAATTAAACACCAATTTTTGGGGCAGCAGGCCTTGAAAAGTGCAGATTTTTATAATTTAAATTCACTATTCATGCTCCGGTGGCCATTTTTGTTTGAATAAATTGCAGGAACTCATTACAGTGCTTTACAAAAGAAAATGAGTTTTTATCAATGTCCAATACATTGCAAATATCCTCCGAATCTGAAGAATTGTCCAGATTTGCACGGTATTGAAGAAATCCGCCAAGTTAGAAGAAAAAGAATTATTCAGACGAAGATAGACAAAGCCATGGCGAAAGGAGATGAAAAAGAGAGCACGATGGATTCATGCATTGCTTCCAAACTTGCAGACATAGGAGACACGGATCTAGGCCTAGAACCTCTTTACGAATTGATTGATAGATCCGGAGGGGAAAGACTTCACTCATACGTGCGGTCAAAAGTAGCGGAATTATCCGAGCTGCAGGCTTTCCCATGTACACCCCCCAATTGAATGCGAGTTCGTGATGGAGTGTGCTAGATCTAATCATCCTTCATCCAGTTAGTGCGTGATGTTGCGGGAAAGACAATAATTCGTTTGGATGCGGAGTTCATCAATTATTGCGAAGATTCCAGTCAAAAAGGTGGTGACTTCTATTAGCATTCGGGATGCTTTGAAAGTAGATGGGAAAACATAGAGCGATTGCGTGAGCATAATGAACAGCTGGTTCATGAAGAAGCCTAGATCCCCTTCAAAGTTCCCGAGAACTCTTCCACGGTCCAATTTGGTGCAGGAGGCAGATGATGTCGTCAAATTGCTATGCAGGTTGAATGGCGAAGCGAATGCCTACACTTTCCGTACATGGATGTATGCTTTCATCAGGACCATTGAAATCAACAAGGTTGATTCTATAATCAATTGGTCGGAAATTATTAGCAGCAACATCGGTGAGCAACTTCGGAACGTGAAGCGTACTTTCAGCTTCAAGATGACTTCATACTTGGTGTATGCTGCAGCTTCACAGGGTGTCTTTTCCAAGCTGGATAGATGTGGTGTTCTTTCCAAGGACCCCATTTTCGAGTGCTACCCACAGCTTACTGTACCTGCGTGCGAGGACTTCAAAGTGATCAACGATGACTTCTTCTACGATTTCATCTGCAGGCTAGACAAAGACTTGAAGGCCAACAGGGTAAGCAAGGAAGCGTGGGAAGCAGTGTCCAAGATTGGCAGTCTATTCATTCAATTTGCAGATTTCACATACCTCAGGGTTACGGGCTTTTCTGGAGAACCAATAAAGATGCCCAGGTATCCGAATGATAGATTGATCGCCATGGAGGAGAGCAACTTGTGCGATTACACGACCTTCAGTCGAAGCGGCACAAGTCTACGGGCTTCTTCCCAATCACATGTGGAATATTACAATTGATTGCATCGGCATTCACGGAGCTCGAGGGATGGAAGCGCAAATGTTATCCGAGTATGAGCAAGAGTTCTTCCCTGCACGGCTTAACTTCGATCCATTTGGAGTAGCCAGGAAGACAATCTCCCAGGAGTACGCACATGTGCCTTCGTTAGAAGATTTCTGGATGAAGTGCAAAAGTGAGTACGAGGTTAGAAAGAAAGATTTCAGCAGGCTATCAGCAAAGCAAGTGTTCGACTTTGGACTAGCGCGGATACCTGCGGATCTTAAAGATGATGGGAACGTGGTACTTGACACTTACCATCAAATGGGAGGAGATAAAGCTATACTGCAGGATAACATTGGAGGCTGCCATTCAATTGAAGAAAGATCTGGAGCTGTGTTGGTGAATACTTCGAACTGGCTGCTGACGAAGGGATACTGCCTTGATGAAGTATTGATGAATCAAATCACGGGCAACTTCGGCGCAGGAGATTCCCTCAAACGAAAGCATGAAGGAGAAAGCAGCAGAAGGTCCGAGAAGTTGAAAGTACACAGAAGATCTCAAGAGAAAGAGAAGACCACTTCTACGACCATAGCTTTGACTTGACTTCTCCAGTACCCAGAAGATCACCAACTATTGCACCGCAGCAGCAGGATGCTTCCATGCCTTCATTGAATCCGGCGACATTCGTTTTCTCTCCGCAGCCACTTCGTTCATCACCCGTTCCAGAGGAGATGTTGAAGCTGCAGATGACGGAGTTCGAAAGAGCTTTGTCCTTGGATGTTTCAGAAGATGGCAGCCATGACACTGTGGCACTTTCTGACGGAGAGGATGCAGAGCGGGAGATGGTAGTGCACTCAGCGACTTCTCACTCCCCGAGAAGTAACTTCTCGGAATGGTTAGCTTTGCAGTTGGTTCTGGAAGCAAGAGTAGAGATGAACTTAGAGGAGCATGACTTGCAGCTACTTCAGGATCTGAGCAGAAGAGACAGAAGGCCTAAAGTTGCTAAAGCAACTTCTAGGTTGATCATCAAGGATTCGGGAGAGAAGTTTGCTGAGATATCAATTCCGGCGGAAGGAAAGATAGAAGAGGAGCTCACGGCAGAAGATGTGACGGTGACCAAAATACCACTCGGTCAAGCTACCACTGAAGGATTGAAGCAGGACACGCAAACATTGATGGATGCTTTGTTCCTTAGGCTTGACAGTGAAAAGGCGGAGAAAGAAGAGCTGCAGAAGCAAATATCTCAATTATGTGAGATCATAGCCAAGGTTGCTAAACCTTCCATTCAGCCCATTTCAGAGCGGTGAGTGATCATCTTATGCGGGAAATGGAAGATGCAAGCAATCAAGTAAAAGCTATTGATTTAATGGAAGGATCTGATTATTCGTCAACTTCTGCAATCTTGGGGAAGTGCCACCCGCTAAAGGTTATGAACGATGCAGCAAATCAACTAAAGCAACTGATGGAAAGCATAGAAGGCATGAATACAGTTGCAGAGAGTAACCTGAGTATTTTGGCCGAGATCAACAAGCTGCCGGGAGATGTATTGGTTGCAGAACAAATTGTACTTAGGATGGATCGGTCGAGAAGGGGAAGCAGGCTAGAGTTTGCAGTATCTTTCCATTTGGAGATCTGCAGAGTTTTGCTAAAAAGGATGCAGGCGCTTGAGAGTAGAACATCAGATTTACAGACAGTATCATTTCTTTCACTGAGGAAAGAGTGGACGGAGGTGTTACTTCATGCGTGCGGATTGTTTCTAACGAGGTGCCTAATTCCCTAGAAGGTTCTCTTCTGATGGTGCAAAAGAGAATTGATAAAGCTACCAAGCCTTTCACGATGAATTCTATCAATAGATTGGTGGCGCTGCATGAGCAGAGACATTCGATGAGGTTTGGGCCGAGTTTGGAAGAGGTGGAAGCATGCAGCAAAGTGTTGAAACGAAGGGTTCTTTGCGATTCAGGGACAGAGAGAAGCAAGCGATGGCAAAAGCAGATGGAAGGATGCTGAATTATATGTTCGACAAGTATATCAGATATCAGAACAAGAAGAAGATGTAAATATTACAGCTGACATGACTTCTTCTATTCTTTCTTCTTCTATTTTCTATGTTCCCGGATGAAATTGTAAAACTTCTAAGTTATTGGTTTTGCAACCATTACTTGAAGTCATGTGGAACCATTCTATTAGTTAAGTGATACATGTGTCACTTAAGAAGAAGTTAGTTGAGGATGATTGTCAAATGTCATCTTTACTTGTTCATACTTTAGTTCAGTTTGAGTCTTTTATTTGTACTTTCCCTCCTACATTCTATAAGTAGGAGAAGAACCTCCGGTTAATGATCAATCAAAATTTGTAAGAAAGCAATCTTGTGTTCTAGACTTTGTGCTAAACTCCTGAGAGCAACTTGGAGCAAAGGAATACAAAGGAGCAGGTTTCCGGAGAACTTTGTGTTACGGTGTACTGTGTTTCTTGCTTTGAATCTTAGATCTCTTGATAAACTTTGTGTTATTTTAGATCTAGATCTAGAGCTGCCTTTGTTTTATAATTCTGTGTTCATATCTATTAAGTTTCTTCTATGTGCATGCAATTAGCTCTGCTATCTACTAATTGGGATGCACATCTTCCCCATTTATTCTCTGTATTTCCTTTACTTCCTTCTATAAAATACTTCCTTTCTTAAACAGTTGCTTACTTGCTGCAGAACTTCTTAGTTATGGTTCATGAACTAAGTGGTTAAAGTAAAACCCCTAATAGATAATAACACATTTTATTGACAAATCTGACATGGGAGCCTCACCGGTTAAATGAGGGAGATTTATCTCATGACTGCCTAGGTTTGATGCTATGCAGAAAATCTAGCCAACAGATCAGATTTATTGGGGATAGTTGGTAAACCTCTTTTCTCCATTTTTAACCCTAAAAGGAACATTACAGTGGTATCAAAGCATCTATCCTCCCAGCTGGAGGGTTTCATTCAGAAGAGAAGATAAATGGCAAACATACATTTTGATGATGTTAGGGTTGAGAGGCTTGCCCTAGGGCAAGAAAGATTGGCGAATAGGATGACACAGTTGATCCAAGCCATGCAGAACCACAATGGAGAAGGAATTTCTTTAGGAATTCATAGCGTGAGGCAGCCCTTAAGGTCCAATTTTGGAGTTGTTGCTAGGCCATTCCAGCCTACCTTCCTCCCTAAGGAAGAAGCCATGCCAAAGTTTGAAACACAACATTCGGGAGCCATAACATTGCTACCATCTATGAGGAGTACATGACTCTTCCGGGTGAGATTTGTGATGCCATGACACTCGCCGAGTTCATAGGGTTGAAGAATGGTAGAGTGGGAATGGGACCAAGGTCCAAACCCCAAGTTATACCCAAGGAAGATGGGAAAGATGTTCCATCCCTAGAGGGAAAGAATCCCTCCATCATGATCAAGGATGACGAAGAACAATCGAAGTTGTTGGGCATTGAGAGGGAGCAGCCCATTGAAGCACCCATCACTCTTCCCAAGGATGAGCCCTTGACTAATTTTCAGAACAGCAGTATGAAGGGCCAAGGGTTTGATGAAATCTTGAAGCACAAGCCTAGAGAAGAGGAGGAAATCATGAAGCACGAGTTGGAAGGTATAAATCCTTTGATATTTCATGATGATTCATTGATTTCTAATGATGACATGTTACAGGAAAATAAAGAAGAAAAATCTGATTTACAAGATGGTGAAGAGAAGTTGAAGGTTGAAGCACAATTGCCAAAGGACAAGGAGGATGATCAGCTCGCTAGGACCTCTTGGACAACAAGCAATGAAAGACAAATTGATAATGTTCATGATTCCGACAAGATTCATGATGTGGTCCCTTACATGTGTTAAACACGCACTTATACTGAGAGAGGGGGTGAATCAGTATAAAATAAACTTTAATAGTTCAAAACTTTAATAGTCAGAACAACAACAATCTCACAATATCTAAAAAATTATGCAACACAAGAGGAACACAATATTTATGTGAAACCCTTTCGGGAAAAAACCACGAAAAAATATTTGCTTATATATATATAACTCTTTTACAATTAGTGTAGGCACCAACCTACTGGAGACACCGATCCCCAATGCCAAGCACCAACTTAGCAATTCAAACACCAATATTTTACATTGAGTTGAGTACCAACTTAGCAAGAGACACCAATCTCTTCGTTTTATGAGGCACCAACCTCCAAACCGATGACGATACCACCTTTGTAGTGTTGTTTCAACAAATGGTGGAGACTTTTATTTCATCTTCACAAATATGCTTTTCTTCTCAAGATATAAATCTTATTTTACACTTATAAAATTCTGCTCTTCTTCCATTAATATTCGCTCTAAATCTGCCCTTCCTCCATCCAACAAATCTTCCTTTTATAAAAGCCCAAAAACTCTTCACCCAATGGGTTGGCCACCAAAATGGCCCTTTGAAAGGTCATGACTCTTCACCCAATAGGGTAGGTCTTATTCAAGGGAGGTCGACCACATAAAAACAAATCATTTAATCTTAATGGAGGTCGGCTAGCCCATTAAATAAATGCTGTCCCTTCATGAATTCGCATGGAGGGCATTTTGGTATACAATTATTACATTCACATTAATCTTAATGGAGGTCGGCTACCCATTAAATAAATGGTGTCCCTATTAAATCTGATCAACTGTTATTTTTTTATCATTGTGCATTCTTCGTTGACATCAATGACTCCTTTGACATCAATGACAATATTTCCAACAACATGTATCAACAGAATGAGAATGCTTCACCAAATTCGCATATGGCGAAGAAAGATGAACACTATGAAGATATTACCATCATATTTCAGATCTGTTGATTCCTCCTATGTCGTTGCCATATTTGTATCATGGAGGGCAGCAGGATCGATTTGATAAGAGGAAGAATATATTGAGGGACAAGGGGCACATAAATTCTTCCTTGCAAATTTTGGGTTGTTTGCACCTAGAAGCTTGGGATCCAGGGAACCTTTGGAAGGATGCTGATACAAATTTGAGGACTGTTGTCTACATCCTTATGGCAGCCATAAGAAAATTGGCAATCACAAGAAAAATGCATTTCTCATCCACAATAGAGGATATAGTGTTTGCATGGGATACAAGATGGTCTTCCACCACCATCATGCCAATTTTGCATGAGACAACACGATGCTACAGCCAAGGTAAAATGTTCTTCCTAAATTTGCATTGTGGATGGATAGTTCTCTCCTTGGACAGCTGTAGGTTGATATTTTTGATGAAGATTTTTGGGTTTAATATGATGTGTGGAAGGGATTTCAAGTATTACAGCTATTGCACCCTTCCTATGTCAATAACATCCAAGAATTTTGAGTTAGACTACAGCTATGATGGGTTGTCCTCTTCAAAATTATGCATGGGGTTGTGCATACCTTCCATGGGCAGCGAGAAAGAGGCAGATTTGGGAACACTCTTTCCTCTTACTATGAGGGGTAAGAGGGGAGATTGAGCAAAGCCAACATCCCCACATCTTTGGTGTTGCTTATGAAAGAGTTTAGAGTTGTACTTGGACACTACACCCACTCATCCGCACTTCTATGGACCGATCCAAACTCAATGGGGGAGAAAATTCGGTGGGGTAGTTTCAAGTCAACAATTGAAAACCCAAATCAGCAAGGTAATAACCTTCCAAAAGAGGTGAGCATAAGTTTTGGTATGTGTTGTTTACATCTTATGTTGAAATGCAATGATAAAGGAGAGAAGGCAATACTTCCAAACGTGGCTAGCATGAAAAAGGAAGAAGCATATCTTTGGGGCATTCAATACATAGAGGCTAGCAAGGGTAAGAAGCTTCATGGTGATAATTTTTGGTTGGTACCAAGCATGCATAATATGACCTCCATGTGGGGAACTCTTGAGGGATTAAGAGCAAATTGGAGCTTTCTTGTTGAAAGCCATTTTCACGCCAAGTTGGGGCAAGGAAGGAATGCAAGAATGTTGAGTTAAGGGCTAATATGTTTGTTGATTTCAACCATAGGCTTGTTGATCTTCATTTTCCAGCCCATGTAAGACAATTTTCAGTCCCTATGCTACTCTTGAATTTGCTTTTTTCCATAAGATTTCAGTTTGGTAGTTGTCATGCCATGGTTATAGGGATGAAGGTGCAAAAATCAGATTTGGGATTGCCATTAGCAACCATGAACAACGGTAAACTTGCATTTTCAAAGGGAATTCCATCATGGGTTGATGTGGGAAGGAGGTTACAACGGAAAGGAAGAAACAGATCAGATTTGATAGTCCCAATTTGGATAAGATTCTATGAGAATTATGACTGTGGAGAATTATTTTCAGCCCCTCCACAATCTGATTTGCATCTTGTAATAAGAGGGATAGCTAGTCTTATTCATCCATTTATTGCTTTATGATGGAAACCACATCAGTGTGCAGGGATTTTGGTATAGCTGAGTATGCAAAGAAAGTAGATGTCATTGTTGTTTTTAAAGTAGAAGATGGAGAAGACTTCAGTGAAGGAAGGAGTAGTAGAGGTTTGAGTTTGTTTGGGTTGAAGCTCCTTCATTTAACAGGCACAGGGTCTAGGTTATGGGAGCACTACAGCATGTTCCTTTACCATGATATGATGATGCTTGGGCATATGAGGTTGCAATTGCTTGAGGGCAAGCAATTTTGGGAAGGAGGACTATAATGTCCCCTTTTTTTGAATCGAGGCCTAAATATGGACTTCTTGCCATTCCCTTTTCGTGGCAAAGAAGAATTATTGAACAAGGAAAGGAATTACATTTCATTTCAATTTTATTTTATTTGATTTAATGTTTTCTTTTAAGTGTTTTCCTTTAGGAGACAAGTTGGCTGGGTTTGGAGAGAATAAAGAAGCAATTAAAAGATAAAGTGAGGCTTAAGAGGTCGGCCCTCTTCTATTTGGCCTTTGGTGCCAAGGGAAGGATATAAAAGGGACTAAAGGACTTCATTTGCAATCATCTTGGCACATATTTCATATACAAATGGTTTGTTGGGCTAGTTGCTCACTAAATTTCCACTTGAGGATGAAAACCCTCTTGTGTGGCTTCCAAGAAAGACGGAAATCTTCATTGTGGCTTGGTGGAGGATGGAAACCCCCCATTTTGAGTTGGAGCCATCAAGAAGAAGAATTGCAAAGGCTTCACATCATTTTTGGAGCCATCAAGAAGAAATTTGTGCCTTATAAATCAGATTCGAAGTTTGATGTTTTATAAGGCACAAATTTCGAATCTGATTTTATATTCCGAATCTCCATATTTTATAAGGTCGTAATCTGAACTTTGGTGAATTTTGGTGGAGATTTACTATTTTTCCTAGCCCTCAGTTTGGCGGGACTGCTGTTGTTATAAATAATTAACTTCCGCTGAGCTAATCAGATATTTCTTCAATCTTTTGATGTATTTGTGATGTATAACTATTGTTGTGGCTAGATAAATTATTTTGTGGCATTCTACATTTATTTGCATAGTGAAAAGTGGACTTGAATCTCATAGGCAGTTTGCTGCCCTAAGAGACTGCTGATTTTGAGTTGGTTAATCATTTTAAGTTATTCTGAGCTGCTTTCTGATTGTTGTGTACTTGAAGGTGTTTTCAAATCAGATTCATTGGAGATAGTTGGTAAACCCTTTTTCTCCATTTCCAACCCTAAAAGGGACATAACATTGTTTCGGTGTTCTTTGATGACATCTTGGTGTATAGTAAAACATGGGAAGAGCATTTGAAACACTTGGATACAGTGCTAGAAAAATTTTGGAACAACAAACTCTCTTTGCTAAGAATTGCAAGTGTGAGTTTGGCATGAGTGAAATTCTATATCTTGGCCATGTCATCAATGCCCAAGGAGTTGATGTTGACCAACAGAAGATCCAAGCCATATTAGATTGGCCTCCTCCTACCACAATGACACAACTGAGAGGATTTTTAGGACTTTGCAGTTACTATAGAAGATTTGTAAAGGGACTTTCACAAACTTGTAATATCCCCTTCCCAATCGAAGACCTTTGGCCTATTTTGTCAACCCGACGGCCAAAGGAAAAATATAAGGGTGACTTAAGTTCTATTACTTTATTATAAAGTGCTTAAAAAAATAAAGAAAACATTATAAAAAGCACTTATAATAATTTAATGAACTTAATAATAAAATAAAATATAGAAAAGGCAAATACATGATAAAGCACTTAGTATAAATTGTATTTATTTAGGAGAAGTGTGACTTGCCTTAGGGAATAAAAAATGGTTAGAAAATATAAAAGCTCATGGGACAAATGTATTTCCCCTAGAAAAATGCGACTTGCATTAGGAGGAAAAAGTTGTTGGGAAAAGCATTTAATATGGGAAAATATTAAATGAATGCATAGGGAAAATCATTGTAAGTTGATTGGATATTGTAGAGGTTGTTTTGGGTCTCTTCTTCCTTTATAAGGAGAAGTCGACTTGAGGGGAAGGCATTGCATATTCACTTGATAATTTTATGAATTGTGTCTTAAACTTGTAGCTTTTGCATAAAAATATCTAAGGACGAAAACCCTTAGTATTTCCCTCTTGTGGACGAAAACCCCCAAGAGTTTGAGAGGAATTTCTATTTAGGAAATTCTATTGTGCTTACACAGATTTTGTAGTTGATTCTTGTTGAATACATGACATTCCAGGTCTGAAATCTATTGTTGCTTATTGTACTAAATTTTGGGAATCGAAATAAATTAATTTCATAATTTTTGGAGCTGATTTGATGCCCTAAATGTTACAGGGCGACCTACTTTTAGGTCAAAATTAGGGTTTGTGTTTACTTGTGTGAAAACTAATTTTAGAATATTATTCTTCATATTTTTGTGGCCCAAGATCCAAAGTTTCAGCTCATTTGGACTTCTCTAGCAAAAGATATGAATTTTTGAAGTTATGTTGCAGACAGGGCTTTTAAATAATTTCCAAAATTATTTTTGGTGATATTTGAAATGGATCTCAATCTATTTATTGTTGTTGTCTATCTATTTTTATACAATTTATTTGAAGTATTTAACAGCCATTAAAACCTTCATATTGGGTTTATTGAGTTGGGCCATTAAACCCTCACCGGTGTCCCCGATTTCACCTTGAAATTTGGACTACCCTATGTAAAAACAAAAATTTCGTACTTTTAAAATAATGGGTCGTTTTGTGTTTTTATTGCCGTAGAAAGTGTGTCTGTATTGTGTCAAAATATTCTCGAGAGAATCATAAAGCCAATTTCGCCAAATACCCAGGATGCCCAAACTCGTTATATTTTGTCGTTGTGGTTTGCTGCGGAAAATTTGTATTTAATTATTTTAAGCCCCGTTTGAGTTAAATTGTGCTCCGATTTAACCCTGTTGTGGTCTTACATGTCAATATTCTCATATAACAAGAGGGTTTTAACCAGGAATGAATCCTAGGCTTTATCTGTGACTTTTGGCAATGTTTTGCGTTTTTAGTGTTTTCCGTTTTGTTTTCTATGAAATTTCTCTAGGTCAATTCCTTTGTCGATTTGGTCTGATTTCTTGCTTGGAGTATCTAGAGGTCACCTATGGATGTTATGCCAGAAGGAATTTGTCACAGGAGGTCTGGTTCTCTCTGAAAAGACGAAGTCATGCATGAAAAAGCTTCTTCTGGGCAAGCCGCATTTTTGGAAAAAGAAGGTTTTAAGCTACAATGGGATTTTTGGTAGCAGCAGGCAGGTGGGAATTTCGTACCTGTCTACAGCAGGGTACTTTTTCCCATGGAAGCAACGCTAGTCACAATGAGAAAATTAGAGGCAGCAGGCAGGCGGGAATTTCTTACCTGCCTTGCAGGGTGAAAATTCCCATTGTGAAATAAAAGAAAATCACTTAAGGCATTGATGGAATTTTTTTACCTGCCTTGCATGGTAAAAATCCCATTATGAAAGTCAAACAACTTAAGTGGATCGTGGAATTTTTGGAGCTGCGGTGCAGGGTGAATAATCCCATTGAAAATTAGCTTTTAAAAATAGAAATGGCTTATGTCAAAAAGTGCGACCCCTTTTGGGATAGAAGGGCAGCTTTAAATGCATTAATTAATTAATTATTTCTCCAAATTTGGCGCCCAAGCATGAGGAAAAGTCAACAAAGGGAAAGTGGATAAAGGGAAATTAGAATTAGAATTCTAAAATTAAATAAATATTATTTATTTAATGCAGCCCCTTCATGTCAAAAAGTGCGCCCCATATGGAAGAGGAATAATACTTTTAAAGTATTAATTGATGTAATTAATTCCTATTTTTAGTGGATGAGGTCAAAGCACACTGTGAAGCTTAAGTGAACTGGAAGTAGAGAGCTAAAATTAAATAAATTTAATTTATTTAATGGTAGCCATGAGCATGCACAAAATAGGCTCCTCATTTGAAGAGAAAAGCATGTTAATTAATTAATTAATTGTCAGGAATAGAAGGGCAATAATTAATTATAGAATGATGAGGATTATATAAGCATGGGCTGCCATAAGAATGAATGAATTAATTTTTTAGCAAGGAAGTGCAGCCTAGGCAATTTTGGAGCCCCATTTGAAGAGGAATTTTGCTTAGAAGGTGTGTTTACTGTTGGAAGCTTCAAAATTTGGCGCCTAGGTTTGAAGGAGCTTGATTTGTGTCTCATAATTCTCGCATAGTGGTACAGTGCTCGGAATTCATTACAGGTGTTTTTATAAGAGAAAGGGAGCTTAAATCAATGTCCAATACATTGAACATATCCTCCGATTGTGAAAAATTCCGGCTGAATAAAAAGAAAAAGAATTGCTCAGACAAAGATCGCTCCAGCCATGGCAAAGTGGGATGAACGAGAAAGATCAGCAGAATCATGCATAGATCCAGATCCAGATTCAGATCCATAATTGCAAAGGCTTCATCCTCTTGTTTCGAATGCAACCCGTGAAGAAGTCAGTGCATGGAGAATTCCTTCCAGGACCTTGTGCATGTTCTCCCAATCTTCCAGTTGAAGCCTTCATTGAATTTGCATTCACCCGGAGTGCTTTCCATAATTTTTAATTGCTCATATGCAATTAAAAATAAAAATGATGAGTTATTTACGGCAAACATTGCACTGATGCATGTACAGGAGAAGAACTGCAAAAGCTTCAAGGATAAAAGGGAAGACAAGGCAAAGGCAACACCCGTAAGCAAAATTCCAGATCCAGCTTCCCAGATCCAGTATGGTGAGAATCAAGGGCAAAAGAATCAACTGCATGCAGAATGTGAAAAAGAACAAGACTGCAACTTTCCTCTTCCTTCTTCTTTCCTCCGACAAAGTAATTGAGCGATCAATTAAATTATAAAACTTAAGTGATTGGTTTAAAATTCATTACTTGAAGAAGTCAACTACTTGGAAATAGGTGGCAAACATGCAAAATAGAAGGTTTTATCTTCAATTGCAAATCATGCATGTCATGTAAAGAGGAATTCCAGGAGGGAGATTGTCAATTGTTTCCTTTCCGACTTCCAGATGTGTCAGTTCAACTAAAAGCTTCTGACTTGTAATTGCCCCTCTACATTCTTAAGTAGAGGAAGAACCTTCGGGTTAAGAGATCAGAATTTGTAAGCAGCATTCTTGTGTTCCAGACTTTGTGCTGAAACCCTTGATAGCTATTTGAAGCAAAGGAATACAAAGGAGCAGATTTCCAGAGAACTTTGTGTCACGGTGCATTTTGTTTCTAGCTTTTGTCTTATATCTACTTATAAAGTTTGTGTTATTTTAGATCTAGATCTAAAGTTGCCTTTGCTTATAATTCGGTGTGTTGATATCTATTGGTTTTGTCTATGTGCATGCAATCAACTCTGTTATCTATTGATTGGGTTGCACATCTTCCCTATTTCTTCCCTGTGTTTTATTATTTTCTTCTTCTTTAAATATTTTCTTTCTTTAACAGTTGCTTACTTGCTGCAAAACTATACAGCTATGGTTCATGAGCTGCATGGTTAAAGTAAAACCCCATATAGATACTAGCATATTTTATTGACAAATCTGACACGGAGCCTCACCGGTAAATGAGGGAGATTTATCTCATGATCGCCTAGGTTTTCAACCATGCAGAAAATCTAGCCAACACCTACTCTAGGGTTTATTGAGCCAATTATAAGTTGTGTTCAGATCTGATTAGGACCAGAAATCGATTGAGTTCAAGGCCCTCAAAAAGCCTGATCCAATCGCAAGTTGGGACTATTTAGGGTCTTTTCCATTTTTGCAAAGTATTGTGGAGTTTGAAGCGATTGTTGGGAGTTTGCTAAGTGGAAATAAGTAACTTCTTGCTGCTGTTCTGAATTTTTAAATTGAGGTTTTCAGGAATTCCAATTTTGCATAAAATATTCCCATTGGGGACATTACACAACATAGATGTCCCATTGACTAATTTAACAAAGAAGGGATCTTTCAGTTGGTTCGAATCAGCCCAAACAACCTTTGACAAACTCAAAAAGGTAATGAGCACATGTCCAGTACTTGTTGTTCCAAATTTTTCTATTCCTTTTGTGTTGGAATGTGATGCATCAAGTGAAGGTATTGGGGTTGTTTTGATGAAAAAGGGGCATCTCATAGCCTTTGAGAGCCGGAAACTCAAAGATATTGAGTAGGGTTCCTCCATTTATGATAAGGAAATGCTTGCCATCATGCATGCATTGGCCAAACTCAAACAATACTTAATTTGTGGTCAAAACAGATCACAATAGTTTGAAGTTCTTCCTCAACCAAAGGGACTTGAATGATAGGCAAAAATTGGGTGAGTAAACTTCAGGCCTATGACTTTGACATCAAATATATTTAGGGAATAAACAATATTGTAGTTGATGCCTTGTCAAGGAAACCAATTCTTTGCTCCATGTCTGAAATCACAGTTGATTGGAAGGATTTTATAACAGCTGAGTATGCAAAGAATGATTTTACTAATGTTGTCCTTGAAGGGAAAATAGAGGATGAAAGGTACAAGGTAGTGGATGATCTCATTCTCTACAAAAATAGAATCTATTTGGTCCCGGAATCAAAGATGAAGCATAAGATTTTGAGAGCAATACATGACACACCCTTGGCTGGTCACCCAGGGTATTTTAAAACATACAAGCAAGCGAGAGAAAGGTTCTTTTGGAAAGGACTCAAGGGAGAAGTCTTTCAATACATCCGGAGTGCCTCACTTGCCAACAAAACAAGTCGGAACAAGAATTTCCAATAGGCTTGTTACAACCCTTGCCCATCCCAACTCAGAATTGGGAAAGTATTTCAATGGATTTCATTATCTTTATGTGGTGGTTGATCGGCTCACTAAGTATGCTCATTTTTCCCTATTCCAACTAAGTTAATGAGTTTATTTTGGAAAGAACTCTTTTGTCTAACAAGTACATAATTGACTCTCAATACTAGTTATCATCCTCAAACGAATGGACAAACAAAAATAGTGAACAAATAGGAACTATGTGGCGGGGCAACAATCAACTTGGGTCAAATGGCTCTACATGGGAAGCATTGTTACAATACTTCATATCATATGTCAATTGGTATGTCTCCTTTCAAGGCATTATATGGTTATGACGCTCTTTCTTTTATTGACTTGGTCATTTCAGATAGTAGAGTGCCGGGGCCAAGGATTTGGTCCAACAGAGTCAGATATCTTGAGGGTGCTTAAGGAGAATCTCAAGCATGCACAAGATCAGCAAAAGTTGTATGCAGACCAGCATAGGATTGAAAGGAATTTTGAGGTGGGAGATATGGTTTTCCTAATATTGCAGTCATATAGACAGTCTTCCCTCAAGCAAAGTGGAGCTGAAAAGCTTAAGCCACGATTCTATAGACCATACAGAGTTAAGAGAAGAGTGGGAGCAGTTGCTTATGAGCTAGAGTTTCTAGAGAATAGTCGGATACACAATGTCTTACATGTTTTGTGCCTCAAAAAGGCACTAGGACAGCATATTATTCCTTCTGCTGAGTTGCCTCCTTTGGATGATGAGGGAAAGTTGATTTTAATCCCAGAAGCTATCATAGATGTCCGAGAAAGAAAGCTAAGGAACAAGAGCATAAGGGAGTACTTAGTTCGTTGGAAGGATCTACCGGTTGAGGATGCTACATGGGAAGGTGCAGCAATTTTAGAGCATCCTAACTTACAATTGCTTGAGGGAAAACAATTTTGGGAGGGGAGGACTGTAATGTCCCCTTCTCAAAATTAATCCGTATAAAGTACCCTTAGCCTAGTTTTTATTTCCTGTAAGCTTAAGGGGTTTTGCAAGGGAAATATTTTATTTCAATAAAGTGACTTAAGTTCCAAAAGTAACTTTTTTTTTTTTTTTTTTTTAAAACAACAGAAAAATTAGTATTAGATGGTAATCAAATTTACAAATTGGCTATGCCAAGCCTGAAAACTATTAGTCCAAGCAGTAGCATTATACAAAAGTAAAGCAATGAAATCAGCATATTAGAAGAATCAAGATTGAGGATATATCTAATATCTTCTTGTAGCTGGTTGGACCACCATGTAGGAGGCAAGCCATAGCATAGGAGATCCTTATTATCAAGAGCCCAATTAGCCAAACCTTTCTGCAATTTTATTTCTATCACGAGGAATGTGTACAAATTGCACTTCTTGAAAATTCTCCTACAATTTTTAATCTTCCAACCTTTTCCAATTTGGAGGAGGATTGGTTTTTTTATCAGATAGTACCTTGATAGCAGTTAGAAGAGTCTGAACGAATTTGAATTTTCAGCCAGCCACTCTTTACAACCTCTTGCATACCTTTATAGACCGCTTTCAGCTCCACAATATTATTGGTAGTAACTCCGAGATTTTCAGCAAAAGGAATTGCACCTCACCCTCTTGGTTTCTACCAATGCCTCCCATAGCAGCCCTACCTGGATTGCCTCTGGAAGCACCATCAGTGTTCAGTTGTCCATAACCCAAAGGAGGGGCCTTAGCTTGACTATCTCTCATTCTTTCCTTGTTTATTTGAAAACGGGGTAGAGTGGCTTCACTTGGCTCAAGAGATAGCTGATTACAAATATGTTTCCATTCCATAGAAAGGGTATTGGGTAAAGGTATCTTATGTTTAAGAGTTTCAGCAATATTGATTTTTGTTTTTTCCCAAACATATGAACCATCTTTGCTACTGTGCTGAAAAATTCTATTGTTTCTTTCTTTCCAGATGTTCCAAAGAAGAAGAGAAATCCCACTCCACAGTGTCGGAAGAAGCTTTTGCCCTGTAGAGAGCATCCTCTGCCATTCTTTAATAACCTATTCAAGGGAGTCAAAATTATCCCATCTCAAATTGTAAGAGGGTCACAAATTGTCGCCAAATATGAATAACCCAAGGGCAAAGGAAAAAAGTAGGTCGAAAGATTCCTCATCCTATAGAGCACATCTGAAATGACCATAAAATCCTTTCTTGATAAGTTAGTCTCCTGTTAAGACCCTTCTATGAATAAGGAGCCAAATAAAAAACCAACTTTAGGCCATATACTAGAGTGCCATAAGTTCTTAAAGAGAGACCAAAGAGGATGAGGATTGTCTATCACCAAAGAGGCATAACCTGTAGATATAGTATAACGTCCAGAAGGATCTTGTCCCCATCCCAATTTGTCAGGGAGTGGGGATGAGGAAAGATGGCGAGTATTCAATACATTTTGCAACAAAACCTAATCTTCATGTTGTATTACAAGCGGCCATTCGAAAATGGAATCCATTCTTTTTCACTTTCCCACCGACAGGTTGATGGTCTCCCATATTGGGCTACCTTTCTCCATCCAATATATTGCATTTGCTCAATTATAGGGTTGAATTGAGGGTATTGGAAGATAAGAGGAGGCTGTCCATCCCATGAATTAGTCGAGAAATTGGCTAACTGTCCATTATTAACTATCCAGAAAAGTTGTTTTTTAATAATATCCTCTCCCATTTTAATAACCTTTAGGATGGGAGAGCCTTTAGTAGGAAGGGTTGATCGAATAATTTCTTCCGGGGGGTCATTACCATCATACTTGGCTCTAAAGGTTGAGGCCCAAAGGTCATTAGATAAACGAGTAAACTCTAATAAAATTTTGCGGTAAGGTTTGGAACCTCACTAAGCGAGGATATAAATCCCAAATCACCTCCTTTTTTGGCCAGCAAAGAGTTTTCCATTTAACTAATGACCATTTTTTCTTATCCTGAACTCCACTCCATAAGAATTTTTGGCAGATCGAGTCCACTTGTTTCAAAGTGTTTCCAGGAATATATAACACCGAGGCAACATATATGGGCATATCTTGAAGAACCGATTTAACCAGTGTCATCCTCCCCCTAAAGAAAGCCATTTGTTAGTCCATTTATGTAGTTTTAATTCATACTTTTGTGTTAAACAATGCCAGTCTTTTAACTTTTGAGATGCTAAAAAACACCCAAATAATATAGAACACTTCTTGAAATGAAAGATAATTTGCTAACAATGAAAAAGATGATGCATTTTCCTTTTGATCAACCGACAAGTGGCTTGTGAAATGAAATATTTTATGAATTTGCTCCTCCAAGCAATGTAGAATCATCAACAAACTGGAGATGGGACAATGAGAAAAAAAATGCCATGAATTTTCTTTTCCTAACAAGCTTTCTTTATCCTCATCATTCCGCCAAAATAATGAATAAGAAAGGTGATAGGGGTCTCCTTGCCGACCTCTGAAGCTCCAAAAATTTCCGAAAGAGATCCATTGAGTAAAACAACAAAGGAGACAAATGAGACACGGGCTTTTAGCTATTGAATCCAATCTATAGAAAATCCGATTGGGCTAGGACTCTACATAAAAATCCCCAATCGACCCTTTCATAGGCTTTAGATAAATCCAATCTAATAAACATGGCGGATTTTTTAAATGTCCATAGAGTGCAAAATTTCTTGTGCTAAAACAATTTCATCATGAATATGACGACCTGGTACAAAACCACCTTGTTCAAGTGAGATAATCTTGTGCAAAAGGGTTTTTAGTCGTTTCCACTATAGCTTTAGTGATTATTTTATACAGGACATTACATAAAGCTATAGGTCGGTAACTCCGAAATATCTTCCACCTCATTATTTTTTGGGATAAGAGCAATGAAAGTTTTATTAATTTGTTTAAGCATAGTTTTGGCTATTCTTACCTCCTCAACCACCTGTAGAAGGTCCCTTTTGATGATATCCCAAAATGTCTGGAAGAACTCAATCAAGAAGCCATCCGGTCCAGGAGTTTTTCCTTTTTTCATTTTGAAAACAATACTTTGGAGTTCTCCTTCCGTAATGGGTTGCATCAACCTTTCATTATCTTGTTGAGAAATACAAGTAGGAATTATGGTTAGAAGTTGTGTTGAGTCCAGGTCCAGAGGTTGAGAGGTGAACAACTGCTGAAAATATTGTTGAGCCACCTGCTTCATCCCCTGAATCGAATACACTTTAGTTCTGTCTCCTTTGGAAAGGGAGTGGATATAATTATGGGCTCTCCTAGCTTGCAAAGATTTATGGAAGAAAGTTGAGTTTTTGTCTCCTTCCTTTAACCATTGTATCTTGGATTTTTGCTTCCACATAATTTCCTCCCTAGTATCCCATTCTTGTAGTTCTACTTTCAGAAGACATTCTTTTTGAAGAGATCTATAGAATAACCTAAATGTCAGTGAATATCATTTATATCTTTCTAGCTGTTCCAAAATCTTTGTTTTTCATTCTTTAATATCTCCAAAGTCATTCCAGTTCCATTCTTTTAGTTTAGATTTTAAGTATGATAATCTTTTAACAAACATGAACATTTGAGTGTCCATACTAGGCTTTCCTTCCAACCACCATTGCTGAACAAGTTTATCAATATCCTTATGACGACCACATAAGCTGAAATCTAAAAGGAGCTTTGCATGGTAAGGTTCTACCTATTTCCAAACAAACCGGCAATGGTCGGAGCCACTATTATTAAGAATCATTGTCTTAGGAGTATAATCCTTATCCCACCAATCTTTTGATAGCAGAAATCAATCCAATCTCTCCAAGATACAATCCTGACCCTGCCTTCTATTAGACCATGTCATTATTCCATTAGCAGTAGGCACATCCACCAACTGATGAGTGTGCATGAAATGAGTCATGAGCCCCGAACTAGCATCGATATGGGAATTACCTCCTTGTTTCTCTTGGATATTTAATATAGTATTAAAATCCCCTCCTAATATGATTGGTAAGTGAGGAAAGGAATGAATAATAGTAGTCATAGCTTGCCATTGTTGTCTCTTTTCTTCCATCATTGAAGGAGCATAAACATTTAAAAATAAAAACTCTTGGTCATCTGTTTTGGAATAGACATGTAAACATAATACACCTTTACTCGCACATGAATTTAATATAGTAATCACTCTAGGATCCCAACATGAGACTAGACCTCCTGAGGCTCCCTGAGAGCTTATAGATAGGTGTTTAGCTCTAGGCCAAAGATTGTCAGCTAGCACATTCATAAGATCAATGGAGGCTTTGGTTTCTTGGATGCAAACCATCGTAGGATGCTCATTATTTAACATTCTTCGAGTTCTTGAAGTTTTGAGGGAGAACCCTTCAAGCCCCTTATATTCCAAGTGATGAACTTCATTGGGAAGAGCTATGGAAAAATTGGGATAAATCCCATTGTTCCCATATTACTCATATTTTGACCCTCCTTCTGAAGTTTAGCCTGATTTGACTTTCTACCAGCCTTTATATTGGTATCCATTTTATATTTTTATTTTTCTCTTGATCCATACCTAAAGAAGACTCCATTTGATTTGACATATTAGAGCCTCTAATCACAAGGGCCTTATCCATTCCTTCTAACTCTTTTGTTGGTTGGTGTTGTTCTTGAAATTGCTCATGGTATTTATTTTTCCACTGATAACTTTTAACAATTTTTCACTTGCAGACTTATTGGGTTGGGCTTGGAATATCACCATCTGAGTCTGATTTCCGGCATCCTGTTGAACTTGAATTTGTTGTTGCTTCTCCATTTGTGTTTCTGGTACCTGTGATTCTATAAGTGCATCCGCTTCCTCTTCTTCTTGTTCCTATAGGGAAGCAAATTTGTTATTATTGCTCGTTTCCGCCTTTCCTTACCATTCTTTCTAGCCATCTGTTTCTTCTTCGGTATAATAAAGTCCTCTTTGGTTTTTTCTTCCTCATGTTGTTCGAAGCTTTACACTTAAAAACTCGATGATATGACCATAGTCATGGCCTAAGTTTCGCATTCGAATTCGTGTTCGAATTCGCCAAGGATAAAATTCGTAAAAAAATCGTTGCAAAAAAATCAATGATAAAATTCATGATTAAATTCGACTATTAGAAATATATGTTTATATTAAATATTTAAAAAAGAAAAATAATATTACATTTAATTAAATAACTATCGTAATATTATAATTAAAATGAAATACTTAAAACAACATGTCATTAAAATTTTAGCTTATTTTATTTCATATTTGTTAAAACTTAAAATTGTATAGCTCAACGATTTTATTAAACTTTAGCAAAGTTTAAAATATATATATAATTAAAAGTAAACACTTTAAAAGTTAAAACGTAATTATAAACTTAATAAAATAGTTTTAAAAATTACATAACAAATAAAAATAAAAATGCAAAGGTTGAAGGCATAATGCATTGTTGCCTATTCCTTCGATGGCGATTTGGGCTCAAGGAATTCGTGAACAAAGCGGCGGCCTTTAACCAGTCGTCCAAGACTCCAAACAAGTGAGTCGCGAATTTCAATGGTGTGCAGGCATAGTTCGAGCCCCTTCAACCTTCACATGACACTTAGATGGGTATGCACAATTTAGGTACGAGTTTAAAGTGAAAAACCCTAAAATCTAAAGAGCGAAAACCTAAAAAATGGAATCCGCATTCTATACGATTTAGTTCGCGATTTCTGACGAATTTATTTGAGCCCTAATAAATCCGCCGAATTTCGAAATTCTACCTTTAAATTCGGCGAATGCGGTCACTTAGCTCATGGCATAATTGACATCTGAAGGGGATTTTTTCATAGTCTACAACTTGGTCCCATTTGTCTTCTTCGATGACTAGAGAAATTTTTGTGGGCAGTGGTTTACTTAGGTCCATCAGAACACAAATTCTTGCATATACCATCATTTCCAACTACAGAGAAGTGTCCGCGGTCATCATAAATGTGCCCAGTAACTCAGTGCCATAAAAACAATCTAATTATAGAACTCAACAGAAGCCCAAAGAGTTTGACCCATATAGGGGCTACTAAGGGAAGTTCTTCATCCGGCTTAAACATGGGGTGTCATGGTTTCATAAATAGTCCCGCCCTTCCCATGAACCAAGGTCCTCCTTGAAAGATGAGTTCCCGATCGGTGTTGAAGCAAAGAAGATCAAGAAATATCCATTTGGATAAACCGAAACTGAATACTCACCTTTTGTGTTCCATACCTTTTTGGCCCATTCCTTGAAGGCTCCCAGCGAAGGTCGGAAGCCAAGAAATCGAACAATCAAACCCCGATTTTCCAGTTCGATGATATTGCTTTGAACATCAATTTTTGAAGTTGAATGACTGTGTTTTGTCTGCTGCTGCTTGGATACAATACATCCATTTTCATTTTTCCTAGGATCAAGTTTAGGCATCCTCAAAGGAATTTTCTGAAAAAAACTTACCATTAAAATTATTCCTTGTAGGGCCACGAAGAATCTCCTTAAATGTTGTTTGAATCCGTCAAGATCACCCATAGATTCTTTTCCAACAGTATCATTGTTGAGTTTAGCCATTATAGCCCACAAACACCAAGAGAGTAAACACAAGAATGGGATGCACAAGAAATGCTACATGCACGGGGAGAATGAAAACACTACGCAAATAGGGACCTCGCTCAGTCGACATGTCCAAGAAGCCACGAAAGGCCTAGTATGATAGGTAGTCAAAGAAAAAAGGATTAATGCCAAGTCATAAGAAGAAAACAAACCTAACACAGGACAAACATGTCAAAGCAGCAGCAATCGATACCCAATCCCGACCCCTAAGGGTCGAGATGTGGGAAGAAAAACAAAGAGGGATTCCTCAAAGACAGAGCAGATTGCAAAGACACTGAAACGAAAACACGAAAACCCTTTCAGCGTCGAGAATCCTCTGTGGGGCGAGCAACATCGAGTTCGTCTTTCATTCCTCGAGCAAATATTTCCAAAAGTAACTTTATATTATAAAAGCAACTTATATTTTTTTATTAAAATAAAAGTAACTTGTCCATAAAGCAAAGTCAAATGCCAAATTAGACATGGGACATCCCACTTAGGGACCTTTTATAAGTGTGCCATGAAAAGTCATAAAAGGGGGCCAATATATATTTTACATTGAGGTTTAGAGTTGTTGCTCCAACTTTTGCATTTGAGGACGAAAACCCTCCAATCTTCAAGGGTAACTCCATCCAGGAGTTGCATTTGTGCATCCAGACAAAGATTTCTAGTTTCAGATCAGATTCATCAGCTAGGGCACATTGTAGGTCATATTTTCAGAGTTTACAGCTAGGGCATCATCTTAGGTTGGAACAACGTATTTGGGAAGGGTTTTACCCTCATTTGGAGCCATCCTAAGGGTTGATGTCACCCTCCTAGAGTTGACGTCACCATTGGTGACTGTTGCAGCGTGTGGTACGACCGAGGAATAGATTGTGGGGCTTGCAAATAGCTAAATTCTACCCAAAACACCATCTTCAATCAGTTGGACCAGCATTTTGGCATTATTTTCCTATATACAGTCAGCTGTACTTTTATTAATTTCCAGCCTGAAAATAAAATATTAAAAAAACTGTTTTTGATGTATATTTGATCTTTGCACTCAAATCTATATATTCAAAGGGTTTATCAGTGTTTTCCAGCAATTGGGTATTTTTATTTTGAAGGCCTGCTGTAATAAATTGAAGGAAATCAGATTGCTATTTTTTTTTAATTAGGGTTTATTGAAAAATCCAGATTTCTTTTATTTTTGCCCTAAGGGGATATTACACTTTCTCATACAATCTCTTTTGAGTCATCAACGACTTATTTAAATGCACTTTACTGCATCTACAAAAGGAGAATTAACGCGAACAGCAATTGTGGAACTCATTTTCTAGTTAGCTTTTTCAATTCAACTGTTTTTATAAATAGTACACACATGCCCATATTGCAAAGGTATAGTCATTTACTTGTTTGTTTGTTGAAACAATGTAGAGAAAAGTCATCGTAAAGAGACAGACCTCTACATAATTCTTCCCACCAGTATCATCTTATTGTGGAAGATTGTTTCACTGTAAATCGACTTCTAGGTAATATATTTCCTCCCCACTCTAAAAAGAAAAAGGATGAAATCAACTATGACCAAAATAAAAGACATCAAGGGAATTGAATTTGAGGTTGCTAGAAAGAAAATTTGGATGCAAGCAAAAATAGTGACATTTATACAACTTAGTTCAATCAGATGATTGTCAGGATTTCAAGGACCATCACTTCCAAGTCCCAGATCTGGGACACTGAAGACCATACAAAAGTTTTAGATCAAATTATAGGAGCCCTAGACAACATGATGTCTTCTTAATGTGCGTATTCCCATGGAATACTAGCGGCCTCAATTTTCCCAATCAATGTCGATGAATATGGTTTTATTTTAGATGCATAATAGTTTCTTTAATTTTGGTAGATTTTTTTGGCAGATTGTCTCAAACTTGGGATTTGAAATCTGTTTTGTAATATCCTACAAACTAATATACATAGTTACCTAAAACGGGGACGGGGTTTCCGGGACGGCAAAAAAATCTAAATTTTGGGGACGGCGGGGGGACGGCTAATTAAAAATATATAAATATTTAAAATATAAAGATATAGTGACGAAATTATATAAATAAGCTGAAATAAAACCATTTGAGATTTAAATAAGGTGAAACTTGAACTCATAAACATCAAATACATTCCTTAATACTATAATATCAATATGTTAATGTCATAAATTGAAAATTCATAATACATATTTGAATTTTGAATTTGAGACAAGCTGAAATTTCAAATATATTATAAAATATAAAAGTAAAACCATTTTAAATTACGATTGATCAAGTGACAATAGCTGATATTCATATCATTAATCTCATAGCCAAATACACCAACAATTGTCTATTGTCAATATTAAAAAAAAGGACAACTGAAGGTATCACCTAAAACTCGAATTAGCATTTAAAGCAATATCCATGAACTCCTCCTCGTGGTACTAGCATCCTTGTCCTCAAAGGTAAGCCCTATCAATCCCCGCATTGCACGGTGTTGTCCTCTTGACCTACCTCGACTCCTCGGGATCTACATCCCACCGTAATGTTTAAGGGTCTGTTTGTACTCGGTGTCTTGCGATCTATAAGACGCAAAGCACTATGTACAGCTACAAGCTTCTCCGCTCTCGCAGAGGTAAGCCTATTCCTCTTAACAGAGTGTATCCAACCATATGTAGACCAATTCCTCTCGGAGGCGGAGGCTAGAAACACAGGAAAGGATGCGAATGGCAAGTGGTCGCAGCAGATTACTGGGAAGCCCATACGATTGCCCCCAACTCACCGGGTTTCTCTGTGCTATTGTTACCTCGGTTGCCTTTGCTGATGTTTTGTACCCATCAAGTTTAGTGAAGTCGAGCCACTCAAATCTAATCTGTGAAGCCTCCTGTGGGGTGTACATTTTTTAAATGCCTACATAAGGCCCTTCTTCACCTCATCATCATCCAATGGGATAACTCTGCCCGGCCCTCCACATACCATTTGGGATTCGGTGCATACGCAGCCATATGAAGAGTGTTTAACTTCTCCCATCTCTGCTGAATAATGGGTTGTATATGTTCATTATAGAACTCAAAAAGTGGGGTACCTCACGCGAATAGCTGCCTTCATTTGCCCAAGCATGTTGTCAATGCACTCGTAGATCTCACCAAGATTGCGCCCCGTTGTTAGAATCCCCATATTTGATGACACTAAAAACTGGAGCTATGATTGATATGATGTATTTCATATCAACCCAAAATGTTTCCCGCAACACCACTTCCTTCACTCTTTTCCCTTGATTTGTCTTGGACTCACGCCACCTAGTCCAATCCTGTGTCATAATCATAATTTGCAGGGGGCTCTGCTGCGACTCGGACATCCTCTCCAAAAAAATAAAATAGGATGCAAAGCGAGTATCAACTAGTTTCAAAAATTCCTTCTTGAAATTTTTTGAAAAAGTGCCAATGATGTGTGGTGATTACATATGAACTTTTGCACATCCCTGGCCTCAGTCACTATCTGGTTAACCCACTGAATCTTCCCTATGTCTTTCAGTGCATTGTTCATGGCATGCACACAACATGGAGTCCAATAAATATGCCTATATTCCCGCTCCACTAGCTTGTCTGCTGCTCTGCACACATAAGTTGCATCTGTGACAACCTGTACAACGTTTGAAGGTCCAACCTCCTCAATGGCATTCTTCAAAATCTGATACTGAAACTCAGCATCTTTCCGCTTCCCAAAACAATCAATTGCTCTCAAGAAGTACAGTCCATCTTTGCAAGAGACAATGATATTGATGAGAGGACGGTGTCTAATATCTGTCCACCCATCCATGATAATGCTACATCCATGTGACATCCATGTCACCTTCATCTCCTCCATCAACAGATTAACCTTGGAATAGTTTCTATCCAAGATTGTCATCCTCAGTTTTGTGTCTCCAGGAGGCACATAACTTGTACCTACTTTTGCAACCTTAGCCATAGCCTCCTTGTAATAAGGAGAGTGAGCGGCATTAAATGGAATCCCAACAGCATAGAAAAATTTCCCAATAGCATCATCTGCCTCTTCCCTTGCCTTTGAATCAAACATGTCAACAACTGAATTTGGGGCTGCCCCCACGGCCTTTCTCTTCCCTCTGCTTTCCACTTCTGACACTCCAAAACTAGAACCAGCCGAGAGTAGAACCACGAACTTCTGGCACATTGTGCTAGTATTTCCATTGAAAATTCTCACCATCTCAACTCTCTGCTCTAGTGAAAGGCCCTTACAAGTGCCAACCCCCTTCTGTAAGGTGCAACAAGTGCGCATTGGTCCTAATGATACTGTCATGCCAAGTCAGTGCACATATGTTGCACTTCCATACTTTGCTCCCCCTCGAGACTTGGAGATGGGGTTATCAACAATTTGGGCAAATTGTTGCAATGGCTTCTTCTTATCAAATGGTCCAATGGCAAATTTGGACAATATTGGAGAGGGGCAATTGGTAGCACTACCAACTGAACTACCAGTTGCCGCTGCCACTACATTTTGTGTCCCTTCTCCACTCTCCCCCATTGTGGCATCACCAACTCTTCCATGGCCACCTATCTCAACTTCCCGTTCAACCCTCTCCTGCTCTGATTCATGCTCTGATTCATACTCATGCTCAGAAGAAGAACTCATTGTGATGATTGTTGCAATGAATTAAAAACAACCATAACTATATGATTGATTAATTTTAAAAAAAAAACGTAACCAATATGCATTTTTTAAAATCCTACAAACTATATGCGACGTGCGTGATTATATTGTGAATGTAGATGCAAATGCTAAAAACAACCCCTAAAAAATGCAAATATAAATTTATAATATAAATTTTAAACTAGAAATAAAATGTAATTAAAAAAACATAACCATTTAAATTTTACAACCAAACCCTATGCAAGATGCATTTTTTTAAATCCCACAAACTATATGCCTAATGTAGATGCAAATGCTAAAAAACAACCCCTAAAAAATGCAAATATAATATAAAATTTAAAATAAAAATAAAAAAGAATTTAAAAAAAACGTAACCATTTACTATGCATTTTTAAAATCCTACAAACTATATGCATGATTACATTGTGAATGTAGATGCAAATGCTAAAAAACATCCCCTAAAAAATGCAAATATAAGATAAATTTTAAAATAGAAATAAAAATGTAATTTAAAAAAAAAACGTAACCATTTACAACCAAACCCTATGCAATATGCATTTTTTTAAATCCTACAAACTACATGCATGATTACATTGTGAATGTAGATGCAAATGCTAAAAAACAGCCCCTAAAAATGCAAATATAAATTATAATCTAAATTTAAAAAAAAAAAAAAAAAACTTCTACAGGTGTATTGTAAGCAAATAAAATCATAGATAGAATACTCGGCGAGTTTAGAAAAACTCGCCAAAAATTATGCTAAACGAGTAACTCGCAGGAAAACTCGCCAAAAATGCAAAAAAAAAAACTCGCCGAGTATAGTTGGAAAACTCGCCAAAAACTCGCCAAAGACAGCATTTCTTTCCTTTTTTGGATTTTTGGTGAAGAAAACACAAGGACAGAAAAAAAATTGCCATTTTTGGAAAGGGTCCGGGAAGATGTAGCAGCAAAAACTTGCATGTGCCATAACTTTCATTCTGTGGCTCCATTTCAGGTGTCGTTTTCTCTAAAAGTGCATATTTTCTCGAGCTCTACGCAGTTGATGATGCAATATTTTTCTTATTTTCATAAATCCATTTTTGCACCTTTTTGGACCAAGCAACTTCTTGCAATCTTCTGAAAGAATCATGAGCTTTGATCGCCTATACAAATGATTAGTTAGTAATTAAAAATATTGGATAGCTTTCCAAAACTCGGCGAGTACTCGCCAAAACTCGACGAGTATTCTCCCGTGCTCGGACTAATCACACGAAGAAGCGCAACAAGTTGACTCAAAAAAGGCTCAACGACTTGGTTTTTGTGCAATACAATCTCCGGCTTCGCACAAAAAAAGTTGAGGCCACATCAGAGGAGCTCATTGATTTGGATGAGATAGATCCATACAGTGAGTGGACTGGGCAAGAAGAGGAAAACCCTGCGTTCACAGCGGACGAGATTGCTTCTTTTGAGAGGGAGGCTATGGAGGGAGAAGCACTAGCAGGACTCCGAGGAGATATTGGACTGGATGACATCTTTGGAGGTGATCTCCAACATGCAGCAGAGGAGCCACCAGCACCACCATCTAGTTCCATGATCGAGCCAAATTCGCAGCCTTCTAGGAGGAGCGTGGAGACGCAGCCGAGTGTGGGGACTAGTATCAGCCGGTTGTCGTATTCGCATGATGATGCGATTTTGTATTGTATTTGTATTCAAATCTAATAGAAAACACTTCTCCAACATTTTATGGGCTCATTTGATACATTTTGTAGCTATGTGTTGCTTAAAATTTATGTTTTTTAAAGAAATTTGAGTATTTTTAAGTTGCCGAGTATTCCCGAGTATTGGCTGAATATTGGCGAGTTTTTGCCGAGTTTTCTTTTTGGGGATCTGCAAGTTTTGGATTTGCGAGTTTTCTTACTATGAATAAAATTATAAATATAAATACCTCTTGTTTGCTCTTGCTCTTGCTCTCCCTCTTGCTCTTGCTCTTGCTCTTGCTCTCACTCTTGCTCTTGCTCTTGCTCTCACTCTTGCTCTTGCTCTTGCTTGGTGTGAATATGAAATGAGCCCATAATGTAAATTTATAACATAAAATTGCACTTTTAGGGTTAGGGTTAGGTTAGTAATGCTCTTTTTTATTATTAGTGATTTACAATTTAAAAAAAAAGGTTAAAGTGTTGTTTTTTATGTTTGGAAATGCGGCTGACCACGTGGGGGACGTCTGGACGTCCCCCTCACGTTTCCCCGTCCCCTAGGCGTTTCCCATCATTTCTAGACGTCCCTAGGATGTCCGGGACGTCCAGAACGTGTCAGTTTTGGAGGGGACGCGTCCCCGCGTAACTATGCTAATATACCAGCATCACTGTTTTTAGTTTTTGAATTGTACTCTTTTAAATACTTTTTAATAGAATACTTTTGTACTTCATCCAAAAAAACTAAAGTCTATTAGCTCGATTTCCCATTACTCATTAGTAAGGCATGTTAAACCAAAAATGACTTTAATCAACAAGTAGAATGTACATATAAAAGGGAGCAATCTTTTAATAAAATTTAACTCAACATTAATATAACATCATATTCAAAAACAAAGGGAAAATTAGGAGGAAATATTAATTACCTGACAACAAGCTGTTAAAATGACTTCATCACCATCTTCTAGAAATGTCCGAGTTAAGTTATTTCCAACCTTCAGTTGCTTCTTCCCGTCACATGTAAGCTCTAGTAGGCAACCTACATTTTCAGGCTTCTGTAATATCCAATGGATAAGTAAGTGTGGTTGCAATTAAGTTCCATGAGTATCAATCGCTTGTAATTTTTCAATTAATGTTTCTTACTATATTCCCTAGAAATTAAATTTTAAGTTTGACATCAGCACAAATATAATTGCATCCTTGTTTCCACTAACCTAAGTTCGCAAATAAATAAGTAAAAATTGAAAGTAATTTTGGATTATAACTTACAGGTCCACTTATAGTTCCAGATCCTAGTAAATCACCAGACCTCAGATTACAACCATTAATAGTATGGTGTGCAATTTGTTGTTCAATTGTCCAATATCTAATTCACAAAAGGTTAATATTTAGAAGATATCAAGGAAAGTCTTGTAGATCGTATTCTTTGCTCTACATTTATAAGAAAACAAACAAGAAAAAGCACATTAACAAGAAACACAATGCATCCAATAGCCTCAAAATCTCTTTAGGAGGCAAAAGACGGATTTGGCTAATAATCCATCTCAAGCCTGCGAAGAAAATTATAAAATACCTTTTAACCTGCTTGTATAATTTTATTCAAATTAGTTCATTTAACGGACCACATTATAAATCTCTAGGAGGCGTAAAACAGATATACAAGTTAAATGATAATGTCATGTTAAATACTATGCGATACTTCATTATCACACCCACAAAAGATTCTTCAATTTTAGCTACTTCATAGGGCTATAATATAATTTTTATTCAAATAATTAACTTAACGGACCACATTATAAATCTCATAGGAGGAAAAAAATGAATATACTGCAAGTTAAAGGATAATATCATGTAAAATACTATGCAATACTTCATTATCACACCCAAAAATATTCTTCAATTTTAGCGACTTCATGTGTTAAAGAAGATTAGTTTGACAAGCTATTTAGTTTATATTGGTTACATTCCTAGTTAATTCAAACCTACCTATTTAAAGCTAGCTATATAAGTCTTCTTCTCGATTTCTTATGGACTCTATATCGTTGATGTCCAGTCCTTTAACTCCTTATTTTGGCAAACGCCCTCTATGTTTACTCTTGTGAAGCAATTTTTGTGCTATAAATACATAATGTATGGTGTTTGAAACCAAGTTTAATTTTATTTTGGTAAGTTAAAAAATTTAAATAAACATAAAGCCAAAAGCCTTGTGAAAGAATAATCAGCCTCTCTAGGGGAAGAAAATTCATTAGCAAATGAGTCATTCTAAGGGAGAAGAAATAATACGACCACTGGACAAGCAAGCAGAGTACCAAGACTCTATCGACTACATCTTTAAGATTATTTAAGGAAGTTTAACAACAAACGCCAAGAAGAGAAATGAAACAAGAAAAATACTTCTAGAAACCACATGATACTTATTAGTTGAACGATATCTTTGTTAGTTGAATTAGTCGATAGAGTCTTGGTACTCTGCTTGCTTGTCCAGTGGTCGTATTATTTCTGCGCCCTTAGAATGACTCATTTGCTAATGAATTTTCTTTCCCCTAGAGGCTGATTATTCTTAAGTGGCTAAATATGAGTGGATCTAGAGTGAACCTTCCAAAATGGTCAAGTATTTGGGAATCTATTCTCATAATATAATATAATACAAATATATTGTATAACAATGATGGATTGGAAACCCTCACCGAAGAATGCTCACGAAGCCCGTCACCATGATCCAAACTCACCATAATCCCTACTCGACCTTCTCTCCATTCTTTCTCTCGGTTTTTCATGGCTACTATTCTCTGGTTTGTGAGGGCACATTCTCTCGGTTTTTCGTGGCTCGTATTCTCGGTTTGTGAGGGCACGTCTCTGGTTTTTTTTCATGAATCGTAGCTCGTGAATCTACTCACGAGGACACATTTCTCTTTCTCTCATAATCGTGACTAAGTGGTTCGTGATTTCCTTGCTTGATTCATGAATACCCTTTGGTGGTCCTTTTTCTACTCGGCACTGCGACTCGAATCGTGGATTTCCTGCTGGTTTTCGTGGCCCTTTCCCGTTGCTCAAATCATGCTGGTTTGTCGTGGCCTCTCTGGTCGTGGCTCGTAAGAGGAGCTCACTTTTGCTGTTTCGTGGGTACCTTCGTGACTGTTTTAATTTGTTCGTGAGGGCACGAGAGAGCATAGTATGTTGCTCGTTTTCTTTTGCTCATTGGCCCAAGCTCGTGTCCCTACCATGACCCTTGCTCGCTGCCCCCTGGTTCGTTTTTGCAAGCCAGTCGATTTTTTGAATGCAAGCCAATCGATTTGGTTCAAATCGTGGATGCAATACATCTCCCACAACCAAGCTTCTTATGCACAGGTACTCAGCCAGTAATACGAACAAATTGGGGGATTCCCTCAGCTCTCCCCTCGTCTTGACACCATTACAAGCGGTTCATCCTTCACCGATGTCTCCTTCCACTTCCGCCGTTGCAGTAACCCCTTCCGCTGGGAAGAACGAACAAGGGCAGCAAGATTTACCCAACATCATAGCGGAATTACTGCACAAGGCTTGAGATAGTGGAATCATCTAACAGAACGTTACGAAGAGGTTTTGAACTGACATCCCGAATGGAGAAAGTTGAAGTGGACAACATCTCACTGCGCAAGGCAACTTACGGATATCACGACCCAGGCCATTCCTACAGGTACTAACGATCAATTACATGCAGAAATTTCAGACTTGAAGCACAAATAGGAAGAGATTCAAACCCAACATGAAAATCTCAAGAAACAATCGGATTCATGGGCACAAATAGTGAAAGGTAAGGACCAAAACACTTCTCCTATTACAGTTGTGGAGGAAGTTGTACAGGCAAAACTTGTGGAAGAAAGAAACAGATGAGCAAGAGAGCTCAATCTCAAGGTAAGAGGATTGCCCACACCTCCTCCTTCTGATCCTTTAGCCATCGCATCAGATTTCATCACAAACAAGTTGGGGTTGCCGGAGGTGCAAATTGATAGAGCATGGCTTGGTCTTGATTCTACCCTCTTCCTTCACTTCAAATCAGCTAGAAGACAGGCTTCGGGCTCTTAGGGCTAAACGGAGACTATTCTCACTCCTGGATAAGATCTTCCTTGATGAAGATCTCACTAGAGCCCAGGTGGCAGAACTCAAACAGTCCCGGGAGATAGTCATGGCAGCCAGGAAGGCAGGTAAATGGGCGGTGATTCGGAACCTCAGACCAGTGATTCGAGACACTTTCCCTCCTGGTTGGGCTCCCGGGTCCAAATGACGGTCCCACCGGGAGAGGCATCATAATAGGGCATTTCCATTTCATGTTGGAATGGAAATGGGTCTTACTGGTCCTCACCAGGTCTCCTACAGGATGCATTGGGTCACTCAGATCTCCTTTTTGTAACGGAAACTCATGAGAGCCCCGTTCGTCCTCTCCCGGACATTAGGGGGTACTATTGGCTCTCTGTTTGCAGGCAAGATACTAGGAGCTCTGGAGGAGTTAGAGGTTCTGGCGGGGTTGCTTGTTTGGTTAGGGACACTCTTCGGGCAAGATTTCTATGGCGGTCAAGGACGAGTTTTCTGTTTCCATGGATCAAGGTTAGGCGACCCCACACCTCATCTAGGACATTTATATTGCAGTTTGTTACTTCCCTCCTGTCTCTTCTTTTGCCATTGAGAATGGCCCTGGATGGGGACCCCTACTTTGACCTTTCTGCTGGCATCTCTCAGTTCTCTGCAGTTGGTGAGGTCATCCTTTTGGGTGATTTCAACGCTCGAACCAAAACTCCCAAGTTCCCTTGCGTATTTAGGATGATGATGCTCTTTATACCTCAGAGGTGGACCCGAGTTCAGTTGGTCTTCGAGAGGAGTCTGACGATGTGGCGAGGCCCTTGATGACCTATGGCCGACACCTTCTACAGATGGGGGAATCTCATGACTGTTGATCCTTAATGGTATATCTTGTTTCCCAGATTCCCAGTTCTTCACCTACAGACCTCACTATGGTGACACTAGTGTGGTTGACTACGTCATGACTACCCTTGACCTCCTTCCCTTTATTCATCGGTTTTACTGTCTCCCCCATTCACCTTGCTGCCATACGCGCCCTCTCTTTCTCCTTGGAAACTACCCCCAAGGCCCCTAGCCCCCACTACCCTCCACATACCACTCTGAGACTTGATGAGGGTGACCCCATAACCTTCTCCTTTCATCTCCGTCAGCTTCTCCCCTCCTTGTCCCAATTCACAATGTTCCCTACTAACAGGATGTACAACCTTCTTGCAAGACTATCCACGAGGCAACCTTGCTTTCCTACCCCCATTCCATCTCCAGGCCCCTAAGTACAAGGACATGCCCCATGAACCAATGGTATGATGACGACTGCAAAACCCTTCACCGCCAACTCCACTTGGCCTTTACCCATGACGTCCCATCCTTCCTCCCTCAAAATTGCCTATCGTAATCTCCTTCATCACAAGAAGCGTACCTTTATTGCCCATAGGAGAAGGGATCTCCGCACCTCACTCTTGCACTCCCCCAAACGCTTTTGGCATACCATCATTCCCCGACGCTCCCCTTTACCCCTGGACCTTGACCCCCACACTATGTTCACCCACACCTCCACCCTTTATGATATCCCTGGTCAGCCCCAGACCCAGGTTGTGTCCCCACCCTCCACCTGCCACATCTTCACCTACACAAATGTTAAGAAGGCCATATCGGTGATGAATTGCAGCAAAGCAACAGATGAGGAAGGCTTCCAAGCAGAGTTTTTCAAGCATGGGATCAGCACCATCAACAGTTATTTGGTAGACCTTTTCAATCAGGTGGTGTGTACTGGTTTCCCGCAATCTTGGTCCCACCATATTATCCATCCTATTCACAAATCTGGTCCTACTTCTGATCCTAATAATTACAGGACAATTATGGTGGGTCACACTTTCTCCAAGCTGTACGCCATTGTTCTCCATTTGCAGCTATTTGAGTTTCTATAAAGCGATACTAGCGCAGAGCCGGGGACAAGCGGAGTTTCAGGACAGGGCACCAGACTATTGATCACATTCTCACCCTCCGTGCTATCATTGAGGAAGCACGTCACCGTTCATCTAGAGTCTTTTGCTGCTTTGTGGACTTTCGGAAAGCCTTTGACTCTGTTCCGCGGGAAGCTCTTTTCCGCAAACTTAGAGACATTGGTATTTCCGAAACCCTTCTTGCCGCCATCACTCGTTTATGAGGAGGTCTTGGGTCACCTTCGTATTGCTATTGGGTTTTCCGACTTCATCAGGAGCACCATCGGGGTCAAACAGGGCTGCCCTCTCTCTCCTACTCTGTTTGGTATTTATATTGATGAGTTGGAGGAATTTCTCCGGGACCACATACAAGACGGGGACGGTTGTCTTCTTCACTAGGTTTTGATCTACATTCTTCTCTTTGCAGACGATGTGGTCCTTTTGGCTTCTTCTGCGGAGGGGTTACAAAGACAACTTGATGCTTTAGCCCTCTTCTGTGATCATAGACAACTTACAGTCAACCTGGGTAAAACCAAGGTTATGATTTTCAATGGGCTGAAGACCTCCGATTTCCATTTCTTCTATAGGGGGAGGAGCTGGAGATCACCAACTCCTACACCTATCTGGGAGTACTCTTCTCTGGACCTCGCTTCAGTTTATGCCTGGCTATTCAACCCCACATCAACAAGGGGTATGGTTCCCTAGCGATCTTGGAGAGACAGTGCTTACCACTTTCAAGACACGTTGTCCAAGTTGTCCCTCTTAGACTCTCTTGTGAGACCCACAGTTCTCTATGGTTCTGAGGTTTGGGGTCCCTCCCTACTCGAGTCGGATTGGGCTGTTATTGAGCGAGTTCAAATCCTTATGCTCAAACGGATCATCAAATGTAAAGAGATTGTTCCTCACAATATCATCCTTGCCGCGTTTGGGGCTCGCCCTTTCAGACTAGAGGTCATCTTTGGTCTCGTCTCACTCTTGCACCACATCCAGGGACTTTCAGATTCTTCCATAGGCAAAGACAGGTACATCTACCTTGCCTACCGTTCTTCTGAGGCCATTGCTCTTTCTGACTATAGTGGTTGTGCTTCTACTGGTATGTCGGGGCCTCTCGTCTCCTAGGATCCCTTGGGATCAACATGGACCGTCTCCCCCTTTTAGCTTGTTGGCTAGATTTTCTGCATAGCACAAAACCTAGTAAGTCATGAGATAAATCTCCCTCATTTACCCGTGAGGCTCCCGTGTCGATTTGTCAATTAAAGTATGCTAATATCTATATGGAGTTTTGCTTTAACTGCTCGGCTCATGAACCATAGGCTTCATAGATGCTGTTATGCAAAAATACGCCGTTGTTTAAAGAAATGAAATATTTATAAAAGAAGGGAAAGGGAATTATATAAACACAGAGAAGAAATGTGGAAGATGTGCATCCCAATCAATAGATAACGGAGTTGATTGCATGCACATTGAAGAAACCAATAGATATAAACACGGAATTATAAGCAAAGGCGGCTCTAGATCTAGATCTGAAATAACACAGTTTATTAAAAGATCTAAGATAAACAGAAAGAAACACAATACACTTTGTGACACAAAGTTCTCCGTAAATCTGCTCCTGTATATTCATTTGCTTCAAGTGGCTCTCAAGGGTTTCAGCACAAAGTCTAGAACACAAGGTTGTTGCTTACAAATTTTGATCCTAAACACGAAGGTTCTTCCTCTACTTATAGAATGTAAAGGGGCAATTACAAGTCGGAAGCTTTTAGTTGAACGGCACATGTGGAAGTCGGAAAAGAAACAATCGACAATCTCCCTCTTGGAATTCCTCTTTGCATGACATGTATGATTTGCAATCGAAAATAAAAGCTTCTATTTTGCACGTCTGCTACCTATCTCCAAGTACTTGACTTCTTAGAGTAATGGCTTTTAAACCAATCACTTAAGTTGTATAATTTAATTGATCACTCAATTACTTTGTCGGAGGAAAGAAGAAGGAAGAGGAAAGCTGCAGTCTTGTCCTTTTTCATGTCTACATGCAGTTGATTCTTTTGCCTTTGATTCTCACCAAACTGGATCTGGGAGTAGCTGGATCTGGAAACGACTGATCTGGAAACAACAAGCTGGATCTAGAAGCGGCTGGAATTTTGCCTTCACCTTGTCTTCTCTTTTATCCTTGAAGCTTTTGCAGTTCTTCTCCTGTACATGCATCAGTGCAATGTCTGCCGTAAATAACTCATCATTTTTATTTTTAATTGCATATGAGCAATTAAAAATTCTGGAAAGCACTCCGGTGAATGCAACTTCAATGAAGGCTTCAACTGGAAGATTGGAAGCACATGCACAAGATCCTAGAAGAAATTTTCCACGCACTGACTTCTACACGAGCTGCATCAGAAATAAGAGGATGAAGCCTTTGTGTCGGAAGCTTTTGCAATTATGAGATTTGGATCTGGGCCTATTGACTTCAGCAAATCTAGAAGCTACGCATGATTCCGCTGAGCTTTCTCTTTCATCCCGCTTTGCCATGGCTGGAGCAATCTTTGTCTGAACAATTCTTTTTCTTCTTACTTGGCCGGAATTCTTCAAAACTGGTGCAGATCTGGATAATTCTTCAGATTCGAGGATATATTCAATGTATTGGACATTGATTTAAGCTCTTTTTCTTTTGTAAAGCACCTGTACCGAATTCCTACAATTAATTCAGACAAAGATAGCAACCAGACCATGAACAGTGGATTTTAATCATAAAAATCTGCATAATTTAAGTCTGTTGCCCTAAAAATTGATGTTTTGTTTGCATGCAAAGTGAGCATGAATTTTTCCAACTTCACCTGAGCACCTGTATCACTTATGCAAACAATTATCCAGACACAAATCAACTCCCTTCAACCTGTGCACCAAAATTGGAAGCTTTTAGCATTGATTTCACCTTCTTTTGAGCAAAAATTCTCTTCAAATAGGGCGCACTTTTCCTTTGGGCTGCACTTCTTTACCTGTGAATTAATTAATTCATCCTTATGGCAGCCCCTGCTTATATAACCCTTGTGATTCTATAATTAATTAATGTCTTTGCTATTACTGGCAATTAATTAATTAATTAATAAGTTTCACTCTTCAAATGGGGCGCCTATTTTGTGCATGCTTATGGCTTAATTTTAGACTTTTGTTTCCGTTAACTCAAGCGTCACAAGATGCTCTGACCTTAGCCACCGAAAATAGGAATTAATTTAATCATTTAATACTTTAAAAATATTATTTCCTTCCCAAAAGGTGCACTTTTTTGACATAAAGGGGCAGCCATTAAATAAATTAATTTATTTAATTTTAGAACAATGTATTTTCATCCACCTTTTGTCCTTTAACCTTGTTGACTTTTCCCAAGCACAGGCGCCTATTTTGTGTGAATAATTAATTAAATTAATTAATTTAAATGCTGCCATTACTTCTCCAAAGGGGGCGCACTTTTGACATAAAGAATTCTATTTTTAAGAATCACATGACAATGGGATTATTTACCTGCACGCAGCCACGAAAATCCCATGATTCACTTAAGTCATTTGACTTTCATAATGGGATTGTTTACCAAGGCGAGCAATAAAATCCATGATTCACTTAAGTGATATTCTTTTATTCCATAATGGGAATTTTTACCTGCAGCGGGTAAGAAATTCCCTTTGCACTCTTTGCCTCTAATTTTCCCATTGTCACTTAAGTGGCGTTGCCTCCATGGGAAAAAGTACCTGCTAGGCAGGTACAAAATTTCCACCTGCCTACTGCTTCTAATTTTCCCATGATCCACTTCAATTCTTCTTTTTCCAAAAATGCAGCCAGCCTAAAAGAGGCTTTTTGGTGCACGACTTCGTCTTTTCCCAGTGAACCAGACCTCCGATGGCGACTTCCTTCTGGCACAACGTGCGTATGTGATCTCCAGCTACTCCAGGCCAAGAATCAGGCCAAACCGGCAAAGGAATTGATCTAGAGAAATTTCACAGAAAACGAAACGGGAAAACACAAAAACACAAAACGTTGCCAAAAGTCACAAATAAAGCCCAGAACTTATTCCTAGTTAAAACCCTACTGGTATATGGGAATAACAATATGTACGATCACAACAGAGTTAAAACGGAGCGCTAATTGCCTCAAACGGGCTCAAAATAATTAAATACAAATTTCCTGCAGACAAATCCCGACGACAGAATATAACAATTTTGGGCATCTGGGTATTTGGCGAAAATGGCTAATATGGCTCTTTGGGAATATCTTGACACAATACAAGAACTTTCTGGCAATAAAAACACAAAACGACCCACTATTTTAAAAGTACGATTTTTTTTTGGATAGGGCGGTCACAAATTTCAAGATGAAATCTAGGGACACCACAGCTACTCCATGGATGCTCCTGCACACCTCCTTCCGAGCAAGCAGGACCTGCACAGAATCATCAAAGACGATATTTACAGACAATTCATCCAAATTACTTGGACCAACCCCTGGGATGAGCTACGCCCGAAGATGGCCTTCTACGCCAATCACTTCCTCGAAGTCAACAATGGACTCATCATTCGGCCCACCTATCTCTCGTCATTGGATGCATGCTCTTCACATATCCCTGGGCCAGTTCAGAGTTGGCTCCCACAGGCTTCGGGTCAAGAGTGATCACCAGTTAGACCGGTCGAGAGGATATGCCAGCTTTGCTCCCTCCAGGAGATTGAGACAGAGGAACACTTCATTTTCGGTGCCCCATCTACTATGAGATCAGAGGGAGGTTTCACTGTCTATTCCATGAACGCCCAACGTTCACGACCTTCTTTAGGTATTATGATCAGAGGTGTCTCGCTCTCTATTTACAAGAAGCTCTTAAGCTCCGTGACGGGATCCTCCATCCCCCTTAGGAGGAGACTACTACTCGACGGATCACATCTTTCTTTGTTGTGCTCCCGGTGAGAGGGGCACCAAGCGGGGACCTGATTCTAGTGGAGATCCTCAGATTAGATCTGTCAGGACTAGAGGAGCTTCTTCCCAGACCAGAGGTATCTGGACTCAGACACGGCCAAGGGCCCCCTCTCATAGGCGGTAGTCCACGAGCTCAGAGAGAGCTCGACTTTCCACGGATCATAGGCATCCCAGACATCTTCCAGTTCCTGACACCAAACATCAGCACATCACCAAATTCTTTCTCGGCTGGCCTTGGATGACAGTCGAGAGGGTTGGTGTCGAGGCCTTTCCCTCCACCTCTCCTTTGTACTCTCTTTCTTCTTCTTTTGTTGTTCTTGAGACCTTTTTAGGTTTCCCCGTTGCTTCTGCTTTGCTTTGTATGGTGCAGTCCCATTGACCTATTTTTGTGGTCACTTGTTGGACATTTAATATAATTATCTTATCTTATCTTATCTTATCTTGTAACACATTTTATGATGTCACATATTTATCATTTACGACATCATCGTATGTTCATGATACAATTTCCATGAAATGACGATTCTTCTATTTTTAATATTTCTTGTACATGCTAGCTGACCTGGTGATGTCAACTGAGCGTTCAGCCAATTTTAGATTACAAAGATATAAATGAAATGTATTATTACAGACAAATGGTGTGCTTCTAAAGTCATTATATAAAATCGTGCCTCTCTTCTTTTTTTGGGGCGGGTGGGGGTGGTGGGGAGCAGAAGGGATTTAAGCAACGAAGGACAAGCTTATGGGGCTTTCACTATATTCTTTTGTTGTTAACATTCGTGAGGGACATTAATGCAACATCAACAAGATGAATGTGTAATTTTTGTTATGAAATCATATTCGTGCTCGCATTGATTTGTATGGGTTTATATAATTGTTATGAGTTGTTATAAAACAATTCATGATTAATATTGTGTGCAGGAAAATAATATTATTATTATGATATATGAGTTGTCATAAACAAAACATGTAGATGGGTTTGGGTGACTTATATTAGTAAGAAAATCATGTACATGAGTGTATCAACAACTTGCCTTAGGAATAGGAGTGTGAGTTAGAATAGAGGAGATATTCTAGGTGCATTTGGAAGATATGAGGGATTAGAGATAGGTGGAGAAATTAATGGGATAGAAATTGACTCCTTATTAGGAGATCAACACTCTATAAATGATTGTATCTCTCATATGTTTATATCCTATATGCAAGAATTGAAGAAATAAAAGTGTTGTTTTAAATTTATTTGTTCAAATTTTAGAGTGTATAACTCTGACCAAATTTTACATTTGGTATCAGAGCACGTAGTTTTGGTGGAAGAGTCTATGTTTAGATTTTAATTGTGAGAGGCATTTCATCTATTCGATTGCCCCAATTTATGAAAGTATCTCATAGGTTGTGTGAATAATTGGTATTTTTATGATTAGTTAGATTTTTTTGTTAAGAGATTATTGTGTGCGAGCAAGCAAAAGGAGAAAAGGTGTCTTTTGGCTGACTTGTGTGCAGTCCCGGCAGTGCATCCTTTGATCTTGACCCATGCATGTAGATCTAAGCAGCAGTGCTATGAAAGAATCTATGATCCTGTTTTCTCCAACGACGACTTCAAATATTCAAACTCATGATGAGATTATGATGTCTCTCTATGTGCATTTGCCTGCACATCGCAGATTCTAATATTTTCTTGTATTGCGTGAACTCCTATTCGGGCTTGTAAGTGTTTTCATATATCTGAATCAACATCAAATTCTGGCTCTGTGTTCCATGTTTGCATTGAACTCCACGCCATTCACTGCCCACCTATTCACCTTCCATCTTGGCTAGATTGCTTTCGATTTATCAACTAACAAATGTCGACTGGGTGCATACTATTCTCAGTTGTATCATTGGTTGGATAAGAGTTGCATCGGGTTATGAGTCAACACATCTCCATGCGGCATTTCTTTCACTAAATATGTTGTATCAGTGCATCAGCGAGAGGTCAATGGCCAAGGCATTAGAGAAATTTTTTTGGCTTGGATAGATCAATGCATGCATACATTCCTATTCATACTAATCTGCTCCAGCCCACATCTATGCAAAGGATCCCAAGTTCCAACATCATCCATGCGTGGCCTGGTAATTTATCTATTTGCATCATCAGTTCATGCCTATTTTCATTCTTGTCATCCTAAGTCGGTTTGTTTAAATAGCTATAACGCACTTGGGCAGAAAGTTGGTTTACTCTTTCCATCAATAAGTGTGGAGTACGGTATCTTAGGTATTTAGGTGGTATGTTGTTCACTATTTAGCCTCATACAATTTGAATTACGTGGCTTAAATTTTGTAATTGATGACCCCCATAGATAGCCCCCTTTGAACGATAGATATAGATATGGTGACCGGAATGGGGACTTACCCTCAACCATACTCTATATCCTATGTAGATAGTTGCTTCCACAGAGCAGAGTGGGCTAAAATAAATGATCTTATTATCTTATTTATTAATTTAAAGAAAATTTGAAACTATTACAATAACTATGTCTAAGGTTCACTATTGAATTCATTTCATAAGTTTTCCCTTACTTTGCATGTGTTAACAAAAATTCAAAATGTCTTGATTGATAGTTCCACTTCATGGAGTCCATTAGAGTCCAAGTAAAAGGTGTCAAAATCAATTGCAAATTGATCATTCAATAACACCAGTGAAAGCTATCATGAGTAAAGTGTGTGGGTTTGTGTCAAGTTTGTTTTTTTGTCTTTACAATATTGTTTAATGTTGTAATTGTGTAGTCAATGTCATGTCATTAAAAGGTTAGTCAAATTCAAAAAAGTTGGTCCTATGTTCATAGCATAGTTACCAGGAGATGGGTATGAGTACCGGTACTCTTATACGGAGACGGGGATGGGCACGCCATTTTCAAAAAAATAGGAGACGGGTACTCGGAAAACGGTAAAACAATATATATGTAAATTTTAGAAAAACAATAATATACAGCCTAAGAAAAACAGTACTACCTTTTCAAAATTAAAATATTAGATGTTGACAAAGGATAAAAGTAAATATATTGATATTTATCTTTGATATCTCATCATATCTTAAGGTCGAGAGTACAAAATATATATTATTTTGAAAACACTGAAAAGCAAGTCTCTGAGACGAGTACCAACAAGTACCAATCTTTGAGACGAGTACCAGCCTCAAGACGCATTTTTTTGGTAGGAGACAAGTCTCTGTGCAACACTAGTTCAAGGTCAAATCGTCAAAGTTTTATTCTAGTTTGTAGTATTATCTAAAAAGTAATTTTCATCATTTACTTTTTTAATATTATTTACTCAATGTCATTGGTCACTTAAATTAAGGGGTATTTTGTGTGTCATTTCGTCAGAGTCAAAATGGTCAATTTAAAAAAAAATTGCCTCACGAACGGACTTGCGGTGGTACCCAACATCCTGAAATTCAAAGTTCAAATTTGAGGGGAGTTTAATACACGAGCTTCAAAGATCATTTCTGCTAAGTAACCATGAAATTGGAGGAAGGGAACAACGTGAGGCTAGAGGACAACTAGAATCCTCTCGCAAGCCACTAGCGATGGGGCTGCACAATGGATTAGTGGCGAATAAATGCGCGCAGAAATGTTGAACACCAAGACTGAAATCCAGCAGTTGTGGAACCCTATTATGTTGTGCAAGATCGAATGGCAGCAATCAAGTGCAGAGGCTACGGGGAGGTGATGAGGACTTGGGCCTCATTTTTTCATTTTTCATGTTTTGCAATTTGGTGTGATTTGAAGAACAAGAACAAAGATACATTCTTGTTCAAATTTGTAATAAGTGACTATAATTTTCATGTTATCCCCTAATGGAAAAATGTAGTGGAAAACTAAAAGTGCAAAGTGTATTGCAATGACATGAAACTTGTAGAGGATGAAAAGATCTGTGTCCCCCTGTTCATACCTAGGTTAGTGTTCATACCGAAGTTAGTGGTCATCCTATGTAAAACCATATGTTTGTGAAGGTTGAACAAATGTGTGAGTCCCTGTTGATGTGGCTGGTTAGTGGTCAACCTAGCCAAAACCATTTATGGAGGTTGAACAGATGTAGAATTTCTGTTAGTAGTTCCCACATTGGGTTGGTTGATGATTTCCCAGCAATGCATGGCTGATGAGAGATAGATAAGTTCCTTCTCTACCTTCAATTGAGTTGACCAAAATCATGGGCAAGCAAAGGCAGCGTGTTGCAGAAAAAGTGTAATTGTTTTTCTACCATGTTTGCACTAAGTGGGGAATGTTAGGAAATCATATTAGTGCTCACATTGATTTGTATGGGTTTATAATATTGTTATAATGAGTAGTTATAACACAACTCATTATTAATATTGTGCAAGAAAATAATATTAGTATTGCAATATATGAATTGTCATAAACAACTCCTATAGATAGGTTTGGGTGACTTATATTAGTAAGAAAATAATGTATGTGACCGTATCAACAACTCGCCATAGGAATAGGAGTGTGAGTGAGCTTAGAGGAGATATTCTAGGTGTGTTTGAGAGATATGAGGGATTAGAGATAGGTGGAGAGATTTATGGGATAAATTATCTCCTTGTTATTAGGAGATCAATACTCTATAAATGATTGTATCTCTCATATTGTTTATATCATGTATGCATGAATTGAAGAAATAGAATAGTATTGTGTTAAGTTTATTTGTGCAAATTTTAGAGTGTATAATTCTGACCAAATTTTACAATATTGTGCTCTTAAAACAAAGTAATATCAGGAAAAAAAAACCCACTTTTAACATCATATGATGTATGTTCACTGCCATTGACTGCAATCAATCCTTTAAAATATTATATTTTTTGTCTTTATTTCTGTTCTGCTATTTTTCTTGGTTTATGTGCTAAAAAATTAATTAGAGATATGCAACACTCTCTTCTGAAATTATTTTTATAATTACAGTCCCTTAATTGGAAAGGGACTTTGGGAAATTATAACCCTTTATTGAAAAGCATTGCAATTGGGAAGGGAGTTAGAACTATCTGGCCCCTTGATTGAGAAGCCACTTAATTGGTAAGGGCCTTTAGGTCATTCTAGCCCCTTAATTGGGAAGAGGCTTCAGATCATTATAGCCTCAGAATAGGAAAGCTACTAAACCGGGACGCTCCAAGTCAAATTAGCCCCTTAACAAGGAAGCCCCTTCGTTGGGACATCAGCATTCAGGAAATTCTATAGTTTCTTCATTCAAGATGGGGGAAATGAGCTAGTTGGCATCCAAAAATTAGCGAGCCATTATATTCCAACAAGATTGACAAGGTATTCCTGGGAATGCTCATCTACAACAATGTTTACTAGTAGTCATTGACCATGCTAAGATTTTCTGTTTTCTTAATCTTGAGCTTTATTAACTCTTTTGCAGCTGCATTTTATTTTGTCTTTGTGTGCAGGTATTGGAAACAAGACAATCCCTAACACCTTCTGACTTCAGTCCTTGGCAATGAACTCGAGGTGGATTAAATCTGATAGCCTTCTGGCCTTGACAGTCGAGCTTACCTGAGCCGATGAATAATGACTATTGTCAGGCTATTTTGGCTATCGAGATATGGTCAGACATTGTCCTTATCCTGTTTCACACTTATGATCAAGTCTTACGGATAGTATTATTCCATATGTTTCGATAAAGTAATATTAGTTAATAGTATGAGATCCATTTATTAAGGTCGAGACAATGGTTTATATGGGAAGGAGGTATAATTGTGTTAAATTATAAATGGGTTATATCGATTCAGGTGTGAGCAAAGACAAGGAAGAGAGAAAAGGGTTTTCAAGAATAAGTATTCTATGGGGATTTTATCATTTGGACTCTTCACATCCATAAAGTAGCATCTTATTATGTTATCCTCCTGTGCCATTACCGAATGTTAACCAAACAAACTTTAGTACACAGTCCATACTAACAATTTGTAGATGCATGAATGTCCCTTTTAGGGCAGATCTGGAAAATTTTGGATTTCCCTTGAAACTCTTATGATTCAAATACTTCAAATTCAACTAGCAAACTGAAAATTATCTTCAAACCCTAACAACAATCTGATTTTTATTTTTAATGGCATCATGCATGCAAAAACAGCCGTAAATAAATATAGAAACACTCCAAATTGCTTTATTCAATAGCCGGAACAAACATAACACGAGAGAAAACCGGAAAATATGATTTTTGTAGTTTTCAGACCAGCTTGAATTAAAATATGACAGCAACAAATATACTTCACCAACACGGCTGGAAATAATGATTCCAAGCCCAAACACAACCACGAAAGAGTGCAAACAACTCCAAAAATTATAAAGAAGCCAAATACAATTGAAATTTGGGTTGTCATGCCCTAGAAGCCCACAAGCTCCTCCAAGATGCAAGTCACCACCCTAGAAGAGAGTCTAACTACTTCTACCAAAGCTCTAACAGCCCTTCTACCCCTCATAACCAATGATGGGGCCTTTGCCCCTTTTTGCTAGTCAATGATGATGCCCTAGCCCTTTCTAGGTTGTCCTTACGCACAAATATGACTTTTGAGTAAAATCGCCAACACAAATTGTAATGTCCCCTTTTTCGAATTAACCCATTTAGAAGACTTCTAGCTCATTCCGTGCTTCGTGGGTTAGAACAAGGTGAACAAGGAAGTATTCATGATGTTTTTGTCCTTTTCCATGAGCATTTACATTTTCTTTTAGTGTTTTCTTTTGAGGTAGGTCAGATGGGTCTTAGAGGAACTAAAAGGCAAATTCAAGATAAAGCAAAGCTCCTTATTGAGGTCACATGGAGGAGACTCGCTCATTGGGTTTTGGCACGATATAAAAGGGGGTTGCTTAGGCTCATTTTGGACATGCTTCCCCACCATAATTTTATCTACTTGGTTTTGGGGTTGATTTCTCCATAACATTCCCACTAGAGGGTGAAAATCCTTTGGTGTGTCAAGCAAGGAAGACGAAACCTTCCTTGTTCAAGGTTGGATGATAAAAAAACTCGCCAATTGGTGGTTCAAGGACTTCAAAGAAGGTTATCTTGTTGGTTGGCAACTAGGGCTTGAAAAAGAAAGAGATATCGAAATCTTCTACATCAATTTGGCACCCTCTCCTAGGGTGGTGAGTTGGATTGAGAAGGTTTTGATTGCCTTCTAGCAACCAATTGACATTTTGTGTTGATATTCGGATTGCTGCTAATTTATAATGTTGATTTCTCACTACATTGGTATTTGTTGGGGTTTGAAACATTATTTCCAGCCCTTAATGCGGGTTATACCTCTGCTGTCACTTAATTAATTTCCAGTTGTGTTTAAAGGTTGATTTCTTGGGATAATTGTCTTAAAATACTCCCAAAGTGCCTCTACATGTTTTAGATGATGTAAATGGTGATATTTTGATGAATTATTGTTTTTCCTTGCTACTATCCTAATAATCAGATTGTTGTTCATTGTTATATTTTTCAGTTAGCTGGTATAAAATCATAATACTTCAGTTTGAGGTTTGTGTTATTTCATTGTTTTTCAGTTCAGCCTTATAAAGGGACATTACAGAAATTGAGGGTTTTCGTCCCCAAATTCTGATCACAATGAGGGTTTTCGTCCTCAAGTGATGAATGCTAAGAGGGTTTTCGTCCTCAATAGCTGAAAGTAGAAGCACAAGTGCTCAACTCCTAAAATCAAGATGATAGATGGATGATAGATCCCCAAATGAACCCCTTCATCCTCCTTTTATAACTTCTCTTTCCTCTTTCTTTCAATTTTGGTGGCCGACTTTATTTAAAAGTCACTTTTATAAACATAAGTTGCCTTATAATATAACATAAAGTTACATTTGGCCGACTTAGTTAAATCATTAATTTTACTTTAAGTATTTAAAAATACTTTTTATTTTAATAATAATATTATTATTAAGTTTCCCAAAGATTTTAATAATAATAATATCAAATCGGCATTATTACAATACCTTTATTTTAATAATAATAATATTATTAAGTTGCCCAAAGATTTTAATAATAATGATAATTTTAATATTTTAATAATAATAATACTTTTTATTTGATATTAATAATAATATCAAATCGGCATTTAGGGGAGGGAGTTGTCGATGATTTTGAGGATGGGTGGAACACAATGCAGTTGAGACGAGACAAATGTAAGCATTCAATCCCGCAGTGTGATAGAATCGCAAGGAGCAAGGCCAAAAGCGGGTGGATCTAAGCCCCCTTTTGATTTTCATCCGCTTCTAATCTGCTTACGCTCTTTTTTTTTTTTCCATCGGGGGGTTTTGACTCTTTTGTTGTTGTGTGCGGGCTTTGGGTTGACTTTGTGTTGATATTGTGTTGACATTGTGTTGTCTTCCCGTTGCTTTTGGGTTCCATGTTGACTATGCTTTTTGTTAGTCTTTTTTTGTCTCTTGTTATGTAATTGTTTATCTAGGCTTTAGGCCTCTTTTGTAATTGGGTGTGATCCTAGCCAAAAACCTTTACCCTTAATAAAAAAAAATTGCCCAAAGATTAGAAATGACCAAGCCCAACTTAAAAAATATAATTAATCATCTTTAATTTAGAAAAGGGGGACATTACAATGCATACCTTATTTGAAATCACTAGCATAACATATTAGAATTAATTTTATATATGCAACATGATAGTTCGTAGAATAGAAATTTGGCTGCCTTCAATGGGCTCTACCATTAATGAGCCTTTATACCGATCAAAATATGTGTTTGATCACTTTGACCTATTAGCAATTGACACTGTCACCGCAAATCTAGACATAAAAAAAACTAAAAAGAGATGGCCATCTAGGCTAGGTCATAGGTTGCAATAAAGGCAGATCACATGCATCCTCAAAGCCACAAACCCTTCATGATGGGTACGCAGTCTTTCAATGTCAAAAATCTAGTGATGATTTAGTTGTGCCTAAATAATCCCAAAACATTGTGTAATGACCCAGCTGGAAATAAGAATTTCAAGTTAGAAATGGAACTTATGCCTAGTACTATACCGATGAGGGGAGAAGTCATGGAACATCACCACCAGTTTGGTTAAGGGTGATGGTGCAATGGAAACCTAGCATTAATCATTAAAGAAGAAACTAGTTGTGAAATATGAACTATCCATATACCATATCCCTAGAAGACTATGCAAAATTCTATTTTTTTACATAACTTAAGACAAGAATAGAAGTGCATCAACTCTAACCCTATAAATAATTATGGTTGCCCCTCACAGTACAGTTGAAGGACAAGTCGTCTTTCATAACCAATATAATGATGTTTATCATGCAGTTCAACTCTAAATCTATTGTTTTAAGGGACAAAAATTCAATACCTTATCTTTAAGGAAAAGAATTATATAAAGAATTGTGTTTTCAATAGTGAAAAACTAAGCGAAGATGATTAAAACATAATAAAAGTGACCAAGAAAGGGAACAATAATGACAGATGTTTTTCACTTACAAGTGGTTGAAATTGCTGCTACAAACAACAAACGCTTTGTCCTCCTCTGCTGGATTTATGGCAACCTTTACAAAATCCACCAGTCAAGATGCCGTAAACTTAGCAAAAGATTGCCATAGAAAACAAAGCAACAAAGTAAAAATTACACAATAGATAACACCAAAATGACAAGACTACCATGCAATATTTCTAAAGAAACAATTTTTAACATTGATAAGAAGGTGAAAATCAATTTGCTTGCATACCTCTAATGGAATGTCAAAGCTACGGCTCCTTTTACCAGCCAAATAAGGCAAGGGAGGTGGGTCCTGCAATAAAAGTCTATAAGTGACTAAAATTTTGTATGAAAACACCCCAAGCATATAAATCTTAGAAAAGTACACCTTTCAACACCTTGTACCAATATAACACAAGGTAAAGCTTGTCAATTGCTAAAATAAGTTTAATGCAGATATCATCTCATAAAAAAGACAAAATTAGCTAATCAATGTAGATAACCAAAATTTTAAGTTTGCAATCACTATCGAAGGTTGCATTCAAACTCAAAGGCTATAATTGGAAAAAAATAATGAGATAAGAAATGTCAACAAAATTGTCAACTAATCATAATCAATCAAGCACTGTGGACAGATTTGATGCAGATTGCATTAGCCATTGCAGCCATTGCGGTCATGATTGAAACAAATTATAAAGCCCTCAACATTATCAAAATTAAAATCTCTCCTCCTTAACTGACAAAAATTACATTTTTAAGAGGATTTTATTAATTCTAGTGGATATTTTATCTAAAGAAACCTCAAGGGATCTTAATAGTTTTTGAATTGTATAGTGTATACTAAACCCTACGGCTGCCATAATTCTATTTTATATGTTAAAAGTTATTACAAACCTCAATCTATGGGCCTTTCAGGGCTTGCTTAGGGGAAATTTTGATGATGAGGCCTTGAGGATTAAAGGGGATTACAAATTTTATTTACGATTCATTTTTTTAGCATTATGTTTGGGGTCTTCTTCATAACCTATTTTCTGCTATTTTATTCTTGCTGTATTAAGACCAAAAATTGATTTGGTGAAATATTGAATTCATGTAATTCATCATCTAAGTGGTTTATATGACGATACGGCAACAACATTATGTGTTACAACACACTCAATTGATTCCTAGTATGCCAAAAGTCAGCTTGACGCGCTCAAAATTCAGGACACGTATTTGATGTTATTGATCATTAATAAATCATGATCAAAACATGGTGCAACCTCCACCAAAGTGATGTAGAAGCATCCGGGTTCACAAGCAATTTGCATCAACCAAAAACATAGATGTTGGCTAGATTTTCTGCATAGCACAAAACCTAGGCAGTCATGAGATAAATCTCCCTCATTTACCGGTGAGGCTCCCATGTCAAATTTGTCAATTAAAGTATGCTAATATCTATATGGGGTTTTACTTTAACTACTCAGTTTATGAACTATAATCGAACAGCTACTTCACAGTGCAGCAAGTAAGTGATGTTTAAAGAAAGGAAATATTTATAGGCGAAGCGAATTATATAACCACGAGAGAAGAAATGGGGAAGATGTGCATCCCAATCAATAGATAGCAGAGTTGATTGCATGCACATAGAAGAAACCAATAGATATAAACACAGAATTCTAAGCAAAGGTAGCTCTAGATCTAGATCTGAAATAACACAAAGTCTATTAAAAGATCTAAGATAAAAAGCAATAAACACAATACACCGTGACACAAAGTTCTCCGAAAATCTGCTTTACTTTGTATATTCTTTTTGCTTCAAGTAGCTCTCAAGGGTTTCAAAGACAAAGTCCGGAACACAAGGTTCTACTTCTGATTCTCCCTATTAACCCGAAGGTTCTTCCTCTACTTATAGAATGTAGAGGGGCAATTACAAGTTGAAAGTTTTTAGTTGAACTAGCACATGTGGAAGTCGGAAAAGAAACAACTGACAATCTCCCTCCCGGAATTCCTCTTTGCATGACATGTATGATTTGCAACCAAAATAGAACCTTCTATTTTGCACGCCGCCACCTATGTCCAAGTATTTGACTTCTTGAAGTAATGGTTTTTAAACCAATCACTTAAGTTGTATAATTTAATTGATCGCTCAATTACTTTGTCGGAGGAAGAAGAAGGAAGAGGAAAGCTGCAGTCTTGTCCTTTTTCATGTCTGCATGCAGCTGATTCTTTTGTCTTTGATTCTCACCAAACTGGATCTAGGAGTAGCTGGATCTGGAAGCAAGCTGGAATTGGAAACGGCTGGATCTGGAAACAACAAGCTGGATCTAGAAGCGAGCCGGATCTGAAGCGAGCCGGATCTCGAAGCGAGCCGGATCTCGAAGCGAGCCGGATTTGGAAGCGGTGGAATTTTGCCTTCGCCTTGTCTTCTCTTTTATCCTTGAAGCTTTTGCAGTTCTTCTCCCGTACATGACCCTTGGACACTTGGTGGGTAGCTTATTTGTCATCTTCGTAAGCTAGTCCCGTTGTTAGGAGACGATGTGCATAGCAGGTAAGGGTTTTATCGACGATCTGGTGGATTATTTGATGTTAGCAATGAGTTCAGTTGGTCTTAAGGACTCACTTGGCACTTTCTAAGGTTATTTCCGGCTTCTGGTGTGTTCTCCAAGATTCTTGGAGAGAGTTTCCATTTATAGTAAGTCACCCAACTGACTTCATTTCTCATTATTCGTCATCGGCACCGCTTCTGCTCAGTCAGTTTCCGATTCCGGTGCTTTCTGACGATTTCCGCACTTTGGGAGCATTAATGGCTTATTTTAATTATTTTACCCAAGTTGCTTATATTTGTGCAATTACTTGGCGAGCACCTCAGTATTATAGCTCGTCGGAAAGAGAATGTGAAGTTCTAAATGATGAGATGCTAATTCAGTGACCTTGGGCGCCAGGAATGATTAATTAATTAAATAAATCACTTTCCGGAGTTATAAGGTGTAATTAATTAATAAAGTGATTTATTAATTATATTTCCTTTTAATGAAAATTCTCGGAAAAGGTTATAAAAGGAGGGTTTGGCCCATTTGCTACACACTTATCATTTTGAACAAAAAAAAATTCAGAGCAGCTCTTGCTAATTACTCTCGAAGGACGGAAACCCTTGGAGATTACGGATTGGACGGAAACCCAATTCGAAGGAGGAAGATTCACACAGGGTCTTCATTGGATTCAGAACATTATTCCTCTTGCGGACGGAAACCCCAGGAGCAGTGAGAGAAGCTTCCATCCAGGAATCTTCATTGTTTACACAGTTATTCAGCATTTCAATAGTTTCAGAGAAAAGAATAAATTGCAGCAGTGAGCATTTGCACATATATCTGAGTGGGGCGGCTTCTTCTACAGTTATTTATTGTTGTATCAGAGGTATTTGTCTTGCTAGATATTTATTGTAATTCCCAACAGCAAATATATCAAATCGGCTAGGGTTTTGATTCATTTACTGTGGGTTTTTGGACAATCTCTGTTATTAAATCTTTCTGCAGTTTTATATCTGTATTGCTGTAATATTTAGCTTCATAAATCATTATTAAATACACAGCTGAAATATTTATAAAGAAATCTGCCAGTTAAACCCTAGGCGCCTATTCTGTATTCGCCTGGTTTGCGGGGTTTGCTGTATTTAAATTATCTATGCAGTTTCAGTGTGATGTTTCATGAATTCCTTTGATATTATCGGTTCAGATCTGAGCCCGAGCATTTTATAAAAAAAAAAAAAAAAATTCAGACGAAACGGGTTTGGGATCTTTCAGTGGTATCAGAGCAGTGTATCCTCCCAGCCTGTGTGGGAAGAAACAGATAGGGTATTACAACAGAAATCAGCTTTGAATGCATCACAGAGAGGACGGTCCACACAGATACTACACCCGCAGACGAGCACGACTCGAGGCTGGTATTGCAGGAGGTGACAGAATGGAATATTTGGGCGAGAGGCCTGAGAGTCCTCCTCGAGAGGAACATGCAGATCCAGATAGGAACTTTATTCGGGATATGGCAGCCACGCAGAGGCAGTTATTGCAGACCATGGAGCGAATGGGCACTACTTTGGACAGGTTGGCACTAGATGGGCCGCGGGACAGGCACGGCAGGAGGGACAGATCCGTATCAGTTGCCAGCAACTACAGGGGTCATAGCAGATCACCTTCAGAGCTTGGGAGTGTTAGGGGATCGCCACGCCGTGAGCGGAGGCATACTCATACAGACGAGAGGAGACCTACACGGACTGCAGATAGGCCTATGCAGCCTAACTTCTTGCCTAGAGGTGACCCACCAGAGATTGAGGGACGGTCGGAAGAAGCAACTTTCCCGGATACTATCATGGCAGTCAGTGATGAGTGGAGGAGTTTGCCGCAGCATGTGAGGGATGCATTTCCCCTCCCACAGTATTGTGCTCAGAGGAGAGACAACATGAGGGCCAGACAGGATCGGAGGCCTAGATCATCATCACTTTCTATTCACAAAGGTCCAACACCACAGGACAAAGAAGCGGAAGTGATTAACATATTTGAGGAGTATAGCATTCTTCCTCAAGATGTTAAGGAGAATTTTCCTTTCATGGACTACATGGACATGCACCCAAGTATTGGCTACAAGACTGAGCAGGCAAGGAAGGAATCTCACACTATAGCTTCTAAATGGTTGATACATGGAAGGAATAAAGAGTCTTCACATATGGATGATACAACTCTTCATGAGAGTGCTTTGGTGTCTTTAAGTTCTAATGAGGTATGCAAAAATTTATATGATGAATTTGATAGACATGCTGATGTCTTTACACCATCCTTACAAGAGGTGTCTCTAGAAGCTTTTACTTTAGAGGCTAGCATAGAGCATGTGAGTGTTTTGGATAACAATGCCATGGATTCGTTGGGTGATGATTGCAATGAAAGCATGAAGGAGGAAAATTCAGAATTTTCAGTTGATGGAGTTGATGATTTTGTTGATGACATTCATAGTGGACCAGCCACTCATGAGTTGTCTTTGATGGGTGTTGAAGACATCCATATCTCATCTTTTGTTATGTCATCGATTTACTATGATATGGCAGCTCCTATTTGTTGATTGGTGACTTCATCTTCATTGATTTGTCAGGAATTAATAGCTGTCCTACATGGAATTCCATGTCATTTTCCACTTTTGCAGGATTTACATCAGCTTTTGGTAGGTATTGGAGTATGGAAAATTCAATCCAAGAGGAGCAGACTTCACAAAATGCAGATTGGGTGGTAAGAGATACACCATCTTTGTTGTTGCAGCAGTATTATCATGATGACATTAAACCCATCATGAACCAGAATACTCAGAATTTGATGCAGCGAAGCCAAGGCATCATGGAGTTAGAGAATGATGAAGCTCCAAGGGATTCTTTGGTGAGCACTCAGTTGGCACTTCAGGATTCCGAGAGTCATGTTGATGAGCTTTGCTTAGAGTTGAGTTTAGCTCGATATTCATTATGTATATCAGAGACTCAGTCATCTATGGCAGCCAAGGCACATGTTGAGGATAGTAGCATGAGTTCTTCTAGCATTCACATTCAAGATACAGGTGCAGTGCCTTGCGCGTTGGAAAGGCATGAGGAGTCAGTTAGAGAGAGGTACATGATTGAGTTTTCGATTAGTTTCAGTCTATGGGTTGGAGATAGACATGTTGGCAACAGTATTCCAATGTCATCCTCTTGGGTTTTACCTCCTACTTCATTGATTGATGGCTGTCCTCCTTTGCTGGTTGGAGTTCTGTCAGGTGACACTTTGAGGGCAGCAGCTGTTGGTATGGAGAGGAGTGATTGGGATGGTCACTTTGGAATTAGAGGATGGAGTAATGATGATTTCTTCTTATCTTTGGGCAGTAGAGATACTTTTTGCTCCATCATGGACATGATTCACAGGTTACAGGGTGCTGTTTTGATTTATGCCAGCAGCTTGTCAGATGTTAGTATATGCTTTTATGCACCTTCATTAGGCATCTTTCACATCTGCAGGGGACCATTCAGTGTGGATTGGTTTGTGGATGACATAGACACATCAGTCATGGCTGTAAGTTCAGGCGTCATTGGAGATATGAGCACCAGGCTCTACTTCGGAACTTTGGAGACTGACCTTGGACAGTTTTATCAGAAGGAGTTGGGTTTTTCTAGGACTTGCACGTTGGACTTTGGTATTGATCCAGTTTCTTTTCAAATAGTAGATGGCATTCATGATGATATTCTTCTCACTCCTGAAAGAGAGACAGGGCACTTGCAATTACTTTGTGGGAGAGGTCTTGATGAGGTTGCTGCAAGATCAACTCATCCTATTGTGAGTTGTGAGTCTTCTTCTGGTGATGGCAGCATGGGATGGAATACACCTGACTATTCGAGTATTCCATTAGCACAGTCAGGAGAATTTCACCTCGATTGCATTATGAGGTGTGCCTATCATTTTTCGTTCAGCCCACATGTACAGGATTTGATGATGACATTGATGACACAGAGAGGTGGGTTGAATAAGGGATGTTCGGATTCACTCTGGTATGACATGCTTCAGATTTCAAATGATGAGTCCAAGTTGTTCTCGCCAGACAGTTGCTCACAGAAGCTGGAGATTGAGGTTTGGCTCGATCGGACTCTAGGGGGTATCAGAGTGGCACAACGAAAGTCAGTTGGCGTTGAGGGACTTCCAGTTTATCCAGTTATGATATTCGAGGTGGATCAACATAGTACTTGGAGTTGGCATTATGGGGTTGATTTACAGGATTGGGATCTAGGAATTCCATTGTTGGCTGGTTGGTTTCATTGGTTGACAGAGTTTGACAGCCTCTTGGGTTCCAATTGCATACTGAGGTTATGGGATTGCACATGTTCCAGGATCATTTGGGATCCAGGTGGTTGGTGGACAGGTGCAGTCGATTTTCTATTTTGGCTTCAGGTGTTGTGGCACTTTTTATGAGTAAGTTGCACAAGTTCTATTTTGCAGACTTTGAGCAGTTTAGCACAGTGCATTTGAAGCCATTCAAAAGGTTTCGGTTGATTTGGGATCTTTCAGTGGTATCCGGGACTTGATTGGTATGCAGATCTGATATTGCTTGTGGACAAGCAATCTCGGGAAGGGAGTACTGTAATGTCCCTCTTTCCGGCATGACCCTTGGACACTTGGTGGGTAGCTTATTTGTCATCTTCGTAAGCTAGTCCCGTTGTTAGGAGACGATGTGCATAGCAGGTAAGGGTTTTATCGACGATCTGGTGGATTATTTGATGTTAGCAATGAGTTCAGTTGGTCTTAAGGACTCACTTGGCACTTTCTGAGGTTATTTCCGGCTTCTGGTGTGTTCTCCAAGATTCTTGGAGAGAGTTTCCATTTATAGTAAGTCACCCAACTGACTTCATTTCTCATTATTCGTCATCGGCACCGCTTCTGCTCAGTCAGTTTCCGATTCCGGTGCTTTCTGACGATTTCCGCACTTTGGGAGCATTAATGGCTTATTTTAATTATTTTACCCAAGTTGCTTATATTTGTACGAATTACTTGGCGAGCACCTCAGTATTATAGCTCGTCGGAAAGAGAATGTGAAGTTCTAAATGATGAGATGCTAATTCAGTGACCTTGGGCGCCAGGAATGATTAATTAATTAAATAAATCACTTTCCGGAGTTATAAGGTGTAATTAATTAATAAAGTGATTTATTAATTATATTTCCTTTTAATGAAAATTCTCGGAAAAGGTTATAAAAGGAGGGTTTGGCCCATTTGCTACACACTTATCATTTTGAACAAAAAAACAAATTCAGAGCAGCTCTTGCTAATTACTCTCGAAGGACGGAAACCCTTGGAGATTACGGATTGGACGGAAACCCAATTCAAGGAGGAAGATTCACACAGGGTCTTCATTGGATTCAGAACATTATTCCTCTTGCGGACGGAAACCCCAGGAGCAGTGAGAGAAGCTTCCATCCAGGAATCTTCATTGTTTACACAGTTATTCAACATTTCAGCAGTTTCAGAGAAAAGAATAAATTGCAGCAGTGAGCATTTGCACATATATCTGAGTGGGGCGGCTTCTTCTACAGTTATTTATTGTTGTATCAGAGGTATTTGTCTTGCTAGATATTTATTGTAATTCCCAGCAGCAAATATATCAAATCGGCTAGGGTTTTGATTCATTTAATGTGGGTTTTTGGACAATCTCTGTTATTAAATCTTTCTGCAGTTTTATATCTGTATTGCTGTAATATTTAGCTTCATAAATCATTATTAAATACACAGCTGAAATATTTATAAAGAAATCTGCCAGTTAAACCCTAGGCGCCTATTCTGTATTCGCCCGGTTTGCGGGGTTTGTTGTATTTAAATTATCTATGTAGTTTCAGTGTGATGTTTCATGAATTCCTTTGATATTATCGGTTCAGATCTGAGCCCGAGCATTTTATAAAAAAAAATTTTTTTGTAAAGCACTGTAATTAATTCTGCAATTAATTGAGACAAAGATGGCAACCGAACATGAACAAGGGATTTTAATCATAAAAATCTGCATAATTCAAGCCTGCTGCCCCAAAAATTGATGTTTTATTTGCATGCAAAGTGAGCATGAATTTTTCCAACTTCACCTGAGCACCTGTATCACTTATGCAAACAATTATCCAGACACAAATCAGCCTCCTTCAATGCATGCACCAAAATTGGAAGCTTTTAGCATTAAATCCACCTTCTTCTGAGCAAAAATCCTCTTCAAATGGGGCGCACTTTTCCTCTGGGCTGCACTTCTTTACCTGTGAATTAATTAATTCACCCTTATGGCAGCCCATGCTTATATAACCCTCATAATTTTATAATTAATAATTGCCCCTCTTATTCCTGGCAATTAATTAATTAAAAATCATGTTTTTCTCTTTAATCAAAAGCTAAAATTGCATGTTTAAGGACAGCTATCCAATAAATTAAATTTAATCAAATTAATCATCCACTCTTCACTCCACTTAAGCTTCACGGTGTTCTTTAACCTTAGCCACTGAAAATAGAATTTAATTTATTCATTAAATATTTTAAAAAGAATTATTTCCTTCTCAAAAGGCGCACTTTTTGACATGAAGGGGCTGCCATTAAATAAATAAATTTATTTAATTTTAGACAATCTATTTCCACCTCCTTTATTCCCCTTTGCTTTTGTTGACTTTCTTCCATGCTTGGGCGCCTTTTTTAGAAGAGGAATTAATTAAATTAATTAATTAATAGGCTGCCTTTATCTCCCTAAAGGGGTCGCACTTTTTGGCTAAAGAGAATTCTATTTTTAAAAACACATGACAATGGGAATTTTTACCCTGCAAGGCAGCCCCGAAAATCCCATTGTCACTTAAGTCATTTGACTTTCATAATGGGATTATTCACCCTGCAAGGCAGGTAATAAAATCCCATGATTCACTTAAGTGACTTTTCTTTTATTCCACAATGGGAATTTTTACCCTGCAAGGCAGGCAATAAATTTCTGCCTACCTGCTGCCTCTAATTTTTCCACTGCAACTTAAGTGACTTTTCTATCATGGGAAAAAGTACCCTGCAAGGTAGGTACAAAATTCTCACCTGCCTGCTGCTTCTAATTTTCCCATTGTCCACTCTAATTCTTTGTTTTCCAAAAATGCGGCCAACCCAGAAGAGGCTTTTTGGTGCGCAACTTCGTCTTTTCCCAGTGAACCGGACCTCCGATGGCGACTTCCTTCTGGCATAACGTGCGTATATGATCCCCAGTTACTCCAGGCCAAGAATCAGGCCAAACCGGCAAAGGAATTGATCTAGAGAAATTTCACAGAAAACGAAACGGGAAAACACAAAAACACAAAAAGTTGTCAAAAGTCACAAATAAAGCCCAGAACTTATTCCTAGTTAAAACCCTTCTAGTATATAGGAATAATGATATGTTTGATCACAACAGGGTTAAATTGGAGTGCAAATTGCCTCAAACGGGCTCAAAATAATTAAATACAAATTTCCCGCAAACAAATCCCGGCATCTTGCTGAGAATATAACAATTTTGGGCATCTGGGTATTTGGTGAAAATGGCTAATATGGCTCTTTGGGAATATCTTGACACAATACAAGAACTTTCTGGCAATAAAAACACAAAACAACCCATTATTTTAAAAGTACGAAATTTTTTCGGATAGGGTAGTCTCAGATTTCAGGATGAAATCTGGGACACCAATAGAGTAGGTTTTTTGCATGTTTTCATAGTTGTGTTTGGTGGTGTGTACTTAGGGAGTTCACAAGGTTCACGGTATCTTTTGGAGTCCAAAAAATTTATAGAAATTGGTGCAAGCTAGTATTTCAATGGCACAACACACGGTGATTGTGTTTGCTTTGGAAGTAAAGATCGTGATAAAAAATTACAGGATCAAAATACATTGTGGCATCTCTGTGTTATGCTTACGTCTTAAGAATGATGGCGCAATGCCATAGATGCTTGGCGCAAGACTTAAGCACTTGACACAAGACCTAAGAGACTTCACATTTTGTTAACTTTACATCACCCTTTGTCTTCATGTGCAGTATCACATACTTCATTTCCACATGTTCACGTTATCACTAGAGGTTCATCTTGATGGCATGCATCTACCATTGAACCGTGAAGCTATTGGAGATCATTTGACCAAACAAGCAAGGATTTACTTGGAAGACTCGTGTGCAGTCTTTATGCACATGAATGTGACGTGTGCGCTTTGTGCACATGAATGTGACGTGTGCATGATATTCGGGAGCGCAAGCATTTGAATTCAAGTTTTGTTTATTGTGTAGAAGGAAGCACAAAGATTCACCTAGTCAATAGTTGTGTTTATTGAGCCGACTCAAGCTTCATTGAGTTGTGTTGTGCATTAAAAATATTTGGGACTTATCTTGCATAGTGGACTGTGACACATTTAATTTTAGGAGGCTTCAATAAATATCATGTGGGTCAAATGTAGCTGAGAGCTCATTTTGAAAGGTGGTGCTTCGATCTATAAGAACTCACCCTTACACTTGACCAAGGAGTTGATTTGGGGAGAGTTCCGGATAGCTAAATCTAGAAGATATTGGGATAGTTTTATTTTCCTCTAGAGCTCGAGATATAATTTGGTGGGGTTGTATGCTTTACTTTTAGATTGTTGTAGTTGGTCCATAGTTTGGATACTCATACTCGGTAAATACTCGGTAAGTCAGAAATTTTTGACTCGCAAATACTTGGCAACTAAAAAAATACTAAAATTTCTTAAGAAACATAAATGTTATACAAAATACAAAAGATCAAATGAGTATTGGCAGTACTCACCGCAAGTATCATGGCAGTACTCTTGGAAAACTCGCCCAAACTCGTGAGTTTTAATAGCGAAAAACTCACCATGGAATTATTTGGGCTAGTACTCATTGAGTATGTTAACTATGAGTTGGTCGATCCAATCAAATCAAATAAGTGTTGTTGTATATTCCTCGAGAGATTGTGTAGGGACAGCATTTGTTTGCACTTAGTCCTATGTTTATGTAAGTTTTCATTTGCTCATTCAAATCGATTAAAGTGTTGTTTCATCTAATTCCTTTGTGTGCATAAGGCTGCAAGTCAGTCAAGAATCATGTTGGTTCAAAATGTTGCATGCTCTAAGGTTGTTTTTAAATGGAATCCATAATCAGTAGATGCATTATCTGGTATTAGAGCAAGGTTCTTCTTTGCGAGTGGGCACCGATCATCTATATTTTGCTTGCACGTGTGGGTAGAAAGCAATGAAGACATCTTTGAGCGGAGAGTGTTGGGTAGAAGGTGTGAAGGTTGTGAAGATTGCAAAATCTTGATTTCGAGGCCAAAAAAATGGCACAAAGAGGAGGTTTCGCTGGAAGAGAAATAAGAGCACCGAGGGTTGTTGAATTGGCGAAGTTGATGAGAGGAATGCAAGCCCCTTTGGAGGCTATGGGAATCGCCCAACACAGGGGTTTTCCATGGATGAATATTTGGGCAATGATGAACTCCCCATGGTAATAGCTAATGCACAAAGCTGAGATGAACATATTGATGAGAAAGAAGATAGATTCATGCGCGTTATTTCTAGAATGGGTAAAGAAGCCTAAGTTGGGGACTTTGAGTCATTTGGAGGTTTGAATCCTAAAGAGCTCACTTGATTGGATCACCGAGTCGGAGAAATCCTTTGAGTATGAAGGCGTGAAATGTCCCAAGAGAGTCAAGTTTTCCTCCACTAAAGTGAAAGGTCACACATCCTTATGGCGGGAGCATGTTCGGACCGAAAGAGTGTGTAAAGGTAAAGACATAATCAAAAAATTGGGATAGACTAGTTACAAAGATGAAGCCCAAACTTATATTTGAGGATTACCAATTGAATTTCTTTCAAAGTTATAGAATCTATGATACAAGGGTTGGTCGATCAAGATGACATTGAGGAATTCTATAGACTCACTATCGAAGGGGCTCATGTTGAGGATGACGCCAACATCTCATATTATGAGAACGAAATGTGCACATCCATCCGGGATGAATTAAATACAATTTGAGTGCATTCCTTTGAAGAAGCCTATTAGTGTGCACTCAAGACGGAGGAAAATTTTTCGCACAAACAACAACGAGCAAAAGGAGGCAAAGGAGGGTTTGTGTGTGGTCGTGGACAAGGCAATGACAACAAAGGACACTACACACAAGAAGGTGAAGCTAGCACATCTCAATGCAATGATGGTGCGCAAAGTTACAAAGTAAACTCTAACAAAGGTAGAGGAACATATGGAGGAGGACGTGGATGCAAAATCACAAGCACATGTTTCGGTGTGAAGTGAATGGGCATAGAGCATTTGAGTGTCCACATGATGTAATGTCCCCATTTTTAAGACCCTTAGCCTATCATTCCCGTGGGCTTTAGGGATGTTGCGAAGAGGAAAATTATATTAAATAATTTTATAATATTGCCTGAGAATGATTTTTATCATTTGACATTATAAAGCAATATTTATTTAATTATTTAATATTTATGGAGCAAGTAAATTATTTAATTAAATTCCAAAAATGCAAATTAAAAAGGGAATTAATTAAATAATATTGAGGTGGATTTTAAATATTACAATCACCCTTTTAAAAGGGTACGCCACACCTAGGGAAAATAAACTATTTTTATTTAATAATTTCCCTCTCCTAGGGATTTTCAATTTTGTGTGTCCTTGCTTATAAAAGGAGTGTTACGATCATTGTTAGACTGATCTTATGATGATATTTATTTTATGCTCCATGCTTGGAGTTGGGATGCATGCCCATTAAAGCTTTCTCTCTCTCTCTTGCGTGGAAAGTTAGTAAGCTAGTTTGATCAATCAAGTATTCTCTCTTGTTCCATTTGTTGAGTTATCTTGTGTTGAAGTATGTTCTTTGTATGATTTATGCTTATAGCATTGGCGACTTGTTTGGACAAGTGGCGCATTTATTTGAGGATATTTGGATGTTATTGATGATTGTTGGGTGCTTTATCACCTGATTTTTAATGCAGTAAACTTATTCTAACCCTAGCGACTGGGTTGAGGATTTTGGGGGCTGTTTTGGAGGGTTTTCGGCTATCACAAAATTCAGATCTTTAGTGCTTTGGAAAGATCTTAATTTATAAAACAATCTGCATTTTATTTGGTGAAGAAATATTGAGTTTTGAGTGAGATATCAATTTTAGGATATTTCAGCTGTCTGCAAGCTTTTCTGGGTACAGTAAATTAATATTTATTTCAGATCTGCAGTTTGGGGTTGATTTAATATTGCATTTGATTATATAAATTAGGAGGAATAAGGATAAATCGATTTCATAATTCCTGGAGGGGTTTTTGTACCCTAAAAGTGTTGGGCGACCTACTTTTTAGGTCAAAATTAGGTTTCGGGTTGGTTTTGCATATTGTTCTTCATATTTTTGTGACCCAAACTCCAAAGTGTGAAGATTTTTGCATGAACGGTTAAGCGGGAATTAATTTTTGAAGTTTGCAGCAGTTGGGGTTTGGAAATTAATTATTTACAACTGTGTGTGATCAGATTTGTGTTAATTCCTAACTTGTCCTAGAAGGGGATATTACACATGCACGAATGACAAAGCACGAAGAAATGTTGCAAGTGTGCATGCCACACAAGCGGATGAAGAAAGTATTCGTCATGTCATCACTTTGATAAGCTGAAAACTGGAGAAGCCCTCATGTTGAAGAGAGTTGTGTTGAAGCCAGCAGAAAAAAGAGATAGTCTCACACAAATGTGAAAAATTTGTTAAGACCCTCACATAAGTCTAGAGGAAAATCCTGCAAGGTAATTGTTGATGGCAGCAATACAAATAACTTGGTTGTGCAAGAGATGGTCGACAAATTGGGTCTAAAGAGAATAATGCATCCAAATACCTACAATGGTGTCGTTTGTATTTTTCCTCTTTATCGTGCCCTCAAACTAGTCTCAATTATTTGCAATTCTCAATGATTCACAATATACCCATGACGTTTTAACTTCAAAGAAGCCCTCGTGCAATTGTAAATGCCCTAGATACATTCGAAAATACAATGAATGTTTCTTCCTACTCTTTCTCCTCAATTGCAGATCCTTGAAGCACCGTAATGTCCCTCTTTCCGGCATGACCCTTGGACACTTGGTGGGTAGCTTATTTGTCATCTTCGTAAGCTAGTCCCGTTGTTTAGGAGATGATGTGCATAGCAGGTAAGGGTTTTATCGACGATCTGGTGGATTATTTGATGTTAGCAATGAGTTCAGTTGGTCTTAAGGACTCACTGCACTTTCTGAGGTTATTTTCGACTCGGTGTTCTCCAAGACTCTTGAGAGAGTATCTATTGATAGAAGTCACCCAACTGACTTCATTTCTCATAATTCGTCATCGGCACCACTTCTGCTCAGTCAGTTTCTGATCCCGGTGCTTTCCGACGATTTCCGCACTTTGGGAGCATTAATGGCTTATTTTAATTATTTTACTCAGGTTGCTTATATTTGTACGAATTACTTGGCGAGCACCTCAGTATTATAGCTCGTCGGAAAGAGAATGTGAAGTTCTAAATGATGAGATGCTAATTCAGTGACCTTGGGCGCTAGGAATGATTAATTAATTAAATAAATCACTTTCCGGAGTTATAAGGTGTAATTAATTAATAAAGTGATTTATTAATTATATTTTCTTTTAATGAAAATTCTCAGAAAAGTTATAAAAGGAGGATTTGGCCTATTTGCTGGGGACACTGATTATTTTGAACAAAAAAACAAATTCAGAGCAGCTCTTGCTAATTACTCTCGAAGGACGAAAACCCTTGAGATTACAGATTGGACGGAAACCCAATTCAAACAGGGTCTTCATTGTGCTTCACATCAGATCATTTTGATATTGCTTTACAGTTAATTGCAAAGCATGTGTTCATGTTGGCTAGATTTTCTCACATAGCATCAAACCTAGGCAAAACATGAGATAAATCTCCCTCATTTAACCGGTGAGGCTCCCGTGTCAGATTTGTCAATATAAATGTGTTATTATCTATCAGGGGGTTTTACTTTAACCACTTAGTTCATGAACCATAACTAAGAAGTTCTGCAGCAAGTAAGCAGCTGTTTAAGAAAGGAAAATTATAGAAGAAGAAAGTAAAGGAATTACAGAGAAGAAATGAGGAAGATGTGCATCCCAATTAGTAGATAGCAGAGCTAATTGCATGCACATAGAAGAAACTTAATAGATTTGAACACACAGAATTATAAAGCAAAGGCAGCTCTAGATCCAGATCTACAATAACACAAAGTTTACTTAAAAGATCTAAAGATTTAAAAGCAAGAAACACAGTACGCCGTGACACAAAGTTCTCCGGAAACCTGCTTCTTTGTATTCCTCTGCAACAAGTGGCTCTCAGGGTTCAACACAAAGTCTAGAACACAAGATTGCTTCTTACAAATTCTGATTGATCATTAACCCGAGGTTCTTCTCCTACTTATAGAATGTAGGAGGGAAAGTACAAATAGAAGACTCAAACTGAACTAAAGTATGAACAAGTAAAGATGACATTTGACAATCATCCTCAACTAACTTCTTCTTAAGTGACACATGTATCACTTAACTAATAGAATAGTTCCACATGACTTCAAGTAATGGTTGCAAAACCAATAACTTAGAAGTTTTACAATTTCATCCGGGAACATAGAAAATAGAAGAAGAAAGAATAGAAGAAGTCATGCCAGCTGTAATGTTTACATCTTCTTCTTGTTCTGATATCTGATATACTTGTCGAACATATAATTCAGCATCCTTCCATCTGTTTTAGCCACTGCTTCCTTCTCTGTCCTGAACTGCAGCAACCCTTCATTCAATACTTTGCTGCATGCTTCCACCTCTTCCAAACTCGGCCCAAATCTCGCAATGTCTGCCTGCAGCACCACCAATCTACTGATAGAATTCATCGTGAAAGGCTTGGTAGCTTTATCAATTCTCTTTTGCACCATCAGAAGAGAACCTTCCAGGGAATCATGCACTTCGTTAGAAACAATCCGCACGTATGAAGTAACACCTCCATCCACTCTTTCCTCAGTGAAAGAAATGATACTGTCTGGTAAATTTGATGTTCTACTCTCAAGCACCTGCATCCTTTTCAGCAAAACTCTGCAGATCTCCAAACGGAAAGATACTGCAAACTCTAGCTGCTTCCCCTTCTCGACTGATCCATCCGGTACAATTTGTTCTGCAACCAATACATCTCCTGGCAGCTTGTTGATCTCGGCCAAAATACTCAGGTTACTCTCTGCAACTGTATTCATGCCTTCTATGCTTTCCATCAGTTGCTTTAGTTGATTTGCTTTGCATCTTTCATAACTTTTAAAGTGGGTCGGCACTTCCCAAGTTGCATGAAGCTTGACGAATAATCGATCCTTCCATTCGTCAATAGCCTTTACTTGATTGCCAGATCTTCCATTTCCTGCATAAGATGATCACTCACCGCTTCAAAAATGGGTGAATGGAAGGTTTAGCAACCTTGGCTATGATCTCACATAATTGAGATATTTGCTTCTGCAGCTCTTCTTTCTCCGCCTTTTCACCGTCAAGCTGCTAAGGAACAAAGCATCCAAGAACGTTTCCGTGTCCTCCGCTTCAATCCTTCAAAGGTGGTAGCTTGACCGAGTGGTATTTTGGTCACCGTCACATCTTCTCGCCATGAGCTCCTCTTCTATCTTTCCTTCCGCTGAATTGATATCTCAAAGAAACTTCTATCCCGAATCTTTGATGATCAACCTAGAAGTTGCTTTAGCAACTTTAGGCCTTCTCTCTTCTTCGCTCGATCCTGAAGTAGCTGCAAGTCATGCTCCTCTAAGTTCATCTCTACTCTTGCTTCCGGAACCAACTGCAAAGCTAACCATCCCGAGAAGTTATTTCTCGGGGAGTAAGAAGTCACTGAGTGCACTACCATCTCCCGCTCTGCATCCTCTCCGTCAGAAAGTGCCACAGTGTCATGGCTGCCATCTTCTGAAACATCCAAGGACAAAGCTCTTTCGAACTCCGTCATCTGCAGCTTCAACATCTCCTCTGGAACGGGTGCTGAACGAAGTGGCTGCGGAGAGAAAACGAATGTCGCCGGTTTCAATGAAGGCATGGAAGCATCCTGCTGCTGCGGTGCAATAGTTGGTGATCCTCTGGGTACTGGAGAAGTCGGAGTCAAAGCTATGGTCGTAGAAGTGGTCTTTTCTTTCTCTTGAGATCTTCTGTGTACTTTCAACTTCTCGGACCTTCTGCTGCTTTCTCCTTCATGCTTTCGTTTGAGGGAATCTCCTGCGCACTGAAGTTGCCCGTGATTTGATTCATCAATACTTCATCAAGGCAGTATCCCTTCGTTAGCAGCCAGCTCGAAGTATTCACCAACACAGCTCCAGATCTCTCTTCAATTGAATGGCAGCCTCCAATGTTATCCTGCAGTATAGCTTTATCTCCTCCCATCTGATGGTAAGTGTCAAGTACCACGTTCCCATCATCTTTAAGATCCGCAGGTATCCGCGCTAGTCCAAAGTCGAACACTTGCTTTTTCTGATAGCCTGCTGAAATCTTTCTTTCTAACCTCATACTCACTTCTGCACTTCATCCAGAAATCTTCTAACGAACGCACATGTGCGTACTCCTGGGAGATTGTCTTCCGGCTACTCCAAATGGATCGGGTTAAGCCGTGCAGGGAAGAACTCTTGCTCATACTCGGATAACATTTGCGCTTCCATCCCTCGAGCTCGTGAATGCCGATGCAACCGTAATATCCCACACAAAGATCGGGAAGAAGCCCGTAGACTTGTGCTGTTTCAACTGAAGGTCGTGTAACTCTACGAGTTGCCTTCTCAGCTCCATGGCGATCACTCTATCACTTGGATACCTGGGCATCTTTATAGGTTCTCCAGAAAAGCCCGTAACCCTGAGGTATGTGAAATCTGCAAACTGGATGAATAAACTACCAATCTTGGACACTGCTTCCCACGCTTCCTTGCTTACCCTGTGAGTCTTCAAGTCTTTGTCTAGCCTGCAGATGAAATCGTAGAAGAAGTCATCGTTGATCACTTTGAAGTCCTTCTCGCACGCAGTACAATAAGCCATGGGTAGCACTCGAAAATGGGGTCCTTGGAAAGAACACCACATCTATCCAGCTTGGAAAAGACACCCTGTGAAGCTGCAGCATATACCAAGTACGAAGTCATCTTGAAGCTGAAAGTACGCTTCACGCCCGGTTGCTCACCAATGTCATGCTACTAATAATTTCCGACCAATTGATTATAGAATCAACCTTGTTGATTTCAATGGTCCTGATGAAAGCATACATCCATGTACGGAAAGTGTAGGCATTCGCTTCGCCATTCAACCTGCATAGCAATTTGACGACATCATCTGCCTCCTGCACCAAATTGGACCGCGGAAGAGTTCTCGGGAACTTTGAAGGGGATCTAGGCTTCTTCATGAACCGGCTGTTCATTATGCTCACGCAATCAACTTTATGTTTCTCCCATCTACTGTCAGCATCCTGAATGCTAATAGAAGTCACCACCTTTCGCACTGGAATCTTCAAACAATAATTGATGAATTCCGCATCCAAACGAATTATTGTCTTTCCCGCAACATCACGCACTGATCTGGATGAAGGATGAAGGATGATAAGATCTAGCACACTCCATCACGAACTCGCAATTGGGTCAGTATATGGGAAAGCTGCAGCTCGGATAATTCCGCTACTTTTGACCGCACGCATGAGTGAAGTCTTTCCAGCTCTGGATCTATCAATCAAATCAGAAAGAGGTTCTGGGCCTAGATCCGTGTCTCCTATGTTTGAAAGTTTGGAAGCAATGCATGAATCCATCGTGCTCTCTTTTTCATCTCCTTTCACCATGGGTTTGTCTATCTTTGTCTGAATAATTCTTTTTCTTCTACTTGGCCGGATTTCTTCAATACTGGTGCAGATCTGGACAATTCTTCAGATTCGGAGGATATTTGCAATGTATTGGACATTGATAAAAACTCCTTTTCTTTTCAGAAGCACACCGTAATGAATTCCTGCAATTTATTTAGACAAAAATGGCCACCGGAGCATGAATAGTGAATTTAAATTATAAAAATCTGCACTTTTCAAGCCTGCTGCCCCAAAAATTGGTGTTTAATTTGCACATAAAGAGAGCATGAATCCTTTCAATCAACACCTGAGCTCCTGTAACACCTGTGAAAACAACTATGCAGACGAAGATCAACCTTCTCCAAAGCATGCGCCAAATCTGGAAGCTTTTAGCCTTGTTAGCACTTTGTCTGAACAAAATCCTTCCTCTAATGGGGGCGCACTTTTCCTCCTAGCTGCAATTCTTTACCTGTGAATTAAATTATTCACCCATATGGCTGCCCATGCTTATATAACCTTCACAATTCTATAATTAATAATTGCCCTAACAATTAAAGGCAATTAATTAATTAAAAATCATGCTTTTCTCTTTTAAAATTAGCATGTTTAAGGACAGCCATCCAATAAATTAAATTAATCCAATTTAATCTTTCACACAGCACTTCACTCAAGCCCCACAGTGTGCTTTGACCATAGCCACTGAAAATAGAAATTAATTTAATGTTTTAATGCTTCAAAAAACATTAAATAATGCCCAAATGGGGCGCACTTTTTGAGAGGAAGGGGGCAGCCACTAAATAAATTAAATTTAATTAATTTAATTCCTTTCTTTTATTCCACCTTTGACTTGTTGACCTCCTCCAAGCTTGGGCGCACTTTTTGAGAAGAAAGATTAATAAAAATAATCAATTTTAATTCTTTTAATCTCTCACCAAAGGGGGCGCACTTTTTTGCACATGTAATTCTATTTTTAAGAATTTTTTGATAACGGGATGCTTTACCCTGCCAGGCAGGCACCAAAACCCCGTGATCCACTTAAGTGATTTTTATAACACGGGAAAAAGTACCCTGCCAGGCAAGTATAAAATTCCCACCCTGCCTGCGGCTTATATTTTTCCCATCGCAGCTTAAATCCTTTGTTTTCCAAAAATGCGCCCATCCCCGCAGGGGCTTTTCTGTGCACGACTTCGCTTTTTCCCAGTGATCCAGACCTCCGATGGCGACTTCCTCCGGGCACAATGTGCGTATATGTTTTCTAGCCGCTCCAGGCCAAAAATCGGGCTTACCCGGCAAAGGAGTTGTTCCAGAGAAATTTTACAGAAAACAGAACGGGACACCACAAAAACACGAAAAATTGCCAAAAGTTACAAATAAAGCCCAAAACTTAAAATAAGTTAAAATCCTTCTAGTACATAGGAATAATAACATATTCGCTTATAATGGAGTTAAAACAAAGCGCAAATAGCCTCATACGGGGCTCAAAATAATTAAATACAAATTTCCCACAGATAAATCCCGGACAACGAGAATAAAACAATTTTGGGCATCCGCTATTTGGCGAAAAAGGCTAATATGGCTCTTTAGGATCATTTTGACGCAATACAGAACTTTCGTGCAATAAAAACAACAAACAACCCACTATTTTAAAAGTACGAAAAATTTTCGGATTGGGTAGTCACAGATTTCAGGGTGAAATCTGAGTGACCCTGATTCATCGGTTTACTCATAGAGGAATATTATTACCATCATTGGGGCGCCATCTTTCCCATTTGGAGAGCGCAGCAGTTAGAGGAGTGAGAGGGGTGTTAGCAGCAGTTGTGTAACAGGTGCAGCCACTATTGGCTCCTTCGCATGCGAGAGTTCTGATCATTTCAGTACCATTGATATCCATTCATTTTATCACACAAAGCTGGACTTTCGGGTATGCAATTTAGAGATGAATTTCATTGTATTTGGAATCCATAAATAAATAAATAAATCCTTTCGTTTCCAATCAGACTTGTATTGTTTATGCATTGTGGGAGTTATGTTTGTCTGCAATCATTTGTGGGACTTTCTATTGGCCGTGTTCTTTCAATTAAAGAGAAACAACAAAAATATCAGAAATTGAGACGACATGACAAGTGTTTGACGAAATGTCAATGCACTAAAAACTCAAAAAAAAAAAAAATTGGAGTTGGAATTGGTTGGGATATTTCAAGCACCAATGGCTTTGGTACCAATGTTAGAATCTGTGAAGAGAGAAAGAATGAAGAAGAATCGAATACACGATCATTCATTGTGTGTCCATCATTTTTATGTAAGAGATGGTAACAAAATGGTTTAAGTGGTTACAACCGTTTATTAGTTAATACATAACTAATATAGACTTATTGCTAAAGTATAAGCGTTATATTCTAACACCTTCCTTCTTCTACTTCCTTCTCTTTTTTGGTTTTTTCATGAGTGGATATGGGTACCTTATTAGGCCTAATAGATGCGATCGATATTCGTTTGTTTTACTCCCTACACCTTCTCTTAAGGGAGGGCATTAGAGTTGTGTTCACACTAGATATTTCTAGTAACTAGTTAGTTTGTGTTCGCGCTTGAGGTAACCTTGTTATAGGGAGTTACATGGTTAATTTGTTAAAGCCAAGTTGATCTTTTCCCAACAACTTGGTTGCACCTGTATGAGTTCGTTCAAACAATTTTTATTTGAACAACATTATAAACGATTATTTAATAGGCAAGCATATAATGCAGAAGTAGAGTGTGATTAATACAATATTGTTGCTTTGTTGGTGCTGCAAAATCTGTGTTCAAGGAGATTCAGGATTGTTTTGAGTCAATTTGAAGGCTCAAACTATTACTGGTTTCCTGCTTAGATCCTCTTGGTTGTTCCTATATTTCTAGTTGGTTTGGGAATAGTTATTTTCCGTACTACAACGTTGTAGTGTAGAATCATAGATAACATAGAAAAATGAGACCACATACAAATAGAATATTCGTCACATAATGTACACTCGTGACTATGATGGAAACCCCTAGAGAACCATGATGATGTCCTCATATTCATTCCATTTACATAAACTATAAGTCATAGGAGAACAAGTGTGACAATTGGGTATGAACCCATCTTGTCAATATGACCCATACTAAAAATTTAATAAGACTCCTCAAAACATAACAACTCGTAGACATCATACTCTCAAAATACTCTTGTTATCCGGGTATAGATAGTTTGTTTGCTTGCATTAGGAGTAGCTGTGGCGGTAGGATTAGGAAGAGGAGTCGGCCTTCTCTCGGAGGATTATCTCAAGTTCGCAAGTCCCACAGCTTGAGAGGTAATCCCATGTTAGCAAAAAGTAGGGATCTATAACCAAAAATCCCAGGGTGCTACTTTTTTGTGATAACAACTCTTTTATTCATATTTTTATTGCTTTTATTACAACTTTATTTAATTACAAAGCAAGCTCCTAGATCAAGTGCAAGGGAACCTTGTTGACACAGCCAAATGATCTTCCCAAACCATTTTATCAACCCCCAGGTACTCCAATATACAAAGGCATGTCGAATCTACTTATGTTAATAACCTTTGAAATACATCACTAACTCTTTGGATGGGACCAAATGGGGCCCATGCCCGACTTAATTAACCTAACCCTTAGTAAAGTAATTCCTTAGCTGGTTAAGCTAAACCCTTAGTGGGGGAAACGGTATTAAACTTAATTAACCTTAATCATGCAAATAATGTTATGGATTATTTTTATACATCCTTGATTAAATTATCGACTTGGAACAATGATTAGATAATTATTAAGTATTTAATAAAATAATACTTTTAAAAAAATTGTCCAAATTTTACGAGTTATTTGGATGGGTATTTTGGGTCGAAATTCATGGGCACAACATCACTTATGTTAATAACCTTTGGAATCCATCGCTAACTCTTTATGGCTCCTCTATTTTTCTCTTCATAAGAGAACATCATCACTCTCATTCATCCCCATCAAATGAACTTCATGATCTCTGTATCAACTGTTAACCAGCAATTGGAAAATTAAAACAATACACCCGCAAATATTACATTTTAAATACATTACATTTGCATCTTACAATTGAGTGAAAATTATCACCACAACGGAATAGGTGCAGGGTATGTTCACCATCTCAACATTCCTCGCCCAAAAATTCATTGCATATTCATGGGGAGTAACTTGCAACCATATCTCAAAAACTTGGTCTCAGAATCTTCATCTTTTCTCTCCCTCTCTACCTCACTGGGTGGCTCTAATGTCATGTCACAGTTTTGTAGGTTCCACAAGAGAGATAGAGAAGGAATGGAGAACATACAATATTTATAATCAGAATAAGACAGTGCAAATACATCTCTTGGATATTATATTAGTTTTCTTAATCACAAGAGACAATTGAACAGTCTAACCGAAGTTTTTTATAGCCAAATTATTGATTTACTTGCAGATTGTGGTCCTAGTAAATGTCTAGCTAACCCTTGACACTTTATGATACGATTATTGGCATAATCCCCACGAAGATGGGAGACACCAATGATATTCAAAGCACCACAAGAGTTGAAGAGGGCTTCCCACAGTCTCCACTCTTTGAGATCTATATCTATGAACTGGAGGAGCTCATTCAAGAAACCATGGATGCTTGCCTCATCTTTCAGGTTTTCATCAACATTCTGTTATTTTTTTATAGCATTGTACTGTAATCACATCTAGTAGCAGGTCTTCTAAACCAGATCAACATCTTGAGTTTGTTTTGTGATAAAGATTGTGTGTAGATCCACCATGCAAAAACTTAAGTCATAGAATTTGACTTTCCCTAACATGAAACAGCCAATACTATCCTCAGATATTAAGTTGGATTCATTGAGGTGGTAACTTCTTACACTTATTTGGAAATGCTATTTTCTATTCCATGCTTTAGTCTAATTCCAGCAATAGAATCCAGATTGAGAAAAACAATGCTTTCAGCTACAATTCCAAGAGGGACGGCCCAAGATCTGCCTTTTTCCACTCCCTAGTAGCTTCATAATTTGTTTTTCCTAGTGAAGCCGGAAGCCCGTGATCTAAGGACTTTAGTCTAGAACAACATAGAGAGTGTTCTTATTTCATTGCTCTCTAAACATATTTATGCTAAAAGACCAATTACCCAACATATCATTTTAGCGAAGGATTGATGCCCCACTCTTTTCACCTTCCATGTAGTGACTATGCTTCATACGAGTCAACATGTAAAAGGCTCTCATTTTGTTTCTCATAGGCTAAGTCACAAGGTTTGAGTTTGTTTATGTTCAACGAGGATAATGTTTCATTCAAATTCGCCAAGGGATAAAGTTCGAGGAAAAAACATCTTTAAGTTTGAACAAAAATAATCCTATCATTTTTATGTTTTGAAAAGAATGCATAAAAATGTCAGAGGGACAGATTGGAGGGAGTTTTTTTCCACTACTTTCAGTCATTATATGTATATATACACACATTTGTAAAATAATGCAAAATCGTGTCAAAAATTTCCCATGCAAAAATAATGGATAAAGTTCGAGTTCATGTTTGACAAGAGTAAAGTTTGGCAAAAATTCAAACTTTTTCGATAAAATTCGGAGAACCTTGTGACATAGCTCATAGGTATTCTTATGTTGCTCTTAAATTTTCTATGCAACTTACTAAACAAGTGTTGATACTTGTTTGTATGCCACGGTGTCATCTCTCCTCCAATGGATTAATCTCAATTTTGAGAGACCCCGCCTCATGAGTTTTCAACCAAGTCCCCTACCTTACTCAAAAAGAGATAAATAGGGATAGCTTGGATCTTTAAGGCTTATGTGAAGACCACTTCAATTGAACCAAAAGTACCTCCATCTTAGCTTCAACATTACTCCTCTCTGATCTACACTTTTAGGACAACTTAATCAATGCAATATCTGCTCTCTTCGATACATTACATTACAACTACCTTGTTACCCACAATAATGTAATGTCCCCAAATGGGACATCAGTAACCCCTACTTGGATTTTGGACAAATCCAACACCAAAGCCACTTATAAAAATATATTTTCAATCACTGTTATGCAGATCTGGAATATTTCTTAGAAATTGCGACTAGGGTTATTAGAGAAGCCCAAACAAATCAGCAACCAAATTTATATATTTTTACTCTAAACTGATTTCTGATTTTTAACAGTCCATACATGGATAAAATTCTGATTTTTAGGGGCAAAATAAACTGAAATACTTCTCAGAAATCTGCAATTAATGATGACTGAAAATAGCACTTCCAACCCTTCAAAATTGATAAAAACTGGTTACTTTGATTCACAAAAATCAGTTTGAGATAGAACAATACAGATCAGATCTAAGATACCTCCCAAAGCAACTCAGAATGTCTAAGTAGTGGGTCGCTCGACCTTGGACAAATAATAAACTAACTGCTGCAATCTTTTCCACAAACCCAGCTGCAAACCCTCTTTATTCACTGCTGAAATAAACTGAAAAATCTTTGTAATCACAATGGACAACCTTGGGTAGGAAATCCTCAAATGCTCTAAGAGGGTTTTCGTCCTCTAGAGGTAAATTCTAAGGGGTTTCGTCCTTAGAAATAATTTAGACAAAGCTCAAAGCTTCAGATAAAAATCAGAAATTAGATAATGATCAAGTGTGTCTCTACAAAGGCAAGTCGACTTGCATAAATAGAGTTAGTGACCCAAACTAGCCACTCATGCAACCAATCACCTTTCTCTGTATTAAATGCTTCTTTCCCTCCAAAAAGCTCTCCTCATGCAAGTTGCATTTTCCTTGAGGGAATAACTTTTGTTTTTTGCCTTTTTCTATTTTACCTTTGCCTCCAAGCAAGTCGCACTTTTCCATAAAATAATATATTTTTGCTAAGTGCTTAATTCTTTTATTTGTTTTTTCCATGTTTATTTTATTATTAAGTCCATTAATTTATTATAAGTGTTTTTATAATGTTTCATTTTTTTGCACTTTATAATAAAATAATAGAACTTAAGTCTCCCTTTTAATTTTCTCCTTGGCCATTGGGAAGACAAAATAGGCTAAGGGTCTTCGACTGGGAAGGGGATATTACACGGTGTCATCTCTCCTCCAATAGATTAATCTCAATATTGAGAGATCCCGCCCCACGAGTTTCCAACCAGGACCCTACCTTACTCAAAAAGAGATAAATAGGGATAGCTTGGATCTTTAAGGCTTATGTGAAAACTACTTCAATTGAACCAAAAGTACCTCCATCTTAGCTTCAACATTACTCCTCTCCGATCTACACTTTTAGGACAATTTTATCTCGTGCAATATCTGCTCTCTTGAGTACATTACATTACAATTACCTTGTCACCCACGATATCCTCTAGCACAACTATGTCGTCATCAACTTCATGTTGAGATGGATGACCACCTTCCACAAGAGCATCATATTTGCAGATGGTGCCTACAAAAAGCTCAATATAAAGACCGTTTTATTATTATATTTACTATAAGATCTGAGAATGTTACTACTGCTTTAAAGAGAATCAACTTCGACATTTTCTACTTGCATACAAACCTTATTAAAAGTCTTCTAAAGTGATTAAATCTGGATTAATTACTTCTAGCTTTCAGCCCAAATATGTTAGCAGCAGAAAGAGATCACTTGGTTAAGTTAAAGTCATAGGATCTAGCAAGCGGTGAAGATCCGAGACTTTCACTTAACCGTAGTTGGAATCAATGGTGTCCCCATTTCACCACGAAATCTAGGACTACCCATTTAAAAAAAAAAAAATCGTTCTTTTAAAATAATAGTTTTTTTTGTGTTTTTATTGCCAGAAGATATCTGTATTATGTTAGGATATTCCCAGTGAATCATATGAGCCGATTTCGACAAATGCCCAGATGCTCAAACTCATTTTATCCCTTCGCCAAGTTTTGTCTATGGGAAATTTTTATTTAATTATTTATTGAATAAATAATGCCCCGTTTGAAGTAAATTGTGCTCCGGTTGAATCTGTTGAAGTTTTGCATGCCAATATTCACTTATCTCATTAGGGTTTTCACCAGGAATGAATTCAGGGCATTGTCTGCAACTTTTGGCAAAGTTTTTCGCTTTTATTTATTTCTTTTGCGTTTTTCTTTGGTTTTCTCCTCGATTTCTCTACGAAATTCCCTAGGTCAATTCTTTCGCCGATAGTCCGTTTAATTGCCCGAAGCATCCAAGATCATCTACCAACACAACGCTTGAAGGAATCAGCCTCAAAATGTAAGCTTTTAACCAAGAATGATGAAGTCATGCACAAAAAGCATCTCCTAGGCAAGTCGCACTTTTTGGAAATGAATAGGTTTAAGCCTGCAGTGGGAATTTTGGTAAAGAATAGGCAGTGTGGAATTTATTACCTGCCTACCTTGCAGTTGCAGGGTGAAAATTCCTATGAAGTCAAAGTCACTTAAGCTACAGTGGAAAAATTAGAAGCGGCAGGTAAGCGGGAATTTCTTACCTGACTTGCAGGGTACATTTTCCCATGAAGTCAAAGTCACTTAAGTTGCGATGGGAAAATTAGAGGCGGCAGGCAGGCCGGAATTTCCTAATTGCCTTGCAGGGTAAAAATTTTCTTTATAAAAGAAAATCACTTAAAGCACCAACGGAATTTCTTACTCAAGCGTTGCAGGTAAAAATTCTCATTATAAAAGAAAATCACTTAAAGCACCATCAAGAATTTCTTACCTCGCCTTGCAGGTAAAAATGCTCATTATGAATGTCAAATCACTTAAGTGGAAGAGAGTATTTTTGGAGTTGCAGTGCAGGGTGGAAATTCCCATCAAACTTGACTTCCTATTTTTGGAAATTACCCTTGCTAAAAAATGTGACCCACCTTGGGTGAATAACAATGTATTTAATAATATTTATTAATGGTTTATTCACCCAATTTTGGCGCCATAAATAGAAGGAAAGTCAATGCAAGTGGAAGAGCTAAGGAGAAGTCAAGGATGCATGCTAAAAATAAATAAAATAAATTTATTTAAAAGAAACCAGCAGCAACATGCATAATTGGGCACCCAATTTGGGTGAATAAACATGATTGTTTATTAATTAAATTGCCAGAAATAGGAAGGGCAATTATTAAAAATAGTATGTTGAGGATTATATAAGCATGGGTTGCCATAATAAAGAAGCAATTAATTCCTTTTGCAAAGGATTGCAGCCCGAAATGTTTTGGCGCCAAAGGAAGTTTTTGCTTTAAAGAGTGTTTTTCATTGCCAGGGAGCTTCAAGGTATTCATCACAGGTGCTCATATTAGTGAAAAGAAGTTCAAATCAATGTCAGATACATTGAATATATCTTTCGAATCTAAAGAAGTTGTCAAATCTGCACAAATTGATCTAACTGCAAGGAATTCCGGCAGAATTGAAAGAAAAACAGCTCAGACAAAGATTGTTCCAGCCATGATGAAGCATGATGAAAGAAAATGATCAACAAAATCATGCATAGCTTCCAGATTTGTTGAAGTCAATGATACAAACATAGGCTTTGAACCTATCACCGATTTAATTGACAAATTCAGATCTCATAATTGCAAAGGCTTTTGGCAAAAATTCATCCTCTTGTTTCTAACGCAGCCCGTGTAGAATTCAATGCATGGAAAATTCCTTTCAAGTTCTTGTGCATGTGCTCCCAATCTTCCAGTTAAAGCCTTCATTGAATTTACTTCACATGTACTGAAGAAGAATTGCAAAAGCTTCAAGGATAGAAGGGAAGACATGTCAAAGGCAATACCCGCAAGCAAATCACAGTCAAGCATAGCTTCCAGATCCAGTTTGGTGAGAATCAAAGGAAAAAGAGTCAACCGCATGCAGAATATGGAAGAAGAACAAGACTAGGAGGGTTGCAGCTTTCTTCTTATTTCTTTTCCTCTTTCTTTTATTTTCTCTCGACAAAGTAATTGAGCAATCAATTAAATTATAAAACTTAAGTGATTGGTTTAAAAGTTGTTACTTGAAGAAGTCAATTACTTGGAAATAGGTGGCAAACATGCAAAATAGAAGGTTCTATTTTTCAATTATAAATCATGCATGTCATGCAATTAGGAATTTCAGGAGGAAGATTGTCAGTTGTTTCCCTTTTCATAGCTTCCGCATGTGGGAATTCATTTAAAGCTTATTATTTGTAATTGTCCTTGATACACTATAAATAGAGGAAAAACCTATGTGTTAAAGAATCGGAATTTGTAATCAACATTCTTGTGTTCCAGGACTTTGAGCTGAAACCCCTGATTTTTACAAGCACAAGAATAAAGAAGAGATTTCCGGAGAACTTTGTGTCAACGGTGCATTTTGCTTCTTTTTCTGTTCTAAATCTATTCATAAACTTTGTGTTATTATAGATCTAGATCTGAAAATTTCCTTTGCTTTGAATTATGTATTTAATGATCTATTTGTTTTAATCTATGTGCATGCAATCAACTCTGTAAACTATTGTTTGGGTTGCACATCCTCTCTCCTTTCCCCGTTTCCTATTATTTTCCTCTTTTGCAAATTTTTTTCCTTTCTTTTACAACTGCTTACTTGCTGCGGAACTATATAGCTATGGTTTATGAGTTACACGGTTAAAGTAATACCCACAAATAGATATTAGAATATATGACTAACAAAAATTTTACACGGGAGCCTCACCGGTAAATAAGAGAGATTTATCTAATGATCGCCTAGGTTTTCAGTATGCAGAAAAATCTAGCCAACAAAATCTCATTATTAACTTCTTTCTGCATTGGATGCTAGAAGAGATACCATGATGGAGCATGTTGGAGGATGTTTGAGCTTCAGCTTCCTCTTTCTCTACATTCTGAAGTACTCTAGGTTTTTTCCCAAGATGTGGGTGCACTCCCTATAGTCATTTTCATTCGTACATTTTTCAAAGTCCTATGTATCAATTTTAGGTGGAAGTGGACAATAATGCTAATATTAAATTAAACTTTAGAAATAATTTCAATCAGGATGGAGCATGTTAGAGTTTCAGCTTCCTCTTTCTCTACATTTTGAAGTACTTTAGGTTTTTTCCCCCAAGATGTGGGTGCACTCCTATAGTTATTTTGTTTGTACGTTTTTCAGTCCCATGTACCAATTTTAGCTGGTAGTGGACAATAATGCTAATTTTAAATTTAACTTTAGAAATAATTTCAATCGGGATTTATAATTTTCGACCTAAATTAGTTTGGGGTTGCCTTATGGAATCTTTAATTCCTGTTTACTTGGCATACATTCCAGTCCTTTTATTGTGTTTTCTTTTTTTTAGCATTATCTTTCCTTCTACATGGAATCTTCTATTAGATTCCTAATATTAAGAAAGTAGATACATGATGATAGCACACTTTTCTTGTCTGTAAAATGGGCTCTCTACAATCAAGCAACAAGCCATTTCAGAACAAACAATTGATCACAATGCAATAATGGAACATTTAAACTCTGAACAGAAAATTCTAACCATCGCTTGAAAATTGAAAGAAGATGAAAATCTAGATTACCTGTACATGAGCTTCACAAGAAAATGGTTCTAAAGCCTCTAGAGTGATAATCCATGGGGAGATGGTTGTTCCTGAAATAAGGCATTAAGAAATAAGCAATTTCTGACATAGTGAGCTAAAACATCCTGCTGCTGATGTTGTCGTAGAGTTGATCTGTATGGTTGGCCCCACACTCCTTATTTAATAGCTGGGAATCAATGTATTAGTATTGACTAGAAATATTGTAGAAAGAGATAATATTGATGTTGCTTAACTTACAAGTTAGTTCCAAAGAAGCATAACTGTCAACCACCATCCCCACTTAATAGAAGTTTAGAATACACGAAGCAGAGAAACAAATGATCCTCCATCAGGGTACGACCACCTAGAGTCTTATAACACTGGCTTTTCAATGCTTGATTTGTAGACTTCACACATATCTCATAATTTCAATGGTCGAGATCCCCATGCACATATTCCCTGGGAAACAAATGAAAAGCACATTGTCCAGTTTTCCCGTGACTGTATCTATTGCTTGTTTGATTGGATTAAATATCTTTATAATTGTTCACTTTGATAGATAAACATCATAGTTATCATGTTTGTGACTTTTACAACTTTGTGTTACCATTGAAATTGAGCCTAGAGAATGAGAGAGTGTAAGGAATGTTAGATCAACATATGTGTATTAGAAAGACGAATAAAATGAGAAAGACATTTGCATATGAAGTCATTGCTTGAATAAGGATTCAATATCATTTTGCAACTATTGCTCTCATGTATCCATTAAATGCTACCACTTGTAGTCAGTGGGCAGTCTAGAACTGGTTTGCTTGGTTTAAGGAGGCAATGGTTTTCTTTAAAGCTGGCAACCCCCTGTCTCCTAGATCCAAGGAAGCATTGGTTGGCTGAAGAGGAAGCCTATAGGATAGTCACCATACCATAAAGCACTGAATAGGAGGCCTATAGGGCAGTTACTAAACCATCAAGCACAAAAAGAAAGACAAAAAGACGCCTTTTAAGAAAAAACATCCTCGGCACATTTTGCATTGTCATTGTCTCCATGATCACCATGGAGTCAAGATATGTAGCATTCCTCTACTAATGAATTAGGAATAATGTTGGAAAGAAATATGACCTTAAGGTGGACTACACTTTTGTGGAATCAAACCTTGGACGAATTTTGTGAAACAATTAGCAAAAGACCCCATTTGACAGTCAAGGAAATCAAAGAACAACTCAGATAGGGTGAAAAATTTGAGAGATCTGTGGTGCACCTTCAAAAGTTTGCTTGCAAGGAGCGAGAAGATCAACGAAGTACAAGACAGCAAGAAGAAGCTCATAGGGTGAAAATGATCCAAAATGGATCGGTCAATTGAAGAGAGTTGCAATGACATCCAAAATAAAAACCTTTAAACATTGAAATGCCTCAATAGGAGCAGCAATACCACTTAACCCAAAACATAGACAAGAGGCACATATTGTTTATCTGAAACCAAAACTTGTGTCACAGAAGGAATAACTACGAGGAAGTCCAAAACCTCGGGTCATCAATAGGAACATGCACAAATGTTGGTCAAGTTGAAAAAAATTCAAAACATGATGAGTTTGGCACATGCTAAACTAGTCACTGATGTAGAAATGTCAAACCTATCACTGACGTAGAACCATGAGGGGCATATCTGGGTTGGTTGGTGTTCGAGTCCAACTAAGTCCATTTGCATGATTCCACACATGTCAAACCTGTTTAGCAATGCTCCTGAAAGAGCCAAGCCCATCTTGACAAAACTCTTAACCTTCTAGAATGTGGCACAAGCAGCAACACGTCACCCAGATGGTTTTTGTCTTCCTATCACATGTCAAAGGCAGATTGCAACTGTTTCAGCCTTTTGGTACTTATAAATTCAAGCATTGGGCCCATAGTTGATCATCTTTAGATATAGATAAGTGTGAGTCTGGTGTCCCCAAATTTTTCCCTGAAATTTGGGACTACCCCTTTTAAAAAAAAATCGTTCTATTCAAAGTAACGGGTTGTTTTGTGTTTTTATTGCCTGCAGTTGTCTCCATTACCTTAAAGTATTCCCAGTGAATCATATAAGCCAATTTCGACAAATACCCACATGCTAAAATTCATTTTCTCTTCACCAGGTTTTGTCTGAGAGAATTTTATTTTATTTATTTAATAAATAAATCGTGCCACAATTGAACCCTGCTGAAGATTTTTATGCCAGTATTCCCGCCTCTCAGTAGGGTATTCACCAGGGATGAGTTTTTACTAACCAGTTATTTGGCAAAGCAATTGTCTGCAACTTCTGGCAACGCGTTTTTGTTTTTATTTATTTCTTTTGTGTTTGTTTTCGGTTTTTTCCGCATGATCATGTCTCGCTAAATTCCCCTTGATCCGCTTCGCTTCGTTCAGATTACGTAGCCTTTGTCTAATTGCCTGGAAGTTTTGGAAGTCAGCCATGGCCTCAGACAAAGGAAGAAATTAATCATGGAGTGCTAATTTCTGACAAAGAAGGAAGGATGCAAGTCGCACTTTATGAAATAAACTTCTAGGATGCAAGTCGCAATTTTTGGAAGGAAGGCTTTAAGTTGCCATTGGGAATTTTGGTAGTGGCAGGCAGGTGGGAATTTTATGCCTGCTTGGAAGGTTGTTTTTTCCCATCACTAAAGTCAAATCACTTAAGCTGTCAATGGGAGTTTTAGTAGTGGCAGGCAAGTGGGAATTTTATGCCTGCCTGGAAGGTTGTTTTTTCCCATTATGAAAGATAAATCACTTAAAGTACCAATGGGAATTTTAGAGCTGCCAAGAAGGGTAAGAATTCCCATCAAGGAAGTTTTATTCACCCATGCAAGTCGCATTTTTAAGAAAGAAGCTTTTATGCAAGTCGCACTTTTTGGAAGGAAGGCTTTAAGCTGCCAATGGGAATTTTGGTAGTGGCAAAGGGTGGGAATTTTATGCCTTCCTGGAAGGTTTTTTTCCCATCATTAAAGACAAATCACTTAAGTGAAGGATGGTGTTTGTTACCAAAATATTGTGTAACATTATTAAATAAATTGTAATATTATTAATAACGAGTTTATAGAACTCGTATTAATAATATAGTTGTAATAGTTTAATTAATTGAGTTGTGAGAACAATTCACGTAGTTATTTTGTAGTGTTAATGATTCTAGGGATGTTTGAAAGATATTAGGAGATAAGTTTGAGAGATTCATGGAGAGAGATATGAGGGATGAAATATGAGTGTTGACTCCACCATTGTAGAGATCAAACACTATATATGTAACCTCTATCAATATCAATGACATCCCGTATGAATTCAGTTTTTAAATTATAATATTCGGTGTTTTTATAGTTGTGTAATTTTTATCGTGGTATTGGAGCAGGTTGGATGGAGTTTGTTTGAGCTCTTCTATCTGCGGCTTTGGAGTCTTTCTCAACTGTTTTCCATTCATGGATCCAACAACGTGCAAAGCTCATTATATTGCTATAGAGACTTAAATGACCATGCAATCACCTGTGCACAAAAGGTTTGCGTGTGTTCTTTTAATACTTTTGTTATTCACTCGGTTTGAAATCAAACGTGATATATTTCTATCACCTGTAATTTTTCTAATACGGCATCAAATGAATGACTCAATTCCGGCATAGACTCCATCTCAGTGATAATATCTCATCTCTCCATCTCGACTTGAGACATCTGTTTGCACATTATCGGATTCTTACCTGCCGTATCCATGGCTTTTACATTGAACTTCCCCCAGTCTCAGGCGAAAAAGCCGATAGCATCTTTTTGTAGTCGTCTGAAAGGCTAGGCGATAGAGGAGTTTTCAAAGGACCATATGCATTAAGATCCATGCCAAATCAGTCCATTGACGTCTCTTTGCAGCAGTCGATCTGTATTAGTCTCTTTTTCGACTCACCTCTTGTGCATCTCAATATCTGCCTGCATTCAACTCGGCGTGCAGTTATTATATTCAACTCGGAGTACAAATATCTCCCCGAGCTCCTCTCTCAACACATTTTGCATTGGAATGGGCTTCGACACCTGAGCAGATTTTGATTCTCAGATACGTGATAGTCTCCTTCTCGTTTGGTCATCCATCTACACATAAACATCCACGTGTGCCTCTTGGTCAAACCGGTACGTAAGAGATTAGTGTAACAAGTAAAGGCCATGCATGTGTGACTTGATGCATAATTGAAGCAGTCACAATTGGGAGTTGAAACACCATGCAAGTAGTGTAATTAGTCTTTTTGCTAAGTCTTCAAGTTGTTCATATAAGATTTTACCGAGTCGATGTGTGTCTTTATAAAGTCATTGTTATTTGTAATATGTTTAGTATATTAATTTTTCAATGTCTTGTTTTTAGTGGTAGACTAGTTTTTTAGAGGTCGATTCAATTTCTAATAATAATATTAGAAATTAATTGGTATTGTATTGTATATTGGATTTAGTCTAGTCAGTTGTAGTTTGTGGCAATTAAAATTGTTATATTGGGCCATTAGATATAGAAATAGTATTTTGTCAGAAAGAGTGAAATATTTTGTTGTGTCATGTTGTAAACATTGTCATATGTCTTATGGTCAATTTAAAGAGACTATGTTTCAAGAGTCATAGTCAAATTTGTAGTGTCGTCAAGGTCAGTAAGTGTCATGAGTCGAAGTCGAAAGTTCAAAAATAAAATAAAAATTTGCCTTACGGACGCATTTTTGGTGTTACCCAACGTCCAATGTTTTTGGAGAATGAGGTGAATAATATTGTATTTCTGATGATATTTTTGATGACTTCAAAGAAGGAAAATGTGCTTGGCTTCGGGGGCTCGCCTCGAACCCTACCCCCGTACACGCGACAGGAACGCGCCTGGGGCGCCGCCCGGACCTTGCGAAGGGTGCTGCCCGGACCTACGAGGGGCACCGCCTTGCCCCTTGACCCGTTGGGGCTACCGCCCCACTTCCCGCTTTGGAATTTCAAAACCAAAGCAAAGATTTGTGGGGAAGATGCATCAACAAAAGGTGGTGCAAATTTGAGCTTCAACGTCCAATTTGTTGAGTAAGCAGTGTGATTCATGGAGGACATGGAGGCAACGGAGGCTGGAGGTCAATCAACGACCTCTCGTCAATCACCAACGACGGGGCCGCATGAAGTTGTGGTGGCAATGTGTGTGTATGTGTGTTTTCTTTTATTTCAGATTTGCAGTATGATTTCAAAGTTCCTATTTGAATAAGTGAAATGTTCACATTGAGGGGGGGAACTAGAACATGGTCTCAATGTTCAATTTTCCCTCTATTCAGTTTGTATTCAATAAGCAGTGGTTCCTACATGATTCCCTGAAGGAAAGACATAGTGGATAGACGAAAGCACAAGGAAAAGCAGCATCATGATATTGAGGTTGTTGATTGTCCTGTAAAACCATTTTGTTGAGGTTGTTGGTTGTCCTATAAAACCATCATTTGTTGAGGTTGTTGGTTGTCCTTGAAAACCATCCTTGCAGGTTGTTGGTTGTCCTACAAAACCATCCAGATCATGAGCACGCATGGGCGGCAAGCTGCAGAAGGAAGTGTGATTATTTTTTCTACCTTGTCAACATTAGGGGAGTGTATATTGGGAATTAATAATGTTAACAATAGGGGAGTGAATGTTACCAAAATATTGTGTAATATTATTAATAATGAGTTTATAGAACTCATATTAATAATATAGTTGTAATAGTTTAATTATTTGAGTGAGTTGTGAGAACAATTCACGTAGCTATTTTGTAGTGTGAGTGATCCTAGGGATGTTTGAGAGATATTAGGAGATAAGTTTAAGAGATTCATTGAGAGAGATATGAGGGATTGAATATGAGTGTTGACTCCACCATCAGTAGGAGATCAAACACTTTGTATATGTAACCTCGATCAATATCAATGACAGGGTAATATTCGGTGCTTTTATAATTGTGTAATTTTTATCAGGATTTTGGAGCTGTCTAGCGTAAAAATTTCAATTGCTTTGACTTCTTATTTTTAGCATGTCTCCAAGCCAAAAAATGCGACCCACCTTGGCATGATTGCATGCATTTAATGATATTTATATTATTTATTCCTAGCTAAAATTGGCGCCAAAAATAGGAAGAAAGTCAAAGCATGAAGGAAAGCCAAAGAGAAGACAAAGAAGCATCCTAAAAATAAATAAAAGAGATACATGGAAAAGCAAGCTAAAGCATGCAAACTTGGGCACCCAATTTGAGAGTAAGAGCATAACTTATTTTTAATAATTGTCAAAAATAGCCGTAAGCAATTATTAAAAATAACATGCAATTAGCTATATAAGTATGGGACGCCATAAAGGAGGAGACAATTAATTCTTTTTTATGAAGCATGCTGCCCTGAGAGTTTCGGCACTAAGGGAAGGAGTGATTTGCATTAAAAATATTTTTATTGCCGGAAGCTTCCAGCTTTGGAGCCTACGGTTGGAGAAGCTTTCTTTTATTATTCAAAGCATCTCGCATGTTGGTATAAGTGCCCAGGTGAATTAAATAAATTTTTAGCTTGCTTGGCATGCAAGCAATGTCTAAAAATAAAGGGCAGCAGGCTTAATAATCAGATTTTAAAAAAGGAATTAAGCATTCATGCAATAGATTCCATGTTTATCTAAATTATTTACGGGAATACTTCACTGGTGCTCATATTGGTGAAAACAAGGCAAAGTCAATGTCAGATACATTGAATATATCTTCAGAATCAGAAGGAGAAATTGCAGGTTCTGCACAAATAGATCCAACTCTCATATTTATAAGGTCTTCTGGCAGAAATTAAAAAAAAAAATCTCAGACAAAGGTTGATTCAGGCATGATGAAGGGTGATGAGTTTTGTCTAAATTGTTTATGGCAAACATTGCACTGGTGCACATACTGGAGAAGAACTATAAAAGCTTCAAGGATAAGAGGGAAGATAGGTCAGAGGTAGCACCAACAAGTAAATCTCAGTCAGCTACTTCCAGATCCAGTTTGGTGAGAATCGAAGGAAAGGATTCAATAGCATATGGTAGAAAAAAACATCTCAGATTCAAGGCAGAGATATCATTCAGATCATTCATTGCTAAAGTGAATGAAGCAGAAGTGCAATACAGGTTGGATCAGCATGCAGAGTATGGAAGAAGAATAAGACTGAGAGTGTTGTAGCTTTCTTCTAATTTCTTCACCTCCTTCTTCTTTATCTTATTTTCTCCGACAAAAGAATTGACCAATCAATTAAAATTGTATAACTTAGGTAATTGGCTATAAAAGCCGTTACTTCAAGTTACTGGAAAGATCATTCGGAGCCTGGACATCGTTGCCTTGGTAAAGGCAAGGTGCATCTCATTGAGGTGATTTCAGATGAGGATGATGACCACTCACTAGATACAGATGTAGAGGGTGAGGATAGCGGCCATGATGCACAGGAGAGCAGCCCCAAGTAGAGCTTGGAGAGAGTGAGGCATTGGATTCATCCAATGTCACTATTGCTACACTCTCAAGAGTTCCTAGGTACCATCCCTTTCAGCTGAAGGGAGTGCTTAAGGGACAACGGATTGTTTGTTTGGTTGATAGTGGAGCTACGCACAACTTCATTGATGAGGGGTTGGCTGTGAAGCGAGGATTACAAGTTGAGGATTTTGAGGGGTTTAGTGTACGCGTAGCAGATGGGTTTGTTATTATTTTCTCTAAGAGGATTCTGCACTTAGTATTCGGATGGGTACTACACATTGACCGATGACTTCTATGTTATTGGACTTGGTGAGATTGATACGATGTGTTGTGTATTCGTGAGTTCTGATCCCTTAGCAGATATGTGTAGGATTTCCGAAGGAAAGAGTTGGATTTTATGGTGGATAAGAAGAAGATTGTGCTTCGGGCTCTTTCTGACGGTGGGCCTAGAGTTGTTTCAGGATAGAGGGTTTGAGCATGTTATAGAGCTTGAGGAGGGTGCTAAACCTATGATGACTACGCCTTATCGCCATCCTAAGACATATAAGGATGAGATAGAGAAGGCCATTAGAGAGCTCTTGGAGATGGGACACATTTGTCCTAGTTCTAGTCCCCTTGCTTCTTCAATTGTTTTGGTGAAGAGGAAGGATGGGACCATGAGGATGTGCATTGACTACCATGCACTAAACAAGAAAACCATAAAGAACAGGTATCCTATTCCTCACATAGATGAGCTTTTAGACAAGTTGCATGGAGCTATCTATTTTTCAAGATTGATCTTCGATTAGGATACCATCAAATTCGCGTTTGGGATGAGGACATTCACAAGACAGCCTTCAGGTGTCACTATGGGCACTATGAGTTCTTGGTGATGCCATTTGGACTCACTAATGCACCTGCTACGTTTCAGTCATGTATGAACCATCTCTTCAACAGGCAGTTGAGGAAGTTTGTGTTGGTCTTCTTTGATGATATTTTGATATATAACATGACATGGGATGACCATTTGAGGCATCTTGATGAGGTACTTAGCATAATGGAGATTCAGTCTTTATTTGCTAAGATGTCCAAGTGCGAATTTGGACTTACTGAGTTATTGTATCTTGGGAACGTCATTGGGGCCAATGGGGTCAAGGTACATCAGGGAGAAGATTCGAGCAATGCAGGATTGGCCACCACCCAGGAATATCTTTGATTTACGTGGATTCTTGGGGGCTATGTGGTTATTACAGAGAGGTTTGTGAAGGGCTATTCTCACCGGTAGCTCCATTTACAGATCTTACACGAAAGGGGGCATTCATATGGACAAATGAGGCACACTAATATTTGAGAAGCTCAATGTAACTATGAGCACCTGTCCAGTTTTGGCTCTTCCAGATTTCTCACGGCCCTTCATTTTGGAATGTGATGCTTCGGGATTTGGGAATCGGCAGCTTATGCGAGATCGCCATCTTATTGCCTACGAGAGTAGGAAGTTGAGAGATAATGAGAGGTTGTACTCCACCTATGATAAGGAGATGTTTACCATTATGCATGCTTTGGCAAAGTTCAGACAGTACTTAGTAGGTGGGAAATTTGTGGTGAGGACCAACCACAACAGCCTGAAATATTTCCTGGAACAAAAGGAGCTCAATGAGAGGAAACAAAAATGGGTCAGCAAAATCCAAGCATATGATTTTGACATTGAGTATGTCAATGGGACGAAGAATAGTGGTTGATGCACTTTCCAGAAACCCACTCGCTGCCCTATGTTCTTTGAGGGAGATTTCCGCGGATTAGAAATCTCAACTGTTAGTTGAGTATTCCAAAAATACGTGGGCATGTGACATTATGGATGGAAAAATTCAGGATGGCCGATATAAGGTAATAGCTGATTTGATTTTGTATAAGGGTAGAATTTACCTAGTTCCTGAATCTGAGCTTAAGGAGAAGATTATGCATGCCTTCCATGATGCACCACTTGCAGGACATCCAGGTACTTTAAAACATACAGGCTAGATTAGAGAGAGATTCTCTTGGAAGGGTCTCAAGGATGATGTCTTGCGCCATGTCCGTGAGTGTATGACTTGTCAACAGAACAAGTCAGAGCATACTTTCCCAACAGGTTTTTACAACCAATGCCGATTCCAGAGCAGAAGTGGGAGAGTATTTCGATGGATTTCATTACAGGTCTTCTCGTAGTGCAAGGGAATGATCACATTTATGCGGTAGTTGACCGGTTGACAAAACATGCACACCTTTTTGCCATCCCAAACAGCTTTAAGGCACCACATGTGGTTGAATTGTTCTTCCGTTAGGTATTCAGGTTGCATGGACTTCCGAAGAACATCGTCAGTGATCGGGATAGTAGGTTTTTGAGCATATTTTGGTAGGAACTTTTCCGTTTGGTTCACACTAAGTTGACTCCGAGCACTAGTTATCACCCTCAAACTGATGGGCAAACGGAGATTGTGAACAAGTGGATAGAGGGTTATCTGCGTAACTATGTTGCAGGACAACAAAAGGCATGGGTAAAGTGGCTATATTTATGTGAGTATTGCTATAACACTACTTACCATATGTCTATTGGTATGACTCCATTCTGAGCATTGTATGGATATGATGCAAGATCTTTTGTTGATTTGGATTTTGGGGACAGTAGAGCTCCCAAGGCTCAGGAGAGTTTATAGGATAGTCAAGACATCCTTAAGGTACTTAAGGATAATATTCAATGGGCCTAGAATCAGCAAAAGATGTATGCAAATAAGCACAGGGTTGAGAGGGCATTTGAGGTAGGAGACATGGTATTTTTGCGTCTTCAGCCATACAGACAGAGCACTCTCAAGAAGAGTGGAGCTGAAAAGCTCAAGCCTCAATTCTATGGACCATACAGGGTGTTGAGGAGAGTTGGTGAGGTAGCATATGAGCTGGAATTACCTTCTGAGAGTAAGATACACAATGTCTTTCATGTATCTTGCTTGAAAAAGGCTTTGGGGTAGCACATTGTTTCTTCTGCAGAGTTACCACCTTTGGATGAGGAAGGGAGGTTGGATTTAGTGCCAGAGGAGATCTTGGATAGCCGAGAGAGGAGATTGAGGAATAGAGTTATTCAGGAGTTCCTGGTGAGGTGGAAAGAGTTGCCAATAGAGGATGCTACATGGGAAGGTGAGTCTATATTACAGCATCCAACCTTGCAGTTGCTTGGGGACAAGCAATCTCGGGAAGGGAGGACTGTAATGTCCCTCTTTCTCGAATAGTTTGATCGAAGACCTTTGGCCCTTTTTGTCTACCCGATGGCCAAAGGGTGAGTTCAAGGGTGACTTAGGTTTATTAATTTTATTATATCGTGCTTAAAATAATATAAATTATCATTAAAAGCACATATAATGAATTAATAGACTTAATAAGTGACTTCGACTTAGGAAAGTACATGGGAATAAATTAATAAATTATTTAATGTGCTTTCCTAGGCAAAAAGTGCGACTTGCCTTGGGAATGGAGAAAATTAATTAAAAATAAATTATATTCCTTGGAAAAAGTGCGACTTGCATTTTGGAAGGGTTTTTTTGGCTTATAAGGAAAAGTGCGACTTGTGCTGGGGCATTCCAGATTATTATTATTTTTCTTCCCAACAGTTGGCTCTGAAGCTTTGCAGACAAAATCCAAGGACGAAAACCCTCTAGATTATTCCTCTTGTGGAGACAAAACCCAGGAGAAGTGAGAGGAGTTTCTATTCAGGGAACTTCATTGTATTCACAAGTTATTTATCATTCCAAAGAGTACCAAAAAGAAAAAAAATAAATTGCAGCGTCAACTTTCAGATAACTTGCAGAGTGGGGCGACTTATTCTACAGTTGTTTTATGCAGTATCTGAGGTATTTTTCATACTAGTTTATTATTGTATCTTCCAGCCACAAATATATATCAAATCGATTTGGTTTGAATAAATTATGGCAAGGTTTTGGGCAATATTTTGTTATCAATCCATTTGCAGACTTCTAGTTGTTTTGCCGTAAATATTTGCCATTATAAATCAATATTAAATTCACGACTGAATTATCTGTGAAGAAATTTGCCTGTTAAAACCCTAGGCGCATTTTCTCGTATTTATCCGGCTTGCGGGGTTTGTTTTATTTAATTTTTGGTGTTGTTTGAGAATGGCGTTCTATGGTTTCATTTGACATTACCAGTATAGTTCCAAGCCTAAGCAATATATAAAAAAATTCAAGCAAAGGGGTTTGGGATCTTTCATATAGTCACAAAAGACAAACACTAAGTGAAAAAGTCGAAAGCGACAAAGATGGAGACAATAAAGACAGATGGATATTAGTAATGGGAGATACAAGGTAGATGCCTCTGTATTTGTGTTATTACACACCTACTTTGTTGAAAATTGCCCCACTTTGTAATGTCCCCTTTTCCAATCAAAGACCTTTGGCCTATTTTGTCAACCCGACGGCCAAAGGAAAAATATAAGGGTGTCTTAAGTTATAATAAATTATTATAAAGTGCTATAAAAAATAAAATATAATTATTAAAGCACTTATATTAATTTATTTAGCTTAATAAAAATAAATTGTAATCCCTATGGAAAATACGATTTGCCTTAAGGGGCAAAAGTCATTGTAAAGGGATTTATTATATTTTATTCCTCCTAGAAAGGATAATGGCCACTTGGGCCAAAGGGGAGTAATGAAGCCTAGGGAAGATAAAAACATAATTAATTTATGTATTTTCCCTAGAGAAATGCGACTTGCACTAGGAGGGAAATATTGTTGGGAAAAACATTTAATATGGGAAAATATTAAATGTTTGCATAGGAAAAATCATGTGAGCTCATTGGCTGGTTTGGAGGTTGGTTGTTGGCTCTTTTCCTTTATAAGGAAAGTCGACTTGCCTCTTCTATATTCCAGATTTTTCATATGATAATTTCTCTTGCATTTGAGCTTTGAGCTTTTGCATAAATATTCTAAAGGACGAAATCCCTTAGTTTATATCTCTTGTGGACGAAAACCCCAAGAGCTCTCTTGTGGACGAAAACCCCCAGGGATAGAGAGGAGTTTCCACTCAGGAAATTCCATAGAACTTGCAGTGAGTTTTTCAGTCATTTCCAGCAGTGTTTATTTTAGTTTGCAGCTGTTAATAAAGCAGATTGGTAGAAGGTTTGTGGATCTTATTGCAGCAGTTATTTGCTAATATTTCTCATGGTGGAGCGACCCACTCATTTCCAAATCTGAGTTGTTTTGAGGTACTCCAGGTCTGTTTTGTATTGCTCTATTATAATATGATTTTTGTGAGTCCAAATAGCTTGTTTGCAGAACTTTTGAAGGGTTAAAAAGTGCTATTCTCAGCCATACAAATCTGCAGAATTCTGAGTATTGTTTCAGCCTTATTTCTCTCCAAAATTTGAGTTTTATTGCATGTATGGACTAATAAAAATTGGGAGATTAATATGGATTGGAAAACATATTTTTAAGTGTTGTTGTGTGGGGTTTTGCAATAGATCCTAGTCGCAATTTCTGGATTAAAATTGCAGCAGCCAACAAACTGGAATTTGTATGGTCTTTTACACCAATCATGATTTGATTAGGGTTCATAAAATCTATAAGATGCTTGGGAGTGGATAAGAATGAAGTGTGGGCTGTTTGGTATAAGTTAATGTAATTATTCAAGTCGAAAATTCATGATAAAGTTCAGGTCTGCATACTAAAAATCTGATATATATGATTTATATTTGCATTTGGGTGTTGGGATTTGCCTAAAATCCAACTTAGGGCAAAAATATCCTTTGGGGATATTTCACACTTTGCCAACTTTTTCAAATAACTTGTGAATAAATTGCACATTTACACTTCAAATGGATCCTAGTCAACATATCACTAATGGCTCCTATTATTAATAAAAATGTGTGGGGCCAACCAAAAGTCAATTTTATGCTAACATTCATTTTTTTACTACACCTGCTAGAAACTATGTATAGTCATTCAACTTAAAATAAGCAAAATCACAGAACATACTCACCTAAACTCTTCCCCAAAAATTCTCCAAGAGGTAGAGATTCCCATGCCTGTATGTCTCTTGCTGCCAGACATAATTTGCGTTATGCATATTCTAAATTCATGTTTTTCCTACATGATTGTGTTAACTTAAGTTTTTGTCTTCAAAAACAGCACAAGATATACACATGTATGTGTGTGTGTGTGTGTGTGTGTGTGTGTGTGTCTGGGTGTTTGCTATGTTTGTATATGAGTATTGAAAAGAAGTACCACTCCAGTCGTTCATTAATACCAGCCCAAAAACATGGTCAGTTGCATCATCCACATCCACAGCTTGACCTAATTCATTTCCAGGACCAACTATTGCAGCCTGAAAAGAAAAGAAAAACATTTATTATCAATATGTTAATTGTTTTAAAAAGTGTTCTGAAACATGCTAGTTAATGTTGTATCTAATTCATTTCCAGGACCAACTATTGCACCCTGAAAAGAAAAGAAAAACATTTATTATCAATATGTTAATTGTTTTAAGAAGTGTTCTGAAACATGCTAGTTAATGTTGTATCTGTGTGGCGGGATATCATCTAAGAATTTAATATATCACCTTGATCTCAAACCCAAGCATTAAAAACAGAAACAAAGATTTGATGTATGAGCCTCAAACAGTACAAACTGTGAAGTGAAAGTTTCTTGTGCCTCATTTGATAATTAAAGAATATCCCGCATTCTCTACTCTTGTCTAGGATGAGGTGGGAGTAGTGCTGGGGAGTGAAGATATATACTTGACTGTCTTACATTTTCCTTATGCATTTGCCAGTTTTTCATTACAAAAACAAACAAAAAAAAGATTCATTACCAGGAAGCATCAGATAGCATCTGATTTCTGATCACTAGGAGATTGTTAGGACACTTACTATTTCTAGCTCAAAATCAAGCTTTGCAGATGGTCCAAATCCTGGCAACGGCTTGCCAGCTGGATGCATTTGCCCTCTGTGGATTTCAACATAAAAACATTTCAAATGAAGAACAGTAAAAGAGCATCCCAAACAAACAAAAACATTCAATATTTTCTTCAAAACTTAAGAGGTGATTTAAGACAAGGCATTCACTTAAGACTAGTGAGTTCCATAAATTAATCAACATTACAAGATCTCCTTGTAAATAGGTACACCCTATGTTCTCCATCAAAAGCCAAAGGTATTTGTTTGAGACTCATGAATACATTGAGGCACCTATAAGAAATGAAATTATTTGTGTTGCCAGTGATAACATTTGTATTGTTAGTAACCTAAGACATAAGCAATAAAACAAATGGAAGAAGGATCTATCCTCCTAGAGAATATTTTTCGATGGCATTCCACTCTATGCTCTATCAAATTTTGCATTTATATCATCCAAATTATAAAATACAAGAAAATCCATTTATTAGAAAGGGTTGGACTAGTCAATCCCATTTACAATTGTTTAATATGGCTTTACTTGTTGGTCTTGTCAATAATTTATGTTCATCGAAGCTGATGTACGAGCATCTGTGTTCACAGAATCCTACATCGACTAGAAACATGGGTGGGGTTCTTGTGTGTTTGTGTTTGTGCAACTTTTCGACATAATAAAGATTAGGAAGATGCATGACGACAATATTCCATGTGGAAGAAGAGCGAAAACAGTGTTGAAAGCGTCATCAAAAGTCCAGCATGTCGAGAAAAGCCAAGGAGGACAAGAAAAGATTCAGTCATCTCTAAGGTCAAATAACCCCTTTTACGGTGACAAAGCCACCACTAAAAACAGGTGGTGGTTTCATACTTGTTGATCTGTCTTAACCGAGCCAATCTGCAACGACCAGGTTTCGCTCCCGGGAAAGCCCCGAATCAAATTTTGTGACATGTGGGCCATTTTTCCAAGGCAAAGGGAACTCAAGGGGCTTGTAGGATGTCAACCTCAAGCAAGCAAGATTTGGATGAGTTTGGAAAAGAAGAGTTAGAAGTCAGTTTGCGGGGACGTGTACCCCCGTTTTTAACACGTCCCCTCTTTACGCTCATGGGGAAATGTTTCCCCCACGTTTCCTACTTTGCACACGTGGCGTGAAACGCCTTGGGGACAGCTAGAGGGTGGAGGAAACGTCCCGGGGATGTTGGGGATGTGGGGGACGGCGGGGACGTCCAGACGTCCCCGCCATCCCCTACGGCTATTTCGCATTTTTAAATAAAAAAACAGACTTTTAATACACAAAAACAATTTTTTTATTGTATATGACTAATAGCATAAAAGTAACATTCCTAACCTAACCCTAACCCTAAAAGTGCTATTTTATGTTATAAATTTACAATATGGGCTCATTTCATATTCACACCAAGCAAGAGCAAGAGCAAGAGTGAGAGCAAAGCACAAGAAAGAGCAAGAGTGAGAGCAAGAGCAAGAGCAAGAGCAAGAGCAAGAGGAAGAGCAAGAACAAGAGGGAGCAAGAGGTATTTATAATTTTATTTGCTTACAATACATGTTAAAGTTTTTTTTTTTTTTTAATTTAGATTATATTTGCATTTGTTAGGGGCTGTTTTTTAGCATTTGCATCTACATTCACAATGTAATCATGCATATAGTTTGTAGGATTTAAAAAATGCATATTGCATAGGGTTTGGTTATACAAACTACAATGTAAATGGTTACGTTTTTTTTTTTTAATTACATTTTTATTTCTAGTTTAAAATTTATATTATATTTGCATTTTTTAGGGGTTGTTTTTTAGCATTTGCATCTACATTCATAATGCAATCATGCATATAGTTTGTGGGATTTAAAAATGCATCTTGCATAGGGTTTGGTTGTAAAATTTAAAATTTAAATGGTTACGTTTTTTTAATTACATTTTATTTCTAGTTTAAAATTTATATTATATTTTGCATTTTTAGGGGTTGTTTTTTAGCATTTGCATCTACATTCACAATATAATCACGCATATAGTTTGTACGATTTAAAAAATGCATATTGGCTACTTTTTTTTTTAAATTAATTCATTACATAATCAATCAATCATATAGTTATGGTTGTTTTTAATTCATTGCAGCAATCATCACCATGAGTTCTTCTTCTGAGTATGAGTATGAATCAGAGCATGAATCAGAGCAGGAGAGGGTTGAACGAGGAAGTTGAGATAGGTGGCCGTGGAAGAGTTGGTGATGCCACAATGGGGGAGAGTGAAGAAGGGACACAAAATGTAGTGGCAGCGGCAACTGGTAGTTCAGTTGGTAGTGCTACCAATTGCCCCTCTCAAATGTTGTCCAAATTTGCCATTGGACCATTTGATAAGAAGAAGCCATTGCAACAATTTGCCCAAATAATTGATAACCCCAAGTCTGGAGGGGGGAGCAAAGTATGGAAGTGCAACATATGTGCACTGACTTGGCATGGTAGTATCACTAGGACCAATGCACACTTGTTGCATCTTACAGGAAGGGGGGTTGGCACTTGTAAGGGCCTTTCACTAGAGCAAAGAGCTGAGATGGTGAGAATCTTCAATGGAAATACCACGGACAAAGTGCCAGAAGTTCGTGGTTCTACGGCTAATACTCCATTGAGCGCTCATAGGACTGGCAAACATACTAATACTCTGGCTGGTTCTAGTTTTGGAGTGTCAGAAGTGGAAAGCAGAGGGAAGAGAAAGGCCGTGGGGGCAGCCCCAAATTCAGTTATTGACATGTTTGATTCAAAGGCAAGGGAAGAGGCAGATGATGCTATTGGGAAATTTTTCTATGCTGTTGGGATTCCATTTAATGTTGCTCACTCTCCTTATTACAAGGAGGCTATGGCTAAGGTTGCAAAAGTACAAGTTATGTGCCTCCTGGAGACACAAAACTCAGGACAACAATCTTGGATAGAAACTATTCCAAGGTTAATCTATTGATGGAGGAGATGAAGGTGACATGGGTGTCACATGGATGCAATTATCATGGATGGGTGGACGGATATTAGACACCGTCCTCTCATCAATATCATTGTCTCTTGCAAAGATGGACCATACTTCTTGAGAGCAATTGATTGTTCTGGGAAGCGAAAAGATGTTGAGTTTCAGTATCAGATTTTGAAGGATGCCATTGAGGAGGTTGGACCTTCAAACGTTGTACAGGTTGTCACAGATGCAACTTATGTGTGCAGAGCAGCAAGCAAGCTAGTGGAGCGGGAATATAGGCATATTTATTGGACTCCATGTTGTGTGCATGCCATGAACAATGCACTGAAAGACATAGGGAAGATTCAGTGGGTTAACCAGATAGTGACTGATGCCAGAGATGTGCAAAAGTTCATATGCAATCACCACACATCATTGGCACTTTTTCGAAATTTTTCGAAGAAGGAATTTTGAAACCAGTTGACACCCACTTTGCATCCTATTTTATTTTGTTGGAGAGGATGTCTGAGTTGCAAGAGCCCCTGCAAATTATGATTATGACACAAGATTGGACTAGGTGGCGTGAGTCCAAGACAGATCAAGGGAAAAGAGTGAAGGAAGTGGTGTTGCGGGAAACATTTTGGGTTGATATGAAATACATCATATCAATTATAGCTCCAGTTTTTAGTGTCATCAAATATGGGGATTCTAACAGCCCCAATCTTGGTGAGATCTACGAGTGCATTGACAACATGCTTGGGCAAATGAAGGCAGCTATTCGGGTGAGGGACCCCACTTTGGAGTTCTATAATGAACATATACAGCCCATTATTCAGCGGAGATGGGAGAAGTTGAACACTCCTCTTCATATGGTTGCGTATGCACTGAATCCCAAATGGTATGTGGAGAGGCCAGAGCAAGTTATCCCATTGGATGATAATGAGGTGAAGAGGGCCTTATGAAGGCCTTTAAAAAAATGTACACTCCACAAGAGGCTTCACAGATCAGAATGGAGTGGCTCGACTTCATTGAACTTGATGGGTACAAAACATCAGCAAAGGCAGACAGGGTGGTAACATTAGCACAGGGAGAAGCCAAGTGAGTTGGTTGGTGGCGGCGTATGGGCTTCCTTGGATTGCTGCGACCACTTGCCATTCGCCTCCTTTCCCAGGTTTCTAGCTCCTCTGCCTCTGAGAGGAACTGGTCTACGTATGGTTGGATACACTCTGTTAAGAGGAATAGGCTTACCTCTGCGAGAGCGGAGAAGCTTGTAGTTGTACACAGTGCTTTGCGTCTTATAGATCGCAAGACACCTGAGTACAAACAGACTCCAACATTACGGTGGGATGTAGATCCCGAGGAGCCGAGGCAGGTTGAAGAGGACAATACTGTGCAGCGGGGATTGATTGGGCTTACCTTTGAGGACGAGGATGCTAGTACCAGCGAGGAGGAGTTCATGGATATTGCTTCAGATGCAGATTCTGATTTTTAGGCTGATACTTGTAGTTGTCCTCTTTTTTTGTAATATTGACAATAGACAATTGTTGGTGTATTTGGCTATGAGATTAATGATATGAATATTAGCTATTGTCACTTGATCAATCGTAATTTAGAATGGTTTTACTTTTATATTTTGTAATATTAATATATTTGAAATTTCAAATTTCAGCTTGTCTCATATTCAAAATTCAAATATGTATTATGAATTTTCAATTTATGACATTAACATATTGATATTATAGTATTAAGGAATGTATTTGATGTTTATGAGTTCAAGTTTCACCTTATTTAAATCTCAAATGGTTTTATTTCAGCTTATTTATATAATTTAGTCACTATATCTTTTTATTTTAAATATTTATATATTTTTTAATCAGCCGTCCCCCCGCCGTCCCCAAAATTTAGAAATTTTTGCCATCCTGAAACCCCGTCCCCCGTCCCCGTAACTATGGTTAGAAGTCAGTTAAAGAAAGGAGGTTGTTGGGAACGAAATTCCATTTCCATGGGGGGAGCGAAGCTGAGATAGAACATAGTTTTAGCTCAAAGAGAGAGAGGACCACAGCTAGAGAACCTTCCATTTGTGATGTATGTTTATTCAAGCCACTCATGAGATTAGTGTAATGTTCATACTCAATAAGGGGAAGGGTGTGTATGTGTGAATCTTTGCAATACTTCATGTTTCTTCGATAAAGATACTCATGTTTGGTTCCATTATGAGTTCTTTCATCTATGTTTGTGTCCATTTGAGAGTGAGTGTAAGTCCCAACTTTGGAGACTAAGGTAGCCATACAATTGGCCTCCTCATTCATATATGTATCAATTGTATCAAAGCAAGGTTTTCCATGTTGGGTTGACTCTTGTTGTGTCAGGTTGCGGGTTGTGAAAGAGAATCCCATATTAAAAATATGACACAGGGGTATTCCCCTTAGAAGAGGAAGACTACCAAGAGTGGCATACTTGGTAGAGATACTTGAGAGGAACCCTAGTGAAATTGGATGCAATGGAGACTGCACAAAGGAGAGGAAACACGATTGCTAATGTAAGTGATGATAAAGAAGAAGAAACTCAAGAGATTCAAGTTGAAGATCTAGTGGATCGACTTGAGGATATAATTCTAAAAGCTACCGCAAAGATGGGAAATAAACTAAAATTGGATACTCCTCCCAGCTATGGAGGAAGCTCGAGCCCTAAGGATCTTATGGATTGGATCACGAGCTAGAGAAATATTTTGACTGAGACGAGAATCCCAAGAGGGTTAAGATTGCTTGCCGGAAGTTGAAGGGACATGCATCCTTGTGGTGGGATCATGCACAATTTAAAAGTGAGAAAAGAGGTAAAGAAAGAATCAAGACTTGGGCCAGAATGGTTTCAAATCTAAACAGAGAGTGCTTTGCTTCCAACAATCAGCTGAGTTTATTCACGTAATTGCAGAATTTGAGACAAAGAGATGAGTGTGAAAGACTACACCAAGGTGTTTAACAAGCTCACCATTAGAGTCAGTCATTGTAATGTTTGTTTCTGGGACTTCAACTGAAAAAGGAGGAAATCACACAAACCCCAATATTATTAAACTCTGATTTTTGACCAGCAAACTGAAATTTATGACAGCTGGAAATCAGCAGTCTGATTTCTATAACAGCAGTCCAAAAATGAAGGAAAATCACTTGAAACTCATAGAATCATCCAACCAAAATATAGATAGATATTTTAGGATGTATTTAAACCACTTTCCAATATGAAACTTGAATGAAAACACAGCTGGAAAATTAATTAATTGCAGCAGAAGTACAGCTCAAAGAAATTATGAAACGAAGGGTTTCCAAACCCCAAACTCCACAAAATATGATTGTTTCCAGCCTTATAAATTATGAGGAATCCAAATATGAAAGCAAATCTGATTTTCGTGCCCTAGAAGGCACCTAGATGCTAACAAACCCTAGTCACTCCAACTAGGAAGGGCTCATAAATACATGCAAACACTTGTAGATATCTTCCTTTATCCTCCAATGCCCAAATCTAGAAAAGGTCTTCGAGATGACTTAACTTCAACCAAGAATGGGTTTTCGTCCTCCAACCAGCCACAAGAAGGGTTTCCATCCTCCTTGGAAAAGCCACACAATTGGATTTTCGCCCAAAAGTGGAATGACAATGAGCAAACAGCCCAAAGATCAAGTTTAGATAAAATGCGCCAAAGTAGATGGCTGCAAATGAAGTCGTTAGTCTCCTTAAATAGCCCAATCTTGGCACCAAAGACCAAATAGGCAAGACCGACCTCATAAAGCTTCATTGGGTCTTTTAATTTGCTTTTAAACTCCTCTAACCCACCCGACTTGCTTAAATAAAGAAACACTAAAGATAGTATTTAAAAATTAGCAAAAGAAAAACGAAGTGGGAATGCAATTCCTTCCCTAGCTCGTTCGACTTCCTTGCCATGGAAAGGGAATGGCAAGAAGTTCATTTTTAGGCTCTCATATCGAAAAAAAGCAGACATTACAACATGTGGAAGATAATAAAGAAAAGATATCAAGGTATATAAATGGACTTCTTATTGCCAATCAAGATGAATTTGAAACGTTCAATTCAAAGTCGGTGGAAGAGGCCTATCAATGTGCATCAAGGCAGAAAAGAAGTTTTCTAGGAGGTTACAAAATAGATCTAGAGGTAGAGGAAGGTTCTCAAGAGGAAGGGAGCAAACAAACAATGGTAGGGGACAACATACTCATGAAGGAGAAGCTAGCACTTCTCAAAATCAGAATCCGACACGAGGAAGAGGGTATTCTTCTAGAGGAAAAGGGCACATTGGTAGAGGATGAGGTAGAGGATTTATGGGTAAGTGCTTTGAATGTGGAGATGTTGGATATAGGGCTTTTGAATGTCCTAAATGATTTCAGAACAGTAGTAGGAGGATGGAAGCAAGCAATAATATTGCCATTGCAGATGAGGATGGTATTGTTCCCAACTCACGTAGAAGAACCGGAGTGTGGTGAAGCTCTTATGATGAAAAGAGTGCTTTTAAAACCAGCCGAGGAGGATGAGTCGGTCTGAAAGAAAGAATCTTTTCTAGACTATGTGCAAAGTGGTACATTAGTATTGTAAGGTTGTTATTGATGGTGGTAGAATGGATAATTTTGTTCTGGTCCAGATGATAAGAAATCTTGGGTTGAAAATATTAGTGTATCATAATCCATACAAGGTGACTTGGTTGCTTAAGGGACATCAAGTTGGTCTCCCAAATTTCAAACCCGAAATGAGACTATCCCATGTTAAAAAAATTGTTCTTTTAAAATAATGGGTCATTTTGTGTGTTAATTGCCAAAAAGTGTCTGTATTGTGTCAAGATATTCCCAGAGAGTCATATTAGCCAATTTCACCAAATACCCAGATGCCCAAAATCGTTATATTTTGTCGTTGGGGTTTGCCTGCGGAAAATTTTTATTTAATTATTTTGAGCCCCGTTTGAGGCAAATTGTGCTCCGGTTTAACCCTGTTGTGGTCTTACATGTCAATATTCTCATATACCAATAGGGTTTTAACCAGGAATGAATCTTGGGCTTTATCTGTGACTTCTGGCAACGTTTTACGTTTTTGGTGTTTTCCCGTTTTTTTGTGAAATTTCTCTAGGTCAATTCCTTTGTCGGTTTAGTCTGATTTCTTGCCTGGAGTATCTGGAGATCATCTATGGACGTTATGCCAGAAGGAATTTGCCACAGGAGGTCTGGTTCTCTCTGAAAAGACGAAGTCATGCACGAAAAAGCTTCTTCTAGCAGGTCGCATTTTTGGGAAAAGAAGGTTTTAAGCTACAATGGGATTTTTGGTAGTAGCAGGCAGGTGGGAATTTTGTACCTACCTAGCAAGGTACTTTTCCCATGGGGGCAAAGCCACTTAAGTCATGATGGGATTATTAGAGGCAAGAAAGGGCGGGAATTTCTTACCTGCCTTGCAGAGTGAAAATTCCCATTGTGAAATAAAAGAAAATCACTTAAGGCATTGATGGGAATTTCTTACTTGCCTTGCAGGGTAAAAAATCTCATTATGAAAGTCAAACAACTTAAGTGGATCATGGGATTTTTGGAGCTGCGGTGCAGGGTGAATAATCCCATTAGAAATTGACTTTTAAAAATAGAATTCACCCTTGCCAAAAAGTGCGACCCACCTTGGGTGAATAATAATGCATTTAATAATATTTATTAATGTTTATTCACCCAATTTTGGTGCCCAAGCATGAGGAAAAGTCAACGCATGATGAAAGGATAAAGAAGATTGGAAATAGAATTCTAAAATTAAATAAATTTAATTTATTTAATGCAGCCCCCTCTCATGCAAAAAAGTGCAACCCATATTGAGGAGAAATAATACTTTTTAAAGTATTAATTAATGGAATTAATTCCTATTTTTGGTGCATAAGGTCAAAGCACACTGTGAAGTCAATGTGGACTGGAAGTAGAAAGCTAAAATTAAATCAATTTAATTTATTTACTGGCAGCCATGAGCATGCAAAAAATATGCACCCAAATTGAAGAGAAAAACATGTTAATTAATTAATTAATTGCCAGGAATAGGAGGGGCAATAATTAATTATAGAATAATGAAGGTTATATAACCATGGGCTGGCATAAGGATGAATTAATTAATTCTTCAACAAGGAAGTGCAGCCTAGGCAATTTTGGCGCCCAATTAAGGAGGAATTTTGCAGATATGAAGGTGTTTTTACTGCTGGAAGGCTTCAAAGTTTGGCGCCTAGGTTTGAAGAAGCTTGAATTAAGTCTGATTAATTGTCTGCATAGTGGTATAAGTGTTAGGTGAAGTTGACAATATTTATTCTTGCATTGCATGCAAGCAAAGCCTCAAATTTTAGGGCAGAGGCTTTATATGCAGATTTTTATGATAAAAATCAAGTGTTCATGCTCTGGAATTCGTCTTTGTCTGAATTAATTGCAGGTATTCATTACAAGTGCTTATATAATTGAAAGGTAGCTTGAATCAATGTCCAATACATTGAGTATATCTTCGAATCTGAAGAAATTCCCATATCTGCACCCATTGTAAAGAATTTCGGCCGAATAAAAAGAGAAAAGAGTTGCTCGAGACAAAGATTGTTCTGGCCATGGAGAAGCATGATGAAAGAAAAAAATCAGCAGAATCATGTATAGCTTCCAAATTCAGATCCAAATCTAGACCCGCATCTAGATTCATAATTGCAAAGGCTTCATCCTCTTATTTCGAATGCAGCCCGTGAAGAAGTCAGTGCATGGAGAATTCCTTCCAGACCTTGTGCATGTTCTCCCAATCTTCCAGTTGAAGCCTTCATTGAATTTGCATTCACCCAAAGTGCTTTCCAGAATTTTTAATTGCTCATATGCAATTAAAAATAAAAATGATGAGTTATTTACAACAAACATTGCACTGATGCATGTACTAGAGAAGAACTGCAAAAGCTTCAATGATAAGAGGGAAGACAAGGCAAAGGCAACACCCGTAAGCAAAATTCCAGATCCAGCCGCTTCCAGATCCAGCTGTTTCCAGATCCAGTATGGTGAGAATCAAGGGCAAAAGAATCAACTGCATGCAGAATATGAAAAAAGAACAAGACTGCAACTTTCCTCTTCCTTCTTCTTTCCTCCGACAAAGTAATTGAGCGATCAATTAAATTATAAAACTTAAGTGATTGGTTTAAAAGCCATTACTTGAAGAAGTCAACTACTTGGAAATAGGTGGCAGACATGCAAAATAGAGGGTTTTATCTTCATTGCAAATCATGCATCTCATGCAAAGAAAAATTCCAGGGGGAGATTGCTAGTTGTTTCCTTTCCGACTTTCACATGTGTCACCAACTAAAAGCTTCCTATTTGTAATTTCCCCTCTACATGCTATAAGTAGAGGAAAACCTACGGGTTAAAATATATCGAAATTTATAAGCAGCATTCTTGTGTTTCGACTTTGTCTTTGAAACCCCGATAGCTATTTGAAGCAAAGGAATACAAAGGAGCAGATTTCCGGAGAACTTTGTGTCACGGTGCATTCTGTTTCTAGCTTTTTTCTTAGATCTACTTATAAACTTTGTGTTATACTAGATCTAGATCTAAAAGTTGTCTTTGCTTATAATTCTGTGCGTGTTAATATATATTGGTCATGTCTATGTGCATGCAATCAAGTCTGTAATCTATTGATTGGGTTGCACATCTTCCCTATTTCTTCCCCGTGTTTTATTATTTTTTTCTTCTTTAGATATTTCCTTTCTTTAACAAATGCTTACTTCTTGGAAAACTATACAAATATGGTTCATGGTCAGTATGGTTAAAGTAAAACCCCAAATAGATAATAACATATTTAATCGACAAATCTTACACGGGAGCCTCACCGGTAAATGAGGGAGATTTATCTCATGACTGCCTAGGTTTTCAGCTATGCAGAAAAATCTAGCCAACAGTTTTTGGCGACTCTCTACCGGGAACAACTATCTTTGCAGATCAAAGCTTATCTTTTGAAGATCAGAGTGTTTTCCATACAACTCTCAACCTGGCTGAACGTCCATTCACTCGATCTGTGAAGGCACAAGGAAGGACAGATCATTTCTTCAGATTGCAAGAGCAATTCAACTTCAATCATCCTCCTCAAGTTAGAAGTCGTAGATCTAGTCTCTCACCAGGAAGGAGAGTGCACACTCATCCAGATCCGGATCATCTTCAAAGATAATCCGGCGGCTAGAATTATTCACCAAGTCTACACCAAGAGAGGACGTGCCCCATTCATCATGCAGATCAAAATCAAAATCAGAACCAAATAGTTCTTGTCCCATGGGTAGCAGCTTTTGGGCCGCTTAACTTGACTCCACCTATGCATGATCTACCCAAAGGATCGAGAAAGAATTTTCCAAAGTTCTTTGGAGATGGCAAGCGAATCCAAATGACCACTTGGCTATGTTTTTCATATCCCGTGGAGTGCTTACGATCGAAACATGAAGATGTATCTGTCGACTCTTCTGAGAGACTACATGACTTGGTCAAGAATGGTTCTATCGGCTAGCTCTTGGTACCATAACCAATCAGCTACTATGCGTGATGCATTCCTGAAAAGATTCAAGGCAGCCGAAGATTCCAGATATTGATTACTCACTCACTCAGTTGAAGAAGGAGCCACATGAGCACATGCGGGATTTTATTGCAAAATTTCAAAGATTACTGTACAAAATTTCAGCTTCTGCTTCTCTGAATGATGAGAATCAAAAGGTAATCTTCATCAATGCTTTACTTCATGAAGTAAGCTATCAACTGCGAAGAGCACGTCCTGTTGACTTGTTAGCAGCTCAAAACATGGTTGTTGAAATTGAAAACGACCTCATCATGGCTAGAAAGATAAAGAGCAACACTTCTAGAGCTGAAAGTTCATCCGTTGCTACTACTTTTGATTCATTGTTGCAAAAGTTAGCAAATGAGATGCGGCAGATAAAGAAACAAATGGCTCAAATGGCTCAAGGCAACAATATTGCCCTTGCTCGGAATTTCAACAAACAATCGGAACCGCATTGCTGGTTCCCAAAGATTAGCAATTAAAGTTGCTCCCAAAAACAACGTGGAGATGAATGAAGAAGACCAGGAAGCTGACGCTGATCAAGCTCGTGGATGATGATTTTGTAGGTCCTGCTGGCGACTCCAACATTAATTACCTAAACTACAAATCTGAACATGAGTATGAGGAGCTTCTTGAAGACGATCATGGTCATGCATATGCAGTACTTACAAGATCACAAACTCGCCAAGCTGAAGCATTAGCAGACGAGCAAAGAAGGGGCATCCCTTTTCCTTCTTCCTTAGCTCCCTGGAAGTAAGCATGCGAGTTCTTCATCTCAACCACAGAAAGCGGCTCAGGTATCTGAATCTATTTCTTCTTTTGACATTATTGATCATGTTAAGAAAACCAAAGTTCAAATGTCAGAAGCTGAATACTTAAGAGTCTTTCTGAGCAGTTAAATAGGCTAGTCAAATATGTACAATCACCAGGACAATCCAATACATCAAAAGGCCTTTTGCCTAAGCCCAAAGATACTCCTCCACAAAACAACACTGCGATTCTTAAATCCTCAACATCTTCTCAAAAAATGGAACCGTTCTATGTTTCCTATTGCTTAATGGTTTCAAGTTAAGCGCTTGTGTTTTAGATTCAGTGCTTCGACAATGTCATGCCACTAAAGTCAGATGTTTTTGGGCTTACCTTGACAAAGACCATAAAAAGATGCTATTCCATGGAGAGACAAGTCCCTTTAATCAGACAAATCAAAGATGCACAAGCTATTCTTGTAGCTTTTCCTGACAAGAGATTAAAGATGACAATCTTAGTTGCAGATATTCTTGTCTCATGCATGTGATGTTCTTTGAGCGTAAACTTCTGCAAAGAGCTGGGAGGAGAAGTAAAGATGGATTGGTCATGTGCTCATATTCCTATCAAAGGAATTAATCAGAAGCTAGAGCCAGAAAAGAAGTCCAAGTACACGGTGACAAAATCTAAGGATCCTAGATCTCAAAATTTTTCTCAGGAATTTGACCGTGGGGTCTATTTCTTGGAAATGGATAAAGACGTTCCAGAGTCAGAATTTCAACCAGAGCAAGCAAAAGAAGCTGAAAAATTTTGGACTCTGGAGTTTAAAGGCATGATCAGGAGCGGCGGCTTCTACTAATATCTCCAGATCATGAGATATTTCCATATTCCCACAAGTTGATGTTCAAGAATACCAATAATACAACGGAGTATGAAGCATTACACTACGAATGGAGCAAGCCGAAAGAAAGAAAGAGTAAGACTCCTCAAAGCCCAAGGAGATGTTGAACTTCTAGTAAAGCAGGTTCGAAAGCAAAGTCAAGTCAAAAGAGACAAGTTGAAGCATTATAGAGATAGAGTATTTTCTGCCACATTCGATTTTGCAGCCTTCTCTATTCACTTCATTCCAATAAATTAGAATTCCAAGGCAGATTCTTTGGCAATCATGGTTGCACTATTGAATCCGAGATAGACCACCGTCCATATTCAGACAAGGAAACTATAAAGTGGAGATGGTCTACCACCCCAAAGTCCCTGAACAAACATTTGCATGTCTACATGTTGAAGGGAGTGAATCACCACCACAACAAATAGTCACAGGAAAAGTTGATCCAGGTTATGATGACAATAGTGGAGTAGTCCGACCAAAAGGTAACAAAATCCCCAAGGGTTTAGTTTCCTTAGTGAAGACTTTCGACAAGCATGATTGGTACCTGAATAAGAACAAAGAACATGGTGATGGTGATAGTTCTTCCTTGGAAATGCAACAAATAAATCTGGGAACAAGAGAAGTTGATGCAAAAGAAGACCAGAGAAAGGAAGTTCGAGATTGGAGACTGGGTAGTCTAGTGGGACAAGAGACATGAACCAAAGGGCATGCACGACAAATCTGATTCAATCTGGAAAGGGCCCTTCATGATCAAGAGAGTTGCTGGAATGGACACTTTCTTCCTTGCCTACCAGGATGGAATTGAGTTACCACTACCTTTCAACGGGTAGCATCTGAAACTTTTCCGGACATAAAAAAGCAGGGTAAAACCTGCATGTATATAAATAAAACTTTATTGTTTTTCCTTTTTTTTTTGTTTTGGTGTTGTTTTGGTCCTATAAAGAGGAATTCCGGGAGGGAGATTGTCGATTGTTTCCTTTCGGACTTCTACATGTGTTAATTCAACTAAAAGCTTCCTATTTGTAATTTCCCCTACATGCTATAACTAGCGGAAGAACCTACGGGTTAAAATATATCGAAATTTGTAAGCAGATTCTTGTGTTCCGACTTTGTGCTAAAACCCCGATAGCTATTTGAAGCAAAAGAATACATAGGAGTAGATTTCGGGAGAACTTTGTGTCACAAAGGTGCATTCTGTTTCTAGTTTTTGTCTTAGATCTACTTATAAACTTTGTGTTATTCTATATCCAGATCTAAAAGTTGTCTTTGCTTATAATTCTGTGTGTGTTAATATCTATTGGTCATGTCTATGTGCATGCAATCAACTCTATAATCTATTGATTGGGTTGCACATCTTCCCTATTTCTTCCCTGTGTTTTATTATTTCCTTCTTCTTTAGATATTTCCTTTCTTTAACAGCTGCTTACTTGCTGCAAAGCTATACAACTATGGTTCATGAGCTGCATGGTTAAAGTAAAACCCACAAATAGATACTAACATATTTAATTGACAAATCTTACACGGAGCCTCACCGGTAAATGAGGGAGATTTATCTCATGACTGCCTAGGTTTTCAGCTATGCAGAAAATCTAGCCAACACAAGTGTTAGTGAATCTACAATGTATGCCGAGTTTCTAGATTGGATTTTATAAGAATGAGTGTTGTGTGACATAATGCCCATGGATGTATGTCATGTGTTGTTGAGTAGACAATGGCAGTTTGATAGAAAATCCATGCATGATGGGAGAGCAAACACCTACACACTTGTGAAGGATTGTAAGAGATTTACATTGAGCCCATCAAGGAAAGCGGAGAAGAGGTGGACAGCAGACCTAAGGTTTGTTTGGATTCCGGTAAACAGTTTTGAAGGAGGCAAAGAAGAAGGCATGGATTGCTTTCATCCCCAAACCAATGCAAGTTGGGATAGAAAATGAGTTGAGTAAAATTTCGCTTGAAGTGCAGAATTTGTTGAATGAATTTGCTGATATTATTTCTAAGGATTTACCGATAGATTGCCACCTATGGGAAGCATTAGCAGTCACATGGATCTAGCGCATGGATCAAGCTTTCCAAACAAGTCAACGTATAGGTTAACACCTATGGAAAATGAGGAGGTGAAGAAGAAAGTGAATGAGCTACTGGAGAAGAGTTTGATAAGGGTGTGCAATTCCAGCATAGTGGCCCCTAAGAACAGTGGAAAACAGCAGATCTCTATGGATTCACAAGCCATAAACAAGATCACTATCAAGTATAGATTCCCATTGCCAAGGATGGATGATTTGATAGATTGTTTGGGTGGAGCAAGATATTGATACTTCATTAAAATAGATTTGAAGAGTAGATATCATCAAATCCAAATTAGAGAAGGTGATAATTGGAAAACCACATTCAAGACGAAGGATGGGTTGTATAAGTGGTTTGTTATGCCATTCAGGTTGTTAAATGCTCCAAGCACATTCATTAGACTCATGATTGAAGTGTTGAATCCTTATTTGGGTAAGTTTTTCCATTTGAATCTTGATAAAATTTTGATGTTTAGTAGAACAAAAGAATAGCAATTATTGCATTTGATAATTGTATTGCAAAAGGTTGAAGAAGGAGAAATTGGTGGTCAGCTTGAAGAAATGTAACTTCATGAAACAAGTGCTGATATATTTGGGGTTTGTAATCCCAAGTGAAGGGTTGAAAATGGACGTGGATCAAGTAGGATCGATTGTTGAGTGGTTGTCACCTAGAACCATGTTTGAAACAAGAAGCTTTCATGGGTTAGCAATTTTTAATGGGAAATTCATAAGAAACTTCAGCAGTATTTGTGCACCCATAATGGAAATAATGAAAGGCGATAAAAAGAAGATTGAGTGGACTGTTGCAAATGAGGAGTTTTCAATTTTTAAGAAGAGAGTAACAGAACAACTGTTATTAGCATTAGCCAATTTCAACAAGGAATTTCAAGTTGATTGCGATGGTAGTGGGACAACCATATGTAATGTCCCCTTTTTTCGAACTAATCCAAAATAAAGGATTCCTTGCCTTTCTTCTTTCCGAAGGCAAGAAAAGGATGAACAAGGGAAGATCGTGAATTATATTTCAGTTTTCTTCATTCATATTTATGTTTTTATCTTTGTAATTCCCATTATAAGGGGTCGGCTGGGTTTGGTGCATTTTAAAAGCCAATTAAAAGATTATAATGACTTTATATGGGTCGGCCTTACCTTTTTGGCCTTTGGCGCCATGTTGGGGATATAAAAGAAGATTAGAGACTTCATTTGCACACATCTACTTTTGGGAATTTTATCTAATTTGGACCTTTGGGTTGTTTGCTCATTGTCTTTCCACTTTTGGGCGAAAATCCAATTGTGTGGCTTTCCAAGAAGGACGAAAACCCTTCTTGTGGTTGGTTGGAGGACGAAAACCTTCCATCCTTGGTTGAAGCAAGTTATATTGAAGACCTTTTTGCAGATTTGAGGCATTGGAGAATAAGGAAAGAGATCTACAAATATTTGCATGCATTTTAGAGTCATTCCTAGTTGGAGCAACTAGGGTTTGATGGTGTTTGAGTGCCTTCTAGGGCACAAATTACAAATCTGATCAGCATATTTTATAAGGCTGGAATCTCCATTTTGGTGAATTTTGGCAAAGGTTTACTATTTTTCCTAGCCCTCGGTTTTGGCTAGTCATTGCTGTTCTAAATAATTAATTCCAGCTGTGAAATCAGATATTCCTTCAATCTTTTGATATATTTATGATTTATAAATATTGTCGTGGCTAGATTAATTGTTTCGTGGCATTCTTCATTGATTTGCATAGTGAAAAGTGGACTTGAATTCCTTAGACAGTTCGCTGCCCTTGGAGATTGCTGATTTTAGATTGGTTTTCAGTTATTATTAATTTATTGTGTGAATAATTAAAGGTGTTTCAAGATCAAATCTGTTCGGGACAGCCGGTTAACCCCTTTTCTCCATTTTCAGTCCCAAAAGGGATATTACAGTGGTATCAGAGCACGATCTTCAAAGGCCTAGGGTTTCAATGGAAGAAGGCCACAAGGGTTTTCTATACTACCAAAGAAGAAGGAAAGTGGATCAAACAAGAGAAGAGGATAATATGGCCAATCAAAATGAAAGATCCCAAACCCTTTTTACCTGAATATTTTTTTCTTTTTTATATAATGCTCATGTGTGGAGCTGAACTGATAACATCAAGCAAATCCATTGAACAACATTCTCATACTGCATAAACAAATTAAACCATGCAAACCGGGTGAATATATATAAAGGCGCCTAGGGTTTTAATGGCAGATTTCTTCATAAATAATGCAGCCGTATATTCAATATTGATTTCTGATGATAAATTATTAGGGTAAACACATAGAAATCTGCAGATGAAATGATAACAAATATTGTCTAGAATCCACTTGTAAATGATCCAACCCAAGGCGATTTGATATATATTTGTGGCTGAAATTTACAACAATAAACTAGCATGAAAAATACCTCAAACACTGCATAAATCAACTGCAGAATAAGTCGCCCCACTCGGAAGTTGTATAAATGCTCACTGCTGCAATTTATTCCTTCTTCTGAAACTGCTGAAATGATAAATAACCTGTGTAAACAATGAAGATCCCTGAGTGGAAACTTCTCTCACTGCTCCTGGGGTTTCCGTCCACAAGAGGAATAATCCAGAGGGTTTCCGTCCTTGGATTTGTCTACAAAAGCTCAGAGCTAATTGCTGGGAGAAATAATAATAATCTGAATACCTTTCCCCAAGTCGCATTTTTTCCTTATAGCCAAAAAACCCTCCAAAGATGCAAGTCGCACTTTTTCCCAAATCAGCATAATTAATTTTTAATTAATTATTTTCTTCACCAAGCAAGTCGCATGTTTGGCTTATTTGACCCTTCCATAAGGCAAGTCGCATTTTTTGCCTAGGAAGGCATATTAAATAATTTATAAATTTCTTTAAATGAACTTTCCTAAGTCAAAGTCACTTAAATAGTCTATTAATTCATTATATGTGCTTAAATGATATTTTACTTTATTTTGAGCACAATATAATAAAATTAATAAACCGAAGTCACCCTTGAAAACACACCCTTTGGCCATCGGGTAGACAAAAGCGGGCCAAAGGTCTTTGACCGAACTATTCGAGAAAGAGGGAAATTACAGTCCTCCCATCCCGAGATTGCTTGTCCCTGCAAGCAATCGTAGAGCTAGATGTCAGTAATATAGACTTGCCCTCCCATGTAGCATCCTCCATTGGTAACTCTTTCCACCTCAAAGAACTCCCGAATAACTCTATTCCTCGCCTCCTCTCTCGGCTATCCAAGATCTCCTCTAGTGTGGTGGATTATATCCTCACCCCGACACCGGACATCTCACCCCTCTTCTACTCCTTTATTTCCCCTATTCCCCTTGCCAACCATGTTGTCGTAACTTTCTCTTTGGTCGCCAACTCTCCTACCACCACCGCCCCTCCTCCCCCTCCCCACTACCCACCTCGCATCTCCTTTCAATTTGATAAAGGGGATTACGATCTTACTCATCCCACATCCGCAACCTTCTCCCCTCTGAGCCCCTATTCTCTAACATGCCTAGTGTGGAGGCCAAGTACTCATGCCTTTCCTCTGCCATGTGGGAGGCTTCCCTGAGATCCTTTTCCAGCTCCACCACCCATCCCTCGGCCACTAGTACTACTAAATCTTGCCCCATGAACCAATGGTACGATGTAGAGTGCAAATCCCTTCACCGTCGCCTTCGCCAAGCTTTTACCTAGGCCCTCCCTCCTTCCCCACTCTTAAGGTTGCCTACAGGTGCCTTCTCCGCCGTAAGAAGCGATCCTTCATTTCCCACCGCAGATATATGCTTTCCACCTCCTTTAGGACTAACCCTCGGTCCTTTTGGCAAACTGTCTTTCCCCGCCACTCCCCCTCCACAACGATCGATCCTATCTCCATTTTTTCCCACACCTCTACCCTTTACGATGATCCAAGGCAGCGCCTACCCAGATTGGCATCCCGCCACCTGGTAATCCCTTCACTCACCATAATATCAAAGAGGCAATAAGGATTTTGAACTGTAGCAAGGAAGTTGATGTGGACGGTTTCTAGGCCGAGTTCTTCAAGCAGGGTTTTGAGGTTTTTGTTACCTATTTGACATATCTTTTCAATCAGGTGGTTAGCGTGGGCTTCCCTCCTACCTGGTCTGATCATATCATTCACCCGATCCACAAAGTTGGGTTCATTTCTGATCCAAACAACTACAGGACTATCATGGTGGGCCATTCTTTCTCCAAACTCTATGCTATAGTCCTCCACAGGTTGTTTTCCGAGATTTTGGAGCAAAAGCAGCTTAGAGCCAGAGGTCAGGCCGGTTTTCGCCCTGGTTACCACACCATTGACCACATCTTCACCCTTCAGGCTATTATTGAGGAGGCTCGTCACCGCTCTGCAAAAGTCTATTGTTGTTTTGTAGACTTTCGAAAAGCTTTCGACTCCGTACCTCACATGGCCCTCTTCCAGTGACTCCGAGACATCAATATTTCTAAGACTCTTGTTATTGCCATCATGCGCCTCTATGAGTCCATCCTTGGTCATCTTCGTACCGCACACAGATTGTCTGATCTCATCAGAAGCACCATTGGGGTTAAACAAGGGTGCCCCTTGTCTCCTACCCTCTTTGGCATTTACATTGATGAGCTAGAATCTTTCCTTCAGGATCACATTCAGGAAGGGGATGGTTGCCTTCTTCACCACGTCTTGATTTCCATTCTCCTATTTCATGGACGATATTGATTTACTCGCCTCTTCTCCCGAGGGGCTTCGAGACAAGTGATGCACTTGCTTTATTTTGCGATCTTTGGCATTTGACAATCAACTGGGTAAGACCAAGCTCATGGTCTTCAACAGTTTTGGACATCACACCTCCATTTCTTCTTTCAAAGGCGGAGGTTGAAATTACTAATACATACACCTACTTGGGAGTCCAGTTCTCAGGGCCTAGATTCAGTATGAGGCACGCTCTTCAGCCGAGGGTGAATAAAGGGTATGGGTCTCTTGCCATTCTCGAGAGACAGTGTTTTCGGCACCACTTCCAGGACGTCTCCTCCAAGATGTTTCTTATGAACTCCCTCATCCGCCCCACTGTTCTCTATGGGTCTGTTGTCTGGGGGCCCTCCCTTTTGGACACAGATTGGGCTTCCGCTGAGAGGATTCAGACTCTCCTCCTTCGCCGTTTCATCAGATGCAAACAGACGGTCCCCCAACATATTATTTTGGCAGAGTTCGGAGCCCGACCTTTCCGTCTGGAGACTATATTTGACATATCATCCTTTCTTCACCGTATCAGGAGGTTTGGTGATCTCTCCGATGAGCAGGACAAGTATCCATATCTCGCCTATTGTTCCTCTGTGAGTATTGCCTAGGCTGTGGGCCGCTGTTGGTTTGCCGAGACTTCTGCCTTGTTGGACTCAGTTGGTATCCAGATTGATCGTCTCCCCCTTTCGAGATTCTCGAATGCTCCTACATCTCTTGCCCACCAAGCAAGTGTTGATGTGAGATCCATCCGAAAGGATATCTACAGAGATTCATTCAGACTACTTGGGTGAACCCCTCCGGGGGTTTGCGCCCTAAGATGTCCTTCTATGCAGAGCACTTTCTTGAAATCAGAGATGGACTCATCATCCGCCCTCAGTATACCTCTCATCATTGGGTGCATGCCCTCCGTATACCTCTGAGGTCAGTTTCGAGTCATCTCCCACAGACTTTGGTGCGAGACTGATCACCACATTGATCGGGAGGATAGACTTTGTAGGCTCTGTAGCCTTCATGAGGTGGAGACAGAAACTCATTTCATCTTCCGCTACCCCATATACTATGAGATCAGAGGACGATTTCATTGTCTCTTCAGAGGGATTCGACTCTCCCGGTCTTCTTCAGATATATCGACCAGCGGTGCCTTTCCCTCTACATTCGTGAGTCTTTGTTGTTACGAGACCAGATTCTTCATCCCCCTCTCGAGAGTCATCCCCACGAGACGGATTACGGCCTTCTTTCTGGTTCTACCCACTGGTGGAGGTACTAAACGACAGAGCCTTTCTGACCCAGATCCGCATAGATCAGTTCATCCCTGGTTGGACCTTCACACTTCTGTCGATCACCGCCAACAGAATCGGATGCACCCATGTACCAGAGGATAGTCCAGCTCCATTCATTCTCCTATCCGTCGCATTAGTCTCAGAGCTCAGTAGGGAAGGAGGCTTTCGCCCCCATCGTCAGTTGCGCAATCCATCGGAGCTTCTTTTATCGGCCTCTAATATTAAGAGGGGTTTGCTACCATTCTGATTAGACCATTGGTCCTCGTCTTTCTCCCTTCCTTCATTCCCTCCTTTTGCTTCCCTCATTTTTCTCCCCGCTTGCTCCATTGCCTTCGCCCTGTGGAGGTTTTTGGCTTGTGTTTCCTTTCTGTATTATTTTCTCTTCTTCTCTATTTTTGGGAACTCGTTTTGAGTTGTCCCCGCTCACACTTTGTATATTGTTAGGCCGCAGTCCCATTGACTCGCTTTTGTGGTCATTCGTTGAACATTAATATATTTATCTTATCTTATCTTATGGCACTAAATCCAATCTCCCTTCCTCATCCAAGGGTCGTAACTCTCTTTAGAAGAAATAATGTGCTGCCCCAAGGCCTTTTTCAAGAAGGATACATGAAAGACATTGTGTATCTACTCTCAAAAGGCAACTCTAGCTCATATGTCACTTTGCCAACTCTCCTCAACACCTCAGATGGACCATAGACTTGCATGGCTTGAGTTTTTCAGCCGCACTCTTCGAGAGTACTCTGTCTGTAAGACCGAAGACGTAGAAAAACCATGTCTCCTACCTCAAATAGGAGACATAGTTACGAAGATAACCCTCTATCCACTTGTTCACAATCTCTGTTTGCCCATCCGTCTGAGGGTGATAACTACTGCTAGAGTCAACTCAATGTGAGCCAAACGGAAAAGCTCCTACCAAAATATGCTCATAAACCTACTATCCCGATTGCTAACTATGTTCTTCTAAGTCCACGCAACTGATATCTCGATTTAAGAACAAATCAGCCACATGAGGAGCCTTAAAGCTGGTAGGGACAGCGAAAAAGTGTGCATATTTTGTCAACCGATCAACTACTGCATAAATGCGATCATTCCCTTGCACCACGAGAAGACCTGTAATGAAATCCATCAAATTACTTTCCCACTTCTGCTCCGGAATTTGCATCGGGCCGTGGCAAACCTCGGTGAAATCTGGGAAAGTATGCTCGACTTGTTCTCACGACAAGTCATACACTCACGGGCATGGCGCAAGACATCATCCTTAAGACCCTTCCAAAAGAATCTATCTCTAATTTTTCCGTACGTTTTAAAATACCTTGGATGTCCTGCAAGTGGTGCATCATGGAAAGCATGCATAATATTCTCCTTAAGCTCAGATTCAGGAACTAGGTAAATTCTACCCTTATACAAAATCAAATCAGCTATTACCTTATACCGCCATCCCGAATATGTCCATCCATAATGTCACATGCCCAAGTGTTTTTGGAATACTCAACTAATAGTTGAGATTTCCAATCTGCTGAAATCTCGCTCAAAGAACATAGGGCAGCGAGATGGGGTTTCCTAGATAGTGCATCAGCCACTACAATCTTCGTCCCCTTGACATACTCGATGTCAAAATCATATGCCTAGATTCTGCTAACCCATTTTTGTTGCCTCTCATTAAGTTCCTTTTGTTCCAGGAAATATTTCAAGATGTTGTGGTCGGTTCTCACCACAAATTTTCCACCCACCAAATATTGTCTGAACTTTGCCAAAGCATGCATAATGGCAAGCATCTCCTTATCATAGGTGGAATACAATCTCTCATTATCTCTCAACTTCCGGCTCTCAAAGGCAATAGGATGGCGATCCTGCATAAGAACTGCACCAATCCCCAATCCCGAAGCATCACACTCTAAAATGAAGGGCCGTGAGAAATCTGGAAGAGCCAAAACTGGACAGGTGCTCATAATTACCTTGAGCCTCTCAAATACTACCTGTGCCTCATCTGTCCATCTGAATGCACCCTTCCGTGTAAGATCTGTCAATGGAGCTACCAGCTGAGAATAACCCTTCACAAACCTCCTGTAGTAACCACATAACCCCAAGAATCCTCGCAAGTCAGAGATATTCTTGGGTGGTGGCCAATCTTGCATTGCCTGTATCTTCTCCTGATGGACCTTGACCCCATTGGCCCCAATGACATGGCCAAGATACAATATCTCCATAAGTCCAAATTCACACTTGGACATCTTAGCAAATAAAAACTAAGTCTCCATTATTCTAAGTACCTCATCAAGATGCCTCAAATGATCATCCCATGTCCTGCTATATATCGAATATCATCAAAAATACCAACACAAACCGCCTCAACCGCTGTTGAAGAGTTGTTTCATACATGACTCGAAATGTAGCAGTGCATTGGTGAGTCCAAATGGCATCACCAAGAACTCATAGTGCTCGTAGTGACACCCGAAGGTTGTCTTGTGAATGTCCTCATCCCAAACTCGAATCTTGTGGTAACTCGATCAAGATCAATCTTCAAAAATTAGATAGATCCATGCAACTCATCTAACAGCTCATCAATGCGAGGAATGGAATACTGTTTTTGATGGTTTTCTTGTTTTGTGCACGATAGTCAATGCACATCATCATGGTCCATTCCTTCTTCACCAAAACAACTGAAGAAGCAAAGGGACTAGAACTAGGACGGATGTGTCCCATCTCCAAGAGCTCTCTAATGGCCTTCTCTATCTCATCCTTATATGTCTTAGGATGGCGATAAGGCGTAGTCATCACGGGTTTAACACCCTCCTCAAGCTCTATAACATGCTCAAACCCTCTATCTGGTGGTCTACCTGGAGGAATGTCACCAAACACTGGTCGTGCTTATCCAGTATGGACTGGATGTCAATATGAAAAGGTTGCTCACTGTCTGAAGAAGATTTGGATGAAATGAAACACTGGGCTGCCCATGCAACCTCTCCATGTCTGACTATAGACTCCATCCTACGCATGCTGAAACAACTCTAGGCCCACCGTCAGAAAGAGCCCGAAGCACAATCTTCTTCTTATCCACCATAAACTCCAACTCCATCCTCCAGAAATCCTACACACATCTGCCAAGGGGCTATAACCACTGAATACCCAATACTGTATCAATCTCACCAAGTCCAATAACATAGAAGTCACCGGTCAATGTGTAGTCCCCATCTCAATACTAAGTCGTGGAATCCTCTTAGTGCAACTAATAAAGAAATCCATCTCGCTACCCGTACACTAAACCCCTCAAATTCCTCAACTTGTAATCCTCGCTTCGCAGCCAACCCCTCATCAATGAAGTTGTGCGTAGCTCCACTGTCAACCAAACAAACAATCCGTTGTCCCTTAAGCACTCCCTTTAGCCGAAAGGGATGGTACCTAGGAACTCCTGCGAGTGTAGCAATAGTGACATCGGATGAATCCAATGCCTCACTCTCACCAATCTCTACTGGGACTGCTCCCCCTATGCATCATGGTCACCGCCCTGATCCTCTGCATTTGTATCTAGCTAGTGATCATCCTCCCCATCTGAAATCACCTCAATGAGATGCACATTGCATTTACCAAGGCAACGATGTCCAGGCTCCCAATGATCTTTGCAATGAAAGCAAAGCTTCTTCCTCCTCAACTCATTATGAGTCTCCTAATCCACCTTAGGAGGTGGGGCACTCTTCTACGGAACGGTAGAGCACTGAAATGGCCTGGAGCTCGTGGGAAACTTCTTATTGGGCTGATAAGAAGTGGGCTGATAGGAAGTGGGGGATGTGTCCAAGTTCAATGTCGTCTGGATGGCATCATGCAATGTCCTAGGCTTAAGAGCCTTGACCAATCCTCTCATCCTGTCATGAAGGTCCTCTATAAATAACATCACCACCCTCTTCTCAAGTATCTCTGGAAGCATAACTGTTATACGCTGAAATTCGTTGATGTATAAATCAACGTGTCCACTCTGTCGGCGTTGTGCCAAGTCCCTGTAATACAACTCCACATCCTTGCAATCAAATCTCGCAATCAACTTCTCGCTAAAATCCTCAGTATGACCATAAAAGCTCATGACCCTATGTAACTAACCCATGGTGCCACCAATCATAAGCCACCCCCTTAAGGTGTAATGTAGCGAACTGTATGGCCTCTTGCTCCCTCATGGGTTTAAGGGTAAGATAGGTGTTGAGCTTGTGAATCCAAGCCCTGACACTGATCTTTCCACTACCATCAAAAGTGGAGAGGGTTACCTTATTGGTAACCTACTGCAAATCCCTATTCTGCTGCGCTCTAAGCCTCCTGTCCTGTCCATCCCTCATGTTATCTCTCCTCTGAGCACAATACTGTGGGAGGGGAAATACATCCCTCAAATGCTTCGACAAAACTCCTCCACTCATCACTGACTACCATAATAGTATCCGGAAAAGCTACTTCTTCCGGTCGTCCCTCAATCTCTGGTGGGTCATCTCTAGGCAGAAGTTAGGCTGCATAGGCCTATTTGCAATCCGCGTAGGTCTCCTCTCATCTGTATGAGTTTGTCTCCGCTCATCTGTATGAGTATGCCTCCGCTCACGGCGTGGCGATCCCCTAACACTCCCAAGCTCTGAAGGTGATCTCTATGATCCTTGTAACCATTGCAAAATATACGGATCTATCCCTCTATCGTGCTGCCGTCTCGCGGCCTATCTAGTGCCAACCTGTCCAAGGTAGTGCCCATGTGCTCCATAGTCTGTAACAACTGCCTCTGAGTGGCTACCATATCCCGAATGAAATCCCTATCTGGATCTGCATGTTCCTCTCGAGGACTCTCTGGTCTATCACCCAAATATTCCATTCTGTCACCTCCTACAATACCAGCTTCGAGTCGTGCTCATCTGCGGTGTAGTATCTGTGTGGACCGTCCTCTCTATGCTGCATTCAAAGCTGATTTCTGGTTTAATAAATTCTCTGCTTCCTTCCCACACAGTGCCGGGAGGATACACTGCTCTCGATACTACACCGAAAGATCTCAAACCCTTTTTACTCGAATATTTTTTTTTTTTTTTTTTATATAATGCTCAGGTGTGGAGCTGAACTGATAACATCAAGCAAATCCATGGAACAACATTCTCATACTGCATAAACAAATTAAATAATGCAAACCGGGTGAATATATATAAAGGCGCCTAGGGTTTTAATGGCAGATTTCTTCATAAATAATGCAGCCGTATATTCAATATTGATTTCTGATGATAAATAATTAGGGTAAACACATAGAAATCTGCAGATGAAATGATAACAAATATTGTCTAAAATCCACTGTAAATGATCCAACCCAAGTCGATTTGATATATATTTGTGGCTGAAATATACAACAATAAACTGGCATGAAAAATACCTCAAACAACTGCAGAATAAGTCGCCCCACTCTAGAAGCTGTATAAATGCTCACTGCTGCAATTTATTCCTTCCTCTGAAACTGCTGGAATGATAAATAACCTGTGTAAACAATGAAGATCCCTGAGTGGAAACTTCTCTCACTGCTCTTCTGGGGTTTCCGTCCGCAAGAGGAATAATCCAGAGGGTTTCCGTCCTTGGATTTTGTCTGCAAAGCTCGAGCTAACTGCCGGGAGAAAATAATAATAATCTGAATACCTTTTCCCCAGTCGCATTTTTTCCTTATAGCCAAAAAACCCTCCAAAGATGCAAGTCGCACTTTTTTCCCAAATCAGCATAATTAATTTTTAATTAATTATTTCCTTCACCAAGCAAGTCGCATTTTTGGCTTATTTGACCCTTCCCCAAGGCAAGTCGCATTTTTTGCCTAGGAAGGCACATTAAATAATTTATTAATTTATTTAAATGCACTTTCCTAAGTCAAAGTCACTTAAATAATCTATTAATTCATTATATGTGCTTAAATGATATTTTACTTTATTTTGAGCACAATATAATAAAATTAATAAACCGAAGTCACCCTTGAAAACACGCTTTGGGTCACATTGTTGGGTAGACAAAACGCGTGCGAAGGTCTTCGACCGAACTATTCGAGAAAGAGGGACATTACACAAAACCCTCAAGAAACCAAGTTCGATAAGTTGATTGCGAGGCCAAGAGAGATTAGCAGACACAATGGACTTCCTTGCCCTATCTCTTCAAAAGATGAATGAACCTAGGGTTCATAATAGAGGTGTAGTTCATCCGGAGTTAATATTGTACGGCGACCTTTAGGATCAACCCACGGATCAGCCACGAGGCCTACTTTATGAATGAAGGATTTTAATAACGTCCACGAGACCAAACAGTCTATGGGACCAAGAGCCGCAAAAAGAATCTGTCTATATAAAAACAAAACATCACGTCACAAAGGTCGCTTATTGATACTACAAAAATTTAACTCCTTTCTCGATGTCAGCTCTTCTACTATGTATCTTGATTAAAAAACTTGATATTTTGGTTAGCCTTTCCTCTTGAAACAAATCTGTTAACTTGACAACGCTTAAACTGTCCTCAGTTGCTCCGAATGTCATTATAAGTTGCACACTCCATAATGAAGTGTCATTTTGTCTCCACTACCCCCTTGACACATAATAAACAAGTTTTTGTTTCCCATTCTTCTTTAGGTATTGTCCACCAACCAGCCACACTAAAAGATGATGCGAGTTGGTTCTCAGTTGGGCAATTAACATCTTTGCTTTCCATTTAATTTCCACTCCTATGTATGCCTTTTCTTCGTGCTCCCAAGTGGGGTTAAAATGATTGATGTAGTATGCTTTCTTCCATCCTATCTGCCTTGTCCACATGGCTGTCCTGAATTTCTCTTTCACATACTTTTTTATTTCCTCATTGGTATTTGGACATTCTTGCATGTTGATGTCCCATTTACTCATCCACTTGTTTTGCTTCATCCACGTGTTTTTCCTTCTGCTTAGTTCTTCTTCAACTACTATTTTGGGCCATCGATGATTCTCCATTCCCTGCACCTTTTTAAATAACTTAGAGTTCGAATCATTGTCGATGCTTCCAACGGAAAGGTACCAGATTCGGCCAAAAGAATCTCATATGGAACCGAGGCTTTAACTTTGAGGCTACTAGTTATTAAGTGCTTTTGGACCCTCTTTATCTATCTCCAGTTTAAGTCAGAAACACTGCTGCCCCAAACTTCACACCCATATAGAATCACTGGTGTGACTAGCAAGCCAAACAAGGTATTTTTGGTTTTCCAATCCCACAATTTTGCATTCCTGCATCTATTCTGCAATGAGTATAAGGCCTTCCACCCCCTTGGATTCTTTTTGCCTGCATGTCTCCCAACTAAGCTTATTGTGAAAGTCAAGCCCAAGATATTTGTATTGTTCCACTATTTCTAATGTGTTTCCTTCAAAAAGAAACTCATATTGACTCTTTTTTCTCCGTAGAGAAAAGATCATGATTTTTGTCTTGTTAGTATTCACTTGCATTCCATCCTCTCGGCAAGAGAGATTCATGAAGCTATTTTACTCGCCGAATTCATTGGTGTGAGCAAGGAAAAGTCAAGGCCCAAGCCTAGGCCACAAGCTACATAAGAGGAAGAAGTAAGGCTGCAAGTAATGAAAGAATTCATCATACATGTGGGAGAGGAGGAAATCATGGAGCTTGAACCCATGAAGGATAAAGATTCGGCCCTTACTCCCATTATTGTTCCGAAAGTCAACATGATGACGTAATTGTTAATCATTGTTTGCCTAATACTAATAATATTTCAACGTGTTTGGATTCCAGGATTGAAAAGGAGGATCATGAACAAGTAGGGGAACTAAAACAGATAGTTCGAACCCATTTATCGAGAGGACAAGGTAACAAACAACTTGTTGGTCTGTTTAGAACAACAATCAATAAGGAGCCCAAGGATAAAGGTTTAGTGCATAAGCCTAGGAAGGAAAGTGTTGGCTAGATTTTCTCGCACTTAGCTAAAAACCTAGGCAGTCATGAGATAAATCTCCCTCATTTACCGGTGAGGCTCCCGTGTAAGATGTTTATCAATTTAGTGGGTATGAATCCTAATAACTATTTGTAGGGTTTTACTTTAATTACAAAGCTCATGAACCATAGCTCAAAGCAATTCTACAAAGCAAGTAGTTGTTTGTGAAGTATTTTCAGAAGGGGGAATAATGGAATTTGGGAAAGAAGAAAGGAAAATATGTGATTCAACCAACAGTTCATAGAGTTGGTCTCATACGTATAGATTAAATAAACAAGTAGATCTCACAATATTCAGAAGTAAAGGAAAAGAAAGCTTCTAATCTAAATCTTAGATAACACAGTTTATCTAAAGATCCATACAAGTAAAAAAGCAAATGCACCGTGGACACAAAGTTCTCCAAAAATCTGTCTTTATTCAATTCCTCAACTTTCACAAAAATGACATCAAGGGTTACAACAAAAATTTGGAACTCAAGAATGTTGATTAACAAATTGTGATCCTTTAACCCGTAGGCTCTTCCTCTATTTATAGTGTATAGAGGGCAATTACAAATAGGAAGCTTTCAATGAATTTCCACATGTGGAAGCTATGAAAAGGGGAAGCAGCTTGGTAGTATTCTTCTTGGAATTCCTCTTTGCATGACATGCATGATTTATAACTGAAAATAGAACCTTCTATTTTGCATGTCTGCCACCTATTTCCAAGTAATTGACTTCTTTCAATAACTTGAAGTAACGGATTTTATAGCCAATTACCTAAGTTTTACAATTTTAATTGATTGTTCAATTGCTTTGTCGGAGAAAATAAGAGAAAGAAGAAGAAAGAGGAGAAGAAATTAGAAGAAAAGTTGCAATGCTCTCAGTCTTGTTCTTCTTCCATACTCGCATGTGATCCAACTCATTGCATTTATTGCTTCATTCACTTTAGCAATGAATGATCTAAATGATATCTCTGCCTTGAATCTGAGATGTTTTTTTCTCCCATATGTTGTTGAATCCTTTCCTTCGATTCTCACCAAACTGGGTCTGGAAGCGGCTGATTGAGATTTACTTGCATGGTGCTACCTCGACTGTCTTCTTCCTCTTATCCTTGAAGCTTTTGCAGTTCTTCTCGAAGTGCACCGGTCAAAAGGTGTTTGTCGTAAACAATTCGTATACAAAACTCATCACCCTTCATCGTGCTCCGAATCAACCTTTATGTCGAGATAATCGTTTTAATTTATGCCAAAAGACCTGCGAAATATGAGAGTTGGATCTATTTGTGCAGAACCTACAATTTCTCCTTCGATTCTCAAGATATATTTAATGTATCTGACATTGACTTTGCCTTCTTTTCACCAATATGAGCACCAGTGAAGTATTCCTACAAATAATTCAGACAAACATGGAATCCATGGCATGAATGCTTAATTCCTTCACCAAAATCTGATTATAAAGCCTGTTGCCCTCTATTTTTAGACTTTGTTTGCATGCCAAGCAAGCTAAAAATATTATTTAATTCCCCTGTGCACTCACATCAACATGTAGATAGCCAGAATAATAAAAAGAAATCCTTTCCAACCCTAGGTGCCAAAACTGGATGCTTCCTAAAAATTAAAAAAAAAAGTCATTTTTTAGGCATTTAGCTATGCCAAAATGGGTCACACTTTTTGGCTAGAAGTCATGTTAAAAATAAGAAGGCAAGGAAGTGGGAATTTTTACCCTTCCAGGCAGCTCCATAATTCCCATCTTTCACTTAAGTGATTTAACTTTAATGATGGGAAAAAACAACCTTCCAGGAAGGCTCCAAATTCCCACCTTCCTTCCACCACCAAAATTCCCATTGGCACTTAAAAGCCCTCCTTCCAAAAAGTGTGACTTGCATGGAAGAAAGCTTCTTCCCAAAAAGTGCAACTTGCTTTAAGAAAATGTTTTTCCCAACAAGTGCGACTTGCATGACTTCTTTTAAAGTTGCGTGAAAACTCATCAGCAACATTTTATTTCCATTTTTGGATTTTCAGTGAAGAAAACACAAGCACAAAATAAAATTTTCCATTTTTGGAAAGGGTCCGGGAAGATGTAGCAGCAAAAACTTGCAAGTGCCATAACTTTCACTCCGTGGCTCCGTTTTAGGTGTCGTTTTCTCTAAAAGTGCATATTTTCTCAAGCTCTATGCATTGATGGCAATATTTTCCTTATTTTCATAAAATCCATTTTTGCACCCTTTTGGACCAAGCAACTTCTTGCAATCTCCTGAAAGAATCATGAGCTCTAATCACCTTTAGACAGATTAGTAATTAAAAATATTAGATAGCTTTTCAAAACCCTAGGCCTGGGGAAAGATCTGGCAGGAAGAATGAATAGGCTATGGGAATTGCCGGAGAAAACAAACCAAAACACAGACAAAAAGAAATAAAACAAAACAAAAGAAGTTGCAGGCAATTGCTCAAAAAAATCTCCAATTAGTTGATCTGCAAAAAAATTCTTCCCCCAAGTGAATGTTCTGTGGTAATAATGATGGGGTGAAGTGCTTTATATAACCTAAATCCTCCAATTTTAGCTCAATCTATTTTTAAAAGAACTTTATTTATTTAATAAATAAATAAAATTCTCTCAGACAAAACCTAGCGAAGGGATAAAGTGAGTTTTAACATGTGGGTACTTGAGGAATTTGGCTTTTATGACTCTCTGGGGATACCTTAGAGCAATGCAAACAATTGCAGGCAAAACAAACACAAAACGACCCGTTACATTGAAAAGAACGAAAAAAAAATTAAAAGGGGTAGTCCCAAATTTTAGGGTGAAATCTTGGGGACACCGTAAAGAGAAATCATGAAGCATGAGTTGGAAGGTATAAATCCTTTGATATTTCATGATGATTCTATGATTTCTAATGATGACACATTACAGGAGAATAAAGAAGAAAAATCTGATTTACAAGATGATGAAGAGAAGCTGAAGGTTGAAGCCCAATTGCCAAAAGATAACCGAAGGTATGGAGGTAATTCAGATTTATTTCTTTATGCCATGCCATTTCAGATTTATGATCATGGGCAATTAGTTGAAAAGGATGACCTTGGGGCAAATTTAATGCTCCAAAGCAAATCACAGAAAATGGGAAGACTTCATGATGCTAAGGATGGAGAAGAATCAGAATTGCATAGGATCAATGGACCAAGACTTTTGGGTAACCTTGTGGGGGTTCATATGGATGAAAAGAGTGTTTTTCTGGGTGCCTATGATCACTTTCAGTTCACTGGAAATTTCAGGACAGCAACCTACGGTAAGCAATTGCATCATTTTCCTAAGGGATTGCTTCATCACCTTCATACTATGTCCTTACAATATTGTGGTCGTCATAAGGAATATTCTAACAATTTTGTGAGGATGAAGGGTACCGAATGGGGAAGGAATTCTACTTCAGCCCTGAGAAGGGAACTCTTTGTGGGCAGCCCTAGGTATGACCATCATATTTCAAAAAAATTGATTCCTCCTATGTCGCTGCTATATTTGTATCATGGAGGGCAGCAAGATCAATTTGATAAGAGGAAGAATATATGGAGGGACAAGGGGCACATAAATTCTTCCTTGCAAATTCCGGGTTGTTTGCACCTAGAAGTTTGGGATCCAGGAACCTTTGGAAGGATGCTATTACAAACTTGAGGTCTACTGTTTACATCCTTATGGCAGCCATAAGCAAATTGGCAATCACAAGAAAAATGCATTTCTCATCCACAGTTGAGGATCTAGTGTTTGCATGGGAAGCAAGATGGTCTTCCACCACCATCATGCCAATTTTGCATGAGACAACACGCTGCTACAGCCAAGGTAAAATACTCTTCCTAAATTTGTATTTTGGATGGATAGTTCTTTCCTTGAACAATTGTAGGTTGGTATTTTTGATGAAGACTTTTGGATTTAATATGATATGTGGAAGGGACTTCAAGTATCACAGCTGTTACACCCTTCCTATATCAATAACAATCAAGAATTTTGAGTTACAATACAGCTATGAGGGGTTGTCCTCTTCAAAACTACTATGGATAGGGGGGGTGAATTGATCAGGTCGCCCCTAAAATAACTATATGGCAGTCATATAAACCAGAAAGAAAGAGGAATGCAGAGGGGTGGGTCTACTCGTAGAAATTCCCTACTATCTATAGGGTCCCGCCCCCGGCAGTTCCCTCTGTAATGTATGACCAAAATCACTATCCCTACCTTGGGGACATCAACATTTGGCATGGGAACATGAGTAAACTTAACGACACTCGGACTTGTTACATTTATCATCAAGCAGCATGAATAACCTCAATTGAACCCCATAATAAATGTGAGAAGCCCTCACAATTGGCTTTAGGGGCATGAGTAAAATCAAGTAAACCATGTATATCATTGGGAAGCATAAGTAACCTCAAGTAACCTCCATTATCAAGTACCGAGTGCAAGTAACCTCGATTAAGCCTTATTTTTGTCATAGGGGTTATGAGCACCTTCAACTAAACCTTTAGATGTAACAATCCAATGCACAACATTTATGGCCTAATACCTCATCTATGACAATCCAATTCCTCGTCATTACCAAGTAAAATAGCTTATACTCATCATTAAATACTATAAAATAGTTAGGTCAAACCATCCATGTGCACTTCTTGGTCACCAATAGAACAAACCACTCAAGGATAAATTTTTCTAGTCAACACAGCAGGTGCAATTGTAAAGTTGAGCAAAAGAATAGGATAACAATCAAACCAATCAGCACAGCAAAATATTGTTGACCAATACAACAGAAATTCCTTGGTCAAAACAACAAAACTAGGTCAAATAGCAATCTTCTTGGTTAATTCGACAAAAATCAGTCAACATAGGGTTAGAATAGGTCCGAAAAATATTGGTCAACAATCTACTCCTTGTTTGTGTCAATCATGCAGTCTGCCTCCAAATCTGATTTTTCTGTCATCGAAGTCGCTGCAGGTTGGGGGAGGGAGGAGGGGAAAGCAAGCATGGGAGAGAGATTTCGTAAGTGGTGCATTTATGAGGGCCATTTACTGATATCTATAATAATGAAATTAATGTGTTGAGTCTGTTGACATGGCACTTATTGACCTAGTCATTATTTCACAGTTTTCACCTCATTTAAATGTCAGGTCAGCCAAGAGAGAATATTGAAGTTTACATTCAATATTTAATATTCAATAACATTATAAACTTGTCGACACTACAAGGATAATGTTAGAATGGAGTCGATCAGTAAACTCAATAATGTCATCCTCCTTTCTTACACCAAGTTAGTATTTCTTATCCTCTTCGTCTTAGATTGTCCTCGTACAGATGGAATATACAGTTGATTGCTTGTCTTAAGTAGCAGTGAAAGCCCACTAGGTGTGATGACAATGAGAAACAGCCAAAGAAACAGTGTTGTTTCATCCAAGAAATATTCCATTTCTTAGGTCGTTCCTTGACCATTTCAACTCATGAGAAATGACTAGCTCTAATTAAGGGGGAAAAATTAAAAGCTTCAAAAGGAAAAAATAATAAAAACATCCTTAAAGATGCCTTAGTTTCCTCCAAAATGGTAAAATACTATTGCTTGTGTATAAATTTCTCCGCTTCAAGTGCTAAGATCAATATTTTCATGCCAAAGAATCACTACCTATTTGTTACTATAATTTGTTCTTAAAGTTTGCGACTATATTTAAATAAGATATATACATTATTTACCCTCTCTCTTACATTAAGAATATATCTATATATAAGTGATACACAAGGACACAGCCCCAGAGTTTTAGGAAATTTCCTGGCAGTCCATGTGTTTTGCGTATGTGTAGACAGGTACAAACATCCCCTGACTGTTCCCCATTGGCAGGGGCCCACATCTTGCCATCCTCAGGTCATTTCCTTATCCAAAGACTATTATTTTTGGGCTAGAATTTTTTAGAACAAATTGTTATCCTTTTCCATATCTTTGTTCTTATTTTTTTAAAATTTAATATAATGTAATATATATTTATATTGCTTTGTAATTGCCATCCCCTGCAGTCCCCTAAATGTGGGAAAAACATTGTTGTCCCGGAAACTCTCTCCGTCGTTTCCTGCCATCCCTATACAGAATATTGTGTGTAACATAGGTATATTTCCAACATCATGCTAAAGAACTGTGATTTTAGTTATTTATTGAAGTATATACATTTAAATATATAATTAAGTCTGTGTTTATAAAAAAATGTTTTTGTAAAAGTATACGAAATATGTAGTTATGCATAAAAGAGGTGTTTGCATTAATAATAATTATAGAGTTTGTGAATCTTTTTTACTCACAATTAAATTTATTTATTTGTTCCAAACTTGAAACATGAATTGCATATTATTTTTCTATTCAACTTTAACAAGTTTAATCTAACTTTCTTCATTTCTAAAGCCGTCAAAATTTTAATAAATTTATTATCTGCAAACCATTTGCTCTTATTGATTCTTTTCTTGGCCTCACTTTTTTGTTGCTATAATTTTAGTCTTAAGTTAATTGTGTGACATGTAAAGCTATGAATTCATACACATCATTGTTAGCATTTGTAAAGATTTGATGCTCCAAATTGTGAATATGTGCTGTTCATGTCAAATTAAAATTTTGTGTGTTTCTATGGTTAAATTATTTGTGTCAATGGGTCCTGCATATGCCTTATCCTTGCCTATATCTGTAACCCTCTGAACACCATTTAAAAACAATTGTCATCTCTGAATTCCCCCTTTCTGCTTATTCTAAAATTTCTTATCATGCATAAGACTCAAAATTATGATAATGGCGAACAGGTGGCTTTAAAATAAGTGAGACAGGTGACAAAAATACCTGAGTTATTGGAATTAAAAGCTCATTGGATCAGCTTATTTATGGATAGCTTTTCTATTTACCACCAAAGCCCTTTGCTCTCGAAAAAAGATATAAATAAATAAACACAAAAACCATCTATAAAGAGAACAATATGCTCTCTGAGATATCTAACACATCAACAACATGCAAGAACATTAAACATAATCTTGAGGAATTCAGCGGATTAGGATTCATCTTATTACAGAGAAAGGAGCGATTTCTTCTACGGCAAAACGAGATTATGCCTGTAGAACTTCCAGGTTGATAAAAATGTTAAAAACTTTGATGATAGTGCCTGTTGAAAAAGTATATATGGGAAAAGGAAGTACAAGGCTCAAAAATTACTTTGTTATTCAATGCAAAACAGTTTGCTGCTAGTTCTTGTTGAAAATGTAAACATAGGGAAAGGAAGTACCGTGGTCATCAATTACTTTGTTTTTGTGCATGCAATGTAAAATGAAATTGTATGTTTTTTTTTCTAGGCATCAGTTAGAGGATGCCTGACAAAATTTAAAAAAACAGTATATTTGAGAGCCATGTATCACCTAGGCCTCACAATATCTGTTCCAGATATAACAACAGAGGATGCTCTTCCATGGTAAGCAACAGGAAGGTTCAGCCTGCAACATCACAACATAATAAATTACATATATACGAAATGTTAAAAACAAAAATGTACATGAAGGCATATAAGTTGATACTACAATGGCTCAATGAGGTTCTAGGGACTGAAATGTAAAGTAAGGCATATAAATTCGTATTACAATGTCCCGCTGGCATTCTAGGAACTATTTTAGATGACCACTGAAGTTCAAATAGAATCATATCTAATAAAAATTAAAATAAAACATAATTTGTGGAAACACCTTATTTTATATGCTTTTGAAATGTCAGTGACATGGTTGAGAAGCCCAATTAGGAGAAAAATAGAATGTGATTCTGAAGAAGAAAACTTGAGAGAATACTGAATAGCACTAGAAATAAGGGATAATGAAGCCAATCCTAGAAGTGATGACCAAATGGCAAGACTGTACGTTGCGACCCTGTGTACTAAAAAGACTGAGGATGCATTTTGCCTTCCAACCAATCCATTACTACGAACCTGCAAAATGTTAACAATGGTGGGGACATTCAAGGAAAATTTGGATTTTACTTGGAGATGCAATCTTTGGTGTTTAAAGGTTCGGGCTTCTGCTACTAATAATTATTAACTCTTGTTGTTTGTCTCTCCCAATATTCTATGTTTGATGATTCCTAGGTTTTCACGCTGATATTTGATTGTTTAGGCTATAATCACAGTTTGAATTTTGAATTCTCAATTGTCTGTTTAATTGTCACAGCTTAAAGTGACAAGACACTTCTTAGCAAAAAGAAAGCAAATGACAACTATCAGTCCCAAAAGAGGGAACATTCAAATTTCAAACTATGACCATGGCAGATCTGAACACAGCAGGGTTGTACTCGTGAATAAAACCAACTTTGTTGGCCCTCAAGGCACTAAAACCAGATAGCAGGTCAGCTAAGAGCGTTCTATCTAATGTTGAAAAACTAGGTTTGTAATTGGATTTTCTACACTTCTAGGAGGTAACTTTTGCCCCATTTGCAAATGCTATCCTACTAAAGGTTAGTCACCTAAAAGGGAGGCTTTAAACTGAACACTCCCTCCACTTGAGTGCACAAACCTCTATGGCATTAAACTCTACATGCCTAGTTATCTCGTAATGTCCCTTTTCCCATTCGAGAGCTACGAATTGGTCTTCTTGCCATTCCTTCTCCATGGCAAGGAACTAAAGAAGACGAAGGAGAATCTTGAGCTTCTATTGCATTATTCTTCTTATATTTTATAATTTCTTTTGGAGTTTTCCCGGCATAATGAGGTCGGCTGGGTTTAATGCCTTTAATAAGGCTTAATGAAATATTATAATGGTTCATTATGAAAGATCCCCAAATGGATCTCTTTGCCCAAAAATGAATTTTTCTTCAATCATAAATATCAAAACAGATTTATTGAAGACTATGGCAATTAAACTAAGGGCAAATCTGATTGAAAAAGAGAAAATGCGACTAGGGTTTGGGAGTGAATCCAATACAAATGACTCTCAAAAATTATCTTTTGATCACAAATGATTGCCATAATTTTTAGAAACCCAAATATATAAAAATCAGAATTTTTAGAGGCCACAATTGCTCAAAAATCAGATCTGAAATCTGAATATTAAACTGCCTGAAAATCACTGTAAAAACCCTCTAAAAATTATGAAACTTCTTTGCTTCTCTTCACAAATATTAGAAGATGATTTGACAATAATAATCAGATCTAAATACCTCAGAAATAATGCCAAATTTGCCCAAGACTGGGTTGATCCACTAGTAGAAATTGTAATAACACTGCTGCAAATTTATCTTCAACACACTGCTGCAAATGACTGAAAATCTGATTGCTCCAATGGGAATTTCTGAGTGAAAAACCCTCACAAACTCTTGGGGTTTTCGTCCACAAGAGATAGAATTCCTAAGGGGTTTCGTCCTTGGAATTTTTGCAAAAGCTGAGAGCTCAATGCAAGAGAAAATATCATATGAAAAATCTGGATACCTCTACATAGGTCGACCTTTCCTTATAAAGGAAAAATGGCCCCAAATCAACCTCCAAAACAGCCAATCGATCTCCCTGCTTTTCCATAAGCAAGTCGCATTTTTTAAATGAGGCCTTGACTCTTTTTTTCTATTTTTTATGCCTCATGTGCAAGTCGCATTTTCCCTAGATAAATACAATTAAAATAATTGTATTTCACTTTTGCATTTTTCTAATTTCTATTTTAATATTAAGCTCTATTAATTTATTATATGTGCATTTTATAATGTTATATTTTAATGTTTGCACAATATAATAAAATTAATAAAACTTAAGTCACCCTTGACTCATCCTTTGGCCGTCGGGTAGACAAAAAGGCCAAAGGTCTTCAATAAAAGTCACTCGAAAAGGGGGGACATTACAGTCCTCCCTTCCCGGAGTTGCTTGCCCTCAAGCAACTGTAAAGCTGATCTTTGAAGTATAGACTCACCTTCCCATGTAGCATCCTCTAATGGCAAATCTCTCCAACGAACCAGGTACTCTTGAATCACTCTACTCTGCAACCTCCTCTCTCTCCTATCCAAGATCTCCTCAGGAACTAGATCCAATCTCCCTCATCATCCAATGGTGGCAACTCTGCAGAAGAAACCACGTTCTGCCCCAATGCCTTCTTCAAGCAAGACACATGAAAAACATTGTGTATCTTACTTTCAAAAGGTAACTCCAGCTCATAAGCTACCTCTCCAACTCTCCTCACTACTCTGTATGGACCATAAAACTGAGGCTTAAGATTTTCTGCACCACTCTTCTTGAGAGTACTTTGTCTATATGGTTGTAGACGCAAAAATACCATGTCTCCTACCTCAAATGATCTCTCAATCCTATGTCGATCCACATACATCTTTTGTTGGTTCTGTGCATGTTGGATATTATCCTTAAGTGCTCTAAGGATATCCTGACTATCCTGTAAACACTCCCAAGCCTTAGGAGCTCTATTGTCCCAAAAGCCAAATCAACAAAGGATGTCGCATCATACCCATACAACGCCTAAGGGAGTCATACCAATAGACATGTGGTAAGTCGTATTATAGCAATACTCACACAAGTACAACCACCTTACCCATGCCTTCTGCTGCCTTGAAACATAGTTGCGAAGATAGCCCTCTATCCACTTGTTCACAATCTCTGTCTATCCATCTGTCTGAGGGTGATAACTCGTGCTCGGAGTCAACTCTGTACTAACCAATCGGAAAAGCTCCTGCCAAAAGGTGCTCAAAAACATGTGGTGCCTTAAAGCTGGTAGGAATAGCAAAGAAGTGTGCATACTTCATCAATCTATCAACCACCACATATATGCGATCTTTCCCTTGCACTACGGGAAGACATGTAGTAAAATCCATTGAAATACTCTCCCATTTCTTCTCTGGAATGGGCAAGGGCTGCAACAAACTTGCTGGAAAAGTATGCTCTGACTTGTTTTGTTGACAAGTCATACACTCACGAACATGGCGTAGAACATCCTCCTTGAGACCCTTCCAAGAGAATCTCTCTCTAGCTTTGTATGTATGTCTTGAAATACCTGGATGTCCTGCAGTGGTGCATCATGGAAGGCATGTAGAACCTTCCCCTTAAGCTTAGATTCGGGAACTAGATAAATTTTGTCACATTGGCTAGATTTTCTGCATAGCACAAAACCTAGGCAGTCATGAGATAAATCTCCCTCATTTAACCGGTGAGGCTCCCATGTCAGATTTGTCAATTAAAGTATGCTAATATCTAAATGGGGTTTTACTTTAACTACTCAGTTCATGAACCATAACTGAACAGTTCTGCAGCAAGTAAGCAGCTGTTTAAAGAAAGGAAAAGTTATAGAAGAAGGTAATTACATAAACACATAGAAGAAATGGGGAAGATGTGCATCCCAATCAGTAGATGGCAGAGCTGATTGCATGCACATAGAAGAATCCAATAGATATAAACACAGAATTCTAAAACAAAGGCAGCTCTAGATCTAGATCTAAAATAACACAGTTTATTAAGAGATCTAAGATTAAAAGCAAGAAACACAGTACACCGTGACACAAAGTTATCCGAAAACCAGCTCCTTTGTATTCTTTTGCTCCAAGTGGCTCTCAGGGGTTCAGCACAAAGTCTAGAACACAAGATTGTTGCTTACAAATTCCGATCTTTAACCCGAAGGTTCTTCTCCTACTTGTAGGAAGGAAAGTACAAATGAGAAGTCTAAGCCGAACTAAAACACAAACAAGTAAAGATGACATTTGGCAATCATCTTCCACTAACTTCTCCTTAAGTGACACATATATCACTTAACTAATAGAATGGTTCCACATGACTTTAAGTAATGGTTGCAAAAAAATAACTTAAAGTTTTACAATTTCATCCGGGAACATAGAAAATAGAAGAAGAAAGAATAGAAGAAAAAGTTATGCCAGTTTGTAACATTTGTCTTCTTTTTGTTCGATATCGGACATACTTCTCGAACATGTGATTCAAAGATCTTCCCATCTGTTTTAACCACTACTTCCTTCTCTATCCTAAACTGCAGCAATCCTTCATTCAACACTTTGATGCACGCCTCCACATCTTCTAAGCTCGGCCCAAACCTCGCAATATCTGCCTGCAGCGCCACCAGTCTACTAATAGAATTCATTGTGAAAGGCTTAGTAGCTTTATCAATTCTCTTTTGTACCATCAAAAGAGACCCTTCCAGGGAATTAGGCACCTTGCTAGGAATGATCCGCACGTATGAAGTAACACCTCCGACCACGTCCTCCTCAGTGAAAGAAATGATACTGTCTGGTAAGGATGATGTCCTACTCTCAAGTGCCTACATCCTCTTCAGCAAAACTCTGCAGATCTCCAAACGGAAAGATACTGCAAACTCCAGCTGCTTCCCCTTCTCGACTGATCCGTCCGGTACAATTTGCTCTGTAACCAATACATCTCCCGGCAACTTGTTGATCTCTCCCAAAGTACTCAGGTTACTCTCAGCAACTGTGTTCATGTCCACTATGCTCGTCACCAGTTGCTGCAGCTGATTTGCCGCATCATTCATAACCTTTAGGCGGGCTGACACCTCTCCAAGTTGTACAGCTTGACGCATAATCAAATCCTTCCATTCGTCAATAGCTTTTACTTGATTGCTTGCATCCTCCATTTCCTGCATAAGATGATCACTCACCTGCTCTGAAATGGGCTGAATGGAAGGCTTAGCAACCTTGGCTATGATCTTGCACAACTGAGATACTTGCTTCTGAAGTTCTTCTTTCTCCGCCTTTTCACTGTCAAGCCTAAGGAATAGAGCATCTATCAATGTCTGCGTGTCCTGCTTCAATCCTTCAGTGGTGGCTTGACCGAGGGGTACTCTGGTTATTGTAACATCTTCTTCGTGAGCTCCTCCTCCTTTCCTTCTGCCGGAATTGATATCTCAGCAAACTTCTGCCCTGATTCCTCGATGATCAACCTAAAAGTTGCTTTAGCAACTTTAGGCCTTCTGTCTTTTCCACCTAGGCCCTGGAGTAGCTGCAAGTCGTGTTCCTACAAGTTCATCTCCACTCTCGCTTCTGGAACCAATTGCGAAGCCAACCATTCCGAGAAGTTACTTCTCAGAAAATGAGGAATCGCTAAGTGCAATACCATCTCCCGCTCTGCATCCTCTCTATCAGAAAGTGCCACAATGTTATGGCTGCCATCCTCTGAATCATCCAAAAACAAAGCTCTTTCGAACTCCGCCATCTGCAGCTTCAACATCTCCTCTGGAACAGGTGCTGAACGGAGTGGCTGAGGAAAGAAGATGAATGTCGCCGGATTCAGTAGAGGCATGGAAGCATCCTGCTGCGGTGCAATAGTTGGTGAAATCTTGGGTCTTTGGAAAAGCTGGAACTAAAGTCATGGCCGTGGAAGTGATCTTCTCCTTTGATTGAGATCTTCTGTGTACTTTCAACTTCTCGGCCTTCTTGCTGCTTTCTCCTCCATGCTTTCTCTTGAGGGAATCTCCTACGCCGAAGTTGCCGTGACTTGATTCATCAATGCTTCATCGAGGCAATATCCTTTCAACAACCAATTCGAAGTATTCACCAAAACAAATAGCTGGACCTATCTTGATTGTATGGCGGCCTCCTACGTTATCCTGGAAGTATCGCTTTATCTCCTCCCATTTGATGGTAAGTGTCAAGTACCACATTCCCAGCATCTTTAAGATCCGCAGTATCCGCGCTAGTCCAAAGTCGAATACTTGCTTTGCTGATAGCCTGCTAAAATCTCTCTTTCTAGCCTCGTACTCACTTTTGCACTTCATCTAGAAATCTTCTAATGAAGGCACATGTGCGTACTCCTGGGAGATCGTCTTCCTGGCTACTCCAAATGGATCGAAGTTCAGCCGTGTAGGGAAGAACTCTTGCTCATACTCGGATAACATCTGCGTCTCCATCCCTCGAGCTCTATGAATGCTATGGCAACTGTAATGTCCCACAGTGATTGGGAAGAAGCCCATAGACTTGTGCCACTTCGACTGAAGGTCGTGTAACTCCACAAGTTGCCTGCTTAGCTCCATGGTGATCAATCTATCATTCGGATATCTGGGCATATTTATTGGTTCTCCAGAAAAGCCAGTAACCCTAAGGTATGTGAAATCTGCAAACTGAATGAATAGATCGCCACCTTGGATCTGACCTCCCACGCTTCCTTGCTTACCCTATTGGCCTTCAAGTCTTTGTCTAGCCTGCAAATGAAATCGTAGAAGAATTCATCATTGACCACTTTGAAATCTTTCTCGCACACAGGTACAGTAAGCTATGGGTAGCACTCGAAAATGGGGTCCTTAGAAAGAACGCCACATCTGTCCATTTTGGAAAAGACACCTTGTGAAGCTGCAGCATACACCAAGTAGGAAGTCATTTTGAAGCTGAAAGTACGCTTCACGTTTCGGAGTTGCTCACCAATGTTGTCGCTAATAATTTCCGACCAATTGATTATGGAATCAACCTTGTTGACTTCAATGGTCCTGATGAAAGCATACATCCATGTACGAAAAGTGTAAGCATTCGCCTCGCCATTAATCCTGCATAGCAATTTGACAACATCATCTACCTCCTGCACCAAATGGGATCGTGGAAGAGTTCTTGGGAACTTAGAAGGAGATCTAGGCTTCTTCATGTATCTGCTATTCATTATGCTCACGCAATCAGCTCTATGCTTCTCCCACCTGCTGCCGGCATCCTGAATGCTAATGGAAGTCACCACCTTTCGCACTGGGATCTTCAAACAACAATTGATGAACTCTGCGTCCAAACGAATTATTGTCTTTCCCGTAGCATCACGCACTGACCTGGATGAAGGATGGTAAGATCTAGCGCACTCCATAACAAACTCCGAACAAGAATCGCCTGCTTGTGTGGAAAGGCTGCAGCTCGGATAATTCCATTGCTTTTAACCGCACGCATGAGTGAAGTCTTTCCCGCTCTAGATCTATCAATCAATTCGGAAAGAGGTTCCGGACCTAGATCTGTGTCTCCTATGTCTACAAGTTTAGAAGTGATGTATGACTCCGTTCTTTCTTTTTCATCTCCTTCGCCATGGCCTTGTCTATCTTTATGTCTAAATAATTCTTTTTCTTCTTATTTGGCGGATTTCTTCAAAGCCAGTGCAGATCTGGACAATTCTTGATTCGGAGGATATACTCTGATGTATTGACATTGATTAGAGCTTCTTTTCTTTTGTAAAGCACTTGTAATGAATTCTACGAATTAATTCGAAAAAAATGGCCACCGGAGCATGAATAGTGAATTTTAATTGTAAAAATCTGCACTTTTCAAGTCTGCTTTACCCCAAAAATTGTTGTTTAATTTGCACATAAAGAGAGCATGAATTTTTTCAACAACACTGAGCACTGTAACACCTATGCAAACAATTATGCGAGACAAAGATCAACCTCCTTCAAAGCATGCGCCAAATTTGAAAACTTTTAGCCTTGTTTTCACCTTTATGCGAGCAAAAATCTTCTTCAAATGGGGCACACTTTTCCTCTTGGCTGCAATTCTTTACCCTGTAATTAAATAATTCACCCTTATGGCAGCCCATGCTTATATAACACTCATAATTCTATAATTAATAATTTCCCTTCCTATTCCTGATAATTAATTAATTAAAAACCATGTTTCTCTTTAAAAATAGCATGTTTAAGGACAGCCATCCAATAAATTAAATTAATCCAATTTAATCATTCACACTTCACTTCACTTAAGCTTCACAGTGTGCCTTGACCATAGCCACTGAAAATAGAATTTAATTTAATGATTTAATGCTTTAAAAATCATTAAATCTATCCTAAATGGGGCGCACTTTTTGACATGAAGGGGGCAGCCTTTAAATAAATTAAATTTAATCAATTTAATTCATTTAATTCTATTTCTTTTATTCCCCTTTGCTTTGTTGACTTTCTTCCAAGCTTGGGCGCCTATTTTAGAAGGAGAAATAATTAATTTAATCCACTTAAAGGTTGCCTTCTTCTCTCTAAAGGGGGCGCACTTTTTTGCACAATATAATTCTATTTTTAAGAATTTATAACAATGGGATTCTTTACCCTGCAAGGCAGCCCCGAAATCCCATGATCCACTTAAGTGATTTGACTTTGACAATGGGATTATTTACCCTGCAGGCGAGGCAAAGACAATCCCATGATTTCACTTAAATCACTTTTCTTTTATTTCACCATGGGAATTTTTACCCTGCAAGGCAAGCAATAAATTCCCGCCTGCCTACGGCCTCTAACTTTCCCACTACAGCTTAAATGAATTTTATATCATGGGAAAAAGTACCCTGCTAGGCACATACAAAATTCCCCCTTGCTGCTTTGCTTCTATTTTTCCCATTGCTGCTTAAATCCTTTGTTTTCCAAAAATGCGTCCAACCCCACAGGGGCTTTTATGTGCACGACTTCGTTTTCCCAATGATCCAAACCTCCGATGGCGACTTCCTCCGCGCATAACGTGCATATATGTTCTCCAGCTGCTCCAGACCAAAAATTGGGCTTACCGTGAAAGGAATTGTTCTAAAGAAATTTCACGAAAGCGAAAGCGGGACAACACAAAAACACGAAAAAAATGCCAAAAGTTACAAATAAAGCCCAAAACTTATTCCAAATTAAAACCCTTAAGTACATAGGAATAATGACATGTTCGATCATAACGAGTTAAAATGGAGCGCAAATAGCCTCATAAAGGGCTCAAAATAATTAAATACAAATTTCCAATGAGACAAATCCCGGCGACGAGATATAACAATTTTGGGCATCTGGTATTTGGCGAAAAAAAACTAATATGGCTCTTTGGGAATATCTTGATGCAATACAAGAATTTTCGGGTAATAAAAACACAAACGACCCATTATTTTAAAAGTACGAAAAAATTTCGGATAGGGTAGTCAGATTTCGGGATAAAATCTAGGTGACACCATTGCCCTTATAATAAATCAAATCAACTATTACCTTGTATCGCTCATCCTAAATCTTACCATCCATAATCTCGCATGCCAATGAATTTTTGGAATACTCAACTAATAGTTGAGATTTCCAATCTGCTGAAATCTCGCTCAAGGAACATAGGGCAACAAGATGTGGCTTCCAGAAAGTGCATCAACCACTACATTCTTCTTCCCTTTGACATATTCAATGTCAAAATCATATGCCTGGATCCTGCTGACCCACTTCTGCTGCCTCTCATTGAGCTCCTTCTGTTTCCAAGAAGTACTTCAAGCTGTTGTGGTCGGTCCTCACCACAAACTTCCCACCTACCAAATACTATCTGAACTTCACAAAAGCATGCATAATGGCAAGCATCTCCTTATCATAGGTGGAGTACAACCTCTCATTCTCCCTCAACTTGCTACTCTCGTAGGCAATAGGATGACAATCTGCATGAGTGAGAACCGCTGCACAATACCTTAACCGAAGCATCACACTCCAAGATGAAGGGCCGAGAGAAATCTGGAAGAGCCAACACTAGACAAGTGCTCATAACCACCTTGAGCATGTCAAATGTTACATGTGCCTCATCTGTCCATCTAAATGCTCCCTTCCGTGTAAGATTTGTCAATGGAGCTACAAGATCAAAGTAGCCTTGAACAGACCACCTGTAGTAACCACATAATCCTAGGAATCCACACAAATTTGAAATGTTCTTAGGTGACGGCCAATCCTGCAGAGTTTGTATCTTCTCCTGATGAACTTTGACCTCGTTGGCCCCAATGACATGCCCAAGATACAAAATCTCTGTAAGTCCAAATTCGCATTTGGACATCTTAGCAAATAGAGACCGTGTCTCCATGATGCTAAGTACCTCATCAAGATGCCTCAAATGCTCCTCCCATGCCTGCTTGTGTCCCTGAGGATTTCACCGAAAATCTGGGACTACCCCTTCATAAATTTTTCAATTTTTTTGAGCGAAGGGTCATGTTTTTGTTTTTTGTTCACCAAATACCCATATGCAAAAGCTCACTCAATTCCCTTCCAAAACCAAGTCTGGTTTTATAAAAGCTTTTTACTTATTTTTATATTAAATAAGTAAAAATTCATTTAAAAATAGATTGAGCTAAAATTAGGAAATTTAGGTTATATAAAGCACTTTACCCCATCATTATTACCACACCAGTATTACTTTCACCTCAAAGTGGAGCATTCACCCGGGGAAGAGTTTTTACAGACTAGCTAATTGGAGAGATTTTTTCGAGCAATTGCCACAACTTCTTTCAAGTATTTTGTTTTTATTTCTTTTGTGTTTTGGTTTTGGTCTTTCTCCGTTTTCCATCTGGCAATCCCCATTACCTTTTCTTTCTTCCTACGCCTTGGGTTTTGAAGAGCCATCCATTGTTTTTAAATGCAAGTCGACTTGTTCCAGCTGTGATTAATTTTATTCCTGCAAGTTTCAATTATTCAAAGCCAAATCGCAGTTTTTCAAAGGCAGAAGCTTTTTAGTGCAAATTGTGGATGTCTAGAGCCTTGTCTTATTCCTAGCAAGCACGCAGCTGTTCATCCAAGTATCCACGCAATTTTTAAGTGGAAATCGTGGTTATGAAAGTCTTTGTCTTCTAAATTGAACGCAACCCCCCATCCAACTATTCACGCAATTTTTGTCTTAAAAGGCACAAAAGCAAAGTCACTTAAGTCAAATCGTGGATGTCCAAGGTCTTGTCTTCCCTTTTTAAAGCATCCACTCATCCTAGTATCCACACATTTTCTTTTAAAAGCAAAGAAAAATCATTTAAAGGCAAATCGTGGTTTCTGGGCACCTTGTCTTCTTCCATTCACGCAATTTTTAAAAGAGAAAAACAAATCACTTAAGTGAATTGTGTGGATGTGTGGCACCTTGTCTTCCTTTTGCAAAGCATCCTCTCCCTTCTAAATCCACACAATCCTCCTCCTTCATAATCCACGCAGCCTTTGTAATAAAAAGCAAAACACTTAAGGATTTGCGTGGATATTTGTGACCTTGTCTTCTAAAGTGAAATCATCTGATCATCCTTCTATTCACGCCATCCTCCTTCCCTTGTATCCACGAAGTTTTTAAAAGCAAAGGAAAATCATAAAAGTGTTGCGTTGAAGATAAAAACCTTGGCTTCTATTTTGAGAGCATCCATGCTCAAAGAGAAAGCACGCAATTTCTTAAGTAAATCATGGTTTTTAAGAAGCTTGTCTTCTTATTTTTAACGCAATTCCTCCTTCCTTGCATGCACACAATAAAATAAGGTTTCCATCCTCTATTAGAACGCAATTATCCACATTGCCAAATCCATGTAGTCTTTCTTTTGAAAACCATGCAAAAAACCCAAACGCAACCAATATAAATGCATGCAAACTCTCCCAGTTAAGCACACTTCTCCCAGTTGAGCCTACTTCTCTTTGCTTGCAAAGTAATTCCCAAAATTTAAGGCTGCCCATATGCATAAATAAAAGGGTGATGAGTTGAATGTTTGTCTGAATTGTTTACAAGAATATTTCACTTGTGCACATACTTGTGAGAAGAAAGCTGAGGCCAATGTCGGATACATTAAATATATCTTCAGAATCAGGAGAAGCGGTTGCAGTTTCTACACAAAGAGATCCAGATTTCACAACTGCAAGAGCTTCGGGTAAAGGTGGAAAAGGGAAATCTCAGGCAAAAGCAGGTTCAGACAAAATGAAGTGTGATGACAAAGGTTATCCAGCAGAATCATGCATAGTGTCCAAGCTTGCTGAAGTGAGTGATACAGACATGGGGCATGTGTCTATCAACAAATTAATTGACAGATCTAGGGCAACTTGCCGGACACCCCTTATGCGGGCTATAAGGGACAGCGGAATCATTCAAGCTGCAGCATTTCCAGCTCTTTGCCATGTTACCCGAATTCAACATGTTGCGAGGGAGACGCGTACGGAGTTGCCTTCCGTACATGGGAACTTCTGTTCAACGTCTCCTGTTTCTTGTTGAAAAATAATGCGTCTCTTTCTAAAAACCCTAAAAACATTGTTTGAAACCCTAAAACGCGGCATTTTTCGCGTTAAATACGTTGTACAGGCATGTTTCAGTGATTCATTCGCTGCCAAGTCTGCATTTGCGATTTGAGGTCTGCATTCACCATTGAAAGAGGTCTGCCATTAAAGGAGGTCGATTTAGTGTTGTTGCTGAAGCCAGGTATTTATCTATGCTCTGCAAAATTAATATTTTAATATTTGTTTAATGTTGAACCATGTTGCCACTACCGCCTTTATACCTGCATTTGTTTTTAATGGCGAAGCCCTCTATATCTGATATCATTATAAATTTTTTAAAGGGCAAAGCCGTCTTTGCTTGTTGTGTCGTGTATGTTGAAGCCCTTCCTTTGCACGTTCGTCAAAGCTTTACATGACCGCAACTTTTAAGTTTTTAGACTTTAGGTTTCTTTAAATTTTTAAGTTTATCTTTTTCTTTTTTTACTTTTAAATTTTAGCTTTGTCTTATACGGTTATAAATTTTAATTTTTACTTTAATCTTTTAGACTTTACTTTTAGATATAATTTTCTATTTTTTAATCATGATATGAATATTGAATTCGTATTTTTTAATATCACTTTTAATGTTTTACCTTTTTAATTTTTGTCTTTTAGTTTTAAATTTTATCTTTATGTTTTTTAATTTTAATTCTTACTTTTTAACTTTGATGTATTCATATTTTTTAATATTACTTTTAAATTCTAACTTTTTAGGATTTAGCTAATAAGGTTTTGATGTTTTTAACTTTATTTGTATAAATCGTATATTTAGATTTAGACTATAATAATTAAAAGTTTTATTGTTTTAATGTTTAAAGTTTAAATTTTAATTATATAATTTAATAATTATGATATAATTTTTTTATCTTTTATATATTTTTAAATAATAAATTAATATTATTTAATTTTTAAAAAAATTTAAAGTTTATTTTTTTAATTTAAAATATTATTTCAATTCGATTTCTAATTTTTTTATTTTGTTTTCATTCAGGATGTCAGGGGGAGGGAAAGAAGGACTAAAACCACTTTGGAACTACTGCAACCGCGTTCGTAAAGGGAATGGCGGTACCGCGAGATATCACTTGTAATATTTGTGGGAAGTGCTTTCAAGGCACTTACACAAGGGTGAAGGCCCATTTTTTCGTATACCAGGGAAAGGGGTTGATCCTTGTATGAATGAGGTAGAGCGGTATGAAGCTATGAGGGCGCAAGAACGTGCTGAAGGAAAAGTGACTTCCTTAAGCTCTCACGCTTCGACCACAAATCGCACACGAGTCATCCTATCAGAGGTTCCGGGCCAGAAACAGAATCGAGCTAGGTGTGTCTTCTGGACATGTCACAGAGGGTGAGGGGTCTTCTCGTAAGAGACTACACATGGCGGTTCAAACCCCATTGGAAACATGTTCGATGTGCAAGGTCGAGATGCAGTTGATGCAGCGATTGCACAATTTTTCTATGTGAATGGAATACCATTCAATGTTGCTCACTCACCCTATTATGAGGAGATGGTTCGTGCAATCAACAAAGGGCCAGCGGGTATAAACCACCTGGATATGAGAAGCTTCGCACGACTCTTATTGACAAAGAGAAAACAAGGATAGAGCAACAAACCGCACTAGTCAAAAGAGTGTGGTCTACAAAAGGATGCAACATAGTGATGGACGGTTGGACTGATACTAGAAACCGTCCACTTTTGAACATTATGGTAACTTGCTCTAAAGGCCCTTATTTTTTGAAGGCAATCAATTGTTCGGTCAAGAGAAAAATGCAGAGTTCCTTGAGAAGCAACTATGTGATGCAATCGAGGAGGTGGGGGCATCACATGTTGTCCAGGTTATTACAGACGCTGCCCCGGTCTGCAAAGCAACTGGTTTGTTGGTACAAAAAAAATACAAACATGTATTTTGGACACCATGTTGTGTGCATGCATTGAACAATGCGCTCAAAGACATTGGCAGGTTTCAGTGGGTATCTGAGCTTATTGAAAAGGGTAGAAAAATACAAATGTTCATTTGCAATCATCACCAAACGCAAGCTATTTATCGGAGATATGCGAAGGTTGAGCTTCTCAAACCTGCAGACACACGATTTGCATCTTTCTTCATACTTCTTGATCGCCTTTATGTTGTCAAAGGGGCCTTATGTTCTATTGTTGTTAGTGATGCATGGGCAGCTTGGAGACAATCTACATCAGAGACTGCAGTTGAGGTGAGGAAGATGGTCCTTGATGAGCTTTTTTGGGCTGATGTGAAATTTGTTGTTGACTTCATTCAACCCATTTGTGAGGTAACCGCTTTGTTGATTCAAACAAGCCATGTTTGGGTGAAGTTTATGAAGAAATTGACTCTATGTGCGAAAGAATAAGAAAAATCACAAATTCAAAGGATCCTTCTTTATATCCTTTGATTAAGGAAAAGGTACATGGAAGATGGAATAAGCTTAACACACCTCTACATTGTGTTGCTTATGCCTTAAATCCAAAGTGGTATGATATAGAAGTCACCAATAAAAGGGCTCCATATGAGGACAAAGAAGTGATGAAAGAATTTTGGGTTGCGTGAAAAGATTTATGGTCGAGGAGAGGAAGCTTCTACTATCAGGACTCAGTGGAATATGTTTTCACATGGTCGCGGTCAGTTTTCTACAGTGGAAGCTCTCTATGATATGCATGCGAAGGAGCCAATAGAGTGGTGGTGGAACCATGGCAATGAAGCACCTGAATTGCAATCATTTGCAATAAGATTACTCTCACAAGTAGCTAGTTCTTCATCTTGTGAGAGGAATTGGAGTACTTACGGTTTCATTCATTCATTGAAGAGGAACCAACTAGGGTCAAAGAAGGCAGAGAACCTAGTCTACATTCATAGCACACTTCGTCTTCTTACTCGTGTAGACCCGGGGTATAAAGAAGGTCCTTCAGCAAAATGGGACCAAATTCCACTTGATGCAGCAAGTAGATGTAGAGGATGATGTGCTTGAGGCGAATGGCCTCAATGATTTGCCCCCTGTTATATTGCTTGCAGAGGAGCCACAACTTGAGAGTGATGAGTATCTTGAGAGCATCTTAGCAGAGGATCTAGAGGACATAATTAATGTGACAATTGACCCCTTTGTATCAGATGAGATATGATTCCGGTTCACATTAGTGATTTTTGTTTTTAGTCTATGTTTGTCAGCATTTTGGTGTTATAATGTACTCTTTCCTCAATATGTGAGATATCAAATATCAATATAATATCTCATCTTTTGTCAACATTTGATTTCCTTACTTCAAAAAGTATAGTTATTTTTAAATTTATGTATTTTAATTCTAAATAAATTAATAATGTGTTATATATATATTGCCGTCTCCTTGTACCCATCTCCTAAATTTCTGAAAAATAGTGTACCCGTACCCATACCCGTCTCCTGGCAACTATGCCTGAATTTGTTTTAGAGTGTGCTAAATTCTACCATCCTCTATCTAGAACAATCAAGGATACAACAGGAAATATAGTGATAAGGTTGGATACTCAGTACATCAATTACTGCCTCAAGATTCCTGCAAGATCTAGAGTAATTAAAATCAGCATGCAAGAGGCTATTGATAGGTGGAAGAACAACACGATGGACTGTATAGGTATTATGAACAAGAACTATATGAAGAAATCTAGGCAGCCATCTAAATTTCCAAGGACCCTTCCTAGATCAAATCTGATACAAGAAGTTGATGACATCACCCAGTTGCTATGCAGAAATAAATGGAGAAAGTAACGCAAAGAACTTCCACTCATGGATGTATTACTTCGTCAGGACAATTGAAATCAACAGAGCTAATTCAATGATCAATTGGGCAAAAATCATAAGCAACAACATCGGTGAGCAGCTCAAAAGGTTAGGCAGACACTCAACTTCAAAATGACTTCATATCTTGTGTATGCATAACCTCAAAAGGGGTGTTCTCCAAGCTAGACAGAAGAGGGATACTTTCCAAGGATCCTATCTATGAGTGTTACCCACAGCTGGTGATACCTGAATACTATAAGGAATACAGGGTAGTAAATGATGGCTTCTTTTATGAAGTCATTTGCAGACTAAATAGTGATCTGAAGGCAAACAAAGTAAGCAAGGAAGCTTGGGAAGTTGTCTCTCAGTACGGTTGTGTCTTCATTCAGTTTGTTGATTTCACTTATCTCAGGGTTAGTGGCTTCTCAGGTGCACCAATCAAGCTACCAAGATATCCCAATGATAAGTGGATTATCATGGAGCTATGCAGGCAGCTCGTGGAATTGCAGGACTTACAATCAAAACAGCACAGGCCGACAATTAGCTTCCCAATCACAATTGGCCACTATAGTTGCCAAAGTATTTACAAAGCCAAAAATATCCAAGCTGAAATGTTTCTTTACTATGAGCAGGAATCTTTCCAAGTCAGGATGAATTTTGATGCTAATGGAATAGCGAAGAAATCAGTCTCCCTAGAATACATGCACATCCCTTCATTGGAGGATTTCTGGATGAAATGCAGAAATGAATTTGAAGTCAGGAAAAGAGATTTCAGCAAATTGACAGCTCGACAAATTTTTGATTTTGATTTGGCAAAAATACCTGCAGACCTTCCTGATGATGGGCATGTGATACTTGATGCATATCATCAAATGGGAGGGGATAAAGCTACTCTTCAAACCGGTATAGGTGGTAGCAAAACAATTGAAGAAAGGTCTTCAGTGGTCCTTGTTAATACCTCGAATTGGTTATTAGAAAGAGGATATTGTTTGGATGAAGCATTAATGCATCAGATAACAGGGAATTTTAGCAAAAGGAAACATGATGGTGAAAGCAACAAAAGACCAGAGAAGTTAAAAGTGTTCAAAAGGTCTCAAGCATTGGATAAAGGAAAGTCTTCATCTATTACACAAGTGTCACTTACTGACAAAGCTTCTCCTACATCAACTCATAACACTTCAGCAGTTTCGGCACCACAAGAAGTCATAGTTATTCCACCATTGAAGCCAACATCATTCACATACACTCCTCTTCCACCACCCAGTTCTCCACCTCCTCCTACAGAAGAATTGAGGGCATAGATGGCAGAATTCGAAAGAGCACTTTCCCTAGATGGCACAGAAGGACGAGCCATGATACAGTGTTAAATTCTGATACGACAGGGCCCGAGCAAGAAATGGTGATACATATTGATGCTTCTCATTCCCCGGATAATAACTTCTCATCTTGGTTGGCTTTGCAAATAGTTCCAGAGGCTAGGGAAGTAATAAACTTGGAAGAAGAAGATTTACAACTGCTCAAAAGCCTTGGAGGAAGAGTTAAAAAGCCAAAAGCTGCCAAAGTAACTTTAAAGTTGGTCATTGAGCCATCAGGGCAAAAGTTTGCAGAAATATCAACTCCAGCTGAGGGAATGCAAAAGGGAGAACTCACGACCAAGGATATATCAAAGTGACTGAGTGCCACTGGGGGAAGCCACCACTGAGGGATTAAAACAAGATACCCAGACATTGATTGATACTTTGTTCCTTAAGCTAAAAAGGGGAACGCAGAGAAAGCCAAACTCCATGAGCAAATATCCCAGCTGTGTGAAATTATTACCAAGGTTGCTAAACCTTCTTCTCACCAAGATCTTAGCATAGGAGCAAGTAAGTTGTCATTTGATCCAAGTTGAAAAAAGCGTGTGATAAAGTCAAGGCTATTGATGAATGGGTAAAGCAAATCATCCACAAAGCAACAAAGCAATTCAAAGGAGTACCGGATAGCTTACACATATGCAAAGAGCATCGACTCAATTAAAAGAATTGATGACAGGTCTAGAAGATGAAAATGCGATTCTTTGAAAGCCACTTGGAGACTTTGGCTAAAATAAATTCACTACCTGAGAGTGTATTGATTGAAGAACGAATTGTACCAGATGGATCAATACAAAAGGGTAAGCAACTAGAAATGACAATGTCTTTCCACATGAAGGTTCTCAAACATATCTTTGGGTGAAATGCAATCATTCTTTGGAAGACAAAATGGAAGAAGTGTCGGGAGGGTAATCTCTTTCACTATGGAGGAAGTAATTGATAGTGTCCATTATTATACAAAGTTCATCCCCGACAAACCACCAACTTCCTTGAAGAATTTCTTCCATCTCTCCGAAGAAGATTTATGAAAGTCTTCATACCTTTCACTTTTGATTGAATTGAAAAATTAGTAAGGCTTCATGCAGATGTCAAGGGATTTGGACCTAGTTTAGAGAGGGTACAGAAAGCATTAATATCCTATCCAGGGAACTACTCAGGGATCAAGACTAAAGCTAAGCTATTGTTAAGTCAAATGGGAAAACAATGAACTACATGCTTGATAAATACATTCAAGATCAAAACAAAGGGCAAGTATGAAGTGTTGCAGCTAGAATAAGTTCTTTCTTCTTTCCTCTCCATTTTCTTATGTTCTCGGACAAAAAATTGTAAAGATGAAGTAATTGGGTTAAAATCCATTTCTTCAAGTTGTTTTAAAAAGTCCTTTACTTAAGAATAGGTAGCAAACATGCAAAAGCATTCATATAGTCTTCATTTGAAAATCATGCGTGTCATATAAGGAGAAATTCCAAGAGAAAGATTCCCAATTGTTTCCTTTTTCATAGCTTCCACATGCGAAAATCATTAAAAGTTTCCTATTTGTATTTTCCCTCAATTCACTATAAATAGAGGAAGAAGCCTACAGCTAAGGATGAATAATCGAGAACTTGTTTAGCAAAGGCTTTGTATAGGAGCATTTTTAAGATTTCAGACTTTGTGTTAGAACCCTTGATGTGATTTCGTAAAGCGGGGATTGAATAAAAGGTGGATTTACGGAGAACTTTGCGTCTGCGGTGCTTTTTTGAGTACTTCTATTCAAAGGTTTTAGATAAACTTTGTGTTATCTTTAGATCTAATAGAAGTTATTTCTTTCACTTATTGTTGAATGTTGTGATTTATTTGTTTATTTACTTTGTATGGATGAGACAAACTCTGATAACTATTTGTTGATTCAGCACATCTTCCTTCCTTCTTTCCCTACTTCCGTTTTCCCCCTTCTGCAAATATTCCCAACACAGCTTGCTTACTTGCTGCAAAATTACCCAGTTGTGGTTCACGAGCTGAGGAAATTAAAGTAAAACCCCCAAAAAGTAGTTATTAGGATTCACCATTGCAAATAGATAAACATCTTACACGGGAGTTTCACCGTTAAATGAAGAAGATTTATCTCATGACTGCCTAAGTTTTACGCTATGCATAAAATCTAGCCAATCTTTGTTGTAAATCAAAATGTCATCAAAAATACTACAGACGACCTTCCTCAACTATTTGTTGAAGATATGGTTCATGCATGACTGGAATGTAGCAGGTGCATTAGTGAGACCAAATGGCATCACCAAAAACTCATAGTGCCCGTAGTGACATCTGAATGTTGTCTTGAGAATGTCCTCACGAAAAATCTTCGAAAAATAAATAGCTCTATGCAACTCAACCAATAGCTCATCTATGTGGGGAATGGGATACTTGTTCTTGATGGTCTTCTTGTTGAGAGCACGGTAATCAATGCACATCCTCGTGGTCTCGTTCTTCTTCACCAACACAACCGGAGAAGCAAAGGGACTAGAACTAGGGCGGATATGTCCCATATCCAAGAGCTCTCTGATGGCCTTCTCAATCTCATCCTTGAATTTCTTAGGATGGCGATAAGGTGTAGTAATCACGGGCTTGACACCTTCCTCTAACTCTATGACATGCTCAAATCCCCTGTTTGGTGGTCTACCTGGAGGAATGTCACCAAAAACTGTGTCGTGCTTATCCAAGATCTTGCACGGATATCTACATGAAAAGGTTGCCCGCTATCTGAAGAAGATTTGGATGAAATGAAGCATTGGGCTGCCCATGCAACCTCTCCATGTCTGACAATGGACTCCATCCTATGTGTTGAAACAACTCTAGGCCCACCATTTGAAAGATCCTTAAGCACAATCTTCTTCCCATCCGCCATGAACTCCAACTCCATCCGCCTAAAATCCTGCACATACCGGCATGGGGAATGTAGCAACCGAATGCCCAACACTATATCAATCCCGCAAAGACCAACTACATAGAAATCATTAGTCAATGCGTAATCCCCCATTGGATGCTAAGCTGAGGAATCCTCCTAGTGCAACTCATAGCAAATCCATCTGCAACTCGTACACTAAACCCCTCGAAATCCTCAACCTATAATCCTCACTTTGCCACAAACCCATCATCTATGAAGTTGTGCGTAGCTCCACTGTCTATCAAGAAAAAACCCACTGCCCCTTAAGTACTCCTTTCATTCGAAAGGGATGGTACTTAGGACTCCTGAAAGTGTGGCAATAGTGACATTGGATGAATCCAATGCCTCATCCTCTCTAAGCTCTACCTGGGGCTGCTCCTCATCATGACCGCTATCGCTGCTTCCCTGAATCTGTATCATCATCATCAGAAACCACCTTAATGTAGTGTACCTTACCTTTACCAAGGCAGCGATGTCCAGGCTCCCAATGATCGTTGCAATGAAAGCAAAGCTTCTTCCTCAACTCATTATGAGACTCCTGATCCGTCCTAGGAGGTGGTGCACTCTTCTGCTGAATAGTAGAGCGCTGAAAAGGTCTGGAGCTCGTGGAAGGCTTCTTATTGGGCTGATAAGAAGCGGGGGCTGTGTCCAAATCTAATGTCGTCTGAATGGCATCATGCAGTGTCCTAGGCTTAAGAGCCTTGACCAAACCTCTCATCCTATCATGAAGCCCCTCTATGAAAAGCATCACTACCCTCTTCTCGGGCATCTCCGGAACCATCATTGCTATACGCTGAAATTCGTTGATGTATGCATCAACATGTCCACTCGACGCGGAGCTGTGCCAGTCTCTATAAGTAAAGCTCCACATCCTTGCGATCAAACCTCACAATCAATCTCTCGTTGAACTCCCTATAAGACCGCACAAGATCATGGTTCTGTGTGACCAAGCCATGATGCCACCAATCATATGCTACTCCCTCAAGGTGTAGAGTGGCAAACTAGAATAGCCTCCTGCTCTGCATAGGCTTGAGGGTAAGATATGTGTCGAGCTTATGAATCCAAGCTCTGGCACTAATCTTTCCACTACCATCAAAGGTGGAAAGAGTCACCTTGTTGGTAGCCTGCTTCAGCTCCCTATTCTGATGTGCTCTAGGCCTCCGATCCTGTTTAGTCCTCAAACTATCTCTCCTCTGTGCACAATATTGAGGTAGGGGAAAGGCATCCCTCACATGTTGTGGTAAATTCCTCCACTCATCAGTAGCTGCCATAACACTTTGTCTTGGAAGTCCACTCCCTCAAGTGGGTCCTCAACTGCTGGTGGGTCATCTCTAGGCAAGAAACTAGGCTGCATAGGCCTATCTGCTGTCCTGGTAGGCCTCCTCTCCTCTGTATGAGTGTGCCTCCTCTCACGGTGAGGTGATCCCCTCACACTACCAATCTCCGAAGGTGATCTGTTATGCCTCCTGTGACTACTAACAACTGATATAGATTTGTCTCTCCTATCTCTTGGCCTATCCAATACCAACCTGTCAAGAGTAGAGCCCATGCATTCCATGGACTGAATCAGAAACCGCCTTGGAGTCTACCATAGCCCTAAGAAGCTCTTTGTCCAGATCCACTAGCTCATCCTGTGGAGGGCTTTCCTGTCTATCTCCCATGATCTCAGCTCTATCACCTGCTTCAAAACCAACCACAAGTCGTGGTTGTCTCCTTGTGTAATACCTGTATGACCCAACCTCTCGTGCCTGCATCAAATAAAAACCTTGCAGGTAGGAGGAATATTGCTCTGATACTACTGAAAGATCCCCAAATAGATCTCTTTGCCCAAAACTGATTTTTTCTCCAATCACAAATATCAAAACAGATTTATTGAAGACTATGGCAATTAAACGAGGGCAAATCTGATTGAAAAAGAGAAAATGCGACCAGGGTTTGGGAGTGAATCCAATACAAATGACTCTCAAAAAATTATCTTTTGATCACAAATGATTGCCATAATTTTTAAAAGCCCAAATATATAAAAATCAGAATTTTTAGAGGCCACAACTGCTCAAAAATCAGATCTGAAATCTGAATATTAAACTGCCTGAAAATCATTGTAAAAACTCTCTAAAAATTATACAACTTCTTTGCTTCTCTTCACAAAAATTAGTAGATGATTTGACAATAAAAATCAGATCTAAATACCTCAGAAACAATGCCAAATCTGCCCAAGACTAGGTCGATCCACTAGTAGAAATGGTAATAACACTGCTGCAAATTTATCTTCAACAAACTGCTGCAAATGACTAAAAATCTGATTGCTCCAATGGGAATTTCTGAGTGAAAAACCCTCACAAACTCTTGGGGTTTTTCGTTCACAAGAGATAGAATTCCTAAGGGATTTCGTCCTTGGAATTTTTGCAAAAGCTGAGAGCTCAATGCAAGAGAAAATATCATATGAAAAATCTAGATACCTCTACATAGGTCAACCTTTCCTTATAAAGGAAAAATGGCCCCAAATCGACCTCCAAAACAGCCAATAGATCTCCTGCTTTTCCCTAAGCCAGTCGCATTTTTTAAATGAGGCCTAGACTCTTTTTCCTATTTTTTTATGCCTCATGTGCAAGTCACATTTCCCCTAGATAAATACAATTAAAATAATTGTATTTCACTTTTCAGCAGTTTTCTAATTTCTATTTTAATATTAAGCTCTATTAATTTATTATATGTGCATTTTATAATGTTATATTTTAATGTTTGCACAATATAATAAAATTAATAAAACTTAAGTCACCCTTGATTCACCCTTTGGCCATCGGGTAGACAAAAATGGGCCAAAGGTCTTCAATAAAAGTCACTCGAAAATGGGGATATTACACATTAAGAGGTTGGCCTTTCTAATTAAGTTTCTACACCAAAGGAAAGATATAAAAGGAGAAGAGAGAGTTCATTTGCATCTAGCTTGGCATATTTTCTCTATACTTGGCAAAGAGAGCTTGTTGCTCCTTAGTCATCCACTTGGGGATGAAAACCCTCATGTGAGGCCTTGTTGAAGGACGAAAAACCCTTCATTTGGCTTGGGTGAAGGACGAAAACCCTTCATCACCATTTGGCATTGAAGAAGGAAGCTGATTTGAAGATCTTTTTGGCATTTCCAGCAGTTATACTATTTTTCTAGGGTGGAGCGACCTACCTAGGGTAGGGTTTGAAGACATTGGCAAGGAATTTGATAAATCTGGTTTTGTAATCTTATTTGCCATATTTTTAAAGGCCGGAATCTTGAGTTGCATGATTTTTGGAGACTTCTATATCTATATTTCATAATTAATTCGTGGCTGCAATTTCCAATGTGTATTTCATTTCCAGCAGTGTGTTTTCAGTGTTTGTTGGTTATATTGGCTTCTAAAAATTCCAAATATCATATATAAAATATTGGCAAGTTGTGTGTTGTTTTTGGCATCTTTTTAGTAAGTCACTGGTTTTTGTATTCATCTGCTGCAAATTCATTTTCAGATCTGCATATTGAATATTAATTAAAACCCTCAAAAGGGTTATTACAAAAGTGGTATCAAAGCTCGAGTTCTCAAAAGGCCTAGGCTTTCAATGAATAAATTAATTTCCGGACAAGAAAGACTTGCGGAGACCATGGATTTTCTTGCCATGTGTCTCCAAAGGATGATTGAACCTAGGGTTCAAAGGGTGAAGAAAACTCGAATGGAGCCAATAATGCCAAGCGACCCATTGGATCAGCCCGAGGATCGAGTTTGACGCCCACTTTCCTTCTTAAAGGGGAGACCATTCCGGAAGAAGCAAGACCTATGGGTGGAAGGAATATTGCAACGAGTTATGAAGAATACATGGCCTTACCAAGGGAGATTTGTGAGGCTATTTCTCTAGTAGAGTTTGTAGGGTTGAATAGAGGAAGATCTAGGCCCAAGCCTAGACATGCCATGCCACAAAAAGAGGAAGAGGAGAAGATCTTCCAAATTGCAACGGTGGAGCAAGAAGAAGAACAAGAACAAGGCAAGACCGATATCCAGCATGAAGGTCAGGATTCTTTGAAAATAAATGATGTTTTTGTGAATTCTAATGATTGCATGTGGCAGCAAGTTGATGAAATAAAATCAGATCTACATGAGGTTCTTGAGGCCAAAAATCAGGATGTTCCGGTTGAGAGGCATGCTCTTCAAAAGGAGGTCTCACCGGATACTTATGAGGGTTTTCAGCTTGCTGGAAATTTCAGAACAGCAGTCAATATAGGGTCATTTAATGGTGTACATGACTCCAAAGAACAACATTGAAGATGTCCCATGCAAGTATCAACAAAATAGTGTTGAAGACAAAGCGGAAAGAGCTTCATTTGTTGGATCGGAGGTGGGAAAGAAGGCTGATTCCAACTCAGAAATTCTGAGTCACAAGTTTGGGAGTATAGAGGATGTTTCGATCACTCCTCATCCGGCATGGGTAGGTGGATATGTGGTGGACAACCCAAGGTATGATAGAAATCACATTTTATCTTCTTTTATATCGTTGCCATACTTATGTCATCATGGGAAAGTTGTTGTTAAAGATCACATGCTAAGTGTTGGTGATGTGAAGAACTTGTGGGTTGACACATGGCATCTAGATATTTCCTTGCAAGGGTACATGGTTCCGGTTGACTTCTTGCATGGTAGAAAGGAAGTCTTTGATATTCTTATCCTATGCACATGGTTAGAGGAAATTTTGATGAAGGATAATTTTGAAATCATTATGTATGCAAACAAGGATTCTACACTCCAAGAGCAAGGAGTCATGGGTTTGGTTAATGGTGGAGTCACTCATGATTCCATTAGTTATTGCTTGGAATTGATTGGATACACGGTGGAGATAATGGATGATTACTCTAGGCCATGCTCAAAGGAGTATTTCCAACTCCATGATACATTGGAAAATTATGAGGTATGTGCTGATTTCAATTTCATTATCATAGCTGATATGAATAGCATATTTGGGGTTCAATGGTGGTGCTTGTTGGGAGAGCTCACTCTCAACCATCAAGGCATGGAGATAGGTTTCATAAACCAAGGGAAAAAGGTCATCTTGCAAGGTATACTTCCTAGCACTTCTCAAATTAATTATTTAGTAGAAGAGGGCATGTCATGTGAATCATATTTTTGCTCCTTATCAAAAATTACAGCAGATTGGAAATCATTACTTTCAGTTGAGTATGCAAAAAATAAGTTTGCTCATGATGCCTTTGAAGGAAAAATGAGTGATGAGAAGTACAAGGTGATAAGCAAGAGGGATATGGTTTGTAACATAAGTATGGAGAACATTATTTTCAGATCTCATTTCATCATACTTGCTGATTGGCACAAGAAGGCAGCCATAATGAAGGTTCATTTTCAGAATTTCAAGGCATTATGGGTCACCATTGAAGTACTTTCAGTTATGGTCACTTCAATTGGGAGTGATATGCATATTTTCAGGCCTAGATTGAGCAATTCAAGGAGGTTGGGTGCAGCAGTTGATGGGCAGCCTAGAAATCAACTTTGGGTGTTCCAAACACCCCACTTGAGGCAACTAAAAGATCTTCTACAACAAGGTAATCTTTCCGGTTCATTAATTTTGAGACACACTTGTTTGTTGCTTCCTCATTTGTGTGATTATTGTGGAAGAATGGAAAATAGTATGGTGTGCATTTCAGAGTATCATAGGGCAGCCCATTTGCATGATATAGGAGTGTCTCAAATGCATATTGTTTGGTTGCTTGGGGTCATGATTTGGGTTCCAAAGACCCAACCAATCATTGGAGAAGTTTGGGAAAATATTCCACTTTGCATTGAGGGTGGAATAAGCATGTTCAGGGCAGCCATTGGAGATGGTAATTTTCAGATTTTCAAAACTCTTCTAATCACCCTTGATGGATGTCCATTTGTTGTCACTTCATTGGATGATAGGATGCACATTTTCAGTCATGTGTTGGACAAATTGTGGGAATTATGGACAGCGATAAGCATGCAACCCGAATACTTATTTTGGTATTCCAAGTATTTATTTTTGGGGCAAGGAAGGAGTGCAAGAATGTTGTGTTCGCTGATTTCAATCATGAGTTTGTTGATCTTCATTTTCCAACCCATGTAAGACAATTTTTAGTATTCACAAATTTGGTTTTTCCTATGAAATTTCAGTTTGGTAGTTGTTATGTTATGGCTATTGGGCTGAGTTTGCAAAAATCAGATTTGGGGCTGCCATTTCCAGTCATGAACAGCAATATGTTTTCATTTTTTGAGAGCATTCTATCATGGGAAAATGAGGAAGGAGGATTTCCGTTGGAAGAAGGAAAGAAATCAGGTTGTGGTGAGTTATTTTCAGATTTGAGAATTCTGATTTTTGAGTGGAAAATGCGTGACTTCAGCAGAGTTTGGGGCAGCATGTTGGTATTTTGGGACAGCCAATGCATGGTTGAGAGTTGTGCAAGCAAAAAAGGGGATTGGCCATCATTTCCACAAGGCACAAGTGGATGAAGAGGGAGACACATTTTTTTTTCTAATATGTTTGTTTCATGTGCAGGAATGTCAAAGAAGAAGCAATTAAGAATCATTTGGGATCTAGGTTCTTGCAATTGCTTGAGGACAAGCAATTTTGGGAAGGGAGGACTGTAATGTCCCTTTTTCCCATTTGAGAGCTACTAATTGGTCTTCTTTCCATTCCTTCTCCATGGCAAAGAAGTGAAGAAGACAGAGGAGAATCTTGAGCTTCTATTGCATTATTCTTCTAATATTTTTTTAATTTCTTTTAGAGTTTTTCCTTCTTAATGAGGTCAGCTGGGTTTGATGCCTTTAATAAGGATTAATGAAAGATTATAATGATTCATTAAGAGGTCGGCCTTTCTAATTAAGTTTTGGCACCAAAGGAAAGATATAAAAGGAGAAGAGAGTTCATTTGCATCTAATTTGACGTATTTTCTCTATACTTGGCAAAGAGAGCTTGTTGCTCCTTAGTCATCCACTTGGGGATGAAAACCCTCATGTGAGGCCTTGTTGAAAGACGAAAACCCTCATGTGAGGCCTTGTTGAAGGATGAAAACCCTTCATTTGGCTTGGGTGAAAACCCTTCATTTGGATGAAAACTTCTATATCTATATTTCATAATTAATTCGTGGCTGCAATTTCTAGTGTGTATTTCATTTCCAGCAGTGTGTTTTCAGTGTTTGTTGGTTATATTGGCTTCTAAAAATTCCAAATATCATATATAAAATATTGGCAAGTTGTGTGGTGTTTTTGGCATCTTTTTGAGGAAGTATAAGTCACAAGTTTTTGTATTCAGTCTGCTGCAAATTCATTTTCAGATCTGCATATTGAATATTTAATTAAAACCCTCAAAAGGGTTATTACATTATCTGAGAGGTTTGGTCGAGCATAATTGGTCAAAGCATTTATGCACTTTCAAAAACCTTTCATGGGCGGAAATGTCTTTACATAGATGTACTTCCTCTTGAATGCAAAGTTAGCATTTCCAGGCATCTCCCATTCACTAATTGAGAGGCACAGAGGTATCATGAATTTCATCAGTAATGCACAGAGCCTAGGAATTTGCCGTCTAGAAAACAATAAATATAGAAAATAGAAACCGATGCTTCCAACAATATCCTAACAAATCACATTTGCAAATGTGGAACGGCAGTACGGTTTGTTCAGTTCAAGAGCGGAGATGATGATAAAAAAATGTGACAATATATGCTGTTATCCTTTTCCTTCTTCCCCATACCACATCCCTTTGCAAGATGCTTCCTTGTATATTTTGATATTTTTCCATTTCATTTTTTCTGGCTATTTCTATATCATCACCAATCACATCTAACTGGGTATATTGGATAAATGACAAGTCCCGATACACAAGAAAAAGATTTGGGTTTCGTTATCTGAATAAACAGGATGGTGTTTGATAGGAAATACAATTACCAGTTTGGAGGAATCGGAGCTTCAGGCCCATATAGTATAGCAATACAGTTCTGTGTGTGATACTTGGAGGAAAAAAATCTGTGTAATCCCCAATTACTGCAGGAAGCATCATCTGGACCTGACTCTGTTAATCAAATATATCATGCATTCATCAGTTGTATGAACACACTATAGCTAATTATCGATTCATTTATTAAATTAGGAAAAATCTCACCATTCGGAATAATGCTTTCCTTCGTAGTTCAGCATTATCTCGCAAGGTTGGCTCGTCAACTGTGAGAATATGGCAGATGTATTAGCCGTCTTTATCACACGTGAAGATGCCAGTTTCAAAAGCTAGATAGTAAGCATCATTGTGTTTTCAAGGAAAATTAGCATGTATTATTGTGGTTAAAAACATGCATTCCAGTTCCATTGCTTATCATTCAATAAAAATAAGAGTTAGAATCCAAATAAAACTTTACTAATAAAGAACTTGATTAGGGTAGTTTCAGGTTAAAAAGACAAATCTCTCAACCATAATTGAAATATGCCTCGCTATAAACTGAAATTACAGTCATGGTCAGCTTTAAACAGAGAAAAATTATTTTGCTGTAAGCCAGATGCCATTCTGGGTAAATATTCCTTAAGAGTGGAGGACGAATTTTTGGATAAATGGATTCCTGTTCTTTCTACTTTCATCCTGCCAAGTGCTGAGTGCAAAAATTTCAAGAGCTGCAGATTGTTGAATGCATAGGTTTTTATGGACAGGCTTCAATTTCTCTCCTCATTCTTCCATAGGATTGATATATGAAACACCATAAACCCCATCCACTTTATGTCAAGAAACCAAACCCACATGAGGCTTAGGTTACCAGTGTTTTTTGTGGGAAAGGATCTATGGTAAGCCTCACAGAAAGGAATTCATCATGCCATGTCCAGGCTTGTCATCCTACCTAAAAATGAATAGGCTGGCATTTATCTTGCTCACTTTTGCAATTCCAAAATATATATTGGGTATCACAGGAACACGTAGATACCCTTCTAGCCTAGAATGTGTGATTAAATCATGCATTGTAGGCATTGGGAATTTCCTAAAGCATATACACAATACTCCAACAAAGTGCCATGCAAACCTAGAGAGCACAGGTTTTGGTCCACCAGCCTACAGACATTGTTTGCACACACAAAACCAAACCAAATATGCAGGAATATGTCAGTAAGGCCCCAACACACTCATCAGTTATTTTGTTGCAAACCAACTATGTAGTCATTAGTTATGCAGTCAATTACTCATCAGTAAGACGTCCATCCTTAGGAATGTTGTTTACATCAAATTGAACCTACATGTGGCAAAAGAAATATGATGTCAATAGCACTATGGCCTTTAAGCCTTAAGTGAAGGTGTATTCTGGGGCTAGAAAAACAACAGAGTGGAATATTGTTGAAAGAATGGTTATGGCTAAGCGCAGCACCCATCCTGCTCTTGGATTGGTCATAAATTGGCACCCATTTCAAGAAAGTTTCTTGTCATCTTGTGTACTACTTAGAAATGCTATAAGGATTGTAGTATTGTTCTATTTTAGTTTTTCAAAGATTTGATGTGTGTTTCCAGAGATTTGAGATTTTCGTTTTGTAAAAGAAAACAAAAAAATAAAATCAATTTTGTGTTTTCATATTTTTTCAATTGCTGTTGTACTTTTTTATTTCTTATCAGTTTCCAGATTTTCGGATCATAACAATTGTATCGAAGCATTTTGATTCAAAACCATGGTATCAAAGCGATTCTCGGTCTTGTGAGTGGACACCAACATTGTGGAGAGTGCATTGGGGAGAGAATTGCAGGAGACATCATAGATTCAACCAAATTCTCCTTAAATAGAAACACGAATCAAAACTAAGCATGGAAGAACGTTATACATGAAGGAAGTACAACTTGGAGGGAAAAACTTGGATGGATCTAAAAGACGAATGTCAAAAATGATATGAGCAAATACTAAATATGGATTCAATTAAGGATAATGCAGAGGAACCTACATCTATGGGAGAACCAATGACATCATCATCTGTAACTGTGAAACAGTTAATGCAGGATCTGATAATGCTCATAGAAGAATGTTCAGGACTAAGGGGACCAGTCTGGAAAATCCTAAGAAGAATTTGGGTACTCCACCTGGAACATCTACTAACATGCAGTCAATGAACCTTTGGTTGTAGAGAAAATCTAGTAATGTATGTCTTGTTTCCGTGACATTAAAACAAAGCAAATCCACTCCACCTAAAATGAGACGTAGAGCATTGGGGAACTCGGGTAGTAATACGCAAAGACGAACTTCCTCTCAATGGTTTGTCTTTATCTGCTTGAATCGAAAATATCTAACAGGTGCTTACCAACTATAATGCGTAACTACTCGAGAAGTTCCCTGTAAAAATCTACGACTAAAAATAACAATCTGTCAAAGAAAAAGGGAAAAGTGACTTTGATTGGGATATCGAAAGAAAGTGGATAAAGAACCACCCATGTCTCTATACAAACAGTGCTATCTCACTCAATTCTCATAGTAGATAGGTCCTAGGACACCTGAAAATAAAATGCCCCTTCGTCTCTGCTTCCTAGAGGGAGAGAAGATAACAGATCTTGTTGCCTCACAAGATATGATGGTTAGTCCCAACTGGTATTTGGTGGGAGCACACCCCAATTTGCCAAAGAGAATCCTCCAGCCATGTGACCAAATGATCTCAGAGGGAAAAGCGCCACAAATGGGTACCTATCCCAACCTATGGCTGAGCCACCTAAGAATCTGAGCCAGTGAATATAGAAAGTAATCCTAAATATACTCCCTCGGAAAAAGAGAGTTAGGCAACAAACTCGGCTTGGACAATGTATCGAAGAATAGTTTGTTTGCAACGGATCACACATTGAACTTTGAAGCATGGCAGTCTAGACATGCTCAATATGAGCGGTGAGCCCAATCAATAGATCCCAAACAAGGGCTCCAAACCTCAAAACCATAAAGAACCACAAACTCACTGCAATGAAGATTCAAATCTTTAGAGGAATTTCCTAGAAATGTACCTGAAGACATTGCCGCTCAAGGATAGAAAATGAGGCATATCTCTTGCAAAGATGCGACTGGGAAGCCATGTTGAGACTAAAAGACCCAAACCTTTGAATTGAGGCATACAGAGATGCAAGACTTTAATGAAGAATATTGAGATAGAAAATATCAATAAGGCGTCCATGGTTTGTCCAAATAGAGGCAATGAAAACACACGATGATGGAGTATGTGGATATCCAGCATAAACATGAACCCAGGTTTTTCCTTGATGCTCCTCCACAAAGAACAGTTTGTGCAGAATTTGTGGGATTTCAAAACCTTATTGCTGCAGGTGAATGTCTACAGTGCATTTCTTTGGTATTAACCATGTAAAGAGTGGATAGCATTGAAAAGCCAATAAAGCCATAAGAAACCAATGGTATTCCAATGGTCCAGGCTGAGATTGTTATGGTTAAAGTTGGAAGCGACGATGTAGAAAATGAAGCACCCAGGAAACTTTTGAGGAACGAGCTTGCAAATTTATTAGACCCTGCAAGTAATGACTTGTACATGACCTTGTTCAATGGGCAACCATTGATCTATGTTGAAGGGTTGCAATCTGGCACATTGGCTCAAAGATATGCTAGATTTCAATGAACAAAACGATCAAACAAGTTGATAAGTAAGAATACCTTCCTCGTGGATTGCCGCCGCATGGAGGCAGAATTCACTACTATTGCTTCAGGGAAAAACTATTAAGGAGAAGTAATTATAATGATGTCGGAAGAAGGCACCCTTTTGTTAAGAATCGGTATTTCTATATAGTTGTGCACGAGCGAATCGGTTATGCAGAAATAAATGTATGGCAATAATATCTCAGTTATACTGTATACATGAATATGTCAGTTATGCAGGAATGTGTCAGTTATATTCTAACACGATCAAGAGGTATGCAATCAATTCCTCATCAATTGGACATTCATCATTAGAATTTAGGAATATGTCAATGACAATAAACTGACCCTACATGTAGCAAGCAAAATATGAAGTCAGTTATATTAAGGTGTTTAATCCTGCAGGAGTTATAGAATACATGTAAGCCTTAAATGAATGTGTGTTCTTGAGCTTGAAAATATTAGAACAGGAACCTGTCGAATGGCTGTTTTTGTCCAGGTGCAACATCCATACTGTTCTTCAATATGTCCTGAGTTGGCACCCATATCTCCTTCAGAAAGTTTCTAGTTGTCTTATGTACTACAGTACATAGAAAGGCTATTTGGATTGTAATTCAGTTCTACTTCTATTTGAGTTTTCAAAAGATTTAATGTGCATTTCCATAATTTCATATTCATTTAAAAGATAGGGCAAGATATACAATTAAATATGTGTTTCAGTTTCTTTTGAGTTTCTGCTGCAGTTCTTCCGTTTTTCAGTTTCCAGAATTGCAATTTGGTTCTAAACAAGGTTAATTTTCTTATCATTTGATAGGTCTTTTGGATCCATGCTCAATTTAGATCATACTTTGGCCAGATAGATCAATTTTCTTATCGCTTCAAAAGTTACTTTGGCTTGATTGGTTAATTTCCTTATCCACTCTAACAACAAAGGTTAATGTGATTATCTCTTGAGATTTTGAGGCCTCTTGGATTTATGAAAATTTTGTATCATACTTTGGCTTGATAGCTGTAATCTATTTAACAAGGTTAATTTCCTTGTCACACGTAACTTTCTGTCAAAGAATAAGCAAACTTTTAAATCCTTTTCTATCCCTATGGACCACCGAAGGTGTGTATGGTAATCATGCTTACAATGTATTGATAAACAAACACTCCTCTTGAAATTGATAACCATCAATGTATGTGCTGCGAATCAAATCATTCATAAATAATTGTTTTCAATTTGATGCATATGTGATCAGTTGTAATGATTTGTAAGACCATTAAAACACTCTAAATTATAAATGCTTTTAAAAACATGGAAAATACTGTTGCAGATAATTTTACAGGGTAGAGGGAAGATCGTCAGGACTCTTATCATCGTACTGGAAAAAACAGAGATAAATGACAAATTTGGCGGCTGGTCATTTTGCCCCCTTTGGGAGAATTTGATGGACAAATCTGACCACCAACAAAGTCATCACTTATGTACAGGGACAAACAAACACATTCAACAGCTGCCAAATCTACCCAAATGCAACAAGGATGAAGACTAACTACCCAGATCAGAAGATGAAGCCTCCCCAATCCAACTGTTGAGATGGAATGTTGGTTGAGTCGCTCTGATCTGTTTGGTACCACTTTTGAGTTATCATCTAGAGTTGTAGAATGCTTGTACAAGTAGGAGATAAGTATGTTGTTTGAGTGAATTGTGGAGCAGAGGAAGCTTGTGAGAGCATTGTAAAAGTACCAATTCAGACCCACTGCATCCTTGAAGGCCCCATGGGAGAAATCAGCTTGTCATTCTTGTCAATTTTAGTTGACATAAGGATGCACGGCCCCGAGTTGCCTGAGTTTTCCCACAGTTGGGTTCTACAGGGTAAAATTCTGTCATTCTCCTCTGTGTGACTGCTGTTTTTCATTTGATTGTGAAAGATCCCCAAATGGATCTCTTTATACCCCAAAGAGTTTTAACTCAAACAGAACAGCAAATCTAATAATTTTGTATGCAGACCAGAATTTAACCTTAAAATTGCGACTAAGGTATTGGTATTATACTGACAAAAAGCACCCCTCTATTTCATGTTTCCACTTCAAATGTTTGCAGAAATTATGGAGACCATTTAGATCGTAATACATATACAAAATCATACAAAGATCATAGTTATTGACTGCTGTAATTAATTACTGGAAGTGGCGACTTGAACCATAGAAGACCGGTATCATTAGAGACATCAAACAGGACTGTATTCAGATCTGTTAAAACTGCAATAAATTTAAGAAGTAAAAGCCAAGAGAATACCATTAAAAGCATCCAAGGAAGTCTGAATTTTAATGCCCGACTGCTGCATTTTATTTAAATAAGTCTGCAGACCCAGACGTGAAGTTACAGCAGATCCTGAAGGTGTTTTGGACTCACAAACAGCTCCAAAAAAGTACAGATATGTTTGGAAAAACAACTCAGAACAGCAGATACACAAATCTGAATATTATGCCCTCCAAATGTGCCAAAATCTGTCCCAAAATAGGTCGTTCCAGCAGTACCAAAATTAATAGTTCAATAACCTGATTGTCCCTGAATTTCCAATGCCAAATAGGAGTGCAAAAGAGAGTTTTCGTTCTCTTTACACTAAGCTTCTTGAGGGTTTTCGTCCTCAGAAGTTACAGCCACAAGAGCTTCAGCTTACAAGCTATTTGCAAAATATAAAATGACATAGTATGCCTCTTCTAAGTCGACCTCTCCTTTAAATAGGCAAAGTGACTCAAAGGAAGCCTTTTTAACCTCCAATCAGCTTGCAGCACAATTCTCTATGCAATTTTTCCAATGGGGGCCTAGTCGTATCTTTCCTAGGGGAAATACAAAATGGTTTTGGGTCTTTTTTTTTCTCTAGGTAGCTAATATATTCTAATCCTAGGCAAGTCGTACTTTTGCCTAGAGGGGATAAAAAATAAGGAATGGGCCTTTTTACTTTTTATTTGTCATGATCACTTCCCTAGGTAAGTCACCATATTTCCTGGGAAGGATATAAATAATATTAGACCCCTTCTGCACTTTCTAGATATTACAACATTAATTTATAAGTGCATGTTTATATTAAGTCAAATAAATAATTATAAGTGCTTTAATATTTTTCTTTTATTTTTTTTTTTTAGGCACTTATAAAAATTTATTGTGACTTAAGTTACCCTTATATTTTTCCTTTGGCCGTCGGGTCAACAAAATGGGCCAAAGGTCTTCGATTCGGAAAAGGGGACATTACAGATTGCTCATTTATTTACATTTACAGCAGCTGTCTTCATTTCCAGCTCATGGTGGCACTTCAATTCTATGTTTAAAGGCATGACAGCTGTAATAGACATGGTTTATAAGCTACAGCAATACCTATTTAGCAGAATTTCATTCAAAAGACAGTTGATTCTAGGCTTTGTGTTTTCCAGTTCCTCACGTTTTTCTTGGAGACAATGGTTTTTATTCTTGTTTATGAATATGGATGGATATCTCATATCCCTATGTACATGAAGGTCTTACTATTTGTTTTGAATTATTTCTCAGATTTTTTAATAGGCATATTTTGATCTCTAGGTATGTTATGGCATCACATTATGTGCTTATTATGTTTAATTCTTCCCCTGAAGCCTTAAGGTACAGTATCTCAACTTGTGATGTGATAGGGAATATCCTTGTTGAGAAATGTTCCACTCACCTTAATTCTAATTTCTTGACATTATGGAGTCTGATTAGAGAATTAATTGAAAACAGCTATTGTGTTACAAGTACCACATGATGATAAAAGTTTCTGAATGATAAAAGTTTGAGCTGCAAAGTTTTCTCTCCCAGTTGTGCAACATGTTTATATACGAATAGTGCAAAATACGAACAGAAAAGACATCACTGGTGAAAATGAGACAGTTTATTTTTGATCAGTTGCCAAAGAGGTAACTTCATGTAGCAATTATTGGTGCTAGGCAGTGCCAACATGTATAGTTGGATCTCTTATCGACAGGGTGCTTCCCTACCCCCTACGGGAACCAAGCACCCTCGACCCTTTTGTGCTCAGCAGATGTCAAAGACTGTCGGATTGGAGGCTGGGTGGGCTTTAAGAACCCTGAATTGAACAGCCACCTGGATCATACAAGCCAAACAACAAGAATCCAGCTGGACATGGTCTAGTCATAAGGTAGAGAAGTTGCCATTATGATGACCAAAGTTCAAGCCCTTTGAAACATGCTTTCTGTACATGGGCATTTAGTATTAAGGCCGTATAAGGAAGTTTCCAAATGTAACCAAAAAATAAAAACAGATACGGGCTACAACATTTGTCTTTAAAAAAATAAATGGGTTATGCAGAGGTTTCTTAGTAATGCCAAGAGAGGTAAAAACAATGATGATGAGAAAATTCTTGAGCTAATTTTGGTAAAAACAAAATTTATGTTCACCATTGCTCTCTGCCTTCTAACAAATTATTACCGTGCTTGTGTCCCGGCTTATGATTATTACCAAAAATACATAAAGGGTAATGACTAACCATAGAGGTCATCTTAAAATGACTTGAACTCCACAGAAATTAGTAACCTAAAAACTTACCTGATAAAAGTTTCTGAATTGTTGCTCTCGCCTCCTTCCACGCTGGTCTTCCCATCTCCATGAACGAATTCAAAGAGGCCTATCACAGTCATTTCAGAATCATAAATTACTTCCAACAAAAGCCTACTAAATTCAATTGGCAAAGCAATCATTTCTTCTACTAACCTGAAGAAAACAGTCAGTCCCTTTGAGAAGAGGCCCATTGAAAATCCCTGCTCTACAGATGGCACTGAGGTCCAACACGTAGTCACCAATTGCCACTCCAGGTCGAGCTACTTCTCCTGAACTAGGCCTAAACACCCCATATGGAAGATTCTGCAAGGAAAAATGAGACTCTGCATCAATTGGGATGAAGCTCTTCATATTCACTGCCATCTAAAATGCCTGAGGCAGCTAAGAAGCATGCAATGTGGCTGATTTGAAGGACATTTAGTGGAGATCTTTTATAGTCGAAGGGAAACAAATTCCTAGTGAAAACTCGGAGTTAGGGAATTAAAGAACCGTATAAAATAGGGTGGTGGGTATATCTAACTTCTTTTGTCACGTGAATTCTTGTTCACTGTAATGGGTGTGCAGCCACTTTCAGAGTAATATGGTTCTCCCCTACATTTTCTCCCATATTTATTGTATTGACTTGACTGTAAGTTGCTCGTGCTACCAAACCCTCCTCATACTTTTTTCAAATTTATATGTTAGGGAATAAAGGTAGTATTTATAACGTCCACGAGATCAAGTAGTGTGCACGGACAAGAGCACTACTTAGGACTAGGTGAAGCGTAATTCACACAAAATTATTCCCGTTGAATGTTTATGGTTTTTTTTTTTAAAAAAGATGTTGGACTTTCGGTTTGACAATTTTGTGCATTCCATGATTATTTGGTTTAGTGGAAGTTATTAAAATCTTTCATTCATGATATATTATTTGTTTTATCTCTACCATCTTTTACAATAAAAATGTGCATATCAATTTACATTTGTATAAATCAATAATAAAAAAGGGGGGGCAAGTTCATGAGTAAAGGAGGGAGGAGCATATTTATTTAGGGAAGAATATTCAAATTTATTTTGGAGAGAACTTTGACAAAAAAAACAAGAAACATTTAGAGAATAATATCATAGTCACTCATTGGTTTGACTATGCAAAATAAGTATATGAGTAGGAAGTAAAGGTTGGGGCTTTACCCTTGATCAATATGACAACAAAGTTATTCGCTTTACAAGAGGTTAAGGAAGGCTTTAAAAACTTGTGTTCAAGAAAAGCGAAAGACTTGGTTGAGCTTCAGTGGAAGTCCCCGAAATAGGGATCGAAAATCATCGCTCCTCACATTGTGAAAATAATCAACAACATCATTCAATGTGGATTTCTATGTAAATGGACTACTAGTATTGTGATACCTATTTTTAACAAAGAAGATGATAACAATCCTTCCAACTACATAACTTTCACGATCAATCCATGTTTGCAAAGTTGTTTGGTATCATGGTTGAGCATGGAATCAACAAGTGGGCAAAAGAAAAAGATAAGAGAGCAAAAGGGCAAGCGGTGTTTCAAACCGAAACACCGAACACTCGATCACGGAATTACTTTGAGACATGTCATTGAAAAAGTATGAAGTGAAAAAGGAATTCTATAGTTGTTTTGTTGACTTCAAAAAGGCTTTTGACATAGTCCCTAGTGATAAGCTATGGTGCAAAATAAAGGAGCTCGGTATTCTAGAACAATTTAGAGCAATTATTCATAGACTCTACAAAGAGGTGTGAACCAAAATCAAAACTCAAGCAGACATTTCAGAAAGTTTTAGAAGTGACATTGGAGTTAAACAAGGATGTTTGTTATCCCCTACTCTTTTTGGCTTATATATAGACAAACTTGAAGAGTGGTTGAATTTGTAGGGTGGGGAGGGAGTCTAATTGGGAGAGTATGCGACAAGGCTCAAGGGTCACAAAAGCACTTATATGCCCTTGAGCATTTTTGCAAAGAAGTGGGTATGCAAGTCAACCAAGAAGACCAAGATCATGATCTTCTCCAATAGAAAGAACAAAAATCAACTTGAATTTTATTTTGAAGGAAGTATTCTAGAAGAAGTGATTTATGGGATTGGAAAACTACTCAAACTCCATTTGGGCTATTAATAATTTTGATGGTGTTTTATGTGTGCAAGCTATGGCGTACAGAAAGACTTCAAAATCGTGATGGAAACAAATAGATAAAATTCAAAAATGCATGATCACAAACACGTTTAAACTAAAAATATTAGTCCCATATGATATTTTTGTAGTCGAAATAGGGCAGTCTCAATGGAAGCCATTGTTATGGTGGGTCTCCTAAGATACCTTAATTAAATAGGCAGGTGGAGGTAGGTAGATGGCCCAAGGTGATTTTTAATGAGATCTTGTGCAAGTGAAAGAAGTCCTAGAGGAATTAATACAAGTGGATGTGAGAATGACACATTGACTTGAATGCATGTTGGGCAAGAATAGAAAGGAAATAATGGTGTTTGTTATAGATAAACTATGCAAGCTTTGTGTAGGAAAAATAGTTAGGAGGAAGAAGAAATATTACCTTAACGAATATAACTCATGTTATTATCATCAATAAAAGGACTATTTAGAGGCTAATATCCCTCAAAGAGAAAAGTTTCTTATAGCTCGGTTAGGGAAATTTCTCATTGGCTTCGTTGTGGAACGGGTAGATGGAAAAGGCCAAAATAGACATGGGAAGAAAGAGCTAGTCTTTTGCACATATGGAGCAATATACAAACCAAATATATAAATATTTTAACGTTAGTTTCATTACATGATATGTTCACCAAGGAGATAGTGGAGGAAATGGAAGATTTCATTATCGATTTGAACATTAGACGATCATAAATTTAGAAAACAAAAATGGCAAGGTTTATTGTCTCATAGTCTCATTTTGGCCTTGTGGATGTTAAAGATATTTATCTATCCATTTATACCATGTTTTCCCATTCTTCTTTAAGCATTTTCCACATGTTGGTAATACATTTAAGATAGATGTGAGTTAGTCCTTAAATGAACCATTAACATCTTTGTCTTACATTTGATGTCTACACCTATATATGTCTTTTTGTCATCATCCCAAATAAGATTAAACTCTTTGACATAGTATTTTTTTCACTCCATATTATTTCATATGGAACTAAAAGTGTTGCATATGATAGGCCAAATGATTACATCATTTATTATCAAAAGGTAATTATGTCGAAGGCATTCTCCTTATGAAAAAGCCCTAGTTGGAAAGTGTTTATTTGTCATTCATAATGTATTTTAATGTATTTATATGCGTGAGTGTATTTTATTCAACGTCGTTAACACTTTTCTCATCTTTCATTTTTTTATACCTAGATATATCTTCAAATGACATGATAGCCCTAATTCAAGGTTGGATGTGAAATATTTGGTACATATTTTAGCACATAACAACACAATAATTCTTTGGTATTATTCAAATGTAGGCGATTACATATATAGGCCTCGTGTATTCATTAAGATAAGGATTTAGGCATGATTACATCCCTACAATATCTCTCTATGTGCCCATTTACACGAGTGGTCAGATGCATTAACAACACACATAGAAACAATAACATACTAATATCACACAATGTGATATACTAACAAATATTGTATGTACTAGCAAATATAATCCACTCAACAATACTAATGTGCATCACTAACAATATATTCCTAATATTTCCCCTTAGTTTGAACATGGGAGAAAGCACCACCTACAACTAAGTAACATGTTGCTTTGGAGCTTACACATAGTCTTAACGCTCGCGCATTGATTGTGGGAGCTACAAATATTATTTGTAGGGATCCATCAACTTTTCACGTGAATGCATGTTTCATGAATTATGACCCATTAACAAATTCATGCAAACACATCAACCGAACCAATCAAGATATCAAGAACACATCGTGCTTCAATATATTTGATATGAATCTCCACATCATCATCACAATGAGAGAAAACATTGATTATAAGTATTATTTTTCACACAAAAAAATTATAAATAAAAGGTTGACTTGACTAATTCATCGTTGTTGCTTTTGTATTCCATCGCACATGATTGTTGACACTCGATCATACCCAACATAGAGACCTCCACTTCCAATGGAAGCCCCCTTTGTGTTAGTCATTTTAGCACATAAGTTTTTCCACCTGTCTCAAAATGTGACTCTATAGTTAGTGGTTAATGAGAGGCATTGTTTGGCCTCTTGCCTTCATTTCCTCAATGCCATGGTGTGTTGTTTCTTACTCGACTGATTGAAACTTGAAGCTCACATTAAAAAAAAATTGCATTGTGTTTTTTATAACTTCCTCCCCGATGACATGAAATGTTTGACTTGGGATGTTGGTTTCCACCAAAAATGCATCCATTTACAAACAATTTATTTGACACTTGTGACAACACAATACAAACTAATATACAAGATGTGATTTTGAATCTTGAAAATGATGTGTGCATTAGATAATGACATATAGTACCAACTCTAAAACTAAATGATACAAAATGACCACTTAAACTATATAAAATATTTAAACAAGAACATAACCAACAATATAAAAAATAGAAACACATAACATAGAGCACATGCACACAAGAACCGACTATTGACAAAATGCATGAAACACGGAAATATATCTCCATGTAGGTGTATCGGAAGCAATTGATCATGTTCTGTATAGTTTTATTGTTGTATGAAGGTCAATTGGATTTCTTCATCACCTCGGTAATGGTGAAATTATTATATGAGAATTATTCATATAGTAGAAATATTTGGTACATATTTTATCTCATGACACCACAATAATTATTCATTATTATTCAAATGTAGGTGATTACATCTATAGGCCTCATGTATTCCTTAAGATAAGGAGTTAGACATGATTACATCTTTACAATCTCTCTATGTGCCTATTTACATGAGTAGTATTAGAAAATTACATGGAAACAATAACATGTTAATATCACACAACATGATATACTAACAAATATTATATATATGAACAATTATAACTCACTCAACAATACTAGTGTGGAGCACTAACAATATATTCCTCACATAGTGGGAATAAGCATAAAAAATAACCAAAATGCATGTTCAAATCATACATAATCTTGCATTAATGCCCTTTGACCAATTGTTGTGCATCATCTTCAATTTATCATTCTTTATAATGTACACAAGTGTTTTGTGTTGAAGAATCAACATTCTTAGCTCATTGGGATGGTGTGTTTCCACTAGTGTCACCATGTACGGTTATACATGTGGAAGTGTAATGGATTTTTTATATAGAGGTCTTTCTACACTCTTGCTTTATTAGCCTATCACAGCTCTTCCTCATTTGTATTGAGATCCACCATAATCCCAATTCATCCACCCACTTTGGTCTTTCATAAGTTTTCTTTGCAACCATGTTTTGAATCCAAAGCATTGGATTTATTCTGTCGAACCTCTTATGTTATGCAATATGAAGTGAGCTTCTAGGGATTTCTTCTATTCCCCCTTCATAGATGTACACACCAAAAAAATTGAATTTTGTTATTATGGTTGAGTAGCCTCAAAATGAGGGTTTGTGCATATTTTGATATTAAACAATTTATTTTTTTATCAACTGTATTTTTGCACGAGTGAGGTGAATGAATTATTAGGCTTGGATGCCAAGGACCGAGGGGTTTCCATTCCACCAAATTCGCTCGGGGCATGATCTCGACCTCATCCATTATTATGGTATCTTCATGCCTTCGCACTTTCAAAGCATGAATTGAACCCTCGGTGGGCTCTTTATGAACCAAACAACTTCACCATTGGACCAACGACCATTTGATAATTTGAGTTTTTTTAATTGTGATTTCTTGTACAATACTTTACCAAATGCAACAAACAAATATCCAATTCAATCACTTCACCCTTTTCCATATTTCTTTTAGCTTGTGTCAAGCTTAGAAGCATTGGGATAGAGTATAGAATTCAATAGAAATAATAATTTAAACTCATTTTTTTGGAATAAATAGTAGTTGTAAATGCCATGATGACATGTATGTAAAATTTGGAATCATTCTAAAGGCACATCAATTGTTTTTAAAAATGCATAATCCCACCGTGGTATAGTGGACTGCCATGACTATAGGATATGCACAAAATGGTGTTTCGATGTGGCTCTAAGGATTTTCAAATAAATGCCTTCTATGAAAGGTGGTCTCCGAATGTGATGATTGTATCGTTTGCACAAATCGGTGTTTTTTCTTGTTTTTTTAAATGCCTCTACCAAATGTGATGTAATAGAATTTCATCAGTGGTGGACATGCACAAAATGAGCTTGTTGAAAATGTGTCGAAGGATTTTAAACAAATGCGGTAGAGGTTGAAATTCAACAAAATTTTCCAAAGCATACTCTTGGCATGTACAAAAATTAGAGCTTTGGAATAGGGTATGGAGAACCATCATAGAATACTTGAAATTGGATTAATTTTAGATGTTGTTGTGCAAACACCCTCATAATCAAATATATAAAATGTAGAAGATTAGAAAAGGGATGTGAATCATTTGATAAAATACCTCAAAAAAATGTAGTCTTGTGGAATGCAATGAACATTGGTTATGGAAAAATGGGATTGTTTAAAAATCTTGGAGATTAATAAGAAAAAAATAACAAAGAACATGGCCCAACCTAATAAGTTTATTGTTTCCACCAACTTGTGCCAAAATCGAGCTTTAGAATAGAGTATGGAGATCCATCAAAGAGTAAGTGAGAGTGAATTTTTGATGGATATCATAGTTGTTGATACACCCTTATATACATGTATGAAAATTGTGGAAGCACACAAAAGGCATGCAAATTGTTTGACAAAATGTCTCAACTAAACATGGTCTCGTTTAATGCAATGATGTACGATGTGGACAAAAGGTTTCCTAGACAAGGCTTTAGAATTTTTATCAAATGCCTAGATAAGATGTTGCTTTAAGGACCACACTCGTTGTTGGCTATAAAAAAAGGGCTTATTGAAAAGGCTATTCAAATTAAATGCAATTGGAAGGTATAAGTCAAATTTGAAAACCTTTTCCAACATCCTTCCAACTTGTGCAAAATGTGGAGCTTTGGAAGAGGGCATGAAAATCCATCACAAAACAATTGAGAGTATTTTTTGTTATATTGCATTATGCAATTTTTTTCTCATTGATAGTAATGTTTGTAAGATATGCAATGCATGGCTATAACAAGCATGGTTTTGAAATGTTTGAATTAATGAGCCATTTTTATTCAATCTTGACCATGTAAACTTTGTTTGTGTTTTATTTTCAATCGTCAATGCGGATCTAATTGGTAATTTTATAAATACTTTAATAGCTTGAGTAATTCTTATTGCATTATGGCTATAAAGGATCATTAAGTGTGTATGGTTTACCACCTTAAACACATTGGTTATCTTGTCTAATCTTTAAACTCTATCATTAGAATTCCCATAATTATCGATGTGGTTATGTGGGATTTTTTTCTAGGAGGTTGTAGATCGGATAAAAAACATGGGTGGGAGAATTTGTGGCAACACTCTGATTTGAGTTGGGTCCTAAAAATATTGTGCCTTGAGTTCTTCTATCAAGCATTTATGAAATAGTGGGTGGGTGGGTTGATGTTCAAAAGGTAACAATATTGATGGAAGATAGACAAATTAAAAAATATACCTAGATATAGTTGCATCAAATTCCATATAATAATATATGTTTTTTTTGTGTAGAACACAAATCATACCCACAAACACATGAAATCTATGCAAAGTTTAAAGAATTATCTTGGGAGATGAAGGGAGTAGGATATATGCCACATAGAAGACTTGCATTCGATGATGTGGAGGAAAATGATAAATAAATATTCCTCTTCCACCATAATGAGAATTCACTAATTACATTCGGGTTATTAAACACACCCCTTGGAACAACTAATAGAGTTGTCAAAAAAACTTCAAGTATGTGGTGACTTCCAACATTACAACCAAACTTATCTCCAAAATTGTTACACAAAAAAAATGTTGTGAGAGATGCCAACTATGTTCTTGTAGATATTTTTGGTAATGTCTAGTGAATCAAACTATAAACATATACTCTAACAAGGTGCACAACTTTAGACTCGTAGTGGTAAGAAAAAAATGTGTTTATACTTAGACTTTGAAAAGTATTATTCATAAGTGTTTGTAAAGTTAGATCGTCCTCTTTACTTAATTTGATCAAGTTGTATATTATGCATCATTGTTTAGATATGTTGATGGTATTATTTCTCAATAATTCTATTGAGTGATACTATTGAACTATAGAAGTCTGGAGTGAATGTGAGGTAAAAGAATGGGAAATGCAAAGGGAGGGGAACATGCTTGAAGGAAATGTAGATTTGTTCACTCGAAAGAAATGTGAGAGTGAAATTTTGAATTATACTAAAATTCAAAATTAGTGGTTTGCCACATGTTATAATTTTTATTAAATCACTCTTGATTGTTGTGGCAACATTGGAAAAAAATTAGAGGACATCAAAAGGAAGCCACACTGTGAATTATGAATTGGTGGTTCTGTATGTGCCAAATTTTCAAGTGAGGAAGCTCATTTCACAAGGAAATGCATTTAAAAATAAAGTAGATCTCTTTAAATTTTATCCCCGAAAAGAAAAAGAAATATTAAATTTGACATGTTTCCATTGGGAGATAGTTTGAGATAATTAAACATTGACATCCCTTTAAACATACTTTGCAACTCGTGTACAATTGATAGTATATTATCTTTTAGTCATGAACAAATATCACAAGCACAAAAAGACACCTATAAGACATTTGCATAGTCAATAAGGATTAAATATTTCATTTTTATTGATGTTTTATTAATAACATATAATGTTGTGTATGAAAAGGCCCATTTGGTGCTACATTATTTGTTTAAAGTGTAGACACTCAAATTTGGCAATCTATCCTTTGACACTACTGATCTTGACGTTGCACACTCGCATGTACAAATGCATTGTCCTCACTCTTGCTTAACACACCCTGATAGCTCTTTGACTACTTGTTTATCTTCACACACCTATTTCTCATCAATTTTTGAAGTTTACCCACATAAAAGACATCTAGAAACATCCATCCTCTAATGCATAAAGTAAATATATGCATTTTCCCTCTTAGTCAAAATCATCATTTTTGATCAATTTGTACAAATCCACAAGCCGATCCTACCATATGGTTTTGTACTGACATGCTTTGGGTTAATTCTTTCGATTCTATCACATTATTATGATAAAATATAATCCATAGGTCGGTTTTTCATGACATAAAAACCTTCATAAGCATATACAAGAAAGTAAATCATACCACATTTTGAGACATAACACCGTAATAACTCCTCATGTAAAAGAAAACACAAAAGGCACTCCAAGATCCCTGAATTGTGAAATAACTCATGCAAATCCATTAGGAAAACACCCTCTACATGTATGAAGTCTCTTTCCAGTGTCTATGAGTCTCCATATTATTTCTACAACCAAGAAAAGTGACCCTTCCAAAGTATTTGAGCAAGTTTGAAACTCAAGCAAAGCATTGTCAAAGCACAATTGTTAAGTTCTAATTGCGTAATGTAATAGATATCACATGCTAGGAGAACGTCATGGTATTTGTGTTGGACATAGTTTCTTAGTTGTTTTCATTGATTTCAAGTGTCACATTGATGTTAAAGGGATTATGGGAGGCATATGTGAGTGTACGAGGTGTCATCCATGTTCAAGCTTAAAGGTTGATTGGTAGTGTGATGAAATGTCATGGTGTCTAGGCATGTTCTTGGTGCATTGTCAAGCAAGTGAGTGTTGTGTACGAGCTCCAGTGGTTGTTGAAGGAATGTATAAGGTATGACATGGTTAGTAAGATGTGTCAAAGGTATTATTCTCGGGCTGTAAAGTGGTAAAAAAGTCTGTTTGAGTAAGTCATCTAGTTAAACAAGCCATTTTAGGTCTTGTTCTTGACCTAGTGCAAGAAAAATGAGATGGTTGCATGAAGTATAGAGCAGTGCAGTTGGTAAAATCATGTGGAAGGAATTTTTTCATTTCATGACAGGTGTAGATGATGTTTAAGGCCATGTTTCAGGTTAATAATGCAGGTAGAAGGTCCTTTGAAGCATGTTCATTAAAGACAAGGCTAGAAAGACAAGGTAAGTCATGGTGGTTGGAGAGATTCAAAAGTATGCAGGAATAAATGAGATTTGTAAAATTTGAATGAATTCATGATAGTTATATGGACCAATTTTGAGGTCAAAAGGATGAAGAAAAAGCAAAAACTCATTTTTAGCCAAATCGAGTTCTTATAATTACAATTTCCAGTTTGAAGGTCAACTTTGGATGCTCGCTAGAGAAAGTGTGCTTTACATGGGAGGTTGAGCCTTTGGGGTTTGGAAATAATAATGAGGTATTTTGGTTGTCACATTTTTATGAACCATCGTTAACACCAAAACAGCTTTGTTATGGTTTCAAAACCCTAGGTTGAAAGTGACTTGAGAAAAATGATTTTACAAGTCCATCTATGATTAATTTTTATAATTTTATTGTTTTATGACAAAGAGGAATCCTCTATATTTCCATTTATGTATTTTAGAGCTTGTGACAAGATATGGCCCCACCTATAAACTCAAGTTTCTAGAAAATTTTAGTTTGTGCAAAATTTTCCCACTTTGGACCTATCATTTAATTTGCCATTTATCGACGCATGGTAGTTATATTACATGTTCATGATAATTTCAGGTCATGTTTGAGGTCCTAGAATGCAAAGTGTGCCCTATATGTGAAGACTGGTTTTTGAGGTTGAAAAGGTAGTTTTGAGCAGTCTGTTTGCAGAGGAGTTTTGAGGAATTTAATATCTAATGTATGGTTATACGACCACATGGTGATGTATCCAAATTAAATATATTTCTAGTTATATATAATAATTTTATGGTTGACGTCATCTAATGTGGTATTGAGCCTCATCTTTGAGGACTAGAGTTTGGTGCACAAGAATAAACATCGAGGACTAGGTTTTGGTGCACAAGAACAAACATGTTCTTGGTATGGTTTCATAGATCACGAGATGTTACAGAATTTTATAGACATGGTGGAAGTATGATGATGTATTTGATGATGTTCTTGAAGTGATTCAATGATTTCGAGAAGTTGGTTTTTCTCTTGAACCTTCATGTTTTAGCGAGATAGTTTTTTGGGGCAATTAGGCCTATTAGGGACCTAATGGAGGGTTTTGGGCATGTTGGTGATATGAACGACCTATGTGGTCATTTTTATGATCTACTCATTATATTTTTATCATTTTTTGATGATTTATGCCTTGTGAAGGCCAACCTTCATGAGTTGGATGCAAAAGATAGGTATATAAGGAGTTATAAGGCTCATTTGTAGGTGTTATAGAAATGGGAGAATAACGAATTTTGGAAGGAAGAAAGAACATGCTACGAGGGAAGAAATGAAATATACGGGTCCTTGAGATTGATGGAGGAATATACCATGATGTTGATATGAAGATGGTGAGTTGAAGAAGGTCATTCATACATGACCTAGTTGAGAAGAAGACCTAGTTTGTGTGCATGGGCTTGAGCGAGCTAGAGGAGAGTGTGAGATTTTTATGAGGGGTCAAGAACAGGTCAGAGAAGAGGTATGAGGAGTTGAGAAAGGAAGAGAAGAAGGAGCTACAGGTCATTAGACCTAATCAACACATGTTGGTACAAGTTTGAGCGAGGAAGAAGAAAGAGGAGTTTGAGAGAGTGTTAAGTGCATGGAGTTGAACTAGTGATCACAATCAGTTGTTGGAGAAAAAATCATCAAGTGATCTTCATCTTCAGGTGGTTTATTTGGTGCTTGGTCATCTTAGGGGTTGTAGCCTCCTTGTGGGGTTGGTGCCTCACTAAATCAGGGGTTGGTGCTCTTTATATGATTGGTGTCCTACTAAACTAGGGGTTGGTTCTCCTTGTGGGGTTGGTGCCTCACTAAAAAAATCTCGTGTGATGTGTAATATTCACATAAGTCCTTTGTTTTGAGTAATATAAGCATAAGTTTAGTGGGTTTTCTTCCCTTTAGGGTTTCCCACTTCATATCTTATGTTCATGTATACTCTCTTGCTTTATGTTTCTATGGATGGTTGTTTCATGTTTCACACATTGGTTAATGAATGCTTAATGGATGTTTGATATGATGTATGCAAGATAAATTAATTGAGGTAAAAATTTTATATGAACGATTCACCCCTAGTCTCGTGCTTCCAACAATTGATATCAAAGAAAGGTCATTTTGAAGCAAGTTTAACCACTTGAAGGAGAAATTTGAAGCATAAGTATGGAAGGTAGTTTAGTTAAAGATGAAGTTACATCTCCGGTCGAATGAGAGCACGATTGAAACCCTTTAGGTTTGATAAATGGAGGTAAATCTATAATGTTTACACTCCTATCTCTAAGTTTCCATGTGATACAACTGATGAGAAGACTAATGATGATGACAAAGTTGATCTTGAAGCAAGAGTCAAGGTTACCTAGGAGATGATCTTGAAAGTGTTCTGTTAGTACGAAATCACAACACCCCCAAATGAGTTATGGATCTACTTTTCTAAGGCAGGGTCATTTGGTGTGATTTGCAGATAACATCGGATCATTCCCAGTGTCAGGACTTGCAAATGGGAATGATCCTCCAGAGAAGGCTGGTTCCTCTTCCTAATCCTAGCACTAAACTACTTCTAAGGAAGGAAATGCGACTATCTACTCCTAATCTAATAATTCCAAGGGACCAAGGAGAGAGAGAGAGCATGAAAATAAAGAAATCCTACACTATAGAGGTGATAACACTGAGAAAAGGGAATGAGATATTCTGTTGAGGGAGAAAGAAACAGAGAAAATGGAGATGAGGGAGGTCAGACAGAAGTGACACGGCCCAGATCTTCAAATTCACCATTAAAATCCATGAAACACAACATCCTACACCTATAAATGTGAAATACATGCACATAAAAACAAATCTAGAAGGGAGAGGCACGGAGAAACAACAAAACGATGCAAAGGGTTGAAGAACACCACAAAAACATGTTTTTATTGCTCTAGAAGGTGCACAGACCATTACATTTCTAGAATAGAGGCACAAATACATTTGCCAGGCGTGGGAGAAGGTTCGCTACTCAAAAATGGTGTCGAGAAACAAATTTGATAGAGTTTCTCTATGCCCAGAATGTCTCTCCTTTTCAAAATGAGAAGTGTTACAATATATAGAAAGAATAAGAGAGAGAGAAGAGGGAAAAATTGAATCCTGCTTCAACCACCCCAAGATATGTATCCCACTTTGAAAGCTCAACCACTGAATATCAATGCCTTCTGCAAATTCACCCGCAATATGTCGCTTCGGTTTCCTACCATCGGATCAATCAAACCAGATCTAGTAGTTGAAGAGATTGGATTATGTGTTAATGTCCTGAAGACTCTTCTTCATTTTTTACCTACCAGGGCCTGAAAAATGATTTTTAATCCTTTCATGGCATAGAGGACGTTGAGACACTTCCAACGGTGTCAGATTCGCAATATTTCAAGCCTTGAGTCGAAAGATATGCCCCTTCAAAGTTTGTATCGGGTCCGTACAAGAGGGCGGGAAACAACTTGAAAAATGGGTCCCCTTTGATATGGGACATGTGGCAGTCAGATTAGAGAAAAAACGGGCTCATGGGTCCGTAATTTATCTTTTCCCCTTTTCATGAAATGCAAAACTCAGAAAACCCCACAAAATGCCAAGCTCTCGCTTTTCAACTTTGCTTGACCATTTTCCCCTACCTCTGTTTCATCCTGAGACACGTGGAGATGCGGCGCTTGTTTGAGCTTCTCTTTTTTCTCACATAGGGTCGTTTAAAATTTTGCAGGCCCCGCCATTCCATTGTAGAGTCTCCCTGCAACCTTGTTTGTCATCCTGGAATGTGAGCTCGCGGTCTGAGTCGTTTCCTTCATAATTTCCTTATGTGCAGGAGTTGTCTTGACCAAATTTGCCGAGGGGGAAAATTTGGGATAACATATTCTTGATGTATGTTTCCCTAAAGAAGATGATGAAGATGTCGGTGATGTTCTAGAAGTAGAGCTTGAGGATGTTCTAGATATGATTGATCCTATAAAGGAAAAATAAACAAGCGTGTAAAGAATCCCTAATCATGATGACAAGATATGAAGTGATCCCAAAGAGCCTTGAAGCAGAGAGATGATAAACTATGAGAAGCAAGACAATATGGTTGAGATAACGATGAGTGAATATGATGGGTCAAACAATGTTGACACTATAAGATAGAAATCATCTACAAAACTTGATACAAATTGTTACCAACAACAAATCAAGAAAGACATGAAATTCTCTGAAGGCATCAATATGTTGATCCCCTAATCTATCAAGCAAGGTATGAGTTTTTATTTTATCAAACAATGTGAACATAGGACTGTAGATAAGTTGAAGAAATAAGAGAAATAATAGTTCCACATGAAGGCATTCATGTAGCGTGATGGAGTAAGGTTTTGCAATATGTTGTTGAGGTAATATGAGTCTATAGGACAATTGGTTATAATATCATCATGAAGTCGAGCATCTAGTGTGATATAATATGATCGGGGTTTGAAGTCTTTGGAAGCAAGTGCTTGCCATGAAGAAGTTATCATTTAGGTGTACTTTTGGTGTCTTGTTGTAATGATCTCATTGTGGCACTCCAAGGTTGAGGATTGATTCCAAAAATATAGTTATCAAGAGCAGGATAAAATTGAAGGTATGTCTTTTGATTCATCTTATTCAAACTCGTGAAGATATGTTGATGGTCATTGAAGTTGAAGGGTGCTTGTTTAAGACCTTATCTAGGTCTCTTTTAGTCCACTACGCTTAGAACATGATGAAGAAAGTGTGCATTGGTATTTTAATGAGACAAGCTTATTAAAATGGTATCTAAAAGTCTAATTCAATCATTGAGAGTTAGTTATCTATGGTGTGCTTGATCAAGGATTAAAATGCATGGTTTGTAATAAACTCACATACATAGGAGCAAGTATGGAGTCTTTTTAATCTTCTTTAAAGTTTTGAAGATCAAGTCAAAGAACGTTATAGTGTTATGGCCTGATGAAGAAGTGTTAAGAAGGATGCAAAAGATGTTTACAGTCAAACATGTATGAATATGATTGAAATTGAGAAATAGTACTGCTAGCATAGTTTTGTTTGGGATTTGAAGGTCTGTCACAGATTTATGGGAGGAAAGATGATTCATAGAGGCAATGCTAGGTAGGTCTGTGTTTGGTGACTAAATTTGAAGTCTTTATTTTTCTTCAAGATGGTTTGTGACAAAGACTTATGAGGTAAGTTGATTGATCCAAGTCTAATGGTTCTCATTGTTTTGTATGCATTGAAAGCATTGTTTAAGACTATTCAAGCATGTTAAAGACCCGAGTTAGTAGATATCAAGTATGAAAGACAATTTGAAGGATAAAATGTGCCTTAGGATGTATCTTGAGGTATAAAGGTACATACTCATTGGAGACTTGAGAAGATGTCTCAAATATTAAGAATACAAGATGAGATATTCGGAAGGGACTGTAAGGTGATCCAACAGTTTGTGAAGGAACATCAAGGTATATATCTCCTATCGAAGTTGAATAGATCAATAAAATTCAAGAAAATATGTAGATTGAGTTTTGGGTCTGAGTATGATGGAGTCTTATGACTCAAAGGAGGATTTGGTCTCAAGGGGAGAAGAGTTAGCTCAAGGTGGTATGCAACTCATACCATGTCTTGGTCATCAAGTGTATAAAGGTCTGAAAGAAGCATGTCATGTTAAAGATCTAGATGGAATTTTGTCAATGCAAGAATGGTGTCATTAGACATAAGGAAGTCTAATCTAAAATAGAGAATGTATTGTGAGTAAGGTATGGGCTCAAATATGTAACATCAAGTTGTTTGATTGATATTTGTTGGTTAAATGAAGCATAATGTTCACAAGACAAATTTTATTGCAAGAATAAGCATGAGTATCATGTATTTTGGTGTGGAACGATCCTAGTAATTCTATAATAGTCAAATCAGAGATGAAACCTTTATTATGACTTGAAGCATTTGAAGGGTGTAGTTGTCCAAAGGTTGGACACTTGAAGCTTGAAGAATCATTTTTAGGTCATAATCTAGGCAGAGTACAGATGAAATGTCAGGTTTTGAAGTGTCATGAAGATGCAAGGTTGATGTATTGATTCTAGTGCGTGAGTCAATGTCGGATTTGTAGATTTTTGGTATGATTATTTATTGGAGGAATGGACTTGTGAGAGAATGCTTCAAGTTAGAGGGAGCTATGTAAGATATGGATATATTTAGATTGTTAAATATCAGTTTTGCAAATTGAAAGGTTGATGAGAAGCAAACATAGTAAGGTCAAATCTGGGTAAGAGATATTTTACAAGGCTAGTTAGCATAAGAACATAGAGTATGGATCAAGGGGGTTTTCCCCATAAGTAAAAGTTGAGTTTGATTATCAATCATGAGATACAATTGAAGATGATCTTGTCTCATAAATTTGATGATGGTACAACTTTATTCAAGTATGTGTGATGATCATGGCGACTTAATACATTTATGATATGTTCTAAAATGCTTCAAAATATGTGGACTATATACTATATTGTAAATGTAATGTCACAAAGAAACAAGCGAAGATAACTTGAAATATTTGAGGATGAATGTTTTTGTTAGTATGTCGATTGAAAGCTACCGAAGGCTATATAATATGAACAAGGTTGTGTATTTAAGTGTAAGAATGCAATAAGCTTCTTGAAGATATTTGAAGGTTGTGCAACTATACTTTAAATAATAATCATGGAGGTTTGACACGACTAGAGTCACAAAGTGGACTCAATATAGCAATTTGATGGTTGTTTAAGAAACTTACAAGGTATGTTGCTCTTTTGAAGACCTAAAGTGCTTAATAGAGACGTGCGAAGACCTATTTGACAAGACAAGAGGTATGCTCCATCGATGAGTTGAGTTTAGTAGAGGTGCATGAATGTGGTTGAATTTGAAGGGTATTGTTGGCACCTTACAAGATAAATATGATTGCTTTAGTATCAAGAGGTCTCGTAGGTAGCTTGAAGGTCTAGAGATATGATTAAGGGATTGTCATGAAGGAATTGTGCATGTTTAGGTTTGAAATGCTTTGTGCTTACAATCATGGTATAATCATAAAAGTTGTGAGAGTGTCAAGAAACATTGATTGAGGATGATGGTGTCCTTAAGATATTGATAATGACTACATTGAAAGTGTTCTTGTTGTCATCATAAGGAGTATTGGATTCAAGGGGATCCTATCAGTGTTTGAAGATGTGAATGCTCAAGATGGTATAGGATTTGGGGGACAAGTGACGTGATGACTCATGAGAATGCTTGAAGAAGACCAATCTAGGCATAAGGTTTGTAAAAGGAGGCCACAAGGTATTTTTCCAAATAGTATGAATGTTCTCAAAGTGTGTGCTTTCCATGTAACAACTATGAAGTGCTCAGTGTATCAAATTCTTATGCAAGTACATTGGCATTGTTAAAAGAAGATCATGAGTCAAAATAGTTTTTAAAGGTTTGAAACAAAGTCATAAAGAATAGCTCTATGGGATCTTGTCCAAGAGTGAAGATCAAAATGAGGTGTGCATCAATTTAGATGGAGTAGTGTGCATGTTCAGATCGGATACATGGATAAATCATATTCTTGAAGTCAAGAAGTGAGTACAAATCAAAGTGAAGCAAGCACGTAAGTTGAGTACATTGTTGTTTTTGTGTTTTGTCAAGTTATTTTCATATCAATTTGTCATAGTTACCTTTTTCATAAATTTCAAAGGGGGAGAGTAGACTCAAAAACATGAAAAATATGTCTTATAGGTGTTGGCTTGTGTGGTTGCCATCAATGCCTTTGAAGGTGATTTCCATCAATGAAAAAGGGGGAGATCATTGGACATAGTGTCTTATTTGTTTTCATTAATGTTAAGTGTCACATTGATGTCAAAGAGAGCCTAGGAGGCATAGGTGAGTGTATGGGGTGTCATCCATGTTCAAGATTGAAGGTTGATTGGAAGTGCGATGAAATGCCATGGTGTCTAGGCATGTTCTTGGTGTATTTTCAAGCAAGTGAGTGTTGTGTATGAGCTCTAGTGGTTGTTGAAGGCATGTATAAGGTATAACATGGTTGTTAAGATGTTTCAGAGGTATTAGTAGGTCTATAAACCGGTAACGAGGTCAATTTGAGTAACTCATGCAATGAAACAAGCCATTCTAGGTCTTGTTCTTGTCCTAAAGGCAAGAAGAATGAGATGGTTGCATGAAGTATGGAGTAGTGAAGGTTGGTATAAGCATGTGGAAGGAATTTTGGAATTTTATAATAGGGGTAGATGATGTTCAAGGCCATGTTTCGTGTTAATAATGCAGTACAAGGTCCTTAAAAGCATGTTCATTTAAGAAAAGACTAGAAAGATAGGGTAAGTCATTGTGGTTGGAGAGATTTAGAATGTGCAGGGATAAATGAGATTTAGGAAGTCAAGGAAGTCATGATAGTGTTGTGGACCAAGTTTGAGGTCAAACAAATGAAGAAAAAGAAAGAAAACTCATTATTAGCCAAATCAAGTTCTTAGAATTGCAATTTCCACTTTGAAGGTCAAATTTGGATGCTCGTTGGAGAAAGAGTGGTTTTCATGGGAGGATAATCCTTTGGGTGATGTTAATACATGGAATTGTGAAGGTTTACCAAGAAGAATGAGGTCTTTTGGTTGTCACATTTTTATGAACCATCGTTAACACCAAAATTGCTATGTTATGGTTTCAAAACCCTAGGTTGAAAGTGACTTGAAAAAAATAATTGTACATGTTCATAATTGATTCCTTTTGCTAATGTGATGATTTTATGATGAAGAGGACTCCTCAAAATTTCCATTTATGTATTTTATAGCTTGTGATAGTATGTGGGCCCCACCCAAAAAGGCAAGTTTCGGAAAATTTCAATTTGTGCAAAATTTTCCAATTGGACCTATTGACTAATTTACCATTTATGGAATCATGGGAGTTTTATTACATGTCCATGATATTTTCAGGTCATGGTTGAGGTCATAGAATGCAAAGTGTGTCCTATTTTAAAACTGGTTTTTGGGTTAAAAAGGTAGTTTTGAGCAATCTACTTGTAAAGGATTTTTGAGGTATTTAATCTTTGATTTATGGTTGTATGAGCACATGGTGATGTATTTGACTTCAAGAGCTTACCATTGATATATAATAATTACATTGTTGAAGTCATCTGATGTGGTATTGAGCATCATCTTGAGGACTAGGGTTTGGTGCACAAGAACAAACATGTTATTGGGATGGTTTCATGGCTTAAGGAGATGTTGTAGAGATTTTCAGGCATGGTGGAAGCATGATGAGGTATTTTATGATGTTCTTGAAGTGATTCAATGATTTGGAGAAGTTGTTTTTTCTCTTCAACCTTCATGTTTTGGCGAGATGGCTTTTTGGTGCAATTAGGCCTATTGGAGACCTAATGGAGAGTTTTGGGCATGTTGGTGATATGACTGACCTATGTGGTCATTTATGTGATGTCCTCATTATGTTTTTATCATGTTTTGATGATTTATTCATTATGAAGGCTGACCTACATGATATGGATGCAAGAGGTAGGTATATAAGTAGTTATAAGGCTCATTTGTGAGTGTTAGAGACATGGGAGAATAAAAAAGTTTGGAAGGAAGAAATAACAGGATATGAAGTTAGAAATGAAGTATATGAAGCCTTGAAAATGATGAAGGAAGATACCATGATGCTAATCTGAATATGGCGAGCTAAAGAAGGTCATTCATACATGACCTATCTGAGAAGAAGACTTAGTTTGTGTGCATGGGCTTGAGCGAGCTAGAGGAGAGTGTGAAATTGTTATGAGGGGTCAAGAACAAGTCAAAAAAGAGGTATGAGGAGATGAGTAGGGTAGAGAAGAAGGAGCTACAAGTCACTAGACTTAATCAACACATGTTGGTACAAGTTTTAGCGAGGAAGAAGAAAGAAAAGTTTGAGAGAGTGTTGAGTGCATGAAGCTGAACTAGTGATCACAATCAGTTGTTGAAGCAATAAATCATCAAGTGGTCTTCATCTTTAGGTGGCTGAGTTGGTGCTTGGTCATATTAAAGGGTTGTAGCCTCCTTTTGGGGTTGGAACCTCACTAAATCAGGGGTTGGTGCTCCTTGTAGGATTGATGTCTTACTAACCTAGGGGTTGGTGCCTCACTAAAAAAATCTTGTGTGATGAGTAATATTCATATAAGTCCTTTGTTTTGAGTAATATAATCATAGGTTTAATATATTTTCTTCCCTTGAGGGTTTCCCACTTCATATCTTGTATTCATGTGTACTCTTTTGCTTTATGTTTCTATGGATAGTTGTTTCATGGTTAATATGCACACATTGGTTAATGAATGTTGAATGGATGTTTGATATGATGTATGCAAGCTAAGTTGACCGAGGTAAAATTTTTGTAAGACTGATTCAATCCCCTCCCCCTCTTAGTCTTTATGCTTCCAATAGTTATTATTAGAACAAGTTCCTTCTAAAGCAAATTTAACCACTTGAAGGAGATATTTGAAGCATAGTTATGGATGGTAGTTCAGTTTAAGATGAAGTTACACCTCTGTTTAGAATGAGAACATGCTTAAAACCCTTGGGGTTTGGTGAACTCAACATTTTATAATTGAACATCATATCCCTAACCCTAGTATCCTTAGGGTTTCATTTGACATTCAGGTCTAATTTGTTTGCATAAATGGCTAATTATGCTCGCACATCGTCTTCTACACCGATCATTTATTTAGAAGATTATGATATATATGACACACTTATTTATGACACATTGTCTATTGCAAACTCTATTTATCAAATTCCTATTCAGGGTGTCTTAGTTATTCCACATAGCAAGGATAATGTTTGTGCATGGCCATCAATCTAGTCTCTTGGTATCTCTTTTGTGCCTTTCACTTGATGTTAATCCACCCTTTCGACACATTACACTACCAACCATAGTTGATCTATTCCTACAAAAAATTTATTCTTGGTTAATAAATATTTTGTTACTTCAGAGCATTGCATCTAGGTCTCCCTTTGTTACGTTCTCTTAGGGTTGTTCCATCCATTGTTCATTAGTGTATCAAGTTTATTCATCATCAACAAGTCTTCACTATTCAAGGTATTCCTTTGGGAATTTCTCTCCTAGCATGCCTAGTGCTTCTATAGTTTCTATCAATTTTCTTAGTCAATATAATGATATGTCTCTTATCTCACACACTACTTTGCATTATTCTAGTCTTATTAGGTCTCATGATAGGCCTTTGGTAATGCATATTGGTGTACACTTTCCTATATTTAGAGATTTGTCCCCTATGGTGGTTGTTACATCTACAATACCTGGGATCGCAGGGAGAAACTTATACCCCCTTCACAATGCCACCATGAATTTCATCTATTTCTTAGAACATCTCTCGATGAAATTCTAATAATCTTATGCTCAATATTACATCACTTTATCCAACTTCCCCACCATAAGTAGGAATACAATGTGTTGATTTGATGATGCTTCACGATGTTCTTCCCTCATTCCCTTTTCAAATTTCTACGCATGACTCACATATTATGGCTACACCTCATATTGTTGCATCATCAATGCAGAAATTAATCTCTCTCTCTCTTTCCATATTTAAGTCTATGGTTTCTCATATAATCATATGGGTTACTACATATAGTTCTAATGCTTCAAATCTTCCCATATTGTACTTATAAGTTATGGAAAGTATTGTCTCTCTCCTCCATTTCTTGAGGTTGATACCGACGAGCCTGCTAACACTACTTATGTTGTACATCTCTTGACTCATGCATTGATCCTCATGTTTTCACTTACTCTTACCACTATTGCCAACAATCCCATGTTCCACCCTAGTTGGTCCTATTAAACACACTCTTATTGTTAATGTCATTAAAATTTTACTTATACAATTGGGATCTTGGTATTTACAGGGGTTATCTCCTCACTTTTTGACATTGTTTCATGGTATATCTTGTGTTACCCCTTCCCCATTTCTCTTGATGACACACTATGTTTATAGGCTCAACTTGACATTGAGTGGGTGGCTCCACACCCAACCTCATTTTGTACACACACGCACAGGCGCAAATCTTGCTTCCCATCCTTTAGTTACATAATATCTATCGATTTTCCTCTATGGAGGTATTCTCGGATCACCCTTCCTTCTCTTTAAAGAATAGTTTTTCCACTATGCCCTTATGGAGGGCTTAAAAACCAAAACATTCAAATATTTGTAAAAATAAAATATCAAGACATGTTTTTATAGCATACAATGCTTGCACTTTACATTGTACATGTTGTTTATCCTTTTGGTTTGCTAGATAGTATTTCTTCTTTATACATGTGCGTTCACATGGTATATTGAGCATGATGTAGGACATCCATAAAGTGATTTATGATGACAAGTTGGCCCGCCCTTTACCCAAACTCCTAACCAATGGGGCATCTATTTTCACATACTACATCCAACCGATATATTTCCATTTTAGTTCATTTATTTCCTCATTATCCTTGGTTACACACAAACACACACACACACACACACAAACACACGGTCATGCACCCGCATACACACATATTGTGTCTTTACTAACTTTCGGGCTAACAAGACTAACACATTTGTTTTGTGCAACTCTTACAATTATTACTAGCTCAGTTCCATTCACAACTGCCCATAATTTGCGAGCTATGAATTCTGCCTTCAATCGAATCTTCCAAATGTTGTAATTGTTCCCATTCAATATATGAGATTTATCAATTGAAAATTGATTAGACCCCATTTTTGTGAAAATGAAAATAAATAATAAACAAGGATTAAAATAAGAGTTTAATAAAAGTCCCCTTTTCGTATTTTAATCCTCGCAATCAAACACCGATCAGTTTACACCAAAAAAGGAGATCCTGTTAATTGGATATTCTATACATGAATATGTCGGTATGATATAAAAAAATTGAATTGTAAGTAATTTTTTTTAGTTTTCTAACAGAATGACGAAACGACAATTTAGTTGTCGTATCGTAAGAATATATCATTTTTAAACAAAATGATATTGCTTTACTATTTTTCACAAAAATAACTTTTATATATTAAAAAAAAGAAAACAATAATTCATATATATATTTCAAAAAAAATGATTTAAGAAAAAAATGGTTTATAAAAAAATGGGAGCTCTTGCTCCTTATTGGGTATGAATTTCTATCAACTCGACCGAGTTGGGCTAGCCAACTCGACGAGTTTATCACCGAAGTTTTATATTAATTCCAATGATATAACATATTCTATATATTATTCTCAACCGAATATAATTGCTAAGCCATATTTCAAACTATGCAAATTAACCAAATATTAATCATTCATTGTCTTATTTACCAACCGATCCAATCGAGCCACACATGTCTCATGACGAGCCACACAAAGACCATATAACACAATGCGAGAGGGCGAGCCGTGCTCAAGGTGCATTAAACAAAATGCGGTGGTGTGACCGATTCACACCACCATACTCCAATGCATAGGCTTTTAAAGTCTTTACCATAGCCACACCATCCCCATGTGGGACAAAACAATGCCAAGGAGTAGGCGGGGCCCGTGCGGGGGTGGCTCGGCGGTGGGGAGATCGTAGGGACATGCGGCGGCACGATGATGAGTGGTTGTAGGGCCGCGCAGAGCATGCCAAGTGGCGAGGTGTGGAAGGGGATTGGTGGGGGCCACCCCTATAAAGTTTATATATAGGGTCGCATAGCCTTAGGTTTAGGTTATATAGTTTAGGTAAAACATATATATATATATATATATTTCTACGAACACCGGAATAAAATTATAGAATATATATAAAATATAGTTTATATTAGGTGTAAAAATTTTTATCGGCGTCGATCTACAAGACATGAGATAGGTTTTTGAAATTCAAAGTGAAAGTAATTTTTTTACATTACTAGGGGACAAGATGGTCTAACCGACCAATAAGAAAATTTAAAACTCCTATTTTATGGATTCTTGTCTCTCTTGTGAACTTGATTTTTTTACTTTCTCTTTTGATATCTTGAATTAACATGCACACATTTATAAACTATAGAAAAATATTTCACAAAATTTATTCAACCTTACCTTAATTTCCAGGGCCTTGGTAATTCTCGAATTCTAATTTTTACTCGCTGTTGAAATCTCAAATGGAATTTTCACCTGTGCACTCTATATTCATTCCATCCATATGAAGAGGGAAGGGGAGACGGGTAGGTTAAATAAGATATTAACCAACCACCTAACTTCCCAACCATTGCAACATTATAATGTTAGGAAATAAGGGATAAAATATGCGAAATAATCCCTCACGTTAATCGCAACAAAGAGAAACTAATATGCGAAATTATTACAGATCTCAAATAAAATTACGTAATAAAATAACACAACACAAAGAGACAGTATTTAATGTGGTTCACCCAATTTGGGCTACGTCCACCAAGAATCACTTGCTCAGATTTTATTACAAGCCACCGCTCTCTCAATACAATACCCAGATCCGTTTGGAGCTATGCTCAACAAACTCTACAGAATTCACACCCGAATTCAAAACACATCTGCAATACATTTGCTTGTACATCTATCATATGCATAAGACCATATAAATAGACAACTGCTTAAGCAGTTTTACAAAACCGTGGGTATCAAAACCATGGGCAAAACCCGTCCCATAAACCTATGGGTCAAAAAACTCGCCCATATGAGAAAAGCACGTTTCCCGATATTTTGGGTGCAATTTTTCGAGGCCAAAAAATTTACGCCTAAATTTTTTTTTTCGAGGGTTGCACCCCGAACCCTCTACGGGGGCTACGGCCCCGAACCCTCATGCATCGCGGCTACCGCCCGGACCCCACTCGGGCCCGGCCCGGCCCCGAACCCCGGCGAGGATACATGAAAAGTGTACAGTACTCTTAGTGTACAGTCTTCAACACTTTCACACATGAAAACAGGCTCCACAACCTAACAATCTCCCACTTGGAGACTAGTTTTCCTCTGAGCAAGCTTCTCAACCCTTCACTAGTTTCTGTGAAGACCAACCAAAGCTGAACACAACTTTAGTTTTTCCCTTGTGACCACCTTGGTCATCATGTCTGCAGGATTCTGACTAGTATGAATCTTCTCCAACTTCAACTTCTCTTCCTCCAAAGTTGTCCTGATGAAATGATACCTTAACTGTATATGCTTTGTCCTAGAGTGGAAAGCAGAGTTCTTAGCTAGGTGTATAGCACTCTGACTATCACTATGCAACTTACATTCCTCCTGCTTATGCCCCAACTCCTCAAGCAATTGTTGTAACCAAATCATCTCTTTTCTTGCCTCTATGACAAAGAACATACTCACCTCCATGGTTCACAAAGCCACCACCTACTGTAGTCGTGAAATCCATCTCACTGCTGTCCCACCTACAAGTGTAAATATAACTGTCCCACCTAAAATTTCTTTGTATACACACAATGGTCGAATGACATCTGATATAACCTTGCTCCATTATGAAGCTATCAAACTTCTTATACCCTTGACGCGGAGCTTGTTTCGAGCCATACAAGCTCTTCTTCAGTTTGAACACCATCTCCTCTTTACCTTTGACTTCATATCCTTCTGGCTGCTATATATATAGCTCCTCCTCCAAATCACCATGGAGAAATGCAGTCTTTACATCTAACTGTTCTAAGTGCAAGTCTTCTACTGCCACTATTCCAAGAACAATTCTGATAGAAGTCATTTTTACTACAGGAGAAAAAATCTCATCAAAATCTATACCTTTTTTCTGTGCAAACCCCTTGACCACCAACCGGGCCTTGTATCTTTTCTTGCCTCCTTCTTCCTCTTTGACTCTAAACACCCACTTATTCTGTAATGCTCTTTTTCCTTCGAGTAGCTTTACCAAATCCCATGTCTGGTTCTCCATGAGAGCCTGATGCTCCTCATCCATGGCTTGCTCCCACTTCTTCCTGGCATCTACCTGCATTGCTTCATCAAAGCTCTCTGGTTCTCCACTATCAGTGAGTAATAAATAATAAAGAGAAGGAGAAAAACGTTCAAGTTCTCTTCTTACCCTAGAAGACCTCCTCAATATAGGAGTTTGGGGTTCCTGTTGAGGGGGTTCCTGAACTAATTCATGTGTCACTTTCCCATCCGGAAGATCCTCTACCGCTGCATATTCTTTCTTGGATTCTTCCCTGTTTTTCTTGCAACTGCTGCTTATACATGACTTTCTCATTAAAGACCACATCCCTAGATCGAATGATTTTCTTGTCCTTAATACTCCAACATTTATATCCAAAGTCATCACCACCATAACCAATGAAAGTACATTTTTCTAGATTTAGCCTCTAGCTTAGTCCTATCATCCTTGTCTATGTGAACAAACACCTCACATCCAAAGACTCTAAGAAATGAATAATCAGCTTTCTTACCATACCAAGCCTCCTTAGGTATGCCTCCATCCAAGGCACTTGAGGGTCCTCTGTTCATCAAGTACACAACAGTGTGCTCACCGCTCGCCCATAAAGAAAGAGGCAGTCTTGCATGTAACCTCATGCTCCTAGCACGTTCCATTATTGTTTTGTTCATCCTTTCTGATACCCCATTTTGCTGCGGAGTTCCTAGAACCGTCTTTTGCCTACGGATTCCGTTCTTAGAACAATCATCAAATTCATTGTTGCAATACTCCCCTCCATTATCTGACCTGAGACATTTTAGCTTAAGACCTGTTTCATTCTCTACCAAGGCTTTCCATTTAACAAAAGTGTCAAATACATAAGATTTTTTTCTAATACAATAAACCCAAACTTTCCTTGTTGCATCATCAATAAAAGTAACATAATAACTTGAACCCCCAAGAGATGATACCTGAGCCGGCCCCACACATCAGAATGCACCAGCTCTAACTTACTCTCTTTCTTTGTAGGTCCAACCTTGAGAAACCTTACTCGCTTTTATTTCCCATATATGCAGTTCTCACATAAATCCAAACCTATTTCTGTATATCCAGAAAATTCTTCTTTATGATGTTCATGCCCTTATGGCTCATATGACCGAGCCTATAGTGCCATAATGTTATATCTGCATCTGAAGCCACAAGATTACAATCATTAGTACTATCAGTGGTTAAATACAAGGTTCCAACCTTCTTACCTCTTGCCACCACAAGAGCACCCTTGGTAACCTTCCAAGAGTCTGCTGTAAATATCATAGTACAACCATCACTTCCCAACTGCCTCGCCGATATCAAATTTCGTCTTAATGTAGGCACATGTCTGACATCCTTCAATAGCCAAGTATTCTCATTCTGCATCTTAACCCAGACAGAACCTTTTCCAACTATGCTGCAAGGCTCATCATCACCAAGAAAAACATGCCCAAAATCTCCTTGAACATAATCAACAAAATAATGCCTATGTGGAGAAGCATGAAAAGAAGCCCCTGAATCTAAAACCCAAGATTCAAAGAATATTGTGCAAAGAAAGAATCAAAGCATCCTAACATACATTACCCGTTGCCACATTTGCCTCCTTGTTTTCTTCCTGTTGTTTCTTCTTGTCCCGAAGCTCCCAACAGTCCTTCTTTGCATGCCCAGGCTTTCCACAATTCCAACATACAATCTTGTTCTTGGATTTTGACCTTGCCCGATCTTTTGATTTTCCACGGTTTCCTCTATTCTTCTGTCTCCCTCTAGTTTCCACTGTCAAAGCATTCCCTGAAGTAGAATATTCCCCAGAGCTTTTTCTTCACATTTCCTCGCATTTCCTCGCTTAGAATCACCCCTACAACATCCTCAAACTTCAACTTCGAGTTAGCTGGAACCGAGTTACTTACCGCCATTACCAGGCTATTCCAACTCTCAGGTAAAGAGCACAGAATTAATAAAGCCCTAACTTCTTCATCAAATTCTATTGTAACCAAAGCTAGCATATTCACTACCGTATTGAAATCATTTAAATGATCTGCTACTGAACTATTCTCAGACATCTTCATATTAAACAAATTTTTCATTAAAAATATCTTATTAGAGGCAGAGGGTTTTTCATACAACTTCCCTAATGCATCCATTAGATCTTTTGTAGTCTTTTCCTTTGAAACATTAAATAATACCGAAGATGCAAGACTCAACCGGATCGTTCCAAGTGCCTTCCGATCCAACAAATCCCATTCCGCATCTGTCATACTCGAGGGTTTGTTCACCTTCTCGACATGATGGAGTATAAAGATCCTTTTGATAAAGGTAATCTTCCAAAGATCGAAATTATGGCCGTTGAATTTATCAACTCTAGATCTTCCTTCATCTCGCCATAGCTCCCACTCAAGCTAAAAACTTTCCCTGCAATTCAACACTTCAAAGAAAACCAAACCAGGCTCGATACCAATTGTTAGGAAATAAGGGATAAAATATGCGGAATAATCCCTCACGAATCGCAACAAGATAGAGAAACTAATATGCGAAATTATTACAGATCTCAAATAAAATTACGAATAAAATAACACAACACAAAAGAGACAAGATTTAACGTGGTTCACCCAATTTGGGCTACGTCCACCAAGAATCACTTGCTCAGATTTTATTACAAGCCACCACTCTCTCAATACAATACCTAGATCCGTTTGGAGCTATGCTCAACAAACTCTACAAAATTCACACCCGAATTCAAAACACATCTGCAATACATTTGCTTGTACATCTATCATATGCATAAGACCATATAAATAGACAACTGCTTAAGCAGTTTTACAAAACCGTGGGTATCAAAACCATGGGCAAAACCCGTCCCATAAACCTATGGGTCAAAAAACTCACCCATATGAGAAAAGCACGTTTCTCGATATTTCGGGTGTAATTTTTCGAGGCCAAAAATTACGCTAAAATTTTTTTTTTTTTGGGGGTCGCCCTCGGACCCCGCTCGGGGCCCGGCCCGACCCTAAACCCCGACGAGGATACATGAAAAGTGTACAGTACTCTTAGTGTATAGTCTTCAACACTTTCACACATGAAAACAGGCTCCACAACCTAACATATAACATTAAAATTAAATTAGATTATTTAATCTCGCTCTGATACCATGTTAGGACAAGGGGAGGAATGAACATTTATTAACCTTATTAAATGTTAGGTCAACATTAATTAATATACATAAATATAAATGTGGACATAAAAGTAAATAAATAATCAATATAAAGTAAATGACATATTGACACAACACGTAACGTGGAAAACCCTCAATGGGGTAAAAACCACGGAAAATTTATTTCCACTATATGAGAAACTATTACAACCAAATTAAAAAAAACTCTCTCACTTCTACTCCATATTTTTACCAGGATCACCCGACATTCAATATTTGAATATATGTCCCGAATATGATCTATGGTCATATTTAAATAACCCGTAGGATTATAACCTTCTTATGTGTTGGGGCACACCTCTCTGATTTAATGTTGGTTAATTAAATAAGTAACCACCTAATATAAATTTTATATTTAAATAATAAGAATATAAGTTATTCTATATTATTTAAATATAAACCAAATATTATGATACACTTAATATTATAGTTTTAACATTTTATTCATAATCCAAACAACTTGAAAAAGAGAACTATTGTGAGAATTTAAAATTAAAACCTCCTACATGCAAATTTTTAGGAACACCCTTTCCACCTACTCAAGTGAAACTTGAACTTGTAGCCACTACCTTGTAATAAATTTAACTTATCTACTATAATAAACTCTCCCAAGCCTTTATATAATTTCTTTAGAAAATATAATGTATTTAACATCATGTTTATGCCCATGTTAATAAATAAAAATAAACATTGCATGGTCACACCAAACAACACATTAATCATGCCTAGCAAATGGCAATGTGCCCAACTTGTTTGATAAAAGCAATACATATGTTCGGGTTCCCATTAGAATGGCACTTAAGATTTTTTTAGCAATTAATAAAAAACCATGCTCTAGCAATGATTTTTTACCAGCACTATTTGTGGTTCAACGTTTCAGATGGGCCTTTTTAATGAAACAAATAAAATTATTTCCTTGCTTTATTAGTTCATATTTCATCTATTTATCACGGGCCTCACATTATTAATGAACCTGATAACACTGATAACAACAATAGATATGCATGAAATGATAATATTGTCATATAATTTTTATTATTTCCAATTGTTGGGTTAAAAGAGGTAAATACGGGGTTTCTAAAGGCAAGTTGCAAACTCATTTCCATACAAAAATAACCACCCGAACCCAACTACATGCTAAATATTTTAACCCACTAAGTAATTCATGTTATACATTAATTACTACTAAATCTAATAAAATATAAATCTAAGGGAGTGTCTCAAAACAGATGAATTCCCCAGTATGATAAAGAAACTTGATAAACTAAACTACTTTTGATCATAAATCTGAAAAAGAGTGCTCTCGATCTAGCTTGCCTTCATTACCATATAAAGTAGAGGGTTGTAAACCACCATTGGAGACTCAAGAAACATGAAAAACTTAATTACAACACTATCCATTTCGTCCTTCATAATACATCAAGAGATTTCTTTCTCTTATACAATGTTCACACTTCATCTCACTTCCACTCCCTTCACAAAAATTTAAGGCAACTAAAGACACTACAATATCAAAAGGTTTTCCACAATATTTCACAATACATTTGATTTCCAAACAACACAAATGACCTCTCAAAAATTTATTACAATCTACCAAGACCCCATTTATTTAATTGTTCTTTCCAACATACTACAATTTATTGAAAACATATAAGCTCACGATGAGGAGCAATAAATCTGTCATGTGCCTTTTTGAAGGTTGATCTTTCTCGAAGACCTCGTAGTTGTTATTTTTACCATGTATTACTATTGGAAAGCCTAACGCTCCAATAGAGAATTTAATTAATTAGAAGATAAAGTATTTGAGCATGTAGGCTCCAACTACAAATTACATTATTTAAAATTACTTTTAAAAGTCCTCAATCATTTGAATTGGGGCACCCCATATTGTTATAAAAGAGGTTTCTTAAGCAATTAAGAATCATGTTTTTTGGTGAATTTTTATATCTTGGTAAAGGTTTTCTTGTGAAGAACCTTTCCTATCTCTCTCAAGGATGAAAACCCTTGATTGAGGACTCTCTCAAGGATGAAACCCCTTGATTGAGGGCTTGTGGAGGACGGAAACTTCTCACAAGGATTTATGTATGTAACCTAGTTTAAAGAGTAATAATTATCATTCTCTTCCATGATTTATCTCTTTTGGGTCAATAATATATCTATTTGAAGCGGGGTGACCCACATGAGAGAACTATTCGGCATGTGTTGATGATAATTTGATCAATATGAATTTATTATCTTATTTTGCATAATTCTAAGAGCCAAGTTCTAAAGTTTCGTAAGATTTGGAAGTGATTTGCTATTTTTCCAAGATCGTTGAAGTTCATTGTTAAGGGTTTCCAAAGTTAATAATTTTCAAGCTCAATTTTGATTTCTAACAACTAATTGTGTTTGTTGAGGGTTTTAAATATTTTTGGCATAATAATAGAAGTGTTTTGGTAGGATTTGACACACCTTTGAGGGGTTTGACTTCCACAACTAGGTCTCTGCCCAAGTGGGAAGTAAATTGCAGGTTTATGAGGTTTCAACATTCATTCTAGCCACCCTCTGATTTTATTACAAGTTTGATTTCTCAATTCCTTGGTCCTTTCATGAGTCCCCCTAAATAGGGACATTACGGTGGTATTAGTTCATTATCCTCCTAGATTGTAAAACATGGAAGAAAAGTTAGAAAGGTTCGAGAAGATGCAAGAAGAATTAGTTAAGGTCGGTGGAGAAACTCATTCCCTAGCTGTGGAGAAACTCGTTAGAGATAGGAAAATCAAAGAAGAAGCCACTCCAAAGTCTTCCAAGGCTCCAAATTTGATGGTTCATTATAGAGATCTTCCTAAGAAGGTCCAAGATTCCCCCTTTCACAATGTTTATAGAGTTGGAAACAAAGACAGGTTGGAATTGGCACAATGTCAAAACGCCAAGCAACAAGAGAAGAGACCAACACTCCATAGGGCACCCATAGTGAATTCCACTTAGCCCAAGAATTTCTCCTCGAGCTTTCTTGTACACCACACTCAAGGGTTTGGACACTACATATGAAGAAGGGTTTGAAGATAGAGGTTTCTTAAGTTCCCATGACAAATTTTTGAGCCCTAATGGTCACACACATGATGGAGAAAAATCAGGTCTGCATTTAGGAGGAGAGGAAAAGTCTAAATTTCAGTTCGGTAAGAGGGATTGGGTAGATAACACCCAATTACAAACTGAAATTGAGCACTTTCAACCTATTCAGGTGTCGTTAGCAACAATCAAAGAAGGAGATGGATTCGTTGAGGAAGAAGATTTGATGGTCAAGAGATCTAAGGCCATGATGCTAACACCCATTGTTGTTATGAAAAGTCAACATTATGAGGCAATTAATGATCCTTGTTTGGTTAAAACTGCTGTTATTTTAGCATGTGATGATTTCGGGTTTTAAAGGATACATGATGAGCAAGAGGGTGAAGAGAAAAGGATGACTAGAATCCCTTTCCCAAATACACATGATGACAGTAAGCATGTTGGACAGTACCGACCAATAGTCACTAAGGAGAAAAATGATGGAGGTATCAATAAAGAACAATCTCAATTTTGTCATCATCATTAGAAATATTTACAAAGGACCTATGAGGATGACATTATGAAATATTGTATCCGTGAAAGAATAGTACCATTGGAATATTTTGTAGTGTTGTTCATAACTCAAAACTCTAAGTCATAAGAATGTCATGGGCAACCCATGGTATGAGGATATCTTAGTTTTTGCCCATATGTCATTTCAGATTTATTGTCACCATGGACAACTAGTTAGGAAGAGTAATCATATTTCATGTGTGTTGTGTCCTCCTATGTCCCTACTGATTGGATATCACCATGCACATCATACTTCATGAGATGATGAGATAAGGAGTACTTCTTGTAGTAAAGAGCATATGGATACTTGGCCTCAATTTCAAGATTGTCTATGCACGTGGAATATAGGTGTTATATTGAGCTATATAAAAAAGAGGAATATCTAAGTTCAAAATCAATATGGAGGGAAATTATATCATGATGTGTTTGGGGCATCAAAGGCAAGATGGTGGTTCTGATTTTCAGTTTCATATGTGGTTAACCCATGGTTCCATGAATATGGAAGAGCTAGAAATAACATGGTGGAAGGGAAACACTCTTACTATAATGTGTAGCACACATATCACCCATCCTAGGTGAAGGGTCTCATTCATGACCAAAGGGGTCACCAAGCTTGTAGAGGGTGGCGATACACATCAATTTATTGAAGAAGAATTGGCAAGAAGGATGAGACCAAGTAAGGTTGGGTTCAAAGGATACACGGTCACCATAGCCTATTGAACATCTACCCTTTGCAAAAGAAATATACCCTAGCTCACTATTTCCATGGAAAGGTATGAAATTTGTATTGAATTTTTTTTTTTAAGTTCAACTAAGGCACATATTGTTCTTGGGGTCAATGGTTTCAAAATTTAGGGGAATCCACCCTCAAAATTCACAAGAGGGGGTTGAAATTCCACCTACAGAGTGAAGAGGTAAAAATTCAAGGAATCAAGAAACGGTCAGGTAGGCATGTTGAGCAAGAAAAGATTGATTTTATTTCCTTATCAATAATTTGGAAAGGATTGATCATAGCTAAGTGTGCAAGGAAGAATTTGGAAAACAACATCATGAGGAGGTATAAAATGGAAATTAAAATATGCGGGTTGTTATGGGAGTTTCCCCACTTAATATATGTTTACTCGGAATCAATAAAAGATTATCATTCAAGAACTTCCAAAAGGTAACAACTACAAAATTTATGTGTCTATTGCATACTACCCTTTCAACATTCCACTCATGTTTGCAATAATTGAAGGTGAAGTTCTAATGGTTGGGATAGTAGACACTCAACTCAAATTTCTGAAGAGGTCTACCCAACTCTCCTAAAATTAATTCCTGTCACTAACACTTTGCCCGATTACAAGGGAACATGCACATAACTATAATGATTGGAAAGGTAGAAAAATGATGGTGTTAAAGATTGACCATTTGGAAGAGGAAGAAACCTAACTTTTGAAGGCATAATCAACCCTTAAGTAGTCATCACCAACCCATTTCAATATGATCGGAGGGAAGAAAATACAAATTCATAATCATGGAGGGGTATATCAACCGAGCATAGGGAAAGAAGACAAAGAGAGCCATTCCATTCACCAATGTGGCATGAAAGGAGAGTAATAAGTATTGTGGTTTCCTTTAATAATTTTGTTTTATGTGTAGGTTCAGGTTGGACGGGAGGTGTAATGTCCCTTTCTAGGGCTAAAACTCAAAAATAAGAAACTACACCAATCCCACTTGAGAGTAATTTAATTTTTATAACGAGACCAAAAAAATCAAAAACCTAGCATAAAATTGTATAAGGACTTCAACTTATCATACAACCATATAATAACCACTTTGAAATGCTTCTAAATAATTTATTCAATCACGAAAAACATTTATAAATTCAATTTACATCAAAAATGGAGAAAACAAGTGATTACACCCAACTGCAAATAATTTTATGACAACAACAGTGCGACCACAACTAAGGGCTAGAAATAGCTCTTAGACTACTCCTAAAATCACCAAACTATAAATTTCACCCTTATAAATTATAAGAAATTAAATGATGCAAACCAAACATGGATAAACCATTCAAATCATTGCAAACCCACTCTTATGCAATTCACCTGAATTGGAAAGGCTGAATTATTGGCTCAAAATGCAAAGAAATAATTTCTTTCACCTTTAGAAACTAGTACAAGTCCATCCATGCAAAAATCAAACCATACATCAATCAAAACACCAACGTAATGCTCATGATACAAGTCGCCTAGGACTAGATAGAAAGATATAAAATCTGAATATCGTAATATATTTTTGAATTATTTCGTGAGGATCAATGCTAGAACCTCATGCACATCGAATACGTGTTGCACTTCTAATGGAGATGAGAACGCTTCGTAATTAGCAAGAACACGAATCACAAGGAAAATCAAGTACAAAAAAGACAACAGAGTGTCTGACATGCTCATAAATCATAATGAAGGGGTACATATAGGAGTGGTGTATAACTCCTGTGCATGACACATGTACACAACCCTATGACCTATTCAAATATGGCATATTCTCACTAAGTGAGATGACTTACCAACTAGGTGGAAAAGACATTGAATGAAGACAAGTCTAGTCATAGAAACTAACACCCCCCTTCATCGAAGTTGAGATAGAGGTAATGAAAATCAGAACTAAAAGATAATTCTCATAGACAACTAAGAAAGATGTGTCAATGGGGCTCAAATACTAAGCCTGATAAAGTACCCATGTACAAACAACATCTTCTTGGAAGAAGAAGAAGAGAAGAATAGATCCCGGAAACTAAGTTTGATGAGGTACCCATGTACAATAAGGATCTCAAGTAATGGAGGAAAACCTCTAAGGGAAAACATCCACTTACAAGAGACAAAAGAATCCCAAAACAATTTAAGAAAGATGCGTCAAAAGAGTCCCGACAACTAAATGCCTAATAAGGTACTCATGTACAAACTGTAATATTTCTAGAAGAAGAAAAGAGAACTAGAAATCCCGAAGAAGATGAGATCGCATTGAAGACCTCACCCCAAGAAGAGATCGCAAGTGAAGATACTTCGCCTCAGTGAAGGGTTTGGTAAAAATGTCTACAACCATATTAGATGTCTGATAGTACTATAAATCAATGATGTCATCATGGATCAAATCTCGAATGAAATGCATATTTATCTCGACGTGCTTCATCCTCTGATGTTGACCTAGATTTCAAAAAATCGAGATGGTGCTCATGTTGTCGCAGTAGATGATAGTAGGTCGTCGATAGTGAATACCAAACTCAATCAAGATACCTTGTAACCAAAAAACTTCTATGGCAGCGTTAACTACTCCTCTGTACTTTGCCTTTGTAGAAGATATCACAATTTAGTTTTTCTTCTTGCTAGACCAACTAACATGACCTAAACCAAGAGAAAACTCGTAGCCTAACATAGATTTCCGATAATCAAGATCACGGTGTGCAATCGAGTTAGTATATCCAACTAAATCAAAATTTACTCCTCCTAGATAGTGGATTCCATCTATGTAAGTGCTTTGAACATAGTGATGGATCCACTTAGGTGCTTTCCAATACAACTCATGTGGCACTGCATGAATACGGACACGATCCCAATGGCATACGATAGATCTAGACGTGTGTGAGTAAGGTAAATCAAGCTCCCCACCAACTTTCGATAGAGGGTATCATCAACCAAGGGAGTAGAGAAATCAGAAACCAACTTAACCTCGGAAAGGAAAGGAGTAGGAGAAGGCTTACAATCGACATATTAAATCGAGCAAGAAAATCCAGATAATACTTAGGTTGTGAAATCACAATACCCAAGTTAGATTGTGAAATCTGAATCCCAAGAAAGTAATGAAGCAATCCTAAGTCGGTCATGGAAAACTTGTTGGATAAGGCAATCTTCACAGAATCGATGATAGAGGAAGAACTGCCCATGATCAACAAGTCATTAACATACAGAACAAGGATGAGTATGGAGTCATCTTGTCACATAATGTAAACATTTGGGTCGAATGACACCGAATGAAATTTGATGTAAGTAAAAAGGAGTCCATCTTGGCATACCAAGCCCGAGGGGCTTGTTTAAGACCATAGAGAGACTTCTTTAACTTACAAACAAGGGAGGGATCATGGACATAACCTAGAGGTTGTTCCATGTAGATCTCTTCCTCTAGGTCCCCATGAAGGAAGGCACTCTTGATGTCCATTTGATGGAATTCCCATCTATTTTCCGTAGTGATGGCGAGGGTCAGTCAAATAGAAGTCATCTTTGTGACCAGAGAAAAATTTTCCGTGTAATCAACCCTAGCTACTTGGGAGAAACCCTTAGCTACTAGCCGCACTTTAAACTTTTCAACATTTCCATTTGCTCCATAATTTGTTCGAACACCCACTTACACCGAACAATTTTTATTCCTTTTGAAAGATGGGTGAGATCCCAAGTATCGTTCTTCATGAGTGAGGAATACTCCTCATTCATGGTAGAATCCCACTCAAGGAATACCAGAAGCCTCCCAAAAGACTGAGGGTCAAAAGAAAAGGCGAAGAAGGAGTTAGGTCCAAAAAACTCTGAGCGACTCTGCCTCCTATCTAAAGAATCTCCCATCCACTCTTCAACACTCTGCAAATTTTTCCTAGCCCTACAAGGACCAGAAAATCAAGCTCAGAGTGATAAGATTCTTCACTCGAGTGAGAAGGAACAAGGTTCCACTCAACACTACCATGAGAATTGGAAGACTTTGATGCATGAGGGTTGGGAGGTGAAGGAGGATCAAAAGAAGGAGGGGCATGCTCAACAACATCATCATCTAAAGAGTCGGATTCAAAATCAGAAAGCATAAGAACCTCATAAGGTAGAGAAGTAGAAGTTGAAGAAGAATCATCAAATTTCACACTTCTCTCGATATAAAGCTCATGAGTAGTAGGATTCAACAATCGATATACCTTCACACCATTAGGATACCCGACAAAGATACAAGGTTTGAATTGTGGTTCCAAATCCTTGTGTTTCTTCTTGGGAATCTGAGCCATAGCCTTGGATCCAAAGATTCAAAAGTTCCGAACATCAGTCTTGCATCCAAACCAGGCTTCAAAGGGTGTCATCCCTCTTACTACCTTGTGTGGAACATGATTCTGAATGTAACAAGCACAATTCACTACTTCGGCCCAATATCTGATGGAGGAAGGGACTTTGAGTGAACCATATAAGTGGCCATCTCCTTAAGTGGTCGGTTCATTCTTTCTGCAACTCCATTTTACGAAGGGCTATAAGCAATTGTATGCTGCAAAGCAATCCCTTCAAAAGTATAGAAATCCCCGAACCTCGTTGCTCACATACTCGCCTCCAATGTGAGTTCGAAGAACCTTGATAAACCATTCCACTTATTTCTCAGCAAGAGCCTTAAAGTCCTGAAAATGTTCGAAGACTTCAGACTTAAGCTTAAGAAATTATACCCAAGTCTATCGTGAATAGTCATCAATGAAGGTAAGTATATAAAGAGCTCTAGTAAACGAAGGAGATGGAAATGGGCTAGAGATGTCACTATGAACAAGATTAAAAAAGAGTAGCTCTCCAGTGCATTTCCTTTGTCAAAACTCTTTCTAGGGTGCTTCCCAAGGCACAACCTCACAAAGACCCTTAGAAAATTTGACACGGGTAACTTTGTTGACCATTTCGTTTTGGCTCAATTGTTTAAGGTAAAGAAAATTTATATGCCCGAAACACTCATGCCATAGCTTACTAACCTCATTTGAATGAGTGAGCAAGGTAGTGGGTGTCAAATGAGAAATAAAGTGGGAAAAGGTATACAACTATGAACGGTGATTTGCCTTTCCCACAGCCATTGTAGTGTCATTGTGAAGCTCACGAATAATCACCGAGTTAGGACTAAATTCCACTCACATTCATTCACCAAGATGACTGATTTGGTAAACCAATAAGAGATTGGTAGAGAGATCATGAACACTCAACACTTAGTTAAAAGTTTGCCCATCTATTACCGATAACCAACATTGTCTGTCATCACCCAACGTGATTTGGGACATGCCACAAGGTTCATGTTGGAGAACTCAACATGCGAAGAAGCCATGTGGTGTGAGGCACCAAAATCTATAATCCATGTCAATGAAGGAGCAAATCGAGATACAAGGGCCTTTCCTTTCTTATTATCAAATTTAGACTCTCTTATAGTGGAAGACTCAGCTTTTCGGAGCATTTTGTTTGATAGACTCGGGAACACCTATATGATTTTCTCAAGTAAATGAGTAAGATGATCAATTTGTTTTCTCATACATTGATGCTCTTCATGACCATCTTCTTCTGCATAGAACACTTACACTTTTCTTTCTTCACTTTAGGCTCAGAAGTTGAAGCGTTCATGTTAGATTTGGGTTTGGCTTGATTGGTCTTGGTTTCCTTCTTAGGTTGGTCCTTTTTCTCTTTCTTCTTTTCAGTCTTCTTTCCCTTGCTAGTACTTGCTACAAGGGCATGTGACTTGGACTTGAGAGACCCCATTTGAATGAGTTTGTCCTGTTCTCGAATGAGTTGGGACAAAAAACTATCAAATGAGGGCATATTCCAAGCACTTCCCAGTGGCTTTCATAGCATGAAAAGTTGACACGAAGATGGAGTATTCAAGACCTAACTTAGAGAGAATCAACAAAATCAACTAGGAATATTTCTTCTCCACTTTACATTCCTTTAACAACAATCTAGTGTGGATGAACTTCGAGAAGAATGCCTGTAGGTTTTCAAAGTCACTAGGATTTAATCTTAGTAGTTCGTTTTCCAACTCATGCGCTCTCATGTCATCTTGTTGTCCAAACATTTCATCCAACATTTTTCAAGTAGAATCAGACATTTCAGATGAAATATTGTGGAAGAGCAAGTCAGGAGAAACATACATACAAAGTAGACCTAAGGCTTCGTCACTACAAATCAACCACTTAAATTTTTCAGGTTCAGTCTCAACTCTCATGGTGATGCAAAATAACCCTTTACCCCTTAGTTTCATCACCATTTTTGATCTCCATTCGAAGAAGTTGAACAACGTAAGATAATAAATTAAAAGTGCGTCCATAAAGAATAGAGAGAAAGAAGGAATGTAGGAAATAAAAACAAGCAACACAACCACCCATTTTTGATTGTTTCATGAGGATCAATGTTGGAACCTCGTGCACATCGAAGACGGGTTGCACTTCCAATGGAGATGAGAACACTTCATAATTAGCAAGAGCATGAATCATAAGGAAAATCAAGTACAAAAAGATAGTGGAGTTTCGATATGCTCATAAATCAGAATGAAGGGGTACATATATGAGTGTTGTGTAACTCATGTGCATGACACATGTACACAACCCTATGACCTATTCAACTATGACATATTCTCACTAAGTGAGATGACTAACCAACTAGGTGGACAAGACGTCGAATGACGACAAGTCTAGTCATATAAACCAATAATATTCAATGAATCTAAATATCCTTGCTTGATGGTTTTTGTCCCCAAGACAAGTTCCACCATCAAGGGTTTTCATCCTTGAAATGATCTCAAACTAGGGTTTTCATCCTTGATGAGAGAGACAGAGGAAATGTACAACATTTACCATGAAGAAATAATAAGATTCAACATAACATAATAATGGTCATGCGTCCTCCTTTTATAACATAAAGGTACTACATCATACCTTATGAATGACCTTATAATATTAAAGTTTGTTTCTAATTTGAGCATATATGCTCACCAACAACTAATTAATTAGGTAATTTATTTAATCTATTAGAGCATTAGACATCCAATAAGAATACAATATTTCTTAAAAAACTAATCTATATATCTTCGGACAACTTTCCTTTAGCTCTAAATCCTTAGTTCTACGAGGAAGGATGGGACAAGTTCTTCGCAATGATTAACTTAGAAAAGGGAGACATTATTGTCTTCCCATCCCAACATTGTTTGTTCTCAAGAAATTGTAAGCTCTCGTGCTTCAATTTGATCCAAGCGAGTAATCTAGATATAGTACCAGTCAAGTGGAGAATCTTTTGCAAGAGAATGCCTTGGTTACCATCCTTATTCACCCTAGAAATAAAGGATGTCTTCAGTTGCAATCTTCTTTTTATTTTCAAATCTGCACATAGAGCAAACATGTTAGAAAAAATAAAGGCTCTTATTATCCTTCCCATATGCTCCATAGTTCGGTGGATCAATCTTCTCTTAGGTGTCTTAGACTTCTCTTCTCCTTTGATTGGTTGGTAGGTTCCTATACAATCCAAAAAAACCTTTGTGTATGAATGTGATTGGTATCTTCACACATGAGTGACAAATGTAATTTTTGTTCACAAGACCCAAACACCAACAATCTTTTGCTTCCCACACCAATTTCTGTTGTAATGATGCATTTCCTTCTCTAAAGGGAAGCTAACAATGAATGAAATCATTCCCCATAGTGATGGATATATATCCTCAATGAGGGTTGTCCCAACAACTATCCAAAAACTGCTAATTTTTTTCCAACAGTCCATAGAGTATGAAAGGAGCTGGAAAAATAATGATCGATTGATAAATGAATAAAATCAAGCCTCTCTCTAAACTTGGGTGTATGTATGTGACTATGGTTCCCATCTTTCCTTGCCACCGTGCTCCCTTTATTCATTGTGCCATGAAATCTAATTTTTTTATTCTAACCCATAAATTCAACCCTTACGATATTTGAGGCCGAGTTTTCCCAAAAATTGAGACTAGCATACCCCACAAACAAGAATAACATCAGCTGGGTTAATTTTCAAGAGAACATTACATACCTTGTATTTTTCAATGAGGTATGACAATTGTACCTTGTTCCTTTTGCTATGCACATAAATGTCATCCATCATGTGGATCTCAAAATCAAATCTTCTTTCCCCTTTTCAACCCACGATAACACCCACTTCATGTACACAAAAACTAGTTTAACATTGCACCAAAGCATCTACATACATTGTGCTACATTCTTCATTTCTCGGCCTTCTCTTTACTTGGTGCAAGCTAATAATGAAGATAAGAATACAACATTTTATCGAATGGAGTCATACATCATAGTCATTCTTTGCCCTCTTATCCTTTAGTCCTTTTATGGAACCATAGCTTAACAACATATGGTAAAGAAATCAAAATTCTTATCATACTTATGATGCCTCAAACATACCATGCTAAAATTCTTCCCAACTGCATACAAACTCGTCAATTTTCTTTCCTTCCTTAAGCAAAGAGAGGAAAAATCCAAACTAATTTTTTTACTGTCACCTTTTTTGAGATTAAAGGGTTTACCCGAATTCCAAGGATGTAAGAATTTATAAGAAATCTATGTAACTCTTCACCATACCTCTTCTTCTCTCCATCAACATGTGCAAAACAACCTCTATCTTGAAGCCCAAACTTGTGACCAAGAGTTTGTGATGACCAACCCAACATGATGATGAAATAGGAAACAAAGAATCTGAAATATGTTTGCACCTTGGGTTGTCATAAAAACCATCTCATAGGCATTGCTTGGGAGATGTATAATGAATCATTGGCCAAGATTCTCCTTCAAGCGTTGCTCTGTACCTCCTTAGCTTAGGTATGATCACCAAAGCATGAGAGTGCAAAATAATGATGCAATAGATGATCAAACAAAATATCAGAGGAATTACCATTATTTGTTGATCTGACAATTAGAACAGGCTGAAGGTGGTCATGGGCACCCGGAAATGCCCTTTTTCCATGGGTGTATCTCATAACAACTTCATTTGGAAACTCCGCTTCATAGATCCTCCAATATTCAGATTTTTCTCCAATTATAACCCCATTTTTAGCTTGTTGATCAAGATGTACAACCACTTGTCATGGTTTACAATGGAGCCTCAACCATGACATATTGTTATTATTTTCATCAAGTGGCTCAAAACAACAAAACTGAATTGGTGTATAAGAAAGCAATGATTTTGAAACACCTCCATACCTTTGGTCATCCCCAATATGCTCAACTCCTATTGTCACATGAGAATTGCTTGGGCTATCTCCAACATTCATTTCATCATCTTGCTCCTCATGCTTCCCTCCATCCTTTTGCTCATGCGCCCAAGATCCCTTAGTGTTTTGCCACAAGAAACCATTAGAAATCAAGGGAATATCATTAACAATCAAAAGTTCTTTACCTTCCATTTTGTTTGGCTCTTGCTTAGCAATTTCTCCATCCTCTTGTGCTTTCATAGGGTTGTAAGGAAAATCATTCAAGTGATCACCTTTGACAATGGCGGTGGGTGTTTCTAGGGCTTCCAAAGGCTTATTTGTCACCGTAAGTAGCTGCTTTGTGATAGTTCTTCCTCCTTCATTATGGGTTCCTCTACTTTGTATTCATAAAATGATAATTGGATTACCCTCTTCCAATGAATCCTCTTTTCCCTTATGCAAATATGATTTTTCAACATTTAGCCACACACATCCATTAAAACCAATTAAACATTAAGGAACCTTTACCTTGGAACTCATGCTCCATGATTTTCCCTTCTTGAACTTGCATTGTGGATTCCTCTACGAGATGTTTCTTCTCCATTACTTACTGACCCTAATTTTTCTTCTTATGCAGCTTGTGACCTAGGCTTGGGCCTTGATCTTCCTTACTTACTCCCACGAACTCGAAAAATGACATGGCATCACAAATCTTCTCAGTATAAGAGCCCTATACTCGTCATATCATGTAGTGATTTTGTCCACTTTGGATGGTGACTATTATTGACTCACTTTGAAGAGCTTTCCACCATTTAGATCTTGAAGTGTATGGATCAGCTCAACCATTTTATTGGCCATCTTTCTTTCCCTAGAGCAAGCATTTCAAATCTAGCATCACCAAAAATTATATCCGTCATTTATCTTCTTGCAAGAAACCATCAAGTTGGGAAGATCAAAGCTCTAATACCACTTTGTAATGTACCTTTCCAGGGATGAAATTGAAAAATAAGAAACACTAATCCCACTTGAGAGTAATATGATTTTTATAACGAGACCTAAAAATATCAAAAACCCTATCATCGAACCGTATATGAACTTCAACTTATCATACAACCATGTAATAACCACTGAAAATGTTTCTAAATAACTAATTCAATCACGAAAACATTTATCAATCCAATATACATCAAAGAATTGGAGAAAACAAGTGATTACACCCAACCGCAACTAATTTTATGAAAACAATAATGCGCCCGCAACTAAGGGTTGGAAATAGCTCTTAGACAACTCCTAAAATCGCCAAATTGTAGATTTCACCCTTATGAATTATGAGGAATTGAATGATGCAACCCAAACATGGAGAAACCCTTCAAATCAATGCAAACCCAAGACAAGTTCTAACATTAAGGGTTTTCATCCTTGATGAGAGAGATATGAAAGATCAACCTTTACCAAGAATAAATAATAAGATTCAAATAACATAATTTTGGTCGAGCATCCTCCTTTTTTATAACATAAGGGTGCCACATCGAACTTATGGCCAACCTTATAATATTAAAGTCTATTTCTAATTTGAGCACATATGCTCACAAACAACTAATTAACGAAGTAATTTATTTCATCTATTGGAGTGCATGCATCCAATAGGAATACAATATAAAATAGTGCAATATTTCTTAAAACTAATCCAGGATATCTTGAGACAACTTTCCTCTAGCTCTAAATCCTTACTCCCATGAGAAAGGATCGTATAAGGTCTTCTATAGCAATTAGCTTGGAAAGAAGGGACATTACATAAGTGTACAACTTAGGTAGTTTTTCCATATAATGGAGAGGTTAATTGAGTTCATTGCACTATTAGGAGGCCCTACATCGAGCTAGTCACCTTCCCAAACTAAGGAAGCTCGATTATATCATTATCGATAAATTCTAAAGAGCTGGTCCAGTCTCAAAAAAACATACATAGCGTGAATGGACTCGAATTTGGAAAGTACTTAGGAGAAGGAGGAAAACAAGAGCCCAAAGGAACTCCACTTTTGTTTTACCGTGGTCACGATTATACTTTAGCCAATTCTATGCTTGTGGATATGAGATATTTTGGCATGAGTAGAGCTCATGGAGAGGATGCTACACAACAAGGAATGGGAATAAGGATCAGCTAAGATTTATTTGGGATTTGGGTACTTGCAATTGCTTAGGAACTAGCAATCTTGAGAAGGGGGACTATCATGTCCCTTTTTTAAGGTTGATCTTTCTTGAAGAACTTAACCCATTATTCTCCCCATGGGTCTAAGAAGGAAGCAAGGGAAGACTTTGATGATATTTTGTTGTTATTTAGGTAGTTGTTTTTATTTTTACTATGTATTGCTATTAGGAATCCTAACACTCCAATAGAGAATCTAATTAATTAGAAGATAAAATATTTGAGCTTGTAGGCTCCAAATACAAATTAGATTATTAAAAATTACTTTTTAAAATCAGCCATCATTTGAATTGTAACACCCCTTATTGTTATAAAAGGAGGTTGCTTGGCCAATTGAAAATCATGTTTTTGGTGAATTTTAATATCTTGGTAAAGGTTTGCTTGTGAAACACATTTTCTATCTCTCTCAAGGACGAAAACCCTTGATTGAAGACTCTCTCATGGGCCGAAACCCTTTATTGATGAATCTCTCAAGGACAAAACCCCTTGATTGAGGGCTTGTGGAGGATGAAAACCCTCTCACAAGGATTTATGTATGCAAGCTGGTTTGGAGAGTAATAAATTATCATTCTCTTGCATGATTTATCTCTTTTGGGTCAATAATCTATCCATTTGAAGTGGGGCGACCCACTTGGGAGAACTATTTGGTATGTGTTGATGATAATTTGATCAATATGAATTTATTATCTTATTCTCCATAATTTTAAGAGCCAAGTTCCAAGTTTCGTAAATTTTGGAAGTGATTTGTTATTTTTCCAAGTTCGCTGTTAAGGGTTTCCAAAATTAATTATTTCCAAGCTCAATTCTGATTTCTAACAGCTGATTGTGTTTGCCGAGGGATTTTAATATTTTTGGCATAAGAATCGAAGTGTTTTGGCAAGGATCTATACACCTTTTAGGGGGTTGACTTTCCCAACTAGGTTCTTTACCCTAGTGGGAAATAAATTGCAGATTTTTTAGGGTTTCAACAATCACTTCCAACCACCCTCTAATATGATTACAAGTTTGATTTCTCAGCTCCTTGGTCATTTCCTGAGTCCCCCTAAATAGGGACATTACAATCCCATATAACATCAAACTTACATTGGGCAAATCAATATTTCAAGAGTACAAGAAGACTAGTGCATCAAAGTTCCTTATGAGATCTCACAAGCCACCATCTAACACTCATTTCCATTCGGACACTTCCTTATACAAATTTTCATTTTCTCGAGTCCCCCTAAATAGGGACATTACAAAATCCCATATAACATCAAACTTACATTGGATAAATCAATCTTTCAAGAGTACAAGAAGACCGGTGCATCAAAGTTCCTTATGAGACCTCACAAGCCACCATCTAACACACTTTTCCATTCGAGACACTTCCCTATAAAATAAATACAAATTTTCAAGAAGAGTGAAGGCTATCAACAAGAAACATGTATGTCTCTTTCCACAACAACATATTTCAACTAATTTCCGAAGGTCATTCAAAATTTATTTGTTTTTCATGTTCATGCTCCTTTCCTTATTTTTTTGGCATTAGTCTCCCAACTTCCAAAACACGATTTACAATTTTAACCATAATAACACGAAAAGAAATAACAAACCAACAATAAACATAATATTTTGGGATTTTTCTTTACTCTATGATAGAACTTTATTACAACATTTCTTCTTATGACTCCAAAATATATTAATTTTCTTAGTTAGATCTTAAGATTGTTTGCTTATGGACACTATCTTGAACATTTTATCCATAATCCAAGCAACTTGAATTTTTTTGAGAGGATTTAAACTTAAAACCTCCTACATGCAAATGTTTTACAAACACCCTTTCTACCTACTTAAGTGAAACTTCAACTTGTGACCACTAACTTGTAAGAGATTTAACTTAACTACTATAACCAACTCTCCCAAACCTTCATTTAATTTCATTCAAGAAAGATAACATATATAGTAATCTATTCCTGCCCAATTTAATAAATAAAAATACACCTTGCATATTAATGCCGAGCAAACTAGAAATCATGCCTAGTAGAGGGAAACGTGCCCAAGTTGTTTGATAAAAGTAACACCTATGTTTGGGTCCCATTAGGATGGTGCTTAGGATTTTTTTACCAATTAATAAAAACTAGTGGTCTAGTAGTGATTTATTGTTGGTGCTCATTGTGGCTCAATATTTCAGATGAGCATTTTTAGCAAAACAAATTAATTTATTCACTTTCTTCATCAATCCATCTTTCATCTATTTATCATGGGCCCGACATCATTAATGGACATGATATCACCGGTATCGACAATAAATATACGGAAATGGTAATATTATCAAATAATTTAAATTATTTTCAAATGTTGTGTTATAAGACGTAAATACGGACTTGCAAAAGGCAAGTTGCAAACTCATTTCCATACATAAATAACCCCTTACCTCGCTAAATATTTTAACCAAGTAATTAATGTTATGTACATTAATTATTACTAAATCTAATACAATATAAAACATGAAAGGGGGTGTCTTAGAAGAGATGCATGCCCTGTACAATATAGAAACTTAATAAACTAAACTACTTTTGATCATAAATTTGACAAGAGTGCTCTCAATATAACTTGCATACAATTACCATATAAACTAGAGGGTTACAAACAATTATTGGAGACTCAAGAAACATGAAAACGTGAGAACACTATACATTTCATCCTTCACAATACATCAAGATATCGCTTTCTCTTATACACTTTGATTAAAGTTCATCCCACTTCCAACCCCTTCACAAAAATTTAAGGTAGCTAAAGACACTGCGAACATCACTAGGCTTTCCACAAGATTTCTAAATACATTTGATTTCCATACAACGCAAGCTCTCAAAATTCTTGCAATCTACCAAAAACCAATTTATTCAATTCTAATCTTTCCAATAGAGTACAATTTATCAAAAACATATAGGCTCCAATGAGGACTAATAAATTCCACATAACATTCGGAGTAATAAATGCCACATATCATCAAGCTCACATTGCAAAAATAAATCTTTCAAGAGTACAAGAAGACCAATGCATCAAAGTTCCTTACGAGATCTCACAAGCTACTATCCAACACACTTTTCCATTCACACACTTCCCTATAAAAGAAATACAATTTTTCAAGAAGAGTGAAGACTCTCATCAAGAAACATGTCTCGTTCCAAAGCAACATATTTCAACTAATTTTAGAAGGTCTTTGAAAAATGAATTTGTTTTTCATGTTCATGCTCCATTCCTTATAGTTTTTGGCATTAGTCTCCCAATTTCACAACTTTAACCATAACCACATAGAAAAGAAATAACAACCAACAATAAACATACTATTAGGGCTTTTCCTTTACCCTTTATTAGAACTTTATTACAACATTTCTACTTATGACTCCAAAATATCTTAATTTGCTTAGTTTGATTTTAATATTGTTTGCTTATAGAGACTATCTTGACCATTTTATTCATAATCCAAGCAACTTGAAAAAGACTTGTAAAGGATTTAAACTTAAAACCTCCTACATGGAAATGTTATACAAACACACTTTCCTCCCCCTGCTCAAGTGAAACTTGAACTTGTGATCACTAACTTGAAAGAGATTTAAGATATCCACCATAACCAACTCTCCCAAACCTATTTTTAAGGAAAGGTAACGTATATAACAATTTTTTTGCCCATATGAATAAATAAAAATACATCTTGCATAGTCGCTCGCGTCAGCAAAGAGAAATCATGCCTAGTAAATGGTAACGTGCCCAACTTGTTTGATAAAAGTAACACCTATGTTTGGGCCCCATTAGGATGGTGCTCGGAAAATTTATACCAATTAATTAAAAAATAGTGCTCTAGCAGTAATTTAATGTCAATGGTCCTTGTGGTTCAACATTTCGGATGAGCATTTTTAGCGAAATAAATTCATTTATTCCTTTGCTTCATTAATTCATCTTTTATCTATTTATCATGGGCCTAACATCATTAATGAACATGATACCACTTATGGCAAGAATAGATATGCGGGAAATGGTAAGATTATCACATAATATTTATTATTATAAAATGATGGGTTATAAGAGGTAAATACAGGCTTGTCAAAGGCAAGTTGTAAACACATTGCCATACAAAAATAACCCCTAAACACAACTACCTACTAAATATTTTAACCAAGTAATTAATGTTATACATTATTTATTACAATATAAAACATGAAAGGGGTTATTATAAGATATGCATGCCCCGTGCAATAAAGAAACTTAATAAAACTAAATTACTTTTGATCATAAATCCGACAAAGAGTGCTCTCAATATAACTTGCATACAATTACCATATAAACTAGAGGGTTACAAACAACTACTGGAGACTCAAGAAAGATGAAAAACTTAAGAACACTATCCATTTCATCCTTCACAATACATCAAGAGATTGCTTTCTCTTGTACAATGTTTGCAATTCATCTCACTTCCAGCCTCTTCACAAAAATTTAAGGCAACTAAAGACACTACAACATTACAAGACTTTTCGCAAGATTTCATAATACATTTGATTTCCAAACAATGCAATCTCTCAAAAAGTAAATTGCAATCTATCGAGAACACATTTATTCAATTCTATTCTTTCCAAAAGGAGAGCAATTTATCGAAAACGTATAAGCTTCGATGAGGATTAATAAATCCCACATAGCATCAAGCTTACATTGGAAAAATAAATCTTTGAAGATTACAAGAAGACTAGTGCATCAAAGTTCCTTACGAGATCTCACAAACCACTATCCAACACACTTTTCCATTCACACACTTCATTATAAAAGAAATACAAATTTTCAAGAAGAGTGAAGGCTCTCAACAAGAAACATATATGTCTCTTTCCAAAGCAACACCAAAAGAATGACTCAACAACTTCAAGAATGTGCTCCAAGTAATCTACGACAAAAATATGAAATCTCCAAGCTAAACAATCTCCAAAAGGCCGAAGGATGAAAGTGCACACCTCCCATCCAAAAGTGACACAGAGACCAAGATCGTGGATTCCAATGAAGGAATGCCTAACCATACAACTAAAACACACACGCCCGCAAAGTATTGAAAACAAATAAAAAATTCTTGTATCAAATGATGGAATGTAATGTGTTTAGACTAGTTTACATAAAATGGACTCGTAATCGCTTTGCTAGCCATATTCTACAATGGCAGAATATTAGAACTTCCACTCTTTTCTATATAATCTCCAATTTTTCAATCATTTTTGATTTGGTACTTCTAGCTCTCTAAATCCTCGAGCTTCGTTCCTTCATAATAGTTTTGAACTAACTCATGTCGTCCACCACATATCTCCTAGTAAATATGAGTTTTTACTCTCTACTCGGTTCCTTGATTTGTCGGAGATGTCGTAGTCCTTTGTTGACATTCAAGATACTTGCATGATGTGTCTCAACTTTGATTTGTCGGAATGTTCCCATGGAATGGCTTTTCATGTGGCACGTGTCATTTGTAGTAGTCTTGGCTAGCTCCCAAATTTCCAAAATCTAAGAAGTCAATTGAAGTTCTTGTGCTCTTGTGTAATGTTCTTGTGCAACCCTTGAACTTACTTGCACACCCAAGTACTCAACCAAATCATGTGTTATTGGTCTTCTATCTTGTCTATATTTTCTGCACTCGTGTGCGACTAGCCCTAAACATGTTTTCTACCCGTGAAGCTCGATGCACATCACTCATCAAGTACCCTTTTGATGTCCACTTGCACGATGATCTCCCGCCTAATGCAATTGTCATGCTCATTGTACCTATCCAAAATTACAAAAACATTAAACTTCAAACTATTGTGCACGGGTTTTGCGCACTCCGAGAAGTTGGATTTATTGGAAGGATAAGCTTCTTTTTGAATGATGCAAGATTGCTTGTTTTCTTAGGATTCTCTTGCATTAGACTCCCTAGATAAAAAAAATGTAAGCTCTGTCTCACTTGTTGAAATCTTTGAGAGCATGGCCATAGTGACAATTTTTGTGAGATCCAACTATGAAGCATCATTTGCTGCTCAATTTTTTCAGTTCACCAAATATTATTTATATTTCTTTTTGCATCCAAAATGGCCTTTGTTTCTTCTTTGTCCTTCACTTTTTTCACTACTTTTTCCTTCATGGTACTCATATATGTCAGCCACATTGAATATGGGCAATATACCCATTCCATAGGACAATTTGATCTCATAAGCATTTGCTGAAAATTTGCACAACACCTTGCATGGTCCTATTTTTTTCCATTTCAGCCTATTGTATGTTCCTCATGGCAATTTCTCTTTTTTCGCACTTGTGCCACCACTTGGTCTTTGACTTTAAACTTTCTATGTCCACACCTTGCACATCGAGGATTCACTAAGTAAACTTGTGGCATATCACGTTCGTTCGTAGGATACTCAATAATACCCCTATTTCTAGTTCTACCTCTCAATATTCTATTATTAATACCCCCTCCCAATACACCATTTCTATTATACAATATGCCTTATATTACCAAATATTGCATGTACCCATTTTTGTGACATTTTTAATACCCCTTATTATTTGAACCTCTTTCGTGTTGAATTCAATATTTGACGTTCACCGCAACATCTAATCACGATGTCAGTTAAATCCTTGTTGAAAGTGATCTTAGACTCCAAGAAAATATCTGGAGATACTTAGTTTGATGTATCTCCTCTTTTCTTTTCTATTTGCACACCGTGACTATTTAGTAATTTCATTACATATCCTCCCGAGAGCTTTGAGACTCCTCCATTGCTTTTATATGCAATCTTGTGTGTAGACTTGGGTATTGTTGTAGGTGGATCCTCCTCCAAAAAGGTTGAATCCCCTCCATAACTCTTGCTTGTAGCCTTAGATTTATCTCCCGAGGATTTCCCCCATGCTCTCTCTAAACCCCTCTTTTATTTAGTTCCATTGTTTGAATTCATACTTGTTTAAATGTGAAATGTAATTAGAAATCAATTTTAGTTATAGTAAGTTGGTTGTTAAGTGAAACAAAGTAAGTTACACATAGTTAGAAACTTAGGCAACCGACAATGCAAGTGCATGGTTTGAACAAAAGTTTCGATGGAAGGAGGGATGAATACCGACACATGAAAATGCTTTGGAAACAAACTGAATGTAGTATGCATCACGTTCGCATAATTTTTAATGATAAATGAAAATAAATATCTATTTTGTTATGTTCCTATCATGTAATAACTGAATGTCCATTAATTTTCATGTTGTATTTACATTAAATGTTACTTTGCATTTATATATAATGAGTAGTGTATGGATTAACCATTTCATCATACTATGAATTTTCATGTATAGAATAAGTAAGTATCCCTCTGAATATGTCATAAAATACATGACTTAGGATGTCTTTTGTAACCATCACCGAAGAATTGCCAACAGGTCAACAATTATATTTTTACCTGCTGCTTTGAAAGCCTTACTCTTTTGCTTGAATTTTTTGTTTGAACACATTGCCAACCACCATTTCAAGTGGCTAATTGCTGCTCACATGGAGGATAACTAACACACGGAAATGTCTAAGATATTCAATCAATATCAAGGGTGTGCAAAAATTAACACTGATTGATATTCTCAACAGATCAAATTAGATTTTTAGAATCAAAAGTTCCATATAGACACGTTTCCTAGACCTATAGAAAGAAGAAAAATAAGACATGATTAGAAACAATACATATGAGCACCTAAAGTTTTACAAATCTCACTAAGGAAAAATATGCTTAAGCCTTACACCATTGAAAAATCCAATCATAAATTATGACAGAAAAAAGATAAGATCAAACTGCTCAATTGATTTGAAAACCACTCTCTAGATGCAACATTTGCATTCCTCAATTTACCCAAGGCTGTTTAGAAGGGCTCACTTTATTTTTTCTTCTCGTCCAATGATTTCCTATAAGCCTTTTCTATACTTGACAAAGCTTTAATTTCTCAATAACCTCAGCCCTCTCGGTCTGCACACACACATTTTGATTGGAGTCTCCACAATCAAATAAAATATAAAAGTCACAACAATATGAAAAAAAAATGGCATATGCAATGAATAACAAAGAATATACTAAAAACATAAAATGACCAAGTACCATTAGTGGCGACATATATATCCAATGCTGTATCCGGGGCCAATTTGTTTTTTTCCGCATCTGCGTAAAGGATACTTCGTATTTGTACCCATATATAAAACCTATTGGCAACTTAAACATCTTAGGCTTGCTCTTTCACCATTACTTGTGTTTATTTTACCACCCATTGATCAAAAGTCATACATGATTTTATATGTTTCACATTTTTGGATTATACAAGTGTTGATTGTTATGTTTTCCTTTCTAAGTACTCTTTTTCCTTGTATGTCATGATATCAAATATCACAGGTAATGCACATCTCATGTGTCTTGGCAAGTGCGAAGCCAAACTCCAAACCTTTTCCAACATCCTCTCAGCCTAGGCCAAAACAAGATGTTTGGAACACGGCATGGACATCCATTGAAGCATAAAATAGAAAAGGGCTTTTTGTCAGATGTTGTAGTTGCAAGTGTCTTGGCAGACATGTATGGAAATGTAATGTTGTTGTTTAAAGTGTCTTGGTTGTTTGATATCAGAAGACTACCCATTTCAATAAATGCAGACTTCCAATACAAAAATCAATGTTAACATGGTTGTTTTATATCAGGAAACAAACTCTATTGATCAAATGCAGTCTCCATGAACAATTAATATTACTTATTGACAAATAATGCACACCAGGTTAGGTAAACCAGTAAAAGGGGATACAACCAACAACAGCATGACTGGATTAAGATTATGTAATTGCCAAATAAATTAACAGATAAGGAGTTCAATCGATTTTCCATGTTAACAATTTGAATTATATAAAGACAGCCAAATAAAACAAGAACTGAATCACATCGTTATCTAGAACAAATCATAATGGCTGGGTAATGATCTTAATTTTAACAACTACAACATCAAATATTTGCAGGGTTTGAGGCTTACACAGATATTATTCAGGACAAAGCATTGATACAAAGGTTTAAGGCCATCCGAAGACCTACTTAAAGCTATAGCAATTAGATCATTTTGTATAAAATTAGCAATTGCACCCAAAGTTGCAATGAAAATGCTGACAGGAATGGGATAGGAAGGGATAAAATTGGTGTTAGGAGATCACAGAGGAGGAAGGAAATGAAAAACATGATGAAGGGTGTGTTGTATTCTTGCAATTAGTTGTTAATAGTTTGTTTTCATATTGCCTTGCACGAAATAATTTAGCGTATATGCAAAGCACTACTGTCTTCACCAAAACTCTCTACCTAATCAAGATTGGGCAGAATAATTTCACCTCTCAACTTGGTGGGACTATTTTTTTTTTTGTAATCCACTACTTATAATAGATACTAAAGGGCTTCAAAGCCTAGAATTGTGGTGGACATATAAGTAGAAGGAAATGAATACTATTAAAAACAAAAGCAAATAAATAAAAATAAATCATGTGAATGAATGGAAAAACAATTTACAAACTCCTTAACAAATCTATGCCATAATAATATCAATGCAAACCTTTCATTTTTGCCCACCCACCCACTCAAATAAAGATATATATTTTGCACATCCCATGTCTATTCTCTTCTGCAGTTCATATTCTTTTCCAGAGAGCCCAAGGGGTGAGGCTTGCACCTACATCACCACAAACACAATCAAGAGTATTGAGCGTAGTTTCGTGAGTATAAATCGTTTTTGCAGTCATATCACTAACTACGCAAACAAATTAATCACAAGCTTTTTTCTCAGATCTCTCACTTCATACTCAAAGCTCTCATAGAAAGAAACACGATCTCTCAAAAAATAACATGAATAACAAGAAGATATCATCATTGATTTGAAGCTAAATGTAATGTCCCTTTTGGGCTGAATCTGAACACCAAAGGAACTTGCACAAAACCAAATAGTAAACTGAAACAAAACTGAAATTAAATTCTCAAACCCTAGTAGCAGGCTGTAAATATATTTTTATGATAGCAATCAGACACAAAATTTGTTGGAAATAATATAGAAACCCTTCAAAATATTATTCTTCAAAGCGGGAATTAATTGCAACGGAAAGTACCAGAGAATATATCTTTTTAACCAATTTAATATCAGCTGGAAATTAATTATCAACAACAACAAATACCCTTTACAAATATGGCTGGAAATGAAGAATTCCAAGCCCAAACTCAAGTACAAATGAAGATTCCAGCTGCTAAAAATAGGAGGAACACAATGATGATTGAATTTGAAGTTTTTGTGCCCTAGAACACCCCAAACTCCACCTTAGGGCAGGTCGCCACCCTTGGGAAGGGCTGGAAATGCCTTCAAACTAAATTCAACACAATGCAATCTCTGTATGAGATCACCCTTTGCAAGTTTGAGGGGTTTCGTCCTCAAACCAACTCACTATTGAGAGGTTTCATTCTCAAGGGTTTTCGTCCTCTATGGAGGGAAAGAACGAGCAAGCGTGCTCCAACTCCAAGCAAGAAATTATTGATTGACGTCTCCAAGCAAGCAACCCCTTTTATAATGAAAAGTGGCGCCACAATTCAAAAACATTCCCCAATGAGGACGGACCTCCTTGGAGACATAAGAGTTCCTATTTCTTTTATTTTTCAATTGGCTTTAATTAGGAAATTATGTTAAAATAATGCAAAGCTACCAAAAACAACTAAAATCATGACAGTAACTTTCCTTGTTCTTTCCCATTTTGCCTACGGGAAGTGGAATGGGCCCAAGGTCTTCAAAAAGAAGTAGCGTTGAGAAGGGGACATTACACTAAATTCTTGTGATCTGGTAATTATATGATACCCTGGTCCTCCTGGTATGGCCTGAACCCACTACAAAACATACAGCACTTGTTGCCACTGCCGTGTTTTTTTCCTACCATTCTTAACAGTCTGAAAATTGGAGCAAATGTTGTGCAATCCTCATATCTAATTTTGGCAAATTCAATCATCATCCACTGCCAATTTCAATCTAAATCTCACACACACAACCCCTAATAAAGTCCTCTGTGTATCTTCAACTATTGAGACTGCATTTCCACGAAGCCCCTATAGAAGGTAAGCAAATCCAGACCCACCTCAATGAGAGGGACTTTATGTTTGCCAGAAACAAACTTTTACAAAATACCCTTATACACATGCATGATGACTGCCGAATTTTAGAGGATGTTGGAAAAGTGTTTGACCAAATGACTGAAAAAGAAGTCTCCTTGTGGAGTATCCTAAATCCAGGGAACACAAGAAAAACCAATGTTGTAGCTGCGAATGCCCTACTAGGCATGTATGTAAAATGTCAAGCACTGTGAAGGTACATGACCTGTTTGAAAAAATTTAAATAGAAGAATTGAAAACAATTTGATGTGAATACTCACAGCACAGCCATCTATAGTACATGATATAATGTTCCATTTGATAGTAAAAACAGTAACAGTGTCCACCTTTCATGCAACAACAACGTTTTCTTCAAATGCTTCCAAAAAATAAAAATCTGAATCCCATTTCTGACAGAACTGCAAACACACATTAAAACCAAGAGAGATACACCAACACAAAGCTTAGCCAAAGCGTTAACTACATCTTGAAATATTTTACCATTCATGTAGACTCATTAGTAAGTAACAAATGCTGCCTATCATTTCATTCCTACCTGTAATTCTACCAGCAGTAAATTAGAGTACCAAATACAAAAGGCAAACTGATTATCACAAATCCTCATAAACATTCTCCTTTATTCATACAAAGGTGGTAGAAATGCTTCCATTTATAACAGCAATGGAAAATTGAAAGTGTAATAGAAATTTAAAATACTACAATTAGTGAGGAATAATGGAAATATTTGAATATAGAATTTAATTTATAAATGAAATTTCAAAATACCTGATTTACAACAATGGCTGATGTAATAGCAGGTGATAAATTACACCACTAAAATTATTGTTCTCTAGAACTTTGTAATTGGATCCAAGTATTGAAATTAACTGAAATGTAGTGCAACTCAAAGCATAAATACCTGATGTGCAGAGACTTACTAATAAGATAATTCACATTGCTTACAAATGCCGATTATAGTTTTTAGAGGTAAATTATGAATATGAGCTGACCATTTTAGAAAAGAAAGGCACTGCCACTCCTAACTATTTAAGATTATGCACTTGAAATTTGAGTTAACCAGTTTAGAAATCTATCAGTTGAGATTATATTTCAAGAGTAACCATATTGACAAAAATTAGTGGCATCAAGAAGAGATATTGACCACACATATCATTGTTGTTAAAGGAATGGTGATGTTGGCACTAACAATACCATTAACAACATATGTTTTTGGAATTTGCATTTTGGAATAAAAATTTAGAAAGTGGGAAGCTGCACATAATGATTTAATGGTTTCTTTGCCCCTGATTGTGGTTGTGTCTGTCAATGCTTGCCTCATCAAATGAAAGGAAATCTGCGAATCTCCACAGAGGTACAAACCCAAATATTCAATATGAACATAAAAACACTATCCAGAGCTTCAAGACTCTTGGAAATCAAGCACAAATCTAGTTTACATTTACATGAGCATATACAGAGCATGAATTCTTCTTATGGTTTTTACGTCACTGTTATAGCTATGTAGTATGAAAGACAATTTATTTATTGTCCATGTGTCTTTCATGCATTCGTCCTGGTCATGTGAGATCTCCATATCAAAATGTGGTACACAGGAACAATGGACACATGAGTTGTAAATTGACACATGTTTTGAAAAAAATTATACAGCTAAAACAATGACATAAATATGTCTTACACTAGCTGATTTTTGAAGGAATTAAAGTAAAGAAAATCAAAAGCTTATAAACACGATACCAAGATGAAATAGATGGCAACCCAAACCTGGAATTTCTGAAGCTATCCTCTTCATGAATAATCGAATAAAACAGCTACCCTGCAGTCATAGGACCGAATCCTCCGTCACATTGTCAAGAACGGCATGGTTTGGCTCGCGCATGTGGATCTGCAACTTAACAGCAAAAATGAAGTCTGTCAAACCCTTACCCTTATGATTCATCAAGTTTAATGCACACACTACTCTGTTATTGGATACACTACTCTACTATTGATTTGTCATGTTTAATGTATGCATTACCATGTTAGCAGACATGGGGTAATTGACAAGAAATGCACTCTTGATATTAGATTCCCAAGATCCCGAAAGATGTAGTAATTGTTGGGAAATAAGGGATAAAATATGCGGAACAATCCCTCACGAGAATCGCAACAAGAGAAACTAATATGCAAAAATATTACAGATCTCAAATAAAAGTGTAGAATAAAATAACACAACACAAAGAGACAAGTATTTAATGTGGTTCATCCAATTTGGGCTACGTCCAAAAAAATCACTTGCTCGATTTTATTACAAGCCATCGTTCTCTCAATACAATACCCATATCTGTTTGGAGCTATGCTCAACAAACTCTACAAAATTCACGCCCAAATTCAAACACATTTGCAATGTTACATAATACTTACCATATGCACAAAACCACATAAGTAGACAATTGCTTAGCGTTTTACAAAACCGTGGGTATCAAAACCATGGGCCAAAACTGTCCCATAAACCTATGGGTCAAAATCCTGCCCATATGAGAAAAACATGTTTCCCGGTATATTGGGCACGTTTTTTCGAGGCCAAAAAAATTTCTCGAGGGTTGCGCCCCGAACCTTGGCGAGACAACTGTGGAAAGTGTACAATACTCTTAGTGTATAGTCTTCAACACTTTCACACATGAAAACAGGCTCCACAACCTAACAATCTCCCACTTGAGACTAGTTTTCTTTTGAGCAAGCTTCTCAACCCTTTACTAGTTTCCGTGAAGACCAACCAAAGTTGAACACAACTTCAGTTTTTCCTTGTGACAACCTTGGTCATCATGTCTGCAAGGTTCTGATTGGTATGAATCTTCTCTGGCTTCAACTTCTCTTCCTCCAAAGTTGTCCTCATGAAATGATACCTTAATTGTATATGCTTCGTCCTAGAGTGGAAAGCAGATTTCTTAGCTTGGTGTATAGCCTCACTATCACTATACAACTTTCCTTCCTCCTGCTTATGCCCCAACTCCTCAAGCAATTGTTGTAACCAAATCATTTCTTTGTTTGCCTCTATGGTAGCAACATACTTAGCCTCCGTGGTTGATAAAGCCACCAGCTTCTGTAGTCGTGAAATTCAGCTCATTATTGTCCCACCTACAGTGTAAACATAACTGTCGTGCTCCTCTTGTTGCCTACATCTCCAGCCATGTCTCGAATCTACATAATCACACAAAGTGGTGTCTAATCCAAATCATAGCACAAAAGCTCCCCCATGGTCCCTCTCAAATACCGAAGGATCCACTTTACTACCCTAATGAGGTGATCTCTACCGGATCACTCATAAATCTACTCACCGCCCCGGTCATGGGCAATATCGAGGCTTGGTGCACACCATGGCATACATCAAACCGCCAACCGCCGATGAGTAAGGTACCTTGGACATCTAGTTTCTCTCCTGCTCTCGTCTTGGGACACCTTTGCTCCTTTGATAACTTCAAATGGCACAAAGGAGTCCCAACCGGTTTAACATCCCGTATATTAAACTTCTCCAAGACCTTCTTAATGTACTCTTCCCGAGATAAAGTCACTTTTCGTGCTCCTTCTTATCCCGAGATATCCTCTTACCAAGGATTTGTTTGGCTGCCCCCAAATCCTTCATAATGAGCAAAGGATTCACTTAGTTGCAACTTGAGCACTTTTATTTCCTACATGTTTTTACCTCAACCAACATTTCATCCACATACGAGACACATGATAATATAACTTCCATCCTCGTTTCTTTGTATACACGCATGGTCGAATGACATCTAATATAACCTTGCTCCATCATGAAGCTATCAAATATCTTATACCATTGACGTGGAGCTTGTTTGAAGTCATACAAGACTCTTCTTCGGTTTACACCATCTCCTCTTTACCTTTGATTTCATAGCTCTCTGGTTGCTGCGTATATAGATCCTCCTCCAAATCACCACGGAGAAATGAAGTCCTTACATCAAATCGCTGCTCTAAGTGTGTTGGCTAGATTTTTGCATAAGCACAAAACCTAGCGCAATCATGAGATAAATCTCCCTCATTTACCGCGAGGCTCCCGTGTCAGATTTGTCAATTAAAGTATGCTAGTATCTATATGGGGTTTTACTTTAACTATTTAGCTCATGAACCATAGTTATGCAGCTTACAAGCAAGTAAGCAACTTGTTTAAGAAAGGAAATATTTATAGAAGAAGGGAATTATATAAACACAGAGAAGAAATGGGGAAGATGTGCATCCCAATCAATAGATAGTAGAGTTGATTGCATGCACATAGAAGAAACCAATAGATATAAACACAGAATTATAAGCAAAGGCAGCTCTAGATCCAGATCTAAAATAACACAAAGTCTATTAAAAGATCTAAGATAAAAAGTAAGAAACACAATACACCGTGACACAAAGTTCTCCGGAAATCTGCTCCTGTATATTCCTTTGCTTCAAGTGGCTCTCAAGGGTTTCAGCACAAAGTCTGGAACACAAGGATGCTGCTTACAAATTCTGATCATTAACCCAGAGGTTCTTCTTCTACTTATAGAATGTAGAAGGGAAAGTACAAATGGGAAACTCAACTGAACTGAAACATAAACAAGTAAAGATGACATTTGGCAATCATCCTCCACTAACTTCTCCTTAAGTGACACATGTATCACTTAACTTAAGTAATGGTTTCAAAACCAATAACTTTAAAGTTTTACAATTTCATCCGGAACGTGGAAAATAGAAGAAGAAAGAATAGAAGAAGTCAAGCCAACTGTAACATTTATGTCTTCTTTTTGTTCTGATACTGGATATACTTGTCGAACATGTAATTCAGCATCTTCCCATCTATTTTAGCCACTGCTTCCTTTTTTGTCCTGAACTGCAGCAATCCTTCGTTCAACACCTTGATACACGCTTCCACATCCTCCAAGCTTGGCCCAAACCTCGCAATATCCACCTGCAGTGCCACCAGTCTGCTAATGGAATTCATCGTGAAAGGTTTAGTAGCTCCATCAATTCTCCTTTGTACCATCAGAAGAGACCCTTCCAGGGAATTAGGCACTCTGCTAGGAATGATCCGCACGTATGAAGTAACATTTCCGACCACTTCCTCCTCAGTGAAAGCAATGATATTGTTTGGTAAAGACGATGTCTTACTCTCAAGTGCCTGCATCCTCTTCACCGCTTTCCCTTCTCAACTGATCCGTCTGGTACAATCTGCTCTGCAACCAATACTTCTCTCGGCAGCTTGTTGATTTCGGCCAAAGTACTCAAGTTACTCTCAACAACTGTGTTCATATCTACTATGCTCGTCACCAGTTGCTTTAGTTGATTTGCTGCATCATTCATAACCTTCAGGCGGGTTAGCACCTCTCCAAGTTGTACAAAAGCTTGATGAATAATCAGATTCTTCCATTCGTCAATAGCTTTCACCTGATTGCTTGCATCCTCCATCTCATGCATAAGATGATCACTCACCTGCTCTGAAATGGACCGAGTGGAAAGTTTAGAAACCTTGGCTATGATCTCACACAATTGAGATACCGCTTCAAGCTCTCGTCTTTTCCGCCTTTTCTCTGTCGAGCCTAAGGAATAGAGCATCTATCAATGTCTCGTGTATATCCTGCTTGATCCTTCCGTGGTGGCTTGACCGATGGGTACTCACAGTTCTTCAACATCTTCTGCTGTGAGCTCATCTTCCTTCTTTCCTTCCGCCGAACTGACATCTCAGCAAACTTCTGCCCGACTCCTCGATGATCAACCTTGAAGTTACCTTAGCAACTTTAGGTCTTCTGTCTTTTCCGCCTAGACTCGAGCAGGCTGCAAGTCGTGTTCCTCCAAGTTCATTTCCACTCTAGCTTCTGGAACCAACTGCGAAGCCAACCATTCTGAGAAGTTACTTCTTGGAGAATGAGAAGTCTTGAGTGCACTACTATCTCCCGCTCTGTTTCCTCTCCATCGAAACTGCTACAAAGTGTTATGGCTGCCATCTTCTGAATCATCCAAGGACAAAGCTCTTTCGAACTCTGCCATCTGCAGCTTCAACGTCTCTTCTGGAATAGGTGTTGAACGGAGTGGCTGAGGAGAGAAGATGAATGTCACCGGATTCAGTGGAGGCATGGAAGTGTCCTGTTGAGGTGCAACAGTCGGTGAAGTACTGGATGCTGGAGAAGCCGGAACTAAAGTCATAGCCATGGAAGTGATCTTCTCCTTTGATTGAGATCTTCTATGCACTTTCATCTTCTCGGATCCTTCTACTGCTTTCTCCTTCGTGCTTCCTCTTGAGGGAATCTCCTGTGTCGAAGTTGCTCGTGATTTGATTCATCAGTGCTTCATCAAGGCAAGATCCCTTCGTCAAGAACTTTGTTGGCTAGATTTTTGCATAGCATCAAACCTAGGCAGTCATAAGATAAATCTCCCTCATTTAACCGGTGAGGCTCCCGTGTCAGATTTGTCAATAAAAATGTGTTATTATCTATCAGGGGTTTTACTTTAACCACTTAGTTCATGAACCATAACTAAGAAGTTCTGCAGCAAGTAAGCAGCTGTTTAAGAAAGGAAAGTTATAGAAGAAGGAAATAAAGGAAATACAAAGAAGAAATGGGGAAGATGTGCATCCCAATTAGTAGATGGCAGAGCTAATTGCATGCACATAGAAGAAACTTAATAGATATGAACACATAGAATTATAAAACCAAAGCAACTCTAGATCCAGATCTAAAATAACACAAAGTTTACTTAAGAGATCTAAGATTTAAAAGCAAGAAACACAGTACACCGTGACACAAAGTTCTTCGAAACCTGCTCCTTTGTATTCCTTTGCTCCAAGTTGCTCTCAGGGGTTCAGCACAAAGTCTAGAACACAAGATTGCTGCTTACAAATTCTGATCGATCATTAACCTAGAGGTTCTTCTCCTACTTATAGAATGTAGGAGGGAAAGTACAAATGGGAAGTCTAACTGAACTAAAGCATGAACAACAAGTAAAGATGACATTTGGCAATCATCCTCCACTAACTTCTCCTTAAGTGACACATGTATCACTTAACTAATAGAATGGTTCCACATGACTTTAAGTAATGGTTGCAAAACCAATAACTTAGAAGTTTTACAATTTCATCCGGGAACATAGAAAATAGAAGAAAGAATAGAAGAAGTCATGCCAGCTGTAACATTTATGTCTTCTTCTTGTTCTGATATCGGATATACTTGTCAAACATGTAATTCAACATCCTTCCATCTGTTTTAGCCACTGCTTCTTTCTCTGTTCTGAATTGCAACAACCCTTCATTCAACACTTTGATGCACGCTTCCACCTCCTCCAAACACGGCCCAAACCTCGCAATGTCTGCCTGCAACGTCACCAGTCTACTGATAGAATTCATCGTGAAAGGCTTGGTAGCTTTATCAATTCTCTTTTGTACCATCAGAAGAGAACCTTCCAAGGAATTAGGCACCTTGCTAGAAACAATCCGCACGTATGAAGTAACACCTCCATCCACTCTTTTCTCAGTGAAAGAAATGATACTGTCTCAAAGTCTCGATGTCCTCTCAATCATTGCCCTCGCATCCTCTTCAACAAAACTCGCAGATTTCCAAACGAAAAGATACTGCAAATTTCAGCTGCTTCCCCTTCTCAACTGATCCATCCGGTACAATTTGCTCCATAATCAATACATCTCCCGACAGCTTGTTGATCTCGACCAAAATACTTAGGTTACTCTCTGCAACTGTATTCATGCCTTCTATGTTCGCAATCAGTTGCTTTCACTGATTTGCTGCATCATCCATAACCTTTAGGCGGGTGGCACTTCTCCAAGTTGTAGAGCTTGACGAATAATCAAATCCTTCCATTTGTCAATAGCCTTTACTTGATTGCTGCTTCTCCATTTCTTGCGCATAAGATGATCACTCACCTACTCAAATGGGCTGAATGGAAGGTTTAGCAACCTTGGCTATGATCTCACATAATTAGATACCGCGCTTCCTACAGCTCTTCTTTCTCCGCCTTCTCACCGCAAGCCTAAGGAATAAAGCATCCATCAATGTCTGCGTGTCCTGCTTCAATCCTTCAGTGGTGGCTTGACCGAGGGGTACTTTGGTCACTGTCACATCTTCGGCCGTGAGCTCCATCTTTCCTTCTGCCGGAATTGATATCTCAGCAAACTTCTCTCCCGAATCTTCGATGATCAACCTAGAAGTTGCTTTGGCAACTTTAGGCCTTCTGTCTCTTCTCGCTCAGATCCTGGAGTAGCTGCAAGTCGTGCTCCTCTAAGTTCATCTCCATTCTCGCTTCTGGAACCAACTGCAAAGCCAACCATTCCGAGAAATTACTTCTCGGAGAGTGAGAAGTCGCTGAGTGCACTACCATCTCCCGCTCTGCATCCTCTCCGTCAGAAAGTGCCACAGTGTTATGGCTGCCATCCTCTGAATCATCCAAGGACAAAGCTCTTTCGAACTCCGCCATCTGCAGCTTCAACATCTCCTCTGGAACGGGTGATGAACGAAGTGGCTGAGGAGAGAAGACGAATGTCACCGGATTCAATGTAGGCATGGAAGCGTCCTGTTGTTGCGGTGCAATAGTTGGTGAAGTACTGGGTGCTGGAGAAGCCGGAGTCAAAGCTATGGTCGTAGAAGTGATCTTCTCTTTTCTTGAGATCTTCTGTGTACTTTCAACTTCTCGGACCTTCTGCTACTTTCTCCTTCATGCTTTCGCTTGAGGGAATCTCCTGTGCCGAAGTTGCCCGTGATTTGATTCATCAATGCTTCATCAAGGCAATATCCCTTCGTCAGCAGCCAGTTTGAAGTATTCACCAACACAGCTCCAGATCTTTCTTCAAGTGTATGGCAGCCTCCTATGTTGTCCTGCAGTATAGCTTTATCTCCTCCCATTTGATGGTAAGTGTCAAGTACCACGTTCCCATCATCTTTAAGATCCGCAGGTATCCGCGCTAGTCCAAAGTCGAACACTTGCTTTGTTGATAGCCTGCTGAAATCTCTCTTTCTAACCTCGTACTCACTTTTGCACTTCATCCAGAAATCTTCTAATGAAGGCACATGCGTACTCTGAGGGAGATCGTCTTCTTGGCTACTCCAAATGGATCGAAGTTCAGCCGTGCAGGGAAGAACTCTTGCTCATACTCAGATAACATTTGCGCCTCCATCCCTCGAGCTCTATGGATGCTAATGCAGTGTAATGCCCCACAGTGATTGGGAAGAAGCCCGTAGACTTGTGCCGCTTTGACTGAAGGTCGTGTAACTCCACAAGTTGCCTGCTGAGCTCCATGGCGATCAATCTATCATTTGGATACTTGGGCATCTTTATTGGTTCTCCAGAAAAGCCCATAACCCTGAGGTATGTGAAATCTGCAAATTGAATGAATAGACTGCCAATCTTGGACACAGCTTCCCACGCTTCCTTGCTTACCCTGTTGGCCTTCAAGTCTTTGTCTAGCTTGCAGATGAAATCGTAGAAGAAGTCATCGTTGATCACTTTGAAGTCTTTCTCGCACGCAGTGCGATGGCGCGGTAGCACTCGAAAATGGGGTCCTTCTTCAATCGTCGGGGCTTGGGTGATCAACGTGCTAGCGTCCTCTGCAGGCTTGAATCTTTTCAGAAATTGCTCACGCATAGTCGCCCAATTGGTTATGGTGCCAGAGCTGCCGATATGAACCATTCTCCACCAAGTCGTAGAGTCTCAATGAATAGCCCGACCGAGACATCTTCATGCTCTACCGCAACCACACCACAAGATATGAAGAAGGCTGCCAAATGATCATCCGGGTTTTGCTTTCCATCTCCGAAGAATTTTGGAAAATTCTTTCTGGATCCCTTTGGCAGCTCATGCATAGGTGGAGCCAAGTTGAGAGGTCCAAAAGCCGCTCCCCATGGAACAGGTACAATTTGGTGCGCCATGTTAGCTTGAGCATGTCTCCTCCTTGTGTAAACTTGATAGACTTGATGGATAATTCCAGCCGCCGGACTATGCTGAATACGATCCGGATCTGGATGGGTGTGTACTCTCCTTCCTGGTGAGAGACTAGATCTCATGGCTTCTAACTTGAGGAGGATGATTGAAATTGAATTGCTCCCCGCAATCGGAAGAAATGATCGATCCTTCCTTGCGCCTTCACGGATCGGGTGAATGGACGTTTACCAAGGTTAGATTTGTATGGAAAACACTCGATCTTCAATAAAAGCTTTGATCTGCAAAGATAGTTGTTCCCTTACAATGAGTCGCTAAAATCATTGGCTAGATTTTCTGCATAGCATCAAACCTAGGCGGTCATGAGATAAATCTCCCTCATTTAACCGGTGAGGCTCCCGTGTGTCGATTTGTCAATATAAATGTGTTATAATCTATCGTGGGTTTTACTTTAACCACTTAGTTTAGAACCATAACTAAGAAGTTCTTGCAGCAAGTAAGCAAATTGTTTAAGAAAGGAAAGCTATAGAAGAAGAAAGTAAAGGTATTACAGAGAGGAGAAATGAGGAAGATGTGCATCCCAATTAGTAGATAGCAGAGCTAATTGCATGCACATAGAAGAAACTTAATAGATTTGAACACACAGAATTATAAAGCAAAGGCAGCTCTAGATCCAGATCTACAATAACACAAAGTTTACTTAAAAGATCTAAAGATTTAAAAGCAAGAAACACAGTACGCCGTGACACAAAGTTCTCCAAAACTGCTTCTTTGTATCCTCTGCAACAAGTGGCTCTCAGGGGTTTAGCACAAAGTCTAGAACACAAGATTGCTTCTTACAAATTCTGATTGATCATTAACCCGGAGGTTCTTCTCCTACTTATAGAATGTAGGAGGGAAAGTACAAATAGAAGACTCAAACTGAACTAAAGTATGAACAACAAGTAAAGATGACATTTGGCAATCATCCTCAACTAACTTCTCCTTAATAGTTCCACATGACTTCAAGTAATGGTTGCAAAACCAATAACTTAGAAGTTTTACAATTTCATCCGGGAACATAGAAAATAGAAGAAGAAAGAATAGAAGAAGTCATGCCAGCTGTAATGTTTACATCTTCTTCTTGTTCTGATATCTGATATACTTGTCGAACATATAATTCAGCATCCTTCCATCTGTTTTAGCCACTGCTTCCTTCTCTGTCCTGAACTGCAGCAACCCTTCATTCAACACTTTGCTGCATGCTTCCACCTCTTCCAAACTCGGCCCGAATCTCGCAATGTCTGCCTGCAGCGCCACCAATCTACTGATAGAATTCATCATGAAAGGCTTGGTAGCTTTATCAATTCTCTTTTGCACCATCAGAAGAGAACCTTCTAGGGAATTAGGCACCTCGTTAGAAACAATCCGCACGTATGAAGTAACACCTCCGTCCACTCTTTCCTCAGTGAAAGAAACGCTAATACTGTCTGGTAAATCTGATGTTCTACTCTCAAGCACCTGCATCCTTTTCAGCAAAACTCAAGATCTCCAAACGGAAAGATACTGCAAACTCTAGCTGCTTCCCCTTCTCGACTGATCCATCCGGTACAATTTGTTCTCGCAACCAATACATCTCCTGGCAGCTTGTTGATCTCGGCCAAAATACTCAGGTTACTCTCTGCAACTGTATTCATGCCTTCTATGCTTTCCATCAGTTGCTTTAGTTGATTTGCTGCATCTTTCATAACCTTTAGGCGGGCTGGCACTTCCCCAAGTTGTACAGAAGCTTGACGAATAATCAAATCCTTCCATTCGTCAATAGCCTTTACTTGATTGCTTGCATCTTCCATTTCCTGCATAAGATGATCACTCACCTGCTCTGAAATGGGCTGAATGGAAGGTTTAGCAACCTTGGCTATGATCTCACATAATTGAGATATTTGCTTCTGCAGCTCTTCTTTCTCCGCCTTTTCACTGTCAAGCCTAAGGAACAAAGCATCCAGCAACGTTTGCGTGTCCTGCTTCAATCCTTCAGTGGTAGCTTGACCGAGTGGTATTTTGGTCACCGTCACATCTTCTGCCATGAGCTCCTCTTCTATCTTTCCTTCCGCCGGAATTGATATCTCAGCAACCTTCTCTCCCGAATCTTTGATGATCAACCTAGAAGTTGCTTTACCAACTTTAGGCCTTCTGCTCTTCTTAACGCCGAGATCTCAAGTAGCTGCAAGTCATGCTCCTCTAAGTTCATCTCTACTCTTGCTTCCGGAACCAACTGCAAAGCTAACCATCCCGAGAAGTTATTTCTCGGGGAGTAAGAAGTCGCTGAGTGCACTACCATCTCCCGCTCTGCATCCTCTCCGTCAGAAAGTGCCACAGTGTCATGGCTGCCATCTTCTGAAACATCCAAGGACAAAGCTCTTTCGAACTCCGTCATCTGCAGCTTCAACATCTCCTCTGGAACGGGTGCTGAACGAAGTGGCTGGAGAGAGAAAACGAACGTCGCGGTTTCAATGAAGGCATGGAAGCATCCTGCTACTGCGGTGCAATAGTTGGTGATCTTCTGGTACCGGGAGAAATCGGAGTCAAAGCTATGGTCGTAGAAGTGGTCTTTTCTTTCTCTTGAGATCTTCTGTGTACTTTCAACTTCTCGGACCTTCTGCTGCTTTTTCCTTCATGCTTTCGTTTGAGGGAATCTCCTGCGCCGAAGTTGCCCGTGATTTGATTCATCAATACTTCATCAAGGCAGTATCCCTTCGTTAGCAGCCAGCTCGAAGTATTCACCAACACAGCTCCAGATCTCTCTTCAATTGAATGGCAGCCTCCAATGTTATCCTGCAGTATAGCTTTATCTCCTCCCATCTGATGGTAAGTGTCAAGTACCACGTTCCCATCATCTTTAAGATCCGCAGGTATCCGCGCTAGTCCAAAGTCGAACACTTGCTTTGCTGATAGCCTGCTGAAATCTTTCTTTCTAACCTCGTACTCACTTCTGCACTTCATCCAGAAATCTTCTAACGAAGGCACATGTGCGTACTCCTGGGAGATTGTCTTCCTGGCTACTCCAAATGGATCGAAGTTAAGCCGTGCAGGGAAGAACTCTTGCTCATACTCGGATAACATTTGCGCTTCCATCCCTCGAGCTCTGTGAATGCTGATGCAACTGTAATATCCCACAGTGATTGGGAAGAAGCCCGTAGACTTGTGCCGTTTCAACTGAAGGTCGTGTAACTCTACGAGTTGCCTGCTCAGCTCCATGGCGATCAATCTATCACTTGGATACCTGGGCATCTTTATAGGTTCTCCAGAAAAGCCCGTAACCCTGAGGTATGTGAAATCTGCAAACTGGATGAATAAACTGCCAATCTTGGACACTGCTTCCCACGCTTCCTTGCTTACCCTGTGAGTCTTCAAGTCTTTGTCTAGCCTGCAGATGAAATCGTAGAAGAAGTCATCGTTGATCACTTTGAAGTCCTTCTCGCACGCAGGTACAGTAAGCTGTGGGTAGCACTCGAAAATGGGGTCCTTGGAAAGAACACCACATCTATCCAGCTTGGAAAAGACACCCTGTGAAGCTGCAGGCATATACGGCAAGTCATCTTGAAGCTGAAAGTACATTTCACGCCCGGTTGCTCACCGATGTTGCTGCTAATAATTTCCGACCAATTGATTATAGAATCAACCTTGTTGATTTCAATGGTCCTGATGAAAGCATACATCCATGTACGGAAAGTGTAGGCATTCGCTTCGCCATTCAACCTGCATAGCAATTTGACGACATCATCTGCTTCCTGCACCAAATTGGACCGTGGAAGAGTTCTCGGGAACTTTGAAGGGGATCTAGGCTTCTTCATGAACTGGCTGTTCATTATGCTCACGCAATCAACTCTATGTTTCTCCCATCTACTATCAGCATCCTGAATACTAATAGAAGTCACCACCTTTTGCACCGGAATCTTCGAACAATAATTGATGAATTCCGCATCCAAACGAATTATTGTCTTTCCCGCAACATCACGCACTGATTTGGATGAAGGATGAAAAGATCTAGCACACTCCATCACGAACTCTGGCAATTGGGCTGTACATGGTAAAGCTGCAGCTCGGATAATTCCGCTACTTTTGACCGCACGCATGAGTGAAGTCTTTCCACTCTAAATCTATCAATCAAATCGAAAGAGGTTCTCGGGCCTAGATTTGTGTCTCCTATGTCTCGAAAGTTTGAAGCAATGCATGAATCAATCGTGCTTTCTTTTTCATCTCCTTTCGCCATGGCTTTGTCTATCTTTGTCTGAATAATTCTCTTTGTTCTAACTTGGCCGGATTTCTTCAATACTGGTGCAGATCTGGACAATTCTTCAGATTCGGAGGATATTTGCAATGTATTGGACATTGATAAAAACTCCTTTTCTTTTGTAAAGCACCTGTAATGAGTTCCTGCAATTTATTCAGACAAAAATGGCCACCGGAGCATGAATAGTGAATTTAAATTATAAAAATCTACACTTTTTAAGCCTGCTGCCCCAAAAATTGGTGTTTAATTTGCACATAAAGAGAGCATGAATCCTTTCAATCAACACCTGAGCTCCTGTAACACCTGTGAAAACAACTATGCAGACGAAGATCAACCTTCTCCAAAGCATGCGCCAAATCTGGAAGCTTTTAGCCTTGTTAGCACTTTGTCTGAACAAAATCCTTCCTCTAATGGGGGCGCACTTTTCCTCCTAGCTGCAATTTTTTACCTGTGAATTAAATTATTCACCCATATGGCTGCCCATGCTTATATAACCTTCACAATTCTATAATTAATAATTGCCCTAACAATTAAAGGCAATTAATTAATTAATTAAAAATCATGCTTTTCTCTTTTAAAAATAGCATGTTTAAGGACAGCCATCCAATAAATTAAATTAATCCAATTTAATCCTTCACACAGCACTTCACTCAAGCCCCACAGTGTGCTTTGACCATAGCCACTGAAAATAGAAATTAATTTAATGTTTTAATGCTTTAAAAAACATTAAATAATGCCCAAATGGGGCGCACTTTTTGAGAGGAAGGGGCAGCCACTAAATAAATTAAATTTAATTAATTTAATTCCTTTCTTTTATTCCACCTTTGACTTGTTGACCTCCTCCAAGCTTTTCCACAAGCGCACTTTTTGAGAAGAAAGATTAATAAAAATAATCAATTTTAATTCTTTTAATCTCTCACCAAAGGGGGCGCACTTTTTTGCACATGTAATTCTATTTTTAAGAATTTTTGATAACGGGATGCTTTACCCTGCCAGGCAGGCACCAAAACCCCGTGATCCACTTAAGTGATTTTTATAACACGGGAAAAAGTACCCTGCCAGGCAGGTATAAAATTCCCACCCTGCCTGCGGCTTATATTTTTCCCATCGCAGCTTAAATCCTTTGTTTTCCAAAAATGCGCCCATCCCGTCACTTAAGTGGGTTGCTTTTACTGTCTACACTTCGCTTTTTCCCAGTGATCCAGACCTCCGATGGCGACTTCCTCCGGGCACAATGTGCGTATATGTTTTCTAGCCGCTCCAGGCCAAAAATTGGGCTTACCCGCCAAAGGAGTTGTTCCAGAGAAATTTTACGAAAAAACCGTGAAGGAATAGGACACCACAAAAACACGAAAAATTGCCAAAAGTTACAAATAAAGCCCAAAACTTAAAATAAGTTAAAATCCTTCTGGTACATAGGAATAATAACATATTTGCTCATAATAGAGTTAAAACAGAGTGCAAATAGCCTCATCACGGGGCTCAAAATAATTAAATACAAATTTCCCATGACAAATCCCGATGTGAGAATAAACAATTTTGGGCATCTTGGTATTTGGTGAAAAAGGCTAATATGGCACTTTAGGATTATTTTGACGCAATACAAGAATTTTCGTGCAATAAAAACAACAAACGACCCATTATTTTAAAAGTACGAAAAATTTTGGATTAGGTAGTCACGATTTCGGGTGAAATCGGTGACACCACTATTTTCAACCACCTTTTGTCCTTTAACTTTTGTTGACTTTTCCACAAGCCTGGGCGCCAAAATTGGATGAATAATTAATTAAATTAATCAATTTAAAGGCTGCCTTTACTTCTCCAAAGGGGGCGCACTTTTTGTCATAAAGAATTCTATTTTTAAAAACACATGACAATGGGATTTTTACCTTAAGGAAGCCCAAAATCCCAACCCATGATTCATTTAAGTCACTTGACTTTCATAATAGGATTATTTACCCTGCAAGGCGGCAATAAAATCCCATGATTCACTTAAGTGATTTTTCTTTTATTCCACAATGGGAATTTTTACCTGCAAGGTAGGTAAGAAATTCCCGCCTACCTCTTTGCCTCTAATTTTCCCATTGTCACTTAAGTGGCGTTGCTTCCATGGGAAAAAGTACCCTGCTAGGCAGGTACAAAATTCCCACCTGCCTGCTGCTTCTAATTTTCCCATGATCCACTTCAATTCTTCTTTTTCCAAAAATGCGGCCAGCCTAGAAGAGGCTTTTTGGTGCACGACTTCGTCTTTTCCCAGTGAACCAGACCTCCGATGGCGACTTCCTTCTGGCATAACATGCGTATATGATCCCCAATTACTCCAAGCCAAGAATCAGGCCAAACCGGCAAAGGAATTGATCCAGAGAAATTTCACAGAAAACGAAACGGGAAAAACACAAAAACACAAAACGTTGCCAAAAGTCACAAATAAAGTCCTAATGCATTCCTGGTTAAAACCCTATTGGTATATAGGAATAATGATATGTACGATCACAACAGAGTTAAATCGGAGCGCAAATTGCTTCAAATAGGGCTCAAAATAATTAAATACAAATTTCCCGCAGACAAATCCCGACGACAGAATATAACAATTTTGGGCATCTGGGTATTTGGCGAAAATGGCTAATATGGCTCTTTGGGAATATTTGAACGCAATACAAGAACTTTCTGGCAATAAAAACACAAAACAACCCATTATTTTAAAAGTACGAATTTTTTTTGGATAGGGTAGTCATAGATTTCAGGATGAAATCTGGGGACACCAGTCGGCTCCGTCTGTGGACATATTTTTCTCTGTCAGAATGACAAGGGAAAAGATGAGATCCCAGCATCTCTGGTTTCGTATCTTGTCTTTTGGGCATGGGGTCAGGCAAACAAACACAACACAAAAACAAAAACAAAACAAGGAAAAACAAAGTTTTATTTATGTACATACAGGTTTTACCCTGCTTCTCATGTCCGAAACAACTTCAAGTGTTGCCCATTGAAAGGCAACGGAAATTCAACTCCATCCTGATGAGCAAGAATGAAGCTATCTGCTCCGGCGATCTTCTTAATCACAAAAGGCCCTTTCCATAGTGAATCGAATTTTCCATGCATGCCTTTTGCTTCTCTTCTTTTGTCCCATAAAAGGACCCAGTCATTGACTTCAAACTTTCTTTCCTTGGCCTTTTTGTCAAGATGAATTTCACCTTCTTTTGATGCTCTGTCAACCTATCTGCAACTTGAGTTTGTACTTCTCTCAATTCAGTCAGGTACATAATTCTTTTATCGAGAGCATCCGTGACGTAGAATCCTCCAGGGCTCTAGAAAGTCGTAGGGTAGGCAGTTCCAGGGTAAGAGGCAGGTCTATGTCTCTACCATATAATAGCTGAAATGGGGACATGCCTATCGCCCTCTTTGGTGTAATTCTATCGGCCCATAATGCATCAAACAACTTTTTATGCCAAGTCCTTTGATTTTCCGTTACTAGCTTTCACACGATAGTTACCAAGTTTTTGTTACTTGATTTAGCTTGGCCATTCCCTTGTGGATAGTAGTTTGAGGAATGTACCAGCTGAATCCCATGAGTGTAGCAGAAATCAACCAACTCCTCAGAAGAAAGATTTGGAGCGTTGTCTGCTACTATCTTATTGGGCACGCCAAACCTGACTAATATTTTCTTTTATAAAACTGCACACCTCGGCGGAAGTGGCGTTCTTCACAGGAATGGCTTCTACCCACTTACTAAAATAATCAGTAGTTGTTAGAATGTAGTGGTGGCCGGCACTGGAAGCCGGGTTGAGCATACCAATAAAATCCATTCCCCACTGTTGGAAAGGTTCTTCAATTACAATGGGTTTTAAAGGTAATGCAGGCAATTTCACACGCCCAACAAAATGTTGGCATGCTTGGCACTTAGCTACCCACTCTGCAGTATCTTGAAAAAGTGTGGGCCAGTAATACCTTGCTCTGAGGATCTTGTGTGCAGTGACTTGGGCTGAGAAATGACCACCGCAAGCCATGTCATGAAACTGTTGTAATAGCTGATCCTGTTGAGCTTTATCCACGCATCTGAGAAATATGCCATCAATTCCTCTTTTGTATAAACCATTATCCCAAAGAACAAAGTCTTTGGATTTTAGTTTAATAGTTCATTTCTCTTTTACGAAAGTTGATCTGGGCATTCTCCATATGTCGAAAAAGTAGGCAATGTTACTGTACCACTCCTCCACCAGATCTATAAAAAGTACCATAGGCAAATCTTCATCTATCTCTTCTTGATCTGCTTCTGGCACTGTTGCTTTCATCTCTGTCATTAGTTCGCACAGACCTCTTCCTCGAACCAGCTTTGTAGGTTTAATATCCAGGTCATATTCTTGAACCTTTGTCACCCATGTGCCTCTTAACAATCCTAACTCTTGTTGAGTGAGGATAGATTTCACTGCAGTATCTGGAACCAAGACCACAGTGTGTGAGGAAAGAATATAATACCTGAATGCCTTACACGCCTTCACCACTGCATATGCATGCTTTTCCATGGGAGTATATTTCAACTCATAAGCTTTAAGGGCGTGCTCATGAAAGCAATCAGAGCTTCTGCATCCTCTTGATTTTTCTACATCAATATTGCTGACATGGTGTGTTCGGAGGAATAACAGTAAAGAATAAATTCTTTACTAAAGTCAGGTGAAACCAAGACTGGGGCTTTTGACAGAGCCTCCTTAATCTTCTCAAAAGCTTCCTTCCCTTCGTTGCTCCATTTGAAATCTTGTGTCTTCTTCATCATATTTGAGATATGACGGGTTAGCTCAGCAAAGTCAGGGATGAATCTCCTGAGAAAATTAACTTTTCCAAAGAAAGAGTGAACTCCTTTTTTGGATGTTGGCAATGGAAATGTCTGAATGGATTTGACACGTTCGGATCTATCTTGGTTCCTTCCTTTGGAGACAATGTGCCCTAGTAGCTTTCCTTCTGTTAAAGAAAGATAGATTTCTTAGGGTTCAAAGAAATACCATGTTTGCGGCATTGTATGAAAACCTCTTCCAGATTTGAAATGTGCGTGCATCTGTTCTTGGAAAAGACTGTCAGATCATCAAGGTACACCACTATGCTTATATCCTTGAGATGAGCAAAAGCTAAATCCATAGCTCTTTGAAATGTAGCTCCAGCATTGATCAAACCAAACGGCATTTTCTGGTAAGCAAAGGTTCCCCAAGGTGTAATGAATGCCGTTTTGTATTGATCTTCTTCAGCCACCTTGACTTGATTGTAGCCTGAGAAACCATCAAGCATGGAAAGCATCTCAGATCCAGTGACCACCTGCAGAGTGTGATCCATGATGGGGATGGGGTAGTTATCTTTTAATGAAGCTTGATTGAGGTTGCGAAAATCCACGCACAACCTAATCTCGCCACTCTTCTTTCTCACAGGAACTATGTTGGCTAACCATTCGAATGATGTATGGGATAAATAATCTTTGCATCTAACAACTTCTGGATTTCTGCAAAGATAGTTCCGAAATGGTAGGGTTATGCCGCCACAACTTCTGCTTGAAAGGATTTTGTTCTAGTTTTAATGGGATGTAGTGTTGAACTTCTGCAGGCTGATATGTTTTCAGATCTTGGTAAGACTAGGCAAAAACATCTATGTATTTCTTAAGAAGCTCAGTAAAAGCTTCTCTTTCTGCCTTTGAACAACACTTACCCAAATTTACTAATTTGGGATCATTGCCGGCTCCCAAATTTAGTAACTGTGTATTGGAGGAAGAACATTCCCCACTTTCTTCATTCTTCTTAAGCATCTGATCATGCTTGTCGAACATTTCCTCAAGAGATACCAAGCCTTTGGGAATTTTATTTCCCTTTAGCTGGATAATCTCCTGACTTCCTGAGATGTCTGCATCCATTTCTCCCATAGTAGTTTGCCTCGGAGGTGAATTGCTTCCCTCATAGTAGATCTCTTGAAAGTTGTCCTTTTGTTGGAGAAATGCAGCAATCTGCTTGTCATCATTAAATACTTGCCATTGTTGGACGTTGTCAGGAACTTTCAGGGCGGAAAACCATCTCAACTTTGTAATCCCCCTGTCTAAAAATGTGGGAGGCTGATCTGGATTTAACAAAGTTGCAGTCACTGCAAGTGAATCAGCTCTTGAATTTTGTTCTCTCGGAATGTAAGATACCGAGAAAGCTGAAAAATCCAGAACAGAGTAGACTCGATCTCTATAATGCCGAAGTTTGTCCTTTTTACTTGATAGAGACCTCTTATCTACTTAACAATCAGCTCAACATCTCCCTTTGCGTGTAAGAGCTTGATTCCCATTGTTCTTGCCTGCTCCATGCCTAACAACAACGCTTCATACTCTGCTATTGTGTTGTTAGTATTTTCGAACATCAATTTGAAGGAGTGTGCATGCACCTTCCCTTCAGGAGAGATAAGAACAACGCCTACGCCGATCCAAATGAACAATAGCTGCCATCAAATTCCAGAGACCAAACCTTGTTGTCAAGTTGATGTGGTTCTTGAATCACAGGTTGAACATCTTCTTTATCCATTTCTAGATAATAGACTCCGTGATCAAATTCTTGAAACAAGATCTGAGATCTAGGATCCTCAGACTTTGATACTGTGTACTTGGATTTCTTCTCAGGTTCTAACTTCTGATTAACTCCTTTGATTGGTATGTGCGCACAAGACCAATCCATCTTGACTTCTCCACCCAGCTCTTTACAAAAATTTCTACTTAACAACATGCCATAAGAGACTGGGATGTCTTCTACAAGAATAGTCATTTTCAATCTTTTATCTGGAAAAGAGGCAAGTCTTACTGCGCATATTTGATTTACCCCACAAGAGGAACTTGCCTTTCCATTGAATAACATCTTCCGATGGTTTTTGTCAATGTGAGACCCAAGGCATCAACAACTTTGGTAGGCATGATGTTGTCAGAAGCTCCAGAGTCCAAAATGCAATTGCTCAATTTGTATCCGTTGATAAGCAATGACACATAAAATGGCTCAATCCTTTCCGATGTAGCAGGAGAAGAAGTAGAAGGAGAAGAACTTGCAGCCGCATTATTTGAAGGAGTAATCTTTGGACTTGACAAGATACCCCGTGAAGTATTATTTGTTGGGTTGGGACCGTTACTTTGCACATATTTGACCAATCTATTTAGCTGATCAGGAAATGCCCTCAAATACTCAGCTTCTGACATTTGGACCTTGGTCTTCTTGATGTGGTCAATGATGTCAAAAGCTTGACTTGCTTCATGGGATGTGTGTTGGCCCTCTACTACGAATTGAAAGAATTTGAATATTTATCTTTGGGCGCTAATGAAGAAGGAAGAGGGCTACCTCTTTTCAGGATAGTAACATCCGGCCCAGGATCTTCTCTTTCTCTTCTTTGGCCGCTTGTGGATGCTTCAGCATTTTGGCATGTCTAGGACCTTGTGAACACCGCAAATGTGTGACCATCAGAATCTTCAAAAGATTCATAATAGCCATCGTCAAATTTGTAGTCAAGTAACCAATATTGGAGTCGCCAACGGGATCTACAAAGTCTTCATCATCGAATGATTCGTCAATGCCGAGATCTTCTTCATTAGTTTCCAAGTTATTCCTTGGAGCAGCTTCAATTGCCAACCACTGTGGTGCAGCAGCAAGTCTATTTTCAATTTTGATTTTGATTTTGACCATTAAAGGTCCGAGCTAGGAGCTATTCTTGAAGGGGTTGCATTCCCTGCTTGAGAGATTTGCTTCTTGATTTGCAGCATGTCATTAGCCAACCTTTGCAGCAAAGGATCTGAAGTACTTGAAGAAGCTCCATCACCTTTGTGAGATGGTTGTTTGAGTTTTCCAGCCATGATCAAGTCATCTTCAACTTCCACGACAACATTTTGTGCTTCAAGTAAATTCACAGGTCTTGCCCTTCTTAGCTGATATCCAACTTTGGGCAACAGAGTGTTTATAAAAATACATCTTTTAATTCTCGTCGCTCAATGCGGCAGAAGTGGGATTTTATATAAAATCCTTTGGAACCTTGCAATAAAGTCCCGCATGTTCTCACTTGGTTCTTTCTTCAATTGCGTCAGTTGAGTGATCAATGTGCTAACGTCCTCTGTAGGCTTGAATCTTTTCAAAAATTGCTCACGCATAGTCACCCAATTGGTTATGGTGTCAGGAGCTAGCCGATAGAACCATTCGCCAGCCAAGTCATGTAGAGTCTCAATGAAGAGTCTGACTGAGACATCTTCATGCTCCACTGCAAGCACACCACAAGATATAAAGAAGGCCGCCAAATGATCATCCGGGTTTTGCTTTCCATCTCCAAAGAATTTTGGAAAATTCTTTCTGGATCCTTTTGGCAGATCGTGCATAGGTGGAGCCAAGTTCAATGGCCCAAAAGCTGCTCCCCATGGGACAGGTACAATCTGGTTCTGATTTGCCATGACGAACGAGCACGTCTTCTCCTTGTGTAGACTTGGTGAATAATTCCAGCCGCCGGATTATGCTGAAGATGATCCAGATCTGGATGGGTGTGCACTCTCCTTCCTGGTGAGAGACTAGATCTACGGCTTCTAACTTGAGGAGGATGATTGAAATTGAATTGCTCCTGCAGTCAAAGAAATGATCAATCCTTCCTTACGCCTTCACGGATCGGGTGAATGGACGTTCAGCCAGGTTGAGATTTGTATGGAAAACACTCGATCTTCAATAGATAAGCTTTGATCTGCAAAGATAGTTGTTCCCCAGCGGAGTCGCCAAAAACTGTTGGCTAGATTTTCTGCATAGCACAAAACCTAGGCAGTCATGAGATAAATCTCCCTCATTTACCAGTGAGGCTCCCGTGTCAGATTTGTCAATTAAAGTATGCTAGTATCTATATGGGGTTTTACTTTAACTGTTCAGCTCATGAACCATAGTTATGCAGCTTAAATAAGTAAGCAATTGTTTAAGAAAGGAAATATTTATAGAAGAAGGGAATTATATAAACACAGAGAAGAAATGGGAAGATGTGCATCCCAATCAATAGATAGTAGAGTTGATTGCATGCACATAGAAGAAACCAATAGATATAAACACAGAATTATAAGCAAAGGCAGCTCTAGATCTAAATCTAAAATAACACAAAGTCTATTAAAAGATCTAAGATAAAAAGTAAAAACACAATACACCGTGACACAAAGTTCCCGGAAATCTGCTCTCGTATATTCCTTTGCTTCAAGTGGCTCTCAAGGGTTTCAAGACAAAGTCTAGAACACACGGATGTTGTTTACAATTCTCCTCATTCTTATCTTCTTCTACTTATAGAATGTAGAAGGGAAAGTACAAATGGGAAACTCAATTTGAATTGAAACATAAACAAGTAAAGATGACATTTGGTAATCATCATCCACTAACTTCTCCTTAAGTGACACATGTATCACTTAACTTAAGTAATGGTTTCAAAACCAATAACTTTAAAGTTTTACAATTTCATCCGGGAACGTGGAAAATAGAAGAAGAAAGAATAGAAGAAGTCAGTCAAGCCAATTGTAACATTTATGTCTTCTTTTTGTTTTGATACTGGATATACTTGTCGAACATGTAATTCAACATCTTCCCATCTGTTTTAGCCACCGCTTCCTTTTTTGTCCTGAACTGCAGCAATCCTTCGTTCAACACCTTGATACACGCTTCCACATCCTCCAAGCTTGGCCCAAACCTCGCAATATCCGCTGCAGTGCCACCAGTCTGCTAATGGAATTCATCGTGAAAGGTTTAGTAGCTCCATCAATTCTCCTTTGTACCATCAGAAGAGACCCTTCCAGGGAATTAGGCACTCTGCTAGGAATGATCCATACGTATGAAGTAACATTTCCGACCACTTCCTCCTCAGTGAAAGCAATGATACTGTTTGGTAAAGACGATGTCTTACTCTTCATTTACCGCTCCAAATGGATCATCTTCAGCTGCTTCCCTTCTCAACTGATCCGTCCGGTACAATCTGCTCTACAACCAATACTTCTCTCGACAGCTTGTTGATTTCGGCCAAAGTACTCAGGTTACTCTCAGCAACTGTGTTCATATCTACTATGCTCGTCACCAGTTGCTTTAGCTGATTTGCTGCATCATTCATAACCTTCAGTGGGCTGGCACCTCTCCAAGTTGTACAAAAGCTTGACGAATAATCAAATTCTTCCATTCATCAATAGCTTTCACCTGATTGCTTGCATCCTCCATCTCCTGCATAAGATGATCACTCACCGCTTTGAAATGGGCTAAGTGGAAGGTTTAGCAACCTTGGCTATGATCTCGCACAACTGAGATACCTGCTTCTGAAGCTCGTCTTTCTCCACCTTTTCTCTGTCAAGCCTAAGGAATAGAGCATCTATCAATGTCTGTGTATCCTGCTTCAATCCTTCTGTGGTGGCTTGACCGATGGGTACTCTAGTTACTGTTACATCTTCTTCTACCGTGAGCTCATCTTCCTTCTTTCCTTCCGCTGAATCGACATCTCAACAAACTTCTGCCCCGACTCCTCGATGATCAACCTTGAAGTTACCTTAGCAACTTTAGGTCTTCTGTCTTTTCCGCCTAGACTCTGGAGCAGCTGCAAGTCGTGTTCCTCCAAGTTCATTTCCACTCTAGCTTCTGGAACCAACTGCGAAGCCAACCATTCTGAGAAGTTACTTCTCGGAGAATGAGAAGTTGTTGAGTGCACTACTATCTCCCGCTCTGTTTCCTCTCCATCAGAAACTGCTACAGTGTTATGGCTGCCATCTTCTGAATCATCCAAGGACAAAGCTCTTTCGAACTCTGCCATCTACAGCTTCAACGTCTCTTCTCGAACAGGTGCTGAACGGAGTGGCTTAGGAGAGAAGATGAATGTTGCCGGATTCAGTGGAGGCATGGAAGTGTCCTGCTGAGGTGCAACAGTCGGTGAAGTACTGGATGTTGGAGAAGCCGGAACTAAAGTTATAGCCTTGGAAGTCTTCTGCTGCACTATTCCGAGAATACTTCTAATAGAAGTCATTTTTATTACAGAGAAAAAATTTCATCAAAATCTATACCTTTTTCTCGTGCAAACCCCTTGACCACCAACCGGGCCTTGTATCTTTTCTTGCCTCCTTCCTCTTTGACTCACGAACACCCACTTGTTCTCGTAATGCTCTTTTGCTTTCGGGTAGCTTCACCGAATCCCATGTTTGGTTCTCCATGAGAGCCCGATGCTCCTCATCCATGGGTTGCTCCCACTTCTTCCTAGTATCGACTCTGCATTGCTTCATCAAAGCTCTCTCGGCTCTGCATCACAAGTGAGTAATAAATAATAAAGAGAAGGAGAAAAACGTTCGGTTCTCTTCTTACCCTAGAAGACCTCAATATAAGAGTTTGGGGTTCCTGAACTGATTCATGTGTCACTTTCCCATCCGGAAGATCCTCTACCGCTGCATATTATTTCTTGGATTCTTCCTTGTTTTCCTGCAATTACTGCTTATACATGACTTTCTCATTAAAGACCACATCCTTAGATCGAATGATTTTCTTGTCCTTAATACTCCAACATTTATATCCAAAGTTATCACCACCATAACCAATGAAAGTACATTTTTCTGATTTAGCCTCTAGCTTGGTCCTATCATCCTTGTCTATATGAACAAACACCTCACATCCAAAGACTCTAAGAAATGAATAATCAACTTTCTTACCATACCAAGCCTCCTCAGGTATGCCTCCATCCAAGGCACTTAAGGGTCCTCTGTTTATCAAGTACACAGTTGTGCTCACCGCTTCTACCCAAAAAGAAAGAGGCAGTCTTGCATGTAACCTCATGCTCCCAACACGTTGCATTATTGTTATGTTCATTCTTTCGACACCCCATTCTGCTGCAGAGTTCCCGGAACCGTCTTTTGCCCGAGGATTCCATTCTTAGAACATAATCATCGAATTCATTGTTGCAATACTCCCCTCCATTAAGCGACTTGAGACATTTTAGCTTAAGACCTATTTCATTCTCAACCAAGGCTTTCCATTTAAAAAAAGTTGTTAACTACATCAAATTTGTTTCTAATACAATAAACCTAAACTTTCCTTGTTGCATCATCATAAAAGTAACATAATAACTCGAACCCACAAGAGATGATACCCGGGCCGGCCCCACACATCAAAATGCACCAACTCTAACTTACTCTCTTTCTTTGCAGGTCCAACCTTGAGAAACCTTACTCGCTTGTTTCCCATATATATAGTCCTCACGAACTCCAAACCATGTTTCGTATATCCGGGCAAAGCCTTCTTTATGATTTCCATGCCCTTATGGCTCATATGACAAAGTATAGTGCCACAATGTTGTATCTACTTCTGAAGCCACAAGATTACAAACATTGGTGCTATAAGTGCTTAAATACAAGGTTCCAACCTTCTTACCTCTTGCCAAAAGAGCACCCTTGGTAACCTTCCAAGAGTCTCATAAATATCATAAGACAACCATCACTTCCCAACTGGCCTATCGCTATCAAATTTCATTTTAAAGTAGGCACATGTCTGACATCCTTCAATAGCCATGTATTCCCATTCTGCATCTTAACCCGAACAGAACCTTTTCCAACTATACTGCAAGGCTCATCATCACCAAGAAAAACATGCCCAAAATCCCCTTAAACATAATCAACAAAATAATGCCTATGTGGAGTAGCATGGAAAGAAGCCCCCGAATCTAAAACCCAAGATTCAACAATATTGTGCAAAGAAAGAATCAAAGCATCCTGACATACATTACTGTTGCCACATTTGCCTCCTTGTTTTCTTCCTATTGTTTCTTCTTGTCCCAAAGCTCCCAATAGTCCTTCTTTGCATGCCTAGACTTTCCATAGTGCCAGCATACTATCTTACTTTTGGATTTTGACCTTGCCCGATCTTTCGATTTTCCACGGCTTCCTCTATTCTTTTGTCTCCCTCTAGTTTCCATTGTCAAAGCATTCCCTGAAGTAGAAGATTCCCCGAGCTTTTTCTTCACATTTCCTCACTTAGAATCACCCCTACAACATCCTCAAACTTTAACTTTGAGTTAGCTAGAACCGAGTTGCTTACCACCATTACCAGGTTATTCCAACTCTCAGGTAAAGAGCACAAAATTAATAAAGCCCTAACTTCTTCATCAAATTCTATTGTAACAAGCTAGCATATTTACTGACCGTATAAAAATCATTTAAATGATTTGCTACACCGAACCATTCTCGACATCTTCATATTAAACAACTTTTTCATTAAAAATATCTTATTAGAGGCAGAGGGTTTTTCATACAACTTTCCTAATGCATCCATCAGTTCTTTTGTAGTCTTTTCCTTTGAAACATTAAATAATACCGAAGATGCAAGACACAGCCGGATTGTTCCAAGTGCCTTCCTATCTAGCAAATCCCATTCCGCATCCATCATGCTCGAGGGTTTGTTCACCTTCTCAGACAATGGAATATAAAGATCCTTCTAATAAAGGTAATCTTCCATCTGCATCTTCTAAAGACTGAAATTTTGCCCGTTGAATTTATCAACCCTTGATCTTCCATCATCTACCATAGCTCCCACTCAAGTTAAAACTTTCCATGCGATTCGACACTTCAGTAAACCAAACCAGACTCTAATACCAATTGTTAGGAAATAAGGGATAAAATATGCGGAATAATCCCTCACAGAATCGCAACAGTAGAAACTAATATACAGAAAATATTACAGATCTCAAATAAAAGTGCAAAATAAAATAACACAACACAAAGAGACAGTATTTAACGTGGTTTACCCAATTTGGGCTACGTCCACCAAGAATCACTTGCTTATATTTTATTACAAGCCACCGTTCTCTCAATACAATACCTAGATCTGTTTGGAGCTATGCTCAACAAATTGTCTGAGAATTCATGCCCAAATTCGACACATCTGCAATGTTACATAATACCTACCATATGCACAAAACCACATAAGTAGACAAGCTTAATCTTAAGCAGTTTTACAAAACTGCGGTATTAAAACCATGGGCCAAAACCGTCCCATAAACCAATGGGTCAAAATCCCGCCATATGAGAAAAGCACATTTCCCAAGATATTGGGCACATTTTTTCGAGGCCAAATTTTTTTTTTTCTTGGAGGCTGCGCTCCCGAACCACTGGCGAAACAACTCGGAAAGTGTACGTACTCTTAGTGTACAGGCTTCAACACTTTCACACATGAAAACAAGCTCCACAACCTAACAATAATGTCACAATCCAAACTTGCTTACATCTCAGACATAAATGTTGGCTGTCTGCAGAAATCCACCAATGCTTCCATTCAAACTTCTAGTTGTTGGTAAGAGGCACCATACTTGCTTTGTGTGAGCCTGAATATAACACAAGAGAAGAATGCTTCCAGTTGCAATTTCAATTTTTTGCATACATGGTGATACAAATTAAGAACAATGCTACATGCCATGGATAGGATCAAGGGGCTCGATGACAGTCCAAACCGCATTAAGTTACGAAAAACCTCATCTTGTATATGGGCTAGTAATTTTGGATGTCGTCATATATTTTTATAGAGCTTGTGCAAAGTGGTCTCAACCACCAAAGAAACAATTCTCAGTGCGAAACTGAGTAGCACACAAGAGCAGCGTGATGGAGGTAAAAATGTATGTAGACAGGCCTGCACAGAGTCAGGGGCTTGATGGGGAGATAAGTAGTAATGGTCATGCTACAGATCAGAGAACGTGCACACTGGAAAGTAAGGGATGCTCATAGATTTTGAAAAATTAGATGCTTCTAGCTGGGATTCTTTCTTTGAAAATTTAGATGCTTCTAGCTGGGATTCTTTCTTTGTGTTTCCTTGGGTGCCCATCACCTACCTGTCTCATCATGGTTGTCGTTGTCATCATCATCATCAACATCACCACCATCATCATATTCATCTTGAGTTGTATAAATCAAGTTAATACCTAGAAGTTCATAGGCAGATCCTTCAAGGAACAAGCAATAAGCATCGGCATCAGCATCAGCATCAGCATCAGAGGAATCAATACAATGAGCATGAGCATGGGCATTTTCTCTCGTCTCTTGTTGTGATCGTGGCCCTGCACTCTCCTGACAAGCACAAGCATAAGCAGTCAAGGAGAATTCCCTCAAGACTGCAGGTGCACCCAATCGTCACTGATTTTCAATACCAACTTGCAGGTGAGGTGAAAATATCCGAACAACAGTTGGAGTGTTCTTCTTCTTCTTCTTCTTCTTCATGTTTTGGGGCAGATCAGATTGGCCAAGCACTGAGGGTGGTGCTGAATTGCTATTTATTTTTGTCGCACATAAACATTGAGGACATGTTTTGCAGGTGGATGATCCTACATCTGGATGACATGGTCCATCTGTATGACGTGTCCAATCTGTTGAGGGCTAGCATCTCAGAAATCAGACAGCAGCACGTGTAATTCCACGGTAGAGTTTATGAACCCCAAAGCAAAAGAGAGACGTCTTAATCAAAGGCTAAAGGATTTGACTTAGCACCTATACCCATTGTCTCAAGTTCAACTATATTCAAAAGGGGGCGTAAGAAATGGAACATTTCCACCATGCAGGAACCCCATATAACTCTATCATAATCTGCACATCATTAGCCAGTTCTTTACTGCTACATTTGTTACCAGTTGCTTTCTCATCTGAAAACTCCATGGAAGAACTAATCATAAAAGGAGCATGTGATACCAATGGACCAGATACTGACATATCAGTAGAAACATAGTCCACAGTTTCATTGTTGAACTTCCTGCTATCAACTCTGCATTCTTTTCCAAGCTTATCTACCTAAAAAGGAAAATCAGCACCCATACCCATTGTCTCAACTGTATTGAAAAGGGGGCGTAAGAAATGAAACATTTCCACCATGCAGGAAACCCCATATAACTCTATCATAATCTGCACATCATTAGCAAGCTCTTTACTGCTACATTTGTTGCCAGTTGTTTTCTCATCTGAAAATTCCATGGAAGAACTAATCATAAAAGGAGCATGTGATACCAATGGACCAGATACTGACATATCAGCAGAAACATAGTCCACAGTTTCATTGTTGAACTTCCTGCTATCAACTCTGCATTCTTTTCCAAGCTTATCTACCTAAAAAGGAAAATCAGATTAAAATATGTTCATGTGTCCCCGTACAGTGAAATACTTTTGAACTCAATGGACAACACAACAATCAGACGTTGTAAATACAATATTTCAAGCGAAATGAAGCAAGACAACATATCGAGTTAATTTCACCAATATCTCCAATCATAGTTGAATCAGTATACTAGTGCTCCTTTTATGGTATCACTCACTTATAGCTGAATCAGTATGATTTATGGATTAAGTCATCCATCACTGATGCACTAGCTGATACTATTACATGAGGACTTATTATGTTTTCAAATCAAATTAGTGAATATTAGCTAAGTCCTTTCACCAATATTACATGAGTTATGACTTATTTTACATCAATGATTTAATGATGTATAACATGGTAAGATCTTGATGGTTATAACTCCAGATCAGATTATCTATATAAGAATATGATGCCTTCCTCAACATCTATGCTAGAATACGGGAGGCTATTTGACGATTGCTATTGTTGTCTATGATTTCTAGTTAAGCATATAAATTGAAGTTCAAGTGAGTGTGAAGAGGGTTAAGCCTAAATCAGGTGCCATAAATTTAGCTTGAAAATATGAATAACTTCTTGGAAATACTAGCAAGGATTAATATCAGTCTCATGGATATTGTAATACACGTTTAATGTGTGCACTCTCTTAGGATGGATGATCTTTTAAGGGACATTGTTGCAAGTGTCATGGTATACGTGTATGCAAAATGTGGAAGCATACATGTGGCACGGAACCATTTGAAAAAATACCTCAAGGAGATGCCAGTCTTATGGACTGCAATGATTACAGGATATGTATAAAATTGTACATGAACAATATAGGCCTGCCCTGACCAATTGGGCCATTATTAATTCAATAAAATGTCCCTCTAGAAAGTATGCCTTCTCCTCTAGGCCAAATTGATAGGGGAAAATCCATCTCCCATTTGGTCCATGCATTAGTTTATGAATCATAGATCTCCATCACCATATTGTTCCTATGTCCTCCTCTGATCTCACTGTTTACTCCTATAACTAACATGTATCTTCCTGTAGAGAGGTGAAAAGCCATGCCAATAAAAGGTCTTTTTGAGCTGAGCTGAAGAGGAGGGGGCAACATTTTCCATGTCTTGATAACAGGATTGCAAATGTAAAACAAAGTGGGTTAGAAGAATGAGAACAACAGAGGAGGCTCCTGCAGGCAGTCACTACACTCCCACAGTCAGGTGCCATAAAAACTAATGAGAATCTGTACATATTGAAACTCAATGCAGGCAGTGAGTCAAGTAAAAACTGAGTAGACAGATTATTTAAGAAGAGTTCATCATATAGAAGAGGCGCAGGCCGCCTATGAGAAAAGCAGGGGAGGAGCAAGAAGGAACAATTATTGATGTCTATTGGAAGCCCATTGCTGGTGGAAGAAGGGCCCTAGTCCATGGTTTACAAACAAGCCTGAATTTTACTAGGATGATCAGAGGGGGCTGATGGGCTAAAACCCGCATTAATAATTCTTCCAGAAGCCTGCTCACATTGCTGCCATTCCAAAGATTGAAGCAGAGATTGCAATATTGCCGCCACTGCAAAAGAAGTTTGCACATTTGAAATCTCATCTAGGAAAAAATCATGTGCTCTTTCTCTTTTCAAAAATAGAGCACAGGAGAATGCGCAACATAAGTTGAGTGAATCAGTTGCAGGAATGGAAAAGGAGCTTGAAGTCTCTAAGGAAGAAGACTTAGCCAAAGGGCAACGTCACAAAACTTGTGTTTCGAGAGTCTCAACTGAGTCTCAATTTAAAATCCTTGCAGATGAGGTGGAAAAACTAAATAGTAAGGTTGATGCCATAAAGAAAGATGTAAGACGAAACCAACAGAGCATGAGTAATCTTCTCATTCAATCATAATTCCTAGGCAAATTCATATTTAACTGCACCCCATCATGTACAAAAACTTTTAAATCCTCTAAAGGAAAGCATGCTAGTCCTCAAGATAAATTGAGCAAACAATATATACAGTTGTAAACTTTAATCTATGCCAGGAAACACATATAAGACCATAACATTCAAGTGAAAACAGCTTAATGAAACAATAGATGGGATATAAAGCTATGTGAACCAACCTTGTGGACCATGAAGCTGCTCCTCCATGAGATGCTGATGATGCATGGGGCTGCTTTCTGATTTGGGCAAAGCTAGAAAGTTGCCTGCCCTTCTGATATGGTGACAAAATGCTTCTCCAATAAACCTTTCCACTTCATCATAGTAATCTTAGATACAATATTTCATGTCAAGATACAAACATTTACTCATACATATATTCTTGTGGCAGTGAGAAGGGATTAGCTGATGGAGATATGCATGATTCCCCGTGCCTCTGAAATTCAAGAAGAGATAATTGAAAGATCTAAGAGCATAAATAAGAGGGAGATCATGAGCGTAACTGTGAGATGGCAGAGAGATTTGTGAATTGATACACGTGGTGTATGAGGTGAGGTTTCACTAGGACATGCTCACAACTCAGTACCCTTACTATTCCAATGAAAACAAAAGTGAGTGAAATGTTTCCTGCCTGTACATTTGCAGAAATAAATCAGTTAGAAAATTGGAGCTGATCAATAGTTTTTACTTTGCACTCGATTTCATGCTTTGGCAATGAAAGGGTAGAAGTTGAAGGTTCTAAGTTACATTTGTTATGTATGATTGTATATAGGAAACCATTATGATTTGCTATGCCGAGTGTTCTCCAAGATAAATCTGAAGTTGGGTTACCATCAACTACGGATTGCAGAGGAAGATATTCATAAGACAACTTTTCGGACTCGTTATGGGCATTACGAGTTCAAAGTGGTTCTTTTTGGTCTGACGAATGCTCTTGCAGTGTTTATGAGCCTCGTGAATGGGTTTTTAGGACTTTCTTGGACAAATTTGTCATTGTGTTTCGGACGACATTTTGATTTATTCTCACTCGATAGAGGAGCACCAAGAGCACTTGAGACAGGTATTACAGGTTTTGAGGGAGCATCAGCTGTTTGGGAATTTGGAGAAGTGTTCCTTATTTCAAACCGAGATTTAGTATTTAGGGAACATCATCACAAGCAAGGGTATCTCAAGTAGATCCCTCAAAGATCCATGCTATCATTGATTGGCCAGCCCCACCACAATGAATGAGGTTAGGAGTTTTATGGGGTTAGTTGGTTATTACCGCCGATTTGTTCAGGATTTTTCTAGGATTGCCAATCCTATCACTTCCCTTCAGCGCAAAGGGAAGAAGTTTTGTTGGTCAGAGAAGTGTGAGCAGGCCTTTTAGCTGCTCAAGGAGTGATTGATGACTGTGTTGGCTAGATTTTATGCACAGCGTAAAACCTAGGAAGTCATGAGATAAATCTCCTTCATTTAATGGTGAAGCTCCCATGTAAGATGTTTATCTATTTTGTAGGGGTGAATCCTAATAACTACTTTCAGGGGTTTTACTTTAATTCCCTCAGCTCGTGAACCACAACTAGGTAATTTGGTAGCAAGTAAGCAACTGTGATGGGAATATTTGCAGAAGGGAGAAAAATAGAAGTAGGGAAAGAAGAAAGGAAGATGTGCTGACTCAACCAATAGTTATCAGAGTTGGTCTCATCCACACAAATTAAATAAACAGATAAATCACAACATTCAACAAAAAGGAAAGAAACAACTTCTAACCTAGATCTAAGATAACACAAAGTTTATCTAAAACCTTGAATAGAAGTAATCAACAAAGCACTATAGACACAAAGTTATCCAGAAATCCACCTTTTATTCAATCCCCAGCTTTCACAAATCACATCAAGGGTTCCAGCACAAAGTCTGAAAACTCAAGAATGCTCTAGTTACAAAAGCCTCTGCTAAACAAGTTCTGATGAACAAATTATGATCCTTAACCCGTAGGCTCTTCCTCTATTTATAGTGCATAGAGGGAAAATACAAATAGGAAACTTTCAATGAACTCCCGCATGTGGAAGTTATAAAAAGGGAACAGTTGGCAATCTTTCTCCTAGAATTCCTCTTTGCATGACATGCATGATTTATAACTGAAGACTAAATCAATGCCTTGCATGTCTGCCACCTATTCTTAATTAAATGTGTTGGCTAGATTTTTTGTATAGCTGAAAACCTAGATAAATCATGAGATAAATCTCCTCATTTACGGTGAGGCTCTGTGTAATATTTGTCGCTTAAATATGCTAGTATCTATTTGTGGGTATTATTTTAACCATGCAACTCATGAACCATAGCTGTATAGTTTTGCAACAAGTAAGTAGTTGTTAAAGAAAGGAAATATATGATGAAGGAAATAATAAAAACACAGAAAGAAAGAGGGAAGATGTGCAACCCAATCAATAGATTACAGAGTTGATTGCATGCACATAGACAGAACAGATAGATATTAACATACAAAATTATAAGCAAAGGGAACTTTCAGATCTAGATCTAGAATAACACAAAGTTTATGAATAGATCTAAGACAGAAAAGTTAGAAACAAAATGCACCGTTGACACAAAGTTCTTCGGAAATATGCTCCTTTCTATTCCTCTGCTTCAAATAGCTATCAAGGGTTTCAACGCACAAAGTCTGGAACACAAGAATGCTGCTTACAAATTCTGATCTTTTAACCCGTAGGTTCTTCCTCTACTTATAGCATGTAGAGGGGAAATTACAAATAGGAAGCCTTTAGTGAACTGGCACATGTGGAAGTCGGAAAGGAAACAATTGGCAATCTCCTCCTCGAATTCCTCTTTGCATGACATGCATGATTTATAACTGAAAATAGAACCTTCTATTTTGCATTGTGTGCATGTATACTTTGCTTAATGCTAAATAAAATGAAACAAGAACTACCACCTAAAATAGTTCTACAATTTAGCTAAAACAAAGCATAAACACCATCATGATAAGAATTAAACAAGGGTTAGATGCTAGCATTCATCAATACAAACTTTGAAACTAACAATGCTAAATATCTAAACTCCTCTATTCTCTAACAAAAAATAAATGAATGAACCTAAGTAAGCTCCATGGCTATCAAAATAGTTGTCCTTAATGTTCCAAGACCCTAGGAATGGGGGCTAATCAAAGTTGGGCTACAAGACCCTTTTGACACCTCCCATATGACCCAAGCACTTTAAGAAAGAGGCTTAACTCTTCAAGATGATGAACTCTCAAAAGGGCAAGGTGCAAGCTCTCAGTCTCTTTGCTATATGCTTTGCATTTGCTTTCTAAGGAGTTTAGGTGTAAGTAAAGGTAGGTGGAGGGCTCTTTATATAGCTCAAAGGATAAAGGATTCAACACATTCTCATGAATGTGGGATAAAGGTAAAACATGATTAGGAATGGATAAGGTTGCTTTATTAAAGGTAACCTTACTTTAGAAGGGTTTAATTTATGCTTAAAGTAAGTCATGGGAGTTGGGGTGTTTTAATTAATCAAAAGTGATTAATTAATAGGTAGATGTAAGCTTATAGAAGATATTTAGAGGAATATTAGTACGATTTAGGCTATTGAAAGGGGATTAAATCAATTAAATATTGATTTATTGGTTAAATGCAAGTGGAAAGCTAATTAATTAATAATAATTAATTAGTCTAGGTAGAAGGGGTGATTTATTAACTAAGGTCGTTAATTAGGTATTTGTTGGATAGAAACTTAATTAATTAGCTTAGTGTAATTAATTAATGATGATATGAGGGAAAATGAGTGTTTTTGATGATATGTCATTGATTTGCTGTAAAGGGGATAATTAGCGCAATTTAAGTATTTAAATTGCTTGAGCGTAATTATAGGTGTCTACATGCATGTATGCCACCTATTTCCAAGTAATTGACTTCTTCAAGTAATGGCTTTTAAACCGATCACTTAAGTTTTATAATTTAATTGATCGCTCAATTACTTTGTCGGAGGAAATAAGAGAAAGAAGAAGAAAGAGGAAAAGAGATTAGAAGAAAGCTGCAACACTTCCAGTCTTGTTCCTTTTTCCATATTCTGCATGTAGTTGATTCTTTTGCCTTTGATTCTCACCAAACTGGATCTGGAAGCGGTTGACTGTGATTTTGCTTACGGGTGTTGCCTTTGACTTGTCTTCCCTCTTATCCTTGAAGCTTTTGCAGTTATTCTCCAGTACATGCATCAGTGCAATGTTTGCCGTAAATAATTCAGGCAAAACTCATCACCTTTTATTTTTTTAATTGCATATGAGCAATTAAAAATTCTGGAAAGCACTCCGAGTGAAGGAAAGTACAAGTAAATTCAATGGAGGCTTCAATTGGAAGATTGGGAGCACATGCACAAGATCCTGGAAGGAATTCTCCATGCATTGACTTCTACACGGGCTGCGTTAGAAACAAGAGGATAATTTTTGTTGGAAGCCTTTGCAATTGGATCGATTTGTGCAGATCTGACAATTAAATCGGTGATAGGTGCATGGCCTGTGTCTGTATCATTGACTTCAGAAAATCTAGAAGCTATGCATGATTCCGCAAAGCCTACCCTTTCATCCCGCTTTGCCATGGCTGGAGCAATCTTTGTCTGAGCAACTCTTTTTCTTTTTCTTCACCGAATTCTTTACAATTGGTGCAGATCTGGGGATTTCTTCAAATTCAGAAGATATATTCAATGTATCTGACATTGATTTGAGCACCTGTGATGATACCTGCAATTTATTCAGACAAAGATGGAGTCCATGGCATGCTTACTAGATTTTATCACCAAAATCTGCATATAAAGATTTTTTCCCTAAAATTTGAGGTTTTGCTTGTATGCAAAACAAACAAAAATATTATTTAATTCACCAAAGCACTCATACCAACATGCAGATAATTGTCACAGCAAAAATCAAGCCATTCCAACCCTAGACGCCAAACTTTGAAGCTTTCCGGCAATGAAAATCACTTTTTGATGCAAAATCCTCCTTCCATGGGCGTCAAACTGTCCGGGCTGCAATCCTTTGCAAAATGAATTAATTACATCTTCATTATAGCAGCCCATGCTTATATAATCCTCAGCATTCTATTTCTAATAATTGTCCACCTATTCCTGGCAATTAATTAATAAACAATGATGTTTATTCACCCAAATTGGGCGCCTATTTTTGCATGTTGTTGGCTGCCATTAAATAAATTTTATTTATTTATTTTTAGCATGCTACCTTCAGTTCACTTTGGCTTGTCTTCATGCATTGACTTTCCTTCTATTTATGGCGCCAAAATTGGGTGAATAAACATTAATAAATATTATTAAATGCATTGTTATTCACCCAAGGTGGGTCGCACTTTTTGGCAAGGGTGAATTCTAAAAATAAGAAGTCAACTTCTGATGGGAATTTGCACTCACACTTTGCAGCTCTAAAAATCTCTTCTTCCACTTAAGTGATTTTTCTTTTATAATGGAAATTTTTACCCTGCAAGGCAGATAAGAAATTCCCGCCTGCCTACCACCTCTAATATTCCCATTGCAGCTTAAGTGACTTTGACTTCATGGGAAAATTTATCCTGCAAGGCGGAGTAAGAAATTCCGCCTACCCCCACCGCAAAAATTCTCACTGGTAACTTAAAGTCTTCCTTAAAAAAAATGCGACTTGCATGAAAGATAGCTCTTTTCCAAAAGTGCGACTTGCTTTGTGAATTTTGCCTTTAAAATTGCATGAGAATTCGCCAATTAGGGCAACGTGGAAGCCGGACGCGAAGGCTGCCTTGAAAATTGCAATTGGCATAAAAACAAGATTTCTTTCCTTTTTTTGATTTTTGGTGAAGAAAACGCAAGTATGGAATAAAATTTGTCATTTTGGAAAGGGTGCAGGGAAGATGTAGCAACAAAACTTGCATGTGCCGTAACTTTCGCCCCGTGGCTCTCTTTTAGGTGTCGTTTTCTCTAAAAGTGCATATCTTCTCGAGCTCTACGCATTCATGGCAATATTTTTCTTATTTTCATAAAACCCATTTATTCCAAAAAATGCGACTTGCCCAAGAGAAGCTTTTTTGTGCACGATTTCGTCTTTTTAAAGAGAAGCTGACTTCCGAGGTGATTCTTTCGACATGGCATTGTAGATGATCTCCGATACTCCAGGCAATTAAATAGATCTTGGATCGGTGAAGGAATTGACCTAGGGGAATTTCACGGAGAAAACAAATGCAAAAAACTGGAGAAAAATGCAAAAGAAATAAATAAAAGCGCGTTGCCATAAGTTGCGCATAATGCCCGAATTCATTCTTGGTAAAAACCCTATTGAGATGAGTGAATATTGGCATGCAAAACTTCAACAGGATTCAACCGGAGCACAATTTACTTCAAACGGGGCATTATTTATTCAATAAATAATTAAATAAAAATTTCCCACAGACAAAACTTGGCGGAGGGATAAAATGAGTTTGGGTATCTGGGTATTTGTCGAAATTGGCTCATATGATTCACTAGAAATATCCTAACATAATACAGACATCTTTTGGCAATAAAACACAAAAAGACTCGTTATTTCAAAAAAGAAAGAATTTTTTTCAAATGGGTAGTCCTAGATTTCATGGTGAAATTTGGGGACACCAAAATGACCTTTTCCAACAATCTTGAAGTAATGGCTTTTAACCAATTACTTTAGTTTTTCAATTTTTGTCCAAGAAAATAAGGAGAAGAAGAAAGAAGTCATTCCAAAGAAAAGACATTTCATACTTGCCCTTTGTTTTGATCATCGGATGTATTTTTCAAGCATGTAGTTCATTGTTTTCCCATCTACCTTAGCTATAGCTCCGCTTTCGAGTCTTAAACCTTAGTAGTTCCCTGGATAGAATATCAATGCTTGTCTTTACCCTTTCTAAACTAGGTCCAAATCCCTTGACATCTGCATGAAGCCTTACTAATTTCTCAATTGAATCAAAAGTGAAAGGTATGATGGCTTCATCAATCTTCTTTTGGAGAAATGGAAGAAATTATTCAAGGGAAGTTGGTGGTTTGTCAGGAATGAACCTTGTATAATAATGGACACCATCAATTACTTCCTCTATAGAGAAAGAGATTACACTTCCCGACACTTCTTCCTTTTTTCTTCCAAAGAATCGCATTTCTTTCAACATATGTTTGAGAACTTTCATGCGAAAAGACATTGTCATTTCCAACTACTTACCCTTTTCCATTGATCCGTCTGGTGTTATTTGCTCTTCAATCAATACACTCTCAGGTAGTGAATTGATTTTAGCCAAAATCTCCAAGTGGCTTTCAGCAATTGCATTCTCACCTTCTATACTTGTCATCAATTCTTTCAACTGAGCCAATGCTCTGTGCATACTTTCCAAGCTAGTTGGTACTTCTTTGAATTGCTCTGCCACTTGGTGGATGATTTTCCTCTCCCATTCATCAATAGCTTTGACTTTATTACCTGCATCTTCAACCTCTTTGATCAAATGGCAGCTTACCTGTCCCCTGTACTAGCACTAGTTGTGAGGAAGGTTTAACAACCTTAGTGATAATCTCACATAACTGGGAGATCTGCTCATGAAGTTTGGCTTTCTTTACTTTCTCCCTGTCAAGCTTGAGGAACAAAGTATCTATCAATGTCTGGGTATCCTGCTTCAATCCCTCAGTGGTGACTTTCCCTAGTGGCACTCTGGTCACTGATATATCTGTTGCCGTTAGTTCTCCCTTTTGCTTCCCTTCAGCCGGAGTTGATAATTCTGCAAACTTTTTCCCTAATTCCTCAATGACCAGCTTTGAAGTCACTTTGGCAGCTTTAGGCCTTTTAACTTTTCCTCCCAAGCTTATGAGCAATTGCAAGTCTTCCTCTTCCAGTTAATTACTTCCCTAGCCTCTGGAATTGTTTGCAAAGCCAACCAAGCAAGAGAAGTTATTATCTGGAGAATGAGAAGCATCGATGTGCACCACCATTTCTTGCTCGGGCCCTGTTGCATCAAAATTCACCATTGTATTATGACTCTCTCTTTCTTTCCTCTAAGGAAAGTGCCCTTTCGAATTCTGCCATCTGTGCCCTCAGTTCCTCTGTAGGAGGAGGTGGAGAATTGGGTGGCGGAAGAGGAGTGTATATGAATGATGTTGGCTTCAATAGTGGAATAACCATGACTTCTCGTGATGCCGAACTGATGAAGTGTTGTGAGTTGATGCAGGGGAAGCTCCGTCAATAAGCAACACTTGTGAAACAACTGGAGACTTTTCTTTACCCGATGCTTGAGACCTCTTAAGCACTTTTAACTTCTCTGGTCTTCTGTTGCTTTCACCATCATGCTTCCTTTTTCCGGAATTCCCTGTTATCTAACGCATTACTGTTTCATCCAAGCAGTGTCCTCTTTCTATCAACCAGTTTGAGGTATTAACCAGGACCACTGAAGACCCTTCCTCAATTGTTTCAACACCACCTATATTGTTTTGAAGAGCATTTTTATCTCCTCCCATTTGATGGTATGCATCCAGTATCACATGGCCATCATTGAGAAGGTCTGCAGTATTCTTTCCAAATCAAATTCAAAAATCATGTTGAGTACATTAATATGCTGAAATCTCTTTTCCCGACTATATATTCATTCTTGCACTTCATCCAAAAATCTTCCAATGAAGGAATGTGCGTGTATTCCGGAGACTGTCTTCTTTGCTATTCCATAAGGATCAAAATTCATCCGGCTAGGAAAGATTCGTGCTCGTAGCAAAGAAACATTTTAGCTTGGATATTTCTCGCTTTGTGAATAGGTCGACAATTATAGTTGCCCACCGTGATTGGGAAGCTAATCTGTTGGCTTGTGCTACTTTGATTGTAAGTCCTACAATTCTATGAGCTTCTGCATAGTTCCGTGATAATCCATTTATCATTGGGATCCTAGATAGCTTGATTGGTGCACTGAGAAGCCATTAACCCTGAGATAAGCGAAATCAACAAACAGAATGAAAACACAACCGTATTGAGAGACAACTTCCCAAGCTTCCTCATTGACTCTTTTGTCCTCATATCACTATTAAGCCTGCAAATGACTTCATAAAACAAGCCATCATTCACTACCATGTATTCCTTGTACTACCTAGGTAATACCAACTACGGGTAAAATTCATAAATAGGATCTTTTGAAAGTATCCCTCTTACGTCCAGCTTGGAGAATATCCCATCTGAGGCTGCAACATACACAAGATATGAAGTCATTTTAAAAGTGAATATCTGCCTAACCTTTTTAAGTTGCTCCTTGATGTTGTTGCTAATGATTTCTGCCCAATTGATCATTAAATCAGTTTTGTTGATCTCAATTGTCTGACGAAGGAATACATCCATGAGTGAAAGTTCCTTGCATTACCTTCCCCGTTTATCCTGCACAATAACCGAGTGATGTCATCAACTTCTTCCACCAAATTTGACCTTGGAAAGGGCCTTGGAAATTTTGATTACGGTCTAGACTTCTTCATATATTTCCTGTTCATTATACCCACACAGTCCACCTTGTTCTTCTCCCACCTATCAAGAACATCCTGCATTATGATTTTAATTACTATGGGTCTTGCCGGAATCTTGAGGCAATAATAGATGAATTGTGCGTGCACCATTCTAATCACCGTCTTTCTTGTTGCATCCCTGATTGTTCTAGATAGAGGATGGTAGAACTTTGCACATTCTAGAACAAATTCAGGTAACTGGGTCGTAGCCGAAATGTTGCAGCTTGGATAATTCCATTGTCCCTTATAGCCCACATAAGGGATGTCCACCGATTGCCCTGGATCTGTCAATCAATTCACTGATAGACTCATGCCCCATGTCTGTATCATTAATCTCAACAAGCCTGGACACTATGCATGGTTCTCATTGGATTATCTTTATCATCACCCTTCATTATGCCTGAACCAACTTTTGTTTGAGATCTCCTTTTTCCACTTTTACTAGAAGTTTTTGCAATTGTGAGAGCTGGATCTATTTGTGTAGAACTGCAATAATGGCTTCCCCTGATTCTGAAGATATATCCAATGTATTTGACATCAACCTCAACTTAATTTTCACAAGTATGTGCACAAGTGAAATATTCCTGTAAACAATTCAGACAAATATGCAACTCATCACCCTCTTATTTATATATATGGGCAGCCGTAAATTCTGGGAATTACTCCGGATGCAAGTAAAGAGAAGTAAGCTCAACGTGGGCTAAACTGGGAGATTGGGAACAACATGCATGAGCTTTGAGAGGGATTTTGCATGCAATTTATGAGATGGCTGCGTTGAAATTAGAAGGATGAAGCTGCTAAATATCACGACAAAACTTAAGTGATTTTGCTTTTGTATTTAAAAGGTTGCGTGGAAAATTAGAGAGGGCAGCAAGGTGGAAAAATGGAAGACAAGCATGCCAAAATCCACGACAAAACTTAAGTGAATTTTAACTCATGATAAAAGGGCTGCGTGGATTTTGAAGCGGAAGGGCAGCTTGCCAAGGAAGACAATGACTTCAAAAACCACGACTTGCTTTAGTTATTTCTCTCTTTTAATATTTGTGTGGAAATTGAAGAGGAAGGGCAACTTTAATTGGAAGACAAAGCATTCAAAATCCACGATTTGGTTTAAGTGACTTTTCCTTCTTTTAATATTGCGTGGATTTTGGAGAGGAAGGGCAGCTTGCAAAGGAGGACAAGGCATTCAAAAACCACGATTTGCACTAAGTGACTTCTCCTTTAAAATTGCGTGGATTTTGAAGGGTGACGACAGCTATAAATATTCACGATAACTTATAGTGACTATTTCCCTTCAAACTTTGAGTGGATTTTGAAGTGGGAAGGCAAGAATTTTTGTAAAGAGAAGACTCAACACGGAAGAATTACGATTTGCCCTAAGTGCTTCTGCTTTTCATCACACAAGGCTGCGTTGATTTTTAGAAGACAGTCTTCCAAACTTTCACGACAAAACTTTATTGACTTTGCTTTTGTGCACAAAAGGCTGCGTGGATTTCCACTTAAGAGACTTGCGTGATTTTTGAGAAGGGGCAGCTGCTTTTAATTGGATGACAAGACAATGATTATTCACGACAACTTAAGTGAACTCAACTCTTGTGAATATGCGTGGATTTTGATAAGACAAGGCAGCCAAAAATCACGATTTGCACTAAAACGCTTTGCCTTGGCTCTTTATAATAATTGTGTTGATTTTCAAAGGGAAAGCTTCTTGCAAAAAGACTTCAAAATCCACGATTTGGCTCCAAGAGGCTGCGTTGAAAACTGGAGTAGACAGCTGCTTGCAAAGGACAAGTGAAAGGCATTTAAAAACCACGACTTGGTTTAAATACTTGCGGGAAAACAATTAGTTACAGCTGGGATAAGTCAAATTGCAATAAAAAACAACGGGGAGCTCATAAAAACCCAAGGCGTAGGAAGAAAGAGAAGGCTATGGGGATTTGCCAGATGAAAAATGGAGAAAAACCAAAACCAGAACACAAAAGAAATAAAAACAAAAACAAAATACCTAAAAGAAGCTACGGGCAATTGCTCGAAAAGAATTCTCCAATTAGCTAGTTTGTAAAACTCTTCCCGGTGAATGCTCCACTTTGAGGTGAAAGTAATATTGGTGTGGTAATAATGATGGGGTGAAGTGCTTTATATAACCCAAATTCTCCAATTTTAGCTCAATCTATTTTTAAAGAACTTTATTTATTTAATATAAAAATAAATAAAACACTTTTATATAACCAGACTAAGTCTGGGAAGGGAATTGAGTGAGCTTTTGCATATGGGTATTTGATGAACGTGGCTTTGTAATTTTTCTAAGGCGATACATGAGCAACGCAAGCAATCACAGGCAAAATAAAACACAAAAACATGACCCGTCACTTAAAAAAACAAAACATTTAAAAGGGGTAGTCCTAGATTCCAACTGGTGAAATCTTGGGGACACCGATCGTACCCATCCTCGCAGCTTCCCGATCCTTTGGTCGACTTCGTGGTTTGCACAAATGCATCTATAGAGGGACTTGGAGCATTGCTCATGCAGGAGGCTCGCATCATTGCTTTTGAGTCTCGCAAGCTCAAGGACTACTGAACTTAACTATCCCACTCATGATCTTGAGCTTGCAGCAAGTGCATGCATTGGTTCATTGGAGACACTTTCTTTTGGGTAGGCCATTTGTTTTGAGGACGGACCATTTGAGCCTTTAGCATATCTTTACGCAGCCCAACCTCAACGCCCGACAATGGCGTTGGATGGAGTTCCTCTGTGAGTACGACATGGACATCCAATACATCAAGGGGAAGGAGAATGTCATCGTTGATGCTTTGAGTAGGCGGCGACATGAGATTGTTGCCTTGATTTCGTGATCGATCTCGGAGGCAAGATACTTCAAGTGAGCTTCCTAGAGACAGATTTTACGAGGGTGTCAGACAAATGGTTAAGTCTCAGGGGCCCTTTGTGGGCAAGTATGCAGGGTTGCACCTTGGAGTCAAATGGTCTACTTAAGTTTTAGAGACACATATATGTGCCTAGAGCTGGTGATATGTGTTGTTTTTTTCTTTCAGAGGCACATAGAGATCCGTATGCAGCTCATACAGGGGTTGAGAAGATGCATGCGGACTTGAGACAGCTATACGTTTGGCCTAGGTTATGTCAAGATATTGCAGATTTCGTAGCCCACTGTCTTGAGTGCCAGAGGGTGAAGGCCGAGCATTCTCACCCCACAGGCCTTCTTTACCCACATGATATTCCGGAGTGGAAGTGGGACGTGGTGTCCATGGATTTTATTGTTGGTCTTCCCACTTCATCATTTCATCATGATGCCATCATGGTGATGGTGGATAAGTTGACCAAGGTTGCCCGCTTCTCTCCAACGAAGGTCTCATATAATGCGGTTGTCATTGCACAGGTTTTCATGGATGATGTAGTGAGGTTGCATGGTATTCCCGAACAATCATTTGTGATCATGACTCTATCTAGACTTCGAGTTTTGGACTTCATTTCAGACATGACTTTGGGAACTTAGATTAATTTCAGTTCAGCATATCACCCTCAAACAGATGGGCAGATAGAGAGGGTGAACTAGGTACTTGAGGACATGCTTCGGATGTATGTGATGGATCAACAGACGAAGTGGGAGCATTATTGTATCTGGTTGAGTTTGCGTATAATAACAATTTTCACAGTTCCATCGGCATGGCACCTTATCAGGCCTTATATGGGAGACCTTGTAGGACACCGTTGAGCTGGGACAGATTGGATGATAGGATTGTTCTTGGTCCTGCTTACCTTCAGGATATGGAGCAACAAATTGTTCTCATCCAATAGCGTTTAAAGCAGGCTTGTGCATGCCAAAAGGTGTATGATAATATGAAGAGGGTAGAGCATCACTTCCTTGTGGGTGACAAGGTATTTCTTAGAGTGCGTCTCGCACAAGAGTCCAATCCGTTATGGAAAGGGATCTAAGTTATCCCCTCATTTTGTTGGGCCTTTCGAGATTTTGGAGATTATTGGTCCAGTTGCCTATCACTTAGCTCATTACCAAACCTATCCCGTGCACACGACATGTTTCACATCTCAATATTGCGAAGTATGTTCTTTACATAGCTCATGTTTTGGATTGGTCGGCCTTGTAGGTGGAGGCCGAAGGACAATGGACTTTGGAGCCCGTGCATATTTTAGAGCACAGGAGGCTGGCCCTTTAGGGACGAGACCTACACCAGTTAGATTCTAGTGGGACAGGTATGATGAGACTGCAGCTACTTGGGAGGATGTGACACCATTGTGGGCCCAATATCCTTACCTCTTCCAGTGACTTCCCGGAGGAAGTCAATTCCTAGGGGGGGATGTAGTGCCCACCTATTTCTGTATTCTCATTTTGAGCTATTCGGACTCATTGTATCTGGACTATCTATATTGACATGGACATTATTGCTATATTCTATTGTTTTGATGTGACATTACTTCATGATATCGTTATTTGCTAGCACTAGGATGCTAACTCTTGTTGACAGGTTGTCTATGGGGCACATGGTGCCACTTTTCATTGATTAGTTGTGTTGAGATGATACCATGATTAGATTTGGGCATGATCTTGTATTGTTATTGGATCCAAACTTGATGTATGGTCGTAAATCGTCTCATTATTTTGATGATTCATTTTATGATATATTGCTTAGTTAGCATGACTAGTTATGGATGATGGATTTTGATGCATATGTTATAGCATATTTTGATTATCATATTGGGCAGATATGAAGTTTGCCTTGAGTGTGCAGGTGGCAGTATTTGGTCATGGGAGAACATGGGATTCAAGGAACATAGTCCAACTAGCACAAAAAGGCCCTAAAGGCCAAACCTTTCCTCTTTATCGATTACGACATCTCATCTCATCATGTTTGTACTATGTCGTATGTTGGATTCCTTGGGCTATGTGATTGTTAGTCTATCCTTCTATCATTGTGATGTATGTTTATGTTGTATAGTTCTATGTTTAAATTTCTAATCCTTCTTGGTTAATGTTATCTAGTGTTTCATGTTATCTTTTTGTGGCACCCTTAACATCTCTTATGGCTTGGGATGTTGTGTAAGGGTTAGGATGGATTAGACCACTAATCATGGATTAGGTGAGCCTAATTGCCCCTCCTAAATGCCACATTTTTTCCAAACTCGGATTTGGGAAAAATGTGCATTTAGGAAGGGTAAATGGCAAGCAAATGACTTCATTTGCTTTGAAAAGAGGCCCTAGCCCCCATCCCTATGGGGGGTGGGCTCTTTTCAATGCAAATGAGGCCCATTGGCTCATATTGCCCCTTCCCACACACTTCAAATTGATGGAGTTTTGATCCTTGGGAATGTTTTGGAATTGGAAAATTCTCATGATTGCTTAGAGTCTATTTTTGATTTCCTTTCTTTTAATTTTGGTGCAATTTTGGAGCATGTTTATTGGATGGAGTTTTGGTGGAGGGTGACACTTGTCACCCTCCCATTGGTTGGTTTGAGTGGCATCCTTTTCTTCATAATCCCTCATGTCCATGGCTAGGGGGTTTTTTGCTTGAAATTTTTGGGAGAGCTTGGTGTTGGAAAGCTTGGAAAAGCCTTTGGAATTCTTGGTGAGCATTTTGGATTGGAATTGTGCTTGAGTTGCAAGGTAGGGTCTTGCACACCTTGTTATTATTTGAATTGTGATTTGAAATTGTAAATGGAAAAAAATTGATTGAATTTGAAATGGAAAAAATTTGAATGTTTTGCTTGTTTTCTTTTGGTTACTCCACCCACCCTTGAGGGGTGTGGGTTTTGGAGATGGATGGGAAGAGGGAGGAATTCCTCCTTGTCACTTTCTATGCTTATTGATAAACTTGAAGTTTCTTCTTTTGTTTTAACCCACCTACATTTGGCTTGTAGGTAGGGATGGATTTCCATTTGGTTTGGAAATCCATCCCTACCCCCATTGAAGGAAACATGGTGTTTGAAAAGCCTTCATGGGGGGGCATGGAGGGATAAGGGGAGAAAATTTTGGAGGGATAAGGGGATAAGGGGTTTGTGTTATGGAGAGATAAGGTGGAAAATTGTTGTTTTACATGGATTTTTTGGCTACACAAAAAAATGGGATTTTCACCCCTCTTTCCCTAATAAGAAGCATGGTGTTTCTTAGCTGATTTACCTTGGTTGAATTTGTGTTTGTTATGTTGAAACCAAGTATTGGAATGTGTCTATTTGCATCTATTTCTTCACAAGTGCTAGTTGGTTGTGTTGCCTCTTTCCCATGGGCTTGGGGAGGCTAGCATGCCACCTTGGATCCCTTGGTGGCATGTAATGATGTCAAAATGGTTGGGTGGTCAACCAGACTCACTCTTGTGATTTTTGGAAGATTTTACTCTTGTTGTTTGGAGCTGATTAGAAGTTGCAAGTTGTAATTTTGTTCTTGTAAAAGAGTTTATATTTTGGCAAAAAAATGGACATGTTGTCTCCACTTCAAGTAGAGGGCTTTTAAACTTGCATTATTATTTATTATTCCTTCTTGTAATCTAAGTTTAAAAATGCTAAATTGCTTCCATAATATGATCTATTTCAGAATTGTAATGCTATTGGAAATGTCCATTAAAGGACTTCTTACTGTTGAAGAATATTAGTTGCTGTTATAAATTTTGGGGAATTAACTCCTTGTTTCATGAACCAGAAATGTTGATTTAAAAACTCTGTTTTTCCTCTTGAAGAAACTTTTGAAAATGAAAGAGTTCAATTTATTAAATGAAGGAAAGTTGTAAGGTTATGAGACAAAAATCTGAATAGCAAAGTATTCTTCCTCTCCTTTGTAATAATAAAATAATTTGTACTTTATCTTCTCCTTAATGACATTCCAAAGCAATGGATTTGTTTGTTTGAAGCTTCTTGCTATCGGTTGTCACCTTGTTCAAATGAGAAAGAAAATGGTAGAAATACAATTATGCTTTTGTTGTTTGTTTGAATGAAAAAGATTGTTGTTTTAATTGCAAATACTATAGTATTGTTATCTTCCAACTGGATAGTAGAAGTTAGTTTAAGTGATTCATTATTATTCTAAAACACGAAATCTGAAACTTCCATATTCTCTTATAAATTTAAAATAAACACCTGAATTTATACACCTGTTTGCATGAATAAAACATCTCTTTTATTAAGCATCTTACTGCTGGATATATATATATGTCTTTATATATAAAAAGATGTATTATTAAGTAGCAGTTGGGTTCATGAAATAAAATGGGTTTATGTTTATATATACATCTTGAAATACACACACACACACACACACACACACACACACACACACACACACATATATATATGATTATAAGGATTTATTGTTGTATTTTTCCTTTGTCTGGAACAAGCTTGAGAGTCTTAAATCAAAATAAAAACAAAGTTTATTGAGAACTCTATTAATTTATTTCCTTGGCCGAACCCTTAAGGAAGGGATTAAAATTTCTAAAACAAAAAAATGTGTGGGAGAGGTGGGACGGTTGTCCCACCCGTCCCCCAATCTTCCCCTTGGCAAGATCTTAGGGGTTGTGGCGCATTCCACAGCCCCCATCTCCTCACCTCCACACAGGCCACAATGCAGCGATGGCCTCCCATTAACTGTCACCCCATTGCAGACCAGCCCTTGGCCGCTTAAACCACACCCACTGCTCTATGCAGGCCGTTTCTTTGGTCAGCCCGATTGGGGGCTCTTCATCATGCGGCCTATAATATTTTTTTCACAAATATACATACACACACACACACACACACACACACATATATATATAATGCATACATATATACACAAATGTCTGTAACTATATATATATATATATATATATGCTCACAATATGAGCACTTAAGCAAAACAAAATAAGAATGATCAAGAGAACCTACAGATCCATTGGATCAATTTTGAGAAGAATAGAAAACTGAATTTGAAACCCTTGATGAAAAATACAAACTATGTGCAACCAGAACATAGTCAAATCTATAAACAAATGATAAATGAGTTGAAACCCTCCTTGAATCTCTTGTCTTGGCTCCTCCATTGCCTTCCTTCTACTTGCTAAACAAAAGTAAAACAAATACTTGAGCACCCGAATGAATGAGAAGGGGAAAATGAAACAATAGAGTTTAGGTTTGAAAATTATATCCTCATAAGTTTAATTTTTAGGGTTTAGCCCATCCTACGGTGGAGATTGATTTAAATCTAAGGGCTATAATTTAATGTGAAAATGACTTAAGTCTTATAGTTGCACATTGCAATGGGTCTTAAAATTAAAATGTATTATTTTGGGAAAAGGACTTAAGTTATATGGTGGCAATTTATTAATTAAATGTATTAACTAACTAAATATATTTGAAAAACTTGCGTAAATAAATGTAAGGGCAGGGGTTCCATTTAAGAGACTAAATGGGACCCGTGATCGTAATAATATCCTTGGTCTTCCGCAAATGTTTTTAAATATTTTGAAACAATTACTAAACCGGTCGAAATTTATTTAATCTCCCTTATCGTTCCAAGCGCGATAGTTTTCATCACTAATGCATATTTTTAACCTTACCGCCATCACGACATAACTATCGTCAACGTTAGTAGAAATGTTAATCATAACTTATTCCTAAACCACGAGAGTGGCGTTACGCTGACCCTCCGTCCCGTAGCCGAGATTGCGATGCGGTCACCACGGCGTGTTAGCATTATTTCTCAACCGATTGTTTCGTGAATGCGGTTTGGTGCCACTTCTCCGTTTCTTGCGACTCAAGAATCTAACCCACCCTTGAATTTAATGTATCTTTTAAAAAACTATTACCATTATTATTGTTTTTATTAACTGGATTTGGGTTTCATAGTTGCATTTTTATCATTTTTTGAACTCGCGTTGGGTGAGGCACGACATTTGGTATCAAAGCTCGGTTTCAACATCGGGCACTCTAGGGATTTATTATCATCTTTTGGTAGCTTAAGTTAGTTAAAACCACTTTGTGTTAAATTGTTTCCGCAAAAGTCTAACATACCATTTTGCCCTTGTGCGAGATGATGGGGTGTGTTACCGACGAGGTGCAACGGCGACTAGATGTCGTGAGCAGTCACCTCCAGAGATTCCTACAACCAATTTTGGGCCACAGATCCTAGATGCACTTCATCAAATGATGGGAGTCCTCTAGGATCGACTTCCCGCACGCTTGAAGCTTGAGCCAGTTGCAGAGGCTAGTCAAAGATGATAGTGAGACACACCCCGTGATGTCCCCTTTTCGAACAAATGGGGGCTTGCAACAAATTATTAGAAATCAACTCCAAAAGGTTAGATCCTTATAACCAGTCCTTATATCAACAACAAACAACTCTAAAAACCTTCTTGGAAATGACATGATGACTACATAAAACTTGTTGATCTGAAAATGTAATAACTCCCTCCACACTCCATGTTTTTGGATCAAACCCGACCCACTATTTTATTTATGATTTTAGTCTTCCAAAAAAACATGAAATTCTGAAGGTAAGGAGAGTTACAAACAGCTGTCACACTTTTACAGTCAAATCGCTGCCCTAAATGATCAATTCTATGGAACCAGACCTTCACATAAATCAGCAAGGAAATCCCCAGACAAGGCGCTGCACTTTAGGCACAAATATAGTTAATGAAATACCCCTGAAACCCTTTCAACTGCAGATCTATGAAGTCGCTATGGTTAGGGATGAATAACATTGCAAATAAGGCACACAATATTCTCTAGATCAATCTCTTTACTCTTCAAAATCATATCTCAACCCTCTCATGCAATTTGCTGTCCAGGAGGGCTCTTTTGGTTGTATTAAATGTTATCTAGACCCTCATGTTAGTCGCTTAGGAAAGAGATAACAACAGCTCCTAAACCCCACCTAAACATGCAAGGAACCAGTTTGTTGGGCTGCTATGATAATCACAAAATTGCCACTCAACCAAGCATGTAATTCACTGATCAAGATGGGAATAAAAATGCATAAGTGAATCAGACCTAAACTGCCTAAAGCAGGTCACTGGGTATGGGTAATTGCAGCAGGTCTAAATATACTCCAAACCCTTCATAAACAGGATGCCAACTTAAAGATCTAATGACCACACTAGCTGACCATCATTCAAGCAAGTCGCTATCCAAAAGAGATGTCAAACATGCACCACAAACAGATCTTAAACCATTCAAGCAAGTCGCAAGGCAAGAGAATACAAAATTTCTTCACAATATTTTTGCCAAGGAATTCGCCAAAGTAAGAGCAACGATCACATTACAATTGCTCAAGGGATAGATCTCCAAACCAGATTTAATAGATTTGCAAAATGAGAGTCTTCAACAATGAGAGCATCAACAACATAGGGCATACATCTCTTTTCTCCAAGCATGGAATAGAATCAAATGATGGTTACGAACCTCCTTTTTATAACATAAGGGTGTAACATTCAAATGGCCAACATTTTCCCTTTTGAGGGAAAACTAATAAAACTTAAATTAAAAGACCTTAAGTGCACTTTATTATTTTTAATTAAATAATAAAGAAGTAACTAGCCTATGTGCACTTTTAAACTAACAAAATGTAATGTCCCCTTTTCCGGGGCATTACTAATATATATGTTCATCTCTTTTATTTGCATTGTAATCCCTTGGCATGCCTAGCGCTACAAGTGGAAGCCTCTAGTTAGTTCAAAAATGTGCACATAGGTTAGTTACTCTTTATTATTTAATTAGAAAATAATAAAGTGCACATTAAGTGAGTCTTTTAAGTATTTTAATTAAGTTTTATGTTTTCCCTCCAAAAGGGAAGAGGTCGGCCATTTGAATGTTGCACCCCTTATGTTATAAAAGGAGGTTGCGTGGCCATCATTGGGAAGGTTGGAATTGATCGTTTATGTCTCTCCATGCTTGGAGAAAATGGGATGTATGCCCTAGCTCTTCATTGTGCTCTCTCTCTCTCTCATTCGATTTGAAGTGAAGTAAATTTGATCTTGACAAGGATCCATTAGTGTGTGTATTGCATTTGTTGTGTGGCAAATTGCACTAGGAGAGTTTCCTTGCCCTAGCACAATTGTTTATCGAAATCTGGTTATTGTTGCATCATTTGGGAGCATATTTGTTTGTTTTCAAATCTGCCGTGTTTTTCAATTAATTTCATAATCTTTGAGATGATTTGATGCCCTAAATGTGTTGAGCGACCTCATTTTTAGGGCAAAATTAGGCTTTTGTGTTTGTTGTGCGAAAACTAATTTTTTAATATTATTCTTCATATTTTAGTGGCCCAAGATCCAAAATTTCAGCTCATTTGGATTTCTCGAGCAAAAGATATGAATTTTTGAAATTATGCTGTAGACAGGGTTTTTTTAAATAATTTCCAAAATTATTTGGCATGTTTTTGGTGATTTGTTTATCTTTTATTTCTGAGCAAGGGAGGTGTTTTGTGTTGTGTTTGGAGGTCAGGAAAAGTGTTGGAAATATTTTATTAATTTTTTCTAACCCTAGCGCCCAGATCTGAAATTTTAAGTGCTATTTTGAAGGGGTTTTAGTGCTAAGAAAAATCTGATTCTAGTTCATTGAAAGGGAAAATTTTCAAGTTCATTGTGTGCTTTGTTTCATGCAAAAATACTGAATATCAAGAAAATTATGAATTTTAGAAATTTTTCAGTTGTCTGCAAGCTATTTTAAATTAATAGTGTTGCTATAAAAATCAGATCTGGAAAAGGTGTGAATTCCAATTGATTCTCCCATCTCACCCATCACCTTGGCTACTTCCAACCCCATTTTGGGTTGTAATTAGCCGACATTGAGTTATTTGAGGTTGAATAAAAAAATCTAATCCTTCTTGATTTGATTATGGGAAGTTTGTTAAAATTCCCATTTGTCCAAAAAGGGGACATGACACTAAAGACTTCTCCTTGTAGGCAAGGCATACCAAACGGATACAATGTAGACAATAGACACATTAGGACAATCCTCAAGCTCCATCCTTGGACCCATGGGGAGCAAAGATGAGTCAAGGGTCTCCAATTCTTCAATTTAAAAAAATCCCGAAAAGGGGACATAACAATCTTCCTTCCCGAGATTGCTTGTCCTAAGCAATCACAAGTGCCCGGGTCCCAAATGAGTCTCAGCTGTTCCATGATCTTTATGTTTGTACCTACACAAAAAACAAACATATAAAAGAAAACATGAGTGTTTGATAACACTCTCTCAGGCCCTGTAGTTATGAGAGTTGTGTTGTCCCCAGATTTCATCCTGAAATCCGTGACTACCCTATCCGAAAAAATTTCGTACTTTTAAAATAACGGGTTGTTTTGTGTTTTTATTGCCGTAAAGTTCTTGTATTATGTCAAGATATTCCCAAAGAGCCATATTACCGATTTTCGCTAAATACGCAGATGCCCAAAATTGTTAGATTCTGTCATCGGGATTTGTTTGTGGGAAATTTGTATTTAATTATTTTGAGCCCCGTTTGAGGCAATTTGCGCTCCGATTTAACCCTGTTGTGATCGAACATATCATTATTCCTATTTACCAGAAGGGTTTTAACTAGGAATAAGTTTTGGGCTTTATTTGTGACTTTTGGCAATTTTTCGTGTTTTTGTGTTTTCCCGTTTCATTTTCTGTGAAATTTCTCTAGATCAATTCCTTTCTTCGGGTTAGCCCGATTCTTGGCCTGGAGTATTTGAAGATCACATACGCACATTGTGCCAGAAGGAAGTCGCCATCGGAGGTCCGGTTCACTGGGAAAAGGCGAAGTCGTGCACTAAAAAGCCCTTGCGGGGTTGGGCATTTTTAGAAAACAAAGGATTTAAGTGGATCATGGAAAAAATAGAAGCAGCAGGCAGGTGGGATTTTATTGCTTGCCTTGCAGGTACTTTTTCCCATGATAGAAAAATCACTTAAGTTGCAGTGGGAAAATTAGAGGCAGGCAGGCAGGAATTTATTGCCTACCTTGCAGGGTAAAAATTCCCATGGTGAAATAAAAGAAAAGTGACTTAAGTGAAATCATGAGATTTTATTGCCTGCCATGCAGGGTAAATAATCCCATTGTCAAAGTCAAATCACTTAAGTGGATCATGGGATTTCCGGGGCTGCCTTGCAGGGTAAAAATTCCCATTACCATGTGTTTTTAAAAATAGAATTCTATTATGTTAAAAAGTGCGCCCCATTTGGGTGATATTTAATGCTTTTTGAAGTATTAAATGATTAAATAAATTCCTATTTTTAGTGGCTAAGGTTAAGGCACACTGTGAAGCTTCAGTTGAGTGAAGAGTGGATGTTTAAATTGGATTAATTTAATTAATTGGATGGTTGTCCTTAAACATGCTATTTTAACACATTAGTTAAAGAGAAGAGCATGATTTTTAATTAATTAATTGTCAAGAATAGAAGGGGCAATTATTAATAATAGAATTATGAGGGTTATATAAGCATGGGCTGCCATAAGGATGAATTAATTAATTCACAGGTGAAGAAGTGTAGCCCAGAGGAAAAGTGCGTCCCATTTGGAGAAGGATTTTGCTCAGAGGAAGGTGGATTTGATGCTAAAAGCTTCTAGTTTTGGCGCATGCTTTGAAGAAGGTTGATTTGTGTCTGCATAATTGTTTGTAGAAGTGATACAGGTGCTCAGGTGATGGTAAAATTCATGCTTGCTTTGCATGCAAATAAAACATCAAATTTTGGGGCAACAGGCTTGAATTATGCAGATGTTTGTGATTAAAATTCACCGTGCATGCTCCGGTTGCCATCTTTGTCGAATTAATTGCGGGAATTAGATACAGTGCTTTTATAAAGAAAAGGAACTTATATCAATGTCTAATACATTGAATATTTCCTCCGAATTTGAAGGATTATCCAGATCTCGCACTAGTTTTGAAGAATTCCAACAAATAACAAAAAAATTGTTCGAGAAAAGCTATGCGAAGAAAGATGAAAAAGAAAGCACAACGAGTCATGCATCACTTCTAAATTTACGAGATATTGGAGACACGGATCTAGACTCGGAACCTCTTGCTTGAATTGATAGACAGATCAAGAGCAGGAAACACTTCACTCATGTGTGCAGATTAAAAGTAGTGGAATTATTCGAGCTACAGACTTTTCCATCCACAACCCAGCTTGCGAGTTTGTTATGCGCAGTGCAGATCCATATCCAGATGCATATGCAAATCCATATGCAGATCCGCATCCGCATCTCATAGTTGCAAAAGCTTCTGCGCACAAAGGCTTCATCCTCTTGTTTCAATGCAGCCCGTGAAGAAGTCGGTGCGTGGAAAATTCCTTCCAAGATCTTGTGCAAATGCTCCCATCTTCCATTTGAAGCCTTCATTGAATTTTTCGCTTCATCCGAGTGCTTTCTGCAATTTTTAATTGCTCATATGCAATTAAAAATAAGGATGATAAGTTATTTACGGCACACATTGCATTGATACATGTATTGGGAAGAACCTGCAAAAGCTTCAAGGATAAAAGAGAAGATAAGGCGAAGGAAAATCCAAATTGCTTCCAATTCCAGCTTGTTGTTTCCAGATCCAAATTTTATTGTTTCTAGATCCAGCTCGCTTCCGATCTAGCTACTCCCGTGTCTAGTTTGGTGAGAATTAAAGGCAAAAGAATCGGCCGCATGCAAACATGAAAAAGGACAAGACTCGCAACTTTCTTCTTCTTCTTCTTTCCTCCGACAAAGTAATTGAGCGATCAATTAAATTTTACAACTTAAGTGATTGGTTTAAAAGCCATTACTTGAAGAAGTCAACTACTTAGAGATAGGTGGCAGACGTGCAAAATAGAAGGTTCTATTTTCAGTTGCAAATCATACATGTCATACAAAGAGGAATTCCAGGATGGAGATTGTCAGTTGTTTCTTTCCTTCGACTTCCACATGTGTCAGTTCAACTAAAAGCTTTCAACTTGTAATTTCCCCTCTACATTCTATAAGTAGAGGAAGAACCTTCAGTTAATGATGATGACAATTTGTAAGCAGCAACCTTGTGTTCCAGACTTTGTGCTGAAACCCTTGAGAGCCACTTGAAGCAAAGGATATACAGGAGCAAATTTCCAGAGAACTTTGTGTCACGGTGTATTGTGTTTCTTACTTTTTATCTTAGATCTTTTAATAAACTTTGTGTTATTTCAGATCTAGATCTAGAGCTACCTTTGCTTAAAATTTTGTGTTTATATCTAGTGGTTTCTTCTATGTGCGTACAATCAACTCTGCTATCTATTGATTGGGATGCACATATTCTTCATTTTTTCTTTGTGTTGATATAATTCATTTTCCCTTCTTCTATAAATATTTCCTTTCTTTAAACAAATTTCTGCTACTTGCTGCGAAGCTGTTTCATTATGGTTCATGAACTGAGTAGTTAAAGTAAAACCCCATTTAGATATTAGCATACTTTAATTGACAAATCTAACACGGAGCCTCACCGGTAAATGAGGGAGATTTATCTCATGACTCGCTAGGTTTTGTGCTTGTGCAGAAAATCTAGCCAACAAGTTGGCTCCCTATTTTTGCTTGTTGAAGCCCCACCAATTCCATGCATTTGATGGCTGCCCCATACACAGCTGTAGCTATGCATTTTCCCCTCCATACAAGCATGAAACTCAGTTCTCATCCTCCATTGAAAATTCAGAACACAACATGCCAAATTTCCTTTCATGCTCTTATAATTTTCAGTCCTCATGTGCACATGGGAAATCAACAAATAGGAGCACCATGAAGTAGGAACACAGAATAATACCCTGTTGTTGGAGAACATTTCCTTGCCCCAAAGTGTGTGCTTGGAATTCCAAAAAGAGTGTGTCGGGCTGCATACTTACCGTTGTCCCATGATCAAATATGCAATCCCAATTTCCTCTTGAAGTGTTAGCAAGAAAACCGAATGCAAGGATGACTGAAATTGATTTGCAAAACTGAAAATAGTCACCTTCAAGGGTTGTCCCTATGCTTATGACAACGAGAATATGAATGCCAAAATTAATCATCTTTCCCACTTTGGGGGCTGCCAAGGGTCCTCTAAAGTGAGCCACCTTACACATGGAGTGTACTCTATCAAAATCAACAAAATGTGAACTAGAGGAGAACTGAAAATAATTTATCTTTCCATTCTTACTCGCAGCTGAAAGTGAAATGCCTTGCTTACCATGTGAAGAACTTATATCATGACCCTTCATCTCCTTCAAACCTTTCGTAGAAGCCCCAAAATTTGTGGTCATGCAAGCAACAACAACAAGACTTACCCAACACATATCCTTCACCGAATTCACCTTTGAGAGCACAAGAATCAAACATCCAAGTGGCAGCCCAGCATGTAGAAATTCTATAACAGCAAGATGAAGTGCAAGAAATGGCTCTAAATGGGCCTCAAAATTGTGAAAAATGACTTCATACCTTTGAGTGGTGATACCACCTAGGTAAAAACCCTTACTATGATTGAAATTTAGGCCATGTTCAATCCAAACGAGTTGAAATTCACCAAGATATAACTACTGTACCAAAACTGAAAATGAATTTCTTACCATGCAAGGTGTAGTCCATGCAATTTTCTCTTTTTGGAAAGCCTTCTCCATGATTACAACTTGTGCCTTGAGCTCCTCAAAAAAAAAATTGAATTTTGTCTTGCCCATTGGTGTGAAGAGACAAAAGAACCAACAAGATTGGCTTCTATGTTAGACACATCTTTCTTCAAAACATTACCGGAATTCCCATTCATTATGCATGCGTCTAACTGAATCTCTATCCATGGATTGACATACCTCATGTTGCAAACCATGTCCATCTCTCTATCATGCCCATAACAATACTCATCAAGGCTCAACATGAAAGTAGAAATTAAATGTGAAGCAACATACCTTGGGCTGCTCCCAACTTCTTCAAAACTCGAAATTCGAGTTTGCAACAACACTTTGTTCCTAGTCATTCATGAGACTCATGTTTGGGCAACAAATCTTATCCATTTGCCCATTAGGGCCTGCTGTTTGGAAATTTACAATAACTGAAATTAAACCACAAGCATCCCATGGTGCCCTTTCTTCATGAGCATGCCTTTTCATAAGCCCAAGTCCTCTTGAAAACCTGATCTTTTTGCACTCATGTTCAACTCGATGCGCTTAGTAGGCACTAATAATTTATCAAACATCAAGAGATTATTGTCATGCACTTTTGAATGCTCCAAGATTTCTTCTTTTTGCCACATAGAAGTAGACACAAATGACGCATTACATGAATGAGTATAACCTTCTATGGTGAGGTCATTGTCCATGCTTTCTTCTTGTTCTTCAAATGGCTCATGGTATGGTTGAACAACTTCCCTCAAATCTAATTTTTTTATCATATGTTCATTTGCCATCATTATGCAATCATTAGTAGGCAAAACATTTTTGTTCAAAAACACACATTTACCTTGATTTGGTGTCCTCTTGGGGCTGCATATGGTGGAAACCTTGCCTGACACCTCGAAACTTACAATACCCTTGAAAAGACAAGAGTTCTTTTGTGGCCGAACTTAGAGATGCATACTCTTGTTGCAAAGTCTCAAAAAGGTCATCATGATGAGTTGGCTTACCCTTCTTTGGTTGTCCTCCTTGGTGATAGCTCTTGCTTGGATCTAAGATATCACTTATCAAGGCTTCCATGGTATGCTGCAAATCCTCGTACCATTCTTTGAACAATCTTTGCAAGAACTTCGCTTGCTTTGGAGTGAACCTCCACTCAGTAATGTCCCATTTTTCGGGACATTACTAATATATGGGTTCATTTCTTCTATTTGCATTGTAACCCCTTGGCATGCCTACCGCTACAAGTGGAAATCTCTAGTTAGTTTAAAATGTGCACATAGGTTAGTTACTTTTATGTATTTAATTAAAAAATTAATAAAGTGCACATTAAGGAGTCATTTAATATTTTAATTGAGTTTATGTTTTCCCTCTAAAAAGGGAAAAGGTCGATCATTGGACAATGCACCCCTTAACTCTATAAAAGGAGGTCACATTTCCTCTAGTGGGGTTATGTTGATTAAACTTTTGAATTTACTCCATGCTTGGAGAAATGGGATGTATGTCCATGCTCTTGTTGTAATATCCCCTTTTGGGATATTAATTAAATTTGTTAGACTATTTGCAATGAAAGTAAACTTAGAAGAGGAAACCCTCCGAGTTCACCTTAACTAACCCAGTGTAGGCTTCAATACAACTCAAATAGGGTTGGAATGAGCTAAAATAAGGGTTTACGGGGCTAATTAGTCGAAGAAAATAATTTTTTAACCATATTAATTGCAGCGGTAGTAATTAAGCAAAATGTACTTGAAATCAATGAGAAACTTCAAAAATTAATAACTCATGCAATACTTGGAATTTTTGCGTGAAACGAATTGCACAATGATGTAGAAATTAGGAGTTTTTAAATGATATATGAAACTGAATTTTCTGAACATGAAAACCCACTCAAATCTGCCCACAAAACTGCAAAACCAGTCGCTAGGGTTAAGGGAAAAATATTAAAATAATTTCCAGCCTTTCAAGCACCACCAAACCCTTGCCAAATCATTGTAAAAATATGAAATACTGATTAGAGCAATTGCAGATCCAAATCAAGCTAGTAAACCTTCTCAAAACAATGTAATCAAAACCCAACTAGGTCGATTTGCTTTAAATAAACTCCAGCAGTAAATGTAAGCCAAAATATCACGGAAATGATCACATTATACTTCAAATATTATGCAAAACTGGATCAGATTGAAACCCTCATTAAAACATCATTAAATCATACCTAAACTCCACATAACCAGTCGATTTAAGTTTATTAATAATCTGTAATTTGCAATAATCACTTAAGCACACAAAATACCACCTAATGTGCTCAAAATAAGCTTCAAACAAGTTGATCTCTTCAAGGAATAACCAATAGCATATAATGAAATTGCATACACTATAAATCACTCTCAAACTCTCATAAATCAAGCTTAGAACACTCTTGATAATGGTGACTTCACATAGGCAAATGCAATTAAGCAAAACTCATCAATTCATAGCTCAAGAAGGCATACACACTCTACAAATAGGTGGTGTTAATAAACACCTTTTATTTTTTTATCACTAGTGCGCATTCATCCATTTTCAAGCATGAAGATAAGTTATAATAACCGTCAACATGCGAAAAGGGTGCTCATCATCTTCTTTTATAAATTTTCCTTGCTCAATCTCCAAAGCTCTCTTTTCATTTTTGGCGCCATCTTCTAGAGAGGAGAGCTTTTTAAATTAAAATAGCCTGAAAATCAAACTCCAAAGCCAATGTTAATTCCCCAAGGTAATATTTTAAAATAAAATGCATGGGAGAATTTAATATAATATTTGATGCCCAAAAGGAATCGACCTATGCCAAAATTATTAATAAATGAGCTCATAGAATAAATAAATCTTCTAAAAATGCGACTTGCCTTTATTAATTAATTTACCTCCAATGATCATTAATTGGCCCAAGGTAAATCAATTTCTTCCTATTTTTATTTTGACTTACATAAAATATATTTTTAATTTTTGAATCCACGTGCAAATCGAATTTCCCCTAATTTATTTTTCTTTAATCCAAGAGGAATGGATTAAAGGGTACCAACATTAATTAATTTTTATTTGAAAAATGGGACATTACAGTCCTCCCTTCCCAAAATTGTTTGCCCTCAAGCATGTGTAAATTTGGATGCTTTAAAATTGAAGCATTTTCCCATGTAGCATCCTCCATTGGTAAATCTTTCCACTTCACCAAATATTCCTTGATAACACATCTCCTTAAATTCCTTTCCCTTGTATCAATGATGGATTCCGGAATTAAAATCAATTTTCCTTCTTAATCTAAAGGGTTCAGCTCTAAAGAAGGAACAACATTTTGCCCAAGTGCCTTTTTAATACAAGAAACATGAAAAACATTATGAATCTTACCATTTCCGGGAAGGTCCAATTCATAAGCCATCTTACCAATTCTCTTAGTAACCTTGTAGGGCCCATAAAAACATGGCTTCAACTTTTCCTTGCCACTTTGCTTGAGTGTAGATTGCCTATAGGGCTGCAATCTAAGAAACACCCAATCATCTACTTCAAAAGTCCTCTCACTCCTATGTTGATTTGCATACAACTTTTGTCTACTTTGGGCTTGGTGCAAATTTTCCTTGAGAGCTTTCATGATATCCACACTTTGTTGCACCAACTCTTTTGCACTAGGTACTTTACTATCTGTCATCATTATAGCCATGAAATAGTTAACATCATAACCATACAAAGCTGGTGTCACTCAGATTTCATCCTGAAATCTGCGACTACCCTATCCGAAAGATTTTCGTACTTTTAAAATAATAGGTCGTTTGTTGTTTTTATTGCACGAAAGTTCTTGTATTGCGTCAAGATAATCCCAAAGAGCCATATTAGCCCTTTTCACCAAATACTCGGATGCCCAAAATTGTTTTATTCTCATTGTCGGGATTTGTCTGCATGGGAAATTTGTATTTAATTATTTTGAGCCCCGTATGAGGCTATTTGCGCTCTGTTTTACTCTATTATGAGCAAATATGTTATTATTCCTATGTGCTGCGGAAGGATTTTAACTTATTTTAAGTTTTGGGCTTTATTTGTAACTTTTAGCAATTTTTCGTGTTTTTGTGGTGTCCCGTTTTGTTTTCGTGAAATTTCTCTCAAGCACTTCCCTCACCGGGTAAGCCCGATTTTGGCCTGGAGCAGCTCAAAACATACACGCACATTATACCCGGAGGAAGTCGTCATCGAGGTCCGGATCACTGGGAAAAAGTGAAGTCATGCACGCAGAAAAAGCCCCTGCTGGGATGGGCGCATTTTGGAAAACAAAGGATTTAAGTCTGCGATGGGAAAAATATAAGCCGTAGGCGGGTGGGAATTGTATACCGCTGCCTGGCAGGTACTTTTCCCGTGTTATGAAAATCACTTAAGCTGCGAGTGGGAAAAATAGAGGTCATGAGGGCGGTAGGAATTTATTGCACGCTTGCGGGTAAAAATTCCCATGATATAATAAAAGGAAAGTGACTTAAGTGAAATCATGGGATTTTAGTCCCTGCTTTGCAGGGTAAATAATTCCATTGTCAAAGTCAAATCACTTAAGTGGATCACGGGATTTTGGTGCCTACCTGGCAGGGTAAAGAATCCCATTATGAAAAAATTCTTAAAAATAGAATTACATGTGCAAAAAAGTGCGCCCCCTTTGGTGAGAGAATAAAAGAATTAAAATTGATTATTTTAATTAATCTTTCCTCTCAAAAAGTGCGCCCAAGCTTGGAGGAGGTCAACAAGTCAAAGATGGAATAAAAGAAAGGAATTAAATGCATTAAATTTAATTTATTTAATGGCTGCCCTCTTCCTCTCAAAAAGTGTGCCCCATTTGGGTATTATTTAATGTTTTTTAAGGTATTAAAACATTAAATTAATTTCTATTTTCAGTGGCTATGGTCAAAGCACACTGTGGAGCTTGAGTGAAGTGCTGTGTGAAGGATTAAATTGGATTAATTTAATTTATTGGATGGCTGTCCTTAAACATGCTATTTTTAAAAAGAGAAAAGCATGATTTTTAATTAATTAATTGCCTTTAATTGTTAGGGCAATTATTAATTATAGAATTGTGAAGGTTATATAAGCATGGGCAGCCATATGGGTGAATAATTTAATTCACAGGTAAAGAATTGCAGCCAAGAGGAAAAGTGCGCCCCCATTAGAGGAAGGATTTTGTTCAGACAAAGTGCTAACAAGGCTAAAAGCTTCCAGATTTGGCGCATGCTTTGGAGGAGGTTGATCTTTGTCTGCATAGTTGTTTTCACAGGTGTTACAGAGCTCGTGTTGATTGAAAGGATTCATGCTCTCTTTATGTGCAAATTAAACACCAATTTTTCGGGCAGCAGGCTTGAAAAGTGCAGATTTTTATAATTTAAATTCACTATTCATGCTCCGGTGGCCATTTTTGTCTGAATAAATTGCAGGAACTCATTACAGGTGCTTTACAAAAGAAAAGGAGTTTTTATCAATGTCCAATACATTGCAAATATCCTCTGAATTTGAAGAATTGTCCAGATCTGCACCAGTATTGAAGAAATCCGGCCAAGTTAGAAGAAAAAGAATTATTCAGACAAAGATAGACAAAGCCATGGCGAAAGGAGATGAAAAAGAGAGCACGATGGATTCATGCATTGCTTCCAAACTTGCAGACATAGGAGACACAGATCTAGGCCCAGAACCTCTTTCTGATTTGATTGATAGATCCAGAGCGGGAAAGACTTCACTCATGCGTGCGGTCAAAAGTAGTGGAATTATCCGAGCTGCAGCTTTCCCATGTACAGCCCAATTGCCAGAGTTCGTGATGGAGTGTGCTAGATCTTATCATCCTTCATCCAGATCAGTGCGTGATGTTGCGGGAAAGACAATAATTCGTTTGGATGCGGAGTTCATCAATTATTGTCTGAAGATTCCAGTGCGAAAGGTGGTGACTTCTATTAGCATTCAGGATGCTGACAGTAGATGGGAGAAACATAGAGCTGATTGCGTGAGCATAATGAACAGCCGGTTCATGAAGAAGCCTAGATCCCCTTCAAAGTTCCCGAGAACTCTTCCACGGTCCAATTTGGTGCAGGAGGCAGATGATGTCGTCAAATTGCTATGCAGGTTGAATGGCGAAGCGAATGCCTACACTTTCCGTACATGGATGTATGCTTTCATCAGGACCATTGAAATCAACAAGGTTGATTCTATAATCAATCGTCGAAATTATTAGCAAGAACATCGGTGAGCAACTTCGGGCGTGAAGCGTACTTTCAGCTTCAAGATGACTTCATACTTGGTGTATGCTGCAGCTTCACAGGGTGTCTTTTCCAAGTTGGATAGATGTGGTGTTCTTTCCAAGGACCCCATTTTCGAGTGCTACCCACACTTCACTACTGCGCGTGCAAGGACTTCAAAGTGATCAACGATGACTTCTTCTACGATTTCATCTGCAGGCTAGACAAAGACTTGAAGACTCACAGGGTAAGCAAGGAAGCGTGGGAAGCAGTGTCCAAGATTGGCAGTTTATTCATCCAGTTTGCAGATTTCACATACCTCAGGGTTACGGGCTTTTCTGGAGAACCAATAAAGATGCCTAGGTATCCGAGTGATAGATTGATCGCCATGGAGCTGAGCAGGCAACTTATGGAGTTACACGACCTTCAGTCGAAACGGCACAAGTCTACGCGCTTCTTCCCAATCACTGCAGGATATTACAAACAGCATCAAAGCATTCACAGAGCTCGAGGGATGGAAGCACAAATGTTATCCGAGTATGAGCAAGAGTTCTTCCCTGCACGGCTTAACTTCGATCCATTTGGAGTAGCCAGAAAACAATCTCCCAGGAGTACGCACATGTGCCTTCGTTAGAAGATTTCTGGATGAAGTGCAAAAGTGAGTACGAGGTTAGAAAGAAAGATTTCAGCAGGCTATCAGCAAAGCAAGTGTTCAACTTTGGACTAGCGCGGATACCTGCGGATCTTAAAGATGATGGGAACGTGGTACTTGACACTTACCATCACATGGGAGTAGATAAAGCTATACTGTAGGATAACAATGGAGGCTGCCATTCAATTGAAGAGACATCTGGAGCTGTGTTGGTGAATACTTCGAACTTGGTGCTGACGAAGGGATACTGCCTTGATGAAGTATTGATGAATCAAATCACGGGCAACTTCGGCGCAGGAGATTCCCTCAAACGAAACCACGAAGGAGAAAGCAAGCAGAGGTCCGAGAAGTTGAAAGTACACAAAAGATCTCAAGAGAAAGAGAAGATCGCTTCTACGACCATAGCTTTCACTCTGGTTTCTCCAAGTACTCCAGAGACTTCACCAACTATTGCACCGCAGCAAAGAGGACGCTTCCATGCCTTCATTGAATCCGCGCGCGTTCGTCTTCTCTCTCATGCCACTCCGTTCATCACCCGCTTCCAAAGGAGATGTTGAAGCCGCAGATGACGGAGTTCGAAAGAGCTGTCCTCGGATGTTTCAGAAGATAGCAACCATAACACTGGCACTTTCGGCGACGGAGGATGATGCAAAGCGGAGATGGTAGTGCACTCAGCGACTTCTCACTCCCCGAGAAGTAACTTCTCGGAATGGTTAGCTTTATAGTTGGTTCCGAAGCAAGAGTAGAGATGAACTTAGAGGAGCATGACTTGCGAGATACTTCACGATCTGAGCGGAAGAGACATAAGTCCTAAAGTTGCTAAAGCAACTTCTAGGTTGATCATCAAGGATTCGGGAGAGAAGTTTGCTTTGAGATATCAATTTCGCGCGGAAGGAAAGATAGAAGAGGAGCTCACGGCAGAAGATGTGACGGTGACCAAAATACCACTCGGTCAAACTACCACCGAAGGATTGAAGCGAGGACACGCAGACATTGATGGATCCACTTCAATCCATTTGGAGTAGCCAGGAAGACAATCTCCCAGGAGTACGCACATGTGCCTTCGTTAGAAGATTTCTGGATGAAGTGCAGAAGTGAGTACGAGGTTAGAAAGAAAGATTTCAGCAGGCTATCAGCAAAGCAAGTGTTCGACTTTGGACTAGCGCGGATACCTGCGGATCTTAAAGAGGATGGGAACGTGGTACTTGACACTTACCATCAGATGGGAGGAGATAAAGCTGCACTGCAGGATAACATTGGAGGCTGCCATTCAATTGAAGAGAGATCTGGAGCTGTGTTGGTGAATACTTCGAACTGGCTGCTAACGAAGGGATACTGCCTTGATGAAGTATTGATGAATCAAATCACGGGCAACTTCGGCGCAGGAGATTCCCTCAAACGAAAGCATGAAGGAAAAAGCAGCAGAAGGTCCGAGAAGTTGAAAGTACACAGAAGATCTCAAGAGAAAGAAAAGACCATTTCTACGACCATAGCTTTGACTCCGATTTCTCCAAAGATACAGAAGATCACCAACTATTGCACACGATGGCGAGGATGCTTCCATGCCTTCATTGAAACCGCGGCGTTCGTTTTCTCTCTGCCAGCCACTTCGCTCAAAGCACCCGTTCCAAAGGAGATGTTGAAGGCTGCGGATGACGGAGTTCGAAAGAGCTTTGTCCTTGGATGTTTCAGAAGATGGCAGCCATGACACTGTGGCACTTTCTGACGGAGAGGATGCAGAGCGGGAGATGGTAGTGCACTCAGTGACTTCTTACTCCCCGAGAAATAACTTCTCGGGATGGTTAGCTTTGCAGTTGGTTCCGGAAGCAAGAGTAGAGATGAACTTAGAGGAGCATAACTTGCAGCTACTTCAGGATCTGAGCAGAAGAGACAGAAGGCCTAAAGTTGCTAAAGCAACTTCTAGGTTGATCATCAAAGATTCGGGAGAGAAGTTTGCTGAGATATCAATTCCGGCGGAAGGAAAGATAGAAGAGGAGCTCATGGCAGAAGATGTGACGGTGACCAAAATACCACTGTCAAGCTACCATCGGATTTGAAGCAGACACGCAAACGTTCTGTCAATGCTTTGTTCCTTAGGCTTGACAGTGAAAAGGCGGAGAAAGAAGAGCTGCAGAAGCAAATATCTCAATTATGTGAGATCATAGCCAAGGTTGCTAAACCTTCCATTCAGCCCATTTCAGAGCAGGTGAGTGATCATCTTATGCAGGAAATGGAAGATGCAAGCAATCAAGTAAAGGCTATTGACGAATGGAAGGATCTGATTATTCGTCAAGCTTCTGTGCAACTTGGGGAAGTGCCAGCCCGCCTAAAGGTTATGAACGATGCAGCAAATCAACTAAAGCAACTGATGGAAAGCATAGAAGGCATGAATACAGTTGCAGAGAGTAACCTGAGTATTTTGGCCGAGATCAACAAGCTGCCAGGAGATGTATTGGTTGCAGAACAAATTGTACCGGATGGATCAGTCGAGAAGGGAAGCGCAGCTAGAGTTTGCGGTATCTTTCCGTTTGGAGGTCTTGAGTTTTGCTGAAAAGGATGCAGGCGCTTGAGAGTAGAACATCAGATTTACTAGACAGTATCATTTCTTTCACTGAGGAAAGAGTGGACGGAGGTGTTACTTCATACGTGCGGATTGTTTCTAACGAGGTGCCTAATTCCCTGGAAGGTTCTCTTCTGATGGTGCAAAAGAGAATTGATAAAGCTACCAAGCCTTTCACAATGAATTCTATCAGTAGATTGGTGGCGCTTGCAGCAGCATATCACGAGGTTTGGGCCGAGTTTGGAAGAGGTGGAAGCATGCAGCAAAGTGTTGAATGAAGGGTTCTTTGCGAATTCGGGAGAGAGAGAAGGAAGCAGTGGCTAAAATAGATGGAAGGATGTTGAATTATATGTTCGACAAGTATATCAGATATCAAAACAAGAAGAAGATGTAAACATTACAGCTGGCATGACTTCTTCTATTCTTTCTTCTTCTATTTTCTATGTTCCCGGATGAAATTGTAAAACTTCTAAGTTATTGGTTTTGCAACCATTACTTGAAGTCATGTGGAACCATTCTATTAGTTAAGTGATACATGTGTCACTTAAGAAGAAGTTAGTTGAGGATGATTGCCAAATGTCATCTTTACTTGTTGTTCATACTTTAGTTCAGTTTGAGTCTTCTATTTGTACTTTCCCTCCTACATTCTATAAGTAGGAGAAGAACCTCCGGGTTAATGATGAATCAGAATTTGTAAGCAGCAATCTTGTGTTTTAGACTTTGTGCTGAACCCCTGAGAGCAACTTGAAGCAGAGGAATACAAAGGAGCAGGTTTCCGGAGAACTTTGTGTCACGGTGTACTTTGTTTCTTGTTTTGAATCTTAGATCTCTTGATAAACTTTGTGTTATTTTAGATCTGGATCTGGAGCTGCCTTTGCTTTATAATTCTGTGTGTTCATATCTATTAAGTTTCTTCTATGTGCATGCAATTAGCTCTGTTATCTACTAATTGGGATGCACATCTTCCCCATTTCTTCTCTGCATTTCCTTTACTTCTTTCATCTATAATTCTCCTTTCTTAAACAACTGCTTACTTGCTGCAAAACTTCTTAGTTATGGTTCATGAACTAAGTGGTTAAAGTAAAACCCCCTGATAGATAATAACACATTTATATTGACAAATCTGACACGGGAGCCTCACCGGTTAAATGAGGGAGATTTATCTCATGACTGCCTAGGTTTGATGCTATGCAGAAAATCTAGCCAACACACCCACTCAAACCCATGCAATCATTAGATGCCAAAAATTTATCATCAAAAACAAAAGGACCCATACCTTGGATGCATGTCTTCACTTTGCTTGAACATTGATTCACAATTCTTCTTGCTAAGGAGTGAGCAATGCATGACTTCTCTTGTCCCAATCCTTCCACAAGTATGGATAGCAAAGATTGTGGAGGTTCCTCATACTCATTCAACATTAGGGACATTATAGTTTGCATAACATCCATTATATCTTGTGAATGATCCTCATGTAGAACATCAAAGAAGACTTCAAACATATGTAAAATGAGGTCATCACAATCAAGATCTAACATTGGAATGCAAGACCTTACCTTAGCCATGTTCTCCAAAATCTTAACCCTCTTGCCAAAGTGAGGGTTGGTGGTGTCCCAAAGCATTCCTTCCTCTTTTCGTGTGGGTGATTTGTGGATGCAGGGAAATAAGGAATTTCAGTATTACAAAAGGAGGAATAAGGGAAATATGGATGATGGGGCATTCACGGAGGATCAAGTAAGGTTCTACAAGAGCTAATGCAAGGTTGTGGGTTAGAGCTTCAAAAACCATGAGTGAACAAATGACCAAGCTCATCATGGAAGCTTTGGGAAATGGCAAAATGCCAAACTCCAATGGAGAAGGGAGTTCCCGTAGTGGGGAAGAGAATTCAACACAACCCCCTCCTAAGTTCTTCAAGAGAACCTTCCTTCCTAAGGAGAATCATAGAGAAGTTGAAGAACCATCAATGGTAGAGACCATTGAGGCATGTAACAAGGAATATGGTACCTTGCATCCGGCCACAAGGGCCATACTTACTTTTGATGAGTTTTGTGCTTTGAAGATGGGAAACAAGACCAAGAGAGCCCACAAGCAACCCCATATGGATGTTCAACAAAGATTGGGCAAGGTCTCTCTCCCAAGCTTTGATGGAACTAACAAGCTAACAGTAAGAGCTTGGTTGCAAAAGATGGAGACCTATTTCTCCCTCAATCCCATGCAAGAAGAAGAGGCCCTCAAATTTGTTACTCTTCACCTTGAAGGCATGGCACATGAGTGGTGGTTCCATGGTATGCACACACAAGGACATGACTTGATCCACACAATGGAAGAATTTAGTCAAAGGATCATGGAGAGGTTTGATAGGAAGGATCCAGAGCTTCATTTTCGAGAGTTGGCACAACTAAAACAATTGAGTAGTGTTGAGGAGTATGTGGTGGATTTTCAAAGGATTGCGGTTATGGTTTCGGATGTTAGTGAGAAAAGGTTGATAGTCCTCTTTACTGAAGGTTTGATGGAACCTCTAAAAGGTTTGGTAAGAGCTTTTAACCCTATGTCTTTGCAAGATTGTATTACTAAAGCTCTAGATTTAGAATGTGCAACTTATAGAGGGGATTATGGGCCTAAAGGGCAACGTTCTAATATCTCACAATCGCTGTCCAAAAGTGGATTTAGAGGGCAGCCAAGGTCTGATTTACAGCAGCCCACAAAAGTGCAAGGAGGGCAGCCCCTTGGGTCATCAAAAGAGGCCCCAAAGAGGCCCAATCAACCCTATGTGCCACCACATAGAAATCAGCCCCAAAATAGTTCACAAAAGGATGAAAGGGATGAGCTAAGAAGAAGAGGTTTGTGTTTTGATTGCAAGGCTCCATGGGTAAGAGGTCATAACTGTAAAGGTAAAGGGAAAATCTATTTTATTGAGGTAGTAGATTCAGATTTTGATTTAGTTTCAGATTTTGATGATGCTAATGATGTGGTAAATGAGATGGGTGATGAGCATGTGCAAGAGGAAGAAGAAGAAGAAATTGAAGGTACATTTGCAGCTCTTTCCGACACTCCTAAGTATCTTCCTTTCCAGGTGGAAGGTATGCTATGCAAGCAAAAGGTAATCATTCTAATTGATAGTGGAGCCACTCACAATTTTATTAGTGAAAGGTTGGTAACAAGGCTTGGTTTATGTGATGAGGTTTTTCAAGGATTTAATGTTACCATAGCTGATGGGTTTATTTTATCATGCACTAGAAGGATTTCCAAGCTTTCCATTTCCATAGGAGACTATGAGCTTATTGATGATTTCTATATGATTAACATGGAAGATATGGATCTTGTGTTAGGAGTGCAATGGTTGCATTCTTTGGGGGATTTCACCCTCAATTATAAGGACTTGTTGCTTAAATTCATAGTGGGAGACAAGAACATCATTTTCCAAGGTATGACAAGAAACTCTACTCTTTGTAATCATCCTCCAAGGGAAGTAGAAATCTGTTTTGTATCTTTTATATCAGTTGATTGGAAGGATTTAATCACTCTTGAATATGCAAAAATCAGTTTTCTAATGATGTGATTGAAGGGGTGATTGTTGATGAAAGATACAAGGTGGTAGATGGCCTCATACTCTACAAAGGGAGGGTGTATTTGACCCCAAAATCAGAAGTAAAAATCTGATTTTAAAATCTGCACATGACGCTCCTACAAGTGGACACCAAGGATACTTCAAGACCTACAAATTGGTAAGGGAAAGGTTTACTTGGAAAGGTATGAAAGGAGATGTTCTTAAGCATGTTAGAGAATGTGTTGTATGCCAAAGAAATAAGAATGAACATACTTTTCCAACTGGTCTATTGCAGCCCCTACCTATTCCCTCTCAAAAGTGGGAAAGTGTGTCCATGAATTTTGCCCCCGAGTTACCAAATGTTAATGGTAAGACTTGCATGTATATGGTAGTGGATAGACTCACTAAGTGTGTTCATTTTCATCCACTTCCTACAAAATTTGATGGCCATATGATTGCTGATTTATATTTCAAAGAAATTTAATTACATGGAGTGCCTAAGAATATTGTGAGTGATAGGGACAACAGATTTATGAGTCTTTTTGGCAAGAATTATTCCGGCTAGTTGGGACAAAACTCACTCCAAGTACAAGTTATCACCCACAAACGGATGGGAAAACCGAAATAGTGAATAAGTGGGCTGAGGGATACTTGAGATTTTATGTTTCAGGGCAGCAGTTTGCATGGGTTAAGTGGTTACATCTAGCTGAGTTTTGTTATAATACTACACATCATATGTCCATTGGTATGTCTCCTTTTAAGGCTTTTGTTGGCTAGATTTTCTGCATAGCATCAAACCTAGGTAGTCATGAGATAAATCTCCCTCATTTAACCGGTGAGGCTCCCGTGTCAGATTTGTCAATATAAATGTGTTATTATCTATCAGGGGGTTTTACTTTAACCACTTAGTTCATGAACCATAACTAAGAAGTTTTGCAGCAAGTAAGCAACTGTTTAAGAAAGGAGAATTATAGATGAAAGAAGTAAAGGAAATGCAGAGAAGAAATGGGGAAGATGTGCATCCCAGCTTAGTATTTGGCGAAAAGGGCTAATATGGCTCTTTGGGATTATCTTGACGCAATAAAAGAACTTTCGGCAATAAAAACACAAAACGACCCATTATTTTAAAATTACGAAAAAAATTCGGATAGGGTAGTCGCAGATTTCAAGGTGAAATCTGAGTGACACCAGTGCAAGGAGAAATCAGATTTGGTTGATGGGCATGAAGAGGATATTAGTGTCAAGCATATGCATGATCAAGGAGAAATGATGGCAAGGGAACATGTGATGGAAAAATCAGATTTGAGGGGAGTTGTTCAACCCCACCACGAGCCATTTGAAGGGCAAGGAGAAGGCATGGTCAATGACCTCACCATAGAAGGATATACTCATTCATATAATACATCATTTGTGTCTACTTCTATGTGGCAAAAAGAAGAAATCTTGAAGCATTCATTGCATGGTAATAATCTTTTGATGTTTGACAAATTATTAGTGCCTACTAATTGCATCAAGTTGAACATGAGTGCAAAAGGAGCAGGTTTTCAAGAGGACTATGAAGATGGGCTTGTGAAGAGGTATGCTTATGAAGGACACCGTGGGATGTTTATGGTAATTTTCAGTTTGCTGTAATTTTTCGAAACAACAGGACCTAATGGGCAAATGGATGAGGTTTGTCACCCAAGCATGAGTCTTATGAATGTCCCAAGTCATTACCCACCAAGTATGAATGCTTGTGAGGAGGAAAAGAGGGTTTGGATGAAGAAAATGGTGAAGAAAAGAGCATTGTTCCAAACTCAGAAATTTCGAGTTTTGTAAATGTTGGGAGCAGCCCAAGGTATGATTTTTCATATTTTATTTCTCCTTTCATATTGAGTTTTGATGGGTATGATTTTGAGCATGATAGGGAGATGGATATGATGTGCAACATGGGGTATAATGGTCAGATTCTTGCTCTTAACATTTGGGTGCATAAGGAACATGATGGAAAAGGAGAGAGTGATTATCACTCTTTCTAATAATGGAAGCCATAACAATAAGTTTGTTGGTCCGTATGAGGAATCAATCACTAGAAGGCACAAAGGTATGATGGCTTCATGTGTTTTCCTCCCTCTTATAAGGGAAGGTCATTAGCACAAAGTAAGGTACAAGGTTCCTTGGTTTCTCTATGATGATATTCATAAATGCATGCACTATATTTCAACTTTTTCCTTTCTTTGTGAGCATAGAAGAAGAGAATATTTGGGGTGTCATCTTGCACATGTTGCTTCATGTGATAAGGGGCTAAAAGGATTTGAGTTTTACAAGCTTTATTTGGATACATGGATATCATCTCCTTTCTTTTTTCAAATAATGCTAACTCCTATCTCCTTGGAAGCCTTGAAGGAAGGATGGATCACATGGACTACACCTTGCATGGTAAGAAGTCCATTTTTAGATTTTGAACAACAGTTATGTCTTCCACTTGGATGTTTGATTGATGTGCTTCCAAAGGTAAAATCAACAAAGGATATGTGTTGGGAATGTTTGGTTGTTGTTGCTTGCATGACCACTAACTTTTGGGCTTCAATGGAAGGTTTGGAAAAAATGAAGGAACATGGTATGAATTCTTCTCAAGGCATTTCATTTTCAGCTGTGCATATGGATAATTTTCAATTTGTTATTGTTGAAGATGAAATTTCAGTTACATGGGAGCCATTTTTATTCACTAGATTGATGATCATTCATGTTGGGGAATTTTTTTTGAAATGTGCTAGCTTGTTGTCCCATCATTTTTATGAATGATATCATTATGACCACATTCACTATCACTTCTATTGGTGTCCCCCAGATTTCATCCTGAAATCTACGACTACCCTATCCGAAAAAATTTCATACTTTTAAAATAATGGGTCGTTTGTGTTTTATTGCACGAAAGTTCTTGTATTGCATCAAGATATTCCCAAAGAGCCATATTAGTCTTTTTTCGCCAAATACCCAGATGCCCAAAATTGTTATATGCTGTCATCGGGATTTGTCTGTGGGAAATTTGTATTTAATTATTTTGAGCCCCGTTTGAGGCAATTTGCGCTCCGTTTTAACCCTGTTGTGATCGAACATATCATTACTCCTATATTCCAGAAGGGTTTTAACTAGGAATAAGTTTTGGGCTTTATTTATGACTTTTGGCAATTTTTCGTGTTTTTGTGTTGTCCCGTTTCGTTTTCTGTGAAATTTCTCTGGACCAATTCCTTTGCCGGGTTAGCCCGATTTTGGCCTAGAGCAGCTAGAGAACATATACACATGTTATGCCCGGAGGAAGTCACCATCGGAGGTCTGGTTCACTGGGAAATGGCGAAGTCGTGCACTAAAAAGCCCCTGTGGGGTTGGGCGCATTTTTGGAAAACAAAGGATTTAAGTTGCAGTGGGAAAAATAGAAGTAGCAGGAAGGTGGGAATTTTGTACCTGCCTAAGGAGGTACTTTTTCCCATGATATAAAATTCACTTAAGCTGCAGTGGGAAAGTTAGAGGCAACAGGCAGGCGGGAATTTATTGTCTGCCTTGCAGGGTAAAAATTCCCATGGTGAAATAAAAGAAAAGTGACTTAAGTGAAATCATGGGATTTTATTGTCTGCCTTGCAGGGTAAATAATCCCATTGTCAAAGTCAAATCACTTAAGTGGATCATGGGATTTCCGGGGCTGCCTTGCAGGGTAAAGAATCCCATTGTGAAAAATTCTTAAAAATAGAATTATATGATGCCAAAAAGTGCGACCCCTTTGGAGAGATAAAGGCAGCTTTAAAGTGGATTATTTTAATTGTTTCTTCTTCTAATTTTGGCGCCCAGGCATGGAAGAAAGTCAACAAAGCCAAAGGGAATAAAAGAAATAGAATTAAATGGATTAAATTGATTAAATTTAATTTATTTAAAGGCTGCCCCCTTCATGTCAAAAAGTGTGCCCCATTTAGGATAGATTTAATGTTTTTTGAAGCATTAAATCATTAAATAAATTCCTATTTTCAGTGGCTATGGTCAAAGCACACTGTGAAGCTTAAGTGAAGTGAAGTGTGGATGATTAAATTGAATTAATTTAATTTATTGGATGGTTGTCCTTAAACATGCTATTTTTACACATCAGTTAAAGAGAAGAGCATGATTTTTAATTAATTAATTGCCAGGAATAGGAAGGGCAATTATTAATTATAGAATTATGAGGGTTATATAAGCATGGGCTGCCATAAGGGTGAATTAATTAATTCACAGGTAAAGAATTGCAGCCAAGAGGAAAAGTGTGCCCCATTTGAAGAGGATTTTTGCTCAGACAAAGGTGAAACCAAGGCTAAAAGCTTCCAATTTTGGCGCATGCATTGAAGGAGGTTGATTTTTGTCTGCATAATTGTTTGCATAAGTATTACAGGTGCTCAGGTGAAGTTGGAAAGATTCATGCTCTCTTTGCATGCAAATTAAACATCAATTTTTGGGGCAGCAGGCTTGAAAAGTGCAGATTTTTACAATTAAAATTCACTATTCATGCTCCGGTGGCCATTTTTGTCTGAATTAATTGCAGGAATTCATTACATGTGCTTTACAAAAGAAAAGGAGCTCTAATCAATATCCAATACATTGTATATATCCTCCAAATCTGAAGAATTATCCAGATCTGCACCAGTATTGAAGAAATTCGGCCAAGTAAGAAGAAAAATAATTATTCAGACAAAGATAGACAAAGCCATGGCAAAGAGAGATGAAAAAGAAAGCACAACGGAGTCATGCATCGCTTCCAAACTTGCAGACATAGGAGACACAGATCTAGGTCCGGAACCTCTTTCCGAATTGATTGATAGATCTAGAGCGGGAAAGACTTCACTCATGCGTGCGGTTAAAAGCAGTGGAATTATTCGAGTCAGCAGCTTTCCATGCACGGCCCAGTTGCTAGAGTTTATTATGAAGTGCGCTAGATCTTACCATCCTTCATCTAGATCAGTGCGAGATGCTACCGGGAAAACAATAATTCGGCTGGACGAAGAGTTCATCAATTATTGTTTGAAAATTCCGGTACGAAAGGTGGTGACTTCCATTAGCCTCCAGGATGCCGGCAGCAGGTGGGAGAAGCATAGAGTTGATTGCGTGAACATAATGAATAGTAGATACATGAAGAAGCCTAGATCTCCTTCCAAGTTCCCAAGAACTCTTCCACGGTCCAATTTGGTGTAGGAGGTCGATGATATTGTCAAATTGTTATGCAGGATTAATGGCGAGGCAAATGCTCACACTTTCCTTACATGCATGTATACTTTCATCAGGACCATTGAAGTCAACAAGGTTGATTCCATAATCAATTAGTCGAAAATTATTAATGCATAAACATTGGTGAGCAACTCGAACGTGAAGCGTACTTTCAGCTTCAAAATGACTTCCTACTTGGTGTATGCGTTGCAGCTTCACAAGGCATCTTCTCCAAGCTGGATAGATGTGGCGTTCTTTCTAAGGACCCCATTTTCGAGTGCTACCCACAGCTTACTGTACCTGCGTGCGAGAAGGATTTCAAAGTGGTCAATGATGGATTCTTCTACGATTTCATTTGCAGGCTAGACAAGGACCTAAAGGTCAATAGGGTAAGCAAAGAAGTGTGGGAAGCCGTATCCAAGATTGGCAGTCTATTCATTCAGTTTGCAGATTTCACATACCTCAGGGTTACTGGCTTTTCTGGAGAACCAATAAAGATGCCCAGATATCCGAATGATAGATGGATCGCCATGGAGCTAAGCAGGCAACTTGTGGAGATACACGACCTTCAGTCAAAACGGCACAAGTCTACGGGCTTCTTTCCAATCACTGTCAGACATTATAGCTGCCAGAGCATTCATAGAGCTCGAGGGATGGAGACGCAAATGTTATCCAAGTATGAGCAAGAGTTCTTCACGGCACGGCTGAACTTCGATCCATTTGGAGTAGCCGGAAGACGATCTCCCAGGAGTACGCACACGTGCCTTCATTGGAGGATTTTTGGATGAAGTGCAAAAGTGAGTACGAGGTTAGAAAGAGGGATTTCAGCAGGCTATCAGCAAAGCAAGTGTTCGAATTTGGACTAGCGTGGATACCTGCGGATCTTAAAGATGATGGGAATGTGTTACTCGACACTTACCATCAAATGGGAGGAGATAGAGCCGTACTTGTGATAACATAGAGGCTTCGCCGAACAATTGAAGAAAGATTTGGAGCCATTTTTGTGAAGACTTCAAATTGGTTGTTGATGGAGGGATATTGCCTTGATGAAGCACTGATGAATCAAGTCACGGGCAACTTCGGCGCAGGAGATTCCCCAAGAGGAAGCACGCAGAGAAAGCAACAGAAGGTCCAAAAAAGTTGAAGGTGCATAGAAGATCTCAATTAAAGGAGAAGATCACTTCCACGGCCATGACTTTAGCTCCAACTTCTCCAAAGACTCCAAGATTTCACCAGCTATTATTGCACCGCAACAGGACACTTCCAAGCCTCCATTGGATCCGGTGACATTCATCTTCTCTCCTCAGCCACTCCATTCATCACCTATTCCAGAAGAGATGTTAAAGCTGCAGATGGCGGAGTTTGAAAAGGCTTTGTCCTTGGACGATTCAGAGGATGGCAACCATAACACTGTGGCACTTTCTGATGGAGAGGATGCAGAGCGGGAGATGGTAGTGCACTCAACGATTTCTCATTCTCCGAGAAGTAACTTCTCGGAATGGTTGGCTTCGCAGTTGGTTCCAGAAGCGAGAGTGGAGATGAACTTGGAGGAACACGACTTGCAGCTACTCCAGAGCCTAGGCGGAAAAGACAGAAGGCCTAAAGTTGCTAAAGCAACTTCTAGGTTGATCATCGAGGAATCAGGGCAGAAGTTTGCTGAGATATCAATTCCAGCAGAAGGAAAGGAGGATGAGCTCACAAAGCAGAGAAGATGTTACAAGAACTGAGTACCCCTCGGTCAAGCCACCACAAAAGGATTGAAGCAAGATACGCAGACATTGATAGATTCTCTATTCATTAGGTTTGACAGTGAAAAAGACGGAGAAAGAAGAGCTTCGTATGGTGCGGGTATCTCAGTTGTGTGAGATCATAGCCAAGGTTGCTAAGCCTTCCATTCAGCCCATTTCAGAGCGGGTGAGTGATCATCTTATGCAGGAAATGGAGGATGCAAACAATCAAGTAAAAGCTATTGACAAATGGAAGGATTTGACTATTCGTCAAGCTATTGTACAACTTGGAGAGGTGCCACCCGCCTAAAGGTTATGAATGATGAGGCAAATCAGCTGCAGCAACTGGTGACGAGCATAGTGGACATGAACATAGTTGCTGAGAGTAACCTGAGTACTTTGGCCGAGATCAACAAGTTGTCGGGAGATGTAGTGGTTGCGGAGCGATTGTAGACTTGGATGGATCGATTCGAAAGGAAGCACTGAGTTTGCAGATCTTCTGTTTGAAGATCTGCGCAAAGTTTTGTCAAGAGGATGCAAGCACTTGAGAGTAGGACATCATCCTTACTGAGACAACATCATTTCTTTCACCGAGGAGAAAGTGGACGGAATGTTACTTCATACGTGCGGAACATTCCTAGTAAGGTGCCTAATTCCTCGGAAGGGTCTCTTCGATGGTACAAAAGAGAATTGATAAAGCTACTAAGCCTTTAACGATGAACTCTATTAGTAGACTGGTGGCGTTGCAGGCGAATATTGCGAGATTTGGGCCGAACTTGGAAGATGTGGAAGCGTGCATCAAAGTGTTGAATGAATGATTGTTGCAGTTTAGGACAGAGAAGGAAGCGTGGCTAAAAAGATGGGAAGATGTTTGAATCACATATTCGACAAGTATATCCGATATCGAACAAAAAGAAGACATAAATGTTACAAAATGGCATGACTTCTTCTTCTATTCTTTTTTCTTCTATTGTCTATGTTCCCAGATGAAATTGCAAAACTTTAAGTTATTGGTTTCTGAAGCATTACTTAAAATTCATGTGGAACAATTCTATTAGTTAAGTGATACATGTGTCACTTAAGGAGAAGTTAGTTGAGGATGATTGCCAAATGTCATTTTTACTTGTTTATGTTTCATCCAGTTAGATTTCAGTGTCACCCAGATTTCATCCCGAAATCATGATCACCCTATCCGAAAATTTTTCGTACTTTTAGAATAATGGGTCGCTTTTGTGTTTTTATTGCCTCGAAAGTTCTTGTATTGCGTCAAGATAATCCCAAAGAGCCATATTAGCCTTTTTCGCCAAATACCCAGATGCCCAAAGTTGTTATATTCGTCAGTCGGGATTTGTCTCATGGAAATTTGTATTTAATTATTTTGAGCCCCGTATGAGGCTATTTGCGCTCGGTTTTAACTCTGTTATGAGCTAATATGTCATTATTCCTATGTGCCATAAGGGTTTTAACTTGGAATAAGTTTTGGGCTTTATTTGTAACTTTTGGCAATTTTTCGTGTTTTTGTGGTGTCCTGCTTTCGCTTTTACGTGAAATTTCTCTGGAGCAATTCCTTTGCCGGGTAAGCCCGATTTTTGGCCTAGAGCAGCTGGAAAACATATACGCACATTATGCCCGGAGGAAGTCACCATCGGAGGTCTGGATCACTGGGAAAAAGTGAAGTCGTGCACAGAAAAACCCCTGCAGGATGGGCACATTTTTGGAAAACAAAGGATTTAAGCTGCAATGGGAAAAATAGAAGCCGCAAGCAGGGTGGGAATTTTGTACCTGCCTGGCAGGGTACTTTTTCCCGTGATATAAAATTCACTTAAGCTGCAGTGGGAAAATAGAAGCAGCAGGCAGGTGGAATTTTATTGCCTTCCTTGCAGGGTACTTTTTCCCGTGATATAAAATTCACTTAAGCTGCAGTGGGAAAATTAGAAGCAGCAGGCAGGTGGGATTTTATTGTCACCTGGCAGGTACTTTTTCCCGTGATAGAAAATTCACTTAAGCTGCAGTGGGAAAGTTAGAGGCAGCAGGCAGGCAGGAATTTATTGCCTGCCTTGCAGGGTAAAAATTCCCATGGTGAAATAAAAGAAAAGTGACTTAAGTGAAATCACGGGATTTTATTGCCTGCCTTGCAGGGTAAATAATCCCATTGTCAAAGTCAAATCACTTAAGTGGATCATGGGATTTCCGGGGCTGCCTTGCAGGGTAAAAAATCCCATTGTCAGAAATTCTTAAAAATAGAATTCTATTATGCAAAAAAGTGCGACCCACCTTGGGTGAATAATAATGCATTAAATAAATATTTGTTAATATTTATTCACCCAATTTTGGCACCCAGGCTTGTGGAAAAGTCAACAAAAGCAAAGGGGAATAAATCAATTGGAAATAGAATTCCAAAATTAAATAAATTTAATTTATTTAATGCAGCCCTTTTGAGAAGTAATTAATACTTTTAAAGTATTAAATGATTATATTAATTCCTATTTTCAGTGGCTATGGTCAAAGCACACTGTGAAGCTTAAGTGAAGTGATGTGTGAAGGATTAAATTGGATTAATTTAATTTATTGGATGGCTGTCCTTAAACATGCTATTTTTAAAAGAGAAGAGCATGATTTTTAATTAATTAATTGCCTTTAATTGTTAGGGCAATTATTAATTATAGAATTGTGAAGGTTATATAAGCATGGGCAGCCATATGGGTGAATTATTTAATTCACAGGTAAAGAATTGCAGCCAAGAGGAAAAGTGCGCCCCCATTTGAAGAAAGATTTTGCTCAGGCAAGGTGGAAACAAGGCATTTGAAGAAGGATTTTGCTCAGGCAAGGTGGAAACAAGGCTAAAAGCTTCCAAATTTGGCGCATGCTTTGAAGGAGGTTGATTTTTGTCTGCATAATTGTTTGCCGCATAAGTGTTACAGAGCTCAAGGGTTGTTGAAAGGATTCATGCTCTCTTTATGTGCAAATTAAACACCATTTTTTGGGGCAGTAGGCTTGAAAAGTGCAGATTTTTACAATTAAAATTCACTATTCATGCTCCGGTGGCCATTTTTGTCTGAATAAATTGCAGGAATTCATTACAGGTGTTTTACAAAGGAAAATGAGCTTTTATCAATGTCCAATACATTGCATATATCCTCCAAATCTGAAGAATTGTCCAGATCTGCACCAGTTTTGAAGAATTCCAGTTAAATAAGAAGAAAAAGAATTATTCAGACGAAGATAGACAAAGCTATGGCGAAGAAAGATGAAAAAGAAAGCACAACGGAGTCATGCATCACTTCTAAATTTGCAGATATTGGAGACACGGATCTAGGCTCGAAACCTCTTGCTAAATTGATAGACAGATCCAGAGCAGGAAAGACTTCACTCATGCGTGCAGGAGAAACTTCACTCATGCGTGCAGATTAAAAGCAATGGAATTATTCGAGCTGCAGCTTTTCCATCCACAGCCCAGTTGCCAGAATTTGTTATGCAGGTGCAGATCCATATCCAAATGTAGATGTTGATGCAAATCCATATGCAGATCCAGATCCAGATCTCATAGTTGCAAAAGCTTCTGGCACAAAGGCTTCATCCTCTTGTTTCGAATGCAGCCCGTGAAGAAGACAGTGCGTGGAAAATTCCTTCCAAGATCTTGTGCATGTGCTCTCATCTTCCAGTTGAAGCTTTCATTGAATTTTCATTCACCCTGAGTGCTTTCCAGAATTTTTAATTGCTCATATGCAATTAAAAATAAGGATGATGAGTTATCTACGGCCAACCTTGCATTGATGCATGTACAAAAGAAGAACTGCAAAACCTTCAAGGATAAAAGAGAAGACAATGCGAAGGCAAAATTCCAGCTTGCTTCCAATTCCAACTACTTGCAATTCCAGCTTGTTTCCAGATCCAGCTCAGATCCAGTTTGAATCAGCTGCATGCAGACATGAAAAAGGACAAAGTCAGCTTTCCTCTTCCTTCTTCTTTCCTCCGACAAAGTCAGCTTTCCTCTTCCTTCTTCTTTCCTTCGACAAAGTAATTGAGTGATCAATTAAATTATACAACTTAAGTGATTGGTTTAAAAGCCATTACTTGAAGAAGTCAACTACTTGGAGATAGGTGGCAGGCGTGCAAAATAGAAGGTTCTATTTTCAGATTCTGAAATCATACATGTCATGCAAAAAAAGAATTCCAGAGGAGATTGCCGGTTGTTTCTTTTCCGACTTCCACATGTGCCAATTCAACTAAAGCTTCCAACTTGTAATCGCACCTCTACATTCTATAAGTAGAGGACGAACCTTCGGGTTAATGATCAATCGAAATTTGTAAGCAATGAATCTTGTGTTTTAGACTTTGTGTTGAACCCCGAGAGCAACTTGAAGCGCAGAGGAATACAAAGGAGCAGGTTTCCTGAGAGAACTTTGTGTCACGGTGTACTTTGTTTCTTGTTTTGAATCTTAGATCTCTTGATAAACTTTGTGTTATTTTAGATCCGGATCTGAGCTGCCTTTGCTTTATATTTATGTGTGTTTATATCTATTAAGTTTCTTCTATGTGCATGCAATTAGCTCAGTTATCTACTAATTGGGATGCACATCTTCTCCATTTCTTCTCTCGCATTTCCTTTACTTCTTTCATCTATAATTTTCCTTTCTTAAACAAAACACTTACTTGCTGCAAAAACTTCTTAGTTATGGTTCATGAACTAAGTGGTTAAAGTAAAACCCCCGATAGATAATAACACATTTATATTGACAAACCTAACACGGGGCCTCACCGGTTAAATGAGGGAGATTTATCTCCGACTACCTAGGTTTGATGCTATGCAGAAAATCTAGCCAACAATTTCTCATTTGTACTTTCCCTCCTACATTCTATAAGTAGGAGAAGAACCTCTGGGTTAATCATCAAAATTTGTAAGCAGCAATCTTGTGTTCTAGACTTTGTGCTGAACCCCTGAGAGCCACTTGGAGCAAAGGAATACAAAGGAGCAGGTTTTCGGAGAACTTTGTGTCACGGTGTACTGTGTTTCTTGCTTTTAATCTTAGATCTCTTAATAAACTGTGTTATTTTAGATCTGGATCTAGAGATGCCTTTGTTTTAGAATTCATTTATATCTATTGGATTATTCTATGTGCATGCAATAAGCTCGCCATCTACCGATTGGGATGCACATCTTCCCCATTTCTTCTATGTGTTTATGTAATTACCTTTTTCTAAAACTTTTCCTTTCTTTAAACTATTGCTTACCTCTGCTGAGAACTATTCATTATGGTTCATGAACCGAGTAGTTAAAGTAAAACCCCATTTAGATATTGGCATACTTTAATTGACAAATCGACACGGAGCCTCACCGATTAAATGAGGGAGATTTATCTCATGATTGCCTAGGTTTTGTGCTATGCAAAAATCTAGCCAACATCTATAATTCAAATTTTTGCCATGCATTTGATGATATGGTTGTTGGTGCTTGATTTTGGCTCATGGGTGAATAGTTGGGGAAGAAAACCAGCAATTCTAATTCTGATTTTTGAAGCGGGAATGCATGATTATAGCAGTGTTTGGAGCCACATAATGACATCGCTATCCCAGAGATTTCACCCTAAAATGCACCATACTATCCCTTTTAAACAAAATTTCATTCTTTTCAAAGAAATGGGTCATTTTGTGTTTGTTTTGCCTCATGATTGTTTATATTGCTCTAAGGTAACCCAAGAGGGTCATAAAATCCAAATTTGACAGATACCCACATGCCAAAACTCACTCAAATCCTTCGCTTAGAGCTTGTTTGCAAGAGTTTTATTATTTATTTATTAAATAAATAAAGTTATTTTTAAAATAGATTGAGCTAAAATTGGAGGATTTAAGTTATATAAAGCACTTCATTCCATCATTATTACCACAAAACATTCACCCGGGGGGAAGAATTTTTGCAAATCAACTAATTGGAGAAATTTTTCTAGCAATTGCCCACAACAGTTTTTGTTTTGTTTTACATCTTTTTGTCTGTGTTTTGGTTTGTTTTCTTCAGCAATTCCCGTAGCCTATTCATTCTCCTTGCCAACCTTTCCCCAAGCCTAGGGTTTTGAAAAAGCCATCCAGTATTTTTAATTACTAATTTGTCTAAAGGCGATCAGAGCTCAGGATTCTTTCAGAAGATTGCAAGAAGTCGCTTGGTCCAAAAAGGTGCAAAAATGGATTTTATGAAAATAAGAAAAATATTGTCATCAATGCGTAGAGCTCGAGAAAATATGCACTTTTGGAGAAAATGACGCCTAAAACGGAGCCACGGAATGAAAGTTATGGCACATGCAAGTTTTTGCTATTACATCTTCCCGGACCCTTTCCAAAAATGGCAAATTTTATTTTGTCCTTGTGTTTTCTTCACCAAAAATCCAAAAAGGAAAGAAATGCAGTCTTCATGCCAGTCGCAATTTTCAAAGTTGACTTCCGCATCCAATTTCCACACTACCTTAAATGACGAATTTTCACGCAATTTTAAAGGCAAAAGTCATAATGCAAGTCGCACTTTTGGAAAAGAGCTATCTTTCATGCAAGTCGCATTTTTTTGGAAGGAATCACTTAAGCTGCCAATGGGAATTTTAGAGGTGGCAGGTAGGCGGGAATTTCTTGCCTACCTAGCAGGTTACTTTTTCCCATCAAGTCAAATCACTTAAGCTGCCAATGGGAATTTTAGAGGTGGCAAGAGGCGCAGAAATTTCTTGCTCGCCTAGAAGGTTACTTTTTCCCATTATGAAAAAAAAATCACTTAAAGTACCAATGGAATTTTTGGAGTTGCCTAGCAGGTTGACTTTTCCCATCAAAGAAAATTATTCACCCATGTAAGTCGCATTTCTAAGAAGGAGACTATTTTTCATGCAAGTCACATTTCGAAGAAGGAGACTATTTTTCATGCAAGTCGCACTTTTTGGAAAGAAGGATTTAAGCTGCTAATGGGAATTTAGGCGTTGAGCGTGCGCAAGAATTTCTTGCTTGCCTAGCAGGGTGAAAATTCTCATTGCTTTGACTTCCTATTTTTAGCAATTCCTCTTGCCAAAAAGTGCGACCCACCTTGGCATTAATACATGCATTTAATGATATTTATTAGTGTTATTTCTAGCCAAGTTTGGTGCCATAAATAGAAGGAAAGTCAAGGCAAGTGGATGAGCTAAAGAGAAGTCAAGGATGCATGCTAAAAATAAATTAAAAAATTCATAAAAAAATCAAAAGCATGCAAACTTGGGTGCCCAAATTGGAAGAAGAAGCATGTCTTTTAATTAATTAATTGCCAAAAATAGGGAAAGACAATTATTAAAAATAGCATGCAGATGGCTATATAAGCATGGGACGCCATAAGGGAGAAACAATTAATTCTTTTTGATGGAGCTTGCAGCCCAAATGGATTTTGGCGCCAAGGGAAGGAGGATTTTGCATTAAAGAATATTTTCCACTGTCGAGAAGCTTCCAATTTTGGAGAATACGGTTGGAATAGTTTTATTTTTATTATTCCAAGTATCAACATGATGTGAGTGCACAAGTGAATAAAATAATATTTTTAGCTTGCTTGGCATGTAAGCAAAGTCTAAAAATAGAGGGCAGCAAGCTTTATAATCAGATCTTGGTGAAGAAATTAGATATTCATGTTATGAGCTTCATGTGTGTCTGAATTATTTGCAGGAATACTTCATTTATGCCCATATTGGTGAAGAAAGCAGAAGTCAATATCTGATACATTGAATATATCTTCAAAATCAGAGGAAGAAATAGATCTAGCTCTCATAATTGCAAAGGCTTCCGGCAAAAATTCATCCTCTTGTTTCTAATGTAGCCCATGTGGAAGTCATTGCATGGAAAATTCCTTTCAGGAGCTTGTGCATGTGCTCCCAATCTTCCAGTTGAAGCCTTCATTGAATTTACTTGTGTTTTCCTTCACCGAGTGCTTTCTAGAATTTAAAATTGCTCATATGCAATTAAAAATAAAAGGTGACAAGTTTTGTCTGAATTGTTTACGAAATATTTTATTAGTGCATGGCTGAGAAGAACCGCAAAGGCTTCAAGGATAAGAGGGAAGATAGGTCAAAGGCAAGTACTTCACAAGCAAATCATAGTCAGTTCGGATTCTTACTTCCAGATCCAGTTTGGTGAGAATCAAAGGAAAGAATTCAACAACACATGGGAGTATCTCAAATCCATGGCAGAGATATCATTCAGAGTATGGAGAAAGAACAAAACAAAGAGTGTTGTAATGGAATAATTCTTTTTCTTTCTCTTATTTTCTCGAGACAAAGTAATTTACTAATCAATTAAATATTAAAACTTAAGTGATTGGTTTAAAAGCCGTTACTTCAAGTTCTTTGGAAGAAGTCAATTGCTTGGAAATAAGTGGCGGATACATGCAAAATAGAAGGTTCTATTTTCAGTTATAAATCATGCATGTCATGCAAAGAGGAATTCCAGTGGAATATTGTCAGCTTGCCTCCGTTTCTATAGCTTCCACATGTGGCATTCATTAACATATTCCTATTTGTAATTGCCCTCTATACACTATAAATAGAGGAAGAGCTTACGGGTTAAGAAAACATCGAATTTGTAATCGCATTCTTGTGTTCCAGACTTTGAGCTAAAACCCTTGATATCTTTCTGAAAGCTAAGGAATTGAAAGGAGGCAGATTTCCAGAGAACTTTGTGTCAACGGTGCATTTGTTTCTTACTTCTGTGTAGATCTTTGCATAAACTTTGTGTTATCTCAGATCTAGATTTGAAACTTTCATTTTCTTTAAATTTTGTATTGTGAGATCTGTTTGTTTCATCTATGTGCATGAGACCAACTCTGCAAACTATTGGTTAGATTGCACATCTTCTTTGCTTTCTTCCCGGACTCAATTATTTCCCCATTTTGCAAATATTTTTTTACAGTTGCTTACTTGCACTAAATTGCCTAGCTATGGCTCATGAGCTTTGCAATTAAAGTAAAACCTGCAAACAGTTATTCAGATCCATAATTGATAAAAATCATACACGGGAGCCTCACCGGTAAATGAGGGAGATTTATCTCATGACTACCTAGGTTTTCGGTTGTGCAGAAAATCTAGCCAACCCAGAGTTTAGGGACAGCCCATGCATGAGGAAGATTTGGGAGCCATCCATGCCTTGAGACACAAACAGAAAACGAGAAAAGTGTTTCTAAACACTTGTTTTTCTAATGAGTTTGCTTCATGTGCGGAACGAAGACATGCGATGGAAGACTCTGTCCTACTCACTTCACGAGGGCATCTTTGAGTGGACAGGGCTTGGAGCTTAGCAAAGCTTTTACCTTTGATTACTCCCTATGCCATATTGAGGACACCATCACTTGGAGCACATGTTACGAGCTGATGACCCATCTTTTTGGGTTGACATGAAGGAAAGAAATTTGTTCTTTCCAACTCTTCGCCACTTGACAGGAACCAGATCGAGGCTTTGGATGCACCACTCCACATCTTCTCTTTGGAGCATGATGCATGGATCTATGAGCTTGCTTAACTGCTTGAGGGCAAGCAATTTCTGAGAGGGGAGGACTGTAATGTCCCATTTTTCAGGACATTACTAATATGTGGGTTCATCTTTTCTATTTGCATTGTAACCCCTTGGCATGCCTAGCGCTACAAGTGGGAGTCTCTAGTTAGTTAAAAATGTGCACATAGGTTAGTTACTTTTATGTATTTAATTAAAAATAAATAAAGTACACATTAAGAGAGTCATTTAATATTTTAATTGAGTTTATGTTTTCCCTCCAAAAAGGGAAAAAGTCGGTTATTGTACTTTGCACCCCTTAACTCTATAAAAGGAGGTCGCATTTCCTCTAGTGGGGTTATGTTAATTAAACTTTTGAATTTGCTCCATGTTTGAAGAAATGGGATGTATGCCCATGGGATGTATGACGTAGCTCTTGCATTGTGCTCTCTCATTGTTAGCTTCATTTGGATCCATTGTTGAAGATATAGAAGACTCCATTGTTCTCATCATTGTATCCTCTTGTGTTGAATGTGTTTATGCATGATTTATCCATTCTAGCATTGGCGACTTGCTCTAGGGTGTTGGCGCATTTATTGGAAGGGTAAATCTGCATGTTGGTGAATGGTTTGAGTTACTTTTGTGTTCATTATCACTGCTGCAATTTATTAGAGGAAAATCGACTTGGTTTGGGGTTTGATCTATCATGTTTTGAGGTTGTTTATGCTAGATCTATAATTTGTTGTGTCTAACTAATTATTTCATATCAAGGGCTGATTGTTTGAGGGTTTTGGAAGGGTTTTGTGAGCTGGAAATTATTTAAATATTTTATTCTAACCCTAGCGACTTGGAGGCAGATTTCAGGGGCAGATTTGAGTGGGTTTCAGTGTTCAAAAAATTCAGTTTGTTAGTTCATTTGAAAGCTCGTGATTTCTACTTTATTGTGCAATTCGTTTCATGCCAAAACTCCAAGTATTTTGTGAGATATTAATTTTTGAAGTTTCATTGTTCGGGTACAATTTTATTTATTATCTGCTAATATAAAAATCAGATTTGAAAAGGGTTCGAATGGGATCAGTTTAACAGGGGTTTTAATTGTAGAAATTAGGAGGAATAAGGAGAAATTAACTTCATAATTTTTGGAGTTGATTGGATGCCCTAAATGTGTTGGGCGACCTACTTTTTAGAGAAAAATTAAAATGGAAGGTTACAACTTACAAATAAACTAAAAAGTAAATAACAATATATTTATAATTAACAAATTAAAATAAAGGAATCAACTTGAAATAGAATTGAAGTTTGAAATTACCTTGATGATCTCTTTAGATTTCTTTGCAAAGATATCATCAAAAACTATCTTTGCAGTCTCTCTCCATCGACTTGCTTTGAATATTGTGAGTCTTGCCATGCTTGACTCACAAATATTTGCTTCAATGATATCAACAATCTAGAAATACTTTGCAACGTTATCAGTTAGTTGCAAACCTTGTGACACCGCTCAACACAAACTCTTTCCCCTTCGTGTGTTCTCTTATCATGCTCAAATCTCGTGGTGTTATGTTTCTTGCATCTTCGACAACCGGTCTCACCTACGATCAATTTTGTTTGTCCTCCAAAAGAAGGTCAAGGCAATGAACGCACAAGGAGTCAAAAAGAATGATGGATGTCTCTCATCACGGTGAAGTCTCAACCGCCACATATATTGTTGCATTATGTCGCGACAACTTGCACAACATTTCGTATACCCACCTCTAATATGACCTTCTCAATAAGGCTCAAATTCTCACATTTTTAACTATGTTGAGGCATTAATAGACTTCAAAAACACCATCTCACCATTTGAAACCGCTAAAAATTTGATGAGGGCACGGTTCCTTCCATCCATCCACACATTTGATAGAATGGTGCATCCGTATTTCTGTCATTGTTTCTTTTGATCTTTTATAATTCTAGTCGCATCTGCAACTACACCCTTGAGCAATTGCCCACTCAATTTTTTGGAGAGGCGGCCTTGCACACTTTCCTCGCAGTCGCCTTTGTTGTCACTAAGTACTCAATACGGGCTCTTCGCCACATTGAATGGAAGGTTGTAGTACCAGAAATTTGCACATGCTTTATCCGCTTCGTCGTGCATATCTTTGTTCCAGTTGTACCTTGTAATGAAGGTGTGCTCCGGATATGTTTCTTGGTACAAAAAAGCTATATATGTCTTTGCTCGAACTTGATGAAGTAAATCTACCACTTACGTTCAGATGTGTGGACCACAGTAGAGCCCACAATTGTTGTCACACCATCCTCACAATCCTTTGTCATTCCACCTCGTGTCTAACAAAGGGAATGACATAGGATTCGTGAGGATGATGCGGAAACAATTGTGGCTTCTACTGTGGTCCACGCATACAAACCGAAAGAGGCACATTTGCTTCATCGAGTTCGAGAAAAGGCATACATAGTTTTTTCGCATGCAAGATGAACATACCGAGCACGCCTTCATCAGCAAGGTATATCCTGGAGCAAGGATATGCTGCGCACGAAAATGAATAAAGCATGTGCAAATTTCTGGTACTACAACAACCTTCCCTTCAATGTGGCGAAGAGCCCGTACTAGAGTACTTGGTGACAACAAAGGACAATCATAGCAGGAAAGTGTACAGCGACCTCTCCAAAAAAAAATTGAGTGGGCAATTGCTCAAGGTGTAAATGAGATGCGACTAGAATTATAAAAGATCAAAAGAAACAATGATAAAATACGGATGCACCATTCTATCAAATGTGGGACGGATGGAAGGAACCGTGCCTCTCATCAATTTTTTAGCGGTTTCAAATGGTGAGATGGTGTTTTGAAGTCTATTAATGCCTCTAACATAGTTAAAAATGTAGAGAATTTGAGCCTTACGTTGAGAAAGTCGATTAGAGGTGGGTATACAAAATGTTGTGCAAATTGTCACGCATAATGCAACAACATATGTGGCGGTTGAGAGACCACCGTATGAGAGACATCCATCATTCTTTTGACTCCTCAGTGCGGTTCTTTGCCTTGACCTTCTTTCGAGGACAAACAAAATTGATCGGTGAGACCGGTTGTCGAAGATGCAAGAAACATAACACCCTCGATCGAGCATGATAAAAGAACACACAAAGGGGAAAGAGTTTGTGCTGCATAAGAAATGTCACAAGGTTCAAACTAACTTGATAACGTTGCAAAGTATTTCTAGATTGTTGACATCATCAAGCAAATGTTTGTGAGTCAAGCATGGCAAGATTCATAATATTCAAAGCAAGTTGATGGAGAGAGGACTGCAAAGATAGTTTTTATGATATCTTTGCAAAGAAATCTATAGAGATCATCAAGGTAATTTCAAACTTCAAATTCTATTTCAAGTTGATTCCTTTATTTTAATTTGTTAATTATAAATATATTGTTATTTACTTTTTTAGTTTTCTTCAAGGTTAGCTATCCGAGGGAGAACCACGCAATCACCAGGTAATAAAAATTAGAATGTTTACTAAGTTACTTATATGTATTACTAGTTACAATATTGATTTTATTAATTACTTATAAACTTTTGATTATCTTGTTTATAGGTTCTTGGTGGGAGGATTGGGAGGAAATGTCTCGCATCTTCAAAAGCTAGCCCTCGAATTCTATCTCAACCTCAGTAGCCTTCCGAATGTGAACGCAACTGGAGTTTGTTTGAGGTCATTCACACGAAGAAGCGCAACAAGTTGACTCAAAAACGGCTCAACAAATTGGTTTTTGTGCAATACAATCTCCGGCTTCACACAAGAAAAGTGGATGAACTTTCAGCTCTAGAAGTGTTCTTTATCTTTCCCGCCATGATGAGGTCATCTTCGATTTCAACCGCCATGTTTTAAGTTGCTAAAAATCAGTAGGATGCGCTCTTCACAGTTGATAGCTTACTTCAGGAAATAAAGCATTGATAAAGAATACCTTTGATTCTAGTCATTCGAGAAGTAGAAGCGAGAATTTTGTACATGCGATAATCTTTGGAATTTTGCAATAAAATCCCGCATGTGCTCATGTGGCTCCTTTCTTCAACTCGAGTTAGGTGAGTTATCACCGCATCTTTGGAATCTTTGGCTGCCTTGAACCTTTTCAAGAATGCATCTCACATAAGATCCCGATTGGATATGGTACCAGGAGCTAACCGGTAGAACCATTCTCCAGCCAAGTCATGCAGAGTCTCTATGAAGAGTCTGATAGATACATCTTCATGTTCGACTACAAACACTCCACAAGATATTAAAAACGCAACCAAGTGATCATTTGAATTTTGCTTGTCGTCTCCAAAGAATTTTATAAAATTATTTCTCATCCCTTTAGGTAGATATGCATAGGAGGAGTCAAATTCAGAGGTCCAAAGGCTGCATCCCATGGAACAGGTGTTGCAGGGGCAGTGGTTGATTCTGCATCATGAAAGGAGCACGTCTTCTTCGAGAATAGGCTTGGTGAATAATCCCAGCTGCTAGATTGTGTTGGACACAATCCGGATCTAGAGGAGTGTGCACTCTTCTTCCTGGTTAAAGACTGGATGTGCGGCTTCTAACTTGAGGAGGATGAATGAAATTGAATTGCTCATGCAATCTATATAAATGATCAATCCTTCCTTGAGCTCTACTAGACTGCATGAATGGACGTTCTGCCAGCTTAAGGTTTCAATATAGAAGGGAACTGGAGAAGAAAAAGCTCTGTCTCAGTAGTCATGAGATAAATCTCACTCATTTACTGGTGAAGCTCCCGTGTAAGATGTTTATCAATTTGGTGGGTATGAATCCTAATAACTATTTGTGGGGTTTTACTTTAATTACAAAGCTCGTGAACCATAGCTAAGCAATTTTGCAAAGCAATCAAGTGTTATGAAATATTTTCGTAAGGGGGAAATAGTGGAATTTGGAAAAGAAGAAAAAAAGATATGTAATTCAACCAATAGTTTACAAAGTTGGTCTCATACACATAGATTAAATAAACAAGTAGATCTCACAATATTCAAGTAAAGCAAAAGAAAAGCTTATAATCTAAATCTCAGATAATACAAAGTTTATCTAAAGATCCACACATAAGTAACAAGCAAATGCACCGTGGACACAAAGTTCTCCGGAAATCCGTCTTTATTCAATTTCTTAACTTTCACAAAAATGACATCAAGGGCTACAACACAAAGTCCGAACTCAAGAATGTTGATTAACAAATTGTGATCCTTTAACCCATAGGCTCTTCCTCTATTAATAGTGTATAGAGGGAAAATACAAATAGGGATCTTTCAATGAATTGCCGCATGTGGAAACTATGAAAAAGGGAAGCGGCTGGCAATTTTTTCCGCTAGACTTTCTCATTGCATGACATGCATCTGAAGACTAATTCAAACTTTTGCATGTCTGCCATTTATTATTAATTAAAGGACCTTTTCAAATAACTTAAAGTGATGGCTTTTAACCAATTAATTTAGTTTTACAATTTTGTCCGAGAAAATAAGAAAGAAAAGAAAGAGAAGAAGAAAGGGACAAGAAAGACCTACCTAAAGGGACGAGAAAGAATTTTCCAAAATTCTTTGGAGGCAGAAGCGAATCCAGATGACCACTTGGCTACGTTCTTTATATCCTCGTGGAGTGCTTGCAATCGAACATGAAGACGTATCTGGAGACTCTTCATAGAGACTCTGCGTGACTTGGTTGTAGAGAATGGTTCTACCGGCATAGCTCCCGCACCATAACCAATCGGGCTACCATGCGAGATGCATTCTTGAAAAGGTTCAAGGCAGCCAAAGATTCTAGTACATTGATAACTCAACTGACTCAGCTGAAGAAAAAGCCACAAGAGCACATGCGGGATTTTATTGCAAAATTCCAAAGATTACAAAATTCCGGCTTCTACCTCTTTGAATGATCAAAACCAAAAGTATTTTTCATCAATGTTTACTTCCTGAAGTAAGCTATCAATTGCGAAGAGCACGTCATCACTGACTTGTTAGCAGCTCAAAACATGGCGGTTGAAATTTAAGACGACCTCGTCATGGCTGGAAAGATAAAGAGCAAGACTTCTAGAGCTGAAATGTTATCCTCTACTATTACTTCCGATTCACTATTGCAAAAGTTAGCAAATGAGATGTCGCCGATGAAGAATCAAATGGCTCAGATGGCTCAAGGCAACAACACTTCCCCTACTCGGAATTTCAACAACAACCGGAACCGCATTGTTGGTTCCCAAAGATTAGCAATTGAAGTTGCTCACAGAAACAATGTGGAGATGAATGAAGAAGACCAAGAAGCTGACGTTGATCAGCTCGAGAATGATGATTTTGTAGGTCTTGTTGGCAACTCCAACATTAATTACCTAAACTACAAATTTGAACATGACTATGAGGAGCTTCTTGAAGATGATCATGGTCATGCATATGCAATATTTACACAATCACAAACTCGCCAAACCGAGGCATTAGCCAATGAACAAAGGGGAATCCCTTTACCTTCTTCTTTAGCTCCCAAAAATAAGAATGTGAGTTTTTCATCTCAACCACAAAAAGCATCTCAGGTATCTGAATCTATACCTTCCTTCGACATTGTTGATCATGTCAAGAAAACTAGGATTCAAATGTCAGAAGTTGAATACCTGAGAGTCTTTCCTGAGTAGTTAAATAGGCTAGTTAAATATGTGCAATCACCAAGACAATCCAATACATCAAAAGGACTTTTGCCTAAGCCCAAGGATACTCCTCCCCAGAACAACATCTGCAGTTGTTAAACCCTCATTATCTTCTAAAAGAGTAGAACCTTTGTTGGCTAGATTTTCTGCATAGCTAAAAACCTAGGCAGTCATGAAATAAATCTCCCTCATTTACCGGTGAGGCTCCCGTGTAAGATTTGTCAGTTAAATATGCTACTATCTATTTGTGGGTATTACTTTAACCATGCGAGCTCATGAACCATAGTTTGTATTACTTTAACCATGCATTTGTTAAAGAAAGGAAATATATGATGAAAGAAATAATAAAAACACAAGAAAGAAAGAGGGAAGATGTGCAACCCAATCAATAGATTACAGAGTTGATTGCATGCACATAGATAGAACAGATAGATATTAACATATAGAATTATAAGCAAAGGGAACTTTCAGATCTAGATCTAGAATAACGCAAAGTTTATGAATAGATCTAAGACAGAAAGTTAGAAACAAAATGCACCGTTGAATCACTGCAACGGCTTTCGGAAAGACACAAAGTTCTCCGAAATATGCTCCTTTCTATTCCTCTGCTTCACATAGCTATCAGGGGTTTCAGCATAGAGTCTGGAACACAGGAATGTTGCTTACAAATTCTGATCTTTTAACCCATAGGTTCTTTCTCTACTTAAAGCATGTAAAGGGGAAATTACAAATAAGAAGCCTTTAGTGAATCGGCACATGTGGAAGTCGGAAAGGAAACAACTGCAATCTCCTCCTTGAATTCCTCTTTGCATGACATACATGATTTATAACTGAAAATAGAACCTTCTATTTTGCATGTATGCCATCTATTTCCAAATAATTGACTTCTTCAAGTAATGGCTTTTAAACCAATCACTTAAGTTTTATAATTTAATTGATCGCTCAATTACCTTATCGGAGAAAAGAAGAAGAAAGAGAAACATAAATTAGAAGAAAGCTGCAACACTTCCAATCTTGTTCCTTTTTCCATATTCTACATGCAGTTGACTCTTTTTCCTTTGATTCTCACCAAGCTGAATCTGGAAGTAGCTAACTGTGATTTGCTTGCAGTATCTCCTTTGACCTGTCTTCCCTTCTATCCTTGAAGCTTTTGTAATTCTTCTTCGATACATGCAAAGTAAATTTGATGAAAGCTTCAAGTGGAAGATTGGGAGCACATGTACAAGATCCTAGAAGGAATTTTCCATGCACCGACTTCTACACGGGTGTCGTGTCGAAACAAGAGGATGAATTTTTGTTGGAAGCCTTTGCAATTATGAGATCTCGTATTTGTCAATCAAATTGGTGATAAGTTTAGGGCCTATATCTCAGATCATTGACTTGCTACGCATGATTCCGCAAAGCCTACCCTTTCATCCCGCTTTGCCATGGTTTGAGCAATGTTGGCTAGATTTTCTCAGATAGCTAAAAACCTAGGCAAATATGAGATAAATCTCCCTCATTTACCAAGTGAGGCTCCCGTGTAAGATTTTTCAATTAAATATGCTAGTATCTATTTAGGGGTTTTACTTTAACCATGCAGCTCATGAACCATAGTTGTATAGTTTTGCAACAAGTAAGCAGTTGTTAAAAGAAAGGAAAAAATCTAAGGAAGAAGGAAATAATATAAACACAGAAAGAAAGAGGGAAGATGCGCAACCCAATCAATAGATTACGAGTTGATTGCATGCACATGATATTGTAACCAATAGATATTAACACACGAGAATTATAAGCAAAGGCAACTTTCGATCTAGATCTAGAATAACACAAAGTTTATAAGTAGATCTAAAACAAAAAGTTAGAAACAAAATGCACCGTGATTCAAAGTTCTCCGGAAATCTGCTACTTTCTATTCCTTTGCTTCAAATTGCTTTATCGGGGTTTCAACACAAAGTCTAGAACACAAGAATGTTGCTTACAAATTCTCCTCATTAACCCGAAAGTTCTTCCTCTACCTATAGAATGTAGAAGGAAATCACAAAAGGGAAACTTAACTTAACTAGAACATAAACAAGAAGTAAAGATAACATCCGCAATCATCTTCCACTAATTTCTCTCCAAATGACATGCATCTAGATCTATAGTCGAATTATACACATCTATCACTTAACTTATAGAATCGTTTCACATAACTTAAAGTAATGGTTTCAAAACCAACAACTTTAAAGTTTTACAATTACATCTAGGAACGTGGAAAATAGAAGAAGAAAGAGTAGAAGAAGAAAGATTCACTAGTCAGTAACATCTACATCTTTTTGTTTTATATCATAATATATTTGTCGAACATGTAATTCAGCAACTTCCCATCTATTTTAGCCACAGCCTTCTTTTTTTTCTCGCCCGACCTGAATTGCAGCAAGTCTTCGCTCAAAACCCCGATGCACGCTTCCACATCCTTCAAGTTAGGCCCGAACTTCTCAATATCCGATCGCACAAGCAATGTTACCCATTACGATAAAATCCACCATAAAAGGCCTATCCACTCTATCAATCCTCTCTCTGCACCATCGAAGAGATCCTCCAAGGAATCAAGCACTTTGCTAGGAATGGTCCTTCTGTATGAAGAAACGTTCCCGACCACTTCCTCATTGGTGAAAGCAATGACATTGTCTGGTAGTGATGATGCCATACTTTCAAGTGCCCGCATCCTTTTCAAAGATGATTCAAGATCTCCAAGCAAAAAGATACTGCAAACTCAAGTTGCTTCCCTTTCTCAACTGATCCATCGGGTACAATTCGTTCCGCAACCAACACCTTCCTCGGCAGCATATTTATTTCAAACAAAGTACTCAAGTTACTTTCAATGTATCTACTATGTTCATGTCAATCGTGCTCGTCACACGCAAATGTTTCAAAACCGATGCATCTTTCATAACCTTTACACAAGTTGGCACCTCCCCGACTGCATGCATGAAGCTCAAAGAAATGATTAGACTCTTCCATTCGTCGATAGCTTTAACTCCGGTTACTCGTATCTTCCACTTCCCGCATCAAATGATCACTCACCCGCTTATGTCTTTGAAATTGGGTGAGTGGAAGATTTGGCAACTTTGGCAATAATCTCGCACAACTGAGACACCTGCTCCTAAAGTTCAACTTTCTCCGTCTTTTCTTTGTCAAGCTTAAGGAATAAAGCATTTATCAATGTCTGTGTGTCTTGCTTCAATCCTTCAGTAGTGGCTTGACCTATGGGTACTTTGGTCACTGTTATATCCGCTTTCGTGAGCTCATCCTTCTTCTTTCCTTCTCTTGAAATGACACCTCAGCGAACGTTTGCCCTGACTCCTCAATAATCAACCTCGAAGTCACCTTAGCAACTTTAGGTTTTTTGTCTTTTCCACCCAAACTCAAGAGCAACTTTTGAGCAGTCATGTTCCTCCAAGTTGATCTCCTCTCTAGCCTCTCGCAACCAACCGTGAAGCCAACCACTCGAGAAATTACTTCTCGGAGAATGAGAAGTTGCCGAATGTATCACCATCTCGTGCTCGCTCCTCTCCATCTCAAAACCGCTTAAAGGTCATGATTACCATCCTCTGTATTGTCCAAAGACAAAGCTCTTTCAAATTCTGCCATCTGCAACTTCAACGTTTCTTCAGGAAGAGGTGCTGATCGGAGTGGCTGAGGAGAAAAGACAAATGTTGCTGGATTCAACGGAGGAACGGCAGTATCTTGTTGAGGTGCAACAATTGATGAAGTACTTGATGTTGGAGAAGTCAGAACTAACACCATAGCCGTAGAAGTGATCTTTTTCCTTGAATGAGACTTTTTGTGCACTTTAATCTTTTCAAGCCTTCTGTTGCTTTCTCCCTCATGCTTCCTTTTGAGGGAACCTCATGTGCTGAGGTTGTTTGTGATCTGATTCATCAAGGCAATATCCCTTTATCAGCAACCAGTTTCAAGTATTGACCAAAACGGCGGCAAACCTTTCCTCGATTGTGTGGCAGCCACCTATGCTCTCCTCAAGTACAGCTCTATCTCCTCCCATCTCGATGGCATGCGTCACAAGTAACGCGGGGCCATCATCTTTAAGATCCGCAGTATCCGTGCTAATCCAAAGTCAAACACTTGTGCCGATAACCTCGCTGAAATCTTTCTTTCTAACTTCAGTACTCACTTCGCACTTCATCCAGAAATCTTCTAATGAAGGCACATGTGCTGCGTACTCTAGAGATTGTCTTCCTCGCCACCCCATATGGATCAAAGTTCAATTTGCTAGGAAGAACTCCTCGTACTCGAGAACATCTCCACTTCAATTCCTTTGTGTTGGCTAGATTTTCTGCATAAGATCAAACCTAGGTAGTCATGAGATAAATCTCCTCATTTAACCGGTGAGGCTCCCGTGTCGATTTGTCAATAAAATGTGTTTTTATCTATCGGGGATTTACTTTAACCACTTAGTTCATGAACCATAACTAAGAAGTTCTGCAAAGAAGTAAGCAAATTTATTTAAGAAAGGAAAATTATAGAAGAAGGAAATAAAGGAATTACAGAGAAGTAAGGGAAGATGTGCATCCCAATTAGTAGATAGCAGAGCTAATTGCATGCACATAGAAGAAACTTAATAGATTTGAACACACGAAATTATAAAGCAAAGGCAGCTTCTAGATCCGATCTACAATAACACAAAGTTTACTTAAAAGATCTAAAGATTTAAAAGCAAGAAACACAGTACGCCGTGACACAAAGTTCTTCGGAAACCTGCTTCTTTGTATTCCTCTGCAAAAAGTGGCTCTCAGGGGTTCAGCACAAAGTCTAGAACACAAGATTGCTTCTTACAAATTCTGATCCCTCATTAACCCGAAGGTTCTTCTCCTACTTATAGAATGTAGGAGGGAAAGTACAAATAGAAGACTCAAACTGAACTAAAGTATGAACAACAAGTAAAGATGACATTTGGCAATCATCCTCAACTAACTTCTTCTTAAGTGACACATGTATCACTTAACTAATAGAATGGTTCCACATGACTTCAAGTAATGGTTGCAAAACCAATAACTTAGAAGTTTTACAATTTCATCCGGGAACATAGAAAATAGAAGAAGAAAGAATAGAAGAAGTCATGCCAGCTGTAATGTTTACATCTTCTTCTTGTTCTGATATCTGATATACTTGTCGAACATATAATTCAGCATCCTTCCATCTGTTTTAGCCACTGCTTCCTTCTCTGTCCTGAACTGCAGCAACCCTTCATTCAACACTTTGCTGCATGCTTCCACCTCTTCCAAACTCGGCCCGAATCTCGCAATGTCTGCCTGCAGCGCCACCAATCTACTGATAGAATTCATCGTGAAAGGCTTGGTAGCTTTATCAATTCTCTTTTGCACCATCAGAAGAGAACCTTCCAGGGAATCATGCACCTCGTTAGAAACAATCCGCACGTATGAAGTAACACCTCCATCCACTCTTTCCTCAGTGAAAGAAATGATACTGTCTGGTAAATCTGATGTTCTACTCTCAAGCACCTGCATCCTTTTCAGCAAAACTCTGCAGATCTCCAAACGGAAAGATACTGCAAACTCTAGCTGCTTCCCCTTCTCGACTGATCCATCCGGTACAATTTGTTCTGCAACCAATACATCTCCCGGCAGCTTGTTGATCTCGGCCAAAATACTCAGGTTACTCTCTGCAACTGTATTCATGCCTTCTATGCTTTCCATCAGTTGCTTTAGTTGATTTGCTGCATCTTTCATAACCTTTAGGCGGGCTGGCACTTCCCCAAGTTGCACAGAAGCTTGACGAATAATCAGATCCTTCCATTCGTCAATAGCCTTTACTTGATTGCTTGCATCTTCCATTTCCTGCATAAGATGATCACTCACCTGCTCTGAAATGGGTTGAATGGAAGGTTTAGCAACCTTGGCTATGATCTCACATAATTGAGATATTTGCTTCTGCAACTCTTCTTTCTCCGCCTTTTCACCGCTGTTTAAGGAACAAAGCATCCAAAGAACGTTTGCGTGTCCCGCTTCAATCCTTCGGTGGTAGCTTGACCGAGTGGTATTTTGGTCACCGTCACCTCTTCTCCGCCATGAGCTCCTCTTCTATCTTTCCTTCCGCCTGAATTGATATCTCAAAACCTTCTCTCCCGAATCTTTGATGATCAACCTAGAAGTTGCTTTAGCAACTTTAGGCCTTGTCTCTCTTCCGCCGATCGTGAAGTATCTGCAAGTCATGCTCCTCTAAGTTCATCTCTACTCTTGCTTCCGGAACCAACTACAAAGCTAACCATCCCGAGAAGTTATTTCTCGGGGAGTAAGAAGTCGCTGAGTGCACTACCATCTCCCGCTCTGCATCCTCTCCGTCAGAAAGTGCCACAGTGTCATGGCTGCCATCTTCTGAAACATCCAAGGACAAAGCTCTTTCGAACTCCGTCATCTGCAGCTTCAACATCTCCTCTGGAACGGGTGCTGAACGAAGTGGCTGCGGAGAGAAAACGAACGTCGCCGGTTTCAATGAAGGCATGGAAGCATCCTGCTGCTGCGGTGCAATAGTTGGTGATCTTCTGGGTACTGGAGAAGTCGGAGTCAAAGCTATGGTCGTAGAAGTGATCTTCTCTTTCTCTTGAGATCTTCTGTGTACTTTCAACTTCTCGGACCTTCTGCTGCTTTCTCCTTCGTGCTTTCGCTTGAGGTCATCTCCTGCGCCGAAGTTGCCCATGATTTGATTCATCAATACTTGATCAAGGCAGTATCCCTTCGTCAGCAGCCAGCTCGAAGTATTCACCAACACAGCTCCAGATCTTTCTTCAATTGAATGGCAGCCTCCAATGTTATCCTGCAGTATGCAGCTTTATCTCCTCCCATTTGATGGTAAGTGTCAAGTACCACGTTCCCATCATCTTTAAGATCCGCAGGTATCCACGCTAGTCCAAATTCAAATACTTGCTTTGCTCGATAGCCTGCTGAAATCTTTCTTTCTAACCTCGTACTCACTTCTGCACTTCATCCATAAATCTTCTAACGAAGGCACATGTGCGTACTCTGGAGATTGTCTTCCCGGCTATTCCAAATGGATCAAATTAAGCCGCATAGGAAGAACTCTTGCTCATACTCGGACAACATTTGTGCTTCCATCCTCGAGCTCTGTGAATGCCGATGCAATCGTAATATCCTTACGGTGAGTGGGGAAGAAGCCCGTAGACTTGTGACGCTTCGATCAAGGTCGTGTAACTCCACAAGTTGCTTTCTTCAGCCCATGGCGATCAATCTATCACTCGATACCTTGGCATCTTTATTAGTTCTCCGAAAAGCCCGTAACCCCGAGGTATGTGAAATCTGCAAACCGGATGAATAAACCGCCAATCTTGGACACTTTGCTTCCCACGCTTCCTTGCTTACCCGTGAATCTTCAAGTCTTTGTCTAGCACTGCAGATGAAATCGTAGAAGAAGTCATCGTTGATCACTTTGAAGTCCTTCTCGCACGCAGTACGTGAAGTCGTGGGTAGCACTCGAAAATGGGGTCCTTGGAAAGAACACCACATCTATCCACTTGGAAAAGACACCTGTGAAGTCGGATATACCAAGTACGAAGTCATCTTGAAGCCGAAAGTACGCTTCACATTCCGGTTGCTCACCGATGTTGCTTTGCTAAATAATTTCCGACCTATTGATTATAGAATCAACCTTGTTGATTTCAATGGTCATGATGAAAGCATACATCCATGTACGGAAAGTGTAGGCATTCGCTTCGCCATTCAACCCGCATAACAATTTGACGACATCATCTCGCTTCCCGCACTCAAATTGGACCGTGGAAGAGTTCTCGGGAACTTCGAAGGGGATCTAGGCTTCTTCATGAACCGGCTGTTCATTATGCTCACGCAATCAGCTCTATGTTTCTCCCATCTACTGTCAGCATCCTGAATGCTAATAGAAGTCACCACCTTTCGCACTGGAATCTTCAGACAATAATTGATGAATTCCGCATCCAAACGAATTATTGTCTTTCCCGCAACATCACGCACTGATCTGGATGAAGGATGATAAGATCTAGCACACTCCATCACGAAATCTAGCAATTGGGTGCATACATGGGAAAGCTGCAGCTCGGATAATTCCGCTACTTTTGACCGCACGCATGAGTGAAGTCTTTCCAGCTCTGGATCTATCAATCAAATCAGAAAGAGGTTCTGGGCCTAGATCCGTGTCTCCTATGTCTGAAAGTTTGGAAGCAATGCATGAATCCATCGTGCTCTCTTTTTCATCTCCTTTCGCCATGGCTTTATCTATCTTTGTCTGAATAATTCTTTTTCTTCTAACTTGGCCGGATTTCTTCAATACTGGTGCAGATCTGGACAATTCTTCAGATTTGGAGGATATTTGCAATGTATTGGACATTGATAAAAACTCCTTTTCTTTTATAAAGCACCTGTAATGAGTTCCTGCAATTTATTCAGACAAAAATGGCCACCGAAGCATGAATAGTGAATTTAAATTATAAAAATCTGCACTTTTCAAGCCTGCTGCCCCAAAATTGGTGTTTAATTTGCACATAAAGAGAGCATGAATCCTTTCAATCAACACCGAGCTCTCAGTAACACCCGTGAAAACAACTATGCAGACGAAGATCAACCTTCTCCAAAGCATGCGCCAAATCGAAGCTTTTAGTCGTGTTAGCACTTTGTCTCTGAACAAAATCCTTCCCCTAATGGGGGCGCACTTTTCCTCCTAGCTGCAATTCTTTACCTGTGAATTAAATTATTCACCCATATGGCTGCCCATGTTTATATAACCTTCACAATTCTATAATTAATAATTGCCCTAACAATTAAAGACAATTAATTAATTAAAAATCATGCTTTTCTCTTTTAAAAATAGCATGTTTAAGGACAGCCATCCAATAAATTAAATTAATCCAATTTAATCCTTCACACAGCACTTCACTCAAGCTCCACAGTGTGCTTTGACCATAGCCACTGAAAATAGAAATTAATTTAATGTTTTAATGCCTTAAAAAACATTAAATAATACCCAAATGGGGCGCACTTTTTGAGAGGAAGAGGGCAGCCATTAAATAAATTAAATTTAATGCATTTGACTCCTTTCTTTTATTTCATCTTTGACTTGTTGACCTCCTCCAAGCTTGGGCGCACTTTTTGAGAAGAAAGATTAATAAAAATAATCAATTTTAATTCTTTTAATCTCTCACCAAAGGGGGCGCACTTTTTTGCACATGTAATTCTATTTTTAAGAATTTTTGATAACGGGATGCTTTACCTCCCAGGCAGGCACCAAAACCCCGTGATCCACTTAAATGATTTTTATAACACGAGATAAGTACCTGCCAGCAGGTATAAAATTCCCATCCTCGCGTGCGGCTTATATTTTCCCATCGTAGCTTAAATCCTTTGTTTTCCAAAAATGTGCCCATCCTGGGCAGGGGCTTTTCTGTGCACGACTTCGCTTTTTCCCAGTGATCCAGACCTCCGATGGCGACTTCCTCCGGGCACAATGTGCGTATATGTTTTCTAGCCGCTCTAGGCCAAAAATCGGGCTTAACCGACAAAGGAGTTGTTCCAGAGAAATTTTACAGAAAATGTAACGAGACACCGTAAAAAACACGAAAAATTGTCAAAAGTTACAAATAAAGCCCAAAACTTAAAATAAGTTAAAATCCTTCTGGTACATAGGAATAATAACATTGTTGGCTAGATTTTCCGCATAGCATCAAACCTAGGCAGTCATGAGATAAATCTCCCTCATTTAACCGGTGAGGCTCCCGTGTCAGATTTGTCAATATAAATGTGTTTTTATCTATCAGGGGTTTTACTTTAACCACATAGTTCATGATCCATAACTAAGAAGTTCTACAGCAAGTAAGCAGCTGTTTAAAAAAGGAAAAATTATAGAAGAAGAAAGTCAAGGTATTACAGAGAAGAAGTAAGGAAGATGTGCATCCCAATTAGTAGATAGCAGAGCTAATTACATGCACATAGAAGAAACTTAATAGATTTGAACACACAGAATTATAAAGCAAAGGCAGTTCTAGATCTAGATCTAAAATAACACAGTTTACTTTAAAGATCTAAGATTTAAAAGCAAGAAACACAGTACGCCGTGACACAAAGTTCTCCTAAACTCCGCTTCTTTGTATTCCTCTGCAACAAGTGGCTCTCGTGGTTCAAAGACAAAGTCTAGAACACAAGATTGCTTCTTACAAATTCTAATCCCTCATTAACCTGCAGAGGTTCTTCTCCTACTTATAGAATGTAGGAAGGAAAGTACAAATAGAAGACTCAAACCGAACTAAAGTATGAACAACAAGTAAAAATGACATTTGCAATCATCCTCAACTAACTTCTTCTTAAGTGACACATGTATCACTTAACTAATAGAAAGGTTCCACATGACTTCAAGTAATGGTTGCAAAACCAATAACTTAGAAGTTTACAATTTCATCCGGGAACATAGAAAGTAGAAGAAGAAAGAATCGAAGAAGTCATGCCAACTGTAACATCTACATCTTCTTCTTGTTCTGATATCTGATATACTTGTCGAACATATAATTCAGCATCTTTCCATCTATTTTAGCTAATGCTTCCTTTTCTGTCCTGAATTGCAGGAACCCTTCATTCAACACTTTGCTGCATGCTTCCACCTCTTCCAAACTCGGCCCAAACCTCGCAATGTCTGCCTGCAGCGCCACCAATCTATTGATAGAATTCATCGTGAAAGGCTTGGTAGCTTTATCAATTCTCTTTTGCACCATCAGAAGAGAACCTTCCAGGGAATTAGGCACCTCGTTAGAAACAATCCGCACGTATGAAGTAACACCTCCGTCCACTCTTTCCTCAGTGAAAGAAATGATACTGTCTGGTAAATCTGATGTTCTACTCTCAAGCGCCTGCATCCTTTTCAACAAAACTCTGCAGATCTCCAAACGGAAAGATATTGCAAACTCTAGCTACTTCCCCTTCTCGACTGATCCATCCGGTACAATTTGTTCTGCAACCAATACATCTCCCAGCAGCTTGTTGATCTCGGCCAAAATACTCAGGTTACTCTCTGCAACTGTATTCATGCCTTCTATGCTTTCCATCGCCTTGCTTTAGTTGATTTGCTGCATCGCTTCATAACCTTTAGGCGGGCTGGCACTTCCCCAAGTTGCACAGAAGCTTGATTTAATAATCGATCCTTCCATTCGTCAATAGCCTTTACTTGATTGCTTGATCTTCCATTTCCCGCATAAGATGATCACTCACCGCTTCTGAAATGGGCTGAATGGAAGGTTTAGAACCTTGGCTATGATCTCACATAATTGAGATATTTGCTTCTGCAGCTCTTCTTTCTCCGTCTTTTCACCGCTGCCTAAGGAACAAAGCATCCAAAGAACGTTTGTGTGTCCCGCTTCAATCCTTCAAGTGGTAGCTTGACCGAGTGGTATTTTGGTCACCGCACATCTTCTCGCCGTGAGCTCCTCTTCTACCTTTTTCCGCCGGAATTGATATCTCAAAGAAACTTCTCTCCCGAATCCTCGATGATTAACCTAGAAGTTGCTTTAGCAACTTTAGGCCTTCTGTCTCTTCCGCTCGAGATCCTAAAGTAGCCGCAAGTCATGTTCCTCTAAGTTCATCTCTACTCTTGCTTCCTAACCAATCGCAAAGCTAACCATTCCGAGAAATTACTTCTCGAGAGAGTGAGAAGTCACCGAGTGCACTACCATCTCCCGCTCTGCATCCTCTCCATCGTAAAGTGACACAAGATCATGGCTGCCATCCTCTCAAACATCCAAGGACAAAGCTCTTTCGAACTCCATCTGCAGCTTCAACACCTTCTTCTAATGGGTGATGAACGAAGTCGCCATGCGAGAAAGACGAACGTTGCTGGTTTCAATGAAGGCATGGAAGCATCCTACTTGTGGTGCAATAGTTGGTGATCCTCTGGTACTTTGGAGAAGTCGGAGTCAAAGCTATGGCCGTAGAAGTGGTCTTCTCTTCTCTTGAAATCTTCTCGTACTTTTGAACTTCTCGGACCTTCTAATGCTTTCTCCTTCGCTTTTCGCAGGAGGGAATCTCCAGTGCCGGTTGCACTCGTGATTTGATTCATCAATGCTTCATCAAGGCAATATCCCTTCAATCGAAACTTGATTCAAGTATTCACCAACACATGCTCCGATCTTTCTTCTATTGGTTTGCGGCCTATGCCTATCGCTATCTGCGCAGATAGCTTTATCTCCTCTCATTTGATGGTAAGTGTCAAGTACCACGCTCCCATCATCTTTAAGATCCGCAGTATCCACGCTAGTCCAAATTCAAATACTTGCTTTGCCGATAGCTTTGCTGAAATCTTTCTTTCTAACCTCGTACTCACTTCGCACTTCATCCGTAAATCTTCTAACGAAGGCACATGTGCGTACTCTCGGGAGATTGTCTTCCGGCTATTCCAAATGGATCGAAATTAAGCCGCATAGGAAGAACTCTTGCTCATACTCGGACAACATTTGTGCTTCCATCCCTCGAGCTCTGTGAATGCTGATGCAACTGTAATATCCCACAGTGAGTGGGAAGAAGCCCGTAGACTTGTGCCGCTTCGACTGAAGGTCGTGTAACTCCACAAGTTGCCTGCTCAGCTCCATGGCGATCAATCTATCACTCGGATACCTGGGCATCTTTATTGGTTCTCCAGAAAAGCCCGTAACCCTGAGGTATGTGAAATCTGCAAACTGGATGAATAAACTGCCAATCTTGGACACTGCTTCCCACGCTTCCTTGCTTACCCTGTGAGTCTTCAAGTCTTTGTCTAGCCTGCAGATGAAATCGTAGAAGAAGTCATCGTTGATCACTTTGAAGTCCTTCTCGCACGCAGGTACAGTAAGCTGTGGGTAGCACTCGAAAATGGGGTCCTTGGAAAGAACACCACATCTATCCAGCTTGGAAAAGACACCCTGTGAAGCTGCAGCATATACCAAGTACGAAGTCATCTTGAAGCTGAAAGTACGCTTCACGTTCCGAAGTTGCTCACCGATGTTGCTGCTAATAATTTCCGACCAATTGATTATAGAATCAACCTTGTTGATTTCAATGGTCCTGATGAAAGCATACATCCATGTACGGAAAGTGTAGGCATTCGCTTCGCCATTCAACTCCGCATAACAATTTGACGACATCATCCGCTTCTGCGCACTAAATTGGACCGTGGAAGAGTTCGCGGGAACTTCAAGAAGGGATCTAGGCTTCTTCATGAACCGGCTGTTCATTATGCTCACGCAATCAGCTCTATGTTTCTCCCATCTACCGTCACAAGATCCTCAATGCTAATAGAAGTCACCACCTTTAGACTTTGGAATCTTCGGACAATAATTGATGAATTCCGCATCCAAACGAATTATTGTCTTTCCCGCAACATCACGCACCGATCCGGATGAAGGATGATAAGATCTAGCACACTCCATCACGAAATCTAGCAATTGGGTCAGTACATGGGAAAGTTGCAGCTCGGATAATTCTGCTACTTTTGATCGCACGCATGAGTGAAGTCTTTCCACTCTCTGGATCTATCAATCAAATCGGAAAGAGGTTCGGGCCTAGATCTGTGTCTCCTATGTCTCGAAAGTTTGAAGCAATGCATGAATCCATCGTGCTCTCTTTTTCATCTCCTTTCGCCATGGCTTTATCTATCTTTGTCCAATAATTCTGCTTTCTTCTAACTTGGCCGGATTTCTTCAATACCGTGCAGATCTGACAATTCTTCGATTCGAGGATATTTCGTAATGTATTGGACATTGATAAAAACTCATTTTCTTTTATAAAGCACCCGTAATGAGTTCCTGCAATTTATTCAGCAAAAAATGGCCACCGAAGCATGAATAGTGAATTTAAATTATAAAAATCTGCACTTTTCAAGCCTCGCTGCCCCGAAAATTGGTGTTTAATTTGCACATAAAGAGAGCATGAATCCTTTCAATCAACACCGAGCTCTTGTAACACTTGTGAAAACAACTATGCAGATTTAAAATCAACCTTCTCCAAAGCATGCGCCAAATCGAAGCTTTTAGCCTTGTTAGCACTTTGTCTCGAACAAAATCCTTCCTCTAATGGGGCGCACTTTTCCTCCTTGCTGCAATTCTTTACCTGCGTGAATTAAATTATTCACCCATATGGCTGCCCATGCTTATATAACCTTCACAATTCTATAATTAATAATTGCCCTAACAATTAAAGGCAATTAATTAATTAAAAATCATGCTTTTCTCTTTTAAAAATAGCACGTTTAAGGACAAGTCATCCAATAAATTAAATTAATCCAATTTAATCCTTCACACAACGCACTTCACTCAAGCCCCACAGTGTGCTTTGACCATAGCCACTGAAAATAGAAATTAATTTAATGTTTTAAAGCTTCAAAAAACATTAAATAATACCCAAATGGGGCGCACTTTTTGAGAGGAAGGGGGCAGCCACTGAATAAATTAAATTTAATTAATTTAATTCCTTTCTTTTATTCCTTCTTTGACTTTTTGACCTCCTCAAGCTTGGGCGCACTTTTTTAAGAAGAAAGATTATTAAAAATAATCAATTTAATCTTTTTAATCTATCACCAAAGGGGGCGCACTTTTTTGCACATGTAATTCTATTTTTAAGAAGTTTTCCATAATGGGATTCTTTACCCTGCCAGGCAGGCACCAAAATTCCGTGATCCACTTAAATGATTTGACTTTGACAATGGGATTCTTTACTCTGCAAGCGCAGCACTAAAATCCCATGATTTCGCTTTAAGTCACTTTCCTTTTATTATATCATGGGAATTTTTACCTCTGCAAGGTGCAATAAATTCCCACCCACCGCACCTCTATTTTTCCCACTGCAGCTTAAATCCTTCCTCGTACATAGGAATAATAACATATTCGCTCATAATGGAGTCAAACAGAGCGCAAATAGCCTCATACGGGGCTCAAAATAATTAAATACAAATTTCCCGCAGACAAATCCCGACGACAAAATAAAACAATTTTGGGCATCTGGGTATTTGGCGAAAAAGGCTAATATGGCACTTTAGGATTATTTTGACGCAATACGGAAACTTTCAGGCAATAAAAACAACAAACGACCCACTATTTTAAAAGTACGAAAAATTTGGATTGGGTAGTCACAGAAAATTTCAGGTGAAATTTGAGTGACACCAAACATATTCGCTTATAATGGAGTTAAAACAGAGCGCAAATAGCCTCATACGGGGCTCAAAATAATTAAATACAAATTTCCCACAGACAAATCCCGACGCATTAATAAAACAATTTTGGGCATCCGGGTATTTGGCGAAAAAGAAATAATATGGCTCTTTAGGATTATTTTGACGCAATACAGGAACTTTCAGGCAATAAAAACAACAAACGACCCACTATTTTAAAAGTACGAAATTTTTTCGGATTGGGTAGTCACAGATTTGAGGGTGAAATCTGAGTGACACCACTTTGGCTTTATGAATGCTCTGCAGCCTATAATAGCCCACTGTGATCGGGAAGAAGCCTCTAGACTTGCGCCGTTTCAACCGTAGGTCATGCATCTCCACGAGTTGTCTACTCAACTCCATGATGACCAATCATGCGCTTGATATCTAGGCAACTTGACCGTTCTCCCAAGAAGCCGGTGACCCTGAGGTATGTAAAGTCCGCAAACTGGATGAAGATACTACCGATCTGGGACACAGCTTCCCAAGCTTCCTTGCTTACCCTGTTGGCCTTTAGATCACCGTTCAGCCTGCAAATGAATCCATAGAAGAATCCATCATTGACCACTTTATAATCTTTATTGCATGCGAGGCATAGTAAGTCATGCGATAGCACTCAAAAATAGGATCCTTGGAGAGCACACCACGTCTATCCAGCTTGGAGAAGATACCTTGTGAAGCTACTGCATATACCAAATATGAAGTCATCTTAAAGTTGTAAGTCCGCCTCACATTCCGGAGCTGCTCACCGATGTTGTCACTAATGATTTCCGACCAATTGATTATAGAATCTACTTTGTTGATTTCAATGGTCCTAATGAAGGCATACATCCATGAGCGGAAGTTGTGAGCGTTAGCTTCGCCATTTATCCTGCATAACAATTTGGTAATGTCATCCACCTCCTGTACCAGATTGGATCGTGGAAGAGTCCTTGGGAACTTGGATGGAGATCTGGGCTTCTTCATATACCTGTTGTTCATTATGCCCACACAGTCGACTTTATGCTTTTCCCATCTGTTGCCAGCATCCAGTATGCTAATAGTAGTCACCACCTGTCGTGTTAGAATTTTCAGACAATAATTGATGAACTGTACGTCCAGCCGGATTATTGTCTTCCCTGCAGCATCTTGGACTGATCTAGATAGTGGGTGGTAAGACCTTGCACATTCCATGACGAATTCTGGCAACTGAGCTGTGAATGGGAATGTTGAAGCTCGAATGATTTCACTGCTTTTGACTACACGCATGAGAGAAATCTTTCGAGCTCTGGATCTGTCAATCAATTCGGAAAGAGGTTCTAGACCTAGATTTGTATCTCCGATGTCAACAAACCTGGAAGTAATGCATGATTCTGTTGAGCTTTCTCTTTCATCTTGCTTTGCCATGGCCGGATCTATCTTTGTCTGAGCAACTCTTTTTCTCTTTATTCGGCCAAATTCTTTACAACCGGTGCAAATCTAGGAATTTCTTCGGATTCGGAGGATATATTCAATGTATCTAACATTGATTTAAGCTCCCTTTCAATTATATAAGCACCTGTAATGAATACCTGCAATTAATTCAGACAAAGACGGCAACTGGAACATGAACACTTGATTTTAATCATAAAAATCTGCATATATAAAGTCCGCTGCCCTAAAATTTGAGGATTTGTTTGCATGCAAAACAAGCATAAATATTTATCACAACTTCACCTTGCACCTGTACCACTATGCAGACAATTAATCAAACTTACATCAAGCTCCTTCAAACCTAGGCGCCAAACTTTGAAGCTTTCCGGCAATGAAAACACTTTTTTCTGAGCAAAATTCCTCCTTTTTGGGCGCTAAAATTGTCTGGGCTGCACTCCTTTGCTAGAATAATTAATTACTTCATTAATATGGCAGCCCATGCTTATATAACCTTCATCATTCCATAATTAATAATTGTCTCTCTTATTCCTAGCAATTAATTAATTAATAAACATGTTTTTCTCTTCAATTTGGGCGCCTATTTTGTGCATGCTCATGGCTGCCATTAAATAAATTAAATTTATTTAATTTTAGCTTTCTACTTCCAGTCTACATTGACTTCACACTATGCTTTGACCTCATGCGCCAAAAATAGGAATTAATTCCATCAATAAATACTTTAAAAAGTATTATTCCTCCTCTAGGTGGGTCGCACTTTTTGCATGATAGAGGGCTGCATTAAATAAATTAAATTTATTTAATTTAAGCATTCTATTTCCAATTTCCTTTATCCTCTCATCCTGTGTTGACTTTTCCTCATGCTTGGGCACCAAAATTAGGAATATAAACAATTAATAAATGCAATTAAAGTTATCCTTCTATTCTAAAAGGGGTCACACTTTTTGACATGGCTGATTTCTATTTTTAAAAGTCAATTTCTAATGGGATTATTCACCCTGCACCGCAGCTCCAAAAATCCCATGATCCATTTAAGCTGTTTGACTTTCATAATGGGATTTTTTACCCTACAAGGCAAGTAAGAAATTCCCATCAATGTCTTAAGTGATTTTCTTTTATTTCACAATAGGAATTTTCACCCTGCAAGGCAAGTAAGAAATTCCCGCCTGTTGCTGCCTCTAATTTTCCCATCATGACTTAAGTGACTTTGCTTCCATGGGAAAAAGTACCCTGCCAGGCAGGTACAAAATTCCCACCTGCCTACTGCTACCAAAAATCCCATTGCAGCTTAAAACCTTCCTTTCCCAAAAATGCGACTTGCCCAAAAGAGGCCTTTTTTTGTGCATGACTTCGTCTTTTTAGAGAGAACCAGACTTCCTGTGGCAAATTCCTTCTGGCATGACGTCCATAGATGATTTCCAGATACTCCAGGCAAGAAAACAAACTGAATTGGCAAAGGAATTGACCTAGGGGAATTTCACAGAGAAAAACAAGAAAACGCAAAATGTTGCCAAGTCACAGACAAAGCCCAGATTCATTCCTGGTGGAAACCCTACTGGTATATGGGAATATTGACATGTAAAACCTCAACAGGGTTAAACCGGAGCACAATTTACCTCAAACGGGCTTAAAATAATTAAATAAAATTTTCCGCAGTAAACCCCAGCGACAAAATATAATGAGTTTGGGCATCTAGGTATTTGGCAAAATTGGCTTATATGACTCTTTAGGAATATCTTGACACAATATAGACATTTTCTGGCAATTAAAACACAAAACGACCCATTATTTTAAAAGGACGAAAAAGTTTACATGGGATAGTCTCAAATTTCAGGGTGAATCTTGGGGACACCAAGCAATTTTGGTTTGAGCAACTCTTTTTTTTAATTATGCCAGAATTCTTTGCAAAATCGTGGTGCAGATTCGGGGGACATATTCAATGTATATGACATTGATTTGCACTCTCTCTTTCACTTATATGAGCACCTGTAATGAATACCTGCAATTAATTCAGACAAAGACGGATTCTAGAGCATGAACACTTGATTTTTATCACAAAAATCTGCATATTAAGCCCGCTGCCCTAAAATTTGAGGCTTTGCTTGCATGCATAGCAAGCGTAAATATTTTTAACTTCACCTGGGCACTCATACCAACATGTAGATAATTAACAAGGCTTAAATCAAGCTCCTCCAACCCTAGGTGCCAAACTTTGAAGCTTCCCAGCAGTGGAAAATAAACTTCAATGCAAAAATCCTCCTTCCTTGGGCACCAAATCTGCTCCCAGGCCGCAATCCTTTGCAAAAAGAATTAATTACACCCTCACTTATGGCAACCCATGCTTATATAACCATCAACATTTTATTTCTAATAATTGTCCATGTTATTCTGACAATTAATTAATAAACAAACATGTTTATTCCTCTAACTTGGGCGCCCAAATTTGCATGCTCATGGCTGCCATTAAATAAATTAATTTAATTTATTTTTCGCCTGCTATCTTCAATTCCCTTTGGCTTATCCTCATGCATTGTCTTTTCCTCCATCCTGGGCCAAAATCAGGCAAAACAACTATTAATAAATATCACTAAAAGCATTGTTTAATGCCCAAATGGGTCGCACTTTTGGCATGGGTGAATTCTAAAATTAAGAAGTCAATTTTTGGGGAATTTTCACCCAAGCACCGCAGCTCTAAAAATCCCTTCTTCCACTTAAGTGATTTGACTTTCATCAAGGGAATTTTTACCTTGCAAGGCGGGTAATAAATTCCCGCCGCCTACCACTTCCATTTTTCCCACTACAAAATTTAAGTGACTTTCTAAAAAGTGTGACTTGCATTAAAAATAGCTTCTTTGGAAAAGTGCGACTTGTATGGGTGAATAAAACCTTCATTGGGAAAAGTTAGGCAGCAAACTAAAATTCCCATTGGTGCTTTAAGTGATTTTTTTTTATAATGGGAATTTTTACTCTGCAAGGCAAGTAAGAAATTCTCGCCGCCTGACTGTCTAATTTTCCCATCGTAACTTAAGTGACTTTGACTTCATGGGAAAAAATGTACCAAGCAAGGGTAAGAAATTCCCGCCCGCTGTCAGCTCTAATTTTCCCATCGTAACTTAAGTGACTTTGCCTTCATGGGAAAAAGTACCTGCAAGGCAGGTACAAAATTCCCACCTGCCTGCATGACCAAAAATCCCACTGCAGCTTAAATTCATCCATTCCCAAAAATGCGATTTGTCCGAAAGCTTTTTCAAATGTGCATGACTTCGCTTTTTAAAGAGAAGTTTCGACTTCTTGAAGATGATTCCTTCGGCATGGAGGCCGTAGATGATCTCCGATACTCTGCAATAAATGCAGACTATACTGGCAAAGGAATTGACCTAGGGGAATTTCACAGAGAAAAACACGCAAAAAAAATAAAAACGAAAAACGTTGCCAGAAGTCACAGACAAAGCCCAGGATCCACTCCTGGTGAAAACCCTACTAGTATATGGGAATACTGGCATGCAAAACTTCAACAGGGTTAAACCGGAGCGCAATTCACTTCAAACGGGGCTTTAAATAATTAAATAAAAATTTCCTGCAAACAAAACTTGGCGGAGAGATAAAACGAGTTTCGGCATCTGGGTTTTTGTCGAAATTGGCTCATATGATTCATTGGGAATAACCTTAACGCAATACAGGCATCTTCTGGCAATAAAAACACAAAACGACCCATTATTTTAAAAGTACAAAAAAATTTAACATGGGGTAGTCTCACATTTCAAGGTGAAATCTGGGGGCACCAACCTTTCTATGTCTCCCTATTACTTAATGGTTTCAAGTTAAGCAATTGCATTCTAGATTCGGGTGCTTCTGATAATGTCATGCCAACTAAAGTTGCAGATGCTCTTGGGCTTACCTTGATAAAGACCATAAAAAGGTGTTATTCCATGGAGAGACAAGTCCCTTTAATCGGACAAATCAAAGATGCACAAGTTGTTCTGGCATCTTTTCCTGACAAAAGATTAAAGATGACAATCCTTGTAGCAGATATTCTAGTATCTTATGGCATGTTATTAAGCAGAACTTCTATAAAGAATTGGGAGGAGAAGTAAAGATGGATTGGTCCTATGCTCATATTCCTATCAAAGGAATAAATCAGAAGTTGGAGCCGGAAAAGAAGTCCAAGTACACGGTTACAAAATCTAAGGATCCTAGATCTCGATTCTTTTTTAGGAATCTAACCGTGGGGTCTATTTCTTGGAAATGGATAAAAATGTACTAGAACTAGAACTTCACCAAATTTAGAGCCAGCAAAAGAAGAAGAAAAAGTTTGGACTCTGGAATTTAAAGGCACATGTTGTTCTTTTGGATCCGGAATCGGCGTTATTAATATCTCCAGATCATGATATATTCTCATACTCCGACAAGTTGATGTTCGAGAACACCAATCATACAATGGAGTATGAAGCATTGCTTACTTAGGAATGGAGCAAGCTAGAAAGAAAGGAGTAAAACTCCTCAAAGCCTAAGGAGATGTTGAACTTCTAGTAAAGCAAGTTCAGGGCAAGATCAAATCAAAGGAGATAAGATGAAGCATTATAGAGATAGAGTGATTTCTGCCACACTGGATTTTGCAACCTTCTCTATCGACTTCATTCCAACAAATCAGAATTCCAAGGCAGACTCTTTGGCAAGTACATAATCCAATCCGCACTATTAAATCTGACAAGGAAACTATAAAGTGGAGATGGTCTACCGCCTAAAGTCCCTGATAGTGTTGAACAGTGGTAGACTTTCTATGACGACAAACAAACATTTGCATGTCTAGAACAAGACAACTTTGACAGGTTGTGTGTTGAAAGGAGTAAATCACCACCACGACAAACAATCACAAGCCAAATTGATCCAAGTTATGATGACGGTAGTGGAATAATCCAGCCAAAATGTCACAAAATCCCCAAGGGTTTAGGTTCCTTAGTGGAGACTTTCAACAAGCATGATCAATACTTGAAGAAGAACAAAGAACATGGTGATAGTTCTTCCTCAGAATGCAATTGGTAAATTTGGGTACGGAGGAAGTTGATGAAGACTTACCACAGAGAGAAGAAAGAATGAGCCACCACAAGATGAAGTTGATAAAGACTTGCCCAAGGTATTTGACAAAAAGCCAGAGAAAGGAAGTTCGAGATCAAAGATTGGATACTGTGGGACAAGAGACATGAACCGAAGGGCATGCACATCAAATTTGATTCACTCTAGAAAGGGCCCTTCATGATCAAGAGAGTTGCTCAATGGATACTTTCTTCCTTGCCTACCAGATGGAATTGAGTTACCATTGCCTTTTAACGGCAAAATCTGAAGTTGTTCAGAAATTGAGATACAGGGTAAAACCTGTTTGTATATAAATAAAACTTTTGTTGTTTTTTTCTTTTCTTTTTCTTTTTGTTTCGTTTTGTGGCTTGACCTCAAACCCAATAGACAAGACACGAAACCAGAGATGTTGGGATCTCATCTTCACTCCTTTAATTTTGAAAGAGGTAATGATGTCCACAAAGGAGCCCACTAGTGTCCCCGATTTCACCCCGCACCAGACTACCCTTTAAAAAAATCGTTCTTTTCAAGTAACGGGTCATTTTGTGTTTGTTTTGTCTGCAATTGTTTGCATTGCTCTAAGGTATCCCCAGAGAGTCATAAAAGCCAAATTCGACAAATATCCACATGTTAAAACTCACTCTATCCCTTCGCCAGGTTTTCTCTGAGAGAATTTTATTTATTTATTTATTAAATAAATAAAGTTATTTTTAAAATAGATTGAGCTAAAATTGGAGGATTTTGGTTATATAAAGCACTTCACCCCATCATTATTACCACGGAACATTCACTCGGGGGGAAGAATTTTTGCAAATCACTAATTGGAGAAAAATTTCTAGCGATTGCCTACACTTCTTTTGTTTTGTTTTATTTCTTTTTTCTATGTTTTGGTTTGTTTTCTTCGCAATTCCCATAGCCTATTCATTCTCCTTGCTGACCTTTCCCTGTGCCTAAGGTTTTGAAAAATCCATCCAAAGATTTTTAATTATTAACTGCCTAAAGGCGATCAAAGCTCGGATTCTTTCAGAAGATTGCAAGAAGTCGCTTGGTCCAAAAAGGTGCAAAAATGGATTTTATGAAAATAAGAAAAATATTGCCATCAATGCATAGAGCTCGAGAAAATATGCACTTTTGGAGAAAACGGCGCCTAAAACGGAGCCACGGAATGAAAGTTATGGCACATGCAAGTTTTTGTTGTTACATCTTCTCGGGCCCTTTCCAAAATGGCAAATTTTATTTTGTTCTTTTGTTTTCTTCGCCAAAAATCCAAAAAGGAAAGAAATGCATCGACACCTCACCAAACGCAAAACCCTCACCATCGGTTCCCGACACTCCACCACACAAATAAAAATGTAAGGTTACAAACTTACAAATAAACTAAAAAGTAAATAATAATATATTTTCATTAGATATTCATGTTATGAGCTTCATGTGTGTTTGAATTATTTGCAGGAATACTTCATTTATGCCCATATTGGTGAAGAAAGCAGAAGTCAATATCTGATACATTGAATATATCTTCAAAATCAGAGGAAGAAATAGATCCAGCTCTCATAATTGCAAAGGCTTCCGGCAAAAAATTCATCCTCTTGTTTCTAATGCAGCCCATGTGGAAGTCATTGCATGGAAAATTCCTTTCAGAGCTTGTGCATGTGCTCTCAATCTTCTAGTTGAAGCCTTCATTGAATTTACTTGTGTTTTCCTTCACCCGGAGTGCTTTCCAAAATTTAAAATTGCTCATATGCAATTAAAAATAAAAGATGATGAGTTTTGTCTAAATTATTTACGACAAACATTGCACTAGTGCATATACTGGAGAAGAATTGCAAAATCTTCAAGGATAAAAGGGGAAGACAGTCAGAGGTAGCACCCGCAAGCAAATCACGCATCAATTGCTTCCAAATCCAGTTTGGTGAGAATCAAAGGCAAAAGAGTCAACCGCATGCAGAATATGGAAAAAGATCAAGACTGAGAGTGTTACTGACTTTCTTCTAGTTTATTTTCCTCTTTCTTCTTCTTTCTCTTATTTCCTCCGACAAAGTAATTGAATAATCGATTAAATTATAAAACTTAAGTGATTGGTTTAAAAGTCGTTACTTCAAGTTATTGGAAGAAGTCAATTACTTGGAAATAGGTGGCAGACATGCAAAATAGAAGGTTCTATTTTCAGTTATAAATCATGCATGTCATGCAAAGAGTAATTCCAGGAGGAAGATTGCCAGCTGTCCCCTTTTTTATAGCTTCCGCATGCGGGAATTCATTAAAAACTTCCTATTTGTAATTTCCCTCTATACACTATAAATAGAGGAAGAACCTACGGGTTAAAGGATCAGAATTTGTAATCAGCATTCTTGTGTTCCAGACTTTGAGCTGAAACCCTTGATATCTTTCTGAAAGCTAAGGAATTGAAAAGAGACAGATTTCCGGAGAACTTTGTGTCAACGGTGCATTTGTTTCTTACTTTTGTGTAGATCTTTGCATAAACTTTGTGTTATCTCAGATCTAGATTTGAAACTTTCCTTTCCTTTAAATTTTGTATTTTGAGATCTGTTTGTTTTATCTATGTGCATGAGACCAACTCATGAACTATTGGTTGGATTGCACATTTTCTCTTCTTTCTTCCCGGATTCAATTATTTTCCTCTTCTGCAAATATTTCTTTATAGTTGCTTACTTGCTGCAAAATTGCCTAGTTATGGCTCATGAGCTTTGCAATTAAAGTAAAACCCACGAACAGTTACTCGATCCATAATTGATAGAAATCTTACACGGAGCCTCACCGGTAAATGAGGGAGATTTATCTCATGATCGCTAGGTTTTCAGTTTGTCAATGCAGAAAATCTAGCCAACAATACTCGCCTCTAGGATATTCAACTACCCCTTCGCACGTGGCTTATTGGTGAAATCCTGGATTTTCTGCATAGCAAGGGACGTCCACCACTTTTCACTCGACATCTTGACTTGTTTCCCAAATTCTTCTCCTCTACTTTCTTCTATAAAGAGTAGATACTATTCTATTCTAAAGTGCTTTTTGACTTTGTGGCATTTTTTGCCTTATTCCTTTGACCATTTCTTCTCCCTTCTCTAGAATCCGCATGAGTTTTCACTTTCTTTGAGTGATGTCTTAGCCTCTATATTAGCAATTGTAATGCATACAGGGCCTCTTTTGCAGTAATAGAGTTGTGTATGTTTGAGAAATAGTTCAGATTGTTTTGTTCTTTACCTTGTGTACTCGTGTTTCTTGTCTCTTTGATCTATTGCAGATTGTCTTGCCTACCATTTAAGCTATGATAAATGTATGTGTGGATTATATTTGTTTTTGTCAAATATATTGTGTTATCATCCAACACATAGTGGAAAGAAGATTCCTATTTCTCTCTTGGTGGGTCGCTTTTCTCATTTATGCTATTTCCTTCTTTTTCCCTTGCAAGTGTTAGATTAGATCAATGATAATGCTACGTGTAGAAGTAGATGAGAAACTAGCTCTCTTTGGAGGATTGCTTCAACTTGTAAGTCCCATGCTTGAGAAGCAATCTTGTGTTGTGTTGTTAGTGAAACAAGTTTCACCAGACTGACGCTTTCAACATCCAATAGTTTTGGCACGCCGGTGGGACAAGATTTCATTCTTGTGGAAAGACTTGCAATATTTGTTGATACAAGAATGTGTGTTGAACATATAGCTAAGTTTTGTTATGTTCTTAGCTTATTTGGTTCTATGAGCCAAACCCAAGCACCTAGCGACTCCACCCCAAGCTATTTTCAAAGATCACTTAATATCACTTAATAATACTTAACTAGTATCAAGATATCCTTGAAAATAGATTGGGGTGGAGTCGCTAGGTGTTTGGGTTTGGCTCAACTTTTCAAAGACCACTCCCTAGGTTTGCCTACCAATCCAGGTCAAAGTTTGGCTTGTATTGAGGTTCAAATGCGGGCATACTAGAGACACCATGGGTGAACCCAAGCACTAGTTAGACTTAGAGCAGACCGTGCACATTCCAAACTAGTACCACGGTCCAAGGAGGTGAACCGAACTATCTTGATACTAACCTTGTGGAATTCAAGTTGAAAGACATGGGCATAACAAGGCCATCATAAGTGAACCTATGTACAAACCACACTCAGATCTAGATTAGATATGTCCTAGAATGTTACTGGACCACGGAGAGATGAACCTAGCTACCTAGGTGCTAACCTTGGAGCATTCAAGCTTTTCAACATTTTCTCAATCCTTGTGTATTCTTCAATCACCTCTAATTCATATATTCTTTTATTAATTCCCGTAATTGTTGATATAACTGCACTAGGAATCAGTCGGAGCTCGATTCTTTGCGTTTATGGAAAGAAAACACCATAGTTACCATGTTCTTATAAACTTAGTGAAAATTTGGTTCAAACCATACTTTTTGGTCTGACCAACTTACCAAACAAGTTTGGTCAAACATTATTTTTTCTTTTTATTAATTAAAAAATTAAAGCGTTTAAATTAAAAGAACTTCAACACAAAACAAAAACGAAACAAGAAACACTAATACCTAAGCACGTAAAGGAAAAACTCCATAGATAATATATTTATTTATTATTATGTGTAATTGGTTTTTCTTTTCAAATATCATCATATATGTATGGTATTTATTTTATATATATATACACATATTATATTTGTAAATTTCCAAACCGAACCAAACCTTTTGAAAAACTCTAAACTTCCAAACTTTTCTCACCTTTTGAAACTATCTGAACTTTTCGAACATGACAACTATGAAAAACACCATATCCCACAACTACTCCTTGGTAGTTCGCCTCAAAATGCATTCACCCTAAAAGCCTCACAATTTGATTAGGAATATCTATGATCAGATTTTGTTGGGCTTGCATTCTTGCTACTATGTTGGTTTTTGGGAGGAGGGTAAATATGAGGGTTTTGAGAGGACCCACATCCTTGTACAAATGAGGATAAAAGAGAGGAACCAAAACCAAGAAATAAAGAAGGGAACCAACACAAGGAACCCGAAAGGAGCAGCCAAAGAGACCCACTGAAAAGAGAGAAAGAGCTCCAAGTGAGAACAAGGAGAAGTTGTTACAATTACAGCTGCAGCAACGAAACAGCAACACAGAGAAAGAGAAGAGGCAGCCCCACGCACAGCTGCAAGAAGAAGATGCAGCAAAGGGGAACAACAAGGAGGGAGAGAGGAGATGCAGCCCAAAACAAGCTGCAAGAAAGAGAAGTGGAAGCTACATACGAGGCATCCACAAGAAAAGTTTAAGAAGGAGAGGAAAGAAAAGTAGGTCAGAGATCAGCACTTAACCTTCTTCCCCTTCTTCGAACGCACTATCTGCCAATTTCCAAGTGAATGCTCCTCTGAACCAAGAGGATTGGATTTGGACAAATTCAAGGGGGCATAGATCTGTAACTCCTTATCCAGAGGATGGGGACCATCCTTATCCAAGTCAGAGTGATCGGATTCATGAGGTCACTTGATCCCTAGGTTAGATCTCTCCAAAGAGGGGAGCTGAACAGTAGGTTGTCCCACCTCGATATGTTCGGCAATGGCGGTGTGAGAAGCAGCCAAAGGAACAGTATCACCAGCTTCTTGAACATCTGATTCAAAGTCAGAGTCGTCCTCAAGATCTAGAGGGCTCCATCGTTTGGGAATAAATCCTTTTTTCTTTGGAGCTTGGGCTTTCTTATGAGGGCAGCCAGCCTGGAGGTGCCCCAGAGTTCTGTAGTTCCGACATCTGAAAGTCGTGTTTTCATAGTCAAGAGTCTGGATGTGAGTAGCATCTCCCATCTTGAGAGTCATTTTATCCAGCAATCCTTTACTGAGATCCACTTCTACACAAATCCTGACAAAAGTAAGAAGGCCACTTTGTATTCTCTTGTTATCCTATTTGATGAACCTCCCTAGACTATTGCCAATATCTTTCGTAGCAAGGAAAAAGTGAAGAGGAAGATTAGGCAATCTCACCCAAACAGGAACACATGTGAGATGGAGAAGGAACTCGAATCAAATTGTGGAAACCATGGGGTAGTGAAAAGACCCGCCTCATCAATAGCCCTTTGATAATCCTCCTGGTCATAGAAGTAGACTATGAAGAATGCTCGAGCACATAAGAAGTATTCACAATTTTTTGTCCACAAGGTATGAATCCACTTAATCAGAGCATTAGTGGTGGCTAGGCACCATTAAATTTGCAAATGAGGGCCTTAGCTTCCATCTTTTCCTAAAGGCCAAAGCTTCATCACTATTGATCTCCAAAGTAGGGGATTCGGATGTTTGTTCCACAATGTAGGCGGGGGAAGAGGAGTTGTTGCAGCTGATGTGGAAGTGGCATTTTAAACAGTGCCTTTTTAAAAGGTGCAGGATTTCGCACTTTGGCTCCACCCAATAAATGACCAGACATGAAAATCATTTAATCCCTTCCAATCCCGTAAGAGATGAGTAGGGAGTCATCCTTCGAGCTCTGTCGGCAAAAACTAGGTCTATGAGATCAACCCTGTAGCTCAATTTATGGGAAAGAACAATTTTAAGATCCCTTCCAAGAGCAAGGCGTGGGATCTGGTTGCAAAGGGTGTTACCATACAAAGTGCGAACAAGAACTCCGTGAAGAGTTCATGAAAAACCCGTGTCATAAGCCGGAGAAAACTTGAGCCCACTATTCACGTCGTCCCGAACCCTATCCAATTCTAGGACACTGTTTCTAGATCTTGCTATCAATGGAGGGGGCATATTTGGCGACCGAGATAGGGACGAGAGCCTGTGAGCACTAAAACCCCACTTCGCTCATCCATCACCGGGCCCGAAATCCCCTACAACAGCTCGTATAATCCTTCCGCCATCGCCTAAAAACTCATCACCGCCGCCAAGAGCCACACCAAAATTGCTAGGGTTAGGGCACACGGCAGACTCGAGCTCGCCATGTCGATTTTTTGGAATTTCGAAAGAAAAGTATTCCCTTGCTACTATGTTGTTATTCTCTTGAAGGAGATCCCATAATAGTTAGTGGCATGTATCACTATTTCAAATTCTTCACGAATGTAATCTCCTAAAGCCATTTTGATTTTCTAAATTGCGTTGATATGTTGTTTGTTGAGAACTACTTTGTGTAAGAAACCTATATTGACATCACCCTCTTTGATCCATTGAACCCTATATTATTGATTCCAATAAGTTTCTTCTCTCTTCCATTGTTTTATTAATGAACGAATGAAGGTCAGCTCTTGGGCATCCATTTTATAAGAGAAATTTGTGTCCCTTATCTGTTTTTGGGCTGCCTCTAACTTTTTGAGTGATTGGTCCATTTTGGAGAAAATGTTGCCAAACTGAATTTTAGTCCATTCCTTCATTTTCCTTTGAAGGTGAAGGAAGCTAAGTTTCCCCATAAATATGAACATAGCATGCCCTCTAATTTCCCCTACTTCAATCCACCAAGTATGCCACCTTTATTGGGATTTTCAAGTTGTGATATCTACAAATTTCCACGCCAATTTCTAGTTGTATGAGCCTATGATCTGAAAAAGTGGAATCATAAACTTTTCTGCAATCTTTGTGTTTGGTGTTAGCCACTGATCTGAAATCCAGATTTTATCTTGTTTTTCTGCTATGTAGTCTTAGCCCTTTCTCTAATTACTCCAAGTCAGGCACCTTGTGCACTTTCACATCTATCAACAAATATTTGGAGATTAACCTCAGCAGTGAAAGTGCTATTCTTGCGTTGAATCCTTCAACTCTTTGCTTTTCTTCCAGCATTTTTATTGTATTGAAATCCCATATCAAGTACCTATATAGTTTCTCTGTTATGTAGTGCTGGCGCTTTCACTGATAACTCAAAGTGAAGGAACTGTGTGGATTTCCGTGTCTATCAACAAATTTTGGGAGATTAAACTCGGCAGCAAATGTGTTGTTCTTTTGTTGAATTCTTGACCTCCATTCTTTTCTTCAGACAGTTTTATTGCACTTAAGCCCCCTGCTAGATTACGCTTCAGGGGCTGATTTTTCCTTAGTTGCCAGTTCATTTTGGGAATAGTGGGTACAGCTCGAATAAGCCGTACAAAAATATTTAAAACTACATATATAAATACTAATAAACATGAATCAAGCACATAATATCAGCTTTACATTAACTAACACCAAAGAAATGAGAAAATAAAACATGCAAGGGGGACAATATCATTTTAAAATACATTTTACTTGGCCAATAGGCCTTTATAAATGCATGTTCTTGAAAACTATTGTATTAGTCATTTTTAAATAAATTGATAAATGCTACTAAAATGGTAGTCACTTGTTTTATGTATTAAACAAGCATCAGTTTCATTTTTGTAGCTGTAATTCAACCTTATAAATGCACGTTCTTGAAAACTATTTTCTTAGTCATTGTTAAAAATTAAATAAATGCTACTAAAATGGTAATCACTTGTTTTTGGTAAAACAAGCGCCAGTTTCAGTGGTTATATGTCCACTTCTTCAGTGGTTATATGTCCACTTCTTCAGTGGTTATATGCCCACTTCTTCAGTGATTATTTTGCGTAAATGGCATCAGAGAAGTTTTTCTGATAAAGCAAAGCACATCAGTAAAATCAGTTAAGGTTTGCCTTTGTTCTTAATCATACAGGAGATGGGCAGATGATGCTTTATTGTGCATACAGCTTATTATTCTCCTGTATCTTTCTTGCTCTGTTCTCAATCACAAAAAAATTATACAGAAACAGGGCCATTTTTATTCGGTGAAGATCAGAAAACATGAGGGCTTATGTTGGTTTCTGTTTGTGGAGTTTTGAAACATCAAATGTCAGATTAGCAACAGTAGGAATTGACGTGGTAGTTGGTATTTCTTTATTATTAATTTATTATTTTCATTCTTCTCAATAGATAGGAGTGGGACTGAATGCGAATTTGATTGGTGATTATTTACTTGGAAACTTCAGTGTATTCTTCTTTCACATTTGGGCATGGAGTCCCTATGATGTTTAATCTCCTGATGGTGCAGGGAACTGCAAAGCATAGTTCTTTCATTAATTAATTACATTTCAAGGTAATTTGAAGGTGAAATATTTGCAGTCCTGCCTTCCATCTCAGAGTTTCTCACTTTGTACTTCAGCTGAAGCTAAATCCCAATTCTATGATGCAAGTGCAAGGAGGGATTTAAGGTGTGACAAAATTGTCATTCTCGCAATATAATGGCATTGCTCCATAGCCTAATGGAAGATGGGGAGCCCAGATCCCTAGGACGTGTCAGCAAACATGACTGGGGGACCTTTGACATTCTACCACTGCCCATGAAATTACAGACCTCAAGTTTTGGGGATGAAACACTATGACCAACTTCATTCCACAAAAAGGGCATTTGTAGAACATATGGAGCATTATTCCAATGGAAATGTTTTGAAACCATACCTATGATTAACATCTTGATCACAATAAAAATATGGCTACAACCATGACTGCACAACAATCTTTTGGTGTGGATAGAGTGGTTGTGCGTTTTTCAAAAGAAGAAGAAGATAGCGACAAAAAAGGGCATTTGTAGAACATATGGAGCATTATTCCAATGGAAATGTTTTGAAACCATACCTATGATTAACATCTCGATCGCAATAAAAATATGTCTACAACCATGACTGCACAACCATCTTTTGGTGTGGATAGAGTGGTTGTGCATTTTACAAAAGAAGAAGAAGATAGCGACAAAAAAATCTAAAAGAGAGGTGGTATAAACCCAGAACCTTTTCTAGTATCCTTCCAGCTTATACCAAAATGGGATCTTTAGAAAAGTGTATCATTCAAAGCATAATCAAAAGTGGATTTTTTAGATGTTGCTGCAATTTGAAGTTTATCTATTATTGTTCATGTTCAAAATGGTCATATTATGAGGCTTTTACTTGGATTCACAATAGCGACAATCTTTCTTCTGAAACCCCCTTTTATAATCTCTAGAAAATTTCCTAATAGAGCAGGATTGAATCCAAGAAGCTCCAGTATATTGCAGAGCCTGGAATTTCCACAGCCATTTGTCAGTACTCACTTGAAGCCATTAAACAGACCTTTGAAATCCATTTGGGCACCATTGAATGGACTGTTGTGGCAATTGTGAACTCTGTCTTAGCAGGACGACTTATGGAACTAAGGTAAAAAATAACAAAAAGACTGATCTGTGTATTAATTCTAATTTTTGCTATCCCACTTGTCAAAGTATGTATGCTTTTTCCATGATTGTTCAATGCATACTTAAGTTCTAAAGATAAATTTGAAATGTTCCATGCTTTGTTTGATTTCCATGATTTAAGATTAATGAATTGGGTTATGACTAAGTAGTTGTTTGGCTTTAAAACTTTAGTCTACAGAGCTTATAGAATCTTTGGAAGGCCTCTTGAAATGGGTTCATTTGTCATTTCGCTCGGTAGTTTGTATCAGGTTGTTTCTTTGTTTTTTATCAAGACTTCCTTGGCTCCTTTTATATATCATCACACTAATTGGGCAATACTGGCTATGTTTTGAAATATTATTGCAGCCGGGCATGACCTATGGTAAAGGAAGACATTATCTATAGCTGGCATATTTTGCTGCAACTCGAAAGACTTGTTCATTTGCACATATCTTGATGTTGCTGCATTATTAATTAGGAGTGAAGTAATGGGGAATGAAAGGATCATGTAGACTCTAGAAACCTAATTTATACAGGCAAGAAACAACCATTTTGAGCAGCTGAGTAGAATAAGGGTTGAAGCTGCATTTGTGTTTATGTAATCGGAATGTTTAAGGGAGCCATGTATACAGAAAAATCTCAAAATGAATAGAGCTATACATTGTCTTGCATGGATGGTACTTGCTGAAGCACCTCTTATTGTGCAGTTATTGGTTACAACTTTGGAAGTTGGCTCTTAATGTTCTTTCTAGATTTTGCAAAATTTAGCCTGTAGTTATGATGCAGGGGCATCTTGAGGCCCACAATGAATTTAAATTCTCTTGGAGATTTGAACGCTGGGACATTCTCAAAGCACCCATCTGATCTCAACCACCTCCCTTGACATTTAATGGCAGCTGTTTAAATTCAAAATGTCTCCTTAAGTCGGAGTTTTGAGTGTTGAAAATGAAGGAATGGCCTATGTGCAGTTGTAAGATGCTAGTATGATAGGGCAGAGCTTTCTAGAAAAGGAGCAGCTATCGAAGAAGGAAAAAAATGTATACAGAGAGAGACTAAAATGCTCATAGAGAAGAAAAGAAAGAAAAATCTAGCAGGGCTCATTGGGCAATTAAAATCATAAAAGAAGATTATATTTGTCTTTTTCTGAATACATAGCATGTTTTCCAGCATTATAAGGAGGCAAATATGTGAGTTTACAGGGGACGCTAGTATTAAGCAGAATGCATATAGGAGAGGCAGGGGCACATATATTAGAAACAGGGGAAAATGAATGAAGACAGGAACACTTATAGTCAAGAGAGGAGCATTTACTAAATAGGAGAGCCTGCAGCAGAGTATGGCGACTCAAAGAGAGTAAATTATAAGTTTCTAAGAGGATTTGACTATACTATTGCAGCTATGGAATTCAATAGACATTGCTACACAATGAAGCCCAGCTTATGGTTGTGTAAGAGCCTATAAAGGCCGACTTGCTTGTATGCCCAACAAGCTAATGGATTAAAATAGTGGGTTGTATTGATGCCAATTGGATCTATTTGCAGCTAATGAAAAGGGGGTTTGACCTTATTTACATTTGAACGACTATATCAAGTGCAAACAGGTGAGATGATTGTGGACATAAGTCTGAGAGTCTCTGTAATCCTTATATGCATTTCTACAAGAGTAGTTGAAGCTCTATTCTGTGTTAATGTTGTGTTTGGGATAGTAATCAGGAGCTATGTGTAAGTGCCTGTGTTTGAGCTGAGTTACCCTGTTTAACTCCAGTGTGCAGGCCATTTCAAGGTGCTATATGAAGGTATTGAGAGTGTGTAAATTCATGTCTAAGAGTTTGGACTACATGGAGGAATTATTGAAGAAAGCGTCTTATCGTATACAGATAAGTGGTTGGAGTTTGTGCATGTGACCTGCATCGGCTGCGGGTTTGGGCTTCCATTAAGTTGGACCTCCATGCCTGGCCGCACCAAGTTATTGAGAATACCATAGACTGTGAACAAGGTACTTTGTACTTGGAAAAATAACATCTTCCATTTTATTTGGATGAAGTAAGTAACCTTTCTAGCTACGGCTGCATATGGTTATATTAGTGACAATGCTTGTGATATTCCTCTAGAACCGAACTTTATCCGAACATGACCATATCACTTTGCACAAGCAACTAGGGTTTCCCCTTGACATTTGACTGCGAAGAAGTAATGCTGTAATGAGATCAGGGTTTTCTATCTTGACTGTGTATGTCATTGGAAGAAGAAGAGATACTCGGGGTTCTCACCATTGTGGGATATTGTAAAGGAATATAGGAGAGAATATATGCACTAATGGAGCCATTACTTGCTCTAAAACCAAGTCCAATCTTCCACAATGAATGGAACTGCAGTTCAGTTATGTTGAGAAGGGTTTTTGGCTTCGAACCTGCCACTTGTGGCACTCCACTACCTCTTAAAACTCAAGCACCACCACTATGGAACTCTTAGATCAGAGATATTTAATGAATATATGGGATAAGAATGGTAGGCAGAATGTGTACAGGAAGAAGAGGAAGAAGCTAAGAGTAGAATAGAGAAAAAGTGAAAATACTGTAGAGTGAATACTGCTGAGTTTTTGACTTTTTGGCTTGGACCAAGGAATAGTGTTCTGCAATCTAGGGTTTGGAAATCTGCAAAAAATGGAATAATGTGTATTGATTTTATTGTTTTGGAAAGGCTGTGAAAGAATCTTTATTCTGCTTGTTAGAATAGACCTCGTTGAGAATCTTTCTAGGTTGTTTATGATATTCATGGATGCATGGATGAAGTTATGGTCATATGGAAAAGACTACTCCTGGACATGGTTGAGAGGTTAAAGCTTCCATGGGTGTTTTAGAAACAATGAAGTGGCATTATCCTCCTAGCCAAGGCCTAAGCTGACCCTTACCAATTAACATACCTCCAACCCTGCAACCTGTTGGTTGCTGTGCTTTTATTTCATTGGGTTGTGTGAGGGTTTCTGTTCAAGTTTTCGATAAGCCCTGTTGGGATGGTTGGGAGTGTTCTTAGATCTCAGTTTGTAATATATGATATAAACATGTGTCTGCCCATAGTTGGCCCATAAAAATAATCTAGAGGACTCCCAGAATGGAGATTCCCTCTATATGCTAAATATAAATCCTAAATCTTAGAAGATTCAAAAGAAATCTTAAAAAAAACAGAGGTTGCTCTCTTCCGTGACGAAATTGCAAACCAGCCCCTATTCACCCGATAAAAAGGCATATATTCTAATATTTATCTAAAAACGCATTTAATCTCTATAAGATGCTGCATTATAAGAAAGGAATTTATGATTGAATAGCACTATAGCTCCATCAATGAAATATAAAATCGACCTGTACAAATTGAGAAATAGAAATCATAAACCTTACTCAGAAGCAGTAATTCCCTGTTCAAATCTTTAAAAAAATTAATGAGACTTTTCAAAGCGAATTCCTTGTTCAAATCCTAAAGAAATGGTTAAAGACCACTTACCTCAAAATAGCAGGCCAAATGTCCTAAGCCGAAACCCAAGATAAGCTTCTGCTGGCCTCCTTGTGCCACAGAACCATTTAATAGACAATTAAACTACTCGGAATTTCAAACCCCGCTCAAATCGTGCAGAAAAGAGTGCCGAAATCAACAAAACAATTACAAGATCTAATGATTTCAATCAACTTCAGAGAGAAAAAAATCTCCTAAAACTTACAGATAGGATGAATTGGCATGCCCTGTTCCAAGAATTCCTTTGCTTCAACACGGTAAACTGCAATGCTTTTAAATAAATATAAGATCTCTGTTCAGCAGGGTCGGTGAATGGAAAAACATAGCCGTTCAGACTGTCGTTTAGCGCGTAGCTGCTTTTTTTTTTTTCAAATAAAAGACACGTGATTGAGGGAAAGTGACGTGAACAAAGAAAATAAAAAGAAATTCGAGAGATTGGTACAACAAAAAAAAGAAAGCTATATGAATAGAAGAAGGTCTGAATTAATTTCTCTTGGAAAACACAATCCCAAGGGATTTTGGAAGGAGCTACAACAAAAGAAAACACACATAGAAAACAATATCACAGAAGCTCATTGGTTAGAATATGCGAAGATTCTCTACAAGCAATCTCAATAGAAGGATATTCCTCCCATCATTCATACTTCGATCGAACTTTTCTCGGAGGAAGACATCAAACATGGCATAAAGAATCTAGCAAATGGTAAAGCTCAAGATGTTGATGGGTTGCAAGCTGAATTTTTAAAGTGGGGGGTTGAGGTGCTCACTCCGCATATCAAAAAAAATCTTCAATGATGTAACTCAAGTTGGGTTCCCACTAGAGTGGACGACTAGTGTTGTTATTCCTCTTTTTAAAAGTGGGGATATCAATAATCCTTCTAACTATCACACTATTATGATCAATCCTCTTTTTGGTAAGTTATTTGGGGGCATGATAGAGCGTAGAATCAACAGTTGGGCAGAAAGAGAGGGCAAAAGAGCAAAAGGACAAGGTGTTTCCGATCTAAACATTCAACCATTGATCATTGCATCACTCTTAGGCACTTGATTGAAAAGGTATGGGATACCCAAGGGGATGAAGTTTTTGTTGTTTTGTTGATTTTAAGAAAGCCTTTGACACAATTCCTAGAGACAAACTTTGGAACAGGATGGAGGAACTTGAGATTCCAGACGAGCTTAGAGCAACAATACATAGACTTTATGAGCAGGTCAGAGCTAAAATCAGAACCAAAGAAGGTATGTCTGAATGTTTTGGTAGTGACATTGGGGTCAAACAAGGTTGCCCTCTTTCTCCCACTTTGTTTGGTTTATACATTGACAAGCTTGAAGAATGGTTACGTAAAACCGAAGGAGGGGGTGTTTAGTTGGCCGAGTATGTGGTGAAGTTACTCTTATATGCCGATAATCTTATCTTAATTTCAACAACAGCTCAAGGATTGCAGGAGCATCTAAAAGCTTTAGAATCCTTTTGCCAGGAAGTTGGGATGCAAGTAAACATTAGCAAAATAAAAATCATGATCTTTTCCCTAAAAAGAAAAGAGAGACAAATTAACTTTCTTTTTTAGGGGAGCACATTGGAAATTGTTACAGAATATAAATATCTTGGGATTGATTTCCACAACAAGATGAGTTGGGAGACATGCAAAGCAAAAAGGATACAGGGAGGTTGGAAAGCATCTTACCTACTTCAAAATAGGTGTAGGAAAGTTGAGCTTTGGGACTAGAAAACTAAGAAAACCCTCTTTGGTTTGTTGGTTACTTTGGTTGCTCTTTACGGTTGCGAGGTTTGGGGAAGTAGCGTGTCAAAGCATGGATGGCGACAATTAGAAAGAATCCAGAAACATCTAATCACAAGCACTCTTAAATTTAAATCAATAGTTCCTTATGAGATCGTGTTAGTTGAAGCGGGTACCTTCCCGATGGAAGCATCAGCAATAACTCGGTTAATAAACTATTTGAAAAAGTTGAAAGCATGGACGATCTTCGATGGCCCAAAATGGTTACAAAGGATAAGCTAGAGCTCAGAAAGAAAACCTGGATGAAACAGAACAACAAATGGATGAATAAATGGGGCATTAATTTTCGTGGAGTGTCCTAACAACAAGGAAATAAAAAATTATGTGATGGAGAAGTTTACGACCGTGATGTGAACAAGTAACAAATGGGTCGTAAGAAAGCATATTATATCAAAGAATTCAACCCTACTTGGGATCGTGATGAAAAAGTTTATCTAGGGCGCTATCAAAGGTAAGGTAAGGATTTTGGTGGCTCAATTGAGGACTAGATCATATCATCTTCGTTGTGAAACCGGTAGATGGACTATTCCCAAAGAGGATTGGGAAAGGAGAATTTGTATTTTTACAAAGAAAGGGGTTGTTGAAATGCAGAATGGCATTTCATTACGGAGTGTTCAACATATGATGATATCCATATCCAAAGATGAAAACGAGCTAAAAGTGGACAACTTAAATGAGTTATTTGCAAAAACAAAAATTTCAAAAGATCGTTGGTTTAGTGCTCAAGATTCATAGTAGAAGAGTTGATATGGCAAAGATTTTGAAAACAACTTAAAGTATCGGTTCCGCTTTGGTCCCATAGACTCTTCAAGATCATGGACGCATTAAAATATTTCATTCATTCATTCATGTGTTTTAATTTTGGGTCCGTAGAATCTTTCAAATGAAGCTTTAAAATATGTAAATGTTATCTGTCGATCATGTATTTTCCTTTAAAATTATATATCATTTTTTATATTGCCTTCAACATCTCATTGTGGGTTTTAATTTTCTTTTCTTTTTGTGTCTATACTTAGACTTGATCTCGCTTAAATCCATATATACCATGATCTTTATATAAACGAAGGCGATGTCACAAGAGAAGGGCTCTCTTATAAACATAATAGTTAATTGGTCAGTAAGATGAGTAGGTTTGCTTGCTTGGCATTCATGTCTCCCTTTTCATAATTTCATAATTCTCAAAAATTAAACTCATTTAATTGCCTCTATATCTTACTACCTCGAGTTGGATATGTCTCTTTAGTGCATCTTTGAATTGCTTTTACGCCTCTAAAATCCGTGTTCATTCAAAAAGTTTAATCTTACAACGATTGGTAGGCTTGGTCCAGCAACAACACATAAACCTTGATATCTCATGATCCTTATGTTAATGAGGTGACAACACAACGGAAGTGCCCCTCCTATTAACATAATGGTTAATTAGTTGTGAGATAAGTGTGTTTGCTTGCTTGGTCATCCCATCTCCCCTTTATGGCTTCATAATCCCAAAAATGCCTCTTAATACATCCCTTACTACCCCATGTTGGACATGCCTCTTTAGCATATCTTGGAATTCACATGTATTTATTCAAAATCCTCATTACAAGTTATGGGATTTGAATTGGGGTGGTATTGATGATGATGCCCTTTTTGTCAACATCACCGTATTCTTATTTGTTTCCTTTTAGATCTCTTATGTCTCATGCTTGTGTTGTTAGGATTGTCCACACACTTTTGGCAATTGTCTAGAATGTCTTTAGGCTCGAGGGTTTGCTTGAAGTATTAAGACGCTCCTAAAAACGTTTGTGTATTATTCCTCTTTGGCTTGGGTTATTACGCTCCTTGTTCTTGCTTATTGACCGCTTTGAGTTTGGCTTGGGCACCAATGTGGTCCTAATTTAAATTCATTTTAACTATAAATACAAAGGCCTAAGTCATTCAACATTTAGAAATCTAAGAGGAAATATAAATAATTGATCATTCACATGAATCTATTAAGAAATTACAGAGCAATCTAGAGATGATCAAACACTCATTGAAGCTTTTATTCATGTTATGCCAACCGCCAAAAGGGAAAGAACATCGTTGCGTCACGTTAGTTCGCTAACTAATGAATCACTGGAAAAAAATTATTGTCTTCGTTATAATACACCATTTAGGGGCCTAATAAAAATCAAGCTAAGCATAACATGGGTCCTAAAACAAACACCACTTTCCTTGTAACTTTCTAAATAGTATTGCATGCAATAAGGGCAAGATTTTTCTTCTTTTTTAAAGGAGATCAATGTTAAAGTGTGTAAATTGAACCAATGATTTTAGAGCCTTCGATTAGATGGACATAATCATCAAAATGGGTTTTGCCTTAAAAACATATACAAAGTTGACAGCTTTGGACATTACCAAGTTTTTAAGTTCACAATTTGGATAAGGTTTTCCATTACCTATGAGTTTTGGGTTCTTGTTGCCTTAACCCCGGTCTTCATTATCAATTTCGATGATTGTCATTATATCTCAAGATATCATCCTATAAGCTTAAACCTTGCATGTCACCGCTCTTTTGGTTAATTATTTAAATATTTAATTACTTTTGTTTGGTTGTAATATTTATATTCGGATGTCATTAAATGTTTATGACGCTCCTTGTTCTTGCTTATTGACTGTTGGAGTTTGGCTTGGGCACCAATATGGTCCTAATTTGAATTCATTTTAACTATAAATACAAAGGCCTAAGTCATTCAACATTTAAAAATCTAAGAGGAAATATAAATAATTCATTATTCACATGAATCTATTAAGAAATTATAGAGCAATCTAGAGATGATCAAACACTCGTTGAAGCTTTTATTCATGTTATACCAATCGCCAAAAGGGAAAGAACATCATTGCATCACGTTAGTTCGCTAACTAATGAATCACTGGAAAAAATTGTTGCCTCTTCATGTTGTACACCATTTAGGGGCCTAATAAAATCAAGCTAAGTTTAACATGGGTCCTAAAACAAACACCACTTTCCTTATAACTTTCAAAATAGTATTATGCAATAAGGGCAAGATTTTTCTTCTCTTTTAGAGGAGATCAATGCTAAAGTGTGTAAATTGAACCAATGATTTTAGAGCCTTCGATTAAATGAACACAATCATCAAAATTTTTGCCTAAAAAAAAATTACCAAGTTGACTATTTGGACATTACCAAGTTTTTAAGTTCATAGTTTGGATAAGGCTTTCCATTACCTCTCGAGTTTTTGGGTTCTTGTTGCCTCAACCCCGGTCTTCATTATCGATTCGGATGATTGTCATTATATCTCAAGATATCATTATATAAGCTTAAACCTCGCATGTCACTACACTTTTGGTTAATTATTTAAATATTTAATTAGTTTTGTTTGGTTGTACTATTTATATTCGTATATCATTAAATGTTTATATGTAATTTTGTCAGTAATGATCCGAACATGATTTCTAAAAATCTATTTTTGGAAAGCCCTGACAATCTATTTTTAGTAGTTTTTCAATAGCTTTCAATATATTTTAAATTTTTGAACTTGTCTCTCAAGCATTTTTGGAGTTTGGATGTTAGCGGTGAAAATCGGGTTTGTAACGCCGCCGAACCCATCAACACCAAGGTCGTTCCATGTTCTTTCCATAGTTCATGTGGTTCAAAATCGGGTCAACGAGCTAAGAGATATGACCCCAACAAGGAGCACTAAATAAAATAATAGTAATAATATGATAGATTTTAGATTTTTCCACTTTTGTCTTTTCAAATCCATCCCTAAGGTGGATACGAATGGTCTCCATGTAGGATGACCTTTTGGTTCCCATTTGGAACCCTTCATATTTTATTTTTAGCAATTTTTCATATTCTTCTTTGTATAGCTATAAAGCAACTTGTTTTGAATAAAGAGATAGATCTCTGGGCATACATATCTCTTATGGAGTTTTCTAGTTTGTATGCATTTTTGAATAACAATAAAAACAATCTTTATTTTTAGCTCTTTCATTGTGAATTGATTGTTATAACACATTAAGCACCATTGTTAGTGTGTTTTCCGTCGGGTTACACCTCAACTCGTATCATGCGAGTTCAATGGAAATCCATTTATCCATATCACCATTTCATGAACACTTGTTCTCTTACAACCACATTTAGGTTAGATATTGCTACGTATTGTGTTAGATCTAATATTCTTAATTTTTCTAACATATTTGTGGTGGATCCAATAACCCTAGTTTATAATGCATTTGATTCCAAATCCTACATTAATTTTTGTGAAATTTTTCAAGCCCCGTGACATTATAAGATGTATTTTTTCGTTATGTCAATAGGAATTCAAAAGTGGTAATCGGAGATGAGGGCAATCATAAGGGGCTATAATGTTCATGGATAGACAATTAATGATGACTTTAAATTTGATATTCATTTAACTAACAAGATGATTTTAACCTTAAATTTGAAGTCCATTTGAATGTCACAAGTTTTCTTTTGCTTTGAGAATTCAATCGAAAAATCATAATATATTGGCCATACATTGGGTTTGGAGCCCATTTTGTTTCCTTGGAAAGATTTTTTTGAGCCCAACATATTGCAAGATGCCTAGATTGATGTCATTTGACACCAATTAATAGGAAATTTTCAAAGAATATAATGGAGTGGTTAATCAATATGGCATATGGAAAATCCAAGATAAGAGCCTTGAGATTGATATATATTGGTTTTTTCATATAGATGCATTTAACATATTCATACTACTTTGAGCAACCTAATTGTCATATTTGTGAGTGTAAGAAGGAAGATTGTTAGGATTGATCAAGAATCTATACATTTTATTAAATTACAATTAGTTATTTATGTGTCTTGCTTGAAAAATAAAATGGAATTTGAAAATATATATAGTATTGTTCCACAAATTATACTTTTGTGGGACTTGATGTGAAAGTTGTGTTATCCAATTTCACCCCCTCAGTGGTTGAATTGATAACATACATCAGGATTCTCAAGTCCCAGGTTGAAAAAGAATGAGCTCTGAGAGAATGCGAGAAGTTGCAGAAAATAAGCCTGGGCCAGAAAAAAAATTGTGAAAATTGGCTAAGTCCTAGTCCCAAGGACAGTTGGGACATTCGGGACAACAAGGTGCGGTTCGACCGAAACGCCTCCAGGCGGCCCGCGAAGCACTGGGACAAGTGGAACAAATGGACGCGAAGGGCGCGAACCGGCCGGTTCGGCCGAAAAGGGAAAATGGGACAAAAGGACAATCGGGCCGTCGGGACGCGAGGGACACGGAAGCCGGTTCGGCCGAAGGAGAAGAAAAACGGCTAACTGCTCGGGACATTTGGGCCTTGAGGACGCGAACCGCCCGGATCGGCCGAAATGGAGAACTTTCGTACTAAACATTTGGGACATATGCCTTGAACGCGTAGGGCGCGGCCGAAACAGAAACTTCAAAGACAAGGACAAGTGGGACAAAGGGCGCGCGGACGCTGATAGCCGAAGGAGCCAAAGCCAATCGATCGCGCCACGTGTCACCGGCGTAAAAGGGACATGGAAGCCCATTTTGGGCGGATCGGAACTTTTTGTCCCGCGAAGCAAAGGGACATCTAGGACAAAAGGACGGGAAGGGCGCGAAAAGCCGGCAGGCCCGTGGACAAATCACAGCATGACACGTGTCACCAAGGAAAAAGGTCCAAAAAGTCAAAGGGGTGAGTTTTCGAGCACTGATCCGAACCAATGAAATAGTGCCACGTGTCGTCCAGATGGCAGAGCGCGGGAAAAGAAATTTAAAAATCCGTTTTCTGCTTTTGTGGCCTAAATCTTCAGATCATCATATCTTTCGATCCAGAGCTCGGATTTGCACGTTCTTTATATCAACGGAAAGTCATTGAAATTCTCTACATGATTCTCGGGGTCAATCTTGCATTTTAGTGCAATTTGGAGGAGAAAATTAAGAAAACGTCTCGACGCGTGTAATGCTTCAACTACCAACTTTAATGCAAAGGCGGAGAACTTAGCCGCTCTGTTAGACGACCGCGCCGTTTTGCGAAATCCACCGCTTCGCCATAATGAGATGATTTTAAAATGCCACAGAAGTGGTTGGAGCAGATTCTGGATTTCCTCTCTCTCCCCTCTCATTTCTTCATATATATTGTAAAGAGGAGCTCTTTAAAAGGTCGGACATCTTTGTTTTGCATCCTCCCTTCTTCCCTCGCTTGCAGAGAATTTGTGGAGCTTTCAAACCTCCCATATGGGTTGTAATGCCAGTCTTTTTGCCTCTTGGCCACTGCAATGTACTGTATCGACTTTTGAGCAATAATATATATGTTTGTGATTGATTCTCAACCCTCTCATATATTCATTGTTGTCATTTTGATCTCTTATTGCAGTTTGGTTACATGTGCATGGTGTTTGTATTGCATCTATGTGGTCTGTGTTAAATTTGCAAAACAAGTGTCTAACATTCCTCGGTGCATCACCTTTGTAGTTTAGGTTTTATTCTATGCATTTTCTTACCCTGTCTCCTTGGCAAGTTAGATTAGGTTTTAGTAAACCCTCTGCATTTTTGTATGCATCTGAACAGAGGATTAGGAACCAGCCTTCTCTGGAGAATCCTTCTCATCTTTACAAGTCCCACACTTGGAGAAAGGATTCCATGTTGTGCAATCACACTGGATGCCTGAACATCAACCTAGAAGCCTGATCTGCATCCAGGGGTGTTGTGAGTCTGCAACAACAGTTTTGGCAACCCGGTGGGACACTAGAGGTCTCATTTTTATTGCAGCAAAGTTGATATGCATCTGCTGCAGTTTTCTTGCTTATAAGAGCTATTATTTGCATATCTGGCGACTCCAAGGGGAAGAATCAACTGGTTTCAGCAGTGCAGGCCTAAAAACTCATGAGAAGAATCACCACAAGGTCAAGAGTTGGAGAAGAAGAAGTGTTGTTTGAATACCTGCAGTTATCTCCAAGAAGAAGGCAAAGAGGAAGAAGGATTCAAAGGTCTCCATCTCCACCAAACAGAACTCTCTCAACTCCTCCACCTGACAGGCCTTTCATTCAGTATACAAGGGTTTTAAGACCAATCAGAATGGCTCAGAACAACCCCTACGTCAACTTCACAGGCAGCAGCCCACTTGCTCTCAATGCACAACATCCAGTTCCTATTGCAGCCTTGAAGAACATTCCCTACTTCACCGAAGAAAATCAAACTACTCCAGGTGATCATGTTAAAGATATTGCTAACCTTTGTACAATCCATGAAATCAATGAAATGCAAGTGGATGTCAAGTTACTGGCATCTTCCTTCAAGGGTAAAGCATTACAATGGTTTAGGAGCCTTGGAGTTGGTTCTATCACAAACTAGAATCAGTTGTGTATTGCACTTCACGAGCAATTTGGAGAGAAGGGAGACAACTTGTCTCTTTTGGAGCAGCTGACAACTATCAAGAGAGCTCCCAACGAGCAGCTGACTGACTTCAACTTCAGATTTCAAAGGTCTTGGGATAGGATTCCAGTGGCAGTCAGGCCAACAACAGGAGGTGCTTTTCTATATTACCTTAAAGCTTTGAATTCTGATATTTCTATGTTAATTCAGTCCATGGGAGGCACAACAATCCCTATGGCTTATAGCATTGCCATTAGAGCTGAAAACTGTCTCATTCAAGCTGGTAAATTGGCTTCTAGGCCTCCTATGCCCTTGTATCCAAACTTAGAAAATCCAAGCACTAGTCAAGCACCCACTTTGGCTCCTGTTCCCACTCCTAGAAATCAGAGTTCAAATGAAGCTTCCACTTCATCTCCAAGTGCTTCAAATGAACTCCAAGAGGTCATGAAACAGTTGCAAAATTTGGGAAATGAGCTGGTTACTCTCAAGAGGCAGTAAGCCCAAGGTTTCAAACCTTCCTATCAACCCCAAGCTCAGCCTAATAAGCAGCCATACCAACCACAAAGACCACCTAATCCAGCTGCAAATATGAATCAAAATCAAAGCCAAGTAAGGCCTCCTGCCAATAGACCATTCCAGCCCTATAATCCAAATGCCATATCTGCCTCTAAGGCATTAGTGCCAACACAGAATAACATTGCCCAGGAATATGATTGGTGCTTTCCATGCAACGAGCCTCATAACCAATCCATGTGCTTCAATGGTGCTCTCAATCAAGCACTAATGGTGACAACTACCGGTGTGGAGGGCGAGGGCAGTCAAGGAAATAGCCAACAACCAGAAACATTCCAACAACAATCAACCCCAAATGACACCACATTGGTGAACTGGCAAGCAGAGGATTTCTGTGGCATAAATCAGGGAGTTTCTCAAGGTGTTGCAGCCAACACGAGGTCAAAAAGGAGGAATCTGGGTGAAGAACAGCCGTTAGCCCCCGCCAATCCACAACCTTCCACGGCTCCACAAATGATTGGCAAGCAGAGTCCAGTTTCAAATACACAAGGACAGCCAAGAACAGCCCCTAGGCCAACTCAAATGCCGGGCCGCATTTGCTGCTGCCCACGTCAAGGGGTGAATGTGCAAACCAAGGGACAATAAAAGGATACTTCATCCCCGTTCAATATCATTGAACAGATGAAGAAGACAAATGTCAACATATCAATGTGGGAATCCCTATCTATCCCAGGCCAAAGAGATCTTCTGCAAGCTGCCATGAAGGATTGGCCAACTTCAAATCAACAGGTTCAGATGCAAGACAAAGTGCTTACAAATGTTGCCCAGCCTGAAGGAAGTCATGAAGGACAACAAGGTAAAATGTTGAAACCCCCTCCTTTCTATGTTTCATTAATCATTGGGGATAGACTAGTACACAATTGCATGATTGATTCTTGGGCAAGTAGCTCAGTGATGCCCAAGCAAATAGCTGATCAACTAGGGCTCCAGTATGAAACAACATCCAAAGGGGTAGTGCAGCTAGATGGGACAGCAATAGCAACAGTTGGAGTGATTAGAAATTTGAGTCTTACCTTGCATGCATGTCCAAATGTTGTTGTTTTGCAAGATGTATCAGTCATAGACCTTCCACCACTCTTTGCCCTTTGCTTTCAAGGGATTTCACACCAAAATTGGAGGTTATTTGTCTGTTGATTGGTCTCACATGTTGTTTAGAACAAGGTATGGAACTAAGGCTACAATTAGGTATGAACCTATTGCGAACTTCCATATTGAGCCTTACACCCCAAGTCAGATTAATGCCAATTGCTCAAAGATTTGATCAAGAAGATCACCCTAGTACTAATGAGGTGACACCGAGGTTGGAAGTATCCCGGACCTCACTCTTGATGAATGGGCAAACAAGATACATGCTTTTGATCCCTATCAAGAAGTAGAAGAATCTAAGCTGGGAGTCTATTGTATACACGAAGAAAATCAACTTGTTCCTAGCATCACCAAGCCAAGCCATAATGATGACAATGAGGTATGGCAGCTGTTTTTTGACGGATCAAGGAGTAGGCAAGGTGCAGGAGGTGGAGCCATGCTTGTTTCACCTCAAGGAATAAAGTACTATTCAGCTTTTAGATTTCAATTTACATGCTCCAATAACACTGCTGAATATGAAGCCTTGGTGCAAGGGATGCATTGGGCAATCAAGAGAAAAATAAAGAATCTGCAAGTCTTTGGGGACAGTGAATTGATTGTAAATCAGGTCAAGGGATGGCATGCTGCCAAGAATGATCTACTCAAGTGCTACAAGAACAGGGTGTGGGACCTCATGGAAGATTTTGAAGGTTTTGGCATCGAATCCATTCCCAGGAAAGAGAATCAAGCTGCTGACAGGCTTGCAGCAGTAGGGGCAGCCTTTGACATTATGGAAAGCATTCAACAAGACAAGGTACAGCCGAACATCCACATGATTGTGAGGCCTTCAGTGCCGGATAACAATGTCAGTTGGCAAGTGTTTGAGAATGACCAGCAAATTGTTAATTTCCTACAAGAAGAAGCTGAATTCTCAGCTAGGAATCAGGACAGATTAGAGCAGCGGTATGGGGATCAAGTAGTGTAGCTGCGGACAAACAAGCTTCCCAGGGTTTAGTAACGTTGGAGTCTATCTTCAACCCTAACGACCCGATTCCATAAGGAAAAGGCTAACATACGATCAAGAGAGAAGTTTGAGCCAATTCCGGTTGGGAAGGCAAAACACTTCAAATTGGTAAAGTGGCCACCGAGCGGGAGAAATCAGATTTCATACGACTTTGCCAAGAATTTCCGATGTCTTCGCTTGGAGCTATGAAGACTTGAGAGGATTCAATCCAAATTTGGCACAACATACCATAGAATTGGATCCAAATGCTAAGCCCATCGGGCGAAAGCACGACAGTCAATCCTCACATTGAGCCTCTTGATGAAGAAAGAGCTAAATAAGCTAATAGAGGCACGCATTATTTTCTCGATCAAGCACTCAAGCTGGGTTGCTAACTTGGTTCCGGTATGGAAGAAGAGCGGAGAAATCAGGTTGTGTGTGGACTTCCGAGACCTCAATAGGGCCTCTCTCAAGGATCATTATCCACTCCCTTCCATGGAGCAAATATTGCAGGTTGTAGCCGGTTGAGAAGGTTCTCTCTCTCCTAGATGGCTACTCAAGGTATAATCGGTGATGGTGAAAGAAGAAGATCAATTCAAGATAGCCTTCACAACTAAATGGGGCACATATGCTTACAAGAAGATGCCATTTGGGTTGTCCAACGTTGGTGCTACCTTTCAAAGGGCAATGGACATGGCATTCAAAGGCTTGATCAACAAGATAGTGCTGATATACCTTGATGACATCACCGTATTCTCCAAAAATGCGGTGGATCACCTTTTCACATCGAGGCGTGTATTTCGAGAGGTGTAGAAAGTTTGGAGTATCATTTGAATCCCAAAAATGCATATTCTTGCTCACGAGGGAAACTTCTAGGCCATATTGTCTCGAAAGAGGGACTGCAATTGATCCAGAGAGAGTTAAAGCCATAAGAACACTGCCATTGCCAAGTCACAAGAAGGCTCTTCAAAGTTTCTTGGGAAGGATCAATTTTGTCTGCAGGTTTATCCTAGCTTTTGCAGCCCTTGTCAAGCCCATCACCAAAATGTTAAAGAAGAGCATGGCTTTTAAGTGGACAGCAGAAGGCAAGGAGAGTTTTGAGGCAATCAAAGAAGCTATCTCTCAAGCACCAACTCTCATTAACCCAGACTTCTCCAAGGATTTCATCCTCTATGCATTTGGAGGTGATGACACTATCTCTGCCATTCTGGTACAGCAGAACAAAGATAATGATGAGCAGCCGATTGCCTTTTTCAGCCAGAGCCTAGATGACTGCGAGGTGAGGTACTCTTTTATTGAAAATCATGTACTTGCGAATCGAAGCTTGAAGAAATTCAAGCATTTAGTCTCGAAACAACAAGGTCCATTCTTTGGTCTCACATGCTTTGGAGTTAAGGACTTCCTCCTCAACAAGGATTTGAATGAGAAAAGGGCAGGTTGGATCACCCGTGTCATGGAGTATGACATTGATATCAAGATCACCAAGCTGGTAAGAAGGAAAGGACTGTGTGAGTAGCTGGTTTTGGGAAGCAAAAGGAAGTATGCAACGAAGAAGAGGTTGTTTTGACATCCAGGATAGTCATGAGCCAAGTGGCAATCAAGAAGAAGACAATGCTTCCCCACTCCTTGTTGGACCCAAGATATTATGCACTTCCTAGCTACATGCCAGCTGTGCCCCGAGAGATGAACAAGACCCAAAGGAGACACTTCGGTTGCAGTTGTTCCGTATGCCATTGTTGATGGAGTTTTGTTCAAGAAAGACGTGAATGGAGTCTTTCTTTGAGATGCATTAGCACGATTAGATTCAAAGGGTGTTGGAAGAGTTTCATGATGGACCAGGTTGGTGGCCATTTTGCACCAAGAGTGACTCTAAAAATAATGAAGGCTGGTTATTATTGGCCTAAAATTTTCAAAGGTGATTGTTATGCATGGATCAAGAGGTGTAAGAATTGTGCATTCTTCACGGAAAAGAAAGACTTGCTGCCCTCCCATTACATCCAATCTCGGTTGACCAGCCATTCATGCAATGGGGTTTAGACTTCATTAGAGTCATTAATCCGAATTCAAGCCAAGGGCACAAATAGATTTTGATAGCCACGAGACTACTTCACCAAATGGACAAGCGACATTAGCCCTCAAAGAGGCAAATGAGTCTAGCATCTTAGACTTTTATGAGGGAATAACAACCAGATTTGGTGTACCCCACAATAATCTCCCCGATAATGCATTGGCATTCATTGGATCTAAGGTGACCGAGTGGGGGCTGTCAAGAACGGTATTTATCTCGAGCACTTCATCGAACTATTACCCTCGGGGTAATGGCCAGGCCGAGTCTACAAACAAGAACTTGTTGAGGATCATTAGGAGAACTCTTGATGAGAATCGAAGTCTTGGCATACCAAACTAAAATCAGCCTTATGGGCTGATAGGATAACTCCCAAAAGATCCACGGTAACTCTCCATTCAGGGCTTGTCTATGGAAGAGAGGCAATCTTGCCCATGTCACTTGAGTTGCCAAACATTGGAACTCATGAAGCAAATGGAGTTGCTTGAATTTGAGCCCATGAAGGTGAGGTATGCGAGTTGATGGAGCTGCAAGAGATCGAAATCGGCATCCCAAGCAATGGAAAAGGATCAAGCTTTGATCAAGAAGACCTTTGATAGGAAGGCCAAAGATAGATCTTTTCAAGTTGGAGATCTAGTGTTGAAATGGGATGTGGACGAGAGAAAACCAGGAAGGCATTCAAAATTTGATGCCATTTGGAGTGGCACATACATGGTCACGAAGTGCAAGAGCAGCAATGCTTTCCAATTGGCCTCATTGGATGGTGAAGAACTACAGATTCCAGTAAATGGAATCTATCTCAAACATTGCTACTGAAAATAAAAGGTTCACCCTTGTAAATATTAGTCTAGATTTCAATTCCTCTAAGTGCGTATGCACATTGTCTTGTTGTAGTTAGGTTTCAGTTTCCCTAAGTGCTTTGGCGCAGGTTTTGTCGCTCCTAGTTTGAGTTTTTACAGTTCAGCGTGCTCTCGTAGAAGGAGTTGCAGTATCAGGCTCATTTCAGGTCATTGCTTATGACTCCATGCCCAATGGATCGCAAAAAGGCAACTGGTCTTTTCATCTAGCAGGCAGATGACCCCGCTGAGTCACCAAATTGTTATCCAATTTCACCCCCATGGTTGAATTGATAACATACATCAGGATTTTCAAGTCCTAGGTTGAAAAGAACGAGCTCTGAGAGAATGCGAGAAGTTGCAGAAAATAAGCCTGGGCCAGAAAAAATTGTGAAAATCGGCTAAGTCCTAGTCCCAAGGACAATTGGGACATTCGAGACACCAAGGCACGGTTCGGCGAAACGCCTCAAGCGGCTGCTCATGAAGCTAACCTTGGGACAAGTGGAACAAATGGACACGAAGGGCGCGAACCGGCCGGTTAGGGGCGAAAAGGGAAAATGGGACAAAAGGACAATCGGGCCGTCGGGACGCGAGGGACGCGGAAAGCCGGTTCGGCCGAAGGAGAAGAAAAACGGCTAACTGCTCGGGACATTTGGGCCTTGAGGACGCGAACCGCCTGGATCGGCCGAAATGGAGAACTTTCGTACTAAACATTTGGGACGCGAAGGATGCGAACCGGCCGGTTCGGCCGAAACAGGAAACTTCAGCACAAGGACAAGTGGGACAAAGGGACGCGTGGGACGCGGATAGCCAAAGGAGCCGAAAGCCAATTAGATCGCGCCACGTGTCACCGGCAGAAAAGGGACATGGAAGCCCATTTCAGCGGATCGAAGTTTTTTTGTCACGCGAAGCAAAGGGACATCCGGGACAAAAGGATAGGAAGGGCACGAAAAGTCCGGCGAGGCCGTGGACAAATCACAGCATGACATGTGTCGCCAAGGAAAAAGGTCCAAAAGTCAAAGGGGCGAGTTTTCGAGCACTGATCCGAACCAATGAAATAGTGCCACGTGTCCAAGTTTAAGGGGCCCACAAGAAAAACCCACGAAAAGGTGGAGAGAGGGAATTGCTCAGCGAACCAGAGCCTGCCACGTGTCGTCCAGATGGCAGAGCGCGGGAAAAGAAATTTAAAAATCCGTTTTCACCTGTTTTGTGCCCTAAATCTTCAGATCATCATATCTTTCGATCCAGAGCTCGATTTGCATGTTCTTTATATCAACGGAAAGTTGTTGAAATTCTCTACATGATTCTGGGGTCAATCTTGCATTTTGGTGTAGTTTGGAGGGAGAAAATTAAGAAAACGTCTCTGACGCGTGTAATGCTTCAACTACCAACTTTAATGCAGCAGATAGCTCGCTGCTCCTGTTAGAAACAGACCGCCGCTTTTTCCGAATCTGCCGCTTCGCTTACGCCATAATGAGATGATTTTAAAATGCCACCAAGAAGTGGTTGGAGCAGATTTTGGATTTCCTCTCTCTCCCCTCTCATTTCTTCATATATATTGTAAAGAGGAGCTCTTTTAACGGGTCGGACATCTTTGTTTTGCATCCTCCCTTCTTCCCTCACTTGCCAGAGAATTTGTGGAGCTTTCAAACCTCCCATATGGGTTGTAATGCCAGTCTTTTTGCCTCTTGGCCACTGCAATGTACTGTATCGACTTTTGAGCAATAATATATATGTTTGTGATTGATTCTCAACCCTCTCATGTATTCATTGTTGTCATTTTGATCTCTTATTGCAGTTTGGTTACCTGTGCATGGTGTTTGTATTGCATCTATGTGGTCTATGTTAAATTTGCAAAACAAGTGTCTAACATTCCTCGGTGCATCACCTTTGTAGTTTAGGTTTTATTCTATGCATTTTCTTACCCTGTCTCCTTGGCAAGTTAGATTAGGTTTTAGTAAACCCTCTGCATTTTTTGTATGCATCTGAACAGAGGATTAGGAACCAGCCTTCTCTAGAGAATCCTTCTCATCTTTACAAGTCCCACACTTGGAGAAAGGATTCCATGTTGTGCAATCACACTGGATGCCTGAACATCAACCTAGAAGCCTGATCTCGCATCCGTGGGTGTTTGAGTCTCAACAACAAGTTGTGCTTTTTAATGATAAGGTTGTGAATCAAGTTATCAAGTGATGATGCATATGAAGAAGATAATAATAAACAAGGTTGTTTAGAGGAACAATAAAACATTGAGAGTGAGACACATTTTAGGATTTACATATCATGGAAAAATATCATGAGATAGCCCCATAGATTAATGTACCAACAAAGGTTTCAAACCAAACCATAGTTCAAGAGGTTCCTTTGAAAACCAAGGTGTGGTTATAAATAAAGAGGTTCCTTACAAGGTAAATAATGGATATATAAATTCTCATAATGCAAACCATGCTCTTAAGTTTAAATACGTTTTTTCAAGGAATTGTGATCATCTCTCTATTCTAAGTAGGTCATTCAAGATTTGCAATATATGCCCTCTCATGTAGTTATCTCTTAAACTTCTTCTCAACCTCCTAATTATAGTCAAATTTTCTTTGTTTCTAATGTTATTGTTACTATTTTGCATGCTTTTAATGTTTTTTTAAATGTTCCTAATGCTTTTATTTCCTATAATGTTGCTTCAATCGCCCCTACGTTTATGATGTAGTCGTGGTTAGAGAATCCAAATGAAGAACCATCTTAAACCATGTAGCCCACTCTTTACACCCTAATTGATTTTATGTTATGAAATATGCACAACAATAAATAGGATGTAAGGATTTGTAACAGGGGATTATTCTCGAACAAGTCAAATTACATTTAACCATACATAACCAAAATAATGAATTAATACTTGTAATGAATGATAAATGATAAATGATATCTCAAATACACAATAGAGAGATAAAGACTCGCTTGTATAGGTCAAAACAAAGAATATCTAGATGTGTGGACAATTCAAATAGATATATCTTAAACTTTAAATACTCTTATATCAATTGTAGAACTATAAATTGGGATAGGGCACTATAGAAATATTGTACGGTCCATATCTAGGGTTGTTTGGTTCTGATTTGAAGTATATAGTCTTGGACCCCTTTGACATTTGGGATCTACAACTTTCTGTGTGCTTCACTTTCCGAAAATGGTCTTTATTGCATGTCGCTCTTGTTCACATAACTTCGAGTTAACCTATAACCACTTGCGACGAGCTTAAGAAACCATAGAAACTTGTAATACCCTTCATCAAAGTATTATCCTTGAGACTCGAAGGAAGATCTTGGTAAACAATGAATCATTGGAAGCAAATTCCAAGCAAGTAACATGAAATATACGAAGGTTTTTTTATAGATCGCCCTTTATATCATAAATAGGAAGCGTATGAGAGAAAAAACATTGGGAAAATCTAAAAGACACTTTAGGTGTAAGTGGGTTGTGAATCAATTTGTAGAATCCATAGTATGATGAGAAACATATGTGCCTTTTTACAATTGTAAAATTTGAGATTGTAAAGTATGAACAAGGGATTTTCAAAGCCTGTGTGTGTTGGAAGAAGAAACATATGAAACACTATGAGTATAAAGAGGAGATACATGAATATATAATTGTATTGTTGAGTTGATCACATGTATTATAAATAATAAGTACAATATTATCGAGTATTTTATTTCAAAAATGCACAAAATGTTATGCCTCATCAGTCATGAAATAAGTAAAACCATCATACATACCCCTTCACCATACAAGATATGGGTATGGGACTAGTGATAAGGATAATAACCCATATCAAAACAAAGGACTGACCCTTAATTTTTAAATGATGATCATAAAAGATTTACGAAAGAGGCACGATGACACAAAATATCTCTAGATTAGAAAAAAATACCATAGGGCCACTAGGGTTTGTGTTATATATGTGATTCAAGATTGGGGTTTACCGTGATGTTTACACCTCAGTCAATTTCTCTAAATTTCATGGGCATGCATAATAATAAAAAGGATGTAAGGGTGTGTAATAGTAAAGTATTATGATCTAATTAACTTCCAATATTAATCATTTATAATTAGAGTAATGCATTCATACATGTAACAATTGATAAACGATAAGTAATTTCTCAAATACACAAGAGGAGAGAGAAACTTAGTTGTACAAGGTAGAACATGGATGATCTGGATGTGTAGGATAATGGAATAGGCATATCATAAATTATAAATGCTTATATGCAAGTTCTTAATTGTAAACTAAATACGGGTAGGATCATACAACTATATGGTCTAGACATGGTTTGTATAGCCATATCCTGAAATGTATGATATTAGACCCTTTGACATTTTGGATTTGAAACTTCTTGTATGTTTTTCTTGTCTAGAAATGACCTTTTTAGTATGTCTCTCTTGCTCACACAACTTATGGATGACCTATAATCACCTGCAATAAAGTGGAAAACCTATAAATATGTAGAACCCTTCATTAGAGCATTAACAAACCAAAAGGAGAAAAAATATTTATGTGGTTGAGGTTGGACTTCCCTTGGTGGTCAAACTCCCATCTGTTGAACCAATGCAAGTGTTGTATTATGTGCCCTATGTGAGATCAAGCCTCATGTAGTTCACCTAGGTGCATGTGCAAGTGTGAATAGTTAATGAATAAGGGTGGCCTCGTGTCTCGACACCAAGATAGTGGGCTTATAATGTACTTTAGAATGTACCCAACATGGTGGTAGTGTGATGTGGTATGCTACATTTACGTGACCCAACCTTTTGTTGATTAAAACCCTTGAATAGTGTTTGGACCGACCTTGCTCTTGCTAAGACATGGCTTTACAACCTTTACATGTTAGAAATGGGGAAAGATAGACTCTTTGACCTAGTTGAGTGCTTCAAACTATAGTAGGGATTACTCTAATTGTTTTGTAGTTTTGGGTAAATTTAGGAACCCTTTAAGTGATTTTGGAATTATTTTTACTATAGGAGATTGTAAGAGTGTTCGATGAGTTATAAAGTGACATTGACTTGCTCATATAACCTTTTATGCGTGAAATATTCTAATAAGGTCAACACTATGAAGATGAAATGACCCAAATGAGATATTCAATAAAAATAGATCCAATGAACTTGAGGAGCCAAGACCATACAATTCGCCAAGATAGGACCCCACATCCTTACCTAATTGTATGATTTTTGACAAAGAAGGAACAATGTAAAACATGAAATTTGAAATGAATAAAAAAGGTTGTTTATTGTTTTCATCATATAATATTCCCATAATTGATGGCATTGAAGAGTGCAAAGATAAGAAATTCACAGGAGAACTAGAGAGATGAACTAATTGCATTTTTCATGTGATCATTTTCTTAGAAAGGAAGCATGGTCGAACTCGCTATTGTCAAGACAAGTTACTAAACTTTAGTGTCTACGAGGATATGACATTTTATTGTATATAAGTTATGGATATGTTGATGTGTGACACACATCCTACTTAATTAATTATTTGGTTATGGTTTATTGGGTCGAATAGGTAACTTGTGGAATTAGTTATAGCGGATAATGGCTCGAGTTATATTGGGATTAGGTGTTACCCATCCAATAAGAGTAATGTATGTATTTTTAAAGGATATGAATATCATTGTGAGGTAGGTCATGTATGCATTGAGTCTTCTACTTGATAGAAGGATATTGAGACGCATCCCCCTCGAAGTAGAAATCCCATTTTGTATATTTTGTGGAGTTATTCTTTCCTTGAGGAGTATTGTATATTGTTTCACTACCTTAAGGGTATTATAATGAATATATTAAATATTGGAGCTTCTTGGCCTATGAATTTTTCTTGTGTTGTGTGGATATTCATTTATTTGACATATTTTTAAATTATTATATGTGAAGATCGTGTCATAGTTTTTGAACTAACTCAAATTTTCAAGGGCACTCTTGTGTAGATATCAAATTTTAAATCTCAAAATTTGACTCAAAATTCTCTTTGTTTAATTGAAATTTAATTTTGATATATAGTCAAGGCAACCAATCATGAGCACTTTAAAAATATATATCATAAATGAACCTCACTCCCTTTTTAAACAATTAGAGTTTTTTAATCCAAGGACCCATGGTGAAATGGAAATTTAAAAAAATAAAAATAGAAAACCACCATAAATATTGGGAATTGAGTTAGAGGCCAATATTGAATTTATACCCAACTATGATATAATGTTAAATTTTAGTAACTATTGGAATTTATAGATTGTTTTTACAATGAAGGTGCCACCAATTAGAACACATACAAGGATGGTGAGAATAGAATGAATCCCTAATCCCTACCAATATTTTCTCCCATAAAGTGAACCCTATGAAATATAATTTCTCAAAAGGATTTTATAAGCCTCTTTTTCTTATAGGGATTTAATGATTCAATTCACATAAAGATAGGCCCAAACCTCTAACCCACCTTTTTAGGCAACAAATATCCCAAGAAACTATGTGGAAGATTTTATTTCCCTTAAAATTAACCCTCAAAAATGTAACAAAATATTTTCTAGCTTAATATACGCAGATTGTAGAAGGATCCTAATAAGAAGAGTAAAACACAAGTTACAACAAACACCTTAGGGAAAGATACAATTTATAGCTAATGGAAAGGTTTGTTGGCCCAAAAGACTATCTTTTTCTTAACTCTCTAAAATGCATAGCTCCAAAGATTGAAGTGAGAGGCTTAAAAATCAAAGAGGACAACTGATAATATAAATTGCGTCCCTATTGAATCCATTCATTGATGTCCCTCAATCTATGATTCCTCCATTGGATGGAGGAGTAAGAGACAAGGCAAAAAAATCTAAGCATTTCATGGCATTCTTTGCCTAGGACTTCTCTTATAAGAAGGAAAAAAAGGAATAATTTGCAAAATTTCCATTAACAAGTGGTTGATCATAATCGTAAATAGAATTCCCCGACTAAACCCATAGAGGTATATATGGCCAAAAGATAACTAAATCCTTTAACTAATATATATAAAGAGAGCCAATGAAAAACCCTTCCAAATAGATTTATAAACATCAAATCTACTAGATTGATTGTCATTGAAAGTAATACAATCCCCGACATGTTAAAATAATTTATTAATAGTTTGAACAAAAACATGACCAAATCCTAATGCCTAGACCATGTAAATAATAAAAGGATTCTCAATTTTCGAATTACCAAATAAATTTTGACAAAAAAATCTATCTAATTAAAAAGATATATCCACTCTATTCCTTCCTGACGAAATGACATTGTCTAAAATGTACTTTTTGTGAATCAAGAAAAACTTTTGGTCCGAACAATGAGTGGCAAAAGATACTTTAGTCTTAAGGTTAGAGATTTTCCAGCGATCTTACAAGAAATTTCATGAATAGTTATAGGTTTGCAACTCAAAATGAACTTAGAGTTTCCAGCCTTGTGAAAGAATTTAATATTTCCTTGATTGATAAGAGGTCTTAATGAATTTGATTGAATTGTTTCTATATACACATTATGTAGACCGAGTCCAACAATATCACATATAATTTGATAAAATTCACATGAAAACCATCAATAATAGGGGCTTTGTTAGTAGCCATCTTCATTATAGCCTCGTGAAGACTATACCTCGCTCACAATTTTTTATGTTCTCGTGGGATATGATATTATAATGTATATGGTTTGTGGAGAAATGTGAGCGATGTTAAAATATTATTGAGATTGAGGTTTTTTTGTTTAATCTTCCATTTAATACAAAATTAGATGCGAAGTTGATTAGAGAGGATGACACATAACACCACATTAACCAAGTGATTGGGTAAATTGGAAAAGGAGAAAATGTTTCACTTTCCTAACATAATTTGATTCATTCTTTTAACCACTATATCTCGAACTTAGTTAGAAAGATCAAAATATATGAACCAAGATGAGGTGGGCTCCCAACCCCTATAATAATGAGGATTAAATAGGGATATATTATTCCTCATATAGAATTAGGCTTCACTCTCTCCAAAACAACCCACTTTTATATCATCCATAAAATCTTCCATGTTGAATTTACCACATTGTATTCAATGTGCATTAGGGAGTGAATTAAAAAGCCATTACTAAAAGGTTTCCTTTCTTTGGGATGACTATTAAAATGAAAAAACATCGAATATATCCTATAAGTGGCATATCAGCCCCAATGAATAATGTACCATGCAAGATCTAGCAAAAGCAACACAAACACTCCCCATGACCCAAGTCATGGTCATACACATAGTAGAAAGCTCTTGACTAGATGGTGTGGAACTTAGGCTAAAGTAAAAACCCTACACTTTTAAATTATTACGAATAACAATTTCATATCATGGAAGTACTTGATAAATATCCTTGACCATATACTTATACGTTGGGTCAAGAAGGCCTCGAACATTATACGAATAAACTATCTGAAGAGACATCAAGGTGCATATTATTCTCTTTATCCATGTTATATAGGGTACAAACTAGCAATCGCACATGAAATGTGTAATGGATACGCCAAAGTGGATACATTGAAGAGGTTAAACTTGTTACAGACATGGATATGTGGAGTAGACTTGACATCTCAGGGTGGCAATTGCATATACATTTTCAATTAGGGTCTCTCTCTACCTATCTAGGTAGCGATTAGGGTTCCCTTCAATGCTCATGATGACATTTGTCAACAATGAGCACCAACATACAATGGGATTTTTCCTATGGTGTCAAGGCTTCCGATTCAATGAAATTTAATGTATTAGCTAAGACGAAGTCATGAGTCATAGTTGGAAATAAAAAAGTAGGAATTAAATTCCTGTGTCACAAACCTATTCCATGCCTTAGATTGTTCGTACCGAGATAATATGTGTTATATGTGCTCCAGTTTACCATCTCAATCTATTTCACATTATTTACGTGAGTGCAATCTGTGCTTAAAGGGACCGAAGTAAAAAAAATAGGGGAAATAAAATAGGTTCTATAATTTTATTCCAAATAAAATGCTTACTTCTTATATCTCTTTGTAGCCCCCCTTTTTGTTCTAATCTAGATTAATTATAGTAAACATGCAATGCATAAGCAATCTTCAATAATTGAGCCCCTCTAGAAGTTAGTCATATGAGTGACAAGTACATTCTATAATTTACTAAAGATTTAAATGAACATTTTTTCAAACATTCAACAATATCATCTTATCTAACAAAAAACATATTTCCATGGGGTCAATTGCTTATAAAAAGATTGGAGGATTAAAAATTCATCAGTATTGTGTCCATGCGTTTGATACGAAAGAAGAACAAAATTGTATAATCATCAAAGTGGCCAACTTGAGTAATTTTAGGAAAACAGGGGATGTGTGGACATCCATCAATAATTGAGCCCCTTTAGCAAATGATCATATCAGTGACAGGTAGATTTTATCTTCCAATTAAGTTTTTCTATTTTTTAATTAAAAATTCATGGCATCAAGGTTTTCAATTGAATGACATTTAATTTGTTAAATAAGATGAAGACATATATTGAAATTTGGAAATAAAAGGTGGGAAATAAATCCATGCATGTCCTCTACTTATTCCATAGTTTAGATTGTTCCTTCCCAAATAATAGTTGTTATATATGCTCCAATTTATCATCTCAATCTCGCTCACATAATTCACGTGAGTGCAATTTGAGATTAAAGGGGCCAAAATAAAAAAATGGGAAAAATCCAACAAGCTCCAAGATCACAACCCAACCACACGGATTATTTCTTGTAGCACTTTGTAGCCCCTTTACAATTTCAAGCTCAAGTAATTGTAGAAAAAAAGGACCCCCTCCAACAATTGGTTATATGAACCACATGAATATTTAATCAACCAATCAATACTTGTTAATTCTTAATTTTTTACGGCGTAAAGGTTTTTGATTGGATGACATTTATTTTGATAGATAAGTCAAGACACAAATGTAAATATGGAAATAAAAAGGTGGTAATTAAATACTTGCATGTCCCACATCCATTTTCCATGGCCCAGATTATTTCTACCCGAATAATATCCTCTATATGTACTCCACTTTATCGTCTTGATCTTGCGTGTATTTTTCACATGAGTGCAATATACACTTAAAGACCTGGAAAATAAAATGGGAAAATCCAATAGGTTTTGTGTTCAAAACCCAATTGGAATGCTTGCAGCTTTTAGAACTTTGTAGCCTCCCTTTCCAATTGTAAGCTCAACTAATTGCAGGAAAATAAGTGATGCACAAACAATCATCCATAATTGAGCCCCTCAAGTGATTGGTCATATGACTAAAAGTTAGATTTTATCTGCCAATCTAGATTTGCTATTTTTTTATTTCATGGCATCAAGGTTTTCGATAGAACAACATTTAATTTGATAGATAAGATGAAGACATGAATAGAAATGTGGAAATAAAAAGGTGGGAATCAAACTTGCACGTCCCACACCTATTTCACGGATCATATTGTTCCTACACAAATAATGTCTACTCTTTGTGCTCCATTTTATCATTTCAATGTAGCAAGCATTATTCATGTGAATGCAATTTGAGTTTAAAGTGGCCAACGTAAAAATGATGAAAATCCAACCACTTTCCCTAACCCTAACCCTTGGTATCATTAAGTTTATCTTCTAGTCACAACCATCCCAAGGGTGATTATCTATCACATTTCACTTCAATTTTGAGAACATCAACTTAACTTTTATTGGAATATTATTGGTGCTACAGCTTACTCTACTCTCGAGTGACTTTGAAGAAGTTTTTCCTACATAAACACACAAATAGACATCAATTCTATTAATAATAATTCAAAGAAATTTTTATATCGAATATTAACCTCAATCATTGGAGAGACCAATAAACCTGATTGGACATTCGAGCTCTATAAAAACAATCTATAAACCTAATTGGAGATTGGATATCGTTATCAAATAAAGGGTGGGGTGTTTTGCATATATGGACATGAATTCTATTGAGTAGATTTGTCAAATATTTGTTCATCTCACTTCTAATTGACCATCGTAGAATAATTTTCAATAATTATAGTAGGCAAAAAGAACCGAACTATATAAAATAAATACATACACACTTAACGGGATGAAAAATCTTAAGGAAATTACAGAACCGAACTTTACCAGATGCATGGTAACTAACATGATATACACTTCATTCAAGGAAAACATAAATATCACTCGAAAATGGGAACTTAATATAAAACAACCTAGAATACCGTCACATCTCATGCAATACAAACAAGGGTTACGTTGCATAGCTAGAGTACTCCGCGAGAGCAAAGATAAAGAGTAAAGGAATGGGCATCTATAAATTCATTGTGATAGAATGCAATTAAGGCTTTGTTAGAAGGCTATTAAACTAAAAAGGAAAGGTCATTGCAAATAATGAATGAAAAATAGTTCCGTTATTCAGATCTAGTGGGAAGTGTTTCCAACTTCGAATACCAGGGGATCATGGGTGATATGAACATGGTCTTGGACTGCAAACATTTGTCATTCAAAGATAATATGAGCCTAAGTGACGTTCCCAAAATTAAGAAGTCGAAAAAGGTAATTTCCTACTATTATACTGCCATAAGTTGCTTTCAAATAGCAGCAGCTTTATTCTCCCAAAGGACGTAGATTTAAATGACAAGTATGCTACATAAGACATAGATTGACTGTCTAATTCGTGGAGACTATGTCAATGGTGTTTATGATATGTAACGATTGAACATTAGTCTGAATAATTACAAAATCATGATTTCTAGAAAGAGGAAAAGACTGTGGATGAACTAATCAATTACCAACACATGAAACAATAGTATTGCTATTTAGGATGCAATGTAAAAGTCTGTCAATCCATCCATATTAAACAATCTTTTGAAATGTATAAATATAAGCATATAGCTTATTGTTGTTTGTAGTAAACTATGATCATAGAAAATGATGAGAATTAACAATTTATGCTATGGAAAATTGGATTTTCAGAAATGTTGTGGTGTAGCAAGTGGAGCGCCAGTTTTAGATCTGTAAAAGAAATATGGAGTAGTATTAGAAATTGTTTTTCATTTGTATTTGAAATGGAATAGCTGAAACATATGTGTGCATGGGGAAATTGATTTACCTTAAAATGATGGCGCTGATAGTGTATGGCTTGAAGATGCATAGCTACTTTCTTGTGACTGAAATTGGGATGGAATGCCTATAGAGGAATGAAAGTGAATATTAGTATGAGTAGAGCATCTAGTATTTACAATGTTGCTGAAATTGAAAAGTGGGTGAAGGAAACATACTTTCATCTGGAGTAGTTGTCATTTGTCTGATGATATTATTTTTGTCTATTGTAAAGATGCCATGCAATGCAAAGTGTGATAGCTGTTCTATAACAACTTCTTTGTCTTCTATGTATTGTGGATATGTTATAGCAGTAAGAGAAGGTATCAATTCAGTTAGAAGCTTGTTTTTAGCTATGCATTGGATGGATTTTTGTTTTTGCTTTTAATGGTGCATAGAAGACGATGGTAATATGCATATGGGCATTCCTATTGGCAGTTACTGCAATATGCTATGTCTGCATGCAATGGTGGTAAATAGTCAATAGTCAAGTTGCATTTTTTACAAATTGGTTCAAATGGGCTGGAATAGGCCTTTGTGATGGTCAATGTTCCTTCAACATGTATAATGGCAAAAACATATTTCAGTACACGTATATATTGAGATATATTTGTATGTAATCATTGCAGATTTTAGTAGACGTATATATTGAAATAGTGGGTTGTATTGATAACTATGTGTGATAACTAATGTGTATTTGAGATGTAGACAAATGGTATAAGAAAATATATATTACATCAAAATCTATTGTTGACATCTAATATTTGAAACAAAATTAATTTTCTTTATTAAGACTAAAGTAATTTTCCTGCATATACATTTTCTATTAATTAAGAACAACTTGCAACTGAAAACTTTAAGAGTTACTTCATATTTAGAAATAGGTTGTATGGATATAATAAATAAAGTAGTCATGCTTATAAAAATCGTATGGAACTCCTACTGCAGTGTTAGAAACACAAATCAATATTAGATGAACAGAAGGGAAAACTCAAGGAGTATGAAGTCTGAAAATCCGTCACTTGATGTCAACGGAGATGTAAAGGTTTCCAATTTTGGTTCATGTAGTGGTATACTTATAACTTATGATGTTTCAACATTGACTCAACTCAGACTTCTACTTTTATATCTAAAAACCGTTGAAAACTGCAAAAAAAAATTCGTAAATCATATTCTCGTATCATTATACATGATTGGCAACTTTTAAAAACAACTAATGTGACTTGAAGTTTAAAATCTTACCACAAATCTCTTGAGGCACTAATTAAAAACCCATTAAACAACACTATGATATAACTTTGTCATTAGACGTAATAAATTTTTCATTTTTCACTCACATTGCCATAGTTCATTGTTTGTCTGGATGTTTTATAAGCTTCCATCACTACAAAATAGGGTTGTTAGTTCAATGTATGCATCCTTACGGGAACTTAATTCGAAGGCGAGCATATTGAGTTCTTGCTAGCTAATGTCCACCCCAAAAATTGAATGGTAACGCAATAATCCTTACAAGATTTTACATCAGAGTATATTTATGTTAGAAAACATAACAATAATCATAATCCACATAAATAAGGGGAAATTCATTCTAGATGTAAATTTAAGGGAAAGCACTTACATTGAAGTGGTAATAAACTCCAATGGCAACATGTGCAACTACTAAGACAATTACCCCAAATGTTGCCATCTTCTATTCAGTTTGCGTCAATAGACACAATTATCATTTTAAGGATGGGAAAATCCTTTGACCAAGGCAACATGAAAACCCCCAGCTGGAATATCATAGGCCAAAATGCCTCTAACAAGTGATGCCTAGTTACATAGCTAGTAGAAGAGAAGAGGCCAAATTTAGTTGTACTCCACGAGGCTAAAGTTAATTTCCAACATTTTTAAATTACATAAAATAGATTGCACAAGAAAGCAGTGTGGGCAGCAGTGGAGGTAACTAGCAACTCGGGAGGATTGGCAAATATGTGCAATCCAAAAAGTTATAAGGACATGATTCTTTCCCACTCCCCTAATTTTTGAATTTTTCTTGAGGTCTTCAATATGAAATAAATCAACATTAAAAAACCAAAGATAGTCTTACAATAGAGACATAACTACCGAACAACAGAAAAAGGCCTTCTGATGGAGAAACCACGAAAAGTTATTTTCTACTCACACACAACAACAGGTGAATGCAAAGAGAGAATGAGATGAAGTGAATCAAGCCCAGGATGGTAAAGTTGGCAGCTTAGCTGAAATAGGAGTCATGGTAAAAGCTTGTGGCAGAGAGTTGGAAGGGTTGTAATGGTGAAGGAAACAAGGACTTGCTCCAGAAAGCGATGAGAATATAAGAAATCTTATTGAGGAAATAATTTATGAAAGAATGAATCTCCGAACTTATGCAAATCAAAAGGAATCTTTTGATGTGGGAAAGATGATATACAAAAAAACATGGGCAAAAGGCCGCAAACCAAGAAAGCCCAAAAAAATCAATATATGATTCAAATTGAACTCCCAATAGCCAAAAGAAAGGTGCAAAGAAACATCAATGAAATAGTTGTTAGACCAAATGGGAAGACATAGCTAGATACTGGGAACTAGAGGTAGAAAGATTTAGTGTGCCAAAGTCCAAAAAGAAACACAACTTGAATTGGAAACTGGTCAGCAAAAACCATCATTGACTTCATTTTGGGTGGGTGGGAAAAGCCTCTCCCCAAGTGGTCATTAAAACCCATATTGGAATGTCAAAGGCCTCAATCATAAATGCCTCTAACAAGCGTTGCATAGTAGACAACTAACGGCAAGAGAAGCGAACGGATTTAGTCATATTCCACAAGACTACAGTTAATGTCCAATGTTTTGAAAACATAAATGTATCTTCACCTGCAATAATCGAAGGCAAGATGACCAATCTATCTTGGAAAGACTAGACATGTTTTTTTGTAAATCCAGGACATGGAACTAAAAGTTTGAAATTCCAATCAGGGGAAAAAATGGTGTGGAATTCATACTGCAGTGTCAGAAACTCAAATAAATATTAGATGAATAGAAGGAAAATCAAGGAGCATGAATCCACAAAATGACTGTGAAATCATGCGTTTAGAAAAGTAGTGAACACTGACCAAACCTCAATGGATATATGAAAAGAAAAGGAAAGGAGAAAATTGGATTTATGCCTATCATTTTCAAGGGTTGTTTAATATGAGAAGTTAATTTTGTTTTGTATTTGAACAGAGGCATCATACTTGAGAAACAGGAACTCAGGAAAAACTCTAAATCTGTGCAAAATGGCTGGGAAAACTATGGAGTTGAGTGCAAAAAATGTGACTATGCAGAATACATGTGAAGACATGGATGAGTATACTATTGATTGTAACTTGAAGTAAAATTACATTAGCAGTAGCAAGTGAGATAAGTAACTGGGAGAGGTGATTGAAAATAGAGTTATAGTAAATTGCTTGTAAGTTTTGCAAGTGCTAAAGCATTTGAAAAGTATAAGGCTGATTTAAGAATGGCTTTGCTATCGCACTTCACTCGTTGTATGTATCCAAGTAGTCAGGTGTTCAAGATCTTTTTGCATTTATAGTGGTCACAAAGGTGGATTGGGTGCTCCGCAAGCTCTTGTCTATGCTTTCACTTCACTTTGCTAGGTTTTTGAAAAGGTATATTTCAGTTCTTTCCTTTGGATTTTTTTCAATCATATGGAATTCTGCTGCAAGTGTCTGGAAAATATATACCTATCATCCATTAAGTGAAATAAAAGTTGGTTTATTTTGTAATGAGAATGCTATTAAATAATTGTTATAGGGAGTGTGAGGCTTACACGAGCTTTGTCATTGGGTGAGTTACCATCTGTAATGTCGATGATGAATTGGTTTCCTATTTTTGGCATGATGTACAAATGGCAGCTATGGTTGCAGTTGCATAATGGTCAGTAGTGGACAGTAGTTGATGGATGCTTGAATTTGGGATGAACATATGCTGAGGGAAAATAGAATCAATAGATTCTATGAAGAAGGAAATCAATTAGGAGTGGATAGCAAAAATGTCAATTAGAGAATGAAATTTGTAAAGAGCATACCTCTTTGGTGATTGTTGTGATGGGAGATCAGCCTGGCAGTTGGAGTTGTATCTGACATGGTGCCTGCAATAATAGATGTTACATAATAAGTAGAATCTATGTAAAATAGGCTATGGTTTTAGGTGTATACATAGTACAAGCTTAAGGAACAAATACCTTTTAAATGTATTTGGAGATGTATTTTGTATTTGCAATTTCTTTTGTAGTATGTATTTTGCTTTGTTACAAAACGGGAATGAAATTAAAAGTGCGTTATGGTCGGTCCAATATGCATGGCTAACTTCAATGGTGATTTTTGTAATATTCATATTCATCCAACAATGGTCTATTTGTGTGTTGTTATCGGTTGTTGCAATGGTTGGTACAAGGAGGAGGTTTTTTTGTTGCATTTCATTATGAAGTTGGGCTTGTTTGGTTTTAGCCTTTGCCATGTCAATGTTGAAGTCTCCAACTATTATGAGTGGCATATCCATTGGTAAAGTAGAGGTGACAACTTCTAAGAATCTTGTAATGTTTATTAGTGGGCTTAATGGCCTCAAATATATGTTTGTTATTCGTATATGTGTATTCAAATAGGAAATATCAATTGTAGTACTTTCAATGTGGGGTGTACTAAATGTTTTAATGTTGTGTGGATTGATTTTTTTATTGCAGCATGTAAGAAGCCCATGGATATTCATGATAGGAACAACATTGAATATTTGCAAGAGAGTTTTATCGGTTGGCATTTTGGCAGTTTGTGTTTCCTGTAAACAAACTATGTCTGATTGCATTATTGCAAAATCATGCGTTATGTGTTGAATGTGTAGTGCTAAACTTCTGGTATTGAGTGAGCAAATGCATAAGTGTTTGGGGCTTAGCTATGTGAAATTGTATAATGGTGCCCATTTTGAAGAATGTATAAGTCTATGCATTTTAGTTTCTACGTCAGTGGACAATACGAAGTTGGTTTGTTGTAGTTTGTGTATAAGATACAACGACTCAATGTTTTTTACACGCGAAAGTGCTATGTATACAAGGCCATGGAAATTTACTTTGTGAGGGTCGAAAGCCAATGCATTCATTGTGAGGCCTTGGGATCTATGTATGGTTCTAGCACATGCTATTTGTATGGGGAATTGATGGTGGGTAATAGTTTGTTTTCTAATTCGTATTTGTTTTGTAATTCTTGTTATAGGAGTGAAGTGCTTATTGATTTTTTTTGTACACAGTTTTCATTTTGGTACGTTTGCATTTACTAATGTCGATATTGCTAAATTATATCCAAATTAAGCTAGGAATTCCAGTTATAAAATCTTTGAATATTCCATCTACGCCATTGACTAAGCCATCGCTTATGTTGTAGTTACCGCCAATCAATTCTATTCGAATGTCTTGTTTTCATGTTATAGTTTTTGGTAGCACTAGTTTTTTGTTAGTTACCAAGTCATTATCAATGAGGTTAGCTTCTATGTAGTCAATTGCATTTAGTGTGCACATTTCTCCTGGTAGAAGCATAAGCATGTTCTTGTTGTGGTGGTCAACATGGATGTTTATTTTAAATAAGTATGGGAAGCTTGGATCTAATGGTGGGGGTCTATAGCAGTGGTGGTTTAAGTATTGAATATCTGCATTTGTTTGGGTGCAAGTCCTAATACGGTTAAGGATTGATATGAACATGCAATATTTTTTTCCGCATTACATGTTCCAATTGAAAGCATTTGACATAGTCTTGCCAAAATGTATATTGTATTGTTTCGTTGTGCATGATTGGCTTTTTGAATAACCATGAATCTAGAATCAGTTGGGCTTGGTATAAGTCCCCACAAAAATTGTGTTTACATTTCCAAAGGGTTTGGTTGGCTTATGCATAATTTCACGTAGACACTTGTTTGTCTATGTTAAATAACATGCGGCTTCCAATTAATGATACTTCATCAATTAGTAGTATTTGTAACTCACTATAGCGTTTGGTCATTTTATCTAGAGTATTTGTATTCAATGGCAACATCTTTGACATTCGATAAGGTAGCTGGAAAATAGAATGAGTAGTTACACCATTGACATTGTATGTTGATTTTCTAGTGTATGCTACGATAATGCCTTTTACTTTTAAGGGATCGATATTTAATTGCCTATTGAAAACCGAAAATTGCTTGGTATATTACTTTTGCAGTGTAGGTTTTTCCTGTACCTGCACCTTCTATTAAGAATAAATGGAATGGGTCATTTGCAAAAACTTCTATGTATATCCTTTAATAAATGGAATGGGTCATTTGGAGCTAAAAAAGGGATTTTTCTTATGTTGAATCTATTGTTTGATATCCTTTTTGTGGCATATAATCATTTCCAATGTGTTTTCATTTTAACCATTAGGTTCATTTACATTTTCATAGTCAAAAGATATTTGTTTTCAATCTTGAAGTTGTATCTATTAAAAAATGGGTTTTCATTTTATTTTGTCTTATGTTGAGCAATGTCAAAATTGTTTGGTTTTTCTTGTTCATGAAACGGAATAAAAAACATCAATTTCTTTTAGTTTTCGTGGTCATATTCAAGGTCATTTTACAATGTATGTATTGGGTTTTTTTGTGTAAAGCTGCTTAGGACCATTAGGTTCATTTACATTTTCATAAGTCACAAAATGAATGTCAAGAAACTTGGGTTTTAAAATGTTTTCAATGTTGTTTATGAAAATAGTTTTCCTAGATCCATAATCAATGGTATCTATGTTTCCCCATTAAGAGGATGAATTGCATTTCACTTTCATTATTCTTTGTTGAATGAATTGGTTTTCATTTTAATTTACCAATGTCTAGTATGCAGCAAATGTTGAGCACCATTATGTTTCAATGATGTAAACTTTTTCTCTATAATAGTTTTCAGTGTCGACATGTTTATTGTATCTTACATAATGTATGATTTTGGGTTTTTTTGTGTAGTACGCTAAAAATTCTACTAGGTAGATGTTCTCTAATTATATAGTGTCAAAATAGTTATCAATTTATGATCTAATTTAGTCATGTACGATGTATAGTAAGTTGTAGCTGAATAAGCATCTAAAATGAATTGTGCATATTTGCATACTATACGCTTGGTACTTATTATCCAAAATTTACCCCTCAAGGTAAATTTTATAACTTGTTCTACAAGCTTGGAGGAACATAAATGGTAAAAGACAAAAAATCAAGGTTTCCCTTTGGCTTCTCTCTAACTTCCCCATCCAATAAAAAAAACTGATAAGTTAGAAAAATTTGAGAAAATCCAAAAAAATGGCTTGTAGTGTATTATGAAAAGGTAGAAGTTTGTTTTCATGCACATATGGGATCCGAAATTTTGAAAAGGCATAAATAGTTGGATGATTTTTTGTCCCACATGGTCCATTTCACCAAAAAGCTGAAATCACCACACTAATAGAAAATTGGTTAAGTTAGATATTTTTGGTCCAAGCCGCACAGGTTCACATGGGATAGTTAGGCTGAAAAATGCCGAAAAAATCTGATCTCAGTGAAAATTGAGTAAGGAAAAAGTCAATCCCCTAATTATATAGGCCTCAAAATCAAAATTTCCGTATTCGGAAAAAGTGGAGAAGGGATGCCCAACCGGTCCACGGGACGTCGGGACACGAGTTTTTTGAAAATCCGAAATGGCACAAAAATTGATTTTCCTAATTTTAATTTTCATGTTTTTATGAAAATAAAGAAACATTTCCAGGAGGTTTTAAAATGATATGCTCCTATAAAATAGCTAATTGGGGATGTTTTGCAATTTTAACAAAAACACTGAAAATAGGTTTTCCCAATGCAAAAATAAAGAAATCCATAATGCAATGGATAAAAAATGAAAGAACAATGATGCACTTGGGATGCATTGAATGAAGCATGGACATTTTCACTTTGCTTTGCAGTTATGGGATAATTAAGTAAATCTACTTCCTTTACTACCTCTTGCAAGTGGTTTGAAAATTTCTGATTTTCATTTCACTTCTCATTTCTCATTTTTAAATTGGAGTGTTGGGCTCATCTTCAATGTTTTTTGAAAGTAGTTATCAATTTATGATCTAATTTAGTACATCATGTACGATGTATAGTAAGTTGTAGAATTTGAAATAAGCATCTAAAATGAATTGTGCATCTGTATTTGCATACTATACGTAGGTACTTATTATCCAAAATTTACCCCTCAAGGTAAATTTTATAACTAAAATGAAGTAGCAAAAATTTGTCAAAATTCATTTTTGAACTCAACCTTGTCCTTGCTGGTGATCCACACCCCTTTTTGTAATAGGAATAAATGGTAATGAAGTAATAAATATAAGTTTTTGGATGTCTCTTCCCCTACTGTATTTATTGCATTCTTCTTGCCCTTTCAAATCATATTACAGATATTGTGTCTATATTATACTCTTGTGGGGATTTATTATTATTGTGTGTGCATGAAATATTGTTGTGAATGCAGTTGCTAGATTGTGGAGAACTGTTATCATCCCTTCTAATATGCACTTTGCTTCTATTTTTCAAACATTAGATACTATCCTCACACCCTCCTTTTCTGGTGTATCACTGCTTTAGTGTAGGATTTGTCTTCATGCACTCTCTCTCCCTGGTCCCTTGAAAATTTAGATTAGGACAGATAGTTTTTCCTACATTAGAGTAGATTGTGACAGGTAGTTTAGGAGTAAGCTCTAGCTTTCTCTGGAGGTCTATCTCAAGTAGCAAGTCCCACAAGTTGGAGATAGTACCCATGTTATCTAATCACACTGTGATTTCAATCATACACACTTGTGCAAACTAAAGGCTGTTGTGATTCGGAGATAAAAGTAATTTATCGGCAAATGCATTCATCCACATATCATGCGGATGCCTCTTTAAGATTATGGCAGGATGAGTGAGAAGAGATTATAATAGTGCAAGATATGATTGCCTACTTATCTTCAATAAATTCATTAAATGTTATGTAGTGGCTATATTTCTTTGTTTGTAGGCCTTGGAAAAATTGTTTTGCTATGTTTCTAGTTATGGCATATGTATTTTCTAAAGGTTCTAGTATTATTGTCTCATCCATAGGTGGTAATGGGAAATTAAATCTACAATGTGAGTTTGTGTGTTTTGTACATGTTTCCGTATGATGGTGGGTTTGCATTTTTGCCAAATTCATGTCAAGTAGTGATGAATTTGTAGAGATATATTTGTCTATAAATGTTTGTATTTCTTCATTTGAACTCTTTCCATAAACAGGAGCATCCTTCACCCAAAGCATAAAATGCACATGCTCATTTCCACGGTTTTGGAATTCTGTTACAAAGAAGAAGTCCAAGACTTTTCCAAATAGAGTATCGTTAGTCAACATCAATTTTTTAAATGCATTTATCTTATGATTAAAGTAACGACTACAAATTACTGGGTTTTTCCTTATAATTGCATCAATGTTATCATCATCAATGTTTTCACTATGCCTTTTTTTTTTAGCAGATAGAGCACATAGTGCATTGCATAGTGGTGTCCACATGTGATCAACACTTGTTAGCATAAGTAAAAAAAAGTTTGGTGCACCTAGTTGTCTTATCATTGCAAATATGTTCTTCCTAGTCTTTGCTAAATAATCAGGTGAAGTTTGGATGGTTTTTAAACTTGTAAATCCTATTGATGATTTAAGGATGTTGGACACCCCTGATTTTCTTTTAAGGTCTTTAGCATATATTTTTTTCCCTTGTAATTGACCTTTGCATATGCATATCCATGCACAACTAGAGACTTGTTGCAAGATAACTTTAATTGCTTTGAAGAAAAGATTGGTAGTGTGAGTTGCAAAATCATTTCTACAATGCAGTAGTTCCCATTTTGCTATTTTTTGGTATTGGAATCTTTTTGTAATATCATTGTCATGATGCATCCCATAGTATAAAGTAGGGAAGCTCATTTCTTCACAAAATGTTTCCTCAAAAAGGCCTAAGGGTTTGAATCCTTTTGATGGTGCAATTGCAAGAACATTTTCCTGAAGGTCTCTTATTGAATGAGCATTTTCATAAGCATGTACAACTGATTTTGTGATGGGTTCAGCCTCAATGTCATTAGGATTGTAATCTATTTCTTCTATATTTGCAATGTTTTCTATTACATTTGCAACTTACGTTTCAAAGTTACTTTTCCAATCATTATTAACAACTACATGGTTGTCGATATACAGGGGACATTTACATAGTTCCATTAATGTGTGCATGACGTAGTTAGGCCTAACATTTCCTATTAGATATGCACTTTTGTATTCCAACTTCCTTTTTATTTGAATTGCAATTGTTTTGGTTTCATTTATTTTTTTTGCACCTATTGTCTTTCATTGCAAATATGCTTCCTAGTATTTGCTAAAATCAAAACTTGTAAATCCTATTGATGATTTAAGGATGTTGGACACCCCTGATTTTCTTTTAAGGTCACATTAATGAGTGTTCCACTAAGACCAAATTGTGGTCTTTTGTATCCAAGTTTCCTTATTTGTGCAAATGGCATACGTAAAGCAACAAGTCTTTCTTCTAAAAGGCTTAATCTATGAACTAAAGTTATTTTCCATTTCTTCTTATGTTGAAAGGAGCAGCAAATTTAGGAAGCAATTGATGTTGAATGGCATTATTGCATTGCTTACATATATTGTCCCCCAATGTAAGATTTTTTATTGATATGTCACTACATACAGACAAAAAAGCATTGATAGTATTATTGGTAATCATGGTTATGTCTTTTTTAAAATCAAATGTTCACAAAGAGCACAGGCATGTGTTGGCATATTTCTATAGCATGGAGGTATATTGTAATTGTTTTAGTTGTTTGTTTGTTTTGTTGTTGCATTGCATGTTCTGGCCTTTTATTTTCCTTATGTAGGATTTTAAATGGTTGAATCTTATAGCAGTACATAAAGACAACATGCATAGTTTATTGGTAATCATGGTTATTTTTTTAAGATCAAAATGTTCACTGAGGAAATGGTAATGATGTATGTTGATTACACTTGTTTGGCCCATTTTCATTGCTTATGGTCAGTTGCATCTCATTGGTCATTGCATTTTCTATTTTGTTTTCTTGTTGAGTTACATGTTCTTTTCCTTTTGTTCTTCTTATCTGGGATTTTAAATGGTGCAATCTTGTACTGGCGGCTACTTTTTCCTTTGCAGTAGGAAATAGTAATGTTGAATGTTGCTTAGACTTTTTGGTCAATTACATTGCTTGTTGTCAATTGCACCTCATTGGTTATTGTATTTTCTATTGTTCTATGGGTAGTGAACTAATGCATGAAGTTTTCAATATGCGTTTGTATGGAATCTATTAAATGGAAATGACTTAATGGCTCATAATGAATATGCACTTGTATCTATTTCATATGATATGACATTAAAGATTCTTTTTGGTTGCAAGCAAAACTCATATACATGAACAATGCTTTTAGTTATTGCTAACCATTTTTGGATTTTTTTTTGCAAAATATGGGAAAGCCATAACAAGCATAAATCGCTAGTTTCAATACCACTTTTTTCATATGGTAGTCCAACCAAATATATATATATATATATATATATATATATATATATATATATTTATATATGTATATATAAAATGCAAAAAGTTTGATTTTTGCTTTTGCCAAAGTTTGGGCTGCATAGCTCTAAGCATTTGATTGCGTATGTATCTTTTCCTAAAATTGCATTAGTCAAAGATTGTGCCATATACCGGTGAAGAGCTATTGCATTAAAATTTTCTATTGTCAAAAGACTAATTGCAGTAAACATGCTCTTGCCACAGTCATTACTAAATGCATGTGTTTTTAAAAGTCCATAGCTTTCTATTTCAGGAGCAATGGCATTCCAAATAGGCAGGTAGATCATTGCAAGTATGTGATAACTTTGTATGGATATCTAGAATTTGTGGTGGGATTATTATCTTACAGAAAAAGGTTCATAGTGGCCACAAGTTGGGTTTCTATCGTGAAATAATATTGAATATGGTGGTGTCAATGATTCTTTGTTAAAGTGAAGGTATTTTCTTTTGTGGGTGACTGACCATATACAAATTGAAATGTCAAGCCATTTTGACAACCAATGGATACAAAATGTATCACCCCATAGACCTATCTCAAAGCCATCTCTATTTTCATTTGCAGAAAGCCTCATCCTACGCAAGTAAATGTCTTTCTCATATATCCTATGCAAATCAAAAAGCATATCAACATGCAATTCATTTTCATACGACGATATTGTTGTTGGGTCCCTATTGTTTAAACATGATCTAAAATAGTCTATTGTACCCATACGCAATTCAATCGACATATACTGAAAATGCAACAATACTTGAATTGTGTCAAAAAGACAATCACCTGTATTGTAGTTGAATGATGTACTTTGAAATAGATGATCATATTGCAATGCACTTTCAATGTCAACAAATGATGGCATATTTTGTGGTATATATGTTTCAGCATTAATTACTTCCTTGTTATTTGCATCTTTATTACTAGTGAAGTCTTGTTACTACTTTGGAAACCAAAGTGGCTTCGCATGTTGTTGTTTGATATTTCCTATTGTGTTTTTCTGATATTAGTATGACTTTGTTTTTCCCTACACAATTTTTTTTTAAGTAAATGTAAATTTCTAAACCCTTTTTCTATATGCTTCATGATTTTACCCATTTTTTTAGCGGCTTACGTAACCTCAATTTATGGGAGTGTTTTAAAAAAGGAGGGTAAATATATTCATATAAACTAAGTACTATAATTGTAACCAATGTAATTTTCTACAAAATACAAACGTGTGTGTATTGTATGAATCTAAATTAAATTGAAAATATAATGTAGATGGTGTTACATACCTTCACAAATGTACACGTAAAAGTAATGGAAGTTTATTATAGTTTTGTTTGGATGTTTTAAGGATTTCATACCTGTCCAAATATATTGCATAAAACATATGCAAATGAGCATGATTAGAAAGACACATTTTGAAGATCTATATGTAGGTCTATGCATGGAAAAATGGAACAATGTTAATACAAATTGATAGGGAGAACCATATATAGACATATAGTAAATTGCAAAACTACTAACCTTTAAAATGATGCCATTCTTGTCATGTAATTACCAATGTAAAGGTAACAGTAATTGTAAATGCCCTGATAACATGACCTGAATATGACAAAGTAAATAGAAATATAACATTAACCAATTGGTGCATCAGCAATTATGTGTTATATGTAAACCATGAATAGAAAAGTATATAATTTTTTAACCAATTGAAGTAGATGACAGTTTCTCTCAAGACATATGTTACACTATTTCAATATCTAGAGCGTTGTATGCTCTATAAATTTGTAGGAAAATAGGTAATCTATATAGTATTGGGGCCTTCCGGCCTAGTCGTGGCCATAGAGGCTATTTCACATTAATTATAATGTGGTGGGGCTGTTACTAGTTGATTATTTCTAATATGATGGCAAGGTCTAAAGTAAGAACCCCAGTTTAATGAAGACTATAGTTCAACAAAGCAAATATTTTATTTCCTTGACTTTTTATTGGTGCTTGCTTATTCCTTCATTGTGGGGCTTGTATTTAAATGATTTTTTTTTTTGTTTTTCATCATTCGTGTTCCTCTCTCACAGCTGTGCACAGTTGTCTATATGCATGAGATCCAATTGTTGGGTTTTAAGTTTGATACTTTGTGATGTTTTATTTATGGACATCCACAAAACATGAATATGTAACCGGAGCTGCAACTGCTCTGTTAGATTGTAATTTATTTCAGTCACTGCTATTAGATGGTTTTGACAACTTCTGGTCTCAAGAACTTTTTTCACAAATATTACAGGTCTAGAACTCGTACTTCCCTAATTATGTTGATATACGGAGTTAGATTCCACCATTCCCTATTACCCATTATGTGACCATGTTGACTCTCAGGATTGCTATTGTTATGGTAGAACAACATAAATACTTGCATGCCTCAGCCCCTGCAATGGGATTCTTGTGGTCACCACCCAAGTACTTGCAATATTTTCTCTTGTGGGCTGGGTTTGCTTCATATGGGAAACATTTAGCATCCTCATCTACGATAAGGGAATCTAGTAAGAATCATGCAATAATTTTGGATTGTTCAACTTATCTGCGCCTAGCTTGCGAAGAACTAAGAAATTATCTAATTGCTAATGGGCGCAAGTGTATGCTTTGGAGATGTGGAGGCTTCTTGATCCTGAGGCAAGATTGATTGTTCCTAGGGAGCTCCATGATCGTGTTGTTTGTGTCAAGCCAGGTAAAAATTGTTGACCAATAAACAAGACACCTTATTATTTTATGGAGATCTGTAAACTCAATTGTAGAGGTTTAAATTTCAGAAATGAAACAGGATAATATTTTTCTCTTTCATGCTAATGCTTATATTGCATTTGTGAGGTCAATATTTCTACTGATTATTACATTTTCATATTGCTATAAGCCATATGACCCTAAGCATTGTTATTTTTTTGTGCTTTTTTTTTCTACAGTCATGTTGTAGGTTTAAGAAAGTCTTTAGTAGATGTCTTTCATAAAGGGATTTGCCATCCCAAGATTGCAATTGTAATTGATGACCGATTGAAGGTCTGGGAGGATACAGATCAATCACATGTGCATGTTGTTCTAGCTTTTGCGCCATACTATTCTCCATTGGCAGAGGTTCTGTGATTTTTAATTTTTACGCATGATTGCTATGACAAATCCTCTCTATTTTATTTTCTTGGAGTGATTGTATGCAGGCACTGATTTCGATCATTTTTTTGGTTCTGCAGACAAGTATTCCTCTTCCAATATTGTGTGTTGCAAGAAATGTAGCCTGCAATGTCAGAGGTGGTTTTTAAGTAAGTTACATGGTCTGGTGATGATTTTATGTACAGATGTATTTCCCCATCTAAATGAGAATTTTACCTGAAGTTTTAAAGAATAATGATTAAAAGTATTCACACTTAAGATTCCTTACATTCCAGGGACTAGATATCTTCTAATTTCTCTTGATACTTGCCTTACGACAGAGATTTTGATGATCTCATTTACAGAGGATGGATGAAGTATTCTACGAAACTGATGTGACAAAACTGTCAGCTGCATCTGATGTTAGCAACTACTTGGTAACAGAGGTTAGGCTTTGACAACTTTTTTTGTGGCGCTGATTGAGTTTAACGTTGTCCATTCATGTTTCAATTATTAAGTGTAAAGTTTGATAATTGGAGATGTTTGGTTTTCTATTATGTCGGGTTCGGACAAAGCAAATCACAAAAAGAGATGTTAACCACAAAAATTGCTTTCCGGGATTAAAAGCCCCGGGTATACCGAGAAAAGACATAAGAACCACTTTTGTAACAAATTCTATTATGAACTCTAAATTATGTGTAGTAATTAAGACTATAATCTTGAAGCACTAATTGAACTTTATCGGAGATTGTGTCATTATTGTTCATTTAATCTAACTGTTTCTTTCACCTTTCAAACTAAAATGCATACGGAACATTCAATATGCCACATTCTTTTTTACCAAAATTTTATTTGTTCTTACCACATGAGATGGAAAATAACCAAAAAAATTGTCACATCCGCAGTTGAAATTAGAAAGGATGATTGGCAAAATGAGATCCGCATTTTCTCTGATGCAGGAAGAGTTTTGAGGCCTCTTCTTGTAGTGAAAGATAAAAGGTTGTGCATATCTAAACATCAGTTTGAATTTTTTTTAAAAAGTCACAATCCTTTCAAGTATCTTATGAAAAGGGGCATCATAGAAATTTTAGGTGTTGAAGAAGAAGAAGATGCTCAAATAGCTTGTGGGATTGAAATTTTAAGGATGGCTGAAAAGAACTTAGACTATGGACAATTTACTCATTGTGAGTTGGATCCATGTCTTCTGAGTGCCTCAAGAAAGTGGAGCTCTATAATGGTCAAAATGCTATTGTTGCTGTGAATGTTCATTATGGATACAATCAGGAAGACTCTGTGGTTTTAAACCATGCATCAATAGATCGTGGGCTGTTTCGAACCATGCATTTCCATACATTCACATCAGAGACAGACTGTGATGACAGTAACTCTAAAAGTTCATCCAAGCTAGACGTAGATTTTGGAAAGCCAAACACAGCAAACCTCAGGGTAGATAAGCTTGATGATGATGGATTGCCTTATATTGCATCGACCTATATAGTGGTGATATTTTAATTGGAAAGGTGAGTCCACAGTCTTCTGATGCAAATTTCAGCCTCAAGTTGAGGCATACTGAAAAAGGGAGGGTTGATCAAGTTATAATGGCAGTTAATGATGATGGCAGAAGGTTTGCAAGAGTGCGGTTAAGAGAAGTAAGATCTCCATCACTTAGAGATAAGTTTTCTAGCATGCATGGTCAGAAAGGAGTTGTAGGGTTTATAGAAGAGCAAGAAAATATGCCTTTTACAATAGAATGTATTGTTCCAGATCTCATCATTAATCCACATGTATTAAGTGATTGCTTAAGTGGTATTTTACCCCATACCCGGAACATACCGAACCGGTACTGTTGTCCCTCGGGCACATACCAACTACCTAGTTCCTATTCAATAAGGAGTAACTAATAGAGTCTGGGGCTCTTTAACCGTTATAATCTACTTTGGAAACATTCCCTACGTCTGCCGATATCTTTTAATAGTATGCAAAGGGCCATTTGATTTTCTTCGCCAGGAATTCTTTGCCCTTTTTGTAACTTTTCTTGAGCTCATATAGATTTGACGTTGTCATCATTATCCCCACACACTCTAAGCTAAACTAAGAAAGCTGCACAAAGTATGGTGCAAAAGAAACAATAGATAGCAAAACATTCTATCCACAAACTACAACCATTAGATGTTATTATATTTTCACCTTTCGAGACCGACTTCAAAGATGAGAGATTCAAATAGATGACCAAACATCATCAAGTAGATGTCAGGAGATTTGACTTGGCATCATTTAGTAGCAAGACATTCGAAAGAGCTTTAACCCCATCAAATATTGAAGTTGGATGTAAAAGGACTAGAATTTGGCCTCTTAACCAAGAAACACTCGCAAATGACATGCGCCCATGATGCATTGAGTGTTGACCAGGTTAATGAAACAATTCAACAAGAAACTGAAATCACACAAGCAGCAGCATATACTGATAAAAATCAGCAAGCAGAATTAGACGCAGCTGATTTGAAGATGCAACAAGGCCAATTAGAAACACATCTTCAAGTTGACAACAAAAACACACCTAATCATGTTAGTCAGACATACTAACACATGAGAGTTGATGATGCAATGAGTCTTCAAACACAATTAAGCCAACCACAATGGTTGAAAGATGATGTGGCTACAAACACGGGGATTCCCCTTGACACCCCAATGACAACATATTTTTGTCCATTCTAAGTGAAATAGTTCACTACTATGCAGATTCTTATGATTGGGAAAATCATATTGAACAAGAATTGGAGGAATATCATATAGAAATTGCAGATTTTTGAGCCCTCAGCAGATGTCTAGAAGACACAAGAACAACCACGTAATGAAGTAGGAAACCATGTGAGTGGATCACTACAGAATTTTCTAAGACTACCAATTGATAGGGTTCAAGAGAGTAATTCACACACGGGGCCAATATAAGAGCATGTAACAAAAGGGGTGAAGGGAATTAAATATAATATCACAGGGAAATGAGCTCAGAACGCTGATTTTGGAGGACGACCGTGCTTTCTATGTAGATAAACCTGGTGGTGAGAGAACCCACTACCCAGTCACTCGTTCAAGATATTGCACACTTTGTTAGACCCAATCATAATTTTATGTTTTGTTGAGGGGTAACTAATTAGCATCTGAGATGATTTTTAGTTTGGAATTTCTTTTCTTCACATTCGGTTTATAGTATTATGGATCTCCCTCATTCTGGATCTTTTACAGAGGAAAGGCAGGGTATTAGGCCAGGTTTCCAATTCCCATGTCAAATGAAAATTTTTAAATTATAGTTCACAAAATTGATATTGTGTTTTTATGCACTTTTTTACCTTCTTCATGTCAAATAAATTTTGGACTTCAATAGCATTTTTAATGTTCATATTTTCTGGACTTCCAATGAAGGGAAACATAACCATGTACGTGCCTTTTTTCATTGGGCATATGACTCCCCTACCTGATTCTATGGTTTATTATAAGGATTTTGGTTGGCTCTTAACTCCGAAGTTTAGAGAGGGTAAATGTTGTTTTTCCCATCTTTTTTTTCTTTCTAAATTTAAAGAACTTTATATTAACATAGAAAATGTCAATTTAAAAGTATCTACAACCCTCATCCCCTAAACCTGCATGGTTGCATGCTAATAAAACAGAAATGAAGCTTAAATGGTCAGGTCATGTTCTAAAGTGTTTTAGTATGTCAAAGAGTGGGAGCATCCCTGCAAAATCCATCTGGTACATATACTGCAATCATGGCAATCCCTGATACCACATCTTTTTCAGGCATTCTTTCAAACAGTTCATGTGCATTAGGTATGCTTCCACATTTTGTATAGATATCTACTAGGGTACTTGCAACTACATCTAACAAATCATTATGCTTTGATGGCTGTAAATGCACATTCTGCTTACTACACACAACCCCTCTGAAGATTACATATCTTCAATTATTGCAGACCTGTATTTTCATGAGCATGGTTTCACAAGGAAAGACAGTCCACTCTTTCATTGCTCACAGGTGATTAAATGGCATTTGCTACACACAGCTTTTCATAAAAAACATATTTAAATGTATGTCAAGTGCAGAGTTTTGATAGATGCCCGTAAAGAGTTTGACCAAGTGAAAGAACGAGACAGTTTCTCATGGAATACAATTATTGCAGCATACAGAAGACATGGTTATCCTCACAAGGCAGTCACATTGTTTCACCATATGCAACAAACAGGTCTTCAACCCGATCAGTTTACATTTTCCAACATACTCCCAGCCTGTGCCAAAATGGGAGCTTTGGAACAGGATATGGACATCCATCAAAGCATAAAGGATAGAGGAATTTTGTCAGATGTGGTTGCAAATGTCCTGGTAGACATGTATGCAAAATGTGGAACCGTAGACAAGGCACGTGAACTGTTCGACAGAATGCCTCAAAAAAATGTGGTATCATGGACAGTAATGATTGCAGGATATGCCCAAAATGGATTTGTTGAAAATGCGTTATAATTACTTAGAAACATTCATGCAATTGCAATTGGCAGATGTAAAGCCAAATTCCACAACCTTTGTCAGCATCCTCCTGCCTGTGCCAAAATGGGAGCTTTGGAACAGGGTATGGACATCCATCAAAGCATAATGGATAGAGGAATTTTGACTGATGTAGTTGCAACTACCTGGTAGACATGTATGCAAAATGTGGAAGCATAGACAAGGCACGTGAACTGTTTGATAAAATGCCTCAAAGAAATGTGGGCTCATGGAATGCCATGATTGCAGGATATGCACAATATGAATTTGTTGAAAATGCACGTGAACTGTTTGATAGAATGCCTCAAAGAAATGTGGTCTCATGGAATGCCATGATTGCAGGATATGCACAAAATGATTTAACTCAGATTGTAGATGAGTTGATGATATTTTTATAGACTTCTGAAACAGCCCACTCAGCCAAGTTTAACCAGCTCATGTTTATATAGCATATAACTTTTTATTATGTACAGTTTAAAAATGCATACACATTTAATATTATGTATTGATTATGCATATAACAGAGATGTCAGTTCTGTTATAACCAGAACCCCTACACAAGTTGTCAGCCATGCCCAGAAATATTTTCTTAGACAGAGCAGTCTCCACAAAAGAAAATGTCGCTCCAGCCTCTTCGACATGTGCCCTTATACTCAAAATGTATAAATCTCTTTCTTCCCATATCGTAAACAAGCTTCTTCTACCTTCTGCTTACTTCCTAATAATTTTTATTTCTCTTCTTTACTCAGGCTACAAGCTTCTTTGTCAAAGAGGATTCTCTGGAAAAGCAGCAAGATATTTTGCCAAATATATCTGGGAATTTAGAGCTATCAGTTGCAGCTGCTCCAAAGCTATCTCTATCCATATCTACAGAGCAAGATGGAGAAAGTAATATTGGCAATACTCATGAAGCACAATTATTGTTGCCATTATGGCCAGAATTAGCAAGAACATAAAATGTCTTTTATAACAGTGGGGAAAAGAGCAGATGCATAACGGGCGGACCGGATATAAACTGCAATCAAAGATTTTTATTGGGCAAATGCAGAAAAGCCAGAAGAAGCAGAAAATGGATGTGTCTATGAAAGCATACTGACATAAATTGAAGCATTCATCTAAAACCCTAGCAAAAAAGAGGAAGGGGTTTACCTTCGTGACATTCGCAGACAAATTAATGTTCAGGTGTCGTCGAAATCCGTAGGCCCCCGCAGCAAACCCAACACACATTAAAAATCCCTTCTGCTTTCAGACACCGCCTGCTGCATGGAGGGAGCCAGGTGCACACAACACAGCATTAAAATAAAAACATTTGCCCTTGGACAAGCAAAAATGATCGGGAATTAAACTTTAATGCAGCATGGAAGGAGTTCTGGCAATGAATTAAGATTCCACCAATCAAATAAAACATTTACATGGCTACCAAAATTGCCAAAAAATTACGGACATTAGGTTTTGCATATTCAAAGGCGAATACAAGAGTATTCTGCCGCAGCAGGGACTAATAAATATCATGGAAAAACATGTACCTTGTTGATAAAATCTACCGAGCTAGGTTCAGTGTTATAGTGCTTCTTTACAATCTTTGTAGTCAGGCTTCAAATTCTTTCTCCAATGCACGTTTAACGAAAGATAGGAAAGTTCCTCCAATGAATTAACTATTCCACCAATCAAATAATGGGCAACTGCAACATTTGTGCTCCTCCACATGGGCACTACCAAAATCCAGCCATTACACGGACATTAGCATCAAGGCGAATACAAGAGTATTCTGCCGCAGCAGGACAACAAGTGGAAAAACATGTACTCATCAAAACTTTTTACAATATCTTTGTAGTCAAAATACTTACTTTGAGAACGCAAAACTACATTGCTGAGAAATGTCGTAATTGATGGGGATCTTTGAGCTTCATGCAACTGAAATTTCCAGTGTTGAGCCCAAGCCATGCTCAGTGCCACCGATATGCTCAAGAGAGAACAACATTCTCATCAAAACTTTTTGCAATACTTACTTTGAGAACAGAGAAATGTGTATGATTTTTGATTGAAGCCCCAAAATCCTTTGAAAATAATACTCTAGAGTGATCCATTTTTCTACTTTCTTCTTTTACAGCACTGTTACACATATCCCACAAATGCTTGATTGGAACCTCTTTCAGACAAGACAACTCTTTGGGTTTTAATTTAAACAACGATCGGCCATACATATTTGACAGCATGTTGGAATTAGATAATACAGCAGAAACTTTGCAGAGATTAAAACTAAATGAAAAAAATGAAACAACAAAATGGTTGATCGTAAAAGGAAAAAAATCCTGAGTTATCAATGAGATGCCACTCGCCTAACTGTTGCAAGTAGATAGACCATAGGACATGCACATTTTTTGTTCATCACATATATTTAACAATGAAATTATTGTGCAGTTACTTAACATGCAGTCTCTAAACCATTCTCAATACAAATAGCTCATCATCATCAATATGGGGAATCTGAAGAATTACTGGAATTTTACACAGCAAGAAATACATGCCGTTAAAAACAGGTTTCCTGTCTGCGTGTGATGGATTTGATGGGCGTTTCAACTGGGAAGCTATTTAACAAATGAGAAATATGGAAGCGTGGTTGATAACGTTAGTGCTCGCCATCGAGATGTCTAACGGTGAGGTATATATACCAAAGATGTTGTTATCGACCATGTTAATGGCATCTGGATTCGTGTGTTTATCCAGGTTGGAGGAGATCATGAGCACGAAAAGAAGCGGCTACGAGTGGTGGTATATTTTCATGGCGAGGGCTTCTGCATGCACTCCTGATCCGAAAATGTATGATGTGTTTTTCTACATATGGTGGTGACATTGGTGGGTTATGGGGTGACACTCAAACACAACTCCCCACCCCCTTATGCTGACTGTTACGCCATGCTGACACTTAAAAGAGGGACAACGAGGAATATTGCAATGAAAAATCATATAAACGGTCAAGTAGACAGCGCAACCGTCAGATTTCAATGTACTTGTGAAACTCAATCTTTGCCCTCCAAATTCTGAAGGATGTCAGAATCTCCCAGGGCCTCCTCACTTGAAAAGCCTCCGGCGTAATAAGTGAGTAAGGAAACTTCGTCGATTTCTGCACGAGTACTCACTGATTCAAAATAAATTATGTTTATCTTGTATGCACTTGTCATTGTGAGGAGGCAACGGATGACTACAAGATCAATGCGATACCATTTTCTACTCAATCTCTATGAAATTGTCATCTAAACCATTATAAGTCCCCAAAATGAGGTGGTGACAATTAAGAAATGGAATTGTGGATGCAAAAATTGCAAAGATGGCAACACTTGGGAAGTTGGTGACACAACTTATTTTCTTTCAGTAGATGATATTGCTACTCCTAAATATTATGTGGGTTTATACACAATCTTCTTCATTTTTTCCACACCAAGGATGAGAAGTATTTTTTTGTTGGTCTTAGTAGTCCATCAAACGCAATTAGAGGTTTTTTTATTATCGGTAGGGGTTTCATTTTGTGAAATTGATCAAGAGTTTTCCGCTAAAGAGAAATCTTGAATCACATGGTATGAGGCTTGGAATCTAAAACAAGGGTTCAAAATATTGATATATAGGATGTGTAGATTAAAAAGACACTTATCTCTATTCTAGATATTTATAGTTTCCTTAAGTCTTTTGAGAGATCAATCTCAACATATACCCAATTTTATAGGAAAGTAGCGTAAACCTTAGTTTTTTCATGGAAAATGAACCTATATAGCAGTTTGATAAGTTGGCCAACAAATTTCCATATGGGGAGAGGGACTTGGGACACTAGGCAACTCAATCCAACTAGGATTTTGAGCTTAAAACATTTCAACACTTGAAAATCGCATATCTAGTGGTAAAACAACCATGGTATTATTGATAACCCACATTTACCATGGTTGAAAATAACATTACAATCTTCAAATTTGAAGAAAAAAAAACCCCGTTCATATTCTACATGCCTTCAAGCTTAATTAACACCATGAGTCTACTAGCGATTGTGCACCCATTTTTAAGTATGCCTTATAAGGGGACTTGGCTAACAAAATAACAAACCAAAGTAAAAGATTTGTTGAATTCCAACAAATATTGCACAACATTAAGTAAAGAGTCTCGAGGAGTAAGATCAATACCTCGTGAAATATTGTCAAGAAAAAAATTCTCGCCCATTTTAGAGCCATAGTCATCCATAGCTTTACCAACACAATGTACACCAATTTATGTATGTGTTGTGGATGGCGTTATTAATGTAAATTTTTTTGAACTCAACACCCTAGGGAAGATTAAAGCCCGACTCAACACAATAAATGTGTAAACAAATTATATCCTACATAGAGCATAAAGTCAATCAACATTGCGATGCAAATGACATATACTTAGAGAATCACAAAGAAAAGTACAAATATCATCTCCCGACCCTAGACGAGTTAGATTTGATTTTCACATGACCCGAGAGTAATCAAAATGAGGTCTTATCAAAACTTTAAGTGGCATGCTTTAATTCAACTCAATGAGGTCATGTTGTTAACTTATCAATGTATTTGGAAAGGATGTGCACTTCGTGTATAAGTGGGCACAATCATAACACTCATTTTACCTAATGATGAAGCATGCACATTTAATATTATAAGGGATTTGTTATTTAAGGTGAACACATGAATATATTTGATACATTTATAAAGCATTTAAATATTAAATTAGACTTTGGAAACCTAGAAAAGTAAATGTGAGCCTCAAATTAAATTAGGGAAGAGAAAATGAATATGATTTTAGGCTAAGATAGAGTGATAGAAAGAAACTTTCTCTGTTCTTTTTATGCATGCAAGCCATCCTTATTGTTTTTTCAAGTCTTAATCCTTATATAAATCACCTCTATGTGACTTATAATAATTATTCACATTAAATTCAACAATATTACCACCCTAGGGGAATTTAAACTATAAGTATGACCATAATTCATCCAATTAAAACATTTTTGCAAAGGAAGTGAGAGGTGCTCAAGTGAGCAAAAAATTTTATTCCAAAAGTATACGATGAGGTAATGAATAAGTAATTCTCTCTCCAAGCCCAATATTTTACTTAATGTTGCTTATGTTAAATGAGTTGTTAAATGGTATGGAAATAATCGTCTCATTTACTTATTATGTTGGTTGCATCCCTTCCATAATTCGATCAAGCACTAATGGGAGTCCCATAGGATTCAAGTTTCTAGATTTAGGAACCTAGCCAAGTGTTTTTCTCTTTTCTTTCAAATAGCCCTCACAAGTGCAATTCGTGTTCACTAAATCAAGCTGCTAGTTTATGAGAAATACTTACAAGGTGCTCTCTACTTTTATCCAAGACTTTAAAGTGACTAAGAAAGTGTCCCTCAAGGTGCCCATTTGGGTTGTGCTTCTCATCCTCAATATGGCTCCTCTATGGTTTTTTATACCGTGGATTGTTAGATCTATAGGGCACATTATACATCATGAAGTTGACCGCTTCTTCTACTCTTCTCATCCAAATAAATAGGTTGACATTGAGGTTGACCTCACTAAAGACTTGAAAGAGTTTATCCACATTCATGTTGGCTTAGAGTGTTTTACACATAAATTCATGTATATCAATCTTCCTAACACTTTCTTCCACTTGAAGCCCAACTAAGGGATTTGGGATTGTCTCACCATGTTTTAATATAAGTTAGCTATGAGGCCTCCACTAACTTATAGGAAAATGGTGACATAAAATAATGATGATTGGATAAACCATGATTAACAAAAAATCATCCACTCGGGATCAAACACCCTAAAATATCCAACATAGATCCTAAAGAAAAACCTTAGTCTAACACATGAAAATCATATAACAAACCCATATCTCTTGTGTCATCCCTTCCTATTCAATGCCCTTTTGTAATCCCTCGAAGAAAATTTTCTCAATAAAATTCTTCACAAGTGACTTTTATTGAGGTTGGGACCTCTTCAATGATTGCTAAAACATATTGGCATTCTTGTAGTCCACCTAAAGGTTGAAACAAGTCACCTTGGGAGACTATGGGGCTAAAAATCCTCCATTTTGATAGGCCTCTTTTATCTAACAAGTTTTTAGATTTAGAATCTACCACATGGTATAAAGATAGACAAGGGAACTTCATATGAAAGAGCTCCTACATGCACTTTATATCTTAAAATATAAGAGGGCTCATAAAGTTGTCACAAAAATATGTATGCATTAATATTATTAGTCAACTAGAAATCAATATTTTTTTCACGTTGCCCATGACCATGACCCTCCCTCTGCTGGTATGTTTGTTGCGGCAGCTTGACTTTGACTCACCTCTTATTTTTGATGATCTCCTAGGCGTTGCCTAGTGTTTTGTTGTTGTCTTAGGCCCGACCTAGTTTGTTTGTGGTTTTGGCACATGCTCTCTCATCTCGCCCACTTTTTGTTGAAAAAATATTATATCATGTTGCATTTAATATAATATAAGATCTTTTTCATCAAAATACTTTTTTGTTTGCATGAAATTAAGATTGTAGGTTTCTTATTGGATATCCATTTGAAATGTATCTCTTGATACGTCACTCAATTTCATACTTCTTAAGAAATTGTCCATAATAATGCTTATAATCTAGTCCCCCTAAAATTTTCATCCTTAGTGATTACATTAGGCAAAGATCCATGACATCGTGAAATAAGAGATATTCTTGACATTAATAGCCACTTCTTTAGTATTGTTAATGTTTATACATGACTTTATAACAATGAGTTATAAGTAATTTATTATTATATTATTGGATCGTATATGATGAATTTAATACGATTGATCTTCCCGTGAAAGGGAGATATCCCGCTCAACGTAGTGGTGTGATGGAGAATGTGAAGCATGGTTTTATTTTAGAAATTGTTGGGGTTTATTAGACCCTATTTTATGGCAATGGGATTTTGCTTCTCGGTCCTAGTTTACATGGTTTACTTTTCGAGTCGTGAATAATAGGGTTCTCAAAAGATTGGAATATGTTATGATTTTGAAAGAATATATATATTTCACACTTCCAAGAAGCTTGTTATCACCATCCATCGAGATGATGTGCTTTTCGACTACAATCCCATCACATTTCAACTAATTCACGAAATGCTTAGCTCAAAGTTTCGTGTAGACAATTATTTCTTAACACGTCTCTCCTAAACTATAGGGAACTATCTAAATCATCACCAAGGCGTGGAAACTTGTGCCAAATCATCCCTACACATCCAACTACATCAATCGTGGATCGAGAGAATTAGTTGCACCATTGCCTTTCTCTCGCCACTTCGAGTTACAAGTGGTTTGGGTTGCAAGTCACGACGACCGTGTCTTATAAAAAAATCAAAGAGTATTTTATCAACTTAAACGTAACCCTTTTGATCCATAATTATAATCCATTATGGTATCTATTGAACACTAACTCTAGTTAGTGAAAATTTATGCAAAGATGAACTCAAAATCATGCTCGTCTATATTGGCGTAAGGTCGAACATCGTGCCTCCAAACAATTCTTAAAATCTCTTCGAGCCAAACAATCCAAGGAAAAAACCAAATTTGATTAGGTTGAAATTTCCTTGGTTTTCTTGTATCACTATAAGTTAGTGTTCTAATCCCAAGAAATGAAAGAACTATGAAAGTGAGCACTTCAATAACTCCTTGACATTGTTTAAATGCAAGATTAGTAATACAAATAGGAAACAACGTGAAACTCCACTCGACCCTTTAAGATATTTATTTGGCATTCCAATACGTGGAAGATGAAAAAGTGTCAAGAGTTAATAGTTTCCTGAAAATTTTTCAAAGTGCTGGAAGTTTGTTGGTCTTGATTTGTTTTAGGATTACAGAGAAACATTGAGTACCAAATCCGTAGGTAAAGTTATTAACAAAAGAAATGGTTAAGCTCACATGCAAATTCAGTGACACTAAAATCATCACACATTTAAAACCCATAACCTTGTTAAATTTCTTCTATAAAATAATTATTAAGGCATTAATGCTTTGACTTTGCCATATTCTTCCCGCAATTATTAAAAATGAACAAAAAGACATAATAAGGGTTGATTTATTCTAGATAATATCATAATTGTTTGGGAAGGAATGTAATGGGCTCATGTTTCTCTTTAGAGAACCATTTTTCATAAATTGGACTTTCAAAATCCTATGATCATATTAAATGGCCTTTTGTTCTTGTCATGCTCAAAGATCATGGGTTTGGAGACTTTTTTATTAGTTGTACAAACTCTCTTCTCAAAAGACTCAATTTGTTTATTTATCAATGGCCATTGATATGAAAGCTTTCATCTCTTTTTCTTTGTTCAATAGGGTTGTCCACTTGTGCTTGCTCTTATGTTCTCGTGGTAGAAGCCTTTGGTTACTTTCTCGAGCACTCCGATGAGCATGGTTCAATTTAGGCATTATGCTCCCTATTTAAACTTCTTAACTCATAAATGGTTGTTTCATCAATGATTCATTTTTACACTTCTGCTAAGACCGAATCATTTTTCCCCTGAAGAACTCTAATGTCTATATATCTTTTGCAAAGTGTCGGGATCCAATATGCAATGGGCTAAAACTCAACACTTTAGGCAGTTGTGATGCCATTATCGATTAGCAAAAAGTGTTAGGTAAATCATAGTTTACCTAGGTTAATTTAGCATAGGTAAGTTAATTATTACATTGTGGTAAGTTGTTATGGTTTGGTAATAAACCATATTTTGTTTGTAATTGGGAATAGTATTCTCGTAGCATGTTTTTTTCACTATTATAGTTGTTATATGGTTATATATTGTTAAAACCATATATTTGTATTCTTATGTACACAGAGGTATATTTTGTTGCATATGTGCAACATATTATTTCTTTGTATCATGTTGTTTAATTCCTATAAGAGTTACAACACATTCATTGTAATGTTGATTTTCTTAATATTAATAAACATACCAGGCTTTATCCCTTGTTCATAATTTACATTTGGTACCAAAGCAAGTTAATCTAGACTTGAGCGAGAGAAGGTGTGGAAAGAGAGTGTAGAAGAGATAGATGAGCTTGGAGAAGCATTTGCAGGCATTTGGAGAGCCTCAATGCGGCCTCTTGCAACTTTCCCCCATCCCTACATCCCCACAATGTCTTGTTCTGCTCTGGTGTTTGGAACACAATTTTTTTTTGCACTAGTGCCCCTTGCACAAAGGAAAATTTGCTGCAGAAAAAGAAATCAATATATATATATATATATATATTTTTCCCATTAGGGGTTTAAACTCTAAATTTAGAGGTTCAATTTAGTCTCTGTTGTATTTAGCAACCACTACATTTGGAGGGGATTGTGTCAAATTTGAAGCACACCAAGCTCCCGACCAAGTTGTTTCATAGGCGAGTCAAGCCACCCCGACCGAGTTGTTATGTGCAAAGTGATTCAATATATCCTCCCGAGACAAGTGTTCCACACAACCAAAAGGTGAGTTCCTTTGTGGATCGGGCGAGTTGTTTGAAGAAGGACTCCACTTCCAAGCAATATAATCGATCGAGCCATTATTTGGAGGTGAGTTACCATTGTTTGCACCAAGCCCCTATCGAGTACCCACCGAGTTGGGTCATTGATAGGGCCGAGTCCAGTATGTGAACCGAGCCCACATTGGCGAGCCCTTCTTTATTTTTGCTCCCATCAAGAATTTTCGAGCACCAACAATTCAAGTGCGCAAGCAAAACATAATGGTAGTGCGAACAAATACAATCGGTGGATCTACAAATCATAGTGAATAAGGAATTCAAATAGCAGTCGAGTCCCCTACTACACATGCAGACCTTACAACAAAACAAACCTATGGCTAGGCGATAAACAAAACCATGGCGGAAGACTTCAAACGAGGAAGAAATAAGGATATCAAATCCAAATTCTCAATGCCAAACCTAAATCGACGACCACCAAGCCATTGCCATGTGGATTCCTCCTGTCGATGCCACGTCAACTCGTTTAAAAAGGTTAGTCACGTATTTTCAATTCAAATATTTGCTTGATTTCATAACTTAAGCACATTGGTTGTTGACGTGGTTAGAAGCAAAGATTTTGCAAGGCTAGGAGAGGGTTCGACCCCTCCCCTAACACATTGATTTTATTCTTATTGAACTTGGCGAGCTTTTAGTAGGAACCGCCATAAATAGGACTGCAAAAAACCCTACTAAAGCCCCTAGTGATAGCTAAACCTACTACCACATTTAGAGGAGAAAACCTAATTTTAGGGTTTTTTTCTCCCATCTCACATATTTTTGCATTGTGAACAATTTTGGTAAAGGGGGCATCAAAAACTACAATTTTTGGCTTTTTTTTACACTTTTTCTCACTAAAAGCAATATTGAGCTCTCGTGGCCACCAGGGCCTCCACAAAACAAAACCAATTTTCTGTCATTCAATTTTTTCAAGCATATTGGATGTATTTTATATTTTTCGATGAATTATACTAATTTGCAGGTTGCCATATTCAACCACAAATATTATAGTTGCTAAATTTTGGTAAAGCATTATAAACAAAATCGGTGAAATTTTTGGTTCTATAACACTCATGAGATCTTCGGATCTCTTTCGCAATGTTCGGTATATACAGTGCCTCTGGGAAGCACTTACGGGTAAAGTCGTCATGACTACTACTGCACTTAATGCCTAATATAGTTGCAACAACGCTCATCCGGCATCGACCCTTTAAATCGACGGGGAGTAATAAGGACATTGTACACACACTTTGAGCCCTCCCATCCATCTATGAACGATTGCATAATGTAAATCTGGACACTAAAATTATCCGAGTATATATTGAAGTTACTCGCGCGTATGAGGATATTTCTTTGAGTTCTTGTCAATAATCACACAGACCCCTTTTAGTATTGTCTTGGTACCATGTATCAAATTCTTTCACATACATTAACACCTCTTTCATGTATTTCCGAGTATATAGAAAGGGTGAGCTTCTTCCACATACCGACGGTATATTAGAAGGGTGCGTATATAGAAAGGTTTGGTATATCGGAATGACGGTATATAGATTGGGAGACCATATACCTGGAGTGATAAGAGCCTTATCCTTTTCAGTTGATTCAAAGAAAATGGGCACCAATGCCCTCAAGTTCTTTCTTCCAGATTCTCAACTTCTAAGAGGAGATAATTATGCTACATGGAAGACAAAGATCAAAACACAACTTGAGTTTGAAGAGATTTGGAATGTTTTGGATGGTTATGTAACCAGATCAACAACTGATACAACCCAACAACGATAATTTGATAGATAAAATTATAAGGTCAAGCTGATAATATTTTTTTACAAGATTGTCCGATGACATGCAACCCCACATTCGAGATGCCAAATCAGCCAAAGAAGCGTGGGATAAGTTGAGCACAGTATACGAGGCCAAGAACAAGAACATAATTCTAAATTTGCAGAGTCAATTACATACACTGAAATTCAAACAAAATGAGAAAATAGAAGCTTTCTTAAGAAGAGTTGCAGAATTGAGGGCTTCACTTCTAGCCCTGGGAGAGGAGGTCACTGATGAAGCTCTTGTTCCCATTGTTCTGAGAGCACTCCCTCCTTCATATCAATTTTTGTGACGACACTCAACTTGTCGGATCAGACAGTTAGCTTTGACAAGTTAGTGAATCTACTGCAACAAGAAGAAGTTATGTACAACAAAGATGATGAAGAGGAGCAGGCACTATCTTCTCATTAGAAATGGAAAGGAAAAGGAAAAACAAATCTCATTCCTCTCAAAAGTCCCAAACACAACATCAAAGATGGGGACAAACAAAATAAGAATAAGAATAAATGTCATATCTGCAAGAGAGGACATGATATAAAATATTGTTGGTTCAATACCTATGATAAAGGTTCATCAAGTCATTATGGACCTCAAAATCAACAATGTCATAAGGGAAATTCAAACTACAATCAAGGGTAGAAGAAGGGGAACTAGCGAAAAAAACCCCATCAGTAAAGAAATATAGCTGAGTAGGAAGATTGTTTTGATAATGAAGACTTCTTGTACACTGCTCGATCAAGTGAACCTTCCATGTCATCTAGTGTTTGGTATGTTTATTCGGGAGTCATTCAACACATGACTGGGAACAAAGACTAGTTTACCACACTGAGGGACATGCCTTCGAAAAATCATGTTTCGTTAGGTGATGATTATTCTTACACAATACAAGGGATTGGAAACATTTCTCTACATGTTGGTTCATGTAATTACTGAGACTCTCGGATGTACTATATGTCCCCTGGTTGACAAAAATCTTCTATCAATAAGTTAGCTTCTAGATCACAATCAAGATTGATTTCGATAGTCATTCCGATAAGAAAATGTTTTTAATTTGAGAAAAATCACGAGGCTCGAAAATTGTTACAAAAGCCTCTAATGTGGAACGTATGTTCCAACTTAATTATGTCCATAGAGATGATCAGGCACTTGTGTCTAAGAATTCTACCTCTCGCACAGTTGTGGCATTAGAGACTTGGTCACATCAGTTTCAAGTATCTCAAAACACTTCACTAATACAACATGGTGAGAGGCTTTCCATCTCTCCAGAAGGATATAGATAAGTGTCCTCGTTGCCTAGCATGCAAACAACATAGAGCTTCATTCCATAAGAGTACTTATCGAGCTCATGGTAAGCTTGATTTGGTTCATACCGATCTTTGCGGTCTGATGCAACCGAGTCATTCTAGATTTTAGTACTTCATGCTTTGTGTTGATGACTACTTCAAGAAAAATGTGGATATATTGTCTTCGTAAGAAAAGTGATGCTTTTGAGACCTTCAAGAAGTTCAAAGTGGTTATAGAGAATGATATTGGTCATCACATCATATCTCTCCACTCAGATTGAGGGGGGAATTCACTAGTAATGAGTTCAAATCCTACCTACAAGCTCACAAGATTCATCGACAAATGCCTCCTCCACACACACCGCAACAAAATGGTGTTGTTGAGAGATGAAATCATACTATCATGGAAATGGTGTGTTGTATGATTGATGATTCTGGATTAACGAGGACATTTTGGGTAGAAGTAACAAAGATAGTTGTATATTTGTTGAACATAGTGCCCACAGATTGCTCTTGATGGAGTAATGCCATATGAAGCATGGTCAAAGCGAAACCATATGTTGCACACCTCAGAGTATTCAGGTGCAAAGAAAGCATGCACATACCTAAGCATAATAGAAAGAAGTTGGATATGAAGTCACAAAAACTCATCTTCATTCGTTACCGTGAAGAAACTCTTTGGTACACATTAATGGATCCAAAGACCAGGCAAGTCTACACCAACATAGATGTTGAGTTTTTTTAGAATAAGGAATTAGAGACTCCTCCTCCAGACCCACATGATGTAGATTTTTCACTTGTAAAAAAAAAGTTGATGTTGCTGCAAATGATGACAATGATGATGGTTATGATCAGATAGAACCACGACCCATGGGAGAAGTTTGACGTATGCCCAAGTGGTATACTAACATGATACGAGATGTAAAATTGGATGCTCCACCGGATACATCCACCATTGGACAATAGATTCGTAGTAAAGCACAAGAAGAAGTAAAATTTGCTTTGATGAGTAGAGTTATTGAATGGATGAGCCATTTATCGTCGGGATGCCCTACATTCAAAAGCTTGGAAAGATGTCATGGATGCTAAGTATTAATCAGTGATGAAAAACAACACTTAGCATCTTGTCGATCTTCCACCAAGGAAAAAAACCATTGGTTGCAGATGGATATTCAAAATAAAGTACAAAGTAGATGGGACCATATACAAGTACAAAGAAAGACCATGTTAGCAAAGGGTATGCATAAAAAGAAGGCATATATTATGAGGAGACATTTGCTCCCACAACCAAGATCAAAACGATCAGGATGATATTTGCTCTAGTTGTAAAATTTGGTTTGAAAGTTCATCAGATGGACGTGAAAAGTGCCTTTCTAAATGAAGATCTACAAGAAGAAGTCTACATGACTTAACCTGAGGGATATGTTGTACTTGGAGAAGAAACAAAGGTATGTAGACTCAAGAAATAACTGTATGGCCTTAAATAGGCACCCCGGCTTGGTACATCAAAATTGATGAGCATCTTGTACAACATGGATTTGTTAGAAATCCATACGATCCCAATCTCTACCTCAAAAAGCAAGGGGGAGATTGTGATTATTGTTATCTATGTCAATGATCTAGTCATAACTAGCGATTCAAAGAAGATGTTTGATGTAATGAAGAAAGATCTTAATCAATCGATCGACATGACAGATCTCGGGCTAATGCACTATTGCCTTGATTGGAATTATGGCGAAAAGAGAATCAATTCTTTTTTCTCAGTTGAACTATACCAAGAAAATGCTCAAGAACTTTAGGATGATGGATTGCACACCTATTGATACACCTATGGAGACAAGACTAGTTATCTCGTTCGATCCTTCTCCCATGGTAAATGTAACTCTCATCGGCGAGTTGATTGGGAGTCTCATTTACCTCACTTATACTAGACCATATATCAACTTTACAGTGAGTTATCTATCACAATTCATGCAAGAACCCATAGTTTTTCATTGGAAGGCAGCAAGTTGGATCTTGAGATATCTCAAGGGAACAATGCATCTTGGTCTAGAGTACAAGAAGAATGACAACTACTTCTTAACAGGATATTCGGATTCAGATCATGCAAGTAACATTGATGACAAAAAATCCACTTCTGGATTTTTATTCTTTTATGGATCTGGACCAATATCATGGGGAAACAAGAAACAACACTTTGTTTCTCGCTCTTCTACAGAAGCCGAATATCGTGTTATAGGTGAAGATGTTTGCGAAGTGATATGGCTACGTCGCATACTTTAAGGAATTGGAATACAACATGACAAACCTACCTCCTTGTATGTTGATAATGAAGGTGTTCTCAAACTTGTTCGTAATCCAGTTTTTCATGAGAGAACAAAGCACATTGAGGTACATGTTCATTTCATACATGAGCATGTCTTGAAACACAACATACAACTTCAATTTTGTCCAACAGATGAACAACGAGCAAATATCTTCACAAAGTCACTTACACATGACAAATTTGATTTGTTTAGAGAATTCCTCTCCTCATCCCTTGAGGCAATGCAAAATTAAGGGGGCAATGTTAGGTAAATCATAGTTTAACTAGGTTAATTTAGCATAGGTAATTAATTATTACATTGAGGTAACTTGTTATGGTTTGGTAATAAACCATATTTTGTTTGTAATTGGGAATAGTATTCCTGTAGCATGTTTTTGTCACTATTATAGTTGTTATATGGTTATATATTGTTAAAACCATATATTTGTATTCTTATGTACAAGGATGTATATTTTGTTACACCTGTGCAACATATTATTTGTTTGTATTCAATTGTTCAATTCCTATAATAATTGTGGCACATTCATTGTAATGTTGATTTTCCTTAATATTAATAAACATACCAAGCTTTCGTCCCTGTTCATAATTTACAAAAATGTTATGCTTAAAAGTGAATATAATGTGGTGAGAAGCTCAAATTACTTGACAACCCATTCACCTTTGATAGTCCAATTTTTTAACTAAGGGAGTATGTGATCAATAGAGTTGAGAAGAAAATATATTTATGGATTACTATACCTCTTTCTTTATTTGGAAATTTCCAGTGTGTACTAATACTCTGTTGTTACACGTGGTTATTACTCTTTGTGTTGGGCTCCCTCTAAAGTACTTTACGAAAAACTTGTAAAGCTTCTCAAAGTTTTTATGGGCCAAAGCTAAACAAATCAAAGGCCTTCGCAAATTCACATGGATTGTTTGTTGCCTACCCCAAGAGAAAGGTGGTATGAGTATCATTGATATATACATGAAAATTTTTACCCTACTTGTTGAATGGATAATCAAAACCATTAGTAAAAATGAAGCTTGGAAAATTCTATTAAGGAATTACAATGCTATTGGTGCTCATTGTGGAAAAAATTGCTAATGAAATATTGGGTTGCACACTTTGTTGATCACCTCTACACCGGTTAAGATTGAAAGATTTGTTGTTGATAAAATCATTTGAAAAGTATCCAAATAGGTGAAGCCTTATCTGAAATGGGTTAGTGATGAGTTTCAAATTGTTCTCTATTTTAACAACTAGTAGTTATGGCGCTCTCTCATTATCACTAAAAATCACATTCCCTTAGTTCAAATGTTAGGTATTAAAACCCTTAAACTTTTTAGGAAATACATTATCACTATTAAGGATACGGTCTTTGCTTAGAGATTAAATACAGTGGAAATGCAAATCTAGGATTGTCACCTCTAACATTTATTCCATCTTGAGAGTTTAGGAGCTTGTACCCAACGTGATGCTTTGCAAGCTTGGTCTATAACCCCATCCAACTAGTATGGGGATTGTTGGTGGTATGTCGAGGTTGCTTTCAAAATTTATTCACCCGACATACTTTTCTAGATAATGATCCCTTTTCCCTTGCTCTTTGAAAACTGAAATATCGATCGAGTGTTAATTCCTTTCCCAAATCATGGCTTGATTGCCTTAATCGAATATAACATTATAAGTTCATGCCCCAAATTTCCCACTTTAATTAGTGTGAGGCCCACCAAGGCCTCTACTCGTAGAATGAATCAAGCACATGAAAGTCCCTAACCTTAAATTTCCTACTTTTACCCAACTTGAAACCTCAAAACACTTATTCTTCATGTGTCATTGTGAAAGAGATGCATGCTCAATGATTAATTCTTTATTCCAACCCTTTTACAATTTCACCCTTGATTGAGAATGACTCTATTTGGGGATGTTTACCGGTGGCCAATTTACATTGACTTCTTATGGATTTTTATAGAGTTGTGATTTTATTTCAACTTTGGAAAGGTAGAAATGCTTTAATATTTACTAATGATTCTATTTTACTTCATTTTTTAGTTAATGATAAAGTCGTAATATTTATTATTTGTATTCGAATATATGTACAAGTAGGAAAAGTAGAGCCTAAGTTCCAACATTTACATGACATAATGAATCATTGGGAGAGTGCACTTTGTGTGCATGGGACATGTACCTTTGATCCTCCACAACTATGCCCCCACCTCTCACCACTAGGCATTTTGGCTACATTTTCTGCATAGCCGAAAACCTAGGCAGACATGAGATAAATCTCCCTCATTTACCGATGAGGCTCTCGTGTATGATTTTTATCAATTATGAATCTGAGTAATTGTTTGTGGCTTTTACTTTAATTGCAAAGCTCATGAGCCATAGCTAGGCAATTCTGCAACAAGTAAGCAATTGTAAAGAAATATTTGCAAAAGGGGAAAATAATTGAATCCTGGGAAGAAAGCAAAGAAGATGTGCAATCCAACCAATAGTTTGCATAGTTGGTCTCATGCACATAGATGAAACAAACAGATCTCACAATACATAATTTAAAGAAAAGGAAAGTTTCAAATCTAGATCTGAGATAACACAAAGTTTATGCAAAGATCTACATAGAAGTAAGAAACAAATGCACCGTTGACACAAAGTTCTCTAGAAATCTACCTCCTTTCAATTCCTTAGCTTTTAGAAAGATATCAAGGGTTTCAACTCAAAGTCTGGAACACAAGAATGTTGATTACAAATTCTAATCCTTTAACTTGTAAGCTCTTCCTCTATTTATAGTGTATAAAGGGGAAATTACAAATAAGAAAGCAATAATTGAACTGACACATGCGAAGCTTTATAAAGAAAACAACTGGCAATATTTCCCTAAAATTTCTCTCTACATTCAACATGCATCTAAAAACTAAATCGAGTTTTGCATGTCTACCACCTATTCTCAATTAAAGACCCTTTCAAATAACTAAAAGTAATGGCTTTTGACCAATTACTTTAGTTTTACAATTTCGTCTGAGAAAATAAGAATAAGAGAGAGAAAGGAAAAAGAACAAAAATGTGTCGGCCATCATACTCTACGCTTTTTCTTTGTTCTGAAACAAAATATACTTGTCAAACATGTGACTCAGTAACTTCCCATCTGCTTTAGCAACCGCTTCCTTCTTAGTCTTAAACCGCAGCAATCCTTTGGACAAAGCAGCAGTGTTAGCTTTTACCTTCTCTAAACCAAGCCCATACCCTTCAATATCTGCATGAAGCTTTATGAGTCTGCCAATTGAATCCAACATGAAAGGAATGGCGGCTTCATCAATCCTCTTCTGCATAACCAGAATAAATTCCTCACGAGAAGCAGGCAATTCATTTGGAATGTTCTCTGGTACTTCCCCCATCTCATTTTCCGTAAACCGCATACTCTTCAACATAAGCCCAGGGATCTCCATGCAGAAGAAACTGTCATCTCTAACTACTTTCCCTTTTCTATCAATCCATTAGGTACAATATGCTCTGTAATTAACACATCCTCTAAAGCATGAATGTATCTTAGCCAAGGTATCCAGATGAATTTCAACAACTATGTTCTCATCTTCTATCCTTGTCTAGTGTCCCTAGATTTCACCATGAAATGGGACCACCCATTTGAAAAAAAAATCATTCTTTTTAAAATAACGGGTATTTTTATATTTTATTGCTAAAATATGTTTGTATTATGTTAGGATATTCCCAGTGAATCATATGAGCCAACTTCGACAAATACCCAGATGCCCAAACTCGTTTTATCCCTCTGCGCCAAGTTTTGTCTATGGGAAATTTTTATTTAATTATTTATTGAATAAATAATGCCCCATTTGAAGTAAATTGTGCTCCAGTTGAATCCTTATTGGCTAGATTTTATGCATAGCTGAAAACCTAAGCAGTCATGAGATAAATCTCCCTCATTTACCGATGAGGCTCCCGTGTCATATTTGTCAATAAAATATGCTAGTATCTATATGGGGTTTTACTTTAACTATCCATCTCATGAACCATAGATGTATAGCTTTGCAACAAGTAAGTAGCTGTTTAAAGAAAGGAAATATTTATAGAGGAAGAAAATAATAAAACACATGGAAGAAATAGGGAAGATGTGCAACCCAATCAATAGATAACAGAGTTGATTGCATGCACATAGAAGAAACCAATAGATATCAACACACAAAATTATAAGCAAAGGCAACTTTAGATCTAGATCTAAAATAACACAAAGTTTATTAGAAGATCTAAGATAAAAAGCTAGAAACAAAATGCACCGTGACACAAAGTTCTCTGGAAATCTGCTCCTTTATATTCCTTTGCTTCAAGTGGCTCTCAGGGGTTTCAACACAAAGGTGGAACACAATAATGCTTTGCTTATAAATTCTGATCTTCTAACTCGTAGGTTCTTCTTCTACTTATAGAATGTAGAAGGGAAAGTACAAATGGGAAACTCAACTGAACTGAAACATAAACAAGAAGTAAAGATAACATCTGGCAATCATCCTCCTCTAATTTCTCTTCAAGTGACACATCTGTCACTTAACTAATAGAATTGTTCCACATAACTTAAAGTAATGGTTTCAAAACCAATAACTTTAAAGTTTTACAATTACATCTGGGAACGTGGAAAATAGAAGAAGAAAGAATAGAAGAAGAAAGACATGTCAACTGTAACATTTATATCTTCTTTTTGTTCTGATACTGAATATACTTGTCGAACATGTAATTCAACATCTTCCCATTTGTCTTAGCCACAACTTCCTTTTCTGTCCTAAACTGCAGCAATCCTTCGTTCAATACCCTGATACATGCTTCCACATACTCCAAGCTAAGCCCAAACTTCGCAATATCATTTGTAGTGCCACAAGTCTACTGATGGAATTCATCGTGAAAGTTTTAACCGCTCTGTCGCTTCTTCCTTGCACCATCGAAGAGACCCTTCCAACGAATCAAGCACTCGATACAAATAATCCATGTGTATGAAGTAACATTTCGTCCACTTCCTCATGAGTGAAAGCAATGAAATTGTTTGGTAAAGATGATGTCATACTCTTAAGTGCATGCATCCTCTTCAAGATAATTCTCGCAGATCTCCAAACAAAAGATACTACAAACTCGAGCCGCTTCCCTTCTCAACCGAGCCGTCCAAGTACAATCTATTCTGCAATCAACACTTCTCTTAGCAGCTTATTGATTTCGGCCAAAGTACTCAGGTTCCTCTCAACAATTGTGTTCATATCTACCATGCTTGTCATCAGTTGCTTCAATTGATCTATTGCATCTTTGATAACCTTCAGGCGGGCTGGCACCTCTCTGAGTTGTACAAAAGCTTGACGAATGATCAAACTTTTCCATTCGTCGATAGCTTTCACCTAGTTACTTGCATCTTCCATTTCCTGTATCAGATGATCACTCACCTGCTTTTAAGCTAAAATTGGCTGAGTGGAAGATTTAGAAACCTTGGCAATGATCTCGCACAACTGAGACACCTACTCAAGTTCAACTTTCTCCACCTTTTCTATGTCAAGCCTAAGGAATAGAGCATTTGTCAATGTTTGTGTATCCTGCTTCAATCCCTCTGTGGTGGCTTGACCTATGGGTACTTTGGTTACTGTTATGTCTTTTATTGTGAGCTCATCTTCTTTCTTCCCTTCTACCAAAACTGACATCTCAGCAAACTTTTACCCTGACTCCTCGATGATCAACCTTGAAGTTACCTTAGCAACTTTAGGTTTTCTGTCTTTTCCACCTAGAATCAGGAGCAGCTGCAAGTCGTGTTCCTCCAAGTTGATTTCCACTCTAGCCTCTGGGACCAACTGCGAAGTCAACCATTTTGAGAAATTACTTCTCAAAAAATGGGAAGCTACCGAGTGTACCACTATCTCTCTCTTTGATTCCTCTCCATCTGAAACTGCTACAGTGTTATGGCTACCATCCTGTGAATCATACAAAGACAAAGCTCTTTCAAACTCTGCCATCTGTAGCTTCAACGTTTCTTCATGAACAGGCGTTGAATAGAGTGGTTGAGGAGAGAAGATGAATGTTGTCAGATTCAATGGAGGAATGGCAATCTTGCTTTGAGGTGCAACAATTGGTGAAGTACTGGATGTTGGAGAAGCTGAAATTAACATCATAGCCGTAGAAGTGATCTTCTCCTTCGAATGAGACCTTCTATGCACTTTAATCTTCTCAAGCCTTCATTACTTTCTCCTCCGTGCTTCCTTTTGAGGGAATCTCCTATGCCGAAGTTTCCCGCGATTTGATTCATCAATGCTTCATCAAGGCAATATCCCTTCATCAGCAACCAGTTTGAAGTATTCACCAGAACAACGACAAACATTTCCTCAATCGTATGGTAGCCCCCTACGTTCTCCTGAAGTACAACTCTATCTCCTCCCATCCGATGGTATGTGTCAAGTAACGCAGGCCCATCATCTTTAAGATCCGCAGGTATCTATGCTAATCCAAAGTCAAACACTTGTCATGTTGATAGCCTGCTGAAATCTTTCTTTCTAACCTCGTACTCACTTTTGCACTTCATCCAAAAATCCTCTAATGAAGGCACATGTGCATACTCCTGGGAGATCGTCTTCCTAGCTACTCCAAATGGATCAAATTTTAGCCGTGCTGGGAAGAACTCTTGCTCATACTTAGAGAACATTTCCGCTTCCAATCCTCGGGCTTTATGAATGCTCTGGCAGCTATAATGTCCTACAGTGATTGGGAAGAAGCCCGTAGACTTGTGTTGTTTTGACTAAAGTCGTGCATCTCCACAAGTTGTCTGCTCAGCTCCATGGTGACCAATCTATCATTCGGATATCTGGGCAACTTAACTGGTTCTCCAAAAAAGCCAGTGACCTTGAGGTATGTGAAATCCGCAAATTGAATAAATAGACGCGATTAAGACACAACTTCCTACGCTTCCTTACTTACCCTGTTAGCCTTTAGATCATCATCCAACCTACAAAAGAATTCATAGAAGAATCCATCATTAACCACTTTGTAATCTTTCTTGCACACAGGTACAATAAGTTGTGGGTAGCACTTGAAAATGGGGTCCTTGGAAAGAACACCACATCTATCCAGCTTGGAGAAGATGCCTTGTGAAGTCTGCTGCGTATACCAAATAGGAAGTCATTTTGAAGCTAAAAGTATGCCTCATGTTCGGAGTTGCTCACCAATGTTGTCGCTAATGATTTCCGACCAATTGATTATTGAATCCGCTTTGTTGATTTCAATGGTCCTGATGAAAGCATACATCCATGTGCGGAAGGTGTGAGCATTTGCTTCACCATTTATCCTGCATAACAATTTGGCAATATCATCCACCTCTTGTACCAGATTGGACCGTGGAAGAGTTCTTGGGAACTTGGAAGGAGATCTGGGCTTCTTCATGTATCTATTGTTCATTATGTTCACGCAGTCAACTCTATGCTTCTCCCACCTACTGCCGACATCCTGTATGCTAATAGAAGTCACCACCTTTCGTGCGAAATCTTCAAACAATAATTGATGAACTGTGCGTCCAACCGGATTATTGTTTTCCCTGTAGCATCTCGGACTGATCTGGATGATGGATGGTAAGACCTAACACACTCCATAATGAACTCGCAATCAAGGGCTATGTAGGGAAATGCTTTGCGGCTTGAATAATTCCACTGCTTTTGACTGCACGCATGAGGGAAGTCTTTCCTGCTCTGGATCTTTCAATCAATTCGGAAAGAGGTTCCGAACCTAGATATGTGTCTCCAATGTCTGCAAATTTAGAAGTGATGCATGACTCTGTTGTGCTCTCTTTTTCATCCCTCTTTGCCATGGTTGTATCTATCTTTGTCTGAACAATTCTTTTTCTCCTTATTCGGCCAGAATTCTTCACAACCGGTGCAGATCTAGATAATTCTTCAGATTTAGAGGATATGTTCAATGTATTGGACATTGATTTAAGCTCCCTTTCTCTTATAAAAGCACTTGTAATGAATTCCTACAATTAATTCAGACAAAGATGGCAACCATAACATAAACAGTGGATTTTAATCATAAAAATCTGCATATATCAAACCTGTTGCCCCAAAATTTGATGTTTTATTTGCATGCAAAGAAAGTATGAATTTTACCAACTTCACCTGAGCACATGTATCACTTATGCAGACAATTATCTAAACACAAATCAACCTCCTCCAAGCCTAGGCGCCAAATTTGGAAGCTTCCAAAGATTAATTACACCTTCTTCGAGAAAATTTCTCTCCAAATGGGGCACACTTTTTGTCTGGGTTGAACTTCTCTGCTTTTGAATTAATTAATTCATCCTTATGGCAGCCCCTACTTATATAATCCTCATAATTCTATAATTAATTAATGTCTCTCATATTCTGGCAATTAATTAATTATTTAATAAGCTTTACTCTTCAAATGGGGCGCTTATTTTGTGCATGCTCATGACTACCATTAAATAAATTAAATTTATTTAATTTTAGCCTTCTACTTCCAGATTAACTTAAGTCTCACAAGATATACTTTGACCTTAGCCACTGAAAATAGGAATTAATTAAATCAATTAATATTTAAAAAGTATTATTCCTCTCCCAAATGGGGCGCACTTTTTGACATGAAGGGGCTGCATTAAATAAATAATATTTATTTAATTTTAGAATGTCTAATTCCAACTTCCTTTATCCACTTTCCCTTTGTTGACTTTTCCACAAGCACCGGGCGCCAAAATTGGAGAAGAATTTAATTAATTTAATGCATTTAAGGTTGCCCTTCTTTCCCTAAAGGGGTCACACTTTTTGGCATGAGTAATTTCTATTTTTAAAAGTCAATTGACAATGGGATTATTTACCCTGCAAGGCAACTCCAAAATCCCATGATCCACTTAAGTTGTTTGACTTTCATAATGGGATTATTTACCCTGCAAGGCAGGTAATAAAATCTCATCAATGCCTTAAGTGATTTTTCTTTTATTTCACAATGGAAATTTTTACCCTGCAAGGCAGGTAAGAAATTCCCCTGCCTGCTGCCTCCAATTTTCCCATTGTGACTTAAGTGGTGTTGCTTTCATGGGAAAAAGTACCCTGCTAGGCAGGTACAAAATTCCTACTTGCCTTTGCTTCCAAAAATCCCATGATTCACTTCAAACCCTCTTTTTCCAAAAATGTGACCTGCCCAAAAGAAGCTTTTTGGTGCACGACTTTGTCTTTTCCAAGAGAACCAGACCTTCGATGGCGAATTCCTTCTGGCACAACGTGCATAGGTGATCTCCAGATACTCCAGGCAAAGAATCAGGGCAAACCGACAAAGGAATTGATCCAGAGAAATTTCATAGAAAATAAAACGAGAAAACACAAAAACACAAAACGTTGCCAGAAGTCACAAATAAAGCCCATAATTCATTCCTGGTTAAAACCCTACTGGTATATGGGAATAATGACATGTATGATCACAACAAGGTTAAATCGGAGCACAATTTGCCTCAAACGGGCTCAAAATAATTAAATACAAATTTCCCACAAGCAAACCCCAACGACAGAATATAACAATTTTGGGCATCTGGGTTTTTGGCAAAAATGGCTAATATGGCTCCTTGGGAATATCTTGACACATTACAAAAACTTTCTGGCAATAAAAACACAAAACGACCTATTATTTTAAAAGTACGATTTTTTAAATAGGGTAGTCCCATTTCGGGTGAAATGCTGGGACACCAATCTATTGCGATTTTGCATGCCGGTATTCACTCGTCTCATTAAGGTTTTCACCAGAATAAATTCAGGGCATTGTCTCGCAACTTCTAGCAACGTTTTCACTTTTATTTATTTCTTTTGTGTTTTCTTCGGTTTTCTCCTCGGTTTATTTGTGAAATTCCCTAGGTCAATTCTTTCGCATATAATTTGTTTAATTACCCGAAGCATCTGGAGATCATCTATCAACACAACACCAGAAGGAATCAACCTCAAAATGCAAACTACTAACCAAAAATGATGAAGTCATGCACAAAAAGCCTCTCCCAGACAAGTTGCACTTTTTGGGAATGAATAGGTTTAAGCTGCAGTGGAATTTTTGGTAGCAGCAGGCAGGTGGGAATTTATTACCTGCCTTGCAAGGTGAAAATTCCCATGAAGTCAAAGTCACTTAAGCTGCGATGGGAAAATTAGAGGCGACAGGCAGGCGGGAATTTCTTACCTGCCTTGCAGGGTAAAAATTCCCATTATAAAATAAAGAAAAATCACTTAAAGCACCGATGGGAATTTTCTGCTTGCCTAGCAGGCTAACTTTTCCCATCGAAGGGTTTTATTCACCCATACAAGTCGCACTTTTCTAAAAGAAGCTATTTTTAATACAAGTTGCACTTTTTAGAAAGTCACTTAAGTTGCAGTGGGAAAATTGGAGATGGCGGGTAGACGTGAAATTTTTGTAGGGTAAAAATTCCCATAATGAAAGTCAAATCACTTAAGTGGAAGAAGGGATTTTTAGAGCTGCGGTGCAGGGTGAAAATTCCCATCAGAAGTTGACTTCTTAAATTTAGAATTCACCCATGTCAAAAAGTGCGACCCATTTGGTGATTAAACAATGATATTAATGGTATTTATTAATAGCTTTTTTGCCTAATTTTGGCGCCATGGATGAATAGAAAGTCAATGCATGAAGGCTAGTCAAAGAGAACTGAAGGTAGCATGCTAAAAATAAATAAATTAAATTTATTTAATGGCAGCTAGCAGCATGCAAAAATAGGCGCCCAATTTGGGTGAATAAACATGTTTGTTTATTAATTAATTGCCAGAAATAGAATGGACAATTATTAGAAATAGAATGTTGAGGGTTATATAAGCATGGGCTGCCATAGTGAAGATGTAATTAATTCTTTTTGCAAAGGATTGCAGCCCGAACAGTTTTGGCACCCAAGGAAGGAGGATTTTTGCACCAAAAGTGTTTTTCATTCTTAGGAAAAGCTTTAAAGTTTGGTGCCTAGGGTTGGAGAAGCTTGATTTAAGCCTTGTTAATTATCTCGCATGTTAGTATAAGTACCCAGTGAAGTTAATAATATTTATGCTTGCTTTGCATGCAAGCAAAGCCTCAAATTTTAGGGCAGCAGGTTTTATATGTAAATTTTTGTGATAAAAATCAAGTGTTCATGCTCTAGATTCCATCTTTGTCAATTAATTGCGGGTATTCATCACAAGTGCTTATATAAGTGAAAGAAAGTTCAAATCAATGTTAGGTACATTGAATATATCTTCCAAATCAAGAAATTACTAGATCTCGCACCAATCGCAAAGAATTCGACAAGATTAAAAGAAAAGAGTTCGAACAAAGGTTTCTCAAATAAAGATTGCTTTGGCCATGATTCAATGGGATGAAAGAGAAGTATCAACGAGAATTATGCATTACTTCCAAATTTGTTGATATCAATGACACGATTTAGGCCTCGAACCCCTCTTCGAATTGATTGACAAATCCAGAGTGGAAAGACGTCCCTTATGCAGTAAGAAAAAGCGTTGGAATTATTCAAGCTTCAACATTCCTAGTCACGGCTCAATTGCCTGAATTTTTCATGGAGTGTGCAAGGTCATACCATCTCTTATCCAAAACAATTCGGGATGTTGCGGAAAAGACGATAATTAGGCTAGATGCACAATTTATCAATTATTGTCTGAAGATTCCAATACAATGGTGGTGACTACAATTAGCATACTACGCCGACAAACCGATGGGAGAAGCACAAAGCGTGACTATGTGGGCAAAATGAATAACAAATATATGAAGAAGTTCATGTCTCAATCAAAGTTCCCGAGGACTTTTCCACGATCTAATTTGGTGCAGGAAGTAGATGATATTACTAAATTACTATGCAGGATAAATGGAGAAGCCAACACTCACAACTTCCGCTCATGGATGTATGCCTTCATTAGAACCATTGAGATCAACAAAGATGATTCAATAATCAATTGGGCGAGAGATCATCAGTGATAACATCGGTGAGCAGCTCTGAAGTGTGAGGTGGACATACAACTTCAAGATGACTTCATACAGTATACGCAATAGCTTCGCAGGGTATATTTTCCAAGCTAGATAGACGGGGCATACTCTTGAAGGATCCCATTTTTTAGTGTTACTCACAGTTGACAGTTCCTAGATGCCATAAAAATTACAAGGTGGTCAACGATGGATTCTTCTACGGATTCATTTGTAAATTGAACAGTGATCTGAAGACCAAAAAGGTGAGCAAAGAAGCTTGGGAAGTTGTATCCCGGCATGGTTGTATTTTCATCCAGTTTGCAAACTTCACATACCTCAGGGTAACCAACTTTTCAAGAAAACTAGTCAAGTTGCCAAGATATCCAAGTGACAAATGGGTCATCATGGAGCTGTGCAGGCAACTCATGGAGATGCATGACCTACAATCAAAGTGGCACAAGTCTACAGGTTCCTTTTCGATCACAGTAGGCTATTACAGTTGTCAGAGCATCCACAAGGCTAGAGGAATCAAAGCTGAAATGTTTTTGAGTATGAGCATGAGTTCTTCCCAACACGGCTGAACTTCAATCCATATGGGGTAGCAAAGAAGACAATCTCCTAGGAATACTCGCATGTGCCTTCATTAGAAGACTTCTGGATGAAGTGCAAAAATGAGTACGAAGTCAGAAAGAAAGACTTCAGCAGGTTATCGGCGCAACAAGTGTTTGATTATGGATTAGCTTAGATACCTGCAAATCTCACAGATGATGGGCCTGTGTTACTTGACACTTATCATCAGATGGGAGGGGATAGAGCTGCTCTGCAGGAAAACATTAGTGGTTGCCATATGATCGAGGAAAGATCTGTCACACGCTTTGGTCAACACCTCAAACTCAGTTCTTGATGAAAGGGGTTGCCTTGATGAAGCTTTGATGAATCAGATCACAGGCAACCTTAGCACAAGAGACTCAATCAAAAGAAAGCACAGAGGTGAAAGCACAGAGGTAAAAGCAAGAAAAGGCCCGAAAAGCTTAAAGTGTACAATAAGTCTCAAACACATGAAAAGGTCACTTTTACAGCTATGGTGCTAGTTCTAACTTCTCCAACGTCAACTCGCAGCACTTCACATGCCTTTGAACCTCAGGGAGACCTTGTCGTTCCTCTGTTGAACCCAACAACATTTATGTTTTCTCCTCAGCCACTTTGATCTTCATCTCTTCATGAAGAAAAGCTAAAGTTGCAGATGACAGAGTTTGAAAGGGCATTATCTTTAGACAATTCAGAAGATGACAATCACGACACTGTAGCAAATTTGGATGGAGAGGAACCAGAGCACGAGATGGTGGTGCATTCAATGACTTCTCATTCTCCGAAAAGTAATTTCTCAAAGTGGTTGGCTTCACAGTCAATCCCAAAAGCTAGAGAGGAGATCAACCTAGAGGAACATGACTTGCAGCTGCTCCTGAGTTTGGGCGGAAAAGATAGAAGACCTAAAGTTGCTAAGGTGACTTCTAGGTTGATTATTGAAGAATCGGGGCAAAAGTTCGTTGAGGTATCAGTTCCAGCAGAGGGAAAGTAGAAAGGCAAGCTTACAGCAACAGATATATCGGTAACCAAGGTACTAATAGATCAAACTACTATCGAAGGATTAAAGCAAGACACACAAACACTACTACCGAAGGATTAAATCAAGACACACAGAGACACTAATAAATGTTTTATTCCTTAAGCTTGACAAAGAGAAGGCGAAAAATTTGAACTTCAAAAGCAGGTTTCCTAGTTGTGTGAGATCATTGCTAAGGTTGCCAAACTTTTCTCTCAGCCAATTTCAGCACATGAGCAGGTGAGTGATCATCTGATGCAGGAAGTGGAAAATGCAGGTAACCAAGTTAAACCTATCAATGAATGGAAGAGCCTAATTATTCACCAAGCTTCTCAGATAGCTCAAGGAGGTGCCAACTCGTCTAAAGGTTCTGAAGGATGCATTAGTTCAACTGAAGCAACTAGTGACATACACTGTACATATGAATACACTAGCTGAAAGTAACCTGGGCACTTTGGTCGAGATAAATAAGCTGCCGAAGGATATTTTGATTGCATAACGAATTGTACATGATGGATCGATTGAAAAGGGGAAACAACTTGAATTCATAGTCTTTTTTCACTTGGAGATCTTCAGAATTATGTTGAAAAGAATGTGGGTGCTTGAGCATATGGCATTGTCACTGTCAAGCAATGTAATTGCTTTCACCAATGAGGAAGTGGTTGGGAATGTTTCTTCATACAAAAGGACCATTCCCAACAAAGTGTCTGATTCCCTGGAAGGATCTCTTTTGATGATTCAAAAGAGGATTGATGAATCTGTTAGGCCTTTAACGATGAATTCAATTAGTGAGCTCGTAATGCTGCAATCAGACATTAAGAATTTTGGGCCTAGTTTGAAGGAGGTGGAAGCAAGCATTGAAGTTTTGAACAAAGGATTGCTGCAATTTAAGACAGAAAGGATTTGTGGCTAAAGTGGATGGGAAATTGTTGAACTATATGTTCGAAAAGTATATTCAGTATTAAAACAAAAAGAAAGTGTAGAAGTTACACCTAACAGATCTTCCTTCTTCTTTTCTTTCTTCTCTTATTTCTTATGTCCCCGGATGTAATTGTAAACTTAAAAGTTATTGGTTTAAAAACCATTACTTTAAGTTATTTGGAATGACTCTTTGAGTTAAGTGACAGATGTGCACAATTTTGGCTTGAACTCCTGATGCATGTCACTAAGAGAGGAATTAAAGGAAGATGATTGCCAGATGTTCTCTTTACTACTTCTTCATGTTCTAGTTCAGTTGTAGTTTCCCATTTGTAATTTCCTCTCTACATGTTATAAGTAGAGGAAGAACCTACGTGTTAAGAAATCGGAATTTGTAATCAACATTCTTGTGTTCCAGACTTTGAGCTGAAACCCCTGATTTCTGCAAACAAAGGAATATAGAAGAGATTTTCAGAGAACTTTTTGTCAATGGTGCATTTTGCTTCTTACTTTCTTTCTAGATTTGTTCATAAACTTTGTGTTATTTTAGATCTAGATCTGAAAGTTTCCTTTGATTTGAATTATATGTTTAATGATCTATTTTTTTAATCTATGTGCATGCAATCGAATCTATAAACTATTGTTTGGGTTGCACATCCTTTCTACTTTCTTTTGTTTCCTATTATTTTCCTCTTTTCTGATTTTTCCGTTCTTTTACAACCGCTTATTTGCTTTGCAGAATTGTGTAGCTATGGTTCACGAGCTACACAGCTTAAAGTAATACCCACAAATAGATATTAGGATATATAACTGACAAAATCTTACACGGGAACCTCACCGGTAAATGAGGGAGATTTATCTCATGATTGCCTAGGTTTTCAACTATGCGTAAAATCTAGCCAACATTGTCATTAGTTCCTTTAGTGAGATAATGACTCATGCATATTCTCCAAACTAGTTGGTATTCCCTCGAACTGCTCTAAAGCTTGGTGAATAATTTGCTCTTTCCATTGAGCAATAGCTTTGACCTGGTTCCCTGCATCTTCATCTCTTCAACCAGGATGGTTGTATACCTATTCTGAATTAACACGAGATGAGAAGAATGTTTAACCTTAGTGATGATCACACATAACTAAGAGATCTGCATTTGAAGCTTATCTTTCTCTACCTTCTCTTTGTCAATCTTAAGGAATAAAACTTTTATCAGTGTCTATGTATCTTGCTTTAATGCTTCTGTGGTGATTTTCCCCAATGGTACTTTAGTCACCGATATGTCTGCAGCAGTTAGCTTTCGCTTTTGTTTCCCATCAACTGGAACTGATAATTCAATGAACTTTTGCCCTGATTCTTCAATAATCAACCTTGAAGTCATTTTAGCAACTTTAGACCTTTTACCTTTACCTTCCAAGCTAAAAAACAACTGCAAATCAAATGTACCACCATCTCATGCTATGACTCTGTTGCATCTAAATTCACCACAATGTTATGATTGCCCTCTTTTGAATTGTCCAAAAACAATGATCTCTTGAACTTTGCCATTTGTGTTTTCAAATTCTCTGTAAGGGGGATGAAGATCTGGGTGGCTGAGGAAAAATACGAACGATGTTGGATTCAATGGTGGAATAATAACCTCTGTTTGAGGTCCTGGAGCCGGAAGTGCTATGAGTTGATATTGGAGAAACTTCATCTAAAAGTGGTATTGGTATAATGGATGTAGGCTTTCATTTTTCCGGTACATGAGATTTTTTGTACACTTTGAGCTTCTTTGGCCTTCTGTTATTCTCACCTTCATGATTTCTTTTGTTGGAATCCCCTATAATGAAATTCCTTGTGATCTGGTTTATCAAATTCTCGTCCAAGCAATACCCCTTTGTCAACAACCAATTTGAAGTATTAACCAAAACTACAGAAGACCTTTCTTCAATTGTTTGACAATGCGTGCACTTTCCTGAAGAGTAGCTCTATCTCTTCCCATTTGATGGTATGTGTCAAGTACCACATGCCCATCATTTGCAAGATTTGCAGATATCCGTGTCAAGCCATAGTCGAAACCTCGCTATGTTGATAACTTGCTAAAATCCCTCTTTTTGACTTCGTATTCACTTTTGTACTTCATCCAAAAGTCTTCTAATGAAGGTACATGTGAATATTCCTGGGAGATTGTCTTATTTTCTATCCCATAATCATGCCGGGAAGAACTCATGCTCATGTCCTAAAAACATTTTTGCTTCGATTCCTCTGGTTTTATGAATGCTCTGACAACTATAATAACCCATTATGACCGGAAAGATACTTGTAGATTTGTGTCGTTTTGATTGTAAATCATGCATATCTATGATTTTCCCGCATAACTCCATGACGACCTAATTGTCACTTGGATACCTTGGCAACTTAACTGGTTCTCCTGAAAAACCACTGACCCTGAGATACGTGAAGTCCGCAAATTAGATGAAGATATAACCATGTTGGGATACAGCTTCCCAAGCTTCTTTTCTCACCCTATTGGTCTTCATATCACTATTTAATTTACTGAGATGAATCAGTAGAAGAACCCAACATTGTGACCATGTAATCTTTGTAGCATTCATGAACTGTCAACTGTGGGAAACACTCATAAATATGATCTTTTGACAATATGCCTTGTTTATTCAATTTAGAAAATATAGCTGCAAGGTGCTTTGCATATACCAGGTATGAAGTCATTTTGAAGTTGAACGTCCACCTCACAGTTCGGAGTTGCTCGCCGATGTTGTCACTGATGATCTCTGCCCAATTGATTATAGAATCAACTCTGTTGATCTCAATGGTTCTCACAAAGGCATACATCCATGAGCGGAAGTTATTGGTATTGGCTTCTCCATTTAACCTGCAAAGTAATTTAGTGATATCATTAACTTCTTGCACAAGATTGGATCGCGGAAGAGTCCTCATGAACTTTGATGGTGATCTAGGCTTCTTCATGTATCTGTTATTCATTATGCCCACATAATCTGCTTTGTGCTTTTCCCATCTATTGCCAGCATCCAACATGCTAATTGCAATCACCATTGGTCATGTCGGAATCTTCAGGCAATAATTAATGAATTGTGCATCCAACCTGATTATTGTCTTTCCTGCAGCATCTCGAATTGTTCTGGAAAGAGGATGATAAGACCTTGCACACTCCATAACAAATTCAAGTAATTGAGTTGTGACCGGAAACATTGAGGCTTGAATAATCCCGCTACTTTTAATTGCCCGCATAAGAGATGTCCTTCCAGCTCTGGATCTCAATTAAATCAGTGATAGGTTTAGGGCTTATGTCTGTATCATTAATTTCAGCAAATCTAGAAGCAATGCATGATTTTGTTGACCCTTCTCTTTCATCATGCTTCATCATGCCTGAAATAATCTTTATCGAGCTCTTTTTCTTTTAATTCTCGCCGATCCCTTATAATTGGATCAATTTGTGCAGATCCGGAAATTTATTCTAATTCAAAAGATATATTCAATGTATCTGACATTGATTTGGACTTCTTTTCACCAATATGAGCACTTGTGATGAATACCTACAATTAATTCAGATAAATATGGAGTCCATGGCATGAATACTTGATTTTTATCACCAAAATCTGCATATAAAGTATACTTGCCCTAAAATTTGAGGCTTTGCTTACATGCAAAGCAAGAAAAAATATTATTTAATTCACCTAGGCACTTATACCAACATGCAGATACTTGGAATAATAAAAACAAAGCTATTCCGACCCTATGTGCCAAAAGCCGGAAGCTTCTCGACAAAGTGGAAATTAATGCAAAATCCTCCTTCCCTTGGCGCCAAAATCCTTTAGGCTACAAGCTACATCAAAAGAATTAATTGTTTCTCCCTTATGGCGTCCCATGCTTAGATAGCCATATGCATGCTATTTTTAATAATTGTCTTTCCCTATTTTAGGCAATTAATTAAATAAAAGACATGCTTCTTCTTCCAATTTTGGCGCCCATGTCTACATGTTTCTGCTTGTTTTTTTATGAATTTATTTTATTTATTTTTAGCACGCATCCTTGACTTCTCTTTAGCTCATCCACCTGCATTGACTTCCCTTCTATTTATGGCGCCAAACTTGGTTAGAAATAACATTAATAAATATTATTTAATGCATGTATTAATGCTAAGGTGGGTCTCACTTTTTGGCAAGAGGAATTTGTTAAAAATAGGAAGTCAAAGCGATGGGAATTTTCACCTGCAAGGTAACTCCAAAATCCCATCATTCACTTAAGTGCCTTGACTTTCATAATGAGAATTTTCACCCCGCTTAGGTAGGCAAGAAATTCTGCCCGCATCACACCGCCAAAATTCCCACTGGCAACTTAAATCCTTCCTTCCAAAAAGTGCGACTTGCATGAAAAATAGCCTCCTTCTTAGAAATGTGACTTGCATGAGAGAATAAACTTCTTTGATGGGAAAAATCAACTCACAGGCGGCTTTAAAAATCCCATTGATACTTTAAGTGATTTTTCTTTCTTAATTGAAATTTTCACCCTACTTGGCAGCAAGAAATTCCCTCCCCGCCCGCCACCTCTAAAATTCCCATTGACGACTTAAGTGATTTGACTTGATGGGAAAAACTAACTCATTAGGTAGACATGAAATTCCCATCTTCCTGCCATTGCCAAAATTCTCATTGGCAGCTTAGATCTATCATCCCAAAAATGGTGACTTGCATGGGAGAAGTTTATTTTACCTGAATTCTTATTTTTTTGGTTAGAAGTTAGCACTCCATGATTAATTCCTTCTGTTTCTGAGGTCATGGATGACTTCCAAGTGTTTCGAAATAAAATAGACTGATGCGGAACAAATAACGGTTGAAGGGGAATTTAATGAGACAAACTACGGAAAAACAAAAAACAAAAGTAAAAAGAAATAAATAAAAACAAAAAAGTGTTGCCAAAAGTTGCAAACAATTGTTTTGAATTCATTCTTGGTGAAAACCCTATTGAGATGTGGGAATACTGGCATGAAAAACTTCAACAGGGTTCAACTGCAACATAATTCACTTTAAATGAACTTTATTTATTTAATAAATAATTAAATAAAATTCTCGCAGACAAAACCTGGACAAAGGGATAAAATGAGTTTTAGCATCTAGGTATTTGTCAAAATTGGTTCATATGATTCACTGGGAATATCTTAATGTAATGAAGACAACTTCGGCAATAAAAACACAAGACGACCCGTTATTTTAAAAAGAATGAAAATTTAAAGGGGTGTTCCCAAATTTCAAGTGTGAAATTTGGGGACACCAAGGCACAAATAGAGTCACTAGTAAAGTTAATTTTCTTCACCCACTTGTGGTTGCTTCTTAATTATGACACCTCAATAGGAAGATTAAAGGTCATCACCTTGTTGTTATTCCATTGCTAGTCCCTCTCGGTGTTCATCATCGGTACATAGTGATGTCATTGTGGTTGGTTCTTTGACACAAAGACGGTGGAACATAATGCTTACGCTATGCAAGATACTTCTCAAACACACGATTGGGGGACAACCCCGAATTTTCCTCCTAGAGATCCTCTTGTTTTGGTGCCCTTACTCTAAGGGATGCTTTGCACCTCCTCGATCTAGTATATTTGATACAATTGTTTGACTATATTTTGTTTTTCTAAGCTCGTTTGACTTTTCTATTTTGTAGAATCGCCACTTATGACATTTTAATTTTTTTGATTTGTATACTATACCGACATAGAGACTAAGTTGTGTAATTTTTTTGATCACCTCCTTTATTATAACCATTGGATTTTGATCTTGTTTTAACTCTAATTAGAAAAAGTATAGTGTTTTATCTTTATTTTGAATTGTAACTTGAAGTTAATTCACAATAAGATTTTACAAATAAATGCTCCAACATTTATATGTGGTAGTACATGAAAATACTATAAAACAATGATATTCATGAAGTCACATGCTAAAAATTGTAAAACATGAGAGGATGACTTGACTTGGCTTTTTCCAATGTTTCACATAGTGATATAGATATGGAATTAGGTCAATCGGGATGTGTTGGTTCTAAAAATTGCTTCATCTTTGGAATCAAGATCTAAAACCTTCTTTAAAAAGTTAGCATCGCATTCGGACACTAGTGTGTGGTGCTTTTGTTCTTTTTAGTGCTAATGTTTGGATCTGTATGCAATTCCACTTCAATATAAGTTATTTTGTCCCATTCTGTAAGGTCTCCCTATACATTTGCTTGCTTCAAAAATTTCACACATGTACCTATAATGATCAAAACCACAATGTCTTGCACTAGAAACTATGGTACATAATTAGATAAATACAAATAGTTTTGCATGTGGCTAAGTTAGATTTCCATTTGTGGCCAAATCCCTTTATTGATTCTAACCAAACGCTACACTACACTTCCCAAACGAGGGGATTAAAGTCCATGTAGTTCTCTTAGTGTAAGTGCAAGTGTGTATGCAAATCTAAATAACCACCCTTGTGTTTTTCCTTATGCATTGACGTTAATAGTGGGAAACCTATGTATAGTTTAGATGTAACTTTCATGCATGTTATTATATAGATTGGTAAAGTAGATTGTTGGTAGATAGATATTCGATAGACTAGATCCCCTCGAATCGCCTTGGATTACAAATGTTTGATAATGTTTGATTTGGTTTTAGGTGTTTTGAATGCTCTTATAAGAGTGTGAAGTGCTTGAAACTTGTTTCGTGCTTGTTGTTGATGTTTGCTCTTGATTTAATGAAGATTAAAGTAGCTTTGCTAGAGAATTGGAGATGAAGATCACGTATGCATTGTGATTTTCCAAATAGAGCTCAATAGTTTCCATGCCAAGAAATGCAAGTGTTAGAAATGATTTCATACCATTCCAAGGGATGTGGTTTTGCATTAAGGCCAACCTAGGATTGAAAATCAAACTGTATGGGCTTTGTAGACACTATCTTTGAACAATAGATAGAACCATGTGAGGTTTCTGTCTAAAATTGGACTATGGTTTCCGGGAGGACAAAATAGTAGAAGTAAAGATTTGGCGAAGGCCTAAAAAGATTCATATGATATTTATGAGTACTTAGATGAGACCTATTGGTGTCTAAGTAATAGAATGCGAAACTAAGTATATGCACAAGGCTCGGGAATAATGAGATAATTTGTTTAAGCTATGTGCATAAAGTTACAACTAGGGGATATATGCCAAATCAATAATGTTAAGTGCCCGATTACCAAATTTAGGTATCTAGAGATCTTTTAATTAATAAATTGATATGTTCCAATAAAAATATTAAAATGAATGTAAACAATTAAATTTTCAGCGTAGACTCTTATTTTTAGCCCTATATAACAAAAAAACATTACACCCTTTTTAACTTTAGTTTTTAAGCATTACATAGCCCAAAGATATGGATCTTGAGACAATTATATTGGTGCCTCGAAAGTGATATCTCGTGTATGCCTTTTAATAGATGTATTTGAGAAGTCTAACCTAGTCATTATGCCGATAGGCTTTCTTGAATGACAACGAGGGTGGAGTGTCATGCAATGATTTGTTCATTTACATTTTGACTTTAAATTTGACGTCCATTTTACCGTAATAGGTAAGTTTTAACCTTATTCGATGTCCATTCAACCATCACTTAATTTCTTTTCTTTTTCTTAGAGAAGTCAACTCGTAATCCATAATATCTTGGTCATAAGGTGGAGTTTGGAGCCCTTCTTTTCCTAGAGATAATTTTCGACCTTAAGTGTAGCTTGATTGATGCCAAATATCGATTGTTAAGAAATTAATGGAGAAAATAATAGAATTATTTATCAATGTGTGATGTGAAAAATTCAAAGGCAAGAACCTAAAATGGATTTCTTTGCCTACCTATATATAAGAGGAGGGGAGGAACCGCTACAAAGAGAAGCGAGTGAGTTCCCAACTAGATATTGGAATTGGTTAGACCTATTAGGGCATGGTCCCATGGAAGGGGGCTCCTTAAATATCTCAACGAGTGTTGCTGAGAAAATTTAGGAGCATCTTAGTAGTTTTAAGGTCCCATGATTTTTTATTAGTTTCCTCAACAATACCCGCTTAAGATATTATAGGATCCCATTGGATATTTATGGTTATTTGTAGGAAAATAAAATCATATTTCTCTCTAAAATCACCAAAAAATAATGGCGGGAATGCATATTAGAATTTATCAACCCTAAACTATAGAGGGAAACTCCCAAGCCCCCCCTCTCTAGCCGCCTCTTAAGTTTAGGGGGCTAAAAAAGTGGAGCTCCTATTTTTTAGGCCTAGATTCTATTATTTCCCATAGCTGGCTTTAAAAATAAGCATGGGACCTTCAGTTGCAAGAAAATAGGAGCCCAACCCCCTCCATGGGACCATGCTTTTAACAGAGATCGAAGCCTGTTGTTTAGCTCTGTACAACAATGCATTGATTAAATGAATCTTGCTCGCCTATTTAATTGGATCTCGACACACCAGGTCGAGAAATGTTTTGATTTTAAATTTTGTCATCCGTGTTGTGAAAAGGTTTGCGAGCAGTGTTGACAAGTTGGTTGGTTGGGCCATGTCTTGTTTCTATGAGGGCATCCAATGGAAAACCACACGTACCATTAATCTGTATGGATAAACAAGTTTCAAAGCTTGTAGGAGAGAAAGGAGAAATTGACATATTGACATCTCTTACAATGTCTTTAAGTCGATTATATGAAGGCAACTCTGGACATTGTTTTAATGTGGTCTCCCATATGGGATATTGATGCATCCTCTCCACACAAGACACCAACATTATGGAATGTTTGTGTTCCATTTGGGTACCACCGCCATGGTTAATATGTGGTTAATTATGCATGGCCTACATATTCATGATTTCCCTTAGTAGTTTTGAGTAGAGAGGAGAATGTGGATGTCATGAGAAATAACACAAGACTTGTACACTATTTTGTGTGATGGGATCTCCAATTTATGTTGTTCCCCTCATAAGGGTACCACTCAACATTATCTTTTCTTATACGTTTTTGTTAGCATTAGAGAAGAATATATCTATTTAGTATCTATGGGGTGATGAATATGTGTACCCATGTTTTTCTTTTTAAACCTTTGAGCAACACTGAAATTTCAATTTTGTAAATAATACCCTCGTATTTTTACAATTTTGTAAATAATACTCGTATATTTCGCTTATGCGAATGACCAAATTTATTTTTTGATCCGTTGCGTGTCGAGAGTTAATATCTTCAACGATCTCTTGTATCCCACTTATATTTTATTAATAATATTTAAAGTTGTCAAAAATTTTGCGACCTTAAAATATGTGTTAAAAGTTATTCTTAATATATAGATTTTTTTCGTTATAAGTTTTTTTATTTTCACTATTTTAGAATATTTATTTTTGTGTTCAATACTTATATTATTAAAATACACAATAGTGTAATTACGGTAATCCCAATTAAAAAGTAAGTGTTTTGCAAGTTTCATGTTATTAAGATATATTTAATATTCAAAAAACATTGCATTGACGACAATCTCACTAGGCTTCTTCCATTGGATCCCTTTCAATCCACTTATGTTGTGCACACCTTGTGCCATGTGTGAGTCTACTTTACAAAGATAATCCAAGACGCACATTCTTAAGCCTTTCATTAATAATTTTGTTTCCGACAAGTGGCGATTGCCTTGATAAGTTGTTGCTTCTTTTTCATTGACTTTTGCATAATTATGCGAGGTTGAAGATGATTCCCAATGCTGTTGTGTTATTGCATAACCAAAAAATCCGTCAAAACATTCATGTTATTGAAATTATAGGTAGATGATATTAGTGTAAAAATAACCTTTTGTACGTTTTGAGGTCCCACATCAAAATGCTAGCCCAATATAATTTCAAGTCCCATATCAAAAACAACTCCATACAATTTTAGGCCCCATATCTAAATGACAACTAATATCATGAATAACCATGACACTAATGACTCCATTTTTGAAAGGAAGAATGACGATGAACGTGATATCAACCGTTGATCTCAATGTCTACAAATTTTTCAATATGCCCTCATTGTAGATGCAGTTTGCGCCTTTTCCATTTTTCTCTGTAAGAAATCCTTGATTACAACCATAAAATAAACACGAGTAAGAATAAAAGCGTGAAATTGAATAATCGTGTAAATCGTTCTTCTGAAGCCTTTTATTCTTCTTTTTTCACGCGACAAACAATGCAAAAGTGGTTGTTTAAGTTCCTAGAGAAAATGCTCACCCATGAGCAAGGTGAACAAAGTTGTGAGTTACACTAAGAAACGAGAAAATAATAAGAACAATTCCAAGCCGCGAGTTCAAAGTGTGGTGATAAGAGTGCTATCAACTAAAAATTTGGATTACGAATTGAGAATATTGAATGAAAAGGCCTTACTTTTAGAGATATTTGCGTAGTACATCACCTCAAATATTTGTGCACCGCACTCCCTTTCTCCTTCCACTAGTTCACATAAAATGACGTGTGGTCCATATGTGACTTATCAAAAGAAAGAAGAGGATCATCTACTTTCCCTCCAACATTTCTCCCCCTCCCCCATAATTCTCCTTCCTCTATCTCTTTCATCATTAGCCTTGGACTTCCTGCACCATTTCTCCTTTGGTCTTCCCCATTGACATAATTATTACACCGTAGTGTGGTTGCTAGTTTTAAATGTTAAAAAAAGATAAAATAAATAAATTTACAATTACTATCGATATATCGAGAGAGACACACCTAGCCGCTTTCCCTTTTTACCATCGTAACTCGAGTGTATATAAGAAGAAGAAGAACTTTTAACATCCACAATGCTACAAAAACAACCTATGGGACAACAAATCTTGCTAAAGATCTTTCTGGCATTCGGATCTCCTGTTGGTGAGTTTGATAATTAGCTCCCATGTTTTTTCAACCATATTCTCGCTAAAAATATCCTGTAAGGATGCAACATCCACCGTATTAACAAATTGAGCCTCAATGTCATTGTAAGCATTACACTCCAACATGAAATGTTTCTTTGACTCCACTACACCATATGTGTAGAAGACACAATCTCTCTCTTCCCATACCTCTTTAGGTCTTTTTCATCTTCTTGTTTCACACCGAAGACGATGTGAATTAGTCCTCAATTGAGCTATGAATATCTTTGCTTTCCACGAGATATTAGCCCCTATAAAAGCCTTTTGTTGATGATCACACATAGAGTTAAATTCCTCCAAATAATACCTCTTCTTTCTCCCTAACAACTTTCCCCACATAACTTGGCGAAATTTATCTATAACAAAAGTCTTTATCTCTTGGCTATTATTAGGACATGCATTCAAGTAAATGTTCCATTTTTAAAGCCATTTGTTGTTTTGATTCATCCATGACTTCTTTCTTTTCTCAAAAACTCGTTGAGGACTACCTTAGGCCATCTACTACCATCCATTTGCTCGACCCTTTTTAAATATGTTATGAGACGAACCATGAGCAATAACTTCTAGAGGTAAAACACTGTTTTAACTAGAAGAATCTCATATGGGACTGAGATTTGTAATTTGAACTTACCAAAGAATCATGTTTTTTAATATGCTCAAATTATTTCCACCTTGAGTTTGAAATAAGCACCACCGAGTTACTAAAAGCCCAAACAAAGTCTCGCATAGTTTTCCAATTCCATAATTTTGCCTTTACGCATTTGTTTTGGAAAGTGTAGAAAGCTCTCCACCCCCTAAAGTTATCTTTTTGTTACAAATCTCCCAACTGAACTTGTTATTAAAGTCAAACACAAGATATTTATACTCCGTTACTTCCTCTAAAATGCTTCCATCAAAATAGAAATCATACTGAGTTCTTTTCTTTTTATTGGAGAAGATCATGATCTTGGTCTTATTGGTGTTGACTTGCATCCCCACTTCTTTGTAAAAGTGTTCAAGCGCACATAAATGCTTTTGTAGTCCTTGAGTGGACCTAACAATCAAGATAAGGTCACCAACATAAAGGAGAAGTCTTACAACATACTCTCCTAAGCGAACACCATCTTCACTCTGTAAATTTAGCCATTCCTCAAGTTTGTCGATATATAGACCAAATAAAGTAGGTGATAATGGACATCCTTGTTTAACCCCAATAACCCTCCTGAAACTTTATGAGATACCGGTTTGAGTTCTAATTTTGACTCGCACCTTTTCATAAAGCCTATGGACAGCCACTATGTGGTGCACTAGGATACCAAGCTCCTTCATTTTGTCACTTCGAAAACATATAAATAAAATGGTTTGTTATATGTTTCCTATAGATAACATATACAATTTGGCACCAAAAATAAATAAATCCATTTTGTAAGTTCGAAAACATTCGAGATAGCTGGCATACGGTTACTTCCCTGCAAGCTCTGAAAAAAATCTGGAAATCTTCTGCACTTTCTGGGTCTCGCGTTCAGGTATTTTTCAGTACTAATTTGTTTCCATTTTTTTCCAATGGTTTGTTAAATTCTACCCAAAATAATCTCATTGAAGCGAAGCGGCTTGAATTCTACTCCTGTTGTTGCGTAGGGTTCACAATCCTCAAAAATTTAGAAGCTCAAACGGAAACCCTTCCTTAACCACCACGGCACTGTGGAATAATGCTCAAATATCTGGAGAAAGAATAAAAAATCATTAAAAAAACTAATTATGACGGCAAAACAACACAGAATTGTCTTACGGGTTGCAATGTGATGGTAAATGGGTCCATTGCTGTTACAGTGATTAGGTTCAAATCCCCACACTCACACCGCAGTAAGGCACCCCAGATTTTCTCCTGCACAACTGCAGTAAGGCAACCCTACAGTTTTACCCTCGCACCTAAGTGAGGCACCCCACAGTTTCACCTCACACCATGACAAGGCACCCCACAGATTAACCCTCATACCTCGGTAAGGTATCCCACAGATCGACCCACATGCCTCAGTAAGGCACCCCACAATTTCACCTCTTATGATGCGATAAGGCTTCCTGCATATTGACCCCCACCCCGGAATGAGGTGGTCCAGATTACCAGTGTCATTTGCTTGTTTCAAAAGCTTATGGATGAAATACAGATGGACACTACGATCGTTAACTTAATGGCCCGTGTATAAACAGAAGATAACCTAAAATATACAGGGTAAACGGAAGACAATTGTACTGCAACAAATGTCGAGCTATATTAGTTCCAAAAACTTCTCTCAATCGACTGTAGATAAAACTCCTAGACACAACCCTGTTCAATGAAAGCAATCAATGGCGAAGACTAAATGTAAATGCAGTGTCAGCAAATATCCTGATAATCATGACTTTTCCAGTCAATTGCTTTTTTCATACTTATTTTTTGAATTTATTTTCCATATATATTTATATTTTTTGCGATTTTGATTTTTTCTCAATCAGACTTTTTAGGATCCTTGTAATTGCCACTTGTGATTTCGAAAATTGTGTAATCGAAAAGGACATATAAGCACTGCACTAGTCTCTAAAATTCAAGCCCTACTTCACTTGCCAAGGAATTTGCCATTTGCTATTTAATAGTCACATTTTCTACTTACACAAAGCTTGTTCACATTGCATACAACAGACTATGTTCAATTCATTGCTATTTCTTAACAATATTAAAATTGTCTTTATGTTTTACAACATGGAAAACATTTTTTTCTGAGTTGGTTATGACTGCTGGTAATAGCGCTATCCTGCTCTCATCCTTTAGCACTTTAATTTTTTTGGATGAAGGATAAACATTCTGATCCTTGTAAGACTCTTTTGTGCACTTTAGTATTGAGTGCACAAATAATTGACCTTATTTGGCTTAGCGCACTGTAAATTTGAAGTGTGATCACTTCATCATACATCCTGATTTTCTGATTTTCAAGACTACACCAATGGTACTACCGCATCTGGGTGGAATATCACATCAATTTTGGATAGTGTTGGCGAGAAAATTTGTCGGGTGGACAAACTTGTGGATTTCTTGCCAACGCTCTGGGAATCTAAGTCCCTCTACTTAACCGGTGCAGTTGCCGTATATGCATGCGCATGAAAAGGTGGATTTGTGGTGGCCTTTCGACCGGGATCCAACAGGGGCACTCCACTGACCCTGCGGAAAAGCTAGCAATCTCTTGCTAGGGAAGTCTTCGTCTGTAGAGCGGGAAAGGGGAGTGAGAAAAGAGGTAAGAGAACTAATGCTGCAGGTAGAAAATCGATTCCTTCACGCACTAGTTAGAAACTTCAACACATGCATTCATGAGAAGAAACAACCCTGTAAATAGCAACAAGACCAAATAGAATTTATTGACCACAAAGTATCAAGAAACCCCTTAGTCAAAGAAAGCTAGAAACTCCTTGTATTGATTGCTCAAACCAAAGTTGTACATAGTGGAGAAATAGAGGAAATTTGAGAATGGAGGAAAGTAGAAGAAAATGGCTATCTCCTTTGCTTTCTCTAGGTACAATGCACTCTTGAGTCTACAAGATCAATCGCCCCTTTGCAATGGGAATGGCGTTACAATTTATAGAATGAGAGGTGACTTATCGTCTTCTTCATGACCCTCCATATGCCTTAATATGACTTAAGATTGTTCATATTCCACTTTAAATATTTAAGTCCCTTTTATAATAGCAAGGCAACTTAATTTACATTATGTTTCTAAAGTCACTTTCAAGTGACTTAAAGGCATATCAAAAAGTGCAAACTCCAACGAAGAATTAGAACATTTGAAAGTGAGAGAAAGTTGGGGGAAGAGGAGAGAGAAAAAGAGAGAGAAGAAGAAGAGGAGATGTCGCCTGATGAAGTTTGTTGATCCTCGTTGATGGAAAGCTCCAAATGCAGTGAAACTCTGAATCTTCGAACTCCTTGCACACTGTGAAACTCCTCCAAATTAGCTCACGAACGCTCGCCCAGTTGAATGAACTAAGGTGGATCTCAAATTCCCTGTGAAAAATGGCTAGGATGCTCTTGAACAATGATGTCCCCTTGAATGATTATCCTTATACGACCCATTGTGCCAAAATTGCTTTTTGAGTGTAACTTACTATTTTTAGTAAGTGTGAATTGCGAGCCGAGATGACCCTTTTTATGACCTTTCCTGTGATGTTCCCTCTGTGTTCACCGCCTTCTTCATGGAATCTTAAAATGGTGGCTTACCTAAAGTAACATTCCCCTATGCAAGGAGACATGCTATTTTTAGTAAGTGTGCCACGAATGTCAAATTGCGACGAAATGAGTCTTGAAATTCTAGGTTTTATTCCAGGTTCCACGCTCTGAATTTGGAGTAATTCCTTCATCTGAACAAGTGGGAAAATGATGTCTTCATCGGCGGGGCAGAATACTGACAAAAAACACATCCCTCCATATCCCTAAAAAATAGGGGCTTCACGGCGCAAAAACTAGTTCATGTGAAACTAGATTTTTCAACGATCGTTTCCTCCAATTTTCGAGATTTTTGCTGTTGGATCTTCAGGAATTTGAAAATTTCTTCAAAGAGGGCAGAATGCTGACAAAAAACACAGCCCTCCATATCCCTAAAAAATAGGGAGTTCATGGTGTGAAAACTAGTTTGCGCGAAACTAGATTTTTCGATGATCGTTTCCTCCAATTTTCGGGCGATTTCGCCCACTGGAACCTTGAGAAGCGGAGAGGTAGCTCGCTGATTTTTTCCATTACTGTGTCATGGCGGCCATTAATGGAGCTTGAAAATTTCAGGTCTGGTTTTTGTCTCCGTTAGCGACGAAATCAACTCCATTGCGATAGGTTTTTCATTATGGTGCTTCACGTGAAATTTCTCTTCAATCCGGTGACCGGTTTGATGGGAAATCAAGCTTTTTCCTTCGTAGAGCCGAAAAAGAGGATTTCTTCGCTGCATGCAATCCTTGCTGCAAATTTGAGGTCTGAATATGAGTTTTTAATGGCCTTCAAGAGATAAAAACTCAGCAACAAACGGTTTGTCAATCCGAGCACCGGTTTGCAAGATATGTTCGAATCTTCGTTTTCATGGCTATGGGGATTTCCATTGTTCTCCTTCTCTGTTCTTCGTTTCTCCTTCTTAGCTTGATGAAAATTCCTTCTGAGACCTGCGTATTGCCATGGGAAAGGTATTTCAGTTCCTTTTTTGATCTGTTCTGAGTTTCTTGCAATGGTGGAGTGGTGGACTTGTGTTCTCTGCAACTTTTCTTCCGGCAGTGAGAAGCAACAAGAAGCAACTAACAATTACAAATGCTTTTGATTTTTTGAGTTGGAGTTGGGCGCACTTTTTTGTGTTTGATGTCCCTGACCTCAGGGACGTGAGGGACATCAAATTCCACGGTGGTCAAGAGGACGACACGTGGCGGCGATCCGACGGCAGGGAATGAAGGTGGAAAAAGTTGCTTTAAAGCATTGGGAGCTGAAAGGCGGTCACGTGGGTGTCCAAAAGACTCCCCATAGGGGCTGGGCGCATTTTCAAGGTCTGATGTCCCCCACCTTAGGTGCATAAGGGACATCAAATTCCACGGTGGTCCTAGAGCTGACACATGGCTGATCCAACGACAGGGAATGCATGCTCCAAATAAGCACTTGGGGTCGAACTATCAAGTCTGGAGGTCATATGAGGGTCCCAGAGGTCACATGGGGGTTGGGTGCATTTTCCAAGGGCTGATGTACCTGACCTTAGGGACGTCGGGGACATGAAATCCCGCTAGGCTCCTGGTGTTGACACGTGTCCTCTCAAAAATGACTAAGTCCTGAACTGCCTTTGAGAGGGTAATTTGGAATGAAGATAACTTGAACTCTGGTGGAATTTCTTGGTGAAATTTTATATGATTATTGAAATGACATTTTGAATCCAATGATGGGGGTCTCATGTCTTGATTCGACCATCTGATCCCTGAAAAATAGTATTTTGTATCTAGGACTCCACTTGTGCCTCGAGAAAACTGCCTGCCAATCATATGCGCCAAGGTGTTGTGAAAAATATTATTTCACCATCATGTAGGTCTTGGAATCCTCTTTAACGATGTTTTGTTTTACTTCTAACTCCATTCGGAGCTCCCAAAATCTTCTTCTGAAGCCCAACAGCTGTTTTAGGCATATGAATTGCCTAGGCTTGTGAACCCTGCTTTTACTCAAACTGCTCCAAGTATTTAAAAACTTCCCCAAACCTTCCAAAACCATTTCCATGATGTTTTAAGGTCTTTAATTCACCTCCATGTTGAATATTACCCTTGTGTTCCGCTCCAGGGTGGTTGGTCCAGTCCTGGGAAGGCCAACGATAGCCCTTCCCAATACTGCCAGAAGATAGTATCTTTTCATAACTCCCTAAAATCACCTAGGGGATGAGATTACATTATTCAGGAGGTCATTTGGATTTTGGAATGATTGGACAGACCTGGGGTGTCTTGGAATGACGGGACTTGAAAAAAAATTAACATTGAGGTATCGTTGTCGTGCTTGGAAATTGTCAATTTTCCTGTTGCACATTTGCATGACAACAGAGATAGAAATGTTGAGAATATGCATGTTTTTTTTTCCTTTGATAGGTTTTACAGCATGCGGTACCCAAGCCTATACCTCTCTAAGAGGCATTGCCCTTTTCAAAATGATCCAAACCCTCATAGATTTGAATTATATATCCCTTTTCCAAGTTAAAGAGTACTTTTCCAAGTTAAAGAGTACTATGAATCTTTCCAAAATTTGTTATTTTAACTTATAATATAAGAAGTCATGGCTTGTTCTCTTTCTTGATCTGCTCTTTTTAATTCTTTCTTAAAACTACCCATCCCTACCTTTACCTCAACTCCTGAATTTGGTAGAGTTGTTGGATTGGAATGAGAAACATTTGATTTTAAATGACAAAGCTAACTGTCTTTCTGTTTTTATCTCCAAGTTCAGAATAGCAATTGCCTTTACTTGCTTTGTCTAAGCTGTGTAGAAAGCATCTGGACAAATCTCCATCATTTTTAATTTAAAATGAAAACACTTTTATCATAAATTCTTCAAATACAGAGTATTGCGAGGTTCAGGGTTAAAGTCATGCCACTGACCAAGATTGCCTAAACAGAATCTACAAATTTGTTCTTAAAAAAATTACATCCGTTGGAAAAATCAGTCATAGATTAGCTGCAGCCATTGCTTGCAGGCATGAGACCCGTTTCTGGGATTATATATAAATACTAAAAAGAAAAGTCCAAAATGCCCAATTGATTCCTTTCCCATTTTTGAGAGACTTTAAGTTCTTGATACTGTTAATCAAATCCTTACAAGTTTTTAAGTAACAGTTCTAAGAGTGCTCCTAACATTCCACCATACCCCATTAGATTGCTATTTAGAAAAACAAGAGCTGCAAATATTGTTGTAAAGTAGTTCCTAGTGGGGAACAAGTTTTGCCTCACATCAACAAACAAAAATAAAACCACTTGTGTGACGGTGGCCAATTCTGGCTGCATGGAGTTTTGGTTCATCATTATCTCATTTAAAGAGCTGCTACATTTTGAGAGTGATTACAATCTAATGCTACCCTTACCCATAGGTCATCTGTTTAGGTTTATAGCATGCATCAAGAATCAGAAGTCGAAAAATTCCTTTAACCATGAAATGCACAAATAAAAATGTTATAGGAGAATATATTTACCTCAGTGTTGCATCCTTACGAAAGGATCATCAGCACACACACACATATATAGTCCACCTTGACGCTTTTGGTAGGAAATTCTTGTGTTATTACTCACATGTGTGAGAAAATATTAAATATTAATGTGAGGCGTGTGAATTGTATTGTAATAATGTGATAATTACTCATAGTAAATAGTAAGTAGTAATATTGTTATAAATTTGTTAAATAAACTAACATATGTTGTTGTGTGAGTTACAACAACTCACATAGAATAGGCTTGAGTTTGTTGTGTAGATTAGCTCTCCTTAAATATAGGAGCAACCTCTCCTATATATTATTGTAATATTTCATGATAAAGAATGAAGTTTGAGCTTATTTTTTCATTTGGCACGAGAAGGTTTCTTGTAAGAGAAATATGGGCATTAATTTTTGAAGATGAATCTCCAAATTCATGTTATCTTTGGTATTGTGAGATTAGTTTTTATATTGCAATTTATCTTGATAAAATTTATATTAGTCTAAGAAATCTGTCAGAAAAAGCTTACAAGAAGCGTTCAGTAAAATGAACATATCTTTCGCATAAAATGTCGGATTGAGGTGATCTTTTTTTTTGCTGGAAAGGTAATAAAAAGACACGCAACTTTGTAGTTTTCATCATTTTCAGATTCGGTGCAGAAGAACACCGAAATAACTGTATAAGTCATGTGAACAGTTTTGTCAAAAAGATCATACAAAAGAAAATAGCATAGCTTAATAATTATATCATTGGTACTTTATTTGTATTATTGCTGAAAGAAAAAAATATTCATTAAAGTTATAATGGAAAAGTTGAATCTAATTGAAAAGTTTGAAGGTAGATATTTTCATACAAACTTCAGAGGTGATTTGAAATTCTCATTGATCCGGTCCACATTCGTGTTCCTACCATGCTTCTCAACAATATTTTCCCTCAAATGAAGATTCATCAGCTTTTATTTAGTTTCCCAACAACAATTCTAAGTTCAATTTTCAATGTTTTTAATCCTTTCCTCAAAAACAACACCAAGGCTCTCAAAGAACAACAAACACCAATACCTCACTTCATTGATCAAGTCGTGGGAGAAGAGTTGCGACCACCACCACCCTCACCTCTCAATGCCATAATAACTAATTCATGAAGTCTATATATCTCTAAAGACCACGAATGCAAAATCTAACAACACATCCTTGCTTTCAAAGTGCATATTCTCCATGACCTTGAAAAGGTTTTTCTTGCAAAAGTACATGTCAGATCTTTGAGGGGGATTATCTTCGGCTAATTTACTGTCATTGCCTTACCGTTGGATTTTAATCACTTGGGAGTCCACATTGGACTTTCAAGCCTAGAGTATTGGTATTTTCTTTACCTCCGGAATTTCAGTTGTGAAGTGCATACTTTTACTTTCCTCGCCACTACCAATCTTTCACCATTGTTACTCTTTTCAGCCATGTCAACCAATTGAAGAGTGAAATTCAAGTGGGCTTTGAGAGAGGGATGCACCATACAAGATACATGGTAGCTGAAATTCCATGGCATATTATTGACCTCGATAATTCATAACAAAGAGCAAACCATAATGCAATCAATGATTTTATGAACAATGCTAAATATATTTGGCTAGATAGTGCATGCGAATAGTTAATGAAGCAACTCATATTGCTACCTTTACAATAAAATACCTTAATTAAGAACTTGGTATGCCTCTCTCTAGCTATCCATTCAACAAACCACTCACCATTGTACGCAAGTCTATATTGCCACTCTCACATGTCAAAACTAATGAAGTTTACAACCATAGCCAATTAAAGCAAAGTCACCTGCAGGATGAATCCCTTAATAATCCTATACTTGAGGTTGGTCATCATAAGTAAGATGAAAGATAGGATCATGCCCATTTAGTAGCCACCAACTTATCTTTGTCATAGATGCATCTTAGGAGGTCCATTTATCCATGTTATTTCTAGTACCCTCATAGCATGCCCCATTATCAAGGAATTGTGTGTTTATTAGTGTTATGCGGGGATGTGTCTCCCCAAAAATAGACATCCGGGTATTTTAGGGACGACGGCATGGGGGCACATCTCCTACACATTTTTGTGTGCAACGGTTTTTAGGGGGATGTCTTTGGCATGTCCTTGAATATCGGGAGATGTTTGGAAACGCCCCCATGTTTTTTTTTTTTGGGGACGTAAGGACTTCTCGACGTCTTTTTGTTGTTTACTCTTCAAAATTGACTTTTTAAAATAAAAAATTAAAGTAAAGCTAATATTGTTATTTCAGATGATGAATCTGATTTTTGGGACGTTTCAAGGCACTTATCTTGAATTTGTCACATAATTTTGCCCATCGAGGACTCGATCACCTTCTCCGCAAATTTTTTCGATGTTTGGTCATGGATGGCCTCAATCTAGCTGCACCATTGCGTTGGGCTTGAATAAACTTGAAAATGAAATAAATTTGGGAAGGATGAGGATCTATTGTACTCTTGTAGTAAAAGATTGTTTTTGGAAGCCACTCATATCTATTTGAAAAAAGTTGTAATGTCCCCTTTTCTAAATTAAAAATAATTAATAATATTTTAAGTTGGGCCCAACCAATTCTTATTTTGGGACGATTTCATATTATTATTATTTAATAAAAAAGTATTTTTAAATACTCTTATGAGGTCGGTATTCTTAAGGGAAGATTAAAAAGTGCATTAGGCTTCTAATTCATCCTTGGCGCCAAAAAGGAGGATATAAAGGTGGATCGAATGGCCTAAGAAAGGTTATTCATGTTTATTTCAAAGATTGATATATTGGGTTTGTGCACGGCATGCGCTACTCTCCACTAAAGACCTTTGGTGTGGCTCAACTTTTAGGACGAAAACCCTCATTGGATCCTATTGGGGACGAAACCCTCAATAGTCACAACACTTGGGGACAAAAACCCTCATTTATTGCATTGGTGGCTTCATATAGGAGTCACAAGTGGACTTAATTGGCAAATTTCCGGAACAACAAGGTGTTTATCTGTGCTTAGGGCACTCCTACAGCTAGGGCACGCTTTTGGGGGCTGCTACATTCATTTCCAACTTGATCTACCCATTGGGAGATTTCGGGATCACTTTTCAGTGGATTTTCATGGTTGGAAAATTGTGATTTCAATTTCATTGGATAACTGGTCTTTTCAAGATTATTTTGGGCTTTGGTTTGTGTTGAAACTCCAAGTATTGATGGAGTTATGAATTTTAGAAGTTTTAGTTGTATTTGCACTTGAAATAAATTTATAAAATACATATTTGCTCCAGATTTCATCTTGTTGGATTTATTGAGTATTTGAGATATTTCTATGTTAATTTTTAGTCCATATTGCATGTGAATGATTGTTCCTAAGTGTTGGTACAGTTCGCTGCCCTAGAGGGATATTAATTAATGTTCTAAGCTGATTTTGATACCCTAAAAGTGTAATTTCCAGTTTGCTGCTAGGGTTTCTAATATTGTTGGATCTGCTGTTATAAAAATCAGATTATTTTCAGTTGGGTGTTGGTGTATTTTCAGATCTGATTCTTAGGGTTTGTGGCCAAACCCTTATTTTCGGTTTAAGCCCTAGAAAGGGACATTACAAAAATCTGTATGTATAAACTTATAAATCTAATTAAAGTTCACTATGGAAGCCCCAATCACATAACAAACTCGCAAAGCCTATATGTATAATTTTATATGAAGAGAAAGGTTGTGTAGATGATAAAAGCAATAAGGCATAGATCAAAATATTTACCCGTTAACTATAACCCAGCTGCATTGTATATCAAGAGTGATATATGAATACAAAAATTTTCAAGCACAAATGCAGATGCTGGACTGTCACAGACTACTATTCATAATTTTATAAAAATTATTTGTATATTTTAATAGTTATAGATTATTTTAATAGCCCTCCCTAGTTGTCGCCCCGCCATCCCCAAATTTTGGATTTTTGTGCCATCTCCAAAACCCCGTCCTGTAACTATGGTGTTTATTCCTTTTAAGGGCTTTAAGTTTTTGCTGGGTATATTTTGAAACAAGTAGCTATAACAAGGGAAAAAATTAGCAAACTTTTTATGGGAAAAGAAAGTGGAAAATGGATGTTGCATTAGATCATAGATACATGCCAATAACGATGAATTAATTTAGCTTTAGGTCAGTTTTCATGTTCACAATTTTATGCGTATCACAGATTAATATCCATGATGTATGGCTCAAAATAGACTTGTTTCTAATGCTAAGCATTAGCATCCAAGTTGGATTTCTCAAGGTCAATGCCATTGCTAATTAAGGGATGGCATTTGCTGCATAGAAAGTCCTCATTTCTACATAGAAATTCAATTTTTCCAAGAAATCTCCTTCATGGGTTAGCAGTCCATATCATTTTCGATTATGTTTACTTTGATGAGCTCCAAATTGTGCTAATCAAGTTCTTAATGTGGAAAATATTTCCAAATTCTTTATATTTTCAATGCCACAATTTTTCTTAGGATGCTTCAGTCTTTTAGATAGCTTTTTTATGCTTGCCACCCCTTTTTCCACCTAGATTCTAAATTGTCTTGAGTCATAGCAGAAGAGGGACACTTTTCTAAGCAAAGCATTGAAATTGACAACAACACTTCATGGCCCCTCTATAACCTATCATTGCACACATTGTATAGGATTTCACATCATTTTTTTATGTCGGTTATCACCTTTATCTTAAAGTGTCCTATTTTATATGCGCTCTCCACCTAGCTTACATGCGCCCTTTTTGAGGTTTTCAGTCACTTGTGATGTTTTGAGTCCTCGAGGACACATACATGTCATAGAGGTTAGGTGACTTGGGTTTCTACCATTGCCTAGAGTTGATTTAGCTGTGATTTGGATCCTAGGTTGATTGATGTTGTTTAATTATGTCAACTAGTTCATCCCCTCTTTGTCCTCTTTGGATTCATTTAAGTGTCACAATGCAAGATTCCCCACTATCATTTTTGTTAGGGAAATTATGATCCTAAATTTTCAGATTAGATTCATTATGATTTATACTGTTATGTATTATGTCTATAAATGAAGCCCTAAAAGCTTCTTCAATAATATGGCTAAGATACAAATCTTAATATTCATCATAATAGCAGCATTGGTTTTCTGTTTCATTGGTGGAATCGATAGCATGCCAATTCATACAATACACCTTCAATCTCAAGGAATCATTGCTTTGATGGGGCTCTATAGTTGGGGTAGTTGCAATCCCTTTATGAATTTGGTGGATTAGATACACCCTTGTCTTGCTTCTTGGTTGAACGAATGCCAACCTTGCAGCAATTGATCTTTCAGGGTATTTGATTCTTTGTATGTGGTTCACCCTGCAAAATTAGGCCATTTGCAATTCACAATTCTTCTAATCAAATGAAATTATTCTGCAACAATTAGCAAAAATAAATAAATAAAAATATTTCAATGTATCATTATTGTAATCAATTCAAGTACATCTATTTTCATAGTTCTTTTTTTGGCGAAGGTTACCTAGAGCTAGTGGATCCTAGAATTGGAAAAAGTTGTTGGTGAGATGCCAACTGCCAATTGGTGTTAACTAACCAAACTTGGAAAATAAAAAATGTGACATGAATTTCATAAACCAAATTTAGGCATCTGCTTTTACGCCCATGGGGAAATCTCCATTCCTCAGCTCCAAGCAAATTACCACTGCTAGAAAGTTAGGAAAAATAAAAGCTTTTTGTAATTTATCCATCACATTCTTCTTTTATCCTTATCCCTATTTGATTCAACCATGAAAAGGCACTCCTTAGTGCACATAAAGACAATTAATTTTTTATGCACAAAAGTCTCTCCCCTTTTCGATCTGAAGTTTGTAATTTAGTAATGTAGAACAAGCCCTTCAGCTTTGTGAAGTCTTCTGAGATTAGCTCAATTGTCATGGAGGGAAAAGGATGAGCATAAACCATCCTACACAACTTTTCTCCCCCATTAGTTGGCTGCTAGATCTGTGACTGAATTTTTGGTCCTCTTGATATGTTGGTATACGATCTCGAAATTCTTTATTTCCATCTTAATCTCCTGAATGATCTTAACATATTTTTTATTTGCTAGTCATTTCACTGCCCTTTTTGACTGCTTCAATAATTAGCATTGAATCCCCTTCCACCTGAAGATTTTGCCATCTCTTTTCCCTAGCCAGCATTATTCCTTCTAAGAGAGCCATTGCTTTTATGTCATTTTTTAGCCAGTTCCAAGTGTACTGAAAACATTAGCTGAGGTTGTCCATTATCATCTCTGAAAGTTCCTCCTGCAGATGCGGGTCCGTTAAAATCAAGGTGAAACCATTCTCTAGGACATTTCTTCCCCACATCCTTAGCTTTTCCTACCTATTCCTGCCAAAGCCATAATTGGGTAGATAGTTCTTTGTTATGAATTCTATTCTATAAAAAATTGATCATTGATATTTTTCTTTTCTAAAGCTTGTGTTAAATTAAAAGTTTTAATGTGAGGTCGCAATTTTCTAAGTTTGTCTTATGTTGGAATACTGGTTATAACCTACGTTACTGGTTTGTCCCCCTCCCCAGTACTGGTTTGGGATGTACCAGTTTGGGTACATGTCTGGTTCGTCTTTGAATATTCCCTATGACAGTCCATGAGCAGATGGGCGATGCCAGGCAGTCAACGGCGTACACAGGTCACACCTACAGCCTTTGGCCTATTTTTAATTTTTAATTTTATTCCCCACAGTTTCACTTTATAGAATGAAAAAACAAAAACAACACACTTAGAAACCCTAAAAATTGCTAAAAACTCGAGCAGATATCATAAAACAACACTTGACTTAAATTTTAGCATATCACAATGAATTTTGATTTTGATTCAATAATGAATATTTATTATTTATCATGAGATTTAACATTCAGTTTGCATTATCAATTTATCAATGGTAATTTTGTGGTTGTTTTGTTTATTCTATGCATACTATGTGGTTGACTCATGCTATTAGGCTAGAATAATTATATTTTATATTTTTTTCCCTAGAGTTTCACTTTATACAATGAAAAAACAAAAACAACACACTTAGAAACCCTAAAAATTGCTAGAAACTCAAGCAGGTATCATAAAACAACACTTGACTTTCATTTTATCATATCACGATGAATACTGGTTTTGATTCAATAATGAATATTTATCATGAGATTTAGCATTCAGTTTGCACTATCAATTTATGAGTAGTAATTTTGTGTATTCTGTGCATACTATGTGGTTGACTCATGCTATTAGGCTAGAATATTTATATTTTTATTTTTTTCCCCAGAGTTTCATTTTATACAATGGAAAAACAAAAACAACACACTTAGAAACCCTAAAAATTGCTAGAAATTCAAGCAGATATCATAAAACACTTGACTTTCATTTTATCATATCACAATGAATACTGATTTTGATTCAATAATGAATATTTATCATGAGATTTAGCATTCAGTTTGCATTATCAATTTATCACTAATAATTTTGTGTATTCTATGCATACTATGTGGTTTATTCATGTTATTAGGCTAGAATATTTATATTTTTGATATATTTTATTGTATGGCTGTACCCGAGGCATATCTGGGGAAAAATTGCCTTATCCAAACCTGATTCAATGCACTTGAACTCGATTTGCCATACCTGAAACCGTACCCAAAGCAAACCGGCTACTCGCGTTTTTAGTTTTTTGCTTGTGTATCTTTTCATTTTTTTCAATGTTCATTTTATGTTCCCAATCCATTAAAAATTATATTTGCTCATTTGGACGTTTTCAGGAGATTTACAAAAATCACTAAATACGTCAATGGCAGGCCAGTCTGATCCTCAACTGTCACTTTTCTCTGCTGGAAAGGCAAGTTCTCCACTTCCAGTGTAGAAATCTCATTTTTATCTCTCTACACATTTTAATTTTTTATGGGGTCTTTGAAAGCACAATTTTAACAAAGAAAATCTAATGAGGGTTTTGTTGGTTGTTGAGTGCAGGTGGAATTTTTAGCAGAGGATGAGATGACAAATATTATTCCTAATGTTCGGATGGATGCTTTGAATATGATCTGTGTATCTACACTGCCCATTTTGACCTAATTACTTAAGAATCACTGTGAAAAGAAGTTTATATCATCCATCTATGGATTCTGTATTTATTTTATTACCTTTTGCCAGATTGGGTTAGTCTTGTGCAATATGATTTTTGGCTATAAGAGAAGCTTAAGTATTAACCAAAAGTATGTGCAGGGAGATTTTGGTCCATTTCGTCCACAAATACCTGTAAAAGTCCCGCTATGGTTAGCCATTGCCCTGAAGAAACGTGGCAAGTGTAGGATACAGCCACCAGATTGGATGTCTGTTGGTAAGTCTAGCCAATCTTTTCTTAAGGAAAAAATGTATTTCACTAACTTACATCACAAATACAAAATTCAATCCTGTTTCTACTTGGCCAAAATTACCTCACTTTGTAATTGCCAAGCCCTATGCAAAAGCAAAATTGGGCTGATGATTTTACTTGTTACAAGATTATGACTTAGAAAATCTGCTGCATTTCTCCAAACAGTCTATTAGCAAACATCACTGAAAGAAACTAGAGTAGTGCAATTTACAAAAATGACGAGGACAACTATATGACCTAGAGACTGATACACATTTGTGGTTTTGACATCTATTGTAACCACATTTCACAAAATATAGGTAAAGATGTGCAAAAAGGAAAAAAATGAGTTTGACAAGATGAGCACTACAAAAGATAACCCTCATCATCTCTTTTGACATCCCCAATGCCTGCTTGCCCTGTGTTTTTTAGATATTCCGAAATTTTTTAATTTATAGCATCCCTTGGGAGGTGGCATCTAGCTATGTACCGGGTGGATTTGAATGCAATGGAGTTTGTAATTGTAATGTCCCCTTTTCAGGAGTAATTAATTCTCGATACCCAAAGCCTATTTTTATTATTTTTTTGTAGGCTAAGGGGAAATTAAAAGAGAAAAATGAATTAATTTAAGTGGTGTAAGGGTATTTTTATATTTTATTTGGAAAAAGGACACTTGAATTATATTTTATTTCAAAAAAGCAAAAATATAATAAAATAATAATATAAGGATGAACTTTTATTATTGGGCGCCAAAGTTAGATTAATAATTAAATAAAGAATGGGGTGCCAAAGATAGAGTGGGCTGCATGAGCATCAAGATCCTATTTTTAGGATGGAGAGAGGATAAAACAGTTTTATATTATTTATTCCTATTTTTAGGATGGGGCGCCCATATGGGAGGAAGAATAAAGTAATTTTTATTGTTGTTGAGCATGCATGTAATTCTAAAAGGGGCGCCAACTTTGGAGAGGGCTTGGAAGTTATAAAGGCAAATTTGGGGTTTATTGTTACAACATCTTGGAAATTTATCAACTACTTCTTTGTCTGCAAGTAGCTTCTGCTTTTGCATCAGCAATAGAGGATGAAATCCCTCATTTGCATACAGATCTGAGGACGGAAACCCTCACATATGAGCTTGGCAATTCTATTCAGGGATTGCAGTGACCATTCAAGGTACAAGTGTTCATCCAATTCAGCTAGGGCACACTTTTTAGTAATGATTTTACATCCAGAACAAGTACAACTAGGGCTTCAATATCCGGAGGCAGATTTCAGTCAAATCAGTTTACATGCTCATCTCTTCCATCTATCTTTCTATTTAGATCATCAATTGTGGGAGAATAATTGTATTCAAACACTTCGTTATTTATTTTATTGTAGCTGATTGAAATCAACAAATAGAAGTATGTTTTTGACACTTTAAGGCTTGTTATTTAAAAAAATCAGATTGTTTTTTTAGATAGTTTAACGCTTTTAGCTGGAGCTTAGAACCAAGGGATTGAAGGGATCCCACCCGCATACATCCATAACAACAAACACCCCTAACACACTACCCAAGCCATCAAAAACCACAAAAGCCTGCAGACCATGCAGGAAACAGAAGGAATCGAGAAACGACCACAAATAAAAAACAAACCCAGACGAGAAAATCATTCAGTCATCTAATTGAATGTCTTCCACCTTAGAAGTTGAATAACTGGGACCAAACGACTTCCTTCCCCCAACAGTCGCACCAACCCGAGCAAGCAAGCAAAAAAATATAAGAAAACCCCATCTTTTTGCGAAATCTAGCCACTCCCTCGGACTCAAGAACCACCAGCGCCGACAACTCCGATAGGTCCAATTTCTTGATCCTGCAACCATTTGAGATCCCAGCAGAACACGCCCCATGAACGATTGACACGAATTTCATTAACTCCGCATACCTTGCTGATAGAACAACAATCACTCATCGAGCATCTGTTAAAGCCTGCCTCTCCCTATCCACGATTGGGAACGGCTGAACCAGACTGTAATCTGCCAATGCTTCATCCAAATTGAAACGATGTTGGGGTTTGATAAAATGGAACGCAATGACTTTGACTTCCGCTATATTCCGCCGCACCAGAAGCAACCGAGAAACAAACCAAGACGCCACCTCTAAATTAACCCTAGCCCTCGCAGATACATCCATATACTCTTCACCTAAGAACCTTTCGATGGCTTCACAGATGGACCCTGATTCAGCCCGAAAGATAATGCAAATGCGAGCCCTCGAGATACCTCTGAAGAAATCCATCTCACACTTCTCACCCTTAAGAAACAAACTAGGCAACAGAGGAATAGCCATACTGAAAAATTGTTCCCACTACAACCGCTTCCTTCCACCAACAAACCTACAAAAATGGCAGTAAAAGCTAGCGCTAACCATACAATCACCTGCGACCAACACTCCCTTCCCAAGAAATGAAAACATTAAGCTCCTCCCACGCATTCACATGCGTGGATATGACAGACCATCTCTCCTCATAATTCCTTGATTCACTAAATAATTGCTGCGGAATTGGACTCCCTATAATTATGACTTAAACTCCATGAGGGAATCCAACAATGAAATCCAAATTCCATGACACCGCTCTACCTCTACGAACATCGCTAATCACTACTTGGGAATCACCTTCGATGACCAATGCATCACAACCAACACTAACAACTAGTTTGATCCCTTCAAGCAAGGCTTGAGCCTCCACTTCGTTACTAGTCCCATCTTTTAATGGAAAGGATCCCGTGATCACTAACTCACCCTCCTCATCTCTAATTAAACACCCCGCTCCCGATGTGTTTGGATTACCTTTCGATGCTTCGTCGAAGTTCAATTTGTGAAAAGCAGGAGGGGGTGGAAGCCATCTCACTTGTTTCCTTAGAAGAGATTTTTCGACCCTAGACAGACCCTTCTTGAGAATCGTCACTGGATCTGCAATTTGATTAAAGGCCGTGCCGATCGCAAGAGAGCGTCCTGCGAGGAGAAGCAAGACACATCTTTGCAATTCGCACTAACATTTTCCGAAATGAAAATTTGAAGCCTTAAAAACACTGCAGAAATATCAGAGAAAGCGCCTTGAAAAATTCTAAGGTTTCTCTCCCACCAAATGTGCCAAAGAAGAAGGATGGGAGCGCATATCCAAATGGAGCTTAGCGAACCACCTTGCCCCAACCTTGGCCAAGAAACCAACATCTCTCTTATATTCCTCCCCTGTACCCAAGCAATGCCAAGATGAAGGCATAGCCAATTCCAGCACTAATAAGAGAATGAACAAAAGAGCAACAAATGGTCAATATCCTCTTTGGCCTCTTGACATAAAACACACCGAGTCGGACCAACATAGCCCCACTTTTTCCTTCTCTCTTGCGTAGCTATTTTACCTTTAAACACCAACCAATTGAACACCCCTGCTTTAGGAAGAATTTCAGAATCCCAACAACCTAACCAACTAGGGGCACTAATCCCTTCTTTGGATGCCCACCATTTATAACCTTCCTTAACCTAATACGAACCAGTTCTAGAGCCCACCAAAACAAAGAGTCATTCTCTGGAACACTAGGGCCTTTCATCCCATGAGAGCCTGTCTAAAACAAACTTTAGAAAAATCCGAGATTTCCAAGTCCTCGGGATCTTTCCAAATGGGAACGGCGATCCATCCGCCGCCGGCAAGCCATAATCCGCCACCTTAACTCCCCATTGAATCTTTGAAGCTTCCATAGCTTCATGTAGATCTTGATTCAACGAAAGGGCCGGGCATCCACTCCAAGAATCATCCCAAAAATTAGCCGAGGAGCCATTCCCAATCCTCCAGGAGGAAAGATTAGAGAAGACTTTCCTGCATGACATAAAAAATTCCACATATGGGAGCCTCTAGGAACCTCTTGACTAGAAAGCACCAGCTCTGGCCTTCCACCCCCGATACTTCTTCCTAAACATAGAATTGACAACATCATCGGGATTAGAAAGGAGCCCCCAAATACTTTTAGCACCTAAAGCCAAATTCTGCCATTTAAGATTCAGAATACCAGCCCCGCCTTGAACTTTAGGAAGGGCTACCTGGTCCCATCTCACTAAATGAATTTTCTTCTCATCGCTATTACCATTCCATAGAAAATTCCTGAGAAGCTTTTCTATTCTATTCAATATGCTCAAAGGCGGTGCATCATCGTCAACATCTAGGTCGGGATAGCATTCAACACCGAATTAATAAGTATAATCCTTCCAGACAAAGTTAGCCATTTACCTTTCTAACTCTGAATTCGTTGCTCGATTGACCTCACCAAATCGTTCCACAAAGAGGATCCTACTAACACCCACAAAAAGGGGGATCCCTAAATACTTCTGAGGAAAAGAGCCTTTCACAAATCCCAAAATATTCAGAATCCTCCTTTGAAGCCTTGGGGGCGTATTAAAAAAAAGATTAACGATTTAGCCAAACTAATCACTTGCCCAACCGCTTCCGAATTGACATCCAAAATCACACGAAAGCTCTTAGCTTCCTCCACTATCGATCTACCAAAGAGGAAAGTATCATCAACAAATTGTTGATGGGTGATTGGATCCATATCGGCGGTTATCTTAAGACCACTGATTTGTCCTCGCTAGAGAGCCATCTTTAGAGTGCGGTTGAGCGCCTCCATAACCAAAATCAATAGAAAAGATGACAAAGGATCGCCCTGCCAAATACCTCTATTACTAAAAAAAACCCTCTGCAGAGCCATTGACCAAAACCGAGAAACTCGGAGTGGCAATACAACTATAAACCCACTTGCAAAAGCTCAAATTAAATCCCAGAATCTGAAGAGTTTTCATCAAAAAATGCCAGTTAATTTTATCGCAGGCCTTGCTAAAATCCAACTTGATGAGCATGCTGGGAACCCTATTCCCAGAAAGTGAATGCATCAATTTGTGCGAGAGAATGATCCCCTCCGAATGGAGCAACCAGGGAGAAAACCAGTTTGCTCGCACGAAATAAGCTTTATCTAACAACGACTTCAAACGGCCAATAATTGCTTTAGAGATGATTTTATACGAAGTGTTACAAAGGGAAACATGCCTAAAAACATCCATCGATTCTGCAAGGAATTTCTTAGGAAATAAAGTGATAAAGTATGGTTCATCTCTTTCAAAATCTTACTCTGTAACTCGCGATTCTTCAATCTGCTAACCAAACTTCATGCCCAATGACTTCCCAGAAATCCTAAAAAAAAAGCAGCCGAGAACCCATCTGCCCTGGAGCTTTCTCTCTTCCATAGAGAAAACTACACTACTTCTCTTCCACGGAAAAAGGAGCCATCAACCTATCCATATCTGTTGCATCAACCATTATGGGGATTTGATCAAATAACGCCTATTGTTCAAGAAAAGGAGAGTGTTCTTCCCCCCCAAGAGAGAAGCGAAGAAATCAACAACCTCACCTCTTATTTATTTCTACTCTGTTAGCTAATCACCCACCCCATTTTTTATTTTTGAGATATAATTGGAGCTTCGCCTCTGTTTAACAAAAGCGTGAAATTTTTTAGAATTCTTGTCTCCTTCTTTCAACCAAACCTCTCTAGATTTCTGGACGCCAATAAGTCTCTTCCTTAAGAAGCAAATCATTCAGCTCAGCCAACAATTCTTTTTCTAAACAATAATCCATTGATCCATACCCACTCTAAACACCCTTTCATTCAGATCCTTCAAAGCAGCCTCTACTCTTGATTTTTCTTGAAAAATATTCTTAAAAGTGGATTTATTCCAAGCCAAAATTTATTTTTTTAACAAAGACAACTTTTTAGCTAGAATGAACATACTTTTACCTTTCACCACGAAAGACGACCACCAGTGCTTCACCAACTCCTTAAAGGAAGGATCTTTCATCCACATCATTTCGAATTTAAAGGGGGAATTCCTGGGAGCTATATCAATAGATAGGTTAAGCACAATCAGAAAATGATCTGACCCTGACCAGGGCAGAACTTCACTCTCCATTAAGACATTGGCTTGAAGCCAATGAGAATTCGTCACAAGTCTATCCAGTCTAACCGCTATTCCCCCCATACCAACCCGTCTGTTGGACAAAGTCAACCACCCACTTTAAGGAAGAATGTCCAAAGCTCCGCAACTTCCACAAAAGAGGAAAAGTCTCGCTGAGACCGAGGATTACTTCTAGTTCCCCCTCCATACTCCGAATTCGAAAGGGTAGCGTTGAAATCCCCAACTAGCACCATCGGCTCATCCCCAAGAATAACCAATTTTTCAAACAAAGAAGCCCATAAAGCTCTTTTTTGAATAATATTAGACGGGCCATAAACGTTACAAAGAAAAAAACAATTATCTGAATTCTTTACCACAACTTTACACCATTGAAAATTAGCCGAGGATTCCAAAGCCGTAACCTCCACTTTACTAGAAAGCCACAATATCCCTAAACCATCATAAGCCCCGTTGGCATCAACGAAAGCTCCTTGCCAACCCTTCCATTTACTCGCCCAACTTGAAAGACATTCTAACCCAACATTTTTGTTTCCTGAAGACAACAAATATCAATTCCTTGCTCCAAAGTTAAACGCCTAACTAGGCGTTGCTTATCAGGGGCATTCATACCCCTGACATTCCACGACAACAACTTCATGGATTCTTCGGGGGACTTGCCCGCCCTATTTAATGGTTTATAAAAAGCGTGATGTGCTTCACTCTACTGCCGCCACCTCTTGAAGGGTCTTATGCTCATTACTCGGCCTATCCAAATTTCGGTTTCCTTACCACAGTTTAACAAATCTAAACCGGGTGTCTCTTCTATGAGAACAATGACCTTCAACAACTCCCATTCATTAGGAGATGCTTCCCCAACAACTTCCTTTGCCTCCCATTACGAAATCATCCAACAACCGATCTCTGAAAACCCATTGATTCGTAACCTCCATAGAGCTCTTCTCCTCGCTTCTACCCTTTCTTGGATTAGCGATAGTAGATGGGAGGATTCTTCCGCTACCTCGGAGGTTTCCAACAAAAGAGACTTAGGAGTGAACACCTTTTCATTACCTTTACACAAACTCGAGGCATCTTTAGCCGAGGGGGACAGATCCCCTCCTTTGTTCCCACCATTCACTTCATCTCCACCCCGAGCCACGACAAGGGCTTCCTCCCGCCTCCGTAGTGACTAACCTGGGATTTGCAATCCCTTCTCAAATCGCCGAGCTGCTGACATTTGAAGCATTTAAAAAATATCTTCTCGTACTCCACCTGCTACACCCAAATCCCTTCTTGGGATTTCATGGAAATGGATTCTGGCAATGGATTAGAACAATCCACAAAAACGCAAACCTTGGCATATGCTTTGTAAGGTTCCTTTCCAGAGTCTGACGATCGATTTGAATGACCTTCCCAAGAGACCCACAAATCTTAGAAAGGATGCGGGGTTTCAATATTCGATTGGGAGAGCGTAGAGCCTAACCCAAATTTTCAACTCTTCCATAACCTTTGTGTTAGGGTCAAAGTTCGAAGCCCATTTGCGAATATGAAGCCCGTGCTTGACAAACAAACGCTCCTGTCGAAGGAGAGTTTCTTCTTGCTGACCCGCACTCTTGAAAAGAACCCTTTTGCCAAGAATCTAACGCACAACCCTCTCCCCCATTGCCTTTTGCACCAACCTGTAATATCGTCTGTAGAGAGTTTCTTGCCTGAAAACTTTGCTACAACCGCTCTTTTTGCATACAGATCGACCTATGCCAACAATACGTCTTCTACACCAAGGAAGACCGAACACGGGGCTTCTTAAAGACAACACTGCGCAGAACCAACCGCTTCGCCGCATTGTCCTCTCCCTAAAGGATCTCGGCGCCCGCCTTAAACCCTAAATCAGACATCTTTGTCACCAAATCATGTGTCACCCTCATTACCAAAACATGGGTCCAAAAAAATCAGATTGTTGTTGCTGTCATGAAAGAATTTTTTTATACCGATGTCCTAGGGTTTTGACATAAATATCTAGAATTATTTGAAGTATTTTTAGGGATATTATAGTGGTATCAGAGTGAATTTCCTCCCAGCCTGTGGAAGAAAATAAAAAAACAGAGGAAAAAAAATATTGTAGCTTTGAACTTCATGCATAGTAGTGGCAGAGAAGTTAGGTACCAGGCTACCAACAAAGGGAGAAAATGAAAGCTTTAGAACAACCAGAGAAATGATTACAACAAGTTCCAAAGGTTGTTTTTGAGGAAAAGACAAAAGCTATGGGTAATAATAACATGAATTCAAATGAGGCCCGTATTGACAGGGTTGTGCAAGGCCAAGAACGGTTAGCTGACATGATGGCTCAGTTAGTCCACACCATGCAAAACACAAATGTGCAAAGAGCTCCAAATGGTGAGGGAAGTTCTTTAGGGGTGAACAATAACCAACACACTTAGAGGACAATCACTTCGGTTCTATTGCTAGGCCCTTCTAGCCTGACTTCCTTCGTAGGGAGGAAGCAATTCCAGAGCTAGAAATTCAACCATATATAGTGTAATGTCCCCAATGAGACAATTTCTGCCCCTAAACGGAATAGCCGCAAATCCGATCCAAAATAGTAATTTATAGACAATGTACTTGAAATAAATAGTGCAGATCTGAATTATTACTGAAAAGTGCGACTTGCCTTGGTGATGGAAAACATTCACAACTGAAGCAAAATCACCCAAATATTATGCAAAACAGATCAACAATATTTATAAGGACAAAAACATTAGAAAAATACCAGATTTGGATCAACTGAAGGCTGGAATTTATTTATTAAAATCTGCAGATGAACAACTCTCAGACAAGACTGAAAACAAAGTTTCCTCAGCCCAAAAAATATGCAACTTAGCTGATTTTGGCCTCTAAAAATATGACAAAGATGTTGGTGATGAGATTCGGGACAGTTGTGCCCTAGAATGTATCAAACTCCACCCACAGGGGTGTAGATAACCCTAGATCTGGCTGAATCTGAAGGTAGAAATATGCCCCAACACTTGTGTCTTCAAACCCTAGCTGGAAACAATATAAATCTGCAACTTTTCCCTTCAACAACTGCTGGAAATCTGAAATATAACTTTGAAAATCAATGAAAGCTCCTGAATAGAACCTCCTCACATAAGGGAAGAAGAGTTTTCATTCTTCTTCCAAGGCTAAAGAGGGTTTTCGTCCTCTAAACCAGAACTACAAAGGGTTTTTGTCATTTGGAGTATAAATCAAAGCATGCAAGCTTAGACCAAAATTCTGAATTGATAAGATGTCAAAAAGATATCCTCTCCTATGCATGGCGACCTCCTTTTATAAGTTGTCTTGGCCTTTTTGCGACAATCTCCTCATGTGCTCTGCTCTTTCCTAAGAAAAACAAACTGATTTGACATACATTAATGGACGTTTGCTTCAAAAATCAGACTCCATCCAAAACCATGGAATCTCGCCGCTCTTGGAAAAGTAAATGAGGAATGACAGTCATCACCCCTTGTTTTCCGACAAATAAGCCGTAATATCCCTTTTGGGGACAAAACTGAACATTTACGGAAATTAGCTCAAACCTGAAAATTAGCAAGTCTGATTTTTTATGACAATAATTAATAGAGGGCCAAAAACACTCTCAAACCCTAGCGACTAGGAGAGAGAGAGAAATCCACCGGAGAAACACTCAAAAAACATGAGAAGTTATTCCTTGGATTGCCCTTGATTTTAGAAGCTAGAAAATGTGATCAAATCATCAAACTTAGAATTCTGGAATTTATTATGGCACAAAACAACTGAAATTTGTAAATTCAATAACTCTTAGAAAACAAGGAATCTCCACACATATGAATACTCAAAATGATCATAAAAATATCAGCAATCAAATGAGACCAATATCATAATTTTTCAACCATGGGAACCCTCTCAAAATTGGTCCCGAAATCTCTAAATGAGTAGATAAAGCTGCCCAATGCTAATAAAAATCTGAATATTAAGTATTCTCCTCAAATCTGCAATAATCTTCACTCTCAATCAATGTTGAAGGGTTTTCGTCCTCCAACAAAACCACTAGAAGGGTTTTCATCCTTTTAGGAAGCCACACAAGAGGGTTTTCGTCCTCAAGTGGAAGAACATGGAGCAACAAGCTCATAATGCCCAAATAGGAAAATGCGCCAAATCTAGATCATGCAAATGAGGTCCTAAGTCTCCTTTTATAATCTTCTTTTGGCGCCAAAGCTTAGAGAGATAAGGCCGACCCATAAAGATGTTACATTTCTTCATTAAGCTTCTTTTATTTGCCTTTAACCCAGCCGACCTGCTTCAAGAGGGAAGACACTAAAAGAAAACATAAAAATTAGAAAAACAAATGTAAATGAAAGCTCAATGTTCTTCTCCAACTCCTCTTCTTCTTCAACTCCTCTTCTTCTTGGCCATGGAGAAGGAATGTCAAGAAGTCCTGATTCTTAAGTGAGAAAAAGGGACATTACATAAGCGTTGCCCGTTGAAAAAAATCTTTTGCAATTTGCCATTCACATTAAATTTTCACCAGCCAAGAAGTGTTTGCTTGACCATGGCAAGTGCAATCGATTAGATTTTGGAGGTGCTTTCGAATACAAGTGTACGAGGGCAAAGCGCTTAACACTTTTAACAAAAATGCTTCCTTCTAATTGCCATTCGTATGTTTATCCAATATTGGCCTTGGAATGACAATATTCCTGTAATTGCAAAATGAGAAAATGAAAAGAGGAGGAAATCCCTCTCTTCTAGAGTCTTCCCATATTGGGTTTTTCTAGGGTAAACCTTGTCCCATGTAGCTCCATTTTCTATTTGTCTTGCAGTAGTTACTCTATATTCATGTTCAGTTTTCCTTTCAAGTACAACAGTTTCTATTTAGTCCTAGGCGCATCTTGTGATCACTTAAAGAAAATTCTCGAGCAAACAAGTAGTTAAGCAACTAAGTGTTGTTAGGAGTAATTAATGTTGATGAGTTAAGCTATGGAATATCCATGATAATCATGGATCAAATTGGTATCGAGTAGGTATTTGTTCCATTTTACATGGTTTGTGTGGTGTGACTGTTTTGCAAATTTATGCCCATTACCAGAGCAACAAGTGTTAGCGGAGGTGTCTTGGTTCCTTTGCAACAAGAGATATCCACAAGAAGGTGGAATAGAGCAGTGAGAAACCTCATGTAGATGAAAGAATACCTCAAAATGATGATGAAAGATTTCCTCAAATCAAAGAGGATGTTGCCAACATATCTCAAGCCATGGAGAAACTTGATTGGTTGGAGAAGATTAGGAAGGTTCTCATGGGGAAGCAGGAGTTTCTAGGGAGACACTGAAAGCAAGTGAAGAATTAAAAACTTGAGACCATAAGAATGAGAAGTTCCATACCAGAAAAGCTCAACCTCCATTTAAAGTAAAGGCTAAAATTGAAATTCAACCTTATGAAAGTCGAGTAAATGTGTAAAGACTTGATTATTGGTTAGCACAATTAGAGGTATATTTCAGTTTGCATTAGAGTAATGAAGAGCTACAAATTTCTTCTGCAAGATCAAAGTTATCTAATCAGGCTTTAATTTGGTTCGAGGGTTATGTTTATTCTCTTGTCAGAAAACTGCCACAAAGTCTCTAAACGTGATTAATTTAAAATGCCGATCAAAAGATAATTTTATCCTATTTGTTACGAAGAGGAAAGGTCTACTAATTGGCAATATTTAAGGCAAAAAGAAGGCCAAAATGTGTAGGATTATATAAGCAAGTTTTGCAAGAAGGTGGTCCAATCAGGAAAAGATGCAGTGGATCGTGTCAACCTGATGGACTCTATTGAAGGGCTTGATAGTCACTTAAGGAGGCCTGTGTTGTTAGTCAAGCCAATGAACATAGATGATGCTTGTTCTCAATCCCATTACCTTGAGATGAGCATAAAAGCCCTCTTACTCTTCAAATGATCCGAAACAAGGTGGGTTTGACGCTCCTACTTGATTTTGCTCAAAAGGATTGCAAAAGGCATTGTGGGAACTGCGATGTTGATGGTCATACAAATGAGACTTGGTGGAAATCACATCCGAAATCAATCTTTTCAAGACCAAGAAAAAGAAGAAGGCTGTGACCTCGGTTGGTGGAAAATACGTTGGGTTCAACTACGATGTGGACAAGAGAATATGTTGTAGCTCCATTCACAGAAAGATATGTTTGGGTTGCAATGGTGGTCAAGATAAAGGTGAACTTACTAAACTTTTCCATATCACTATTCAGATTAAGAAGACAAAAGTTGATGTTTTGTTTGACTCTTGCGCTTAAACAAATTTGATTAACAAAGAGTTGATAAACAAGTTTGGGTTGGAATTGCATAATCATACAAATCCTTATGTTTTAAGATGGGTGAAGTACGGAGTAGAGATAGACATCCAAACAATGCGAAGTCAAGTTTAGGATAAATCAACATTTCATTGATGAAGTTGTGGTGGATGGTATGCCTCTTGATGTTTGTAGTGTAGTATTTGGCAGCTCATATATGTACGTTAGAGCTGCTCTTTAGAAAGTCGGGTGCATCAATATTGTTTGGTCAAGGATGGAATAAGCTTCATCATCAAATCCTATGAAGGTAAATCAAAGCTCTTCTTGCTAAGTGCCATTGAAGCTAAACATTTGATTAATGCTACTGGGAAGTTTTCTTTACTTCTTTTGAGAGATAAACAAGAAAATGATGCGGTAGAATACAAAAGGCTTCTCCCAACATGACTATGAACAAAAGCATAGACAAATGGAAGAGTTGATGCAGCAATTTAAGGAGTTTTTCCAAGAGCTTGGGGTCTGTTTCTAGAATTGACAATTGAGCTTGAAATATAGATGTTAATGGATTGTCCTCTTCCCAACCTTGGTCTCTATTGGATATCATGGATGGAAGAAAATGAACCTATGTGGAGTAGGAAAATGTGGATTCAAAAGTCCACAAAGCTGAAAAAATCGTAGGGATGATTTGGAAAGTAAACCTTTGTGCAAGAGAGGATAAGGAAGTCTAGAGTGATATATGAAGAAAGGCATGATCAACATATAGTTGAGCATAAGTTCCATGTTGGGGACAAGGTATGGTTGTATTTGAGCAAAGAGAGGCATCATGGTAAAACTGATGCAAAGGCATCTAGGTTCATAAGCAATCTTGCATCAACGAAAAAACGATTGTGTAGGAATGAGCACTTGGTAGTGCTTTGTGTGGAGTTCTTTGTTTGCATGCAAGTCTCTAAATTAATTTTTTGTAGCCTTTGTGCATGACCAAGCGCTCTTTTGCAAAAAAATTTTGGTGCGTAAATTCAGTTTGAAGGTCTAGTTTGCAGATTTGTCTCATGAAGCTTACAAGTATCCTCGTACGAGAGTGTTGGTGCACTAGATGTCGCATCAACAAAAGATGTCGCATCACACCCATATAATGCTTAGAGGGAGTCATACCAATAGACATGTGGTAAGTAGTATTATAGCAATACTCACACAAATACAACCATCTTACCCATGCCTTCTGCTGCCCCGAAACATAGTTGCGAAGATAACCCTCTATCCATTTGTTCACAATCTCCGTCTGTCCATCCGTCTGAGGGTGATAACTAGTACTCGGAGTCAACTCTGTACTAACCAACTGGAAAAGCTCTTGCCAAAAAGTGCTCAAAAACCTGCTATCCCGGTCACTAACAATGTTCTTCGGAAGTCCATGCAATCTGAATACCTGACGGAAGAACAAATCAGCCACATGCGGTGCCTTAAAGCTGGTAGGAATGGCGAAAAAGTGTGCATACTTTGTCAATCTATCGACCACCGCATAAATGTGATCGTTCCCTTGCACTATGGGAAGACCTATAATAAAATCCATCGAAATACTCTCCCATTTCTGTTTTGGAATCGGCAATGGCTGTAATAAACCTGTTGGGAAAGTATGTTCTGACTTGTTCTGCTGACAAGTCATACACTCACGGACATGGCGTAGGACATCCTCCTTGAGACCCTTCCAAGAGAATCTCTCTCTAACTTGCTTGTATGTTTTGAAGTACCCTAGATGTCCTGCAAGTGGTGCATCATGGAAGGCATGCAGAATCTTCTTCTTAAGCTTAGATTCAGGAACTAGGTAAATTCTGCCCTTATACAAAATCAAATCAGCTATCACCTTGTATCGCTCATCCTGAATTTTACCATCCATAATGTCACATGCCAAAGTATTTTTGGAATACTCAACTAATAGTTGAGATTTCCAATTTGTTGAAATCTCGCTCAAAGAACATAGGGCAACGAGATGTGGTTTCCTGGAAAGTGCATCAGCCACTACATTCTTCTTCCCCTTGACATACTCAATGTCAAAATCATATGCCTGGATCCTACTGACCCACTTTTGCTGCCTCTCATTGAGCTCCTTTTGTTCTAGAAAGTATTTCAGGTTGTTGTGGTCGGTCCTCACCACAAATTTCCCACCTACCAAGTATTGTTTGAATTTCACCAAGGCATGCATAATGGCGAGCATCTCCTTATCATAGGTGGAGTACAACCTCTCATTATCTCTCAACTTCCTACTCTCATAGGCAATAGGATGGTGGTCCTGCATAAGAACTGCACCAATACCCAATCCCAAAGCATCACACTCCAATATGAAGGGCCGTGAGAAATCCGGAAGAGCCAAAACTGGACAAGTGCTCATAATCACCTTGAGCCTATCAAATATTACCCGTGCCTCATCTGTCCATCTAAATGCCCCCTTCCATGTAAGATCTGTCAATGGAGCTTGTAATGTTCCCTTTTTGAAGACCCTTAGCCTATTTTTCCCCTTGGGCTTTTGGGATGTTGCAAGAGGAAAACTATGCTAGTAATTGAATGATATTGCCTGGAGAGGGATTTTAATCATTTGTCATTATAAAACAATATTCATTTAATTATTAGTTCTCATCTAATTATGGATGTTAGGTGGTTTTTCCACTTTCTTGTATTATTGCTCGCAAATAATATTTATTGAGCAATTAATGTAATTTATTATTTAATTTAATTCCCCAAAAATACAAAATTAAAAGGGAATTAATTAAATAATATTAAGTGGCTTTTAATGTCAAAAAAACCCTTAGAAAGGGGATGCCACACATGGGGGAATAAAATAAAAGGGAAATTATAAGCATGCCTTATAATTTCAAATTATGGTTTTCCCTCAAAAGGGAAGTCGCTCCACCCTAGGGGAAATCTATAAATATATGTTTTGACATTGAGGGAAGGGTTATGTTGATGAATCTATTGATTTCACTCCATGCTTGGAGTAATGGGATGTATGCCCTAGCTCTCTCTCTTTCATTGTAAGCTTCATTGGAAGCCATTGTTGAAGATATTGAAGACTCCATTGTTCTCTCCATTGTGCTCTCTTGTGTTGAGTGTGTTCTTGCAAGGTTTATCCATTCTAAATATTGGTGATTTGGCTCAAAGGATTGGCACATTTATTTAGAGTGAAATATGCATGTTATTGATCATTGTTGAAGGATTTAATAATATTATATGATCTGCTGTTATTGCTGCAATTAATAGAGCTATAGCGACTTGGATTGGGATTTGTTTAAGCATGTTTTGAGACCCCAAAAATATATTTATGTTGCAGATCTGATTTAGCATAATTTTGTGAGTGTGTGTGACCTGATTTGAGGGTTTTGAGAGTAATACAAGTGCTGAAATTAATTTATGTGCAAACAACAATTTATTTTGCCCTAGGCGTTTGGCTATTTTGGGAGTTTAGCAACTGCTGTTCTAATTTAGTTGGGTACATCTCATTCCTTGTATTTTTCCGAGTCTGTGCATATCTCATTTGCCCAAATCGGAGTAGTTTTAAGGAAGATATGAATTTTTAAAAATTGCAGCAGACTGGGGTTTGATTGTCAAGTGTTTTCAGTTGTGTATGATCATAATAAAAATCTGATTTGAGTATTAATTATTTCTGAGCAAAGGCAAATGATTTGGAGTGTATGGAAGCTTGGAATATTTTTATTGATTTTATTCTAACCCTAACGACTGGGCTTTTGATTTTGAGGTCTGATTTGAGGGGGTTTTAGTGGTCTAAAAATTCAGATTTATACCTCTTTGGAAAGCTCTTGAATTATAGATTAATCTGCATTTTATTTGAGGGCAAAATATGGAATATTGAGCAAGTTATGAATTTTCTAAGTTTCAGCTGTTCTGGGTGATTTACTAATTAATTAACTACTGCTAAAAATCAGATCTGGATGTTATTAGAATTCTAATTAGTTCTCCCATCTAACCCACCACTTTGGCATACTCCAACCCCATTTTGGATTGTATTATCGCCGACATTGGGTTATTTGAGGTCGAACTAAGAAGATCTAATCTTCCTAGGATCGATTTGGTTAATTAATTTGCAGATTTTAATAATATCCCAAAAGGGGATATTACAGAGCTACAAGCTGAGAATAGACTCTAACAACCTCCCGTAATAACTACATAATCCCGTGAATCCACGCAAATATGAAATGTTCATAGATGACGGCCAATCTTGCACTGACTTGATCTTCTCCTGATGAACCTTGACCTGTTGGCCCCAATGACATGCTCAAGATACAAAATCTCAATAAGTCCAAATTCGCATTTGGACATCTTAGCAAATAGAGTCTGTCTCCATAATGTTAAGTACCTCATCAAGATGCCTCAAATGCTCCTTCCATGTCCTTCTGTAAATTAGAATGTCATCGAAAAATATTAGCACAAACTTCCTCAACTGCTTGTTGAAGAGATGGTTCATGCACGATCGGAACATAATAGGTGCATTAGTGAGACCGAATGGCATCACCAACAACTGATAGTGCCCATAGTGACATCTGAAGGCTGTCTTGTGAATGTCCTCCTCATGAACACGGATTTGATGGTACTGATCGAAGATCAATCTTTGAAAAATAGATAGCTCCATGCAATTCATCCAAAAGCTCATCTATGCGAGGAATGGGATACTTGTTCTTTATAGTCTTCTTGTTGAGTGCACGGTAGTCAATGCACATCCTCATGGTCCCGTCCTTCTTCACCAAAACAATGAAGAAGCAAAGGGACTAGAACTAGGACGGATATGTCCCATATCCAAGAGCTCTCTAATGGCCTTCTCTATCTCATCCTTGAATTTCTTAGGATGGCGATAAGGCGTAGTAATCACGGGCTTGGCACCCTCCTCTAGCTCTATAACATGCTCAAATCCTCTATCTGGTGGTCTACCTGGAGGAATGTCACCAAACACTGGGTCGTGCTTATCCAGTATTGACTGGATATCTACATGAAAGGGTTGTCCACTATCTGAAGAAGATTTGGATGAAATGAAGCACTGGGCTGCCCATGCAACCTCTCCATGTCTGACTATAGACTCCATCCTATGTGCCAAAACAACTCTAGGCCCACCATCAGAAAGAGCCCTAAGCACAATCTTCTTCCCATCCGCCATAAACTCTAACTCCATCCTCCTGAAGTCCTGCACATACCTACCAAGGGACTGCAGCCACTAAATACCCAATATTGTATCAATCTCACCAAGACCAATCACATAGAAATCATCAGTCAATGTGTAGTCCCCCATCTGGATGCTAAGCTGAGGAATCCTCTTAGTGCAACTCATAGCAAATCCGTTTGCAACTTGTACACTAAACCCCTCAAAGTCCTCAACCTGTAATCCACGCTTCGCAACCAACCCCTCATCTATGAAGTTGTGTGTAGCTCCACTGTCAACCAAACAAACAATCTGCTGCCCCTTAAGTACTCCTTTCAGCCGAAAGGGATGGTACCTAGGGACTCCTGAAAGTGTGGCAATAGTGACATTGGATGAATCCAATGCCTCACCCTCTCCAAGCTCTATTTGGGGCTGCTCCTCCTGTGCATCATGACCGCTATCATTGCCCTCTACATCTTATATCTGGTAAGTGCTCATCATCCTCATCTAAAACCACCTCAATGAGGTGCACCTTGCCTTTACCAAGGCAGTGATGTCTAGGCTCCCAATGATCCATACAATGAAAGCAAAGCTTCTTTTTCCTCAACTCATTATGAGTATCCTAATCCACCTTAGGAGGGGGTGCATTCTTCTGCTGAATAGTATAGTGCTGAAATGGTTTGGAACTCGTGGGAAACTTCTTATTGGGTTGATAAGAAGTGGAGGATGTGTCCAAATCCAAGGTCGTTTGAATGGCATCATGCAATGTCTTAGGCTTAAGAGCCTTAACCAATCCTCTCACCCTATCACGAAGCCCCTCTATGAATAGCATCACTACCCTCTTCTCGGGCATGTCCGGAACCATAATTTCTATACGTTGAAATTCGTTGATGTAAGCATCAACATGACCAGTCTGGCAGAGTTGCGCCAAAATTTTGTAGTATAGCTCTATGTCCTTGCGATATGTGTCGAGTTTATGAATCCAAGCTCTAACACCGATCTTTCCACTACCATCAAAAGCGGAAAGAGACACCTTGTTGGTAGCTTGCTTCAGCTCCCTATTCTGCTGTGCTCTAGGCCTCCTATCCTGTCTAGCCCTCAAGCTATCCCTCCTTTGTGCACAATACTGCGGAAGGGGAAAGGCATCCCTCACATGTTGTGGTAAACTCCTCCACTCATCACTGGCTGCCATAACATTGTCCTAGAAGGCCACTTCCTCAAGTGGATTTTCAACCTCTGGTGTTTCATTTCTAGGCAAGAAACTGGGTTGCATAGGCCTATCTGTTGTCCGGGTAGGCCTCCTCTCATCTGTATGAGTGTGCCTCCTCTCACGGCGAGGAGATCCCCTCACACTGCCAATCTCCGAGGGTGATCTACTGTGCCTCCTATGACTACTGGCAACTGATACAGATCTGTCTCTCCTGTCATATCTGTCTCTTGGCCTATCCAAGGCCAACTTGTCTAGAGTCTAGAGTAGATCCCATATGCTCCATGGACTGAATCAACCGTTGTTGAGTGGCTACCATAGTCCTAAAAAGTTCTCTATCCGGATCCACTTGCTCATCCCGGGGAGGGCTTTCCTGTCTATCACCCATGGTTTCAGCTCTAGCACTTGTTTCAAAACCAGCCTCTAGTCGTGCTCGTCTACGTGTGTAATACCTGTGTGGACCAATCTCTCGTGGTTGCATAGAATCAATTCAGAACCCTGCAGGTAGGAGGAACATTGCTCTGATACCACTGAAAGATCCCAACCCTGTTGCCCTTTTTTTCCTCTGGCAAATGCTTTTTTTATGATAATCTTTTTTTTGGCTTGAATCCTTGCTTACAATGTCAGAAGATAATGGTAGAATACCATCCACACTCTTCACGCAATTTAATAAAACAATTCCTACTGAACTGGATTGCTAAAAAGGAAATGCGACTAGGGTTTATTGGGAAACCCTCCACAAATATTACATAAATAATTTTATTTCTATCTCAGCCATGATTAAAAATCAGATTTTTAATGATAAATATTGACTGCAAAATAACTAGAAATCTGCATATGGAAAGACTGGAAAATACTGCCAAAATCCTACTGGAAATTAATAAAAACTAAGCCGACTTGCTCTATATTAGCAGCTGGAAAAATGGCAATACAAATCTGAATGTAAATACCTCTGAAATAACACATAATCTTTAGAAAGTGAGTTGCCCCACACTAGAGGAAATCTGGAAGTTGCTGCTGCAATTTTATTTCTTCTACAAACATTGCTGGAATAATAAAAACCTGTGAATAGCAATGGAATTTCCTGAGTAGAAATTCTTCTCACTTCTCTTGGGGTTTTCGTCCTTGGATTTTTCTGCAAAAAGCTCTGAGCTCCAATGCCGAAAGAAAATATCAAAATAACTTGGAATAATGCCTAGGCAAGTCGACTTTCTCTTTTAAAGAGAAAAAAGGACCCACAAAGCCAAGTCGCATTTCCCTAGGCAAGTAGGATGTATTTTTTTCTTTATTTCTAGAGCTAGTCGCATTTTTTCCTTAGGAAGTACATTTAAATTAAGTGCTTTTATTTTTAATGCACTTTCCTAAGTTTATTTTTAATGTTAAGTTTATTAATTTATTATATGTGTTTTTATAATGTTATATTTTAACTTTAGCACAATATAATAAAATTAATAAAACTTAAGTCACCCTTGAGCTCACCCTTTGGCCATCGGGTAGACAAAATAGGCCAAAGGTCTTCAATAAAATTATTCGAGAAAGAGGGACATTACAATGAGATGGACCAAGAGAAGGTGGCATGGTACATTAATGGAATGTGATCTATTATCTAAGGTGAGATAAGTATAGTGAAATTGTAGATGGTGGAGGTGGCATACCAATGTGCCCCCTAAGAGTAGAGGAGATGTTGGCGTGTGGGTTGAATGCATGAAGAGCCAAGGGGAAGCTTGGAGGTGGTAAAGAACAATCAACACCGGAGCATGGGAGTGAACTAGGTGTGATCACTACGCAAGCGAAAGCTGCACAACAAGCAAAGGAGGAGCCACTTCTATGAGGGGGAGAAGTAGCTCTAGAAAAGAAGATGAGGAAGGTTCAAAGGAACGTGCTCTTAGTGTGGGGAAGTTGGACAACGCAAATGAGTGCCCTCATGTGCATTGTGGTGGCGGGGAAGAGGGAGTGGTGGTAAAGTGCAAGTCCTACAAGTGGGTGTAGTCCTTGAAATTCATTGAGCATGGAGATAAAGCTAATCAAGGGGACAATTTGCTTATAACAAGGATGGTTTTGAAGGTTGTAGGAAAGCAAGAGGAGGCGAGTCGAGAAAACACCTTTTTGGACCAAGAGTATGACTAGAGGGAAATGTTGTAGAGTAGTGGTGGATAGTAGAAGCATAGACAATCTTGTGTCCATAGAAACAGCGATGAAGTTGGGTTTGGCATGCAAGCTCCACCCACAACCTTATAATGTATCCTAATTGGTGGAAAGAGAGGGCAACATGATGTAAGAATAATGTGAGGTGGGGATGCAAATTCAAAAATATACGGCGAGGTCCCGTGTGATGTCCTACGATGCTTGCATGCCATGTTTTGTTTGGGAGGCCATGGCGGTTTGATTGAGGGTTGTTGTATGGCGGGAGGGCTAGTACTTGTGTGTGTGTGAAAGGGTGAGAAGAGTTACACTTTGAATATGTCAAGGAGGAAGATGAGACTGCGCATCAAAATCATTTGGTTGTGTGCAAAAGCAAGGGTATGTTAGTTGTAGAGGGAGAAACATGTGCATTGGTGCAAGATAACATAACAGAGAAGCAAGTGCATGAAGTGGTGAACTCGCCGATGTCCTAGTGTGAAGATGGTGCACGATGGTGCGCAAAGGAGGAAGTAGATACCCTACACATACATGGGAGGTTGGCCTGAGGAGTGAAAAGGTACAACTACGGAAATGCATAAGTGGATTTGGATGAGGTCAGTTTTGGACCTAACCGAGTTTAATGTTTTGAAGATGTGAATGCCCATTTGGTGGTAAGGCACGACAAACCATGGGTAGTCGGACTAAAGGGTGGTACTACCACATAGCCCAAGTGTGTGAATACTGTGCTTACACAATTTCTTACCCAAGGTACATGGTGTAGGAGCATCTAGGATCACAAGCAATCTTACATCAACCAAAAGAATAAGTAAATAGTAGTGTTGTGCACAATTCCTTGTATGCGATCAAGTCTCCAAAGTTTTTTTACACCGCGTTTGTGCAAGTGTAGACGTTCTTTTGTGCAATCCTTTTGGTGGTCAAAGTCAATTTGAAAGTCAAGTCTCTAAAAGCTTGCGACATCATGCATAGAAGTGTTAGCATGTTGCCGTGTGTTTGAGAAGGTATTGCATAGCCTTGCACATGAACTCAACGTAGTGTGATGTGTGATCTTCATGCATGGTCGTAGAGTGTAAAGATATTGTGAACTTTGTGAAGCTCGCATGGGTGAGTAGGGATTGTAATCAATGGGAGACAAATGTGATCTTATAGTTGGACAATTGCATGGGTGCATAGGGATTGTAGTCAATGGGAGCCAAAGGTAATCTTATAGCTAGACAAAGGAGTTGTTTTCATCTACCTAACTAATTATTGTCTTGTTGGTTGATCTAATTAATGTCTCGTCGAGATGTGTTATGGGACATTGGTGATGTATCATGCATTTAACAATTATGGCTTGGGTGGGTAATGTTAGTTTGCGAACATTAATGTAAGTAGGTGGGTCATGTATCTATATAAACACACCCCTACACTTGAAAATGCATTCGAAAAACCTTGAAAAGAAACAATTCAAAGGCGACCATTAGATTGTTCGGCACAAGGATTTGTGTGCAGGTGTGGGAAGGGATTGTAGGGTAGAATCATGTCCTTTGGAGGTCTAGGGGTATAACATTTTGAATGGTTGTAAGCCATATTTGGTTGAGTGTGTGCGAGGGTATATGTAATCTCTCATATTATGCATTAAACAATTATTGGCGGTGTTTTTGTTGCATAAGGAATGTGTACATGCCCATATTTGTGTAGGCTGCACTTTATAAAACCATCCTTCAAAGGGACCCCCTAACCATGGCTGCATCAAAAACTAAGAATGTTAGACCTTTTGGATATGGCTCATTTGTAATTCAAGAGCAAGTGGGCATGAATTTGTGACAAAATGAGTTGAGCATGAAGGAATAAATAGAGGAGTTTTACTAGATCATCATCCGAGCTGGTCATAGCAAGATGGATGAAGAGAAGGTGGTGTAGTATGTTATGCATTGCGATGGGTTATCCAAGACAAGTACAATGAGACAATGGGGAGGCAAAACAAAATGCCCTAAGGGTGGAGGAGATGTTGGCCCATAGACGAAGTGTTGCGAGAGCCAAGGGACGTTTGGCAATGGTAAAGAACATGCATGAGCAAGGGAGTGAAGAAGGTACGGGTATCATGCAAGCACAACAAGCTAGAGGAGTCACTTCCGTGAGGGGAAGAAGTAGCTTCTACAGAGGAAAGGGAGGAAGGCTCGGAGGAATGTGCTTTTGGTGTGGGAAGTTTCCATATATGAGTGCCCTAATGTGCACCGTGTTGATGGGAGAAGTGTCGGTGTTGACGGGCACAAGTCTTACAAGTGGGCGTAGAGTCCTTGGAAGTCATTGAGCATGGAGAGGAACTCAAGCAAGGAGAGAGTATGCTTGCAACAAGGAGAGTCTTGAAGGTCACAATAATGGAAGAGGGGGCGAGTTAGAGAAGACACCTTTTTCCGTATCAAGAGTAAGTCTAGAGGTAAATGTTTTAGGGTAGTGTAGGATAGTAGAAGTACAAACAATTTTGTGCCCACGAAAACATTGTGCAAGAGTAATGTGAGGTGGAGATGCAAACTGGCAAATAACGGACAAGGTCCCTTGTGATGTCCTACGCATGGATGCATGCCATGTTTTGTTAGGAAGGCCATGGCAGTATTTAAGAGATAGTGTATGATGGGAGGGCCAATGCAATGTGTGTGCAAAAGGGTGGACAAAATTACATGTTGAATCCTTCAAGGGGAAAGGAGGATGAGACTGTGCACCAATTCATTTGCTTGTGCACAAGGGCGAGGGTATGTTTATTGCAGAGGGAGAAGCATGTACAACGATGTGAGAAAACATAGTGTAAAAGTGGGTGTGTGAGGTGATGGATTGTGAATATCCCAATGTTAAGATGGTACGCAAAGATGTTGCAAAAAGGAGGAAGGAGATACCATATGCAGACAAAGGAAGTTTGCATGAGAAGAGCAAGGGTAGTGGTAGGAAAGTCCAAAAATGGATTTAGAGGAGGTCAGTTTTGAACCTAACAGAGTCCAAAGGTTGGAGACAGGGTACTCGTTTGGTACTACGATATGCCAAGACCTTGCCAACATGACGAAAAGGTGGTTCTACCACCTAGCCCAACAATGTGAGCACCATGCTCACACAATTTCTTATATGAGATGTATGTTGGAGGAGTACCCATGTTCACAAGCAATCTTGCATCAACCAAAAAAAAAGACTAGTGTAGGAATAAACAATTAGCAATGTTGTGCACAGTTCTTGTTTGTGTGCAAGTCCTTATAATTGTTTTGCGCAGCCTTTGTACATGTACAAATGTTCTTTACTGCAATTCTCTTGGTACACAAAGTCAATGTGAAAGTTCTAGTGTGCAACTTTGTCTTGGGAAGCTTGCAGTATTTGTGTAGAAGTGTTGGCATGCTGCAGTGTGTTCGAAAAGGTCTTGTTCAACCTTGCACATGAACTCCTTAGTGCAATCCCTACACATGGTCAGAGAGTGCAGAGATTGTGTGAACTTTGCGAATATCACATGGGTGCATAGGGATTGTAATCAATGGAAGCTGAAGGTGATCTTACAGCTGGATCGAGGAGCCGTTTTTGTCTACCTAACTAATTATGTAATATCCCTTTCAAGGGCTGAAACTGAAAAAGAAGGAAACCACACAAACCCAAGTGAAGTAAAATCTGATTTTTATAACAGCAGCTGTAATATTCTTTAAAACCCTAGCAATGAACTGTATAGGGACTCAAATGCACCATAAAACCATGCACAATAGCTTGAAATTACTTCTAAATAATTACTTCAACTATGGAAACCAATATCCATCCAATTTGCAACAAATAAATGGAGAAAACCAGCGATGATACACTGCTGTAATTAAATTTGTGACAGCAGCAGGGCAGCCTCACACAAGGGCTGAAAACAATAGATAAATTCCTCCAAAAATAGCCAAATTAGGGATTCCAAGCTTATAAATTATGGAGAATTAGAATATCAAATAATATAGGTGTGGAAAGGGACTGTAGGGTAGAATCATGTCCTTGGGTGGACTCGGGGTATAACACTGTGAATAGTTGTAAGCCAGATTCAGCTGAGTGTGTTTGAGGGTGTGTGTAATCTCTCATTTCATGCATTAAAGAGATATTATTGTTTTTCCATTGCGTAAGACTGTGTACATGTCCATGTTTTTGTAGGCTGTACAGTATAAAACCGTCCTTCAATGGACCTCCTAATCATGTCTGCATCAAAAACTAAGAATCATAGACTTATTAGATATGATTCGTTTGTGATTCTAGAGTGAGTGGGTAAGATGCTTTCAGATTAGATCTGCCTTCTTATATGAAGATATATTTTGTTGTGAATGTTGAAAACTTACCTCTCTTTGATCCTTACATGCTTGTGGAAGGTCTTCTGCTACTTTCCATTGAAGATATTGCTCCTAATGGCCAAGAGGAGTTGGACATAGATTTTGTTTTGCTAGCAAGAAAAGATCTTCAAGAAGGGGAGTGCAGGAGAGTTGGAAATTGGGCTGCAAGGACAATTTCCAGTTGAAGCTAAATTGTATCCCAAGGAGGAAGTGGGGAATAAATTTCCTCACCTCATGAGCACCTAAGTTTTTGGGGAACAAAAGTCTTTTAATTGGAGAGTTGTGACTCTAATTGGATCGTGAATTGTTAGCAAGATAAGCTTACTAGTCCAGTATTCTCAAGAAGATAAAACATGTAACTTGAAACACTTCCTAGTAGCCGATTCACGATCCACTTTGAAAGAATGTCCATAAAGGCCTTAAAAAGTTAGTGTACCTGTAATTGCTGAATGAGACAGGTGAAAAGGGGAGGAAATCCCTCACTCCTATGGAGTTTTCACATTGGATTTCTCTAGGATAAACCTTGTCCCTTGTAGCTCTATTCTCTGTTTGTTTTGCGGTAGTTACTTGATCTACGTTCACGTTCGGTTCCTTTCGATTACAACTCGCAACACTTTCAATTCAAACTTAAGCACATATTTTGACTATTTTAAGCAAGTTCCTAAGCATACAACAAGTTAAGAAATCAACTATTGTTAGGAGTAATTAAGATTCGTGTTGAGGTAAGAATTGGAATAAACATGCGAACTATGGATCATATGGAGATTCTTTGGATGATTTGGATGACTTACTGAAATTTTAGATGCCACCATAGTTCTAAAAATCGTGATTACTCATGCGATAATCGCGATAAATCGTTTTTCACATGCAAAACGATTTATCTTTCCATAAATCGCAATTTATTTATTGCCGATAAATCGGCGATTTCCGGCGCTAAATAACCTGAAAAATCGTGTGAAAAATTGCTCCATTTCCTCCCGCTTTCGAATCGTTTTTAGCTTCGTGTTTTTTCCGCTTGTTTTCTTTTGCTTGAATCGTTTTTTTCCTTTTTTGGCATTTATTTCCGGTTTTGGATTTTTGGTGAAAAAAACAAAGGAAAGAATTTTTTTGCCATTTTGGAAAGGGTCCAGAAGATGTAGCAAAGAAAAAAACTTGCATGTGCCATAACTTTCATTTTGTGGCTCCGTTTGGTGCCGTTTTCTCTAAAAGTGTATATTTTCTCGAGTTCTACGCATTGATGGCAATATTTTTCTTATTTTCATAAAATCCATTTTTGCACCTTTTGGACCAAGCAACTTCTTGCAATCTTCTGAAAGAATCATGAGCTTTGATCGCTTGTAGACAGATTAGTAATTAAAAATACAACTATGCGAGTATTCCAACTATGGTATATACAACTTATACAATATACTGTACATTGTATACATTTATATAAAATACATTATTTAATTTTATACAATCTATAACATACACTATAAATTTAATTTTATTCGTTTTGTATATACTGTACATTATTATAAATTTATAGTTAATTGTACAATATACACTATAAAATTATAATAGTATACTTGTATAACGATTTAACATTTAACATCATTTAACATCATAATGATTTAACATTTAACATCATTTAACATTATAATAGTATACTAGTATACTGTATACTGTACAGAGTCACTTCTCGCATCATTTAACATTGTTTTTACATTTAATTTAAGTATATTTTATGAATTTAAATGTTTTTAAAAGTAGCGATAAAGTTGCCGATTAATGCCGATAAATTGCCGATTCCCGATTTCCGAGTCAAAATTTGGCCTGCCGATTAATCGCCGATAACGATTTTTTGAACTATGGATGCCACTATCTGCTTGCTTAATGGCGATGCCATATTACAGGTGTTTGTTGTTGCTGGTTCTTGTCTACCGATATTTGGTGAATTGTGTGCACTACCGATATTCTGTCTTCTGTCTCTCTTTACTTTAAAGCTGCATATTGCTTATAACGTAGATCTTAAGGATGACATAATCCATTCCAACACAAGTGTGTGCACTTACGTAAATGAAACCTAAAGAGACACATTAAAAAGTCCGAGAGTTCCTTGTTTGTCACCTCATTTTAGCTTGCCTTCATACAGTGAATATAAAAATCAAACCACCATCAAGGGGAAACAATAAGAGTAAGAATATCATCGAAACATCAGAGCTTTCCCTAGGAGTGGACAATGTGCATGTGACTTCATATGCATCTCAAGTCCGTGTGAAACTTCCTAGAAACTATTTGTGCATACATATCAAATTTAGTTATAATTTCAGGATCAAATGGTTAGTAATTGTATACATATCAAATCATTTTTATGAAAATGCTGCTTATATGCCAGCTGTCCTTTGCTCAAGGGGTCACACACTGAGTGGCATTTTGCTGTCATAAACCAACCAGGACTTGCATTGGCCTCATCTGAATCTCTGCTGGGGTTTGAAAGCAGGTCGCCGCATTAGACAAGTTTGATTACCTTGTAGCCATAGAGCACTTGCCTTCAGACATGCATCCTAAATTTTGCAGACGATGTCCTATGATCTACCTGCACATTTACCAAGTTGTGAATTTCTTCACAAAATTCCTCTAAAGATATCATTATTGAAATTCCAGTTTAGAGTCATCCTAATGAAAATACATATCTTATGCATTGCTATTATTGACAAGACGTGCAATGCTATATTCAGAGGAATTGAGTGTGTTTCAACTCAATGCATTGCTAAGAAGCTAATATGAGTCTAGCATCTACCATGTGAACTATTATGTGTTAATATCTAAGAAGATAGAAGGCTTAAATCCCTGTCCAGGATGCAGCATATCTTTCAAATAATTATACTTTTATTTTCAGCTTTTAAGGTAGAATGGCCTTCTTAATCGAAAATTTTAAAACTATGATTCACAATCTTCTGTGTATGGATCTATTTACATCACCTTACACCTTGCCCATTAGAATGAACAGCTTGCTATGAGTTTCAGATCAGAGGTATTTACATAGAAACTATGTTAAGTGGTTTGATAGCAAAAATTTGAGAATTATAATTCAATTTGTAATGCCCCTTTCAAAATAAACCAATAATCTATGTGAATTTCTCTGATTTCTATACTCAGGAACAGCTGTAACTATCACAAGTATTCATTGACATATTCACAAACATTTGGCAAACATGGTCCATTCACTGATAATTCCACAAATAGTTGGCATACATGCATTATTGCTGTGCTCAGAACAAAATGAAAACTATGAAACCCTAACACATAAAGCTGGAAACATTCAATGTTGTTACACTCTTATGACTGCATCACATATGCAGATGCAAATACTTTATTGAAATCCACACATTTTTATTATGGATACAGCTGAATATGGAAAGACTGAAACTGATAGTACTGCATATAGGACTGTTATTACAAACTGCTGTAAACAGAATATGATTGAAACTCACACTGTATGCTGAAACTGAGGCTGTACGGTTCTATCACAGCACTGTTTACTGTGGCAACATTGTAACGGCGGCACTGTAGCTGCAGGTATGGATAATACAATAACAATGATGAATGACACCAAACTGGAAACTGGAAATCTTCTCAGCACAACTGCAATTCTTGGATGAAATCGCCTCATAGAACAAAGGGTTTTCGGCCTCTACTCTTGTTTGGAAACCAAGAGGGTTTTTCGTCCCCGAATCTCCGCACTCCAAGGGTTTTCATTGTGGGAGAAGAAATTGAATATGAATTACTCGGGCTCTGAAATAGGGTTTGATAACAATAGCAAATGAATCTCTTCTTCCTCCCTACTTTTCCTTTATAATTACCCTTTTAATTTGAATTTCTTTTTCCCTCTGAAATTCCCTTTAGAAGTGTCTAGAAACAATTTTTTATAAAACATTACATGAGGCCCCTTTATTTCGCGGTAGGCGTCCACCTTTGAAGATGGCTTGGCTGGAAAGTGTCAAATTCCGGTGGCTCCAATATTTGTTGTCTTAACTTTAATGTAAGTTGCCGGATTTTAGATATTTTCCTACAATCCTAGATATTTACTATGGTAGATATCCACAAATTTTAGATATTTCCTATAATAATATCTAACAATCTGATTGTATCTACTTTTTGGATTGTATGATCACAAATTTTAGATATTTCCTATAATAATATCTAACATTCTGATTGTATCTACTTTTTGGATTGTATGATCGTGTGCTAAAGAAAATATTAAATCTGCTCTCTTTGCGAATGCTGTGATTTATTTATTTATTGTCCATTAAAGAGGATGATGGGTTGTTAAGGTTAGAAAATGTTTCTTATATGACACAACAACAGGAAATACGATTCAGTGTTACCCATGAAAAGGATGGAAGAAGGGATCCTGTGGTAGCTGGTAAAGATGTGACCCCTCATGTGACCAGGGGCCTATTTCTTCGACAGAAGTGTTTATAGTTGTTTTGTAGTTTACCATCAGCTGACTGGCGTTTGTCCGTCACACCGAGTAATAATGAGGAGCATAGGCCAGCTCAAAGATAGAGTGAACTGTTTGGCTTCCTTATCAGTTGGCTAATCTACAAAAATATCATTTGAAAGGAATGTTGTTACGCAGTAATGACAATGGTCTGTAATGTTTACGAAAGGCCATAACAGATTAAAGGCTATTTGGATGCTTGGCCAACAAGTTAGCGCATGTCAACCCATGCAAATCAATTTAAATTGGAACATTCTACAATATTCTATGCACCCAAGAAAAGACTAATTGGGTTTCCAGTGCCAAGCTGGATATGTTGTATGGCAAATCTTTGGGCACTCAACTTGGATTACTGTGATTGTAGTAATTATCCAGAATTATAAACATTGCCAAATTCAATGAGTTGGAACTTTTATGGTGATCAATTCTGTAAAGAGCTGCCAAAGTCATTTGGAAAGTCGAGAGGATTTTCAAAGCGCCTAGGGAGAACTGCATCAAAACCAGAGTGCCTGTGGGAATAGCCAAACCCAGTCTCCCATCGATATATTGGTGATTATTGAAATATTGATTTTTGTGATTATTGAAATATTTTGGTGATGCGCAATTAGATAAAATGGACAACAGGCAGTGGCAATATTGAAATAGAGGGGGAAATATACAGGCTTAACCAAGGCCACTGGCACACCCCCGCTGAGCACACCATCAACGGCAGAAGGTATTGTTCTAAAAAGTAAAACTTTTATATTTGTGATAAGTGCACCTCTAATATTTGCCAATAAAACAAAAAAACAAATCTGAATATAACACACAGTACGAATATTTGTGATACAAGGCTACTACGAGTTTGAGGCATAAACAATACAAATTTGTATGCTCCATTAGCCCCGTTGCATATTTACATTCCTCCCGGCGTAACTTGCGACTCATGTGTAATTGCTAGTAATAATAATGCATAAATCGCTCTTGCACAATGTCATAATAATAAAGTTACTAGGACAACTTAAAATATTATTATTAAATTATTTCCTTAACTTTATCCCTTATCCTACAAGAAATAAGGAATAGGCTATGGGTCTCCTAATTATTTTAATTCTGAAAAGGGGAGATGATACAATCATTGGTTGAAAGTTTATTGATTCATTTTCTACCATGCAATTAGTAAAATTGGATAGCACAATGGTTCATCAAAACTTTAATAGAGTCGCTAAACAATTCCCACGTCAAATATGGTAGGCATCTGTGTTGGACCTGCCACATTCTAGTTTACAGGCACAAGCTTCTTGAATTGTTAAACTTAAATATGAAGGTAACAAGCAATCAATTATTTACTTGGGAAATATGTTGTTGCCATTGCACAAGTACATAGGTGATTCAATGTCACTTGGTCTGATTATATAATTCTTGTTCCAACAGGGTTAATAACACAACTTTAAACTTTGGCCAATCAAGATGATTCCATACGATTATTGCTTTTGGATTCTAAATACTTAATACTGTAATGTTCCCTTCTCAGGGCTAGTTCATTTTGAAGACCTTGGGCCCATTCCACTTCCTGTGGGCTAAAAGGAAAGAGCAAGGGAAGTATTTAATGTCATGATTTTCAGTTGCTTTTGTAGCTTTGTATTATTTTTTAAAGTAATTTTCTAATCATAGCTTAGAGAAGTCAAGTTGGTTTGAAAAAGTGTAAAAGCCACTTGAAAAATAAAAGAAAAGGGAACTCATATGTCTCCAAGGAGGTCGGTCCTCTTTGGGAGGATTATATTTTGGTTTTGGTGCCACCTTTAGATATAAAAAGGGGTCACTTGGCTTGGAGAAGGATATGCTTGCTTTTGGAATTCATTTTCTTGGAGTTGGAGCATGAAACTGCTTTCTCTCTCTTGCAATTGAGGATGAAAACCCCTCTTTGCACTTGATTTGAGGACGAAACCCTTCATTTCTTCATTTGGTGATCTCATACAGAGGTTGCACTTGGGCTACATTCAGATTTTCCTTGGGAACACGCCATTTTCAACTCATTATAAGTGGGTTCGATGTTGTTGCAAAATTAAATATTATACGTCAGATAGAGTTCTAAAAACTCATTCATTGGTTTGTACTTGCTCTAAAATAATTATTATTGTTCCCTGCATGCTTTGGATGGTATGTGGTATTGGTGGTGAATAATTGCAATTTCCCTCTTGCTGTCATAAGATTTCAGACTGCTGTAGCTTGCTGTTATAAATTTCAGTTTTCTGTGGTTTGGGTTGGTGCCATTTCTCTTTTTCTTTCAGCTCAGCTCGGAAAGGGGCATTACAAATACATTCTAAACTTACCAATTGGTCTTTTTGCAATGTTCAAACTTTAACATGCCATTCCAAGCATACAGTTTTTTGAATTTTCAGTAAGCACGCAAGTTTTCCCCACATGCATGGCCCGATAAATTAACATGAGCATAACTGTTATACAACATAAATCCTATGTACAATGGCTGCTTGAATGCATTCTCTTGTACAATGTATAAAAAAACAGTAAACAACTGTGAAGTTCAGCAAATTAGGATTTTATGATATTTTCCAACAAATTGACAGTAGGTTCTAGTAAATTGTTTTATAAATAACAATCGCACAAGATAAAGTGTCTTTCATGTGTTACTAATTTCAACCCGGGTTTGTTCTTGGAAATGTTTAATTGAGATATTTGTAGAATTTTACTGGTCCCTAGATTCATCTTTCTGACTGGGAAGTTTGATCCCAGTTACTTGAAGCTATAAGTTACTGCCAACTGATCCTATTTTATATTGCAAATTCTTAGTTTGCTATAGGTTATAATATTAGATAATACATATTACAATCAGCTTAAGTGCTTAGTTTCCTCACAACAGTGTTATTTGGTTTGGAACATTCATAATTACCTGGAAGATTTCTTGTATATAAGGTCATGAGTTTTTTCCTTTTCAAATTTAATAGATTTGTCTTGCCTATTTGTATATGTGGAGTTGAAACATTCCAAAATGTTTCTATTGTAAATCTTGTTATGGTGTTTGAATATCAAAGCAAGTTGCTAATTTAGTGCTTATGTAGAGAGGCTGACACAAGTTCTAGATTCTGAGCGTGAAGCCCCCAGAGAATTTGAACCATTGCCATTCCATTATGTGGAGATATCACGGCTGCTTTTTGACTAGTATGTATTTTGAGCAATATCCATTGTTCAATTTTTAAAACTTCCAAGTTTTGTTTTAATTCAAGAAATTACTTGAAGGATCAAGTATGCTCAATTTTTTTTTTTGATGTCCTCATTCCCTAAACAATTACTTTTGGATTGATTTCAGCGCACGCGATGATATACCAGATATCTACCTGGTAAGTTCTGTAAGCATAATTTGTCACCTTTTGAACAATATAGATTCCTCAAATTACATTTTTCAGATGGAATTTTCAATGCAACTGTTTTGCAATCTCTACATGGTTGCAGGTCAGGTCCTTAATAGAGGATATTAGGGATGTAAGATTCCACAAGGTTGAGACTGGCTTAGAGTTAATTAATTCAAGAAATCATGGAATGAAGGTAATGTATACCCACCCTCTCCCATACCCTCCTGCTCCCCAGAAAAGGGAAATGCTTTCCACTTCATTTATCCTAACTTAAATCTTGGAAACATTGGCAGTTAAAAACCTTTCTGCAATGGAAGTAAATCTAGTACGCCCATTTATGGTGAGAGCTTTTCAAGCTTTTGATAAACATGATTCTGGAGATCAAGTCTTAGATGTAAACAGTCAACCTACATCTACAGACCGTGGTAAACGAGTAAGTATTCTTGTGCATTTTTCCATATATATGAGGGAGGAGGGAGCCAAGAAAGGAGAGAAAATAAAATATATGAGGTTGATGAACAATATTTTGTTTTAGGTTTTAAAGTTGTCATTTTGAAATTTAGAATTGACATTTTACTGATTCTAATTTTTATTGATTAGTGATTTTTTGGGTTATTTTTTGTTGTGGCTTGTGCAGCGTATTCTTCGACCTCGCTAGACACTCCAGATGTTGCTGCTGACCCCAGATTCTTGGATAGAAAATTCACTATAGACTACATTTTGTACCATTGAGTATGTTAATGTTGCTGTTACAAATGTAATTTGAAAATATTTTTATTAAACCAATAATACACATTTTTCAGCAGGCAAATATAGCAGTATCATATCTTTTTTGTTAAAAAATTAATTTGTATATTCTGAAAGCCAACTGTTTGGTAGGCTGCACTTTTTTGGCGGTGGCATGTGATTGAAAGTTCAATTTCATGGCATTAAGTTATTCCATATTAGATGACTGTCTTCTGACATTTTTTAAAATATTACATGCTCAAACTGTTTCAGAGAAGGCCATCTTTAAAGAGCCATTTCAAATTGTGATACGGAAGGTATGGCAAAATATCCCCAAGAAATGCTTGGCTTTAACCTACGACGTCAAACACGGATGCTTAGGATGTAGTCCCAAAGAAGGGGTTTTTGCCCCTATTTCTTTGATTTAACTTTTGCTAGAGGAAGCTCTTTTCCCATTTTATGGTTTCTAAATTAGGTATGTAATTAATGAAGGCTTCCGGAAGCTATTCAATCAGATTATTAATTTTTGTGGGGTCTCACTGATTTATGTTTAAGTCATCTCAAGATGACCTCCATAAGTAAGCAAGGAGACCCACTTAGCTCACAAATATTGTGCGCATTTATTAGGCGGCGGTCACACTTAGCACACAATGCTCCTAAATATTAGGGAGGAACAATGAATGTAATTTGTTGCTTTGGGCTTCTTACCTTCTATTACCTCTTTTCTCATTGGCAAACCCTCTAGAGCATGTAGTTTTGTCTCACAATTTTTACCAATGCGCGATTAACTTAATCGAACACAATCATGTATTTGTATTAAGTAATTGAAGGCTTCCAAGAGAAGTTTAATTAGATTATTAATTTTCATGGGATTCTACTAGTGTATCTTCAAATCATCTCAAGAAGATCTCCATAAGTAGTTATTTACCCCAATGACATTTTTTCATGTACTTTTAGTAATAATCCCACTTAATGCACAAGCACAATAAACATTTGTTTGTAGGCAAGGCATAATAAACAACCACTTCGGGTTTCTTGCCCGCTCGGCTCTTTTCCCATTTTCAAAGGTTTTGGAACATGTAATGTCTTATATGTCAGCTTTCTCACAATTCTTGTCCATATAATTATGCCGAAGGTGTTTGTTACTATGGGAATGACCTTGAGGTCTCCGACTAATAGAACTCGAGTAGATTTGCGGCCCGCCTTTAACCGTATGTCAACGTCCGTCTTGTAGACCCTCCCACCAATGGATTGAATTTATACACTGCACAATGATGTCTCGTGATCGTGTTCGAAGGCCTCCATTGATTCACATAAAATCTTATAAGGCAACATGAAAATTCTTCAAGTGCCGATTGTCTTAGGCATCGAATTTCAAAGGAGAAGTCAAAAAGGCACAAAACAAAATTAAGTGGTGTGTAATGGCAAGGTGGACACTGTGTGTGCATAGCGAGGGGCGGCCTTGTCGGAGGTTGTTATGAGGTGGCTGTGGTAAAGGAGTCACATTTCGGGGGTGTCAAGAAGCGGTTGTGGAGGAGATACAATGCTGGGTGTTTTTGTTAGCAAGAACTCCAGCCTGCGATCACGGACACTTGCGTTTTCATTAAGGCTTCCCACCGTAGACGAGGGCCTCGCCCCCAAACTTGACGCCTTGGGATTGCTCGATGACACCCCTACTTCCAAAGGTGTAAAGAAGGCTCCATTTAACATTAGATCCCTTCATAGTTTATTGTTTGCATCTTACCTCTACTTGTTAAATGTTAAATTCTTATGGAGCAATAAAACTATGGCAAAAGTTAAATCTTGTGTTGTGAAGTTGTTTAAGCAAGTCGAAGTAAAATCATTCACCACATTGAAAGCTAATGCAAAGGAAAGTCATGCGGTGAATTACTTTTTACACAACTTGAAGTAAAGGCTTTCAATCAAGTAATGCACAACTTGAAATCGATTACTTCTCTTTGCCTTTCTTATCGGTGATTTCAAGTGCAATTACTTACTCTTTATCTCGCCTTGTTTGACTACGATTACTTAGCAAGTAAGGCAACATGAAATCACTGATTGCTTCTTCTTTTCTTTGTGGTGATCTAGGAGCTCATTACTTCAACCGCACATTGCTACAAAGGCTCTAAAACTGCAACTTCTTTTGCGAAGAACACATCAACTCAACAAAATAAAAATTCTTTAACTACACTCCAACTAAAGATTTTGACTTCGATTGTTGTCCCAAAGAGGCATGCGAATCCTGTGATCACCAAATCATTGCACCCTCTAGTTGCTCAACATGTGAGTGTGTTAATGCAAGCAAGTGTGACTGGGTAACATGGAATTGCTTCAAGGTGTGGGACCTTGTAGTTGAAGCAATTCTCCAGAGAAAGTGGCTCTTCTTCCTAAACTAATGCAACAACTACCTCTAATTGAAGGAAATCTAACAACTACTTCTAACCTATGACTTCCAAGGAACTAGGGAGAGAGAAATAACATAAAATGAAAGAAATCTACTCTAAGGAGGTGATGCACCAAAAGGGAACGATGTAGGGAATCTCTTGAATGTGTGGAAGTGATAGAAAATGAGGTGCAGAGAGGGTGTAACAATCACCACAATCAACAACAACATCCAACTAGCTCCTCCATGAAAGCACAACAATGAAATCAGAATACAATTAAGATTGACACAATACAATTGCAAGTGAATTGAAAAGGTAAGCAAAAACAACAGAGACAAGCAAAGGAAAAATACATCCACAATACTTAAATCTACAGCTTCATTGATTTACACAATTCAATCAATTACAAAGAAACGCCAGGATCATCGTGCAAGATATCCGAGAATGAAGGCTTAACACATTTGCTTTTGGACAAAATCTACTGGTTTCAGATGTAAGTGCCTCAGTCTATGAGAAGAATTCAAACGCAGTCAAGAGCACAAGAGGAAGGTATTTTCGAATACTTGCAACTCTCTCTAGGCAGAGGAAGAAGAGGGAGAAGAGTCCAGATGTCTTCATCTCCACCGAACAAGACTTTGTCCACACCTCCACCTGGTAGGCCTTTCAATCAACCAAGGTTCTTAGACCCATCAGGATGGCACATCAACAACTACCACAGGGACCACCAAATCTCTTTGCAAACTTCACGAGAAGCAGTCCATTTGCCCTCAATGCACAAAATCCGGTTCCGGTGGCAGCTCTAAAGAACGTTCCATTCTTCAATGGAAAGAATCACACGACACCAATTGACCACATTCAAGACATTGCAAATTTCTGTACCATACATGAAATTGTTGAGATGGATGTGGCAGTGAAATTCTTAACTTTTTCCTTCAAAGGAAAAGCTTTGCAATGGTTCATAAGCTTAGGAGTCGGCCTTCTCCGGAGAGTTATCTCAAGCCCGCAAGTCCCACAGCTTGAGGGATAGCTCCATGTTATCGAATTACACTAAATGCCCCATTTCACACGCCGACTATTCGGGGTGCTATAATTTCGTGATAATAACTCCTCTAACTATTCACTAATTGTATGCAAGTTGTTAAAACAACTCGTAATGCACAATTTCCTAAATATATAAGTTGTAACTCCGGATAACTCACTCTCACATGTAATATTATATTATCAAAGATTTTATAATAACACAATATTAAAATATTAACACTACAAATTCCTAACATTCACCCCCTTAATGTGAATATTATTAATTTTTAACGTCACCCCCTTAATGCGAACACGGGAAGAGCCATATTTTGAAGAAGTCAAACCGTTTTTTGAAAGCTTTGTTTAGACTAGGTACACTCCATCAAGTTGTCTCTTTACCCTCGTAAAGGTGTAGCCTAAGCCAAATTATGTAGGACTTTACCTTCCTCCTTGGGTTCTTTTGGGACTTTCCCTTCCTCCTTGGGTTCCTATGAGACTTTCCCTTCCTCCTAAGGCATCCGAATTCTAAATTGCCTAGATTCACAAGTTTAGAACTAGCTCGATAACTATCCATTTTGAGTTACCTCGAAATCTTCGTCTCCCCAAAAGAGAGATTTTTGAAAACATAAATCTTTCCCAAATTTTTGCAAAGGACTTTATTCGACAAAAAGAGAAGACTGCAAAAAAATACCGAAACTCAAAAATATTGCAATGTAAAGCAAACACGCAAGTGAAAAATAGCATAACATCATGTGTGGCCTCATCGTTTGTGGTTGACAAAAGGACATTGATTGTCCTCCTTCCTCGGTTGCCTCCATCCTCCAATCTGTCACTACTTAGCAAAATAAGATTTGAAGCTCATTTTACAACAAAATGGACATCGAGTTTGTCCCATAACATGCCTAATGATAATCGAGGAAAAAAATATTGTTAAACACTTTTAATGATTTTATCTTTAATGACAATAAATTAACAAGGCAATGACCATGATTGAAATAATAATTAATTATTACTTTTAAACAAATTTTAGGACATTTATTGATAATATTAACTCATAATTAAAATATTGACAAGACAATTACTTTGATGATGACTCTATGAATGATGAAGAAAACTAAGCTAAGATTACATTACATTGAAAGTTGGCTTTCTTATTAGCTCAACTATACCATTATTTTAAAAAATAAAAACGTGTAGACTATATTGACCACTATTAACTCAAGTACAAATTTTACTAACACTAGCAATCGTACATGAAATGTACAATGTAAATGCCGAAGGGGATCCATTGAAGAAATTAAATTGGAGGGAGGGAAACAATGGAAGAGGAAGAGGGGTGAAAAAGAAGGGGTTTGAGGGTAGAGAAAGTGGAATGGGGAAACAATGTGAAACTCTACCATCCAACAACCACATGACATTCATGTCAATCATGTGAAGGAGAAAAAATGTGTTTTGCAAGACATTGAGGCAAATGTTTGCGGAGATATGTTAGAATGCAAGGAGTGTTCGAACAATACTACCGAAGTGAAAAATTATTTGCAATTTCAGCCCTTGCATTTATTGGGTAGTTAAAACACATGTAAATGTAAGGGGAATTTTGATCTCTTAAAACCAACATTTTTATCCTATCGCGAGTCATGTTTGACATACATGTTTCCAAATTCTTTTAATGCAACCTCTGTTATCAATGACCCTTAACACTTGATATATGAGCATCATTGTTGGGGAGATATCTTGTTTTTATTGATAACAATCAGCTCAAATGATATAGTTTTTAATTGAAAAAATTCCACAATATCGTTGTTACAAAATTACCCTTCTATTAGATATATATGTTCACTAATCATCGGTAATACCCAATACAAACCACTCTTCAAGATATGCGGTAGTGCTTTGAGAAACTTATCTCCCACACGTGAGAGCGAGATCTAGGCAAAATTCATAAAATATGGCATTCTTAAAATACAAAGCTACAACCTATCCAAAAAATTCTAAAACTAATCACTATTCAAACGTGAATGAAATTTGTCTCCTTGCCATGAAAAGGAAAATTGACATATTATATTGTTCATTCCATAGGTACATAGACAAAGTTTTTCTATAGAACACAAGAAAGCCCCGTAGAGGAAAACAAAAAAAGTTGCTAGAGCTTATAGTTTGCATTTTGCAGCATAATGAACAAACATTAAAGACAGTTGTTTCAAGTAACTTGATTTTCCTCGTTTTCTTGTGTGGTTGACATTTACAAACATTGTCATTCAAGACTTACAAACCCTCAATAAGAATCACCATTATCTTCTTCCTCAACTGCAAATGCAAAAGCCATTTTCAAGGCTAGTCTGGACAGCCATTTCTCTCATGTGCAAGTCGGCATCAATCTCAAATTTTCATGCATGTATGCCATCTCAAGCATCATCTGCTCAAGCTCCTCAAAGGAACGCTCCTTTCCTTCTCTCATTTCAACATCCTCCATACCCTGTTCGGTTCATTGAGTGCGGGAATGATTTTGTGCAATAATGATTGAACTCAACGAACCGGTTTCTTCTGATTTTTTATCCTCTTGTGTAGACAAAATAGGATTTTGAGATGTCAGACCATCTCCTTGTGGTGGAAGTGTGGTAGCCACATTCTACTCTTGGAGTTCAATGTTGCTAACTTGCTCAGGTAAATCTTGTAGCTCGTTGTTATTTTCTCCCTCCTCCCTTACAAGGATGTCATTTGTATCATGACTGACAGTCATCCAAGGCTCTTCTACCCCATCCCAAGGTTCAACCAAGCCATTAGATAGAAGCTCATATTCAATTTCATACTCGGAATCATCGTCAAAGAAGTCTGTGGTTCATATCCATTTGTCAGACATGATTATCATTCTTGAAATTAAAATGGTCAAACACTTTATGTTAATCAAACAATTAAAGATATAGGATAGTGATCTGAAAATTCTAAAATCACAACCTACCATCTTTTTTTGGAGGCACAAATGTACCAGGAGATTTGCTTTGGGATTTCATTATCATCCCAGGCCACATATGAGCAGAAAGAGCTTCATGAATGCGCTTAATTCCTTGGGAATCCCCATTGACTGATATACCTACAAAGAAAATGGGTTTGCAGATCAGGAATTGCACTTTGCAAAAAAATTAGCAGGAACTGTGACCAAACTTAAGCTATTTTGATTGTATCCATACGAGGGAGATTCAGAATTTATCTATCATGTGAATCAAGCATGTAAATTTGTATGAGTACAAAATCTTGAATTTTAAATTTGTAGAAATAGGTAGTAATATAATATGTGCCTTACAAATATTCAAAGATTGTTTTGGAGACAAAGAGGTCGTAAAGGCATTTAGATTGAAATTTTGGGAGTGGACTAGAGAACTTCGGATGAAAATTAAACAATGTGTTATCGCTTAATTTTGACTTCGCAAAATTACAACGTAAAAATTTCAAATATTTTCCGAAGTGTCATTTCTCGTGATTTATCACCTTCGTCACAATCGTTTTATTCTCCCAATCGTTTTGGCCTTCGTTTCGTCCATTTCAGGTAAGAACTTCTCCCGCCATGTCACAAACCGTGTTTAAAATTAATTAATTAATATTTAATTAATTTCTTACCCTTTTATTTAATAAAATTAATTTTATTAAATTTTGGGGTTTTTAATTAAATAAATATTAATTTAATCTTCATTAAAATTGATCGACAAATTTGGAAGAAGTTTTCTCACTTCCCCATTGCCATGGGCAATTAAAATTCCGCCTCCAATTGTCGGGAATGCCAAGTTGCTTTCTGCTCCCGATTTTCCCTTTCCTGAAAAGTTTTCATTTTCCCCGCTTGTTGGAAATTCTCTTGCTGATTGCCAACCCAATCGGATGTCAAATGACAAAATATCTCTCATTTTCCATATTCCCCTAGCAATTAATGCCCACTACCCAAGAAAGAGGAAATTGGTTATTTCAACGGGACGAAAGAAGAAATGCGGTTATGAGAAAGCTTCTTGAATCCTCATAACTTTCTTCCATTAAAATTTGTGAAAAAAATTCGTGTGAAATTTCCAACTTCTAAATTATTTCCTTACAAATGGAAACGTTTTCCTAGAAAGTTTTTCCAAAGCTTCACGGCACATTCGTCATAGACAACTCAAAAGCCCACGCCATAGTTCAAGAGGCAGCAATTGTTTCTACGCATTTACCTTGGCAAAACGATCACACATTTACCTTTGCGGGAAGCTCATAGCTGTCAGTAGGAAGTCTACGCATCCTGAAGCAAGGCAGCGCATGCATAAAACAAAAATAAAAGGCAGCAAGGTTATTCATTCCCACGCAGCCAAGCATTATATAAGCCACACATTTGCAAAGTTAAAAGGCCACGCATGCCAAATAAAAGAATTCAATGTCAAAGATAATTGTCCACACAAGAAGCCAAACCATTCCTACACAGTCCACAAAGAGATCCATGCATTGGTCGAATAGATTCAGGCATCAACTCTCCCACGCATTGGTAAAGGACAACAGTTCCACGCAGTATTCAAAGGATCTACCAACTCATTCCACGCATTGGAGAAAATCAATAGGCCAAGGTAACAAATTCCTACGCATTTGCAAGTTCAAAGCCAGAGATCCACGCAAGAATGAAGGGAAAGTAGTAATAGCCATGTAGCCATAGAGAAGAAAAGCCATTCATGCAAGGAGAGGACAAAAATTCATACACACCTGCCAAAGAAGAAGATCCACACGCATTTCTAGAAGGAGAGTCCACGTTTACACAAGAAAAATTGTCCATGCATAAGCAAAGACCACGCAGAGGTGAATAACGGACTACTGTCAACGTTTTGGGCAAAAATAGACATATACGCATTTGCAAGGCAAAGGAGGAGATCCACCATGAATTGGTCCAAGTTAATACAGTCTAAGGCTATCCATCTCGCATGCATGCAATCCAAAAGCAGGCCACACATTCAAATATATTCACCAGGTAAAGTTCATATGCATCCCACATGTGTAGAAGAGCCCAACACGTCCATGGAGTCAAAGAGGTAAAGAAAAGACTAGAATCCACACAGGGTAAGAAGATAAGGAAGCAGTTTACACCTAGCTGTTAATACAAGATATACACATTTATCTTGGTATAGTAGACCATTCACAGGAAAAAACAGTTGCTCACGCGCCCAAGTAACAAAAGTCGTGCAATTGCAAGAAGAGGAGGACTGTGCGTGAAGAGAAATCACATGAACCGTTTGAAAAATATCAAACAAGATATATATCAACACAAAAAAATGAAATTAATGAAGAAAACAATAGATGCGGAACGAAGACTGTTGAGGGTTGTATCTGTCAAAGTAGTCAACTTTGGAACTTGATAACTCGAAACATGGTGATTCTCGTGAAAAACCAATCATCACCCGCAATTTCGCTCATGATAAGGTACTTCTGTACTCATTTGCAAATGCACAACACCTCATTTGATATTTTTCATAAACCCAAATAAAACGTAGTTCGTTTGAATTTCGTTGCGTACATAGTTTCAGCTTGTCAAAAGGCCTACTTTGAGAATTCGTATTTCGGGCTTGAGTGATTGTTGAGAAGAACGGTTTGTTTATTTGAATTTTCCCCATCTTCGTGTACTCTTTTGCCAAGTTACAAATGCACAACACCTCATTTGATATTTTTCACGGAGCCAAATAAAACATAGTTTGTTTGATTTCGTTGCACGCATAGTTTTTAGCTTGTCAAGGGGACTCACTTTGAGAGTTGATATTTTGAACTCGGATGATTGTCAAGAGAAAATGATTGGTTATTTGGATTCTCCTCACTTTCACGTGCTCCTTGCCAAGTTGTAGATTCCTAGGGTGACATTTGGTATTTTTCCTAGGCTAAAACCAAATAAGATTTTCATAGTTTCACACCTGCATTTTCCTAACAATTTCAGAAGAGTCATCTTTGACCTTTAATATTTCACTAAAAATTTGATTTGGGAAAGAAATATCTGATAAAGAATTTTTTGGTACCTTAATAGACTCCCTCATCCAGCGAGAGTTTCTCATAACAAGATTCAATATTTTTCTCAGGGCAATTTCAGAGGCGATTTGTTCAGTTTTGGAGTCTGTGAATAATATCTAGAAATCACGCTTTTGTCACAATCATGTCATCTTCAAACAAAGCGGTGTTGCGGTATGAGTTCCATGACATTCTACCCACCTCGACGCTCCATTCAGAGTATGAGAACATCACCGATACCAACTTGGGACACGTTGACGTAAGTCTATTCTACAATCGTGTATTAACCGAAGGCAAGTCATAATTTTCCCGACACTTGTTCCAAAGTTGTCTCTCATGTGCAAACCTTCCTAGTCTTCATATACAGATCCCTGAATTGGTCATCACAGCGAGGAGCACTCCAGTGACATCGAGTATCTTATCCAAGCCCAATTCTAGCTCGTGATTCTGCCCCAACTCATGCGAGGACAAGGTGTTCAAGCTACGCCAACTCATAGGAATTCCAAAAGTCAAATTATGTGATGCAAGGAAGGTATGTTGCCTGATGATCTCCAGACATCTACAGGAAGTTATTCAAGATTGTGCGGTCAAGTACATGCCCTCAACATGTGGAGATGATGTCCTCATCAAGCTTTCATCCCCAAAAACGAGGATGAGAAGGGTTTTCAAATCAAGTACAACATTTCTAATAGATCGGGTATTTTGAAGACAATGCTTTGATTGACAAGTTAAGGTGGCGTTATGAATACGGTTTTGCGACAAAATGATAAATTCACTATGGAAAGGTATTCAGAGCATGTGGAGAATTGTGTGTAATTGTGAATGTGAATGTGAATAAAGAAAAAATTGCTCACACCAGGATGTTGCTCAAATGGAGAGGTGGATGAATTGCTCAAGTTTCAAGCTTGAATCTCTTGTCATCTGGAGGATTGCACCACGGTCAATGAGTTCATTCCCGTACGATCGGGATAGGCAAACTCTTGGCCCAATGGATAAGGCACTGATCCTAGGTGTCTTGATCTAGGTGGTGCGTTGTTGACTAGGATGTCTATGTGTGTGTCTAAGTCATTTAAGTGGGGTCCACATGTACCCATTGCTTTTATTTATGTACTTTTCCTAAAATGACTTTAAAATTGTTATAAAGTGATGTTATTGTTAAACTCACTTTTGGCAATTTTTGATAACTTAAGTGGTTTCTATTTTTAAGTTACTTTTTAAAGTTGGTTGAAAAAGTCAAAGTCACTTAAAGTACCCTCATTTAATGTTCATGTAAACCATAACTACTTTGTAACCAACTTTTGGGTTATAAAAGGAAGTCAGGGGCTCATTTGTAAGGGTGACTTTGAGAGAGGAGAAGAAAATAATTTTGTGTGCAAGCTTTGTTTCAAGGAAAGAAACTTTGTGTTCTTTTGTGAAGACATTTTGGAGTTAATGAAATATGAACTTTGTGTCCCATTCATTATCTCTTGTAGCATTTGATGTTCTTATGTTCATTAGATGTTAGTGTTTAAATCTTGCATGCGAATATTGTCTTGGATCTTATTGTCAACGTTATTAATATGTTGTTCTTGTTCACAATGATCAAGCTCTGATATTTACTTGCTCATGTGTGTTCCCTTTTACTTATTCTTGTTTAGCTGATTCAAACTTTGCTTTATTTGAGTTAGTTATTCATTGTTTTCTTTGTGCAATATTAAGCTCCACTTTTACCTAATTATTGCATGTTCCTTCCATCCATTTCTTTCCTTCATTTCATTCTATCTCCCTCATTCACATTTATTTCCATTTGATGTTCCAAAACCCCCACATACAATTTTGAATAAAGGAAGCCTCACCTTCATTGAGGAGGGTCTTCGTCCCTTATTATGTTACATGTCATTTGCATGCGTGCAAATCCATATGCTAACAATTTTTGACAACTTTATCGGGATTCAGAATCATTAACCAATGCTTGGTTAAATATTTATGACTATGCCCTCTGCACAAGCTCCAGTTCTTCAACCAAAGCTTGCCCCAATGAAGCTTTTCAAGAAGACATTGTTGTCGGCCTTCGGATAGTAGCTTGGGAAAACCGCTGAAAGCTCGTTGCAATTTTTATTGTTGATAGAGCCATTGACAGAGAAATCTACATTGAAGACCTTGAAGAAGAGCACCATCACTTGTGGCCAGAAGACCTCCTAGACACATTTTGATCGTTGTTCACCGATGTGACCCTCTTCCACCAATTCAATAATATGTATGACTATTACAAGTAACTCTCCTATCTTGCAACCAAATATTTTTTTGCAGATACTCAAGAAGACATATCATCAAATTTGAGGCAAGCTATTTGGGAAAAGCGCACAAATGATTATCATTTTCATCTTGCCGCATCAATATTGGATAACAAAGAAAATCAAGCTATTAGAGTTGCTTAAAGTCATTCAGTGCAAAGAGATCAAGAAAGAGAGCAAAGAGAAAAGGCTAGAGCTAATCAGAACGTGTTAGTGATCCTTTCACAAAAGTAAAGATTTCAAACTGGTAGGAAAGAGGTTTACACAAGGAGAAAAAGCTAAAGGTCAATCTGATCCCATTTTTTATTTTCAAGGAAATTTTGGTTTCAAGTTATCTCCTCCAAAGGGGAAAACTCCTCGTAGATTTGTAAGCCTTGCATCAAGTCTTGAAAGAGCAAGTAAGGGAGGAATCACTACAAGTCAAGCACTTGTTCTTTCTCACATTGTTTTACCCTCGCATACCACCTTTCCCAAGATGGAAGTTAACGTACCATGGGAAATGTCATAGGCCCATTGGCCTTACCAGCTCGACATGACCTCCCATGAGGATCGATGAATATTCTTCCCAAGTTCAATGGAGATGGGAAGACTTCACCTAATGACCACATTTTTGCCTTCTTTGTTGCATGTGCAGTTTTGTCAGTGGGATATGAAGATGTTGTTCACCTCTTCATTGAAACGTTACAGGATGTTGCCACTGATTGGTTTCATCATCTCCCGAATGGATGCATTACAAACTAGGATACTATGAAGAGTAAGTTTGAAGACAGGTTCAAAACGACGGAAGATGAACATGCCCTTCTTGCCCAACTATCTTAGGCAAAGAAAGAACCAACATAACTCATGAGGAATTTCGTGGTTAAGTTCAACAAAATGGTGAAAAATTTCTGCCGCTTAATCACCCGAACCCCGATAGACAAAAATGTTTCTTTATTAATGCACAAAAACCAAAAGTGTGTGATCACCGAGAAGGGCTATAGTGGCTACTTTGGAAATTGCTCAACCCTTGGCCATAAAGATTGAGGATGACTTTATCATGGTGGGAAAATTCAAGAAAACTTCCCTCGAGGGAAAGAGTTAAAAACCCTCAATGCTTCTGAGACCATACTCACTAAGTTGGCTAATGATGGGCTAGCTTTGAAAAAGCAAGTTGCTCAAAGTAGTAAACATGCTACTTACAAAGACATCCCAAGAAAAGGATACATTCCTACTAAAGCCATAATTGTAGGCTCTTCAACAAGGCTTGCTTATTGAAACAACTCCCACAACTAACTCAAAGTGTGATGTCGTTGAAGAAAGTGATGATGAAGTTGAGGTCATCGAAGTTGACGAAGAAGAGCCAAACTCTGGGACATCTGAACTTGAAGTTGAAGAGCATGAAGGAGAAAGTAATAATCATTTCTTCGAGTATTGTTAAGAAGAAGAAGACGAATATGAAGAAATTGTGGAAGATATGAATAGTCAATCCTTCGCGGTCTTCACACACTCTCAGAAAAAGGAGCAAAGTACCACTAAGGTGGAAGATAAAAAGAGCTCCAAGGAAGTTCCTAAAGAATATAAAACTAAAGAAACTTCCAAAGAATCCAAGACAAATGAGACTCCTAAAGAGTCCAAGGTGACTGAGGTTTCTAAGGTCAAAACTATCTTAAAGAAAGGAGGACCTTTGTCAAGTCAATTAGTTGATAAATCAACTACGAAGAAAGTTTCTTCTTCCACATCAATATCAACTAAGCCCGAAGAAAAGGTCAAAAGTGAGCCATCATCAAGTTTGAAATAACTAGTATCTGAGACATCAAGTACGGTCATTTTGCCCAAATTTGATATTATTGATCATATCAATAAAACAAAAATTCCATGTCATAGGCAGAGTACTTAAGTTCAATAAGGATCAACTCGAGAAATTGGTCATGTTTATCAAAGGTGACTCTATCGTTTATTCCTCTAAAGGAATTCTAAAAACTCCCAAAGACGAGAAGACTCAAAATATCTTGGTGGCCACTACACCTTCAAATGAAAAGGTTAAACCTTTCTTTGTGTCCTTTCTAATTAATGGATGCAAATTAAGTAATTGCATTATAGATTCTGGAGCTTCAGATAATGTGATGCCTGTAAAAGTAGCACATGCTCTTGGTTTGAGTTGTGCGAGAACATTCTCGATCTTGTCACTCTATGGAGACAAGACAAGTCCCTCTAATTGGGCGATTAAAGACGCTAAAATGGTTTTAGCTCAATTTCCTTAAAAGCGAGTCAAGGTAACCATTCTAGTTTCTGACATTCCCCCTTGATATGGTATGTTGTTAAGCAGGAAATTTTGCAGAGATCAAGGTGGTGAGATTTAAATGGACTGGTCTCATGCTATGATCCCTATCAGTGGAGAAATGAAGAAACTAATGCCAGAGACTCGAGAAAAGTTCACACGAATAACAAAAATTGAAGATCCTCGCGCACAAGTCCTGTTTCAAACCTCCAGTATGGGTAATTATATGATGGCTACAGAGGTTCATGCACCTAAGGTCACTTGCCAAGATCCCAATGAGATATGGGCTCTTTATTTCGATGGAAGTTGTTGCTCGACAAGTTTTGGCGCAAGAGTAGTGCTTATATCTCCAAATGGTAAAATGTTTCCTTTCTCTTAAAAATCCAATTTTCAAATACTAACAACACTTTGTAGAATACGAGGCATTAATCTTTAGCCTTCAAGTTGTAGAAGAGAAAGGAATCAAAAGTTTGAAAGTCTTTGGAGATGCAAAGTTTATCTGTGAAACAAGTAAAAAACCAATTTCAAGTAAAGAATGATCGTTTGAGACACTATAGAAATAAAGTGTGGGACACGATAGAAACCTTCGATTTTTTTCCATAGAATTTTTCCTCGTGAAAAAAGAATGACAAAGCATTCTCTAACAGCCTCAACTTCATTGATGATCTCTCATTCCAAGTTTGATAAAGACAAATAAAACACCGAAATGGTTCTTAGGCCAAGTGTTCATGACAAGAAAATTGCCAAGTCTTCAATGATGATGAACAAATTATTGCCTTCTTAGAAAAGAGAGATAATTTTGAACAGTTGTGCTTTGAAGGAAGTGATTCTCGCATTTCGTGAATCAATGACCTCGCCCATTCAAGGAGGAGTTGAGAGTGAAGATCTTGGTGATGAAATCATTCAACTCAAAGGAAATAAAATTCATAAAGGATTGGTTTCACTCGAAGAAATTTTTGATAAGCATGACAGGTTTATCAAAGAGAAAGAGCAGGCATGACCTGCAAATTCTGCTAACTATGAGTAAGTTGACATTGGTAATAAGGACAAACCTTGCTTGGTCAACATTGGTAAGTGTTTCTCACTTGAGGAGCGCAAGAAATTTGTAAGCCTCCTACCAAATATTCAGATGTCTTGGCTTACTCATATGAAGACTTGAAATATTTCAGACCTAGGGAAATGGAGCATGCCATACCTTTAAAACCTGATGTAGCTCCATTCAGGCAAAAGTAAAGATAGTATAACCCCAAAATTGCAAGGATGATATTCCATGAGGTTTAAAAGATGTTAGACGCACAAATAGTGTTTCCTATTCGACATTCAACCTGGATAGCTAATATTGTCCCAATTCGCAAGAAAAACAGAGAAATTAGAATTTGTGTGGATTTTCGCAATCTTAATCAAGCTTCCTTGAAGGATAACTATCCACTGTCACCATCATGGATCATATTCTCAGGAAGTAATTGGATCGAAATGCTATCCATGCTAGACGGTTTCTCTGGTTATAATCAGATTGAAGTGGCTAGAGAAGACCAACATAAAACCGCGTTCACCACCCCCTGGGGTACATTCGCATATAGAAGAATGCCTTTTGGTTTGATCAATGTTGACATGAATTTTCAAAGGGCTATGGACATGGCATTTGCAGATTATAAAGACAAGATCATTGTGGTATACCTAGATGACTTGACGGTTTTCTCAAAGAAGCGAGAAGATCACCTAAGAGATTTGGAGAAAATATTGCAAAGTCAGAGACTTCATTAAATCTCCTTGAATCCAAAGAAGTTCATGTTTGAAGTTACGGAAGGGAAACTCCTAGGTCATATTGTTTCTAAAGAAGGAACTAAGATCGATCCTGAGCACATTCAAGCTATCAAGAATCTTTCCTTACCTACAAGTAAGCCTAGAGTCCACTCATTCTTTGGGAAGGTGAACTTTTTGAGAAGATTCGTGCTAGACTTTGTTGAGCTAACCAAAGTAATTTCTTACATGATGAATGAAAAAGAATCATTCAAATGGTCAAAGGAAGGCAGGGGAGCATTTGAAAAAATCAAGGATGCTATTGCAAAAGCTCCTACATTGGTGTGTCTCGATTTTAAAAAGGATTTCATAATCTATTGCTATGCTTCCCCACACACGATCTCTCGCCATCCTGACTCAACACAATCAAGAGGGAATTGAATCTCCTATTGCATTCATGAGTTCTGGATTCAAGAAACATGAACTGAATTACACTCCCCTTGAGAGGCATGCATATGTAGTGGTTAGAGCCTTGAAACATTTCAGGTACTATGTATTGAATTCTCACACCAAAGTCTTAGTTCCGAACACCACAGTTAAATCAATGTTGACACAACAAGAACCAGGATCTAAAAGAGGTAACTAGGTCTCCAAGATCCAGAATATGACTTAGATATCAAGCCTACCAAGTTAGTTCGAGGAAGAGGAATTTGCCAACTCATCGCAGAGAACGAGCCACAAGATGACTCTGAGGAAGAACCAATTGAAGAAATTTTACCACTGGTAGTTTTCACAAGACTTACCATGATGAATGGTATTATGATATAGCTTACTTTATCACATATGGCGAATGTCTTGAGAATCGATAGCTGAAGGAAAAAATAGCTATCAAATCAAGAGTTGTCAGTACGTCATTTGGGATAACACTTTTTATTGATGGCGTGTTCCTCGGTGTATTGATAAGGAACAACAACCTAGGTCTCTTGAAGCTTTTCAAAATCATGCTTGTGGTGGTCACTTCTCCGAATCAGTAACAACTCATAAGATTTTACGAGCGCATTATTACTGGCCCACTATGTTTTGTGATTCCCAAAAATGGGTAGCCAAATGTGAAGCTTGTCAACAATTTGTTGGAAGACCTAAATTGGTAGTTTTGCCTCTAAAGCCAATTGTCATTGAAGAACCCTTTCAAAATTGGGGTTGGATTTCATCGGGGTCTTGAACCCAAATTCTAGTGCTGGTCATACTCACATGCTCATGACAACTGAATACTTTACAAAATGGGTAGAATCTATTCCGGTGAAACAAACATCTATTACGTGTCTGTGACTTCATCAAAGAGAATATATTGGTTTGTTACGGAATTCCACAAAAGATTGTGATAGACAATGCCACCAATTTCTCTTCTACAGAGATGATAGGTTTTTGTTATGGGTATGGGATATCTTTATCTCATTCATTAGATTACTACCCTCAGGGAAATAGTCAAGAAGAATCTAGTAACAAAAACATCATTACTATCGTGCACAAGTTAGTCGAAGAAAATCAAAGAACTTGGCACAAGAAGTTATATGATGCATTATGGGTTGACCGCATAACTCCCAAAAGAGCAATTGGAATGTCTCCATTCCAAATCTTGTATGGAACCGATGCTCAAATTCCCATCACATTGGAGTTACTGGCATTACGATTGGCTCAAGCAGTTGACGATGAATGCTTCACCAATGCGTTGGATAAAAGGATCATGTTCCTAAGCAAGCTTGAAGAACAAAGAAGTCAAGTGGCAAACAAGATCGAGGAACACCAATCAAAGGTAAAGAAATTGTTCGACGTAAAAAACTAAGGAGAGACAATTTCAAATCAATGACTTAGTTCTTCTTTGGGACAAAATGCATGAACCAAAAGGAAAACATGGGAAGTTTGATTCACTGTGGTTAGGCCCTTTCAAAATCAAGCATTTACTGTGGAGATAACACCTATTACTTGGCATATCCTAATGGAACTCATTTACCTCTACCCTACAATGGGAAATATCTTAAGCACTATCAAAATTGAAAATGGGTTATCCCCATATGTACACAGGTAATTAGGGTTTTGTTTGTTTCCTTTCCTGTTTTTCGGTTTCCTCTCTTTTTGAAGTCTCGTTTTTGCTCATTATCGTCTTTGGGATCATGTTCATTAAATAATATTTGGGTCTGGGTCCAATGCTGCGTCCATGAAGTCCTTGTCCCCAATGGAGTTGGCTATTATCAGCTAATTTTGACTTCACAAAATTACAATGTAAAAAATTCAAAAAAATCCGAGTGTCATTTCTCGTGATTTATCACATTCTTCACGATTATTTTATTCACCCAATTGCTTTGGCCTTCGTTTCGTCCATTTCAAGTAAGAACTTCTCTCGCCATGTCACAAACCGTGTTTAAAATTAATTAATTTCTTACCCTTTTATTTAATAAAATTACATTTATTAAATTTTAGGGTTTTAATTAAATAAATATTAATTTAATATTCATCAAAATTGATCGACAAATTTGGAAGAAGTTTTCTCGCTTCCCCATTTCTCATGGGCAATTAAAATTCTGCCTCTAATTGTTGAGAATGCCAAGTTGGAAATTCTTTATTTTTCCCCACTTGTTGGAAATTTTCTTGTTGATTGCTCTTGTTGACCCAATAGGATGTCAAACGACAAAATATCTCTCATTTTCCCATGTGGGGAAATGGATGGGAATTGCCAACCGACTTTGTCATTGTCACGGGCAAATGGTTAACTTCTTCCCATATTCCCCTAGCAATTAATGCCCACTACCCGAAGAAAGAGGAAATTGGTTATTTCAACGGGACGAAAGAAGAAACGGTTACGAGAAAGCTTCTTGAATCCTCGTAACTTTCTTCCATTAAAATCTATGAAAAATTCGTGCGAAATTTCCAACTTCTAAATTATTTCCTCTGTGTGGAAACATTTTCTGAGAAATATTTTTCCAAAGATTCATGGCACATTCCTCACAAACAACTCAGAAGCCCACGCCATAGTTCAAGAGGCAGAAATTGTTTCTGCACATTTACCTTGGCAAAAGGATCATGCATTTACCTTTGCGGGAAGCTCATAGCTGTCAGTAGGAAGTGTACGCATTCTGATGTAAGGCAACGCATGCATAAAACAAAAAAATTAAAGGTAGCAAGGTTATTCATTCCCACGTAGCCAAGGATTATATAAGACACACAATTGCAAAGTTAAAAGGCCACACATGTTAAAGAGTAGTAAACAACTGTCCAAGAAAACAAATAAAAGAATTCAATGTCAAAGATAACTGTCCACGCAAGGAGCCAAACCATTCCTACACAGTCCAAAAAAAGAGATCCATGCATTGGTCAAATAGATTTAGGCATCAACTCTCCCATGCATTGGTAAATGACAACAATTCCACGTAGTATTCAAAGGATCTACCAGCTCATTCCACGCATTGGAGAAAATCAACTGGCCAAGGTAACAAATTCCTACACATTTGCAGGTTCAAAGCCATAGATCCACACAAGAATGAAAGGAAAGTAGTATTAACCACGTAAAAAGAGAGAAGAAAATCTATTCACGTCAGGAGAGGACAAAAATTCATACACAACTGCCAAAGAAGAAGATCCACACGCATTTCCAGAAGGAGAGTCCACGTTTAGACAAGAAAATTTACCTATGCATAAGCAAAAGACCATGTAGAGGTGAATAATAGACTACTGTCAACATTTTGGGCAGAAATAGACACATACGCATTTGCATGTCAAAGGAGGAGATCCACCACGCATTCAAAAGTATTCACCAGGCAAAGATCATATGCATCCCACACATGTAAAAGAGCCCAAAACGTCCATGCAGTCAAAGAGGTAAATAAAAGACTAGAATCCACACAGGGTACGGAGATAAGGAAGCAGTTTACACCCAGCTGTCAACACAAGATATACACATTTATCTTGGTAGACCTTTCACAGGCAAAAGCAATTGCTCACACACCTAAGAAACAAAAGTCACGTAATTGTAAGAAGAGGACTGTGCGTGAAGAGAAATCACGTGACAAAATATCAAACACAATATTTATCAGCACAAAAAAAAAAAATGAAATTAATGAAGAAAACAATAGATGTGGAATGAATGCTATTGCGGGTTGTATCTGTCAAAGTAGTCAACTTTGGAGCTTGATATCTCGAAGCAGGGTGATTCTCGTGAAAAACCAATCATTGCCCGCAATTTTACTCATGTTAAGGTGCTTCTATACTCATTTGCAAATGCACAACACCTCATTTGATATTTTTCACGAACCCAAATAAAACACGGTTGTTTGAATTTTGTTGCGTACATAGTTTCAACTTGTCAGAAGGCCTACTTTGAGAATCCGTATTTCGGGCCTGAGTGATTGTCGAGAAGAACGGTTTATTTATTTGAATTCTCCCCACCTTCATGTACTCATTTTCCAAGTTACAAATTCACAACACCTCATTTTATATTTTTCACGGAGCCAAATAAAACGCAGTTTATTTGATTTCGTTGCACGCGTAATTTTCAGCCTATCAAGGGGACTCACTTTGAGAGTTGATATTTTGAACTCGGATGATTGTCAAGAGAAAATGATTATTTATTTGGATTCTCCCCACCTTCATGTGCTCCTTGCCAAGTTGTAGATTCCCAGGGTGACGTTTGGTATTTTTCCCAGGCTAAAACCAAACGGGATTTTCACAGTTTCACACCTACATTTTCCTAACAGTTTCAAAAGAGTCATCTTTGACCTTTAATATTTCATTGAAGAATTTGATTTGGGAAAAAAATTCTTTACAAAAACTTGTGGTACCTTAATAGACTCCCTCATCTAGTGAGAGTTTCTCATAACAAGATTTGTTATTTTTCCCAGGGCAATTTCAGAGGTGATTTGTTCAGTTTTGGAGTATGTGAGTAATAGCTAGAAATCACGCTTCTATCACAATCATGTCATCTTCAAACAAAGCAGTGTTGCGGTATGAGTTCCAGGGCATTATACCCACCTCGACGCTCCATTCAAAGTATGAGAACATCACCGATACCAACTTGGGACACGTCGACGTAAGCCTATTCTCGTGATCGCGTATCAATCGAAGGTGAGTCAAAATTTTCCCGAAGACTTGTTCCGAAGCTATCTCTCACGCACAACAACCTATCTTGTGTCCGTACATGAGAGTCCCGAATTGGTCATCATAGCGAGGAGCACTCCAGTGACATTGAGTATCTCATCCAAGCCCAATGTTAGCTCGTGATTCGCCCCAACTCATGCGAGGACAAGGTGCTCGAGCTACGCCAACTCATAGGAATTCTAGAAGTCAAATTATGCGATGCGAGGAAGGTATGTTTCCCGATGATCTCCGGACATCTGCAGGAAGTTATTCAAGACTGATGCGGCCAAGTACATGCCCTCAACATGTGGAGATGATGTCCTGTTGAAGCTTTCATCCCCAAAAATGAGGACGAGAAGGATTTTCAAATCAAGTACAACATATCAGATAGATCAGGTATCTTGAAGACAATGTTGTTGATTGACAAGCCAAGGTGGCATAACGACTACGGTCTCATGAAAATGAAGAATTCACCATGGAAAGGTATTCAAAGCATGTGGAGAATTGTGTGTAATTGTGAATGCGAATGCGAATAAAGAAAAAATTTCTCACACCAGGATGTTGCTCAAACGAGAGAGGTGGATGAATTGCTCAAGTTTCAAGCTTGACTCTCTTGTCATCTGGAGGATTGCGAGCACAATCAATGAGTTCATTCTTGTATGACCGAGATAGGCGGACTCTTGGCCCAATGGATAAGGCACTTGATCCTAGGTGTCTTGATCTAGGTGGTGCGTTGCTTTGACTAGGATGTCTATGTGTGTGTCCAAGTCATTTAAGTGGGGTCCACATGTACCCATTGCTTTTATTTATGTACTTTTCCTAAAATGACTTTAAAATTTTTATAAAGTGATGTTATTGTTAAACTCACTTTTGGCAAATTTTTGATAACTTAAGTGGTTTCTATTTTTAAGTTACTTTTTAAAGTTGGTTGAAAAAGTCAAAGTCACTTAAGGTACCCTCATTTAATGTTCATGTAAACCCTAACTACTTTGTAACCAACTTTTGGGTTATAAAAGGAATTCAAGGGATCATTTGTAAGGGTGACTTTGAGAGAGAAGAAGAAAATACTTTTGTGTGCAAGCATTTGTTTCAAGGAAAGAAACTTTGTGTTCTTTTGTGAAGACATTTTGGAGTTAATGAAATATGAACTTTGTGTCCCATTCATTATCTCTTGTAGCATTTGATGTTCTTATGTTCATTAGATGTTAGTGTTTAAATCTTGCATGTGAATATTGTCTTTGATCTTATTGTCAATGCTATTAATCATTGTTCTTGTTCACAGTGATCAAGCTATAATATTTACTTGCTCATGTGTGTTCCCTTTTACTTATTCTTGTTTAGCTGATTCGAACTTTGCTTTATTTGAGTTAGTTATTCATTTTTTTCCTCTATGCAATATTAGGCTCTGCTTTTACCTAACTATTGCATGTTCCTTCCATTCATTCCTTTCCATTTCTTTCCTTCATTCCATTCCATCTCCCTCATTCACATTTCTTTCCATTTGATGTTCCAAAACACCCCCACATACAATTTTGAATGTATATATGTAAATATTGTTTTGGTTTTCAATAAAGGCAACCTCACCTTCATTGAGGAGGGACTTCATTCCCTTATTGTTGCATTTCATTTGCATGCATGCAAATCTATATGCTAACACGCTTTCATTGAAAAGGAAATTAATTTCAAGGAGACCCTAGCCTAATCACTCAAGAATTTGTTTCTCAAGAACTGAACCAAAGCCTGGACATAAAAGAAATAATCAAAACAATCAAACCACGCCTTTTAAATTTTTCTACAAATGTAACCTATAAATTGTGATATCTCTTAATATAAAATGGTCCACCATTAAAATTCTTCCAATGTATACATATTTTAAAAGCAAAACTAGATGCATGATAATGAGTTCCCAAGACAACTAGGGGCAGAGCTCCTCTTTGGTAGACACATTTAGCTCATTGTTTATAGACCTATGTAATCTCGTACATGGAATGTTGTAATCCAGTTGGCTTTTAACATATGACCATTAGATAATGTTTAATAAAATTATTAATCACAAACCTTTGCTTTTATAGTTTGAAATACCAAAGAATAAATCTAATCAAGAAAATAAAATGGTCAAAACATGGTCAAAAATGGAAAAAACAACATCATCGGATAAGAAATTCTCACAATTATCAAATGCATTATTGATTGCACAAGCCTCGATATATTTGATATTATTTTGATTGCACCATTCAACAACATACCTCTCCATCCCATTTGCACGCTCTTCATCCGCAATCAACAAGCTACTACCCTCACTACTATGAACTCCGTAGTCCCATAACTCTGGGTGTGGATCACTTGAGGATTCTTCGTGCTTTTGAAAATGTTAGTGGAACTCTGCATGAGAAAAGTGGCCAGAACAAGATCTACTTTGTTTCCAATGTATAACAAGATCTCAAATTTTTATATCTCAACTCTTGAAACCCAATCTTGAAGAACCTCAAAGGATGGTGGTTGTACAAAGAACCAATTCAGAGTTGTCATGAAGTAAAATAATGATTTATTTATTTTCAAATTATACCTTGAAATAAAATAAGTGAAATGATAATTTTGATGCAGAAGGAGCTCTCACATTGCTCAGGTCAAACACCAGCACAAGTGCATCACAATGTTTAGATAGTGATCGAGCACTCTCTCGTAGTTTTTTACCAAGATGTGCCATCTAAACACAAACATCGGCAATATAATATTTTGTGTCAATAGTCCAACTAATTTATTCACGACAAGAAACACAAATGCATTATATATAGAAAGCACATTTTGATTCAACATGAAAGTAAATAATAAAGACAGTTGCATACCCATGGCATGTAATTTTAGATGATGAAACAACAATGTCTTCTCGATTCGCGCAAAGAGTAATCTGAAATGAAAAAGGAAAATGGAAAGTACTCAATGATTTATTGGGATCTGAACTATTTTCAAATTCCTTCAAAATAAATTGCAATGAAAACTTCATATAGGCTACTCTATATTATGGCCAAAGCATTAGCAAAACAAATAGGTTCTTTGCTGTGAAACATAACAGACTAGAAAAAATGAAACATGGCATAAGAAATGCCAATTTAGAAGTAGCATATGAAGTATTATAGATTAGCCAACTTATAACAAGTAAATGACCAAAATTTAAAAGGAATGATGAAAATTTCCCACAATGCATAGTTTTTATGTTACAACTGAGATGATATGTCAACCAAGCTTCAAACTAAACCAAGGTGTTCATTGCCTTCATTGCACAATATAGGGTTTCTCAATACATGTCCAATTCATATTAAGCAAAACCACCACATATCATATTAAGAAAAACTATTTTTTAACGGGACAATCATATGAATTAGGAATATAAGACAACATGCATACATAATAAACACATACTAAAAATGGAAATCCTTGGAGAAGTTCTAGAAATATTTGGCAAACTAAATCTAAAAATAGAATCTAAGGGAAAATAGAGGCATGGTGTCCTTAATACATTGATCTAAAAATTAGATTTTTGATCTCAAGCGCTTAAACCTAATGAAAAATAATCCCTGAAATTTATGTATACAATCACAGTTACAATTGGCACTAATACTCAATGAAGAAAAAATCATTCGAGGAGAAGATCCACTAGAGATGGAAGCGTCTACATTCATGCATCACTTATGAACAGGATGGACTGGGTGCCTCTACCTCCTCCTCTGCAAAAACAGAGCCCATCGTATGCATCCATCACCGCGAGCGCTTAAGAAAATCTAGGATGTGAATATAAGAGTTGAGACAACGCATAAGAAGGACAAGGCGGGGAAGCACATAGTGTTAAGGAGAGAGTAGAAGGGATTCCAGGATGATCTCATGAATGTCTCTCAACATGTTACAGAGTGAAATTTAAAATTGCATTTTGCATGCAACGAACGTAAAAACACAAAAAAAAGCTGTTTAAACGCCTTTTAAATTTAACCTAGTGTCGTGAACGACCGCAAGCTCTTTACCATAGGGGGAACACCTTTTGGTGTAATTAATCTTAAAACTAAAATGAAATACTAAAATTTATAACACATAAACTAACAATATATAATTTAATTTTACACAACCTAAAACAACTCTTAAAAAAACCTAATACCACGAAGCAAAATGAAGAAGAGAGTTGTGAGGAATTGTATGATACATTGTATGGGAAATCCTTATAAACCATTAGACCAAATGGCGAGAGTAGGAATACATAACAAAGATGTTGTTAGCAATACTAACACCAACAGATTGATCTCGCTTATATCTAACAGTCTCTATGTTCGAATATGACAACTTGAGGAATCAGGTGATACCAATGATACCTTTTTGATAGACTTGCACAATTTCATTCTTCTTTTCGATATTTATTCAAGAATATGTACAGCTCAAGAGGATGTCTTGGAAAAGATTGTAAAAATAAATGCTAAGAATGAAACATAATGGATGTGACAGGTTGTGGGAGATCAAATTACAAGAGGAGATCCCTTTCAAAGCCGGTTAAGGTTGTTCTCCCCATAAAATGCACCACCCTACATCCATGCCCCATCATCAACACATTCATACCATGTATGAATGGGCCCCGTCGAATCTTGTCAAATCATGGTTGGATTTTTTTGTAAATGTATGGGTTTGGAATGATGTAGTTGTATGTGTGAAGGCTGAGTCATTCGGATCATGCACTACTAGATGACATGTCTTTAGTTTGAATCTTGTGGAGTTTTTACAAAAATGTTGAAAAGCACGTGTTTTTCAACAAGAAAATTTGTAAAAAAACAAACTATTGGATGCGCCCACCACATGGCAAAGACATGGACATAAACGGATGCATGATTATTTTTATGTAGAGCACATTTTGTTCATACTCTATTTTTCAACAACAAAATTTGTAAAAAAAAAAAAGAACTGCATGGGCACCCCCGCCATGTATGTGGTAGCGGATGGACATAAATGGATGCATGGATGTTTTTATGTAGGGTGGTGCATTCTATCAGGAGAATAGCCTCCGCCTTCAAAACTTCCTTAATATTTACCAAAACTACTCTAAATAATCTTAATCTTTGCTAAAATCTCCAAAGTAAATAAAAATAAAAATATAGGTTTATTCATTCAATGAGCCAATAAGAATAAATGCTCCTTGCAAATCCTTTTACACTTCCATTATTCAAAGGATCATACACTTGACCTAATACCAAATGTGAACTTTGGTTCAAATTTGCTAAGATCAAATAGATAACTAATTCGTAATACTCTCACCATATTATTATCTGAGAACAATACATATGTTAAAATACTCTCATCATATTAATATTGACAATAATATATATGTTAAATTAGACTGCTCGTAAGGAAAATTATTTCTAAACACATGAATTAGGGTAGAATTTTAGCTTAAGATGTGTGTTTTGATACAGTGATATGAGGTTGTTTGAGTAAAAATGTAAGTTATTTCTCTCAACTATTGAGTTTGCAATTCAAGTCTTCGGAACTAAGATAAAAAAGTTTGGTTTAGAATCGACTCCAAGAGGATTTTAGTTATGTACTTATGAGTCATGACATAATAACATATGTACACTTATCATGTTGATTAATGAAGACTTGTTTTTCATTGTCATATTTTTTATGTATCATTGTATCACCATCTAGTATTAGTGTATGTTAGTTCTAATTTATATGTTAATGTTGATGACTCAATATGAAACATTGAAATGTAAATATTAAGTATAATATTTTGGTTTATGTTATAATATCTTTACATATATGTCAGCAAAATAATTTATCAAGTGGGAAAATTAGTGGACTCTCACCAACAGTGTGCGGGATTGAGTCCCTCTACTTGAATGGGGCAGATCCATTTATTGAAAACAAGGAAATTAAAACAATCTAAACTAATTTTTAGGGTGGCCCGAAGACCAGGATCACACAAGAGTACTTCCCTAAACCTCTGGCAATTGCTTGTATTTAATACAAGAGAAGAAAATTATTTAGTTAGAGAGATAGGAGAAAAATCGAGAAAGGGATTTCGATCAACAAATAACATAGCAGAATTTGTTGCATCAAAACCAGAACATTTCACTTGCATCAATTAGAAGAAACCATTTGTAAAAAAGAGGAGAAATCAATAAGAAACACAGTATTATTGCATCATTTTGCACAAATTACAATGCTCATGGAGTATAAGTTAAGAGGAGATAGAACAATAGTATATGAGGAACAAAGGAAATGAAGGCACTTGCTTCTAGAAAGACGACGAGAGATAGTAAACAAGTATTAACCATCCTCTTGAAATGAGGGTGTAATTCATATTTATAGTGTTGAGACTGAATTTTCATCTCCCCCACATGACCTTTCACCTTCCTTCGTGATTGTTGACTTTTTAGCTTCTGACCTTTGGTGTTCCTTCGCCATTGTGACCCTTAAAATTACTAACCTTTGGTGTTCTAGTTATCGCACGTCAATACCTTCTTATTCCCGGTTGTCAAATTTTTTTCTTGTTACCAATCGGTAACACTTTTTTCTTGTTCCCGCTCATCAACACATTCTTCTTGTTCTTGGCTATCATCAAAAACTTGATTCGAGGTGCCATCAAAATCTTTCTGTTCCCGTATGTCATCAAACTCTTGCTCCCATACGTCATCAAAATATTCTTGTTCCCAGACGACATCAAAATATTGTTCCCATCTGGTAATACATCCATTTTTTTAATTGCCAATAACACTTTTTTCTTTTTGTCGACCGATAACACATTGTTGTTGTTACATTACGGTAACACATTGGTGTCGCAGGACCAAATTTTATTTCTTCATTTTGGGGTCAAAAATTAACAAAATTTGGTCGTATAATATATGAAAATTTATGGAAAATGGCCAATGAATTCAATGAGAATATTTAGAAGTCCTGAAAATGAGTTATTCATCATGTTTTACCAATATTTTCACTTTTTCCTCAAGGTGTGCGCCACTAAACTGAGTGATAGGAAGAGTTTATGATCACCGTGAACTAACACATAATATGGGATATAAAGAGAAATAAATATAATTTAATTTGAGATTTTTTAGGATCTCAAATCTTCATGAGGCTTCTGAAACCTTTCAGGAAAGTTATAACTTATACAAGGACCTTTGTGTTGCACTGTCAGATGATTTTCTACATCTCAAAATTCCCAAAATCTTTCCTTGATGATTCCAACATGAATTAGGATATTTTATCTCTCCAATTATTGGGGTATGAGATTATAACTCTTTACAGGGATCCTGAAACTCTTCAAACAAGGTGACTAGCTTTTTTAGAACATGCATTTCCCAATACCTTGCTCATAAAGACCTTGATTTTGTATAACTTGTTCCTAAACCTTGATTTTCTTCCAGAAATTTCCTAAAATACCTCGAATGATCACATATCTCTTTCATACACTTCTTGGAGGTATTAGATCTTCTTGGTACATCCTAGGAGGTGCTCTGCAAGTGTCGAAGTTTGAAAATATGCCTTTTAGGCCTTTAGGAGCAACTCCTTCTAGGTGAATCATAATAAGCTCATGAATTATTTTCCACAATTACTTGCACATGAAACACACTTTAAAAATCTAGTTAGCACATCCCTCTCGGCCATGATGGGGTTTACATAGTCAGAGATTGGCCGAGGGCAGGTTCACATTACCCAGTTCAGGATTTTTTGAGTGTGGGCTTGATTGTCATGGCCAAAATTTCAAATTTTTATGCTAGACATTTAGCATGAAAACAATATAATAAATTAATAATATGTAGATTATAATGAATATCAACACAACATAAGAGATATTGGTGGGCCAAGATGCCTTAATATTCAATATATTTAGAAATAGAAGAATACTCGTAAGGTATGGCAAAATCATATAATACTCCTTAATAAAGGAATAACTCTACTATCTCCCAATATGAGAATTCCACTTCAAGGGGGAAACCTCCAATATCTTTCCATGATCTCGTAATTCTTCTACTTTAGAATTCTCACGAATCACACTTTAAAACATTGTTGTTCGACTTTCAATTAGAAAGTGACATGTTGAGCTAGTGATCGAATTACTTGTGCTTTAGAACTAATATTTGTAGAGAGAGAAATGAATTAAAACATAAACACCAAGAATTTTATCCTGGAAACCCCTAGTGTGAGGGAAAACCAGTCGGGAAGGGAAACTACTCTTTCTTCCCACTTATTTTATTGTCCAATTCAAATATGAAGATACATATTTTACAATAAGTATGAAAGGAAATTTGAAAATGTCTCACACTTCCTCCCAAGTACTTGTTTTCTCTGTTCTCAACCTCCTTGCTTCTACAAACTCAATTCTAGCACTAAGAATACTCTTGCACTTACTCCCATGAAATCTCTCTTGCCTCCAATCCTTTGCTCCTCCTAAGAATTTATAGCCTCTCCCATGTACTCTTGTGTACTGGAGAATGGGAAAGGTCATGGTAGAGAAGGGACAAAGTCAGATGGTTCAAATATGCATCCATTCATGCTTCATTTTTATTTTTTTGTCAAAATTTAGAGGATCTGTCGGTCTGCCGCCTTGGCAGCACCCACGATTACAAGACCACCTCCCTAGAAAACCAATTCTGCACAGGACCGCTTGATGTAGGAGCATGAGTGCAAGACTAAGCAAGAAGTCTAAGAATGTCAAAAGATAGACATTTACATGATCTCAAGTGGTATTAAAGACCAAGAATTCAAATTCAGGAGCTTTGATGGGGGTTTTCCATTTTCCCTCCAAAATGGATTATTCAAAAATTTGGATTGTATAAAGACTATGAAAGGCCTAAACCACCTTCATGTTGACGGTGTAATGACCTTGCGGTCATAAGAAACCCGTTTATATTCATTTATGTTGTAAAGACACCTTGACATGTGGTCATAGGTGAATATATGTTTGTAAATGGTTAGTAAGAGTAGTTTGAGCCTAGTAAAAAGAGAATATAGGATAAATAAGGCTTCTTAAGCCATGTCATCCTAAGAAGAAGTCTTGGCATGAGTTTTCAAGTATGTTAGAGTGATATTTATAATTATTTCAAGTTTAGGTGGTTTTTTGAGTCTTTTTAGGCTTAGTTGAGTAAGCATAGGAATAGGAAGTAAGAGCCAAAAGTAGTATTTTGGCATGAATATAGATATATCTCATGTATGAAGCAAGGGAGAGGCATTCCCAAGTAAGAAAAATGTATTATTGAAGTTTCATAATGAAATAAAAGCATGTTTTTCAAGCTTTGGAGCATTTATTGTTGAAAGAGTAGTAGTACCACCTGCACGCACCGAGAGGATGAGCTATGGCAGTCATAGTAAATGAGTAAAAAAGGTGACTATGATGATTTGAGGAGATAGAGGACTTCAAAAAAAGACAACGAAAATTTATTTGAGCTCTTAAGGCTTCAAAATGAGTTTTGTGCATTCACTTTTGTGCCCACTGCCCTCAAACTAGGGCTTCTAGGATCTCTTTATTCATATGGTGGAAAATATTGAAATTTTGCAATCTTCTCTCTCTTAATGTTAGCTAATACTATCCAAAGTTGTAGAGATTAATTTTATGGTTAAGATTTCTTTCTAGGAGATTCCATGCTCTAGACCTGTGACTCATTGAAAACAATGCTACAGTCGTAATTTATGATGTTTTAAGGATAGACAAACGTATATGTTGATTGAGATCATTTGATAAGGGTAGTAGAAATCTTACAAAGGTTTTAGATAGATCACTTTACCTCTGAAACTTCTTTGAGGCACCTTCATAGTCTTTGGGAGACCTAATTAGGTTTAAGACAGCTTTTGAAAAGTATGATTTCATACAAAAGAATATACCCTACACTCTTGATATATTGTATGGCTTATAATGGGTAGTTTAATGTGTATTTGGTTTTGATATATATTCAGGTATTTGGTTTTGACATATATTCGGGGCATCGAGAAATTATCCTCAAAACTCGCACTTTTGAGGGCTATAAGTCTTAAGTTAAGCCTAGTTTGTAAAGTATAATATTAAGAAGTGTGCTACTGTGTAAAAGGAGTAGGGTAGGATACTTTGACATGTTTGAATACTCCATAAATAGCTACGTAATCAACCTTGGGTTCATGAAGAAAGTAATGATATACCTAGGCAATGGCATAAAGAGAAGGTTAGTATGCAAGTGAGGCCTTAAGAGGAAATCAATAGAAGGAATCAGTCAAGATTGAAAGAAGAGCTCAAACACCTTGTAATACATCCAATAAGGCATTCTAAGAGTTCAGGGATTGATTTTTGAACCCACTTGTACTTTTAAGATCCAAGTACCAAGATTTACAATTGAGTCTAAGTGTGTGTATAAATCACTCAGTCTAAAGGAGGTATAATAAGTTGGTCAAGCTTTTCAAGATCAAAAATGTGTGTGAAGAGTACAAATGAACAAAGGATCAGCATGCTTGTGAGATAGTACATGTATCCTAGAACATACCATAAGTATAGTGCAATCTTGAAGGGAAAGAACCAATATAAATTAGTCTATTTACCGAGCTAAGATGGTAGGTGCACCAACGCCGCTCTGCACAGGGTGGCGGTTCTGTTAAAATACTGACAAAACCTCATTTTCTCCATTTTCTCCTTCTGGTGTTGGATGATCTGGTGAAGTAGAGTTATTTTGGATCCCTATGGATCACACCTCCCTTGCTTATGAGGCTTTTGGTCCCACAAAATCTTAGTGGAGGAGTAGATGAGGAAATAATTCTCTCACTTGCTACTTTGAGTACCACCAGTCTACCTTGGTGTCTTTCTTTCAATCCAACCTCCAAGACTCCTGCAGATCTCTATTAGTCTCTCTAACCTTTTGCTGCAACACTATATCCTCCTCCAATTCGCCTTGTGAGTCTAAGACACAATCTTCTATATAAGGTAGTAACTGTAATCCTTCATCTTCATCAAGCATGGATGGCTCATATAGGTGCAAATTCTCATAGTTTACTACTGAGTACATCCACATAAATGGTGGCAAATCAAGCCAAAAAAATTTCCTCCAACCTTCTCCAATATGGTGAAGGGTCAATATCGTAGTGGCTTAAACTTCCATGCTTGACCTTGTAGTCTCTCCTTGCTCAAGTAAATCCAAACTCTATCTCCAACATGAAGCTTATGCTCTCTCCTATGTTGATCATGTCTAGCCTTGTACTTGGCTTGGGATTTTTCCAACTGTTCTTTTACCTTGAGATGGATTTTCCATACCCTCTTAATGAATTTGGTTTCTCTAGTCATCTCTGAGTCTCATACTCCTCTACTTTTCCTGCTGCCCAACTGCTATATCCAACAAATTTTTAGGTATATACCCCAAGCATGTTTTAAACAATGACTTCATGGTGGATGTGTGTACTTCCCAATTGTAGGAATTTTGAATGTAGGCTAAAGACTCATCCCAAGTCCTCATATATTTGTTATTATACCCATTGATTAGTTGCACCAATGTCTTGTTCACCACCTCTGCCTCTGTCCATCATCTGTCGTGGATGGAAGGTCGTGTTCCTTTATGCTTGTGTGTCCATTTTTTCCCACAAAGTAGTCCAAAATTTCCCAGAACTGGAATCCTGTCCAAAAACAATAGATTTCGGTAAGCCAAAATGCACCCATACATTAGTAAATACAAGATTTGTTGCCTCATGAGCTTTTATTGTCTTTTTACATGCCATAAGAATACACAATCAACAACAACATAAAGATAGTCATGGCCATGTTTAGACATAGGTAGTCTTCCAACAAAATCCATAGAAATGTCCTCCCACGGATGAGTAGGGATCGGTAATGGAATATACAAACCTTCCTTCCTAGTCTTCAGGCTTGCAAGTACAACAAATTTTACATCCCCTAATAAATTTAGAAACTTCTTCTTGATTATTGGGCCGATACACGTACCTTTACAAGTGGGCTAAGGTCTTACCAACATCGAAATGTCCCGCTACTTTCAAGGTATGTGTTTCCCTCATCAATAGAAGCCTTTCTTATTTCGCACACAAAACATCTCCCATCGGTAGAGTAACCCATCCTTGAGATAACAATATTCAATGCCCGTCCTTTCAGCCCCTTGGGACTGCAAATGCTGAAATGTCACCCCAAATTCTTTGTCTTGGGCATATGCCTCTCCATAAGCTTCCTTCATGAAGGGATCGATCTAAGAGATAGTGGCCAAACAAGATATTTCTCTTGTGTGGGCAGCCTAGACAACATGTCTTCCACTAGGTTTGTACTACCTTTCTTGTATTTGATCACTAGATGAAACTTCTGGAGGAATCCCATCCATTTGTAGTGCCTTTCCTGCTGCAATTTTGACTGTGCTTGCAAATACTGGAGAGGTTTGTGGTCAGTGTACACAATAGTTTCTTTACCCAAAAAATAATGTTTCCATTTTTTAATTTCCTGAACTAGTGCATACATTTCCTTATCATATACTAAATATCCCTTAACTACTGAAGTAAAAGTTTCAGAATGATAGCATACGAGTTTACCTCCTTGAAGCAACATTGCACCCATAGCATAATCACTGGCATTCGGCTCTACTTTAAAGGGTGTATGCAAATTTTGAAGAGCAAGTACTAGTGCATGGCTAGTTTTATACTTTAGATAGTCAAAATCCTAATCGTGTTCCTTACCCTAGTCAAAACTCTTACTCTTTGTGACCACTGTGTGTAGAGGTGTTGCAATAGTGGAGAAACTTGGAATGAATTTCCTTATGTATTGTACTACTCCCATAAAGCTTCTAGTCTCCATGGATCCCGTTGGTGTTTTCCAATTGGTGATGGCTTCCACCTTCTTTGGGTCCACTCGTAGCTCTCCTCTTCCAACCATGTGCCCAAGATAGACAAGCGATTGCTTAACAAACTCACACTTCTTCATGTTGCATAACAACTATGTCTCCTTAAGAACTTGCAAAACTTGTTGCAAATGTGTTAGATGTTCCTCCCATGTGGCACTAAAAATCAAAATATCATCTAGATATATAATGACATGAATCTAAGAATTCTTGCAATACATCATTCATCAATCTCATAAATGTAGGGGGTACATTACATAAATTGAATGGAAGTACTAACCACTCATACAAACCCTATTTTTTCTTGAAGGTAGTCTTCCATATATATTCCTCCTTCATTCGACTTGGTAATCGCTTGACTTGATATCCAACTTCGTGAAGAATTTGGCATGTTTAAGCTGGTCCAAGAGATCATCTATGCGGGGAGTGGATATATGTTCTTGATGGTGATCTTATTCAAGCACGGTAGTCGATGCACATTCTCCAAGAACCATCCTTCTTCGATACCATCACAATAGGTGAACCACATGGTGAGGTGCTTGGACGAATCACACCTTGGTCTAACAGCTCCTGGAGTTGTTTCTTCACCTCAGTACTCTCCAACAAGGATTGCCTATACAACCCAATGTTTGGTAGAGGGGACTCTAAAGAACAATAGCTAAATCTCATGCTCTACCTCCCGTTTTGGTGGTAACCCATTGGGAGCCTGAAAAACTTCCTGAAAAAGATTGAATAATACTATCCAAATCCTTCATCCCCTGGTTAGAAATATTTGAAACTTCTACCCCATCTTGTTTATCCTTTAACAAAAGTAAACAAAATTGATTATGATTTTCCTGAATAAGTATTTTTCTTAGTTAACACTCACCATAGTAACCCGTGACTTACACTGGTGTGCCTTGGATGTTGTAGTTGATCCCATCCTTGACCCATTTGTATTAGTTATCCCTTCTCATGAATATAACATCCTTGATATACAAGTAAGGACTTCCAAAAACACATCAAATGCATCAAGTGGAATAACATCAGCCTCCAATACATCAATATATTGGGAATTGATCCCAAACTTGACCTTACATCTTCTTGTTACTTGAATTTCTACACCCTTCTTCACCCATCCCAAAGGATATGGATGAGGATGATCGTAAGTCTCAAGACCAAGCTTCTTTACAACTACTTCAGAAATCAAGTTATATTGAGAACCGGTATCAACCAAAGCATTTACCTTAGTTCTTTTGATATGGATTTTGATTTGGAATAGTCTACTCATCTCTTCTTCTTAGATGTCCATGTTGGTGGTTGTGCATCCAAGCCTCTCGTCCACATCTCGTGTCATCCTCTATCTCTACCTCCCTTTCTGTCTTCACAACTGTCATGGACTTCTTTGAGTCTTTGGTTTGGTTCTTCAAATTCATCTTCGGATGTAACTTCCAACATGTAGCGTCAGTATGACCATTGATATCACAATTCTTGCAAAGAAAATTAGGATCTTTACAAGTATTCAAAGTGGTGGTGGTTTTTTTACCTTTCCCCTTCCATTTACCTTTGTTACTTGTTTTCCCATGTTCTTTCTTCTGCTGATTTGTCGACTCGCTTTCCTTTGGCTCTGCTTCTCCTTGCTTCTTTTCATCATCAATGTAGTATGCTTACACACAATCTTCGTTGAGATCCTTGGGCTTCGTGGAGATTACCTTCCTCTGAAGGTGAGTGCGAAGTCCTCCCAAATACTTGGTCAGAATATATTCATCCTCCATAGCATGGCTTGTCTCCAAAACTCTGTAGTATAATCTTACACACTTTGACCACTGCCTTGTCTAAAATACTATTATTTAATCATTTGGTCACTCTTGTGGCCAATAGGATAGAAGTTAGCTCTAAGTAATTCTTTAAATTCTTGTCAAGATTTCACAATGGGACTTTTTTCTTTTCACAAGTGGCTAGATGGGTTTCCCACCAAACCATAGCATGTCCCTCCATCTTGAGATGTGAAAAGGTGATCCTTTGTGCCTTAGTGACATTATGGATGCTAAAATAGACTTCCAATTTTTTAACCATTTATCAAGAAAATTTGCATCTACTTGTCCTTCAAATCTCTTAATTTCAACTTTAAAGGGGGCATGATCAGATTTTACCTTCTCTCTTGTAATTGGAGTCTCTTCTTCACGCTTTTCCCCATCTTCTTCCTCATCATGACTTCTTCCTATGCCAAACTTGTTGGCTAAACTTCGAACCACTGATTCCATGGAGTCTTGCTTAATAGAATCCATCTTCTGAAAATCTGTAAGTTCTTGTTGTCTTCTAAACATCCTATCCATCATGGTTTCCAACATCTTGATTCTACGAACCAAGTTCTCTTCCTCCATTTGTCCTCGAATTCTCTGTTTCCACTTCTTCGTAGAAATGTCTGAATCGCAAGGTAAAGCTTCATTGCCCTTAGACCTTATCACTATCATAAAAATCCAAAAGAATAAATACCACAATCCTGGATACTTGTTATCTCTAATACCAAAATGATCTGTAAACCTTCAACTTTGGAATTCTCACAAATCACACTTTAAAACGTTGTTGTTCTACTTTCAATTAGAAAATGACAGTTTGAGCTAGTGATTGAATTACTTATGCTTTAGAACTAAAATTTGCAGAGAGAAATGAATTAAAACATAAACACCAAGAATTTTATCCTAGAAACCCCTAGTGTGAGGGAAAACAATGGGAAGGGAAACTGCTCTTTCTTCCCACTTGTTTTATTGGCCAATTCAAATATGAAGATACAAATTTTACAATAAGTATGAAAGGAAATTTGACAATGTCTCACACTTCCTCCCAAGTACTTGTTTGCTATGTTCTCAACCTCCTTGCTTCTACAAACTCAATTCCAACGCACTAAGAATACTCTTGCACTTACTCCCATGAAATCTCTCTTGCCTCCAATCCTTTTCTCCTCCCGGGTATTTATAGCCTCTCCCATGTCCTCCCATGCACTTGAGAATGGGAAATACCGTGGCAGGTAGGGACAAATTTGGATGATTCAAATTTGCGTCTGTTCATGCTTCATTTTTATTTTTCCATCAAAAGTGATAGGACCACTTCCTAAAGGTGACCGGTGGTTATAGGACCACGGCTCGAATAGGGCGGCGCTTCTGTTAAAATACCGATAAAACCTCTTTTTCTCCTTTTTCTCCTTCTCGTGCCGGATGATCTCGGTGAAGTAAAGTTATTTTGGATCCCTACGAATCATTCCATCAAGTAGAAGACTCAACACATACATGACATACCTCCTAATGATACTCATCTCCTTTATATAGGCATACACGACTCTTAATGAGTGGGTAACACCTAATCCCAATATAGGCCAGGACTCAATACCCAATATAACTAGTTACTTATGAGACCCCATATATTATAAAAATATAACAAATTAAGGGGGATGTGCCACATGTCAACATCTCCATTAATCATATACATTATAATATCATATTCTAAGGTACATAACATTCCCCCTCTTTGACATGTTTTGTGCCCAAAACATGAGAAGAAACCATGTAATGAGAGTTTTTAAATCATTGCACACTTATCACCGTGCTCAATTATCCAACCACTTATATGTGATCTTAGTAGGTGATGCATTTCAAAACCTAGTTCTATAATTTTTTTGTGCTACTATGATTCCATCCATGTCCATATTTGTTCCTCCTTGTCATAGTGATTGTTCCTCCGATTCTTTGAATATCCATATCAGTTACTACTCTTATGTGCCCTAACATGCCTCCATGATTGTTGCATCTCATGATGATATGAGTATATATATGCCACAAGCTTAATATCAACCTTTTCCTCTTCCCTCTTTTTGCTTGGTATTTTTGTTTCTCTTGAGTAGATGAATTTCTATTATGTTCTTTTTCTTCATGGTCTTCTACATCATCCTTATTCCATTCTTCCCCATCTTTAAAATAATTTGCATGCTCTATCTTGACCTTTCTTTGTTCTTCAATAAGTTTGATATTCTACAAAGCGACCCTCTTTTTATTGAACCAAATCTTCATTAATTTATTTTTCGCATTAAAGGAACCATTGAATGAAATCACAGAGAAATGAGGGTGTAAGTGATATGCCCTTGTATAGGCATACCAATCATAAGAGATATAATGTCTCATAAAGAACGGGGCAAGTGATATGCACTAATGTGAAATATATGTTAGTGACAACAATAGGTTATGCCCCAAGATGGAAATATAATCATCGTAGACTCATGTATGTGAACTTGTGTCCCTAATGGGAAAGTACATCAATGAAATCCCATATTAGGATTATGCCCGATGGAAAATATGTGTAAAAAGTAGGTCCAATTTTTCAAATATATGATGTCAACTTTGATACCTAATAATAATAGCTTATAAGTAGTAAGATACGTACTCAATGGTCATTTATGTGTATGTTTCATAATAATTATCAACCATTTGAGATTACCAAAAGTAATGTGGTTGTGGATGTATCAATATGATTTTGAGTCAGTGGCCCTCATTTCTATCAAGAGGGTGTCTTATGTTTAATAGGCTTATGGTATCTATGTAAGAAGTATGCCCCCAAGTGTAGGGCAAGTAAACAAAGTAGAATGTGAGGTCTTGATTTTGTAATTGTATGATACATATATATATATATATATATATATATATATATATATATATATACAAAATAATATTGTGTTCAAATCTTGAGTGATGTGTAAAGGATTTGTCATGGCAAGATCCCTCCACTTGTACATTGCAATATGAGAATTAGGTTTGCTAATAAAATATTACTGAAAATGTAGTATGAATGATTTAAAATAGTAACAACAACATAACAAATACAATAATCCTAAAATATGTAAGTATATATATTCGATCAACAAAAATTTTGAAAGTAGAATAGAGAGATTAGGGTTAGGGTTTAGAAATATTGCATTGTTCTACAAGGTATATAGATGTGAAAATGATCCTTAACCATGAGGATGGGGTTTGCAAAGTGTCATAAATATGCTTATAATTATAGGGGACCTATGGATGAGCATTGAAAAAATCACTCGTGTTAGACAAAATCATCTCGCTAATTTTTTCCTTTGATGGCTGATTTCATCCTCTATTGCTATGATCTACAATTCAACTTTGGCACCTAATGTGCATCTACCTCTAGTTATAGGATTTATACTTGAAATCTAGTTATGACACCTTTGTAATTGCAAATGTATTCTTCTTTTCTTCAAACCCTTTCCTCTCTTGTGACCTAAAAACATGTTATTCTAAACTTGAGTTAATTTGCCACAACGACTTTTACATAAAAATAATCCAAAGAGGCCTGAAATTCATGTAATTTTCCCTCCATTGAATATGTGTGAATGTGAATAAACTATGTGATTGATAAGCCCTAATAATACCTTCAACATTGGCAATGAACTTTTGGCTTCATTTTTGGTGCATGAGAATGATCTAGGGTAGTGATGAATTATATTTCTAATTTGTTTAAATATGATCTAAGAAAATGAATCTTCAATAATAAGGGTCCAAGATTCCTTCTTAGAGTGCATCTTGATGTGATATCCCCATGTGCCCTTAATAGGTCAGGGTGAGTGTGTTTATAAAAGTGAATTGCGTGAATGATTTCCCACTCAACCAAATGTAAGCCAACAAAGATAACTTGTGATTTTTAAAATTTGACCATTTTAACTACAATGGATAATATCATTGGCCTTAGAAAAAGCAACTGGTTTTTTCCTAAGTCAATGATTTCATCTAGGCTTCGGATGAAAAATTAGAGGCATGGGAAAATAGCTAAGAGTTTGAAGATGTGTTATAAATAGGGTGCATTTATTATGTAAGTGTTAAGCTTAAGAACAAGTCATGACCTAGTGGACTCGAGTGTGGGGATTCAACATGACGCCTTTGAATTAAGTTGATAAATGTGGGAATGGGATAATGCTAGAAAAAATGGGAAATGATTATTGTCAAGTGCGTTAGGTCCAAATTTCAAGTACTAAAATTACGCCCATTTTAATCTAGCAATGAAACTAGTGGATTAATTTTTTTATTAAAAAAGTAAACACAAGCCTCTATATGAGTATAGTGTATGTAACGCTAAGCAAGTGTGCCCTCCATGTCACACATGTGAAAGCTACAAATCACATGTCAAATCATGTATTAATGTTTGATAAATATGCATATAAAATCATTAAATGAAAAAAACTAAATTTAAAAGCATAAAATTTGTATACTTAATTGGCCCTAGTGTCATTGTTTAGGGTGTGCGTGAGTACTATAGATGAGAACCTTGGTATGTGGGCCTATAACTAGTATAGCCAAACTTTATCACTTGGCCCTTTTAGTGGTCATCTTATAGCACTTGGGAATGTTAGTGGACAACCCGAAGTAATTGGACCTGCTTGTGAGGGTCTTGAAGCATCCGGGCCTTCAAGTGGCAATTTGTATAGGATGTTGATATATGTATAATGATTTAAACATGTAAACTTGTAATATGTCCTAAAATAATTACATGAATGCCATCACACTATGTACCTTGAATAATTGAGGATGTGATTTGTGTGAACTACTATAAAATCCTATCACATGCCTCCTTTTGAGATGAGTGATGTCACAAAGGATAAATTAGCTCAAAATAGAAAGTATTAGTTGTAAAAAGTATATAACCATAACATAAAGTATGTGAACCATACATAACATATAATTCAAACATGGTTATATTAGAAATGTGCAAAATATGTGATCAATACAAATGAAGTAAAGGGTGTCATTTCATTGTTAGGCATATCATAAACGTGTCTAACAATCTAGAGAAATCCTTAGTTAAGTGCATAAAAATGATCGATAGAGTTGTACATGATAATAACACATGACTCAATGCATAATGAATTCAATGGGACCTATGACATGACATTCCAACACATGACATGACAGCCTTCCAAATTAGAGGTAACCAACAAGACAAGGTAACTTGATCAATGTTAGTTATTGTAAATTTTGTGTGCAAAGCAAGTATGTGCCATGGGAAATGTAGACCAACATGATAATAGAAAAATATGTAACAAACAACATGTCAAAAGAATGATATAGATCATGATATATGTCAATTAATGTGACAAGAAAAATATATGAAATGAACAGTTTGTCATGTGCATGATCTAGATCTTGATATGTGTCAACTAGTGTGCTAAGAGTAAGATTTGTAACAAGTAATGTGTCATGAGCATGATGTAGATCCTGATATTTTTCAACTAATGTGTTATTAGAGAAATATGTGTAATAAGATTGAAGTGTCATGAACAAGGTAGTGATATGTGTCAACAAACCTTCTAAGAGAAAGATACATAACAAGAAATGTGTCAAGAGTGTGATATAGATCATGATATGTGTTAACCAATTTTCTAAGAGCAATATATGTAATAAGCAATGTTTCAAGAGCATGATATAGTTTTTAATATGTGTCATCCAAATTGCTAAGAGAAATATATATATTTTAAAATGATATAGATCTTGATATGTGTTAGCCAATGTGCTAAAATAAACAATAATATAGATTCTAATATGTGTCAACCAACATGCCACGATCAAGTGTGTTTGTAAGCCACGTGTTCTAAATAAGCACTATGTGTATGATCAAGTGTGTCTATAAGCCATGTGTTCTAAAAAATTCATGTCATGCATAATACATGTGTAAATGAAATGGGTCAAGTAACATGTGTTTTAAGAAATATGTCATAAGATATGTGTTCCAATATATAAATGCAACAATGAATGTGTCTAAGAAACAATATGGGTAGTAGGAACAATATGTAATTGAGCATAAAGTATACATGTGGTGATAAATCAACATATAGAGAAAACAATCGAATACAAGAAAATATAACACAAAGCATGCAATGGCCTAGAGAAAACAAAACATAGAAAATACAAGTGCATACAAAGAAAAAATAGATCATACAAATACATAAAGTAGACATGCCGTAGAGACTACAAGATTAGAAATAAGACAAAACATGAATCACAAAGCATGCAAGTACATAGAACAAACATAGCATAAATCATACATTTACATAGAGTAGACAAAACATAGAGCATAGATTAGATAAATCATAGATAATACAAAGAATAAATAAGATGAAACATAGAGCATACAAGTGCATAAAGCATAGAAAAAGATAACGTGAATATAAATCATAGCATAAAAGTAAACACAATCATAGAGCATACAAGTTCATATAAACAAACTAGATCATGGAAGTAAACAGAAGCATATAAACATACATGTGCATAGAAGAAAATATGAGCATAAAAGCATACACATGTTAGAAGTAAATAAGAGCATAAAAGCATACATGTGCATGGAATCAAATTGGAATCAAATAGGAACATAGAAGCATACATGCGCATGGAAGCCAACATGAGTAAGAACGAGTCAAGAAATGTATGGCTGGGAGGTGAGTGATATTTGAAGCAATGTCAAATAGCCTAAAGTAGAAGCCCAAGGCTAATAGTAGTCAATTTGTATAGCAAAGTGTACAACAAACAAGTACTAAGAGTATACCTCACCCCTAATCATCATTTATTAACCTAATCTAATTCTAATCTTAATCACATGCTCACACCTCTAAATCTAGAGGCTTCTATTTCTAAAAGCCTCTCTAACTTTCTCCTTCTATTGAATTTTTAATTCAATGGAAGCTTCTTCCCTCCATGAATTTTGAATTCAAATTCTAGATCCTTCCACTCTAGAATCCTCTAATCCTCACATGCATTCTCCACCATTGATCCAAATCCAACATGGCTTCATCCTAGCCATTGAATCCTCCACTCCTCAACTATAAATTAAGCTCTCATCCTCCATGAGAGCTAGTTATATGAACTTGGAAATCCATAACAAAACTCTGCTATTTTGTTCATCCAATCAATCCATTCTATCATCACTCTATCATCCAATCTATCAATCATCACCTTCATCAAGTAATCTTCAAGAAAAATCATCAAGTTATAAAGGGGAGGTGCTGCCCAAGTGACTCCACCAACATCTGAAGTAAAAATAAATCAATCAAGAGAAAATCCAACACATCAAAGGAGGAGTTTTTCAATCTTGTAGGTAAGTGCAAGTATAATCTCTCTCCTTCTTTCCATCCATTGCTCTATTTGAGGTATTGTTGAGAAGATTAGATTAGGGAAGCAAGTTTCTTTGTTTTCTCACATTTCCACATCTAATATGGCACCTACTGTGGGGCTTATGCCCTATTTTTCATCATTTCTAATCTTGTTTGATCCCTTGCACAAGTTGTCAAACTTTCAAGAATTTTCGTTGACATTTACCCCATCAAAATTTGAAATTTCGAACTCAGATTCTGCTTTCCAATGCAAAACAGCACCTATGCTCTATGTATTGGCGCCTATGCATGTAAAATGGTGCCTATGAATTGAATCAACACCTATGTTCTACTTTGGTGCCTTTGCATATACTTCAATGCCTTTGTTTTGGCCTTTGAAACCCCGAAATTGTAATTTTTGCTGCTTTAACCTATTTTTGACCATGTTTCGTATTTTGTCACGAATGTCACCTATATTCATAAAGTGGCACCTATGTTCATAAATTGTCACCTATGAATTGTATTGGTGCCTTTACGAGATACTTCAACGGCTTTGTTTTGGCCTTTGAAACCCCAAAATTACAATTATTTTGGCTATTTTTGACCATGTTTCCATATTTTTTCACGGAATGGCACCTATGTTCACAAAGTGGTGACTATGTGCATAAAGTGGTGCCTATATACATAAAGTGGTGCCCATGACATGTATTGGCACCTTTGTAGATACTTTAGTGCCTTTGTTTTAGCTTTAAAACCTTGTTTTTTCTTGTTTTTGACTTGTTTCAGATTTTTCTCATACATTGGTGCCTTTGCACACAAAATGGCACCTATGTCATAAAGTGGAGCCTTTTTGTACTTTGGAGTCTTTGTCATACTTTTTCACCTATGCCATGTTAATCAAAGCACCTTTACTGAATCACGAGTTTTAAGCTTCTGACTAAAAGTTTAATCTTGTTTTTGTAGACTTTTTTGCGAGTCTAATCGGTGTTCCCAGATTTCACCCTCAAATCTGGGACTACCCATTTGAAAAAAAAATCGTTCTTTTTAAAATAACAGGGCTTTTCATGTTTTTATTACTAGAAGATGTTTGTATTACGTTAAGATATTTCCAAAGTGAGTCATATGAGCCAATTTCAATAAATACCCGGATGTTGAACTTATTTTATCCCTCTACCAAGTTTTGTCTACAGGAAATTTTCATTTAATTATTTATTAAATAAATAAAGCCCCGTTTGAAGTAAATTGTGCTTCAGTTGAATCCTATTGAAGTTTTGCATGCCTGTATTCACACATCTCAATAGGAATTTCACTAGGAATGAATTCAGCATTATGCTGCAACTTCGCAACGTTTTCATTTTTATTTATTCCTTTAATGTTTTTCTCCGATTTTCTCCGTTGTTTGTCTGTTAAATTCCCTAGGTCTCTGTTTCTTTGTTTTGTATAGTCTGTTTAATTTCCTGGAGCATTTGGAGATCATTTACGGCCTCAGCACCAGAAGGAATCAGCCTTAGAAGGTAAACTTTTGACTAAAAAAGATGAAGTCATGCACAAAAAGCCTCTCTTAGGTAAGTCACACTTTTTGGAATGAATGGGTCTAAGCTACGAATGGGATTTTTGTAGTGGCGGGCATGGGGAATTTCTTACTTGCTTTCACAAGGTACTTTTTCCCATGAAATCCAAGTCACTTAAGTTGCAGAATGGGAATATTAGAGGTGACAGCAAGCGGCGGGAATTTCTTACTTGCCTTCCAGGGTAAAAATTCCCATTATAAAATAAAGAAAAATCACTTAAAGCACCGATGGGAATTTCCTGCCTACCTAGTAGGCTAAATTTTCCCATCAAAGAGGTTTATTCACTCATGCAAGTCGCACTTTATCAAAGGAAGCTATTTTCAATACAAGTCACACTTTTTGGGAGATGTTTTAATTTGCCAGTGGGAATTTTGGCAGTGGCAGGTAGGCGAATTTCTTACCTGCCTTGCAGGTAAAAATTCTCATTATGAAAGTCAAATAACTTAAGTGAAAGAGGGGATTTTTGGAGCTGCAGTGCAGGGTAGAAATTCCCATCAAAGTTGACTTCTTATTTTTAGAAATTACCCTTGCCAAAAAGTGCGACCCACCTTGGCATTAAACAATGTATTTAATGATATTTATTTATGGATTTTTCACCTAATTTTGGTGCCATGTATGGAAGAAAAGTCAATGCAAGAAGACAAGCCAAAGAGAACTGAAGGATGCATGCTAAAAATAAATAAAATAAATTTATTTAAAAGCAACCAGCAACATGCATAATTGGGCGCCCAATTTGGGTGAATAAACATGATTGTTTATTAATTAAATCGCCAGAAATAGGAAGAGAAATCAGTAAAAATAGTATGCTAAGGGCTACATAAGCATGGGTTGCCATAATGAAGAAGCAATTAATTATTTTTTCTAAGGGTTGCAACCTGCAATTTTTGGCGCCAAGGAAAGAAGGCTATGTGCATCAAAAGGTGTTTTTCATTGTCAGGAAGCTTCAAGGTTTGGTGCATAGGGTTGGAATAGCTTGATTTTTTCTATGATAATTATCTGCATGTATGTATAAGTGCCCAAGTGAATTTAAAAATATTTATGTTTGCTTTGCATGCAAGGACAACCTCAAATTTTAGGGCAGTAGACTTTATATGCAGATTTTGGTGATAGAAATCAAGTATTCATGCCCTGGACTCCATCTTTGTCTGAATTAATTGTAGGTATTCATCACAAGTTTTTATATAAGTGAAAGGGAGTTCAAATCAATGTCGGTACATTGAATATGTTTTCCGAATCAAGAAATTACTATATGTGCACAAATTGATCCATTCGAAGGAATTTTGACAGGATTAAAAGAAAAAGAACTTAGACAAAGATTGCTCTAGTCATGATGAAACATGATGAAAGAGAAGGATTAAAGATTCATGCATAGCTTCTAGATTTGCTGATATGAATGACATGGACATAGGTCCTGAACCCATCTCCGAATTAATTGACAGATCCAAGGCTCGGAAGGACATCTCTCATGCGGGCAATAAAAAGCAGTGGAATTATTCAAGCATCAGTGTTTCCAGTCACAACTCAGTTGCCTGAATTTGTTATGGAGTGTGCAAGGTCATATCATCCTCTTTCTAGAACAATTTAGGATGTTGTGGGAAAGACAATAATCAGGCTGGATGCACAATTTATTAATTATTGTCTAAAGATTCGACACGGCTGTGGTGATTGCAATTAGCATGTTGGATGTTAGCAACAGATGGGAGAAACACAAAGCAAAGTACGTGGGCATAATGAATATCATATATATGAAGAATCCCAGGTCTCCATCAAATTTCCCGAGGACTCTCCCACAATACAATTTGGTGCAGGAGGTGGATGATATTACTAAATTTCTTTGCAAGTTAAGTGGAGAAGTAGTTACTCACAACTTCCGCTCATGGATGTATGTTTTCGTGAGAACCATTGAGATCAACAGAGCTAATTTGATAATCAATTAGGTGAAGATCATCGGTGACAACATCGGTGAGAAGCTTCGAAGTGTGAGGTGGACGTACAACTTCAAAATGACTTCATACAGTATATGTAGCAAACCTCACAGGGTATATTTTCCAAGTTGGATAGATGGGACATACTAGCAAAATATGCTATTTTTGAGTGCTTCCCATAGTTGACAGTTCTGAATGCCAAAAAAATTACAAGGTGGTCAATGAGGGATTCTTTTATGGATTCATCGAGAAAATGAAATAGTGATATGAAGACTAGAAGGGTAAGCAAAGAAGCTTAGGAAGCTATATCCCACATGACTATATTTTCATCTAGTTTACAGACTTCACGTATCTCGGGGGTAACCAACTTTTCAAGAGAACTAGTTAAGTTGCCTAGGTATCCAAGCGACAAATGGGTCATCATGGATTTGTTCAAATAGCTCGTGGAGATGCATGACTTACAATCAAAGCGACACAAGTCTACGGGTTTCTTTCTAGTCACAGTGGGTTATTATAGGCATCGAGAGCATTCTGAAAGCTAGAGGAATTGAAGCATTTTTGTTTTTAATATGAGCATGAGTTCTTCCCAGCATGGCTAAACTTTTATCCATATGGGGTAGCAAAGAATAAAATCTCCCAAGAATAATCACATGTGCTTTCATTGGAAGACTTTTGGATGAAGTGTAGAAACGAGTATGAAGTCAGAAAGAAAGACTTCAACAGGTTATCAGCGCAACAAGTGTCGATTATGGTTTAACACAGATACTATAGATCTCACAGATGATGGGCATGTGATAATTAACACATATCATCAGTTGGGAGGGGATAGAGGTTCTATTCAGGAAAACATTGGTGGCTACTAGACAATTGAGGAAAGATCTTCCACAATTCTGGTTAACACCTCAAATTGGTTGTTGACAAATGGTATTGCCTGGATGAAGCTTTGATGAATAAGATCACAGGTAACTTTACCACATGAGACTCCAACAAAAGAAAGCATAAAGGTGAAAGTAACAGAAGGCCAGAGAAATTTATAATACACAAGAAGTCTCACGCACAAGAGAAGGCCAAATCTACAACTATCGTGTTAGTTCCAACTTCTCCAACATCAACTCATAGCACTTCAAAGACATTTCCAAAACCCCAAAGGGATCTTGTTGTTCCTCTGTTTAATCCAACATCATTTGTATTTTCTCCTCAATCACTCAAATCTTTACCTCTCCCTGTGGAGAAGTTGAAAGCATAGATGGTGGAGTTTATAAAAGCATTGTCTTTGGACAATTCAAAGGGTGGCAGTCAGAACACTGTGGAAAATTTGGATAGAGCAGAATTAGAGCATGAGATGGTGGTGCACTCAGTGACTTCTCATTCCCCGAGAAGCAATTTTTCATCATGGCTAGCTTTGCAGAAAATCCTAGAAGCCAAAGAGGACATCAACCTGGAGGAACATGACTTGCAGCTGCTCCTGAGTTTGGGCGGAAAAGATAGAAGACCTAAAGTTGCCAAAATAACTTCTAGGTTGATTATTGAAGAATCAGGACAGAAGTTCGCTGAGTTATCGGTTCCAGCAGAAGGAAAGCACAAGGGAGAACTCACAACAGCTGATATAGCAGTGACCAAAGTGTCAATAGGTCAAACTACCACAGAAGGATTAAAGCAGGATACACAGACACTAATGAACACTTTATTCCTCAAGCTTGACAAAGAGAAGGTTGAGAAAGCCAAGCTTCAAAAGTAGGTTTCCCAACTATGTGAGATCATTGCTAAGGTTGCCAAACCTTCCTCTCAACCCATTCTAGCACATGAGCAGGTGAGTAATCATCTGATTAAAGAGGTGGAAGATGCAGGGGACCAGGTCAAAGCTATTGCTCAATGGAAAGAGCAAATCATTCACCAAGCTTTAGAACAGTTCGAAAGAATACCAACTGAATTGGAGAATATGCACATGGCAGTATCTCAGCTAAAGGAACTAATGACATAGATAGAAGATGAGAACATAGTTGTTGAAAGTCATCTGGATACTTTAGCTAAGATACATTCGTTACCAGAGGATGTGCTAATTGCAGAGCAAATTATACCTAGTGGATTGATGGAAAAGGGGAATCGGCTTAGAAATTTCGGTTTCCTTCTGCGTAGAGATCCTCAAGCTTATCTTTGAAAAGGATGCGATTCTTTAGAAAATGAAATGGGAGAAGTACCAGAGAGAATCCAAATGAATTACCCGCTTCCCATGAGGAATTTGTTCGGTTATGTAGAAAGAAATTGATGAAGCCACCATACCTTTCCAAATAGATTCAATTGCGAGACTTATAAAGCTTTAGGCAGATGTTGAGGGGTATGGGCCTAGTTTAGAGAAGGTAAAGGCTAACACCACTGCTTTGTCTAAAGGGTTGCTGCAGTTTAGAACCGAGAGAGAGGCTATTGTTAAAACAAATGGTAAAATGTTGAATTACATGTTTGACAAGTATATTCAATATCAAAACAAAAATAAAGTGTAGGTGTTACAATGATTGTGGATCTTCTTTCTTCTCCTCTTTCTTCTATTATTTCTTATGTTCTCATATGAAAATGTAAGATTAAAGGTATTGGTTTAAAAACCATTAATTTAAGTTATTTGGAAAGATTCTTTAAGATAAGTGACAAATGTGCACAGTTTGCTCAAACTCCCGATGCATGCTACTAAGAGAGGAATTGTAGGAAGATGATTACCAGATGTTCCCTTTACTACTTCTTCATATTCTAGTTCACTTGTAGTTCCCCATTTATAATTTCCCCTCTACACACTATAAGTAGAGGAAAAACCTAGGTGTTAAAGGATCAGAATTTGTAATCATCATTCTTGTGTTCCAGACTTTGAGCCGAAACCCTTGATAGCTTTCTAAAAGTGGAGGAATAGAGAGGAGGCATATTTCCGGAGAACTTTGTGTCAACGGTGCATTTGTTTCTTATTTCTTTTTAGATCTCTGCATAAACTTTGTGTTGTCTTAGATCTAGATATGAAACTTTCCTTTGCTTCAAATTCTGCATTTCAAGATCTATTTGTTTCTAATTATGTGCATGTGACAAACTCTATCAACTATTGGTTAGGTTGCACATGTCCCTTCCTTTCTTCTTGTATATAAGTATTTCCCTTTCTCACACATATTGCTTCATGACTACTTACTTGCTTTATGAAAATTTCCTAGTTACGGTTCATGAGCTAAGCAATTAAAGTAAAACCAACAAATAGATACTAGGAAATATAATTGACAAAATCTTACACGAGAGTCTCACCGGTAAATGAGAGAGATTTATCTCATGATCGCTAGGTTTTCAAATGTGCAGAAAAATCTAGCCAACACTAACATTCTATTTTTGCAGGTTTATTATAACAACAAGGAGATATTTCATCCATTTTGACATTTATTTTTAAAAATGATTTTAAGAATTGAAAACTACTAATCCTTTTGTTTTGCAGCTTATTTAGTCTAAGAAATTGGGTTCAAAATCAAACTACTAATCCTTGTTTTGTAGGGCCTCCTCTTAAAGACCCAATCATCAAACTACTAATATTTATCATTTAATTTTATCATATAGCATTTAATTATCTTTCATTTATCATCCTTTTTGTGTTTCCTTTGTTTCTTGTTCATCCCGAAGGCGAAACTGTGTATGCTCTCCTCTCGCGTCCTAGGACGATCTTGAGGATCAAAAGCGGCTAGCCTTCCCATTTTTCTTTTGTAGGGGCAACATGATGTGGAATTGATATCCATGCACTTTCCATAGTCTTCATGGGATTTATCTCCATGCACGAAGACACGCCCCATGTTCCAGTGGGTTATACAAATTCTTGGACAAGCTGTCATTATTGGCTAAACACTTGCTTGTTTTAAGAGCGGCATGAAGTGAGGGGCTTCCACGTCCCAATACCCAGGGCTTAAAAAAATCCTTGTAATAAGGACTTGGGCCCCACATATCGCAAGGTATATCGGGGACTCCTTCGGTGAGCCCATACATCCTAGACTAGGCAACCATTTGGCCACATATCGAGCTATAGTGTAAGGAGGTCGCACTCCCTAAGATCACTTGCTAGCTAACCCCACATTGACACATAGGTAGAGAGCCAATTATGGCACCATCGTCGATGTGTGGTATTGAAATTGGGTTATAGCTTGATTGTGATCCCACTTGACTAGTTAGGGCATGTGTTGCATGTTTGTTGTGTATATGTGAGCACCCTTAAATTTTTAATCAAGTAGACATCATCATAATTAATTATTCTTAATCACACAATCCCTATCCTAATCCCATCACCATCCTTAATCCATAATCCTAATCCAAAACTAATCCCCCACACATCCTATATAACCATGGCCTCTGATCCTCAGTCGCCATCCTCTCTAAACCAATATCCAAACCCTTGCCTCTTTTCTAAATCTATCAACCAAACTATCTCGATAATATCCCACCCATCCAAGTCAACCGTATCACTTTGACCATGAATTCTCACACACCATCCAACACCTTAATAAATAAATTTCAAATCTCACATCCTACCTCAACCAATCCCATACTCGTCATCCAAATCAACCATCCCATATTGATCCTAACATCCTAAAATCAATCCAACATCTCAATCAACAAATATTCTATCTTGATATCCCATCAACCAATCACCCCTAAACCATTATCTCCCAACCAACCCCATCCAAAATTTCCCATTCCTACGATATTTACCCCTCACCCCATTGACTTCCTCTTTGAGGAACCCAAATCATCCCAATCCACACCCCGACCTAATCAACATAAACCACTATCCCCACAAGCTAATTACATCGACTTTGACAACCTCACTAACTTTGACCTAGACCAAGAGGACCTCATTTATGTCCTTGTTAATCTAGCCACCAATCCCAAACCCACACAACCATCCCAAACCCCAACCCGTAACCCCCTATCAATCATCACAACCTACATCTTTATCCCATCAACACTCATACGGATAATCCACCTCCATCCAAAATCTCAACTCCTAAATCTAATTATCATCAAACCTATAATCGAGTTCCATTCACATACCCACAACAATCCCAATAACCTTATCCAAAATTATCCCCACATTTCATCTTATTCCTCCATCCTCTTCATCTTCATCACCCCAATCCAATCCTCTGGAATTTCTCCCGAATAGTCCCACATCCACCGACCCACCATCAAATTCAGCCTCTGAGCCTATTTCATCCCCTCCATGACCTAAGCCCCATACTATCTCATCCACTGTGACTTATAAGTCACCATCCTCTTCTTCTACCCATAATATTGAACCATCCAATGTGGCTCCTATGCCACCCTCATCATCTAATCATATATTAACCCCTTCGTCACCTAAACCTAACAATATCATGTCCTTTAATCCTATTTCATCTCCACCATCCCCCAATCCTAAAACATCTAACGTGACTCCTAAATCACCAACTCCCAAACCTAACAAATCCAATCCCAATCCTCTCCCCACCACATCTATCCAATATAACAAGGATCCTATGCCACCTTCATCTACTTCATCCCCTATATCAACCAAATCTAATGTGGTACCTACACCACACCCATATCCCAAATCTCCTTCATCCCCAACATCACCCAAATATAATGTGACCCCCATATCACACCCATCCCCTTCATCTAAATATACCCACCCCTTCATCTACATCTACTAATCCCAAGCAATCTAATCATAAGCCCACACCATCTACCTCAAAACCACATACTCCAACCAATCAAAAATAAACCACATCTAATTCGGCCTCCAAGCCCAAAACAACCAATTCGGCCCCAGGCCTATTCCATCCCCTTCATCTTCTAAGCCACAACAATCTAATCCAGCTCATAAATCCAAATCAACTAACACATCTCATTATCCACCCAATCCTACACCATTACTAATTCTTACTCCCCCAAAACCATTTAACCTAAACCACTTCACTCCTTTAGGAGAATCCTTGACCACCATCTTCCATTGTCTAAAAATTTCAACATGATCATCCATCCCCCAATCAAATCACATAATCAAAACCTTCTCAAACCATCTTGGTATCGGGAACAAGATCATTGTGACTTCCATCACACTCATGGACATCCGATTAATCCTTGCATGCACTTTAGGTCTTATGTCCAAAAACTCATTAATTAAGGAATTCTTGTTTTTATACCTCTTTATCGACCACCTTTCCATCCTAATCCTCTCCCTAACCATCATCCACCATGCAAATCCCACTCAACATCCAAACATCATCATCCATCCAAATATCATTGTATATCCAAACATCCCTCACCAACTAAAAAGTAGTTACAATCTCATCTCATATCCTTTGTTAAATCCAACCTCTTAGCAGGATGACAAAATTACAACCCTTCGGTCTCATGATGACTACATGACATCATCTTCCCCATCCAATTTATATGCTATAGCCAAAATATGTTTGATATTATGAAATATCAAGGCAAAGGCTTAGGCATCCATGAACAAGACATTCGTGAACCCATCTCTCTTTATCAAAATCCAAGTTGTTTAGGCTTATAGTGTAAACCTAACACTACCAATGTCCCTCGCACTACTTCATCAAAATCCATTTCTACCCCTACTCTTTTTATCCTACCATACCGACCACTCCACCTAATCACAAATCATTTAATCCCCTACAAATACCAAACACCTAAAAATGGATTGAGCACATGATTTGTTTCTTGTGCACGGATGTTCTTTCCTTGCCACTCATCCTCCTTCTATCCAACATCCAAATCCCTTTGCATCTAATCCATTCTTATCATCATATCCATTTATATCCTCTTCCAATCCATTCATTTGAACATTTGATCAGCTTGATCACACATGTTGTAAGCCAATAGTACCTATTACAATCAGTGTGACCTTGTTCTATCATTACCTCCAACATTCAAGCATCATTGTCCTCCTGGAGATCCACACACTTTAACACACTTAATAAACTTGTGGTGAAGACCCTTGGGTGCATCTTTTGACACTCTAGCTAATGTCATCACCACATTCATTTCCATCCCCCATCGACGACTAGTGATTCTTAACCCCTTGATATTTTTCAAGAGAGTGGAAGCTCTTTGTGTAAAAAAATCCAAATATCAAAAAGAAAAAGATTTTAAAAAGTCATCTCAAAATTAAAGTATCAAATAAAATCCACCTCAATACTCTCTCTAGAAGCATTTCTAAGAACTCTTCCGTATGGATACATGGTGGCGATGAGAGCAATGTTGTGAAAAGAATCAGATGTGTCTCCGTCGGGGCTATGGATGTATGGCTAGAACAAAGCAATGCACGCCTTAAAAATTTGGTTCACCTTCCATCAACCTACTTGACTTAATCACTACATATACATTGACAAGTTTGTCTTCACATACTACCCATTAAGTCTTCACTTCAAGCAGTAATTAACCATCACAAACACACACACTTTGATCTCGTAGAGACATGGGGCTCGCATGTTGCTTAGGTATTGTTTTTCCCTTGGTCACACTTTTGTTTTAGTCCAACTCTTACCTTACAACATGTGTCATTAGGCTCATCTTTTGTTCATCACTGATGACATCCATCACATCCACATCCTTTTTCCCTTAGGATCAAATATCCATGGGAAGACGATGATCATTTCCTTTTCATCCAATCCTCCTCACGTCCCTTTCGAACTGTAATCATCATGGTCGAGGGTATCCTTACTACCATATGCTCGAGGCATCATCCATTTTAGATACCTCTCACTTCGCATTCTACCCTACACCTGGGGAAAATTGAACCCATCCATCCATCCACACATGCCACCCTACTTTACACTTGGGGGCACACCATATCTATCCCTCAATCCATCCCATATACCTAGGGGCATATCTTATCATTGTAGATCTCCCCCATCTTATCATATACCACATCCCTCATCCTATATATCTATATCCCATCCCACATCCCATCTAATCCTAACCAATCAATCCATCCCTATAATATCCAACCTATCCAATTACCCTCAATCCTTCCCTTTCCTCTTACCCAAACACACTTTAGGACTTATAGGAGAAATTCTCATCATACTTTTCATCCCTTTCCATCCCCGATCTATCCCATTCCGAATCCTTTCATCATACCTATCCTCAACCATTCAAATTCCCCAATCCCAAATCCAAAATCTAAAAATCCAAACATACAAAAATATAAGGATCCCCAAATCCCCAATCTCAACATCCAACATCCAACATCCAAACTCCAAAATCTAAAAATCCAAACATCCAAAACCCAAAATTTAAAAATCAAAATCCTAACTCGAAAATCCAAAATCTAAAAAATCCAAAAATACAAAAATGTAATGTGTGTATTTTTGCTTGTGTGTGTTTACTTTCTTGTCTACATTTAAATTTTGGTTGATGATATGAGGCCAATTTTTTTGGGCCAATGATATGAGGCCCCTTTTGTTTCTTTTTATTTAAGCACGGTCTAATGATATGAGGACCATATTTTTTTGTATTAATTTTTTTGATGATACGAGGACACATGCATTTGGAACTTCAATCATCGTGGTCTTTATACCTTGATACATCTTGCTCTATGCCACATTCATAACAATTCTAATGATGATAACATTGGACACTATATGGTAGCACACCACCTTATATCATCATCTTTTAGCCTCATCATCATCCCATCCAATCAATCCTTTATCATTCAATCAATATCCACATCCAAATCTTATCATCTCACATCCAACATCCAAAATCCTCACCCCCTAGCTGGGGCATCTTCTAACATCCTCTCAATCAAACTTGATCATCATCCCAATACTCTCTTAATCAATAACCTATCATCAAAATTAATCTAAACATCCTCAATCAACTGATCCTCCAAATCCAACATCCTATACCCTATCTTCTTATCCAATCAATCATAAAAATAACATCCTCAACTCTAACATCCTCACATCTAACATCTTCAAATCTTAATCCCAAGTCTTCACTCCTCATCTCTTGACTGGTGCATCCTAATCCAAAATCCCCAAAACCTAACCCCTTGATTGGGGCATCTTCTCATCCAAAATATTCACCCTTGTCATACATCGTTGATTGGTGCATACCCTATTCCAACATCCAATATATCCTCATCCTCTCATCTCCCTCTCTCCAATATTCTAATCCTCTAGTCCTAAATCCTCCAATCTTCTAATCCTCTAAGCCCAATTCTCTGAATCCTCAAATCTTCCAATCCTCTAATCTCCTAATCCTCAATCTTCTCATCCTCTAATCCTATCTCATCTACTAACTTGGGCCTCTCCTCTTTTCAGGCAAGAACCCGACTCGTTCCTCCCCGCCTAACCCCTCGAGGGGGCATCATATCACCATCCTAACATATTTTCTTCTTTTTCTTTGAATGGTCATTGCTACGCAATAACCATTCAAAGAGGGGAAAAATGTAGACATCTAAAATGTCGACATGATTAATTACGATTAATTTGTCCCGCAAATATCCCAACATCATCCATATAATAATTAATTGTAAGATTAATTATTATTATTCAATTAATTTTATCATATTTACCCCTTTACATTTTAGTATAATTTATCATTTATCCTAAATCCTTTTAATCAATCATTATATCTCATCTTATCATTAATCACTTTTATTTCATTATTATATCATATTATCCCACTAATAATCCCTATTAACATTTCTAGGAATTTAATATTCCTACATCTCACCTACCACCTACCCTACACATCCCTACACCTAGCCTTTCCATGTAACCTCAAACATAATCATCATTTATTAACCTAATTCTAATCCTAATCATATCCTCACACCTCTAAATCCAGAGGCTTCTATTTCTAGAAGCCTCTTTAACTTTCTCCTTTTATTGAATTTTTAATTCAATGGAAGCTTCTTCCTCCATGAATTTTAAATCCAAATTCTAGATCCTTCCACTTTATAATCCTCTAATCCTCACATGTATTCTCTCAGTAATTGATCCAAATTCAACATGGCTTCATCCTAACCATTGAATCATCCACTCCTCACTATAAATTAAGATCTCCTCCTCTCAGTGAGAGCTAGTTAGATGAACTTGGAAATCCATAACAAACCTCTGCTATTTTATTCATCTAATCAATCCATTATATCACCACTCTATCATCCAATCCATCACCATCATCTTCATCAAGTAATCTTCAAGGAAAATCATCAAGTTACAAAGGGGAGGTGTTGCCCAAGTGCCTCCACCAACATCTAAAGCAACAATCAATCAATCAAGAGAAAATCCAACACATCAAATGAGGAGATTTACAACTTGTAGGTAAGTGCATGTATAATATCTCTCCTTCTTTCCATCCATTTCTCTATCCGAGGTATTGTAAAGAAGATTAGATTAGGGAAGCAAATTTCATTGTTGTTTCACATTTCCACAACTAATTTTTTAAAGATATACAATATTGTTTATGTATTCTTTCCATATTGGGAATGATGAAAAATTCTAGGTTGAATCTGCACTAGTGGCCTTTGTACATGTTGTAAGTATGAAATAGATTAGGTGGGTTATTGGGTAGTAGCTTTTCCTCGACAAACACATCAAATCCCATAAATTTGTTACATTTTCATGGAGCTCCTAGTCATTGACTACAAAAATGATGTCGAATTATTGGTATAAACCTTAACTAAAGAATAATATTAGATGCATGATGTTCATGGGGTTTTAAAGAGGTTTTCCATCAATCATAGAAATTTTGTATGCTCTGTGCAAAACTTGTCAATGAAAAAATGGGCCTATCTAATTTGGCTTCAACTTGCCTTTTGTTTCTTTATCTCGCAATATATTTTTCTCGGTTTTCATCGAGGACCAATTCGCCAATCTCATGTGATAATGAACTTTCTTGTTATAATCCTTTTCACCGATTTTGATAAACACATAAGTGTTCAATAACATGGATATGTTTCTCATATTACATTTCTAATTATTGTGAGTGATTTTCATGACAAGTGTAATCCTTGGTTATGTGTTGTAGGGAGACTCACAAGAATGGCATCTCTAACTCTAAAGATAAAATAATACAACACATAGAAGATAATATGGTGTTGTACTGTTAGGTGCAAACACTCATGCGGTATGCCCATATTACACATAATATAACTTAATTATGTCAATATTCCCGTGTTTTGTAACTATTTTGTGTAGTATGCTTACAATGGCCTTTTTGTAGTCTTCGTCCTGCATCTACTTCCTCATGGGTGAGTAGAAATGCATCTCAAATATTATATTTCATATCTAAAACTTCTAAAACTTTTTATTTTTGAATGAGGGTCGATTGTTAGTGATAATGGCCAATGGGACCTCACATTTAGCAATGTTGTGTGTGATCGGAAGTGACAAATATCATCACATCCCAAAGTCCATGGGTATTTCCTCAACACATTTCATAAAATATATAGTAGTAATAATGATAAACTTATGTCATCTAACAAATATTGGGTTGATATTTCTTGAAAAGTCAAATCCTCACACCAAGAAAGGCCAAGATGCGACAATGAGTTCAACTCTTGTGATGGTGCATGTGTGAGGTTATTATGTTGCCGACATTTTCCCTAAAAATTTGGCATTTTTGTGGCTTTCTTAATCAATTGTGGGACAATAAAAATCTAATCTAAGTAATTTGTATGACATGGATTTACCACTAAAATTTCCTCTACATTCATTATCATATACTTATTCTAAAGTTATTTTAGCTTCTTTTCAACTAAGGTATTGTAATACGTTTCCATTAAGTGATTTTTTGAACAACATGTTTCTAATGAAAACACAATGCACTACCTCTCTTCACATACTTGAACTGAATGGATTCGATCCGTCATATAACACTTGTAATATGTCATTATACCATTAAGGTGTATTATCACTTAATTCAATAAAAAGACTTTTGGGTTCTCTACATTAAGGGAAATGATGTTTGTTGTAGATGTCTCATTATAAAAATAGCATGGTCAAGAGAAACATCAATAGAGATAAGTGAAACAACACTAGACATAACATCTGCGTGACAATTATCCTTCTACAAAATGTTGCTAATGTTAAAGTATTTGAACTAAACAATCAACTGATGAAAAAACTCCTTATATGGGAGGATCTTATCTTCTTTGGTTTGATATACATCTTTTGAATTGATTAATGACTAAGTATGAATAATCAAATACCTAAATAGATTAAACTTGTATTGTGAGTGCCAATTTGGAGACTTAAAATTGAAGTTCATATTTTGTGATATTATTGGTGTAAGAAGCTAAGCCTATAAGCAAGTGGTATCAATTGATTTTTAGGGTTTATTGATAATATCAATTTTGTAGCACTAAATGTGCTTTTAAATCCATCAAAATACATGATTCAAAGGCAAGGGAACTGTACATTACAAATTCACCATGAAATGTATCACTAAGTGATTTATGATCCTATATGGGGGCCTCAACTAATTGATCGGTAATGAATTTTCCCTTGATTGAATTCTTGGGAATGAATTTAAGGAGACAATAATTCATGCTCGATCACCATTCATGCTCGATCACCACATACTCATCCATATTCGGCCCTCTGTCCGCACCCTCACACCCTCGCCGCCCTCTGTTCGCGCCCCCTGTTCAGCCTTCGTGCCCTCGCGCCCTGCCCTGCCCTAATGGTGTCTACGCGCACCCTTGCTCTCGCTACACGCAAGCCTGCGAACCCTGTTGATCCACGAGTTCGGGCCGAGCTCTTCAACAAAGGGTGGGGGCTCAAATCTAGCCGAGGGCTCGTTGGTCATGGATTGACCTCACCTTTACCAATGTTGCGACTGTACACTCGGACGGTCCTACAAACCCTAGCCATATTCAATCACCATTTAGGGGTGTTCCTGGGAAAGGCGAGGTTCATGGTGAGCTAGAATAGGAGATCTACCTCCTTCAAAGACGTCTTAAAAAGAAAGGAATCATCTCGATATCTACTACAAAGAGCATGCTCTGATTTGTAGCTTCGGGGGTTTATGGCCCACCTTCCTGTTCTTCACGCATGGATCTCCAAGCATTGGACTCCATCTTTAACTGGTAAGATAGAATTATATCCATGTGCTAAAGGCATTTTCATTATGGTTTTCTCTTCAATAGCTGATAAAGACATCATTGCTTCCAAGCTCTGGACCTGCGAGTCAAAATATCTGATCATGAAACCTTGGTTCCCATCCTTTAACCCACACACAGAGTCATTCTCATGGAAACTGTTTGAATCGAGCCGCCCATTTACCTCTCCAATTCTAGAGTCATGAATGTCTGACAACCATTGGCAATACCTTGGGTACTACACTCCACATTGATTCTCAAACAACTAATTACACCCATACTACCTATGCCCGGATCCTGGTGGAACTTGACACTGATAAAAATCTTCCTGCTACCATAGACCTTCGAGTGCAAAATAGAACTTGGTCACAAACTCTTGATTATGAAGGTCTACCTTTCCGATGTAGAAGGTGTTTTGGATTAGGACACACCTCTATTGCTTGTGGGATGGAAAACGTCAACATGAGAAGCGCAATTGGTGGAAAGACACACTCCGGAGCACCTGATTTTTGTGGATAGAAAGGATCTTGAATCTAAAGCAGTAGATGAACCAGAGTCAACGAAAACCCCTTTATCCGAAACTCAAATTGTTAGCAACATGAAAAATACACAAGCTGTTGAGGGCAGCATGGAAAATGATAAATATCTCTCTCAGGATAACAACATGGTTGTTCTAAATGGGACAAATGCGACTAAGGAAAATACTCCTCCTTTGTCTTCTTCTCCAATCGTGAAGGCTCCATCAGGGTGGGTTACGGTCAACAAAAAGAAAAAATCTACCACTCTAAAGGGTAACACTTCGCCTTGATGATTCTCATCTCTCCTATTGGTTGGCTGGGTTTCATTGGTCTCATTTTTCTTAGCCGGATAGCAGATTGCTTCCAATGGTGTTGATATGCCATTGTTGTTTGTTTGTTGTACTTGTGTTGTTTTTTTGCTGCTACTTTGTCGGTTGTTGGTTTTTGCTTTGCAGTCTATTTTCTGCTGTCGGGCTTAATTGTTCTATCTGGATTTTGATCCATCTCTTGTGCTTTAACTATCAATTCAGCTTCTGAGCCTTGGTGTACAAGGGTATAGTCCCTTTCAAAAAACTATTTGCCAATAATAATAAAAAAACATGACCTATGTAATGACATGACTAGATAAGTAAGTTTTAGACATGTAAAACCCTAATGGGTCTGCCATGGTAATGACATGGGTCTCTATGGTCAACATATAATGTCTAATCTTTTGGGTGGAAAAGACAATGACTAAACATAAATTTTACACACAAGTATATTTTTTATTTTAATCTACAAAAGTACAACTAATACAATAAGTGCCTCTTTCTTTGTGATCATTGTCATACTATGTTAGCAAATCGCTCAAGGCATGTTTGGTTGCAAAATATAAAATAATAGTAGTCTATCCGTGATAGGAGATATGAAGAATGGTGGGTTTAGAAAATATGTTTGAACTTAAGAAATACTTTTTGGGAACCATCTTCCCAATTAAATTTTACATCTTTGGATGATAGTGATGTGAAGGGTATTGTTGTAATGAAATTACTTGGATAAATATGAATATCAAAGAACGATAAAACACTAAAGAACACAAGAGTGTAGAAAAATGATCATAATATGCAAGTATAATACCTTATCCACTGCGAGGGGAAACCTCCAAACCATAAAATAAGACTCTAATGCTCAATATGATCATTAACTACTCCTTCCTACCACCTATATACCATTCCTATGTTATGGCCAACACTAAGGCAAACTTGGTAAACACATGAAAGCATAAATGAACAACATATGACAAGAAGAGAGATTATGTAAGCCATAAGTTGACACTACATATCCAATATAAGCTATAGGACTAAGGGCGTAGCATGCCCCTCCCCTTCGAAGAAACATTGTCCCCAATGTTGGCCAACCCTAGATGTTGTTGCAGAAATGCTTCATCTTCCCATGTTGCATCCTCAATATTCATATTCTTCCACTTGATCAAATACTTGGTAATGACTCTAGTCCTCAATATTTTGGTGCATGTCTGAAGAATACCTTTAGGTTCCAATACGATCCTTCCTTCCTCATCCAATTTAGGAAGAACTGACTAGGTTGAAATGTGTTTCCCAATGACTTTCTTCAAGCAAGAAACATGGAAGACTAGATGTATTTTACTTCCTTGAGGGAGCTCCAACTTATATGCCACACTACTAATTTTCTGCAACACTTGGTAAGGACCATAGTATTTAGGTGCAATCTTATTATCCTTTTTCTATTGTTTTAAGGACAATTGCTTATATGGATGCAACCATACAAAAACAAAATCTCCCACTTCAAAGTGTTACTCACTACGATGTTGATCAACCTGTTACTTCATGCGGTTTTGTGTCATTGACAAATTATCTCTAAGGTTAGAGAGTACCTCATGTTGGTGTTGAATGTGATCTTTGATTTCTCTCACCTTAGGTTTTACCTTCAAGCTAGAGATGAGTGATGGTACCCATAAAGTGCCAAAAATGGAGAAATTTTGGATGAAGTATGAAATGAAGTATTAAACCACCATTTTGCAAATGGAAACCATTGCACCTAACATTCTTGTTTATCCTAACTAAAACATCAAAGATACCCCTCCAAACATTTATTTACCACCTCATTTTTCCCATCTGACTAGGGATGATAAGATGAAATATGGGCCAATTGGGTACCCAAACAAGAGAACAAATTAGTCCAAAATTTACTCATAAATATCATATCACGATCACTTACAATAATTTTTGGCATGCCATGGAGATTTTGAATCGTTTTCGTAAAAGAGATGACAACTGCAGTAGATGTGAAAGGATGAGACAAGGCATAAAAATGACCATACTTGGTAAGTCTATCCATTATGACCATGACGATGCTTTTACCTTTTGATTTAGGCAATCATGTGATGAAATCTATATATACCTCTTCACATCTCTTGCTAGGAATAAACATGGGTTGTAAGAGATTTGGTGTCTTAATGGTCTTGCCCTTATTACGTTAACACACCAAACATTCTCCCCCAAATTTTTTAACATCTCCTTTCAAAACCTCCAAGAATAAATCTTTTTAACTCTATGATAAGTTTTCAAGAACCCAGAATGGCCACCTAGTGGAGAATAATGGAGCTCTGAAAGAACATGGTGTTTAAGTGTAGAGTTCTTACATAAATACAACTTATCCTTGTACCAAAATGTATCATCCTTCCATATAAATTTTGCAAATATGGTTAGATCTTTCTAGAGATTTTGAATGAGAGTATGGGTCTCTGCATATTTCTACCATTATTCTCTTGTTTGATCTACCCAATGTGCCTTTCATATAGAGATGGTACATAACAATGCTTATATGGTCTCATCCTTACTAAATAATGCATCAAAGACCACATTTTCCTTCCCTTTGTTATAAATAATCTAAAAGTCATAACCCAACATATTTGTGACCCATTTTTGTTTCTCTTCTGAAGATAGGCATTGCTCGAAGAAGTATTTCAAACCATCATGATCAGTGTTTACCTTGAAGTGTCTACCCATCAAGTATGGTCTCCATTGTTTGATTGCATGTAAGATTGTCATCATTTCCTTCTCATAGGTGGGCTTCAAAAAAATCTTTCCTTTTAGTTACCTACTCTCAAATGTTATGGGATGTCCTTCTTGCATGAGTATTGCTCAGATCCCATTTCCTGAAGAATTACATTCAAATATGAAGGTTTTGGAGAAATATGGGGTTGTCAATACTAGGGTGGTGCACATCGTTGTCTTTAATATTTCAAATTCCTTATAAGCTTCCTCATTCTAATGAAAGGAGTCTTTCTTCAATAATGTTGTGAGTGGTGTTGCTATATTGCCATAGTTATTTACAAATATGTGATAGTACCCTATGAGACCTAAGAAACCTTGTAAATGCTTGAGGGTTCTTGGAACTTCCCATTCCACCATGGCCTTGATCTTGTGAGGGTCCACCTTAACACCTTCATGAGAGACAATATGGCCCAAGTATTCCACTTCTTATACCCCAAAAGAACACTTCAAAGGATTGACATATAGTTGATGTTTCTCGAGGGCTTCCAAGATTGTATTTACATGATGTAAATGTTTCTCCCATGATTTGTTGTAGATGAGGATATCATCAAAAAATACCAAGAAAAAATGTAGGAATGGTCGAAATACATAATTCATCAAACTCTGAAATGTGGATGGTGCATTAGTAAGACCAAAAGGCATCACTAGAAATTCATAATGTCATTGATGAGTTATGAAGGTTGTCTTATGAATATCCTCTTTCTTTAATTTAATTTGGTGATATCCGAGAATCAAGATCTAGTTTTGTAAAATAAACTGCACCATGCAACTCATCTAAAAAATCATCAATGACAGGAATAAGAAACTTATCTTTGATAGTTTACTTGTTAAGTTCTTTGTAATCTGGACACATGTGCCACCTTCCATCCTTGCAGCACACCAACACCACTGAAGCAGAATAAGCACTCTGACTATGACAAATAATACCCATTTCCAACATTTCCCCAACTATCTTCTCAAACTCACTCTTTTGCACATATGGGTATCTATAAGGTCCAATATTGGGGGCTTGGCTTCCTAAAATTAACTGAATGACATGATCATGATCTCTTTCAGGAGGCAATCCTCTAGGATCCTTGAAGACAACTGCATGTTTATCAATAACCTTCTAAAGATCAGGATGCACTATCGTAATTGGGTGGTTGAACTTCCATGGAGAACAATTGTGCTACAAATCCTTCAGCCCCCCTTTTAAGAATCTTCTGCATTTGGTGAGAACTAACCACTTGAGGAGTTTTTGCCTATAGTCCTTGAAGTTCAAATTGTCTTCCCTCAGAATGAAAGCACATGAACAACTCCTGGAAATTTAGCTCTATGTTGCCCAAAGTTATGAGCCATTGAACACCTAAGACAATATCAACTCCACCCATGGGAATAATGAACATAGTGGATTTCATTGTGTAGTCACCCATCATAAGTCTAATTTTATGAAATTTCCTTAAACATTGGATTGTGCCACCATCTGCAATCATTACTTGAAATTTAGGTGTTGGGTAGATGAAACAATTTAGCCTTGTTGTCAACTTATTATTGATGAAATTATGTGTGCTCCCCAAATTAATTAATATTTTCACCTTCTTCTTCTTAAGATAGCCCATGACCTGAAGTGTTTGTGGAGTGCTAATACCAAATAGAGCATGACATGCTATAGTTGGTTGAGGTTCTTCGATTCTTCCTCTAGTTTTTCTACTTCATCACTTGATGTTTCCTTATCTTCTTCCTCCTCACTTTGGTCCCTTCAATGTAAAATAATTTCTTCTCAACACATTTATGACCTGGTCCATATTTGTTGTCATAGTTAAAACATAACCCTTTTTCTCTTTTTTCTTCAATTTGTTGAGGTGTTAGTCGAACTAATTAAGGGTACAACAGTGGCAAGGTGCTACGATCTTTTATGTTAGTGAAAGTATTCCTTCTATTGGAGAGAAAATTTTCCTCTTCCTTATGTGTCATGATAATAGAATCAGAAACCTTAATTGGATTAAACATATGCACCTCATGCTCAATGTGGTCCTTAAGACCCCTAAGAAATAGGTCATTCAAATTCCCTTCCGTAATATTCTCCACACGCAAGGATAGGTTTTGGAACTGATGAACATAATCCTTGATTGATCCTATTTTCCGTAACTTTGATAATTAGCTGAAGTAATTCTCTAACACATTATAACTATAGTGCAATTGCAGCTCTTCGGTAAAAAATTATCCAAGTGACACTAAGACCATTATTTTACCTTTGAGCACATAACCATCGATACCAAACAAATTGGTCAGGTTCGAGATACAAGGATGTCATGGTCACCTTTTTCCCGATGGGATTTGATGTAGATCAAAGAAATTATCCATTTGGTTAATCCAATTGAGTGGATCCTTTCCATCAAACTTACACATTTCCACTTTCGAAATAATGCCACGTCATTGTTTAGAAGATCCACCAGAATGTGTAAAGGATCCTCCTTGGTTGGTGTGATTTGGATGTGTGTGCATTACTTGATGAACCCATGTGGTTAGAATGGGAATTCATGTTATTATTCATGCTTGAAAGAGAGAGCACCATCTCCTTCCACAATGATTCAAACCCCATCTTCATTTGATCCTTAAGGTTACCTTCTAGTAGATGAAGCTCATTGTTGAGGTCATTCTTACTCACCATATTATTAACCCTTTCTTGGAGATGATTGACTACCTCAGATATTCCAAAACTTGAAGATTTTAAATCCATATCTTCCTTATTTGGAGTCATTCTTGGAGTTGCTTGACCTTTCCCTTGGCCTCAATTTGATATACCGGTCATGATGTGGGGTTTGGGTCTCGGGATACAAGGATTAGGGTAAAAATTTAGGGTTCGGAGTTTCATAAATCTATTTTCTAAATAGATGGAAACATAAAGAATAAACCCTAGATAATTTTTGTCAAGATTTTTGAAAATATAAGAAATTTGAAAAAATCATAAAAATACATGCTAGGAATCCAATTTATGAAAAAAACTAAAATTGCTATAACTTTTGCAAAACAAGTCCAAAATGTTTGAAATTTGGAGAGGATCTTACTTGACATATTTCACAACACCACAAAAAAATTAAAAAAATTGCTACCATTTTTGAGATATAGCCGAATCTTCACAATTAGGGTTTTGACGAATCTGGACAATATCAAGCTCGATACCACTTGTAATGAAATTACTTGGATAAATCTGAATATTAGCAACAATAGAACACCAAAGAACACAAGATTGTAGATAAATGATCACAATATGTAATTAAAATAACTTAGCTACTTCGAGGGGGAAACCTGCAAACCATACAATAAGACTCTAATGCTCAATATGATCATTAACTAATCCTTACTACCACCTATATATACCATTCCTATATTACGGCCAACACCAAGGCTAGCCTGTTAAACATATGAAAACATAAATAATATACATATGACAAGAAGAGAGATTATGTAAGCCACAATTCAACACTACATATCTAATATAAGCTATAGGACTAAGGGCGTGACAATTATTTTATCTCAGTAACTTGAGCAATAATCCTCGGATGGTGTCTAAATTTTCCCTTGTAAATTTTGTAGTTATTTTATCCATTTTTGTGGTGGCATTTCCATTATATCTTGTAATGTTTTTAGTTATAAACCTAAATTCCATGTTTTGAAATGATAAATCCTAATAAATTCCCGATGTAACCTTGAAGACACACTTATTTAGATTAGAAATTGAATTGCATGCAATCATTTTAAGATCTTACATAAATTGAAATAACATGTTCTAAACACTTTTCCAAAATTTCTAGTCAGTCATTAACATAATCTTCAAGATTTTATGATGTAAGTGTTAAAGATGTATGTCCTTGCATGTTGATATGTGGTACCAACATTTTTCAAATTAAAGGGCATCACTACATAGCACCATGTTCTCCATGGGGTGATTACAAACTTTTTGTATATTGGTCATTTGTGTTAATTTTGATGTGATTATATCCTACGAATCCATACATAAAAGAAAATATCTCATGTCCAACAACAAATACAACAATCACACCTTCGAGTTTAGCTTATAAATGTGCAAATATGATATCATCAAAATAATCACAAATGATTATTTCTAAGCATTTTGGGACCAAATTTTGGGTATATATATATATATATATATATATATATATATAAACAAACTATAAGTGTTTTTAACACATTTAAATTTATGTATTCAAATATCATTACACATCTCATCATTCTTTTACATCTCATTTCTATGGAAAGATTGACATTAGGCAAACTAGTTGGTCATAACCTCCATCACACCAAACACTTGTATTAGCTCATACAACCTCCATTTTCTTTGGAAAACAATCTTAATGTTAAATGGTCAACACCATTCCTCAACTCTTGTTAGTAACGCGTGGCTATTAATATTTGAAAAGCCCTAGGGCTGACATATTCTCCATGTGAAGCTCTTTGTTTGCCATATATTATCCAAACTCCTTTGTATAGACAAATGCCCTTTCGGTTCGATTCTTGAAATTGTTCAACATATTTTCTAGCACTGTCATTCCTCCTCTCAACCGTGGTTTGATATTCATTCCTCACTCATTGATCCATTTCCCATTTATTTCAATTGAAAAACCACCATCATTGGTCTTCTTTACCCTCTCTCTTAGTCATTTGGAATATTGCTTGGTTGGTTATACTTTTCTAAATTTGGAAAACCGATTTCAAATAATTGCCTTTTGAAAAAGGTTTTGCCTTAACCATTCAATAAGTTCATCTACTCTCTTGTATTTCTTTGCGGTTAGAACAACTCAACACATGAACCCTTATGGTTATTGGTAAGATCAAGGAACATCTTAAGTAATGATGTAACTGATTTTATGTTTTGCTCAAATTGTTCAAATAATAATTGTACTATTCAACTACAATTGTTAGTGTCTTGTTCTAAATAACTTCGACTTATATGAGTCCCTCAAAGTATTTTAACTCATACTTTGATTTCTTAAATTTTTAATGAATACAACAACTTCAATTTATAAATAAAACAAAACAAAACTATTATAACAAAAACATAGATCTTGAAACATAAAATCATGCTCATATTATTTGTTCACACTATAATTCAATTCAATTTGAAGAAAAAACATAACCCATTTGTGTATTTTGTGGTAAGCAACCAAATGTCTAGGCCAAAAAAAAATAGCGAGATGGATTCAAGTAGATAATTTATTTTCCTAAACAAAATGCAACAGGAGGAGGAGAAAGGGCGGGTTGTCGAGCACAAAAATCCGATGTCCCATCCATTTAAAGTTAGCACTACAAATTGGGTCAATTTTACAATACCTTTATTTAATATTTTGAGTACTGGAAAATTGTGGTGCAAAGTTCACACAAAAAAATTGGCAACAATAACACTACCTTTGCATCACCTTTATGTCATTAAATTCTTAGGTTCCTATTTAACCATTTCTAGATGTCATTTTCATTACCCAAGTGTCACGTTTAGTGGAAAACATGTAAGTTTATTATTGTTTCCTTTTAATTTACCTAGTTAGACATCATCAAATGAATATTTTGGTATTATAATTTTTTATTATTTTTAAAAGTGTTATTGTGTGAAAAATATGTTCAACAAATGGAATTTAGGAAATATATAAATTAATGAAGGGCATGATAAAATTAGGGAAATCATATCTACGTTTTGAAAATAAGTACAACTAGGTAAAATTAAGGTGAATTAGAGAAAAAAATGTCACATTCAAAAATGAGATAAATTAGTAATAATTTATATTTAAACCCCTAAAAATATTTTATTTCCTAACCGTGTCCTAATCACTATTATAAAATCTTATTGATACTACACTCTTGATTGGAGGTCTATTAAAATACCACAACTTTCAAATGTAAAAATCAATTTTCATTTTGGGGGATTTAATCCCACAATTTGCTTATTTGCACCAAAAAGAACAAACCTTTTTCTAATACTATTTGATGTAGTCAAAGTTAAGGGGTCTATAGAAGGACAACCTTAGACCATGCAATTCATAGATTAAGAGATACCAATAGATGTTCAAACAACTTGTATGTAACAAAATATCAATTCCACTCTTAACAAAGAAAAGTTTCACTATTCTAATATAATATAACATGCTAATTAACTCTATGTGTATATTTTCGCAATAAGATCACATGCACCTCAATGTTATACTAGACACTTTGCATAAAATAATTTATAATATGAATTTGTGATACATTTTCCATATGTTCACACAATAATTATAAAATTCTTCAACCCTTTCTCAAAAATTCCACATATATATGTTTTTGTATAGCGCCACATTATAATATTTTTCATGAAATATATAAATAGGGGTGTTTTCCAAAATTTAATGCCTATAAACACACATTATTTGAGCTTACAAGCGAATCACATATTCCATTAGAAATTAATGTCAAGAAATCAATACCAAGTATATTGCATGTCACATATTCATTGGAGATGCATTAAGTTAACTCCATAATCTCATATAAGATTACTTATTTAACCATGAATTAATTTCACATTTCTTAAGATATTGGGTAGTTTAGAAGTTTGCATGAATGTGGCATGATTTACGAGTATTTATTTTGGGGTATTAGATAATGAACATATTTCAAAATTTATGAGGTTTATTTATGAGTGTAAGTGATAATGAACTCATAAGGTTTATTTATGAGTGTAAGTGATATATGTAACATGTTCTACAAAATTTACCAAGTTAATATTTACAATATGAACTACTTGGATGTTAGACACAAACACGTGAAAATATTAGAAGAGATTATCAATGTAACATAGAGTTTATTATGTATTTGTAATTATCTTTGAATGAATGAATGAAAGTTTTTAATGACATCCACGAGACCGAGTAGTCTATGGGACCCAAAGGAAAACACGAGCAAAGCACCCAAACACCAAAAGATGCCCGAGAAAACTGCTACTTCAACCTTTCTTCCAACTCTTTGCTATTTTTGATTCATCTGCTATGAATTTTTATCAGGAAATCTTTGTCTTTGTCACTCTTTCCTCTTCAAACAAATCTGTAAGATCAGCCCCTGTTAAAATATCTATGTAATTTCTCCTTATATCCTCGTAAGCGACACATTCCATGACGAAGTGCCATTCAGATTCCACTGCGCCCGACTTGCAAAACTGACAAACCCTTTCAGACCACTCCTCCTTGGGCATTTTCCATCTCCCGGTTTCACACCTAAGGTGATGTGAACTAGTTTTTAGTTGTACAATTAACATTTTAGCCTTCCACTTTATCATCGCTCCAATGTAGTGTTTTTGATACATAAAAGGAAGGAAATAAAAATAAATAAATAAATTTGAACTACCATTGCAATCATTGATACACAAAACAAAAACATACACGGTAGAAGTTAAATAGTTGTCACTAAAAATTGATTAATAAAATCCAATACATCGAATTCTATACAACAATTTAACAATAAAATGAATTGATGGAAGATATATCATAAATGAAATTAAAAAAGTATATAATTAAGTTATGCATGAAAATATTACAATTTTATATGAATTTTAATTAGTATTAGATTTAAGTGGTAGACTTTAGAGCGCATTAACACTTGTTAGTGCTCTAGGCAATGGTTGAAACTAACATCCCTTCAATTTTTATATATTTCTTGTACCTTGATTATTTGATCTAACATAAAGCTTACAAATTGGACAAAGTTTTTAAGTAATCTATAAACAGATTGCCACATAAGGAAAGGATATTATGTGGTCACCACATTAATATTCACCGTTATATTACACATTTCGCACATAAAGAACAAGGTGTGTCGAAATAAAATAAAATAAATCTAGGACTCTTCGAACTTGTTCTTAATTATAAATAAAAAATATTAACATGATGCTTACAAGTTACAACATTTACAAGAGCTACAAAATTGATACTTTTCAGATGAACAAGCGACTTCAAAATTTGAGACCAAAAATCGTAATTCCAGAAACTTTATATTACTTTCAAATCTAAAACTAGATGCATGCTCAAATCCATACACATTACTATGGATAGTCCATACTTTTGAAACTCAATGCGAGTTTTCTTTCACAATGGATCAATTAGAAATCAATAATCTGTTCTTTAATATGTATTCTTATATAGAATATAATTTTGTTGCAAAAGCAGAATCGTTATCTTAATCATATATTACAATCTACTTGGAGATATGACGAGGTTGCAATATGGGAAAGTAAACTACGTAGAAGTATTTTCCTCAACAATACTTAGACGATACATGATCAAGACACATTTGATTAAATAGAAAACGTAAAAAAATCTCGCCCCTTTAGGATATTGGCACCCTAGGCAACCGCTTTTTGGCCCTTAATCAATGTTGGTGGTAGTTTAGCTTAACCTCACAATTCATTAAAAAAATAGGGAAATGCAATAATTGATTTATAAAATTCAATACATCTTCTAATTTTATAAGACAATAACAAATAAATTAAATTAAATGAAGATATCTAACCAATACATTCTAAATATAATAATAATTAAATTATGCATAAAGATATTCCAATATAATATGATTTCTAAATATTAAATCAAGTGCAATAATATTTTTCATCATTATTTTCAAATTTATAAAAAAACATGACAAAATTTGCAATATATGTGATAAACTAATTAAAAAATATGTGGGTAAAATTTCACTTGACTACGCCGAAGGCATTCCTCCTATAGGAAAGGCCTTTGCGGACGTTTCTACAACTGTGTTAAATTTGACGATTTGACTGCTATCTCGACGTTTTCACATTTTCCTACTATTTTTAACTGTTTTTTGATCCTTGCATACTCGACTTCGTTCATGGTATGTTTGGCACAGTTTCTTCTTTATTTCACTTAAGTCAAAAGAGCACGGCGCCCGAGATTCGGCTCACGAAAACCTCGTGGATGTCCTCAGATCGCCCTTAACCAGAACCAGAATCATCATAATGGTGTTCATCTGGTTTGCTGCGTGGTGGTTTACTACGACCTAAGCTTAAATGTGGTGAATTTGAGCAGTAACTTATATCTGAGCGTGTTCCTCAACGGGATTGTAGAAATACCCGCCTTTGCCCTCACCATAGCTCTGTTAAACAAATTGGGAAGGAAAGCAATGCTGGTGTCGACAATGTTATTGAGTGGAGCGACTTGTATTGTTGGAAGCGTGATGTCGGCATTTATACACGGGCGTTCGGCGTGGATGATTCAAATGATTAATCTAACCAAGTCATGTATAGGTGTCATGGAATAACATATACAAGCATTTTGTGTAGGGGTTTAGTTGTTAGAAATCATCTACTTCGTCTTTTAGTTTACATTTTTTTGTGTGCTTGAAATTAATACACAGTCGCCTGATTTATTTAATTTCTATTCAGCTATGGTTTAAGGTGTGTGGTATATTATAGTTTATGAATCTTCTTTAGTGTATAAAATGTATTAAGTCTATCTCTGTTCTGTTTGCCTTCTAAACATTTGATAGAGTTCCCCTAAGTGTATAAAATGTTTTTCTTACTTTCGTATCATTAGCCTATTTTAATTTGTGCTAAATGGTTGAAATTCGTTGGTGTTAAAATAGAGCTTACTTCCAAGTTGGAAAGTGAAGTATAAAATATGTATTGTATCAGGGAAAAGATGATATGATCTTTTTAGTTAATTTTGTGTCATATATTTATGTTTATTTGCAAAGGAGATATTGGATGTCAATCTTGAAATATGAGGAGTGTTTAAATATTGTGTCCTGTTGTGTTCTGGGATCTGTCAATGTATGGTTTCGGATTATTTAGGTTTTTTTTTAACTTTTAATATGGTTACCATTGGTAGTTCTAAAATCAGGGCACAAATGATGGAACTTAACATTTCAGAGATGTTTTTATGTGGCTTTTTTATTTACCATATTTTAGAGGTTTTTCTCATACAATCTGCACTATTTTTTTTATTAAATGCTTTGGAGATGGATCGAATGAGAGACATAAAAAGAAAGGTCTATTTGTTGCATCCATCAGTATTTTACCTTATTTTTATTGTATCTCATTCATTCATTATTCAATATTGTTATTCATTTATTAGTCAATTTGTTCAATCTCTTTGTTGCACCAATTACTTATTTGTTCATTAATTCATTTTAATATGCTTTATTTTAATGTTGTGTTTTATATATTTAAAATTTGGTTTTATAAAATATGTATCAAATAAATGTGGTATATCAAATTCGGTGTCATACAAAATATGTTAGGTCGATTATCATGTTTGACATTGAATTATTTTTGGGGATAACTTTTACTTTTATGTTTACAGATATTTATTTAAAATTAAATTATCAAATAAATGTGGTATATCAAATTCTGTGTTTTACAAAAATATGTGGTATTATGTTTGATATTAGTTCATATGCAACTTAGGAAAATTATTCAATTGTTTCACTCAATTTCAAATTCAAGAGAGCTTTGTGGGTAGTGACTGCATAGTCTCTTTATAGCAATCGGCTTACAATTCTTTAGAACACATTTATAAACAAAATTGGCTATGTTGGAACTTCAAACATAAGATAACCATGAAACTAAGTAAATCAGATATTTCCCTTTGTGGGTTCCCAAAACAGGGGCATCTAGGTTGATTGTGATCTAAAAAACAACCTTAAAATTTTATAAATTAATGCATCAATCACAAAATGATATCAAATTTGTTCAAGAACCATCAAATCCTCCCCAACTTCTCATGATATATGGTACAAAAGTAAGCATGATGCTCATGAGCAGGGAGCTTGTACCGAGGATATTTAAAGAGCATCTATAATTTGCATGACTTGTAAGGTTGAAAAAATAACCTAATGGATGCACCTGCAATAGTCATGCACAAGCACATACAGAAATCTATAGATTCATCTGCAAAGTTGATGCCCAATCTAGATTCCTAGGATGACTTGCAAGTTAAAGGTAAAGAAGCACATTATCAGCCTACATAAATGTGAGAAATTGTGAACAATCACTACACAGAACAGGTCGAAGTACCATCATTTATAGCCCTGCATAGTGAACATGATTGGGGACCTCTCCTTGGCTGTCAAGAGGCATATATTGGGCCATGATGGCTCTGATTTCAGAGTCCATGTATGACTGCATCCAAGGTTGAGATATACAATATATCAGAAATAATACCATATAATTTGCATGACTTGTAAGGTTGAAAAAAGAACCTAATGGATGCACCTGCAATAGTCATGCACAAGCACATACAAAAATATGTAGATTCATCTGCAAAGTTGATGCCCAATCTAGATTCCTAGGATGACTAGCAAGTTAAAGGTAAAGAAGCACATTATCAGCCTACATAAATGTGAGAAATTGTGAACAATCACTGCACAGAACAGGTCAAGTACCATCATTTATAGCCCTGCATCGTGAACATGATTGGGGACCTCTCCTTGGCTGTCAAGAGGCATATATTGGGCCATGATGGCTCTGATTTCAGAGTCCATGTATGACTGCATCCAAGGTTGAGATATGCAATATATCATATGCAACTTAAGAAAATTATTCAATTTCTTTGTAGAGAATTATTTAAACTCTTTTTTAAAGGGTAACGAAGTGCTTGGGAATTATTTTTGGGGATAATTTTTGCTTTTTTGTTTACAGAATATATTCTAAATTATTGTTACTTTTTTATGATAAAATTTCTTGTCATTTAAAATTTATTGATTATCATGTTTGTTATATGTAACTCATTTTTGCAAGGTTTCAACTAAGGAAAGGATAAATTGTTTAATTTTATATTTTATAGGATTTCTATTGAGATCCTAAATTACATCTTAATAAAAGTTTATTTGTATCCATAAAAGTTTATTTTTTAAGAAATCATTATTTCCTTTTTGAGAAGACATCTTCATAATTTTCTTGGGATAAACGGAAGTTGTATAGTTGTTTGAATGTGATATGCAATGAAAATTAAAATATGGTTGTTTAAAAATGTGATTTTTTAAAATGAATAATGCTAGAAATTTTTTTTTATTAAATACGATTTATTAATTTTTCATATGGCATTTTGATTATATGCAGTTTATTAAATTATCATTTATAATTTAAAAAAGAGAATTTATTTAATTTGTATAATTCCTTGGGTGGGTGGGTGCGTGCATTGGGGGAGGGGTGTGTGTGTGCGTGCTATGAACAGATGGGAATAATCATGGATGGCAGAAAAGAGTATACGACCATGGATCCAATGGTGGCTTACAGGAAGGCATTGAGTACGTGGGCAAAGTGGATCTCGAAAAACATGGATCCCCAAAAATCTCGTGTCTTCTTTCGCAGCCCTTCACTGAGTCATTACGACAGGTTCAACAAGTCCGTTTCATAAATTTCAATCCGAATAAAAATTCAATTTTTAATTTTTTTTTCTCTGGTGTTGAAATCCGTGATTGAAATGGGAAATGGGTCAGGTGCGAGAAAGAGACGGAGCCAGAGATTGAGAAGAATACGACGACATACAATCCTCTCGATGCCTCCTCACATGGGGATATTGAAGTAGCTGTAGGTAAATTATTATTATTAAGTACATGTCAGAAAATTGTGAGAAACTTCGCAGTTGAGCCCGCTTTGGAATGTTCGTATAGACGAGCTCCAAAGGGCTTAGAGCCACGGTGTTTGAGAATAACATGGTGAAGAATATTACAGCTCCTCGTTGTTTGTGAATTAAAAATGAAATTATATTTTTGAGTAATTTGTGGTGTAATAATGGTGGATCTTGGTATCATCTCTAGAATGGTTGGAGATGTCATTTAGCGGCAATGAGCAGTTATTGCTCACATCAACATTGTTGTCTGGTGCAAGAAAGAATTAGATGCCAATTATCGCACTACCATACCGTAATACCGTAAGGCTTACCACCCAGTATCAACATGGAAATGCCCAGTGAGAATTAGAATTTATTCCATCAACATGGAAATGCAGGAATACCGTAAGGCTTTGAACTCTGGCAAGATTCATACAAACTCTCTTTTCCAGTGACAGCTTAATGCTTTGGCTTACTGTTTCAAAAACTCCCTCTTTCAATGCTCTCAGAAATGATCTTGTCAAACAAATAGCTCTTCGAATAAATAAAAGATTGGACAGTAAAGAGGAAGATGAGGTGAAAATATGGTTAAATGAGAGGTTGATCGAGAATAAGTTCGCTTTGTTTCTTGATGATGTTTGGGAAACAAGTGCAAATTCCTTGTTAGCCGAGTTATGTGTGCCTCTCATCTCTCCACACCACAACTCGAACATCATCATTGCCACTTCCAGAAGTAGCAGTGCGTTGTTACAGGTGAGAGTTCCAGCTCCATCCATCATCCAAGTGCAAGAGTTGAGGGAAGAAGACAACTGGCAGTTGTTCTGTTTGCATGCCTTTCGACACAGTGATGGAATTTTACCGACGAGCATTGATGAAGAAACAACAAGGCTTGTGTTCAACAAGTGCTGACAGAGACTTCCCTTGGCTCTCAAAGTGATAGGGCAGGCGATGGCAGGCGTCACCAACTTAAATGAATGGAAATTTTCTTTGAAGAGGTTGCAGAATGCAGAGATATACGGTGATGTTATAGACAAGCTCTTTGTTAGGTTTAAATTTTTGGGTTGACATAGGCCTCATAAATGGTTCTACAGGAAAAATCAACGACAATGTCTACGATGCATCAATGCCACCACCAACATTACCTTTATTTGTTGTTGTCAAATTTGATTGATACAACGACCCATGTTGGGATCCCTCCAACCCGTTACATATTCCCATACCCCCTATTTCGAGAGGGAATCGAAGACAATTTCTGATTAAAATGGCTTGGGGATTAACTATCCATAAGTCTCAGGGACTTACTTTGCATAGAGCAATTGTTGACATTGGGACCACTGAAAGCCAAGGTCTGACATTCACACCTTTCTCCAGAGTTCCCTCACTTGCAAATTTTTGGATTTCACCTCCTTTTTCATTCAAAAGATACTCAAAAATGGCACACGTAACACTTGGAGCAAGAAGAAAGGAGGAGTCAAGACTACTATCACTCATCCCGTCGTAAATACTACCCTCTACTTTGATAGCACCTCCACTACTACTCTATTCAACACTTCTTGTATCAGCAACAGTGTCGTTCAAGGGGTATAAAATGTATTCATGTTTAGTGAAAATAAAATTGCCCACAAAAGGCTACCATTCATGATATAAAATCTATAAATGTACAAAGGTCTTCATGTATACATGTTTAGATCAAATGTAGTGATATAAGATTTGCAACTATACATGTACGAATTTGTAACAAATTTAAATGTACACATAGAACAAATCAATGTAATGTTTCATCTATATTCCTACACTACCACTATCAATCCCACCCGTTATCGACTATACAAAAAGGTTTTTTCAACAAAAGACCAACCAAACAACTGATGCAACACTAGCATAATTTCCCTGAAATAATTACAAACCACATCAACTATAAAAGTAATTAACTATCCAAAAAAATATCAAATGTATTCATGTTTAGTGCAAAAAAAATGCCACAAAAGGCTACCACTCATGATATAAATCTGCACATGTACGAAAGTCTTCATGTAACATGTTTAGTACAAATAAAATTGACAGAAAAGCGCTACCACTCATGATATGAGAATTGCAAATGTATATGTACGAATTTGTAACAAGTTTGAAATGTAGAGATGGAACCTTTAAATGAAGTGGTTCATCTATATTCCTACACTTAACAAATTCAATCACACCCATTATCAACATCAACTACACAAGTAATAACTATCCCTCTAAATCAAATAACATATATCGTTCAACGTTCAAACATCGTATGCTTTTTGGCAATGACAGACAATAGTCCTGGAAAAATCCAGAACCCTCAGAGAGATCATACTCCCAATCACCTGTTGGGGAATTTTTGTCAAATCAGGATTGTTACGCATTAACCAGGACGGTTATGAGAAGATTCAAAAGTATTTGGAACATTAGTTAAACTGTTACCCATCAATGAAATTCTGAAGTGTGCCGAACAATCATCAGCTGGAAACTCTTGCAAATTTCTCCTGCCTGAAAGAAGCATTTCTCTTCCTTCTCAGCAATTTGTTGCGCTAAATCGTGCAACATATCATGCACCCTGAAAAATACTACCTTTCCATCAGAATCCTTCAGGAGCGGCTCAATAAGGCAGCGATCAGCTAACAAATTGATGAATCGTTGTCCTATTTGGAGAGGATCCTGTCCAGTCACAAACCCTTCTCCAATCCATAACTGACTGACATATCCAGTAAAGATAACTTCATCTTCGGGAAGGTAGAGAGGTAGAGAAAGCACAACTGCAAAGCAACGTCAAAATCGGCCAAAGCGTCATAGCTCAATCTTAACCTAACAATGATGAGCTCTTTGGAATGTTCATATAGATGAGCTCCAGAGGGCTTAGAGCCCACGACATTTGAGAATAATGCGGTGAAGAATATTATAGCTCCTTGTTGTTTGTGAATTAAAAACGAAATTATATTTTTGAGTAATTTGTGGTGTAATAATGGTGGATCCTGGTATCATCTCTGGAATGGTTGGATACGCCATTCAGGTGGCAACAAACCAGATTATTGCTCACATCAACATTGTTGTCCAGTGCAGGAAAGAATTAGATGCCAATTACCACACTACCATACCGTAATACCGTAAGGCTTACCACCCAGTATCAACATGGAAATGCCCAGTGAGAATTAGAATTTACTCCATCAACATGGAAATGTAGGAATACCGTAAGGCTTTGAACTCTGGCAAGATCCGTACAAACTCTCTTTTCCAGTGATAGCTTAATGCTTTGGCTTACTGTTTCAAAAACTCCCTCTTTCAATGCTCTCAGAAATGATCTTGTCAAACAAATAGCTCTTCAAATAAATAAAAGATTGACAAGAAAGAGGAAGATGAGGTGAAAATATGGTTAAATGAGAGGTTGATTGAGAATAAGTTCGCTCTGTTCTTGATGATGTTTGGGAAAGGCTACCACTCATGATATAAATTTGCACATGTACGAAAGTCTTCATGTAACATGTTTAGTACAAATAAAATTGACAAAAAAGCACTACCACTCATGATATGAGAATTGCAAATGTATATGTATGAATTTGTAACAAGTTTGAAATGTAGAGATGGAACCTTTAAATGAAGTGGTTCATCTATATTCCTACACTTAACAAATTCAATCACACCCATTATCAACATCAACTACACAAGTAATAACTATCCCTCTAAATCAAATAACATATATCGTTTGGTGTTCACATTGCATTGTACACATGCGATTGCTAGTTAGAATTGTCAAGGTAGAAAAGAAGTGCCTCACAATGATGATAGATACACATAATGAATGTGAATATATATTGTAATCAATTATAGTCTAAAGATATGATAAATTATTTAAGATTTATCTCTTTATAAATATAAGAAACCACATCTTAAAATAATAAGACATGTTATCAAGACAAAAATAACAAATGCACATCTTAAAGTGATAAAATATGTTATAATTATGATCTTATTGTTATTTAGTATATGTCATATACAAATATGAATTAGGATATATAAATAATCAAATAAATAAAGGTAGGGTGTGATAAATTAGGATATAGAAGTAATACGATAAATAAAGGTATGGCATGATAAAGAAAGATAACGTGTGGTAAGAAAAAGTCTTTATTTAACGATAGTTGCGTGAGTGACTTCTACACAATAGGGTTCCCCATCGTTGGGTGTGTAGACTATTGTCGGATCACCTTCTTTAGATGGGATGTTATAGTTCCTTTACAAATGTAGTTGCCATATCACAATGGTTGGCATGTTGATCCTCCCTCGACCGAAATTTGAATAGTGGAGCGGTTATCCCTCCCCGGATGACTCTCCCCCTCCTAGTGTTGCGGTATGTGTTTGATCTTTGTCGGTTTGTTTTTTCTCTGTCTTTATCTACTTGCCCTCTGCACGTTTTGATGTAGCCCACATGGCGTTTTCTATTTTGTCGGAGCCCTTGTAACGTTTTGTGGGACTATGAGTTTTCCGATTGCCCCTTGCTAATGTAACTCTCTTTATTTTAAAATAATATAAAAGGCAATTCTAATAGTATAAATCTTTATTTAACTATTAAATATAGGCATTTAAATATCATTGTTATATATTTATAAATGGAATAAAATATTATATTTTTGTCAAATAAAAAATTGATATATCCATTTCCAAAATGTTTAAGAGGATTTCTTAAAAGCCTTTTAGAAGTTAAAGTTGAACAAAACAACAAAGTTTTCTCAATCAAGAACTATAGCATAAACTTAACATAGAAAAGGGGTTAGAAATTTAGCAATAATAATAAGGCAGCCACCTATGTTAGTTTGTTGTGTTAACTCGGATTGGCTTGGCTACTACTCTTGGTCTTATAGACCATTAGAACACAAACATAGATCTTCAAACATAAATTCCCGCTCACAGTGTTTGTTCGCACGGGTTAATTCAATTCAATTTGAAGAAAAACATAACCCAGTTCAGCAGAGCAGTTTGCTGTAAGCAGCAAAATGTCGAGGCCAAAAATTTGGCAGATGGATTCAAACAGATCGTCTGTTTTCCCGAACAAAATGCAACAGCGGGAGGAGGAGCAGGGGCAATTGTGGAGCACAAAAATCCAGATGGCCCAACCATCAAAGAGAACGAAGCAGAAGACCTAGAACTGAAGCTGAGGCGCATCATAGACAATGTGCCCCTGAGGGTCAACAACACTTCCGGCAGCTCTGCGGGTTCTGGTTCGGGAGATTTTCATCAGGTAACACCAACTATATATATTTTTTATTAACTTGCGCAAAATTTCAAATTCATGGTTCGAAAAAAATCTATATGCTTGACGAAACATTTTTTCTGAATGTTCTGTTGTGTAAATCGATCTATAATTTTTGTGAAGTGTAAACAATTCAGAAAAGAGCCCGTCTACACTTTTTGTTATTTTATCCGTTAACATTTAGGGTTTACTAGATAGTTTATGAAACTCGGAATTGGAAGGCCTATTTGGGGCTCGGCACGAAGCAATTTTGTCTCGAGTGTTTGTTCGCAGTGAATTTTGCCTTCTGGGTACAATTGTGTAGCGATTGAATTTCCCCCAATTTATCTTGTTGAAGGTTAGAAAACCTAGGTTAACTTAACACGCGGGATCACTCCTGCTGACAAGCCACGGAACCAGTTTTTATAGGGAGAGAGTTAACCGGAACACCAGTTGAGCTCGGAACTCCCTCTGGCATATGCTGCTTTGGATGGAGGGCAATCTATTACGTCAAACTTACATGGGTTGTGCACTCGGCTCTGATCATTTTGACACCATTGCTAATTTTATTTCTTTCGTTTGTTGGAGAGAGGTTTTGCTATTCCCTGTTCAAATACCAATGGAAATTCTTTCTGTAATTATGTAGCAGTTGTACTGGGGACTTTTATGGTGTGAATGTATGTGGTGGAGTAGAGTTCTTTTTGGGGCATGCAAAAGCTGTTCGCCTAGCAATAAAAATTGCATTTAGTTGGAGGCGATGCAATGTGAATATGCAAGGGACCTGATAATTTTAATTTTTAATTTTATTCATAGTATCACGACATTTACACAACATTTTTTTTTAAATTTTATTCAAAGTTATCACGAAATTTACACAACAATGACACAATTTTGCTCGAGTGTACATATTTTTCAATTCCTCAGATTTAAAACAGAAAAATTTAAAATTTTGGCATTTTTAATTTTCAACCACAGACTTACCAATTGCTGTGCTGGTAGATACTTAAGAACTCTCTTCCAGAAATTGTGATTTATCGGCGATAAATTGTTTGGAAACATGAAAATGATTATCTTCTGGAAAAATAAAATCATGATTTTTGTTTTGCCGATAAATTGGTGATTTATGACGATAAAACTCGTGGAAAATCGGTTGAAAAACACTGATAATTGCTGTTTAGGGTGTAAACATCCAAACTGCAAAAAAAGTGGTCATTTCAAAGCGTTTTTTGTGATAATCTCCTCCGCAAATTTAGCCCCCACATTTTGCTAGGGTTTCGAGTTTTGACCAGGAGTAGGTTTAATTTCTGCATTTGTTTTTTATTTATTTTCATTGCTCATGATTCTCATTCGAATTTGTATTATTTGCACTTACAGATTATAATACAGAAGCATAGTGTCTGAGTTTGTGTATTTGCAAATTATAATACATAAATCCATGCTTTATTAGAGTGTTCTACCAGAAATCACAATTAACTTAGGTTCTTAACTCAGACAATAATGAAGCGATTTATTATAGTGCTTTATTAACTCAGACACTATGATTATGAGTTCGTGTTTTAGTGCCGCATCATAATCATTTCTGGTAAATATTAGTCATAGTAACAAGAATATTAGTCATTACCCAGTAGGTCTCCACCAGCACCAAAGGCACAGACCACAACTAAGACCTTGCAGTAATGAGTCTCCAAATTATATTGCAAACCACAACCAAGCAGTGCATTCTATAGATTCACTTCTCGTGTCATTTAACAATGTTTTACATTTAATTTAAGTTTATTTTATGAATTTAAATGTTTTTTGAAGGCGATAAAGTTTCCATAAATTTCCAATTCTGAGTCAAAATTTGGCTCTTTGAGTAATTGCCGATAATGATTTTTAAACTATGCTTAAGATTACAAATATGCACTATTTCTTTTTAAAATAATGGGTCTTTTTCATGTTTTTATTGCCGAGAAGATGTATGTATTACGTTAAGATATTCCCGATGAATCATATGAGCCAATTTAGACAAATACCCAGATGTTGAAACTCATTTTATCCCTCCATTGAAGTTTTGTGTGCGGGAAATTTTTATTTAATTATTTATTAAATAAATAAAGCCCGTTTGAAGTAAATTGTGCTCGGTTGACCTGTTGAAGTTTTGCATGCCGGTATTCACACATCTCAATAGGATTTTCACGGGAATGAATTGAGCATTATGCTGCAACTTAAACGCAACGTTTTTGCTTTTATTTATTTCTTTTGCGTTTTCTCCGGTTTTCTCCGTGCATGATTTGTCATGTAAAATTCCCTAGGTCCGTTCTTTGTTCCGTATAGTCTGTTTAATTGCAAAGCATCTGAGATCATTTACGGCCTCAGCACCAAAAGGAATCAACCTCAGAAAGCAAACTTCTGACCAAAAAGATGAAGTCATGCACAAAAAGCCTCTCCTAGGCAAGTCGCACTTTTTGGAATGAATGGGTCTAAGTTAGGCTGCTGATAGGATTTTTGGTAGTGGCGGCGGGCGGGGAATTTCTTACCTGCCTTGCAGGGTACTTTTTCCCATGAAGTCAAAGTCACTTAAGCTGCAATGGGAATATTAGAGGTGGCAGGCGGCGGGAATTTCTTACCTTGCCTTGCAGGGTAAAAATTCCCATTATAAAATAAAGAAAAATCACTTAAAGCACCGATGGGAATTTTTCTGCTTGCAGACTAACTTTTCCCACCGAAGAGATTTATTCACCCATGCAAGTCACACTTTATCAAAGAAGCTATTTTTAATGCAAGTCGCACTTTTTGGGAGAGGTTTTAATTTGCCAGTGGGAATTTTGGCAGTGGCAGGCAGGCGGGAATTTCTTACCTTGCCTTGCAGGGTAAAAATTCCCATTATGGAAGTCAAATAACTTAAGTTGAAGAGGGATTTTGGAGCTGCAGTGCAGGGTAGAAATTCCCATCAAAGTTGACTTCTTATTTTTAGAAATCACCCTTGCCAAAAAGTGCGACCCACCTTGGCATTAAACAATGAATTTAATGATATTTATTTATGGCTTTTTCACCTAATTTTGGCGCCATGAATGGATGAAAAGTCAAAGCAAGAAGACAAGCCAAAGACAACTGAAGGATGCATGCTAAAAATAAATAAAATAAATTTATTTAAAAGCAACCAACAACATGCATAATTGGGCGCCCAATTTGGGTGAATAGACATGATTATTTATTAATTAAATTGCCAGGAATAGGAAGGGCAATTATTAAAAATAGTATGTTGAGGGTTATATAAGCATGGGCTGCCATAATAAAGAAGCAATTAATTCTTTTTGCTAAGGATTGCAGCCCAGACAGTTTTGGCGCCAAGGAAAGGAGGTTTTGTGCATCAAAAGGTGTTTTTCATTGCCAGGAAGCTTCAAGGTTTGGCGCCTAGGGTTGGAATAGCTTGATTTTGCTATGATAATTATCTGCATGTTGGTATAAGTGCCCAGGTGAATTTAAAAATATTTATGCTTGCTTTGCATGCAAGCAAAGCCTCAAATTTTAGGGCAGCAGGCTTTATATGCAGATTTTGGTGACAAAAATCAAGTATTCATGCTCTGGACTCCATCTTTGTCTGAAATAATTGCAGGTATTCATTACAGGTGTTCATACAAGTGAAAGGGAGTTCAAATCAATGTCAGGTACATTGAATATATCTTCTGAATCTGAAGAAATTGCTAGATCTGCACAAATTGATCCGATTCTGAAAAGAATTCGGCAGGATTAAAAGAAAAAGAACTCGAGACAAAGATTGCTCGAGAAAAGATTGCTCCACCATGATGAAGCGTGATGAAAGAGAAGGATCGAGCGAGAATCATGCATAGCTTCCAGTTTGTTGATATCAGATGACAACGACATGGACATAGGCCACTGAACCCATCTCGAAATAATTGGAGATCCGGGCCGGAAAGACATCTCTCATGCGGGCGATAAAAAGCGGTGGAATTATTCAAGCATCGGCGTTTCGATCATGACTCGATTGCCCAATTTGTTATGGAGTGTGCGAGGTCATATCATCCTCTTTCCCGAGAACAATTCGGGATCTTTGCGGAAAGACAATAATCGGTTGGATGCACGCAGTTTATTAATTATTGTCGAAGATTCCGACACGACCGGTGGTGATTGCAATTAGCATGTTGGATGCTGGCAACAGATGGGAGAAACACAAAGCAAATTGCGTGGGCATAATGAATAACAAGATATATGAAGAAGCCCAGGTCTCCATCAAAGTTCCCGAGGACTCTTCCGCGATCCATCGATTTGGTGCGGGAGGTGGATGATATTACTAAATTGCTTTGCAGGTTAAGTGGAGAAGCCAATACTCACAACTTCCGCTCATGGATGTATGCTTTCGTGAGGACCATTGAGATCAACAGAGCTGATTCGATAATCAATTGGGCGGAGATCATCAGTGACAACATCGGTGAGCAACTCCGGAGTGTGAGGCGGACGTACAACTTCAAAATGACTTCATACTTGGTATATGCGACCTCCTCGCGGTATATATTTTCCAAGTTTGGATAGACGGGGCATCTTGGCGAAAGATCCTATTTTTGAGTGCTTCCCACAATTGATAGTTCTGAATGCCACAAAGATTACAAGGTGGTCAATGATGGGTTCTTCTATGGATTCATCTGCAAATTAAATAGTGATCTGAAGACCAACAGGGTAAGCAAAGAAGCTTGGGAAGCTGTATCCCAACATGGTTGTATTTTCATCCAGTTTGCAGACTTCACGTATCTCAGGGTAACCGGCTTTTCGGGAGAACCAGTTAAGTTGCCGAGGTATCCAAGCGACAAGTGGGTCATCATGGAGTTGTGCAGACAGCTCGTGGAGATGCATGACTTACAATCAAAGCGGCACAAGTCTACGGGTTTCTTTCCAGTCACAGTGGGTTATTACAGTTGCCAGAGCATCCACAAAGCTAGAGGAGTCGAAGCTGAAATGTTTTCTGAGTATGAGCATGAGTTCTTCCCAGCACGGCTGAACTTTGACCATATGGGGTAGCGAAGAAGACAATCTCCCAGGAATACTCACATGTACCTTCGTTGGAAGACTTTTGGATGAAGTGCAGAAACGAGTATGAAGTCAGAAAGAAAGACTTCAGCAGGTTATCGGCGCAACAAGTGTCTGATTATGGTTTGGCACGGATACTGCAGATCTCGCAGATGATGGGCATGTGATACTTGACTCATATCATCAGATGGGAGGGGATAGAGCTGCTCTTCAGGAAAACATTGGTGGTTGCCAGACGATTGAGGAAAGATCTTCCGCAGTTCTGGTTAACACTTTGAACTGGTTGTTGACAAAGGGGTATTGCCTGGATGAAGCTTTGATGAATCAGATCACAGGTAACTTTACCGCAGGAGACTCCAACAAAAGAAAGCACGAAGGTGAAAGTAGCAGAAGGCGGAGAAGCTTAAAGTTCACAAGAAGTCTCACGCATGCAGGAGAAGGCCAAATCTCAGCTATCGTGCTAGTTCCAGCTTCTCGGCATCAACTCATAGCACTTGGCAGCCCCGGAACCCCAGAGAGATCTTGTTGTTCCTCCGTTGAATCCAACGTCATTTGTATTTTCTCCTCAACCACTCAGATCTTCACCTCTCCATGCGGAGAAGTTGAAAGCACAGATGGCGGAGTTTGAAAAAGCATTGTCTTTGGACAATTCAGAGGGTGGCAGTCACAACACGGTGGCAAATTCGGATAGAGCAGAATCAGAGCATGAGATGGTGGTGCACTCAGTGACTTCTCATTCCCCGAGAAGCAACTTTTCATCATGGTTGGCTTTGCAGACAATCCCAGAAGCCAGAGAGGAGATCAACCTAGAGGAACACGACTTTCAGTTGCTCTTGAGTTTGGGCGGAAGAGATAGAAGACCTAAAGTTGCCAAAATAACTTCTAGGTTGATTATTGAAGAATCGGACAAAAGTTCGTTGAGTTATCAATTCCAGCAAAAGGAAAGCACAAGGGAGAGCTCACGGCGGTTGATATAGCAGTGACCAAAGTGCCAATAGGTCAAACTACCACAGAAGGATTAAAGCAGGATACACAGACACTAATGAACGCTTTATTCCTTAAGCTTGACAAAGAGAAGGTTGAGAGAGCCAAGCTTCAAAAGCAGTTTCCCAGCTATGTGAGATCATTGCTAAGGTTGCCAAACCTTCCTCTCAGCCCATTCTAGCACATGAGCAGGTGAGTAATCATCTGATGCAGGAGGTGGAAGATGCAGGGGACCAAGTCAAAGCTATTGCTCAATGGAAAGAGCAAATCATTCACCAAGCTTCAGAGCAATTCGAAAGAATACCAGCTGAATTGGAGAATATGCACAGGGCAATATCTCAGCTAAAGGAACTAATGACACAGATAGAAGATGAGAACATAGTTGTTGAAAGTCATCTGGATACTTTAGCTAAGATACACTCGTTGCCAGAGGATGTGCTAATTATAGAGCAAATTGTACTTGGTGGATTGATGGAAAAGGGGAAGCAATTAGAAATTTCAGTTTCCTTCCGTAGAGATCCTCAAGCTTATGCTGAAAAGGATGCAATTCTTTGGAAAGTAAGATGGGAGAAGTGTCGGAGAGCATCCCAGATGAATTACCTGCTTCCCATGAGGAATTTATTCTGGTTGTGCGGAAAGAAATTGATGAAGCCACCATACCTTTCACGATGGATTCAATTGGCAGACTCATAAAGCTTGGCGATGTTGAGGGATATGGGCTGGTTTAGAGAAGGTAAAGGCTAACACTGTTGCTTTGTCCAGAGGGTTGCTGCAATTCAAAACCGAGAGAGAGGCTATTGTTAAAACAGATGGGAAGATGTTGAATTACATGTTTGACAAGTATATTCAATATCAGAACAAAAAAAAGAAAGTATAGGTGTTACAATTGGCAGATCTTCTTTCTTCTCTTATTTCTTTATTTCTTATGTTCTTGGATGAAAATGTAAGATTAAAGTTATTGGTTTAAAAACCATTACTTTAAGTTATTTGGAAAGATTCTTTAAGATAGGTGACAGATGTGCACAATTTTGGCTTAAACTCCTGATGCATGTCACTAAGAGAGGAATTCTAGGAAGATGATTGCCAAATGTTCCCTTTACTACTTCTTCATGTTCTAGTTCAGTTGCAATTTCCCATTTGTAATTTCCCCTCTACACACTATAAGTAGAGGAAGAACCTACGGGTTAAAGGATCGAATTTGTAATCAACATTCTTGTGTTCCAGACTTTGAGTTGAAACCCTTGATAGCTTTACTGAAGCAGAGGAATAGAGAAGAGATTTCCGGAGAACTTTGTGTCAACGGTGCATTCGTCTCTTATTTCTTTTTAGATCTCTGCATAAACTTTGTGTTGATCTTCCGAGATCTAGATAAACTTTCCTTTGCTTCAAATTCTTAGCATTTCCCTTTCTTGCAATTTGCTTTTGTTTTTGTTTTGCAAAATCTGTGCATGTGATCAACTATTATTAGTTAGGTTGCACATTTCCTTTCCTTTTCTTCTCTAGCCATTTTAATTATTTCCCTTTCAATTTTCACATATTGCTTATAGTACTTTGTTTTGACTTGATTTATTCAAAATCTGGATTTTAAATGTATTGCCTAGTTATGGTCCATGAGCTACACATCCAAAAATGGATGGCGATTAAAGTAAACCAATCGAGATAGATAAATAGGAAATATAATTGACACCCTCATCTAGGCAAGTAGAAAACCAAGGATGGTGGAGTTGGGGTTATGACAACAAGATGGGTGGAACATCATAGAGGGAACTAGCATAGGAGACCCATGCTTTAGGTGTGATGTCGGAAATGGTGGTTTCTCTCGGAGAAGAGTACGCCAAAAAGTCTTGGGAGAGTGGTGGAGATTAGCAAGGAATGAAAGTCGTCTAGATGTAAAAAAAATCTTATGTTGATAAAGACAACGATACTCCCTACAAAGGGTGGAGATTAGTAAGGAGTGAAAGCCGCCTGCGTAAAAAAATTGTTGCTAATGTTGAAGAAGACAATGATACTCCCTACAAAGGGTGGGTATGGAGGTAGGGTCATGGGTTAGGGAAAACCAAAGTCTCGGTGAAGGGATTTACATTCATTATCGTACCACCGGTTCATGGGGCAAGTTCCGTGACGGGTAGGGGATTTGGAGTAATGAATAGTGTGGGGACAGAATCAAGGGCAACATCCTGAGGGTTTGGCGTAAAAACTCATACATGGAAATAGTGGTGGGAAGAGGGAGGGAGTAAAACCCAGACATAAGAAGGGAGAGACGGGCAACATAATCAATGGTGTAATCATCCTCAAGTGGATTGTGGTGTGTCAAGTGTTGGGGGTGTGGTGGAAGGGGAAGGTGAAGGTGGGGGGAAGGGTTATAACCAATATGTAGGGTGAATGTCAAGACGACATGGTCAACAAGGGGGAGCTGAGGTGAGATAAGGAAGCCATAGATATGAGGGATGATGGATCTGTTGGTGAGAACATAGTCCATGACACTCGCACCATCGGCCGTGGGGAAACAAGTGAATCTACCAGATCCGGAGAAGTGAGGAAGCCCGTTGAGGATGTGGAGGCTATGAGATTCACCCAATCGGAGGAGGTGCCTCCCATAAGTTGTAATTGAAGCATTCTGTTAGCAAGAATCTCTTTGTAAACCAAACTCCTCAAGATATAGCTCATCCTAAGCAAGGTCCTGAATAGGCGTTTGTAGGTTCCCTATATGGGTATTAAAATTGCCCAAAAGAATGATATCACCAATAGTGGAGTATCGAGAGATCTCTGGATAGAGGTCAAGGTACGGGTCCCCATCAACATGAATGGCAAATGAAGATGTAGTGGGGGTAGCAAACAACTATGAAGATGTCCCGAAAAGGTGGATTTCTCCGAATCAAGCCATATGTATTTGGAGTGGACATCAGAAGCCACAAATGAAACTCTAGGCCTGACATTGTTCGGAATGAGGTAGGCCACACCACCCGAATTGCACGTCTCATGATGAAAGGCCGAAATCCACGAGCACCTTATGAGGCTCTCATAGGTCTTAGTGAAGAAGATGAGATCTCGGAAGTAATAACATCCTGGAAGGTACTTGGAGAAGACCATAAAGTGTCGTTGTAGTTTCAATAAGCAATGGAGATTTCATCACCACCCACAGAGACTCAAGATCATCGTCATGTCGATGGTCTAGGTGTGACCACCCAAGTGAGGGAGAGCTCTTGACGTTTGGCCACCTATTTTATGCCTTGCATTCAAGTTGTTGTGGTGGGCTATTCACAATCTCTTGTAAATGCTTGTTTGAATTTGTTTATTTTATATTTACAAAACATCTTTAGTTTAGAGGGGGTGATTAAAAGCCTTGGTCGGATTTGTTAAATCCAAATGCACTGAATCTAATCTATAATTGGCAACGATCACTTTGCTTGACTACGATTTTATCATGTAGGAAAATTACACTGTGTTTTTGTATGACTGGTTGATTGTGATTTTATTATGATGCAAATTATGTTACTTTTAGGCATCAATATTTCGCATTAGGCGACTGTCAAATCTAATACATATGACTATGGCGACTATGTTATATCCCATGACTTATATTTAATAAGAAGAAAAAATAAAAATACATATTGAAATAAATCAAGTACATCATATCTTCTATTAAGAAAACAAGGAATCTCTTTTAGACCTAGACATTACATGATACACTTTGATGGTTTTATTAGTAAAAATCTAAGTTGCCGAAACGTTTTGGATACGGGAGCGGGAGCGGGGTATCCGATATGCGAAACGCAAAATTTTTGACCCCGATACGGTGTAGGATACGACAAAGTACAAAAACTATATAAAAATTAAAAAATATATAAATTTCAGCCTTCTAAATAGGAATTTAATTATTAACCACATATTATGCATATGAAAGACAAGATAAAAGGCAAGTTATAAGCTAAATAAGTGAATAACCACAACAAACAAGCTAATAAAAATAAAAATATATGTATTTAATATGTATCTAATAGAAATTATTTTACTAATAGAAATATATGTATTTAATATATTTCAGACCTATATAATTTAAAATATATATATTTGAAAATAATCTATAAGATAAATTGAAAACTTCTAAATATAGTTTATAATATATATAAACTAAAACTTATAATTTAATAAATTATATAACTGTTGTTGCAAATCAGCAGCACCCTTGGATGCAAATCAGGTTTCTAAGTTGATGTTTCAGGCATCCAGTGTGATTGCACAACATTGAAACCTCTCTCCAAGTGTGGGACTTGTAAAATGAGAGAGGAATCTCCAGATTAGAGGTTGGTTCCTCAAACTCCTCTGATCAGATCTTTTATTTGCACAATTGCAGAGGTTTGAATCCTAATCCTACTCTAAATTCCAAGGAGATAGAGATAGAAAGTGCAAAAATTGAAACTAAACTAATAGGTGATACACCAAAGGAGTGGTGAACACTTCTTGTTCATGCAAATTGACACAATTTCATGAAATGCAACATGAAACATCATACACAGGCTGATAAGATGCAATTAGAGGTCTGAAATAATCTTATCAAAGTCTTAGATTATTTAATAATATATACAAATTTGTAACTATAACTCATAGTTTAAAATAAGTTGAATAAATTATATAACTATATAAAAACACTTAAGGTTAAACTATCAAAGTCTTACAATAAATTTATGATTTTCAAAACTATAAATTGTTGACTTATCACGACTTTCTAGTCGCAGGGTTGAAGCGTGAGCGGTGAGGGGGTGGTGCGATAGTGTTTTACGGGTTGTTGCTTCTCCGAGTGGCATTTTACAAGTCGCAACTACTCTGTGGCGTTTTGCAGTCGTAGCTTCTCGGTGGTGTTTTACAGTCGTCTCGGTATCATGCTACTGAGGCTACAACAGGTGGTTACACTCACAACAGTGCAAAAGCTTCCATGAAAACCCTAAAACCCCGTTGCCGCTCCTGCCCGCTCCTTGCCGCTCCGCTCCTTGCGCTCTCCCGCTCCCGCTCCCACAGCCCCCCAGAGATAGCCGTATCGGCTACGTACGTAAAAATACCTCATAAATCGAGAGAAGTTTGTACTAAACAATGTAAGAGCTCGTATGGAGTCTCGGTGCAAAAACTTTTGGTCGACGCATAAAATCTATGTATTGCTCATATGACCAACCATTGGAGGGGCTCAATTATCATTGATTGTTCATGCATTGTCGGTTTTCTTGCATTTACTTGAGTTTAAAACTAAAAAGGGGGCTACAAAATGCTACAAGAAGCAAACATTGTGGTTAGGTTTTGAACTTGAAACCTATTGGATTTTTCCCATTTTTATTTTGGTCCCTTTAAGCATAAATTGCACTCACATGAATAATGTAAGTGAGATCAAGATGATAAAGTGGAGCACAAATAGTAGATATTATTTGGGTATGAATAATCAAAGCCGTGGAATAGGTGTGGGACATACAAGTTTTTAATTCCCACCTTTTTATTTCCAACTTTCCATTCATGTCTTCGTCTTATCTAAAAAATTAAATGTTGTCCAATCGAAAACCTTGACACTATAAAAAAAAAAAAAAAAAAAAAAGCAAAGCCACGGTGTTCCGGACTAAAATTGAAGAGGGGGATGGAAATGGCATGTTGCGGCCTTGCATCATATTGTTATACAAGTTGCATTAATGTTGTGTCCTTTTTGTTGTATTTCTTGCAAAAATTGGGTTTCTAGTTTTTCATTGTACATGTTTACTTGGAGTGCCTTGACTTTACAAGGTAGAGGATTGCAAAGATTGGCGGATGGAAAGAATGCTATGCGCGAACTCATGATGGAGTCAACTGTTTTACATCTTTATCTCTACCACCCATTTATTGCCCACAAACAAGCCATATTTCCTGAAGAGCAAACCTAACCCACCTCCACTCAAAAGGTTGCCCATGCCTATTGTTGTACAAACTCCAATGGGGAAATCGAGGCATTTAATTTTGTCTGTAATGGCGGGCGTAGTTGGCCCATAGTTTTGCCAAACTCTACCCACGTCTTGGAATTTATATCGACTTTGATTGCATCTGATTTTATGAGATTGATGATGGCGAAAATGGGGGTGTGTGAGATGGGGGAAAGACCCTCATAGTTGTGCCCTCTTTTGTGCACACAGATCCCCCACTCGTGTTGTTTGCAACACTTCACCGACATCACTACATGCTCCCTCCTCTCTGAGATAATCAGAGTGTATGGTTTGGTCACGCTTGATTTCGCATACCGCAAATTTTGAAGAGGAAACTTGTGTAGGGAATCATAGTTTGTTGATGATGATAGATGATGACGAGCCTCTCAATTTCACATTTCATCATCCTTATTCTACCACCCATTTAGTGTTTGTGGACATGTCATATTTCCTAAAGAGCAAACCTACTCCACCCCCACTCAAATGGCCGCCCATGCCTATAGTTGATTAGACTCCAACAAAGTGAAACCGAGGCGTGCAGTCTTGTCTGCAATGGTAGAGTGCAACTGGCCCATAGTTGTGTTGAACTGGGCTTGTGGTGTCTTGGAATAAATATTGACCTTGACCACATCCATTTTCACAAGATCGATGATGGCCAAAATGGGGGTGTGAGAGGTAGAGGAAGGGCCCTCATAGTTGTGCCCTCAACTACACACATGAATCTTCCTCTTGTGATGTTTGTAGCACCACACCGACGTAACTACATGCTCCCTCTTTGAGATAAACAACGCATATGGTTTGGGCATGCAGGGTTTTGCATACAGCAAATTTTGAAGAGGAAACTTGTGTAGGGAATTGTAGTTTGTTGATGATGATAGATAATCTTTGGCACCCTTGTGCATGACCAATTGTTGACCGTGGACATGGTCATGATTCCTTCCTTGCTCTCTTCTTTACATTGAATGGCTCACCTTTGGTCCTCTACACTTGGCCGCCGGATAAATTTTACAAGTGGTTGGCTATGCTTTTAGCTTGTGGGGCATGTTATGGTGGATGTGTAGTGGAGAAGTTGTACAAAGATTTGGAGATGGAGGACATTAATTGCTGGGTAACATGTCTTGCACCTCAGTCTAAAACTTTTGATCAGCATATAAAATCTGCCTAGAACTCATATGACCAACTGTCAGAGGGGCTGAAATATTGCTGATTAAAATTGAAAAGGAGGTTTACAAAGTGCTACAAGAAGCCAACATTTCGATTGCGTTATGGACCTGGATCCTAAGAAGAGTTTCACACAATGGTTCCTGCCAACATTTCCCCTTCCTATTTACTTCTATTCCCTCAAACCCCTTCTTCATTGTCCTACTTCCTCCTTCGATGTTTCACTTCCTCAAGTTTAACTTCTTCAACACATCCCCTTTGGCGTTTCCATTGCCCAATTCAAGTGTGATTGCTAGTTTAAGCATGTTTAATGTTTTGAACAAACATTAATACTATTTTTTAAGTGCTTTATCTTTTATGGACTAAAAATGAGTATCATGCATTATATATATTAAATTTATTGTACAGATGTTTCTGTGCTGTTTTGTACCCAAGGGTTTTTGGAAAATCAGTGTTTCCGCATTTTGGTCGCTTTTCCGTTTCCATACCCGTTTGCATTTCCTTGCAACCTAGGTCTCGGCTATAGAGGCACACCCCAAAATCACCTACCCTCCAACCACAGGTTTGAAAAACTGGCAATTCAAAAAGAAGAGACATTATTATAAAAGCTAGCAATTTGTTATTTTTAAATTTGCAATTCCCATTTTTTCAGTTACTTTCATTCAATTCACCATTTTTCAATTAAATAAACATATTTTTTGAAGTGCTCACAGGGTTGACCGGCTAATTGTCAAATTTGATCAGTATGTCTGAGCAGCATGGTACATGCATTATAAACTTTTCTGCTACTATGGTTTTATTTCCATCAGTAGTTTAGTGTGTGGTTATGTTGAGCATGGTTTAGTTCTCAAGGGGAACATAACTAGGACTATAGGTTAATCGTGCAATAGAGGTTTCCATGGAAAATTAAGATGGATTTGCGCAAGGTCTGCAGCATGAATGCGAAATAATTGATGCTAATAAAAACTTGCGCTGAAATATTATTAATGTTGAGGGGTGTTTCGGAAAGATGTTCATAACCTATATATCTGTAGCAATTGCATGTTATAAGTGACTGAACTTGACAAATGTTCTGTGTGTGATCTTTGAAATTTTTAGTTTTATAATCTTATTTGCAACTTTTGTTCCTATTTGAAACAGAAAATTAGTATGTTGTGCTTCCCTAACTCAAAGCACAGTTGCAGCATTTAGTTATACTTAGAGTGAATAGTTACAGATCTTGGTACACCATACTCATTCCACAAGTACATAGGTATCATGATGTACACAAAACGGTGAAACAGGTTGGATTGATATTTCGTGATCTTTATAAAATTTGCAGGAATTTTAAAATCAATTCTTGTAGAATTTTAATGCTAAGGAATAACATGGTGTAATTAATTTCCTAACACTAAAACATTAATAAATTATGTTTGATACACAAAGAAATAAGTCCCATTCAATTGAATATCATGCTACAGAAATGGAAAACGAAAACATTTAAGAACGGAAGCAAAATTACCACAAGACTCCAAAATTACCCTTGGGAAACTCAATATGGGAAGAATTATGGCAATTGAAAGATATCTTTATTATTCAGAGGTATACAGTTGATTACAGAGATATTGCTCCCTCCTAGAGCTTGAAACCTCTTTGCACTTCTCCAACATGCTTGTAAACACATGAAATATGAAGTTCCTCCAATGAATGCCCTTCTCTTGAAGAAAGATGCATATATTGTTTCTAATGATGTTAGGTCTTCCAACCTTTCATTTCCAAGGTTTAAACACTTCCCATTCATTTGCTTGATGTTTCGAACTCTTTTGGCCTTTTGTTTTGACAACTCATTGCGACAAAAGACAAAAAATTATCCCTAAGCCTCTGACATTTTGGAGGATTAAATGGACAGATTTAGGGCATATTGTTTTGTAGGTATGTAGAGTAGGGTGTCAATTTTCTCCAGTTCAAATTTTTGCTCATTTTGACATTATATGGCCAAGATATAAAAATTTCAAACAATTTTCACACATTTGAAGGGTCAAACAGGTGAATTTTGACCTGAAACTTACTGGTCGTATGTTCAAGGGTGTGTAAAAACTACAGCTTACGTATCATGTGTCAGCCCAAACTGACATCATATGATCCGATTAATAGCCAAAATTCAGTCTGCCGATTTTCTGTATTTTGGGTTGTCAATGATGAAATTCTGAGACGAATCTTGTTGAACTTTATAGATCGTGTGAGGTTGCTTCCTGTCAGTTTTCATGACAGTACGACTTTGGGTGAAGATCTTATGGCCTTTTTATGCACCATCATTTTTTTGGATCTCAAATGGGATCTTGGTGCCCATAATTTGTATCTCTAGTTGTTTCCATGTTTCTTCAATCATAATATTCATGCTAGGCCTTCCAGTATAATTACATAAGCTATCATTATGTTTATAATATCCTGAATTTACCCTTGGTGCTCTGTCACAATCTATTTCCGCCAATTCTTGTGTTTGAACTTCTGACTATTGGGCCACATCTTCTTGAATAAGGACGATAATTTTCATCGAGTGCCATAGTGGCATATTGTTTTTGAAATCTGTCTCACAACCTCTGGTTGTGAACCCCTTTTGTGTTGGCAACCACACACCTCCCTTTTTTCCAAGTCAACATAGGGACTTCCTCTACACCTGATTTTGCCAATCTTGGTTGTCCACAACCTCTTGTGTGCTATGTTGCAGGAAACGGCATAAACAAGAGGCATTTCCTGAGTGAAACATTTTGGAAGCAAAACAAGGAACTGAAACGCCCTCAAAATGGAATCACAGGTCAGGCATGTGCCCAGACATTTCCAGGGTCTTTTTAGTAAAAAAAGTCTTAAAAACCTTCAATCATAAAAAACCTAAAACTAACATTACCTAGCCTTAACCCACCCGTTAACCACAGTTGAACATGTCAAAACGAAAAACAAAAGTTAAATACCTAAATCGTAAACAAAATCAAAAACATTTCAAATAAGTTAAAAAGCACAGCAGTTTGTTCTTTTTGCATTTCAACCTTTTAGTGGCGGCCATTGCAGGGTTTAGGGAGCAAGCACAACGAGTTTAGGAGCAATAGGAAAGTGTTTAGAGTTTAGAAGCAGCAGCAACAAAGATTTATTCATGGCACTGCTGATTTTGACGAGAATCTATATGATTTATTCTAGATTATAATCATTTGCATTTACATTTTGAAGTTTGAACCTATAAAACATGATATGTCACATGAACATGTGAAATTTTAAGCATGTTGAATGTTTTGAATTTTTGTAAGTGTTTTATCATTTATGGACTAAAAATGAGTATATTATGCATTTATTTATAATTTATTGTACAGATATTTCCGTGCAATTTCATTTTCAAGGGTTCTTGGAAATTCACTGTTTCCACATTTTGATCTGTTTCTGTTTCATGGCTACTTAGTTCTTGTGTTTTTTCCATTATTTATGCCGTCGATTGATACAACACTTGCTTCTTTAGTGGCAAATTGGGACACAACTTATCCCTTAGTCCTGGTTGACATCCCTTTATTACTTACATTTGATGTTTTGGTTTAATTCTTGCAATATCAATTGTGTTGCCTACATCAATCATTTTTGTTGTTTGAGTTGAAACTTATGTTCCGCACTTATTTTAAACATTTCCCATCATTTTGTCCGATTTCTAAATTCAAGGGACAATACGCTGCATGATGGTAGGTGTTAGGTGAGATTGTCCTCATCTTATATTTGCGTATTTCCTTGACCTTTTCAGCTGGTGCACTGTTTAATACATATCAATACCAAGAAACTTGTGTACTATTTTGTTACTGATTCACTAGATTCTTGCCTTATATTATATATTTTTGAATATTTTTTTTTATTACTTCTTAAAGTTTTGTTTTAAAATTCAAATTCTTCTTCCAACAACCTCTACGTCTATCATTGTCTTCAACCATGCCTCTTAATGTAGATGGAAATTGATCAGCCTCATCAAAGTCTTGATTTAGATTCTATGTTACCTCGTACATGATAAGTTTCACTATATTCAATATTGTGACCTTTTTCCTGAATTAAATGATTAAATATTTTATATGTGATCAGAAATGTATTGTTGTCACTTCACCAAAAAGACATCAATACCATTTAACTCTGATTGTTGAAGGAGACATCAAGAAGTAAGAAGCAGCATTGTGAACAGCCTTGTCAGCAAATATGGCAAACGCAGGGGATACAAGTGTAGAAGGGATAAAATTGTTATTTGACATCAATGTGTCCTGAAAATTGACAATTTCTTGACACCCTAAGCCACCTACCCACCAAGTTTAAGCCCAAAACTCCCCAGTTAGGCCCCTTGAAACATGTCGGTAAACAACCAATGCCAGGAGACCATCCTTTGGCCATATCTCAATCATAAAATATGAGATTGGGCTTAAAATTGATCTGAAACATCATTAACACTACCCACTATTCACAGCAAGTTTTACATCAAAATTTGTTTATTTGACCCTCAAATGCATAAAAGTCAGCTGCCTGGTTTTTGGTTATAAAGCAGCTACACAATGCTGAAATTAGTTGAAATCTAATATGTAGCACTGGGAAATAGTAGTTGACACACCCATTGAAAATGCCCAAGATTCAACGGTTTGGTCCTCCAAAATGTAAGCTTGGGAAATAGTAGTCGAGATGCCCACCAGAAATCAGCCCAAAATTCTACTGTTTGGTCCTCTAAAATGTAAAATTTCAGCCCAAACCTGAAGACCAGGGTTGCAGGATACAGCACCTTTACCATCCAAATCTGTCGTTGGATTCCTGATATATTTGATGTTTTGGTCTCCAAGGGAGAGCTATGCACAGACCAGAGATTTTTGAGTCATATTCATGTCATGAAGCAGTACGAGATCTGTGCTGCTCCAAGTAATCCTGATAACACTGCATTTATTTCCAGCCCCTAGACCTCTGGGGTACCATGATAATATCTTCACATTGTAGCAAGTGGGGTGGATATACAGCATTTATCATAGCACAAGTAATCCTTTTCCTGATATTTGCTCAATAATGATAGATGGTTGGACAGATACAAACTGCGTCTTGTAATAAGCATATAGCCTGATTTAAATAGTTCGAGAATATCAATACAGTAGAGAGATTTTGGAACAATTGTGTGCAGTTTACAATAGCCTGCTCCTTCCCCAATAGTTTACAATTTGTGAAATCCATAGCCTGATTTGAATAGTTCAAGAATATTAATACAATAGAAAGATTTTTGGAACAACCGTGCACAGTTTTTTCAATTGACTGCTATTTTTTCTTGATGATGGAACATATGAGATGATCCGAAATGTCGATTGAAAAACTGCACACAGTTGTTCCCAAAATCTCCCTATTATTTTAATGGACTGTGAAAGAATTAAATATTTGATATCAAGAATATTGTTTTTCGTTGCTATTTACTTCAAACGCTTTAGACTGCTTTGAAACGTATAAAGAAATCACCTTTTCATATTTCTTGGAGATGTTATTAACAATGTAGCCTTGCATATCATGCAAGTGGTTACAAATGCAACATCTGTTTTTTGTCTGCCAAGGTTGATTATGCAATGTAACTATTGACGTTTTTTCAACCTGATATGCTGTTCATACAATGAATGATGCACTGACAGACGCAAGGAAGATGAGTGGATTTTTTTGATTAGTTTTTTAGGTTTGGTTTAAGCAGTTGTACATTTGCAATCATCATACATCATTTGGGATATACATGTTACATCCATGGTTGGCTTGCTAAAACCAATAAAAATATGGTAAGGTAATGAATTAATTTTAATATGGTGCATAATTGCATATAAAGTAGCTGGGTTTGGTCTAAGATGAGATTATAAAAGAGGCATAATTTTTTACTCAACGTAAAATCGTACAGTATAAGCTTAGTAGGATGTTGTCACCTATAGTCATAGATGATGTAGAGGAGAAGGATTCATGCACGCCATATAAAAAGATAACCTCAAAATGAGGCTACTTCTGTTAGATGGCACTTTGTTTCCTTTGTTTTGTTGAGGAATGTGGATAGAGCAACATTTGCCCCAAAACTAAGGTGCATGGATAAAGATACAGCTAGAGATGTATGAAATCTGTGTTTCGATATTAATTGCTCGTAAAGTTGTAACAAACATCTATAATTAATGTACTTAACATGTTCTGTCAAATATTAGAAAATTCAGAAGGCTGATCTGGTTGAAGCTCTAGAGTCTAGAAAGAAGAATAGCAAATTGCAAGATTTTGCAAGGATTTTATACAGAACCCCTAACATTTGGACAACAAATGCACAGCAGTGATAGATCATCCAGATGATCTTTCCCAAATTGAGCATTTGCAGTCATTATCAGACAACTTATTGGCAGATAAGGCTCTAAGTCTAAACTCTCTTTCTTCAAACACATGAAAGGGTAAACATGTGCAGTTATGGAAGAGCACAGACAGATCACCACAATGGCACATGCAAACACAACCAATATGTGTGGGATAGGGAAAATCATAGCCATCCCCAAAGCAGTTGATTTTTGTTTGATGCCATAGTCAGTTCTATATTTTGTTGTTGTTTAGTTTGACCTGTAAATCATATATTTTAAGTAATGTTCTGTGAAAAAAATATGATCAAAATTTAAGCCTACCAATCGAAGTTTGGGTGATATTATGAACAGTGTTAACTAATGGCAGTTGGATAGAGTCTTTGTCATTTAATTTGAGGCATCATTTAGATACAGGGTGTCGCTTATCTGCAAAATATGTGCTTTTTGCATTGTTATGCTGGGATGCACACTTCATCTCCAAGCCATCCCGACATTTCAAGTGCTTGGGGACGAGGATGAAATGTCCCCCTGTGCACCCCCAAATGCAAAAATGAGAGGAACGCCCGGGGATGTTCCTTGAGTTCATGGAACATTCTGGGTGCTTTGAGACCAAAGGGATGCTAAATGGGATGCTGTGACATCCTCGGGCCGGTTAAGGCGTGTTGGTATCCCCGCATAAAATAGGCCCCATAAATTAAGAAATAATATTGAAAACATTAAGTATTATGTCTCTGAAAAGGGAAAAATGAAAACCAGTACGTTATGTATTGATACTAGACATAAATCCTTTTCCCACACAAAGTTACCTTCCCAAGAAATGGACTTCTGCTGTTTTATGTAGTTTCCAAAAGAAGATCTTCTAACGAGAGATTGCTTCTATTATACAGTTTTAAGCCTTTCTTCTACATAGCAATAGCATTTATAAATTAACATGCGTATTTATAAGCATTTCTCCAGTTTCAAAATTTTGTTGTGCAGGTCTTTCTGCCTCCTTTTGTACAATAATGTAGGCTTTACCAGTATATTAGGGTGTCCTAGAGGCCGACTTTGTGTTTAAGTTTTTTTTGGTTTTCAGTTTCCTTAGCCGTTATCGTCTATAGATAGTTATTGTAGTTTGCATGGCCTTTGCTGTTCTAAAATCTATTTTTCTAATTCGGGTATATAAGTAGCATGATAAAGAGGTGTTGCATGCCCTTTGCTAATATTGCTGTCTTTGATGCTGAAATTTTAATCTTTCATGTTCTTTTTCGGGGATGGGGACCCATTGTATTTTCTAATATTTATATATTATTTTAATAGTCATCCGACAGCTGTCCCCAAAATCTGGGAATATTTTTGCCATCATGGAAACCCCGTCCTTACCCCCCTCCCGGAGTCTTAGGTAACTATGTTTTTTTGACAGTTATAATTGAGCCAAGGACAAAGCTAATGCATGAATCAGTTGTGAAACCAACTGCATAGAAACATTATTTTTCCAATTTTTGAATAGAATTGTGTAAATATTTACAGAACAGGGCATAAAACCTGTCCAACAAGAGACTGACAGCAGTCTCCACAAGACTTTTTTATGACGAATAATAACAGTAATATAATATAACTACACATCACTGGTTTTGTAACTTCACTTGTTAGCAGTAACAAGCACTTAATTGCTTTGGTTTGGCGGGATATCAGAATTTATCAGGAAATTCCAAGCAAATATGGCTTTCAAAAATTGAAGGAAACGATTGCTAATGGTTCTTCAAACCTTTGAGCTGTTTAGTTTAGTGCATATTTAGAATTTACATTTACTAGAATTTTAGTCTTCTTAATCAGTTGCAGGAAATCTTTTTGATTTGGCTATTGAATACTTGCTTTTATGGCCAAAAACTGCCCCGCTGACAATTGGTTCTTCCATGATGATAATGAATACAACAGTACAGACAGATGAGGCGAAGAGAACAAGATAGGCTTGCTCGGATGGATGCAGACTATGAGAGGAGGAAAGAATTGGAAGAATATAATGCTAGACGGGAAGAAAGGATAAAAGCTGCAGAAGAGCGAACTGCAAAGAAAAGAGCAAAACGTCAGAAGAAAAAAAGAGAAGGGGAAACAGAAAAAGAAAAAATTAGATTATTCGGTTCTAGGTCAACCAGAAACAGTCCAGCTGGATTCAGCTGAAGAAGCCTCTTCTGATTCCGATTCTGCTGATGATGACATAAATAGGCCTAAAGTAAGTAGCAGACCACAACATCTGGCAAATCCGAGTTAACTGTGAATTTCCTTGGTAGATAAGATTATTCTATCGACGATGATTGGGATCTGATCCAACAAAAATGTATACATAAGAGGATCTATAATCACCATGTTTGAAACTGATACATAAGGTTTGCGCCATATTCAGACATTGTCTTCATTGTAACTACTGCTTGTTTTTGGCGGTTCGCTTATTTTGGTAAATTACTGTTCTCAATGTCTGAGAACAACTTGTTCACAATGTTGTACTGCTCATATAGGACTTTGAGAATAAAAAACAACATTCTGAAGTGTAATGCATATGAGTGTTTGTCACTGCACAGCTTTGGATCGGTTTCATTCCATGTTTTTGTATATATTTTTGGGGAGTTAAAGATGGATAAACCTTTGGGATGTTGTTAAAATTGGAATCGTGAGAACTTTTCATATAGATCCTAAAAAGTCAACATCGTGTGGCTAGTTCTACATGAATAGGTATTAGTGGTAGGCACCCTTGCAATGAAAGTACATCAAAACTGTTAAGCATCTCTTGCTTCACTACCCCTTCACTACAGAACCTGTCGAGGACAATCAATCCGCTGGAAGATTTGGCTTGCACAGGGTCAAAACCAAAAGTATATTATTGGAGCCAAAGGGCTTCATACATCTAAGCAAGCAAACCTATCAATAAGAACTAATGAGCTGAAAATAGCTCAAGCCATTACGGATCTACAAACCAACAAATAGCCATGATTTAGTCTATGACACTAACAAAGTCTAGATTAATACTGTAACCCACCAATTTACCTTATTATTAACTTATTCAAATACTCTCCCTTAATGATTAAATTGGATACATTCTACATGATTTAATCATTGTTACAATGATATAATTAAGTTCAGATATGAACTTAATTAAAGTGTAAATTGCTGCCAATGCAGCAAATATCATTTAGTGATCCCATGGGTGCAAATCCATCTCACTAGGGGAGAGGACCCTATAACCGTGCACCTAACTTTAGGGGCACGTAGATGTATGTAGGTAGCATAAAAAAATTCTATCATCGTGTAGCGTATAATTGTGCCATATCAACATTTTCGTTTTGAGTATTTATTTGGAGGGAAAAGTAGTTTTTGAATTGATTTAATATGAAGAAAATCAATATAAAACATTTGAAAGAGGGACCAATGACTGAGCGCCCTATGTGTCACATTCTCATTAACTCTTAAAAAGTGTAATTAACCAAAAAGTGAACAACTATTGGTGTTTTTGTCAACAACCTATGGTGAAAATAAATGTACATGTTTTGGTGCCTGCTCGGTTATAGGGTCCTCTCCCTTAGATGATCTATAAGCCGGTGGATATTCCACACTAGGCTTTACCAACACGGACCCTATGATTCCTAGCTTACAAAGTGAGTGTATAATTGCTTCAATTGCATGTCAAACAGAGTATGGAGTACTAAGATAAAATGTGTGGCATAATTAAAACATACACATGAGAAGTAAAGAAAGCACCAAACACTTGAACACAAGAGTTATCTTGTAGAAACTGAATTTAGGAAAAAAATCTAGTGGGTGAGGCATTTGAACTCACCTTCCACGATGTAATTCACTTAATTGTACAAGTTATTTCTCCAACAATAGCAGTGAAGACAATCACTCCCGCTTAGGGAACTAATAAAGAATTTTGGACTTAAACTCCAACTTGCTAAAACTTGCAATGGGAATCCAATTCCATAACTTATTTGCGGTTCTTGCATATTCATGACATCCATATGACTTATACTTATTCCCTCTGCCTTGAAATAACACCAAGAAGTCCAAAAATTGATGGTGGAACTTTAAATGTTTGCAAGTGTTTCAATCCACACGTTTCTAAATGTGTGGAAAAAGTATCGATATTTGTAGGGGGTGATTGTGCACTCATTGATGCTTGTGCAATTGACATTGACACTTGCACAATCGCTAGTGACAATTGTGCAATCACCACCGAGTTGCAAAATTATCTTTGATAGTTGCACAACCGCTAGTGATAATTGAGCAAGCGCCATTATGCATTTGTGGGTAGTTTTGCAACTTAAAAAGTCCTCTAACTTCCACTCGCCATAACTTTTACATACAAATTCAAAATCGGGTGCAATTTTTTTGGAAGTGTGTATTTTTTCAAGAGGAACCCAAATATGTAATCAAAACATACATATGATGAAGTCCATGCACAATAAAATCCTTGGAAGCTATTTGGCGTGTTTTTACAATAATTGTTTTATACAAGTGCTTACAAGTATGAATTACATGAATTGGGTACATTTACGATCCAAATTTGGATTATACCTCCCCAATTTGAGGCTTTTATTCCCTAAAAGCTTCAAGAATTGATTGAGGAAATTTCTTCCGGACATATTTGCCCACTCTTAGAAGTGCATTATGTGAACTCCAAAGTTCCCCTATATGTTCCCTCATGTGTGGCCAATTTCCTTCTATCAAATAAGGTTGAAAACTCGCTAAGAGATAGAGGACACACATGGAGTAACTCCTGCCCTTTATTTGTAGACATGTTATGTAGTGGTTTGCACCAATATACCCTTTAGCTTTCAAAAGAAGAAAATACATCTTTCTATCAACAATCAACAAGTTGTTACCTTGAGTTGAACTTACCAATGAGATATGAGATTTCCCTTCATAGGAATGAATAATGTAGCTCTTCCCATCCTTGACCAACCAATATTGATTCACCCTCTGCATGAAGATTGCATCACACTCATGCATGGAGAGGTTGCCAAAGACTATGCCACAAACATCCATAGGTACGGTATCTAAAACAAGATTGTCAATGAAATGTTCATTTATACCAAACTTGACATTACATTGCTTGGAAACGTTAATCTCTGCTCTTTGCTTCACCCAACCTAATGTGTAAGTATTAAAGATTATTGTACACTTCCAACCCAAGTCTATCTACCAGCTCTCTAATAATTAATTTTTCTTAAGAGCATAAATACAAAAGAGCATCCCTCTGTCTTTTTAATCTTAACTTCATCAAGATATCATGATCAAAGGTGACCCATTTGTATTAGCGCCTTGCAAACATGCTAGTTTAATCTTGCACACATTGTCCTTGTTAACTAAAATACTACTAAACAATAGATCTTTCCTCTTCATTGCAATTAGGATAGAATTGCTGCTTAATCAAAAATTTAAATTCATCCCACTTATTAAGGAGTGGTAGCTTCTTGATAATCAAAGAATAAACACAATTCTCAAACCAAGTTAATTCATGTTTAAATAACTTCAACCTTTCAAATGAGATTTGTTGACATTAATTAATTTGTTGTAATATAATGTATACCTCACGTTGAGCTAGCCAATGATCTAGCCTCTCTGTGTTCACCTCTTCTTCATATAGTTGAATTTCAAGCTTTTCCTCGGCCTTGAATGGAGGTGGAGCTTGGTTGGCACAAGATGGTTCTTTGATCCTCTCAAATTTGGGATTGTCCTCATGATTTTCTTTCAATGCCTCTCGTAGAAACATCAAGCTTCTCCACGAGAGTCCCCATTACGAACTCCAACTTCGTTGAAAGAGAGATACTTGCAACATCCTACTCCAACTTGTGGAATTGTTCCTCGAGCGTTATGGGTATCCTCATCAACAAAATGAGCCATGCTTCTCACTTCTTTCTTCCACTTCTTGGTGGAGATATCTTCTTGCAAGGGAACCAAGTCACCTTTCCCACAAGCACTTGTTGCTCGGGTATTGGGCATAAATTGCAAACACAAGTCACACAAAACCACACACTACAATGGAACACAAACTAACACAACTTGCGAAAGTGTTAGAAAACCTTTCATGGCAATAAAGAAAACCCTCTCTAATATCAATCTAATATGTAAACCAAATGGATATTCCACACTAGGCTTCACCAACACGAACCCTATGAATCATTATAAATCCTAGCTTACAAAGTAATCAGTAAAGTAGCTTCCATTCCATGTCAAACAAAGCTACGAAGTACTGAAATAAATGTGTAACATAATTAAAACATACACATGAGAAGTAAAGAAAGCCACAAATACCTGAACACAAGATTTATCATGGAGAAACCCAATTTGGGAAAAACTCTAGTAGGTGAGGCAATTGCACTCCTCTTCCACTATGTAATTCACTAAATTGTACAATGTACCGCCATTAATGGCCCTTATAAAACAAAGCTTTACGCTATCTCTCTCCAAATCTTGCACAAATATTCTTTGACACTTTTCAAACACCTCTCTAGCAATAGTACTAAAGACAATCACTCCCACTAGCGAACTCACAAATGAATTGTATAAAGTGGATGCCTTTTGTTAGCATAGAACAAGCGGTAAAGAGCAATGTCAAACATCCTGCATCGTGTAACAATTTGTGTGTAGCCTGCATTCAACTCAATATACCATATGGACACACATGTGTATAGAAAAAGAATATAACATATTATGTATCAAACTAACATTATAAGTAAAGTACAACATGAAAAGTATAAGCGTGCAAATGTAAACTATCAAGCAAGAGTAATGCAAATATTTTTGGATGTTTCTATATTAGTTGATTGTTTTTGGATTTTAGCATATTTGAATGTTTTTAGATTTTTAGGCCCCCTGAGGGCATAGATGAAAACCTATTCTCTGAGGAGAAGAAATGGTGATCCAAGAATGCTCCCAGGGAGGGGAATATACATATTTTTAGTGTTGCTAATGAATTAGAAAGTGTGTAAATAAATGTGAAAAAACAAGGTTTCCCCAAATATATGTGCACAAAGTGAGTTTTAGGTGTGTGACCGCTCCCTCAATAGTCAAGTTGAACCTATAAAAAGAGTGTGTCATCGAAATGAGGGGGGAAGTGGATACCCCTAACACGAGTAGCATATGAACAAGCCAATGAGTATGTTGGGTGAGGACCCACTATCTGCCATTGTGAATGAAGGAAGCATGTGATCATGCATGTGAGACTAGTTGCATGAGTGTGTGTAGGAAATTTTTTCCAAGAGGATTGTGTTGTATATGAGGTGTAACAAACCTATTGTTAGACCAAGATGTACAATGTGTACTATGAACTTTGTGTGACGGCCTAGTCTTATGTGGTGGACTATAAGACCTAAAGATGAGCCTAGAGTGAGCAATGGGAACTAAATGTTGAGGAGACCGGTGTGAGATAGTAGTTGGTGGTGAAATTGTGGGACTATTGCTATGAGTGTGTTACAAAACCATAATAAGAGCATTGCGAATGGTAGGAGTGACTATAATAGTAGGTGGACTAGGAGTAATGCTAACTAGAGCAAGAGGTGCACTAGTGGTAGGGATATGTGAAGCTTGAGATATAATAGGTAACGAGGTTTTAGATGGGATACCTAGGATATTAATGATTTGATGCTCATGTATGAATTTGACACATTGGTGTACAGTAGATGGAATAGATCTAGTGGCCTTAAGCCAAGGAATACCTAAGATCATGTCACAATGTTTGATTATAAATGCGACAAAAAATGGTGGGTAGATAGTATGAGGCCCAACTATGATGGGAAGAGTGATACACCCATAGAAAGTAAGAGACTTGCACGTGATTTGAGATAAAGGAAATATAATAGCATGGGGAAGTGAGCATGTGTTATGTTTGAAAGTAGAATTGATCGTGACATTATTAAGAGCTTGATTGTTAGTGGATGCAACAATGTGAAGCCTATAAAATGTGAAAGCAACATGTAAATATGCATTATTAAAAGCAATGGATGGTGGTAAAGTAGTAGTAGTACCAATAATAAAGTATAGAGGATTATTGGTAGATTACGGAGGGGGAAGTGCGTGGTAGGCAAGATTAGCGGTTGCTTCGGATGTAGCCTTATTGTGCTTATGAAGGAGGTCATTGAATATCTCAATCTTATCATTATCATTGGTAGATTTTGATACAGGAGGATAGTCCCATTAAATTGCATCAGAATCAATTAATTATTAGATCACATGTTTAAGTTTAAAGCATCGATCGGAGGAGTGTCCATTGCATTAGTGATAATGGCAATATGTTTTTTATCAAAAAAATTCTTAAGGACGACTAGAAACCAACTCAAGAGGTGGAGGAAGAGAGATAAGGTTACCAATGAGGAGCTATTGCAACACCATTCTAGGAGGGATTGGAAATTTAGTAAAATGTTGTCAAGGAGGTTATATTTGGAGCTTCATCAATTAGGAAACTGCATTAGCAATGGTTTTATCCGTAACTCGGTGATCAACGGTTTTCTCTTAAAGCGCTTTTACCTTGGAATTTAGCATGAGATTGATTAGAGGCTTGATCACTATATTTTAGTTTTCCCATGGAAAGTAGCTCACTTTGTCACACTCCTAATAATATGACATAAGTGATCAAAGGAATGAAAGGTATCAAAGATGACTGACTCTTAGATAAGAGGCAAAAGACTTTGTAGAAATAGATCTTGTGATTTAGAATAAAAAAGGATATTGTTCATTTTAGCAAGAGTAGTCTTATAACACATAACATAGTCACTAATGTGCTCATTTAGGAATTTTTCATTTTATCAATTTATGCATAAGATATTTTAGTTCCAATATTAATAGAAAAATGTGTTAAAAACTGATTTGCTAATGGAGTAAAAGATCATACAGAATGAATAGGAAAATCATAAAACCATTGTAATGCATAATCTTGTTAACTTCTAGGAAAAAAATTCGTTAAAAATGTATCATCGAAAGCATAATATAAATAAGCAACATGAAATGATCTAAGATGTTACTATGCATCTTCTTAACTAGTGAAAAGAGGAAGCTTAGGTGAAACAAAACTAGGACGAAGAGGATAGGAAGCAATCTTAAGTGCAAGAGGATTTTGTAAAAGAAGAAAAGAATTTATAGAAGAATAATTGATGGTAGCACCTTGTTGTAATTGAAGAGCTTGGGCTTATAGCTCGCGCACTGAAGGACTCTAAGGCATGGGTGCCAGAAGAAGAAATAGGTTGAATATGAGAGATAAGAGGATAATAAAAGTGAGTGGTAGACATAGGAATGGAAACATTAATACTAGATGTACCCCCATGAAAGTGTGTGGAGAAAAAATAGGAATGGAAGATCTAGGTTACGTGGAGGTGACAAGATTAGCGATGGGGTCGGTAAAAAAGCCTAGATACGTTGTGATTCCTCATGAGCGGCATATAGGAAGATATCTATATTTTGAGGGTTGGTAGCTATGTATTCATTTAGATTATTTGAATGCTTAGTAGTAAATGTCTCAGGAGAGCCTCAATAATGATGAAGAATTGTGAGAAACCATAGAAGAAGATAGATTTGACGTATACTCGGTTCACCAAATGATTTAACCTAGATTGGTAAACATCTCTCTAGGGGTAGTAAATGATGGTTGATTATCCTAATCAATTGGTTTATGAGGCTAATTGTAATAATATTAGGGATAACCTTTAAGAAATGACAAACAATAATAAACAACACTATATAAAACACTTGTAATGAGAGAGGATCTGACTTAGTTGATCTCCTGCTCTGTGTGATGATCTGGGTTGGTCGATAATCAAACAGGATGGAAATAACCTAATAGAGCCTTGTTGTCGAAATTGTGTGTTGGACTACTACATGGACCAAAGTGGATGACATGGGCCAAAGCGTACCCCCATTATATCCCTTTTTATACACTCATGTCCCTTCATATCCCCCCTCGCTCTTGGTATTTTCTAGGTCTTTGTATTGTCTTGTGATTTTCTCCTATGCGTAACTTGGATCTCGACACTAAGTGATGCTCGTCCTCATAGCTAAGTGAACCTTAAAAACCCTAGATGGCCAGAAGTCCCGTGAAAACAAACATAAGGTGGGTTGTGGGCACCCCATACATTGTCGATGTCACCACTACTCTAAAAAGGGCTAAAACATCACATTGTTCTCGCATAACATGTGATCTCTAGAATGTATACAACCAAATAGATAACCACAATCTTGAAACAATGAGATTTTACTTGTACCTTTTCCCTAGCTTGACTTGGAATGATGATATGTTCCTTGCATTTTCAAGACTGGGTAGATGACTTCATTAGAAAAGAGTATGTAGAGTACATAAGGCTCAAAGGATTCTTGGGATGGCTTTATTTATGATTTCTCTTAGTGTATGCTCCTTAGGATTTTTGGGTGTCAAGTGTGCATGATCTCCTCCTTGATAATGGATGAATAACTAGCTTATATTTGCATTCTAAATTTGGAAACTTTGAATAAGGCCAACTAGAAGTGACCCAAAGGAATTTGAATTCAAAAAAGTTTCATTAGAGGGAAAGGGACCAAAACGGATAAGAAGGGCCATAGTGTCCAGGGCGTTATGGCTCATTTTGGGAACTTTGGTCTGGGATGCTTGTATGAGTGCTTTAAAAATTGGGATTGTACTGTGTGTGAGGGTTTAGCTTTGATTCTATAAACTAATATGACCATTCTATGAACAAATGAGTTGTGTTTAAGCAAGAATGATTGGGATATAGCTACGATAACATGATTTGATGTAGGAGCATAATTGTAATTAACTCAATTTTGGTTTTCCATAGTTTTTTAGGTGTTGAGAGGTCCATTTAGGAGTTATCTAGGTGATATTAGTCCATTTGGACTCCCAATGATGTAATAAGTGGCATTTTGGAGGTTTCTCTCCAAAACCCACATTTGAATATTCAAATTAAAGTTACAATGTACCCTAGGTCTAAGTGTTAGTATGTTAGTCACCTAGGGGTTAGTATAGGTCTAATGTTAATGGAATAAAGTGTTCATGTCTTGAACACACTCTCTTTACCCAACCAAGGTATAAACTCATTATGGTTGGTCTAATCATGGATGAGTTAGGTTGGTGAACCCTAACCACCTCTCTTTGATCATAATAAGCATAATGAATTTAAATTGAGGAAGTTGTTGAAGTTGGTGGAGGAAATAGAGAGGGATAAGAACTTTGTAATTGAGCCAAATGGCTCTTGAAGATCTGTAAATTTCATGATTGTATCTAATAAAAGCTTCTTTTTGTGTAAAATTGTGTTTGAATGCATATTTGATTACTTATGTGTGTAGATCACATTATTGTTTATGAATATTTGGATTATTTATGATGTTTAGGGTTTGTGTAAGGTTGTATACAGTACAAAATGATGGTATAGCCATTACAAGGGTTTGTATTGAAGCAAGAAGAATATATGTTGAAGAAAGGACAAGTGATAAACAAGTGTATGAGACTCTACATGCATAAGGTAAGGACTTGACTTAGTGAGTTTAAGGATTGTATCATGAAGAAATGAGTATCTTTCAGGGAATAGGCATTGAAATAAATGTGACAAGTTGTATGAATGAATGAAACTTAAAGATAATAAGACTATATCCAAATTGTGCATAACTCGTTTTCAGTCTTTAAAACCCTTAAAACAAGGATTTGGGACAGTCATGATAACTTTTTATTTCCACCTCTAAATAATCTGAAATTTTTAATGTAGAAGTATGATTACTTTTTTCAAATGTGTATTTAACCATTTTTCTATATTATATGTTTATCCAGAGTTGTGATGAAAACTCAGTCCAGACCCTGTTATGAGAATACAAAAATCATGCTCATATCTGGTAAAACGAGCATAACTCACGTTTTTGAGGATATAGGCTCTGAAATTTTGAGGGTAGAATCATTGGGACATTTTTCAAGTGGGTTTTAAAGTATTTAATGATTTAAAAATATTACAAATAGTTATTCATGATAGAATTTTCTAATTTATATGTGTAAATTTGGGTTTTGTGTCTTAACTACTAAGTAAAACAAGCCTTAATAAATAAGATTATAATGGAAAGGTATTCATGTAAGGTTTATTGTGATAGGTAGTGGCCATATGATCCTTGAAAAGGTGCGGTAAGTCCATTTGAAGCATTTAACTTGATGAATCTATGATTGTCTCGTGTAAGAGCTATGATGAAGGCCTACAAAGCAAGTTATTGAAAATGAATTTATGAAACTAATTTGATGGTTTGATCATGTTATCATGATTAAATTAAGCATGTATACAATAACTTTGAGCTTTGATTCAAGGTTTTATGCATTTTTCACATTTGAGAAAAAATTGGCTTCTCGTGCAAAGTGATGATTCTTGGGTTGAAAGTGACTATAAAAGTTGAATTTGATGCTTCTAATGCAAATTATTGGTGTCATATGAGAGGTGTATGCGGGATCTCGCATCATTATTGACTAATTTGGACTAGTGTGGATTAATGCAAAGGCATTGTACAATTTGTGTTGTTGCAGTAAGACATGAATTACCAAAATGAGTGTCTACACCCATTGTAAATTTCAAGCTGAAACTCATAACATGATGTACATGGGGAGAAGAAGGAATTTTTAATTCAATACTCCACTTTATACCACACTCTACCACCCCTTCCAATCATCAACCACTCGTCATTACTCCTCGTATGCACTTCTTTCAATTTTGGTATTTTTTTTTTTTATTTATTCTTATTTGATTGTTTACATGTTTATTTATTTATTTTTACAATTATAATTGTATTTATTGATATATCTATTTTAACTCCATTTACTACAAATTTATAACAACGATAGAGCACATACATCTTGTCTTTCCGAGAGGTGAAAAATTCCAAGCGTTTGTCTTACTCTTGAACATGCCACAAAATGTTAGAAATTCTAATACCACCATGAATTTACTCTCTATATGGCGACAAAGGGGAGTCCTTTTAAAATCTTTAACTCCATCATGTTAGCAAGACAATAGGGTTTTTGATTGATTATCCCAAAAAGAAAGAATAATTCTTGAGACAACCAAATAAACACTAGATTAGAATACCTGTGATCACCAACCATGCATCACACAAACAATATGAAGAATGCATCGGCGCTCAACGAGTGATGATGTGGCCAAAAATTAAGGAAAGTATTGCAAGAATCGAGTGGGTATGTCAACACTATAATTTTCCTCCATGATTTCTATTTCATTAATGTATATATTAGGAATAGGGTGTTGTTAAGTATAGTTAGTAGTAGCATCCACTAGAAGATAATGGTGCCGCCAATAAAGTACAGTGCACAAGGTAACAGTCAAAGTACATTAGGGGATGTTGTGAAAGTGATAGTCAATGGTAAAAATAAATATTTTTCGTAAGTGGTCCCGGTAATGTTAAAATGTCAAAAGTTAGGATAAGTGGATAAGTAGGGTCTACATGGTTATGAATTAGAAATATTATATTTGTAATATGACAAGGATTGATGTCATAAATATTTTGTTTGTATAAATCCTAGAAAAGGTGGAACCCATGTGAAATGATAAGGTTTATCCTATCCTAAAGGATAAGCCTACATGTAAAGATAAGAGTTAAGGTATGGAATATGATTAGCTAGAAGATATTTCCTATCATAGTGTTATAAATAGAGAGACCACCCCTCATTTAGCATAGAAGAAAGTGGTGAGAATTATTATAGGAGTCAATATCATTATGAAGGTGTGTTAAGGAAGCCATCAAAAGGTGTAACTGTGAAGTTTCTCCCAAAATTATTGTTGGAAGGTGAGTGGAGTTGGTAACACTCGAGTAGTTCATGGGTGAGATTGTAACAATATCATGTTATTAATATAATTTACGGTTGTGTTTCAGATCTGTCATCATTCCTTTATATCATAGTCTGTGGTATTCTTGTTTTCTATTATTATGTTTCCAGATTACTACCACTAAAATAAAATATGTGCATTACTAAAATTATCATAGCATGAGGAGTTCTCAGTGGAATATTATCATAGTGTCGAGTTTTTGTTGACAGGGAACTACATCATCTAGATGAATTTATGAATTAGAGAATGTAATAAGTAGTATATTTGATTGTGTATATGGTGTAACACCAATGATATTATCGAATGGATGTGTATCAAACATATAGGTAAGTGGAGGATCCATTATGTGATAAGCCATGTGGACATGGTTGACCTAGTTTATTTCAACATTATTAGGTAATGGATTAATAAATAAGAATATGTGCGAATAAGGTTGAAAAATGGTTGTGTTGATATGTGGATGAAGATCTTGTGTAGAAATGGTGGTGTTGTTAAGAAGCTCTTGGATTTTATTTCATAGTCTAAAACATCGATTCATAGAATATCCATAGTATTGATGATTATCACAAGCATAGGGGTTATCAAATCTAGAGCCTTGCTTTGCTTAGTTATATTAATAATAATAAGTGATAGTAATTGTATAATATTAAATCAAAGTATCTTGTGTAAGATAATGTGAGGATATTGTGGTAAATGGTTGTAACATTGTGTAAAAATAGTAGTAGGTGTTGTAGGAGTAGGTTGTGCAACATTAACAATTTCAACCTTCTTAGTCTCAACCAACTTACCCTTGTATGGGGTTTTGGATAAGAATTTGTTTTTGTTAGATGATTGTGTGGTATCATAGATCAACATATTGGCTGCCATGAGTTTGGTACCTCAACTATTTGATAGAGGTCCCGAAAATATGTATAATTAAGAAACGTGAATTGTTCATGAAGATTGAGAAATAGATTAGTAGTGAATAATTCGCGATTCATTTTCATTAATGTGTTTAGATTCATATGAAAGAAGGGTTTTATAGCATAATACATAATCCACTTCCTTTTTGCATGGTTGTTTCTTGACTTGTGTGACTTATGTGAATGATAATCATTACCCAAAAATTTATTGAAAAGTCTTTAAGGAAACTATCAACTAGATCTTGGAATGTTTGTATGGATCCTAGAGGAAGTGTGTAAAACTAATAAAGTGTGTGTTCCTTAAGGCTATGTGGAAAGAAATTGGTAAGTATGGTGTCATCGTGCATATAATCCAAAGAAGAGACCATTAAGGTGCAAATATATTATCGAGGACTAGTCTTTCCATTATAAAAGAAAAACTTTATTATATTAAAGCAAGGAGGTAGAGGAAAACTAAGAACTTTAGGTATTCAAGGGTTATTGAGTAACTCGATGGAGTTTATGGTGGTTTGTGACCAAGTTTATGATAATAGAGTTGTTTGTGATTGTATGACTTGTGCTTGTTGAAGGAAATCAAGATGAATAACTATATAGGATGGGATGTGTCCTAGTTGTAAATACTAAAATTTGGTAAATTTTTCCTTTTAGAATGCCAAGTTTGATTGTGCTTGTTTGATAAGATAAATGCTCGCATTCAAAGTCCAATTAGTTCACCTCTCTAGTGCTTCCATGATTTACTTATCTTTACACTCTATAATATCTTAAATTTAAAGAATATTATCAAATCAAAGTAGTAAACAAATGTTGCACTTCATGACATAACTTTCTATTTGGCACCATAGTCCTCCTATTCAAAACCATACAAAAGGGTTAGGATATGAGGTCCAATCTTGGCTAACTATTACAGTCCTCCCATTTGCAATCTCCAACTCTATTTTTGATGTGAATATCTTTATTATTTTTCATCTTCTTAAGGTCGGCCATATCAAAATATTTCACCTACAAAAGGCTATATAAATAATTCAATGTCACTTCATAACTCACTGACACTCTTTGAAGATCCTATTGCAAATATCCTTCCAAAAGTGTTCAAGGGTCTCATAAATCTGTGAAAATTTACTACACATCAATTAGATCAGTCCCTACTTATAGGTCTTAATCACTTAACCGAGTCAAAGAGTATAGGTTACTCCATTTTCAAGCATGCAAAGTTCATATAGCCAGGTCTTAACAAGAGCAAACTCACTCGAGAGCATTGCGTTGGGGATTCAAGTTGAGAACAAAGAGTTAGGTCACATACCTAAGGCAATCCACATCACACTACTTACCGCATTGGGTACACTTTATACTATACGATTAGTGTTTACCCTAATTAATTTTTTTGATCAATTTAATTAGGTTTGAATTAATGAATTGATACTATAGAGACTAAACTAATGAATGTGTATGGATTTATGTTTCATATCATATCAAAAGGATATACAACATAACAATCAACCATATTATTCAAGTACTTACAATTAAAATCACAAACAAGATGGAAAGAGGCACTTAGTTGGTTCGAGAAAGTAATCGCGATGTGTTGATGAGTGATTTGGGAAAGGAAAATAATTTGTGATGGTTAGGACCATATGATATAGTTTGACTTGACCATATGTTTTTGCACTGCAAGGTGGTTTGGGATTTGTAAATTGTAGTGTCACTTCATGTCATTATTTGTTACTCTTTCATATCTTCAACTTCACATAAAACCCTAGATGTCACACCTTAAATGTGTTAAAAAACCTAACTATCATGTAACACACTCAAGAAATCGTCAATTATAAAAATAATTATTCAAATGCTTGAGTCATATTTACCTCACAACAATCACCTCATATGTGAGTCATTAAGCGTTGCACTACATTTCATATTGAATGGAGATCTCCTAGTTCTTTAGGAAAAGGTGCATGAAACTATCCCTTGACCTATATTTTCCCTTGTGCCTCAACATAGATAGTGGGATATACTACTTCATCCCAATAGAAACCCTTATGTGCAGATGCAAAATTTAGAGTTATACCCTCCTATGTTGTGTATGCAATATGCAAATGTGGTCCTTGCTCTTTCATCTCAATATGTGGTAGATAGATAAGTGATTTCCAAATAATAAATACTTGGGTTAGACTTGTATATATATATATATATACAATTCCTTACTTTAAAATCATGACCTTAGTGGTAGGAAAGGCCAATCCAAAATATATAATCCAAAATACAAAAGAGTGATAAATGGGCCCATAAAGAGAAAGCAAGTGAAAACAAAAGGGGCCAAGACCGCATGTATGGTCCTGACCTTTTTGTATTGTCTTAGACTAAGCTCGGGTAAAGGATAATAGTGAAAAGGAACTACCAGAGATATTTTTAAGGTGACTCAAAATCAAATCAAAGATACAAGAAATGGGGTTCAATCAAGTCACAAAGAGCAATACAAAAAGATTGTTCTTACTTAAGATCTTGTTCCATTGTTAAAAACTCATGTATCAACAAACTAACAAAAGCATGATGTAATAATGATTTTACGCAAATTTTGGTGTCTATTTTCCCCCGCTTTATTATAGTGAATGAAATTTACTAGTGTAAAGGAAAAGAGTCTTACCTATGAAATTGGTGAAGCAATAAAACATACAAGCATGCTAAGAGAAATTAATAATATGTGACGCTTGACGGGAGTCATTGACTAACCCATATGAAGATAAGAGAGAAGTGTGTTGTAGGCATCAAAAGGGGATATTGTAGTTATAGACGGATGATTCGTAAACTACCTCTTTTAAACAATAAACAAATCCTATTTTGTGATAATGAATGAATAACTTGATAAAGTTGTTAATATCCACTTTATTATGCAAGAATTATTCACACAATACTGAAACTGAAATATGTAAGACAAGGAGACAAAAATTTTATCCTAGAGAAACCCAATGTGGGAAAAACTCTAGCTGGGTAAGCAATTTCTTCCCTTCACTATGTAAATCTCCAATACAATACAAGTTTATTGTCAAACTATGACCTTCAAGAAGGATTCAAGCTCCTTCTACTTGCATTACTTGCTTACAATCCTCAACAATAAAGAACTCAACTCTTTATGAAAAAAAAAGAAAAATTCCAACTTCCTCCTTTTCTCACACTTGAATTCACTCAAATCACTTTCTTAGAATGAATAAATGCACTTATATTTATAGTTTTTCTACCCAAGGATGGAAGGAAGGCGAAACAAACCATTTTGAGAAGCCCAAACATTTGCAACTATTTGGATTCCTCATTTTGGTGCTATTGGGACAAAACCACGCGGTAGTTATGTAACCTTTACTTAGTGAAGTCACGGTAATTTTGTAGTAGTCACATAGTTAATACATAGAATAGAACAAGAAATGGTCTCTTTTGTCATTTGAAGGTGTCTGGATCATTGTCATCCCGACTTAACCATTTTCCTAGAATAATGAACATGTTGAGGATATGTTTTATAAGTCTTAATAAGGAGAATACATATAATTGGGTATTTCTATGTCCATCTTTGGATCATACCTCCCCAATTTGACGATTTTAAGTCCCAAAATCTTCAAGGATTGATGAGGTGAGGAAATTTCTTCCCCACATCTTCTCTGGAATACCACTTGGCCTTGTAGGAAATTGACCTTTCAACCCAATCAACCACTTGTCTTGCACTCCTCATTGTGTTGTCTTCTCTTTCCGTTGCAATACCATGTCTTCCTCTAATTCCATATGACTATCTGAACAAAATCTTCAATAGATGGTAATGTGATCCCTCTTCTTCCTGATCCAATATGGAGGGCTTAAAGAGACGTAAATTCTCAACATTCACAACTGAATATATTCTCATATAAGGAGGAAAATCCAAGCGAAATGCATTCTTACCCACTTGTTCTAGAATTTCAAATGGGCCATAACGAAGAGGTTTGAGTTTCTTAGTTTTTCCTTGTATCCTTTATCTGCTCAAATGCTGACCATACCTTGTCACCAACAAGGAAAGAATGCTCAATTATATGGTGATCATGCCTTGTTTGGTACTTGGCCTATGACTCTTTTAATCTATCATGTATACGGGAGGTGTATTTTGGTGTCCCAGTTTCACCCTAAAATGCAGGGACTACCCATTTGAAAAAAATCGTTCTTTTTTAAAATAAAGGGTCTTTTGTGTTTTATTGCGAGAAGATGTTTGTATTATGTTAGAATATTTCCGATGAATCAAATGAGCCAATTTTGACAAATACCCGGATACCCAAACTCATTTTATCCCTCCACCAAGTTTTGTTTGCGGATAATTTTTATTGAATAAATAATGCCCGTTTGAAGTAAATTGTGATCCGGTTGAGTCATGTTGAAGTTTTGCATGCCGGTATTCACTCATCTCAATAGGGTTTCACCACGAATGAATTCGGGCATTATCTGCGAACTTACGCAATGTTATTTATTTCTTTTGCGTTTTTCTCTGGTTTTCTCCTCGGTTTCTCTCTGAAATTCCCCTATGTCAATTCTTTCACCAATATAGTTTGTTTAATTTGCCAAAGCATCTGGAGATCATCTACCAACATAGTGCCATAAGGAATCAACCTCAAAATGCAACCTTCTAACCAAAAATGATGAAGTCATGCACAAAAAGCCTCTCTAGGCAAGTCACACTTTTTGGGAATGAATAGGTTTAAGTTGCAGTGGGATTTTTGGTAGCGGCAGGCAGGTGGGAATTTATTACTGCCTTGCAGGGTGAAAATTCCCATGAAGCCAAGTCGCTTAAGTTGCTTTGGGATTTTGGTAGCGATGGGCGGGCGGAATTTATTACCTACCTTGTAGGGTGAAAATTCCCATTATAAAATAAAGAAAAATCACTTAAAGCATCGATGAGAATTTTCTGCCTACCTAGCAGGCTAAATTTTCCCATCAGAAGGTTTTATTCACCCATACAAGTCACACTTTTCCAAAAGAAGCTATTTTTAATACAAGTCGCACTTTTTAGAAAGTCACTTAAGCTGCAGTGGGAAAATTGGAGGTGGCAGGCAGGCGGGAATTTATTACCTGCCTTGCAGGGTAAAAATTCCCATTATAAAAGTCAAATAACTTAAGTGGAAGAAGGGATTTTTAGAGCTGTAGTGCAGGGTGAAAATTCCCATCAAAAGTTGACTTCTTAATTTTAGAATTCACCCATGCCAAAAAGTCGACCCATTTGGGCATTAAACAATGCTTTTAGTGATATTTATTAATAGTTGCTTTGCCTAATTTTGGCGCCCAGGATGGAGGAAAAGTCAATGCATGAGGATAAGCCAAAGAGAACTGAAGGTAGCATGCTAAAAATAAATAAATTAAATTTATTTAATGGCAGCCAACAGCATGCAAAAATAGGCGCCCAATTTGGGTGAATAAACATGTTTGTTTATTAATTAATTGCCAGAAATAGGATGGACAATTATTAGAAATAGAATGTTGAGGGTTATATAAGCATGGGCTGTCATAGTGAAGATGTAATTAATTCTTTTTGCAAAGGATTGCAGCCCAGGACAGTTTTGGCACCCAAGGAAGGAGGATTTTTGCATCAAAAAGTGTTTTTCATTGCCAGAAAGCTTCAAAGTTTGGCGCCTAGGGTTGGAAGAGCTTGATTTAAGCCTTGTTAATTATATGCATGTTGGTATAAGTGCCCAGGTGAAGTTAAAACTATTTATGCTTGCTTTGCATGCAAGTAAAGCCTCAAATTTTAGGGCAGCGGGCTTTATATGCAGATTTTTGTGATAAAAATCAAGTGTTCATGCTCTAGATTCCGTCTTTGTCGAAATTAATTGCAGGTATTCATTACAGGTACTTATATAAGTGAAAGGAAGTTCAAATCAATGTTAGGTACATTGAATATATCTTCCGAATCTAAAGAAATTACTAGATCTGCACCAATTGCGAAGAATTCCGGCAAGATTAAAAGAAAAAGAGTTCAAACAAAGGTTTCTCAGATAAAGATTGCTTCGGCCATGATGAAGCGGGATGAAAGAGAAGGATCAGCAGAATCATGCATATCTTCTAGATTTGTTGAAGTTAATTATACATACATAGGCCCTAAACCTATCACCGATTTAATTGTGAGATCTAGACCTCATAATTGCAAAGGCTTTGGGAAAAAATCCATCCTCTTGTTTCTAATTCAGCTGTGTAGAAGTCGGTGCGTGGAAAATTCCTTCCGAATCTTGTGCATGTGCTTCCAATCTTTCGGTTGAAGCCTTCATTGAATTTACTTGTGTTTACATTCACCCAGTGCTTTCGAATTTAAAATTGCTCATATGCAATTAAAAATAAAAAATGATGAGTTTTGTCGAATTATTTATGGCGAACATTGCAGTGCATGTCTTGAAGAAGAATTGCAAAATCTTCAAGGATAAAAAGGAAGACATGTCAAAGGCAATACTACTGCAAGCAAATCACGGTCATGCGTAGCTTCCGGATTCGGTTTGGTGAGAATCGAAAGGCAAAAGAGTCAACTGCATCTAGAATATGGAAGAAGAACATGGTGAGAGGGTTGCGGCTTTCTTCTTATTTCTTTTCCTCTTTCTTTAACTTTCTCCGAAAAAGTAATTGAGAAATCAATTAAATTATAAAACTAAAGTGATCGGTTTAAAATTCATTACTTGAAGAAGTCAATTACTTGGAAATAGATGGCAGACATGCAAAATAGAAGGTTCTATTTTTCAGTTATAAATCATACATGTCATGCAAAGAGGAATTCTAGGAGGGAGATTGCCGATTGTTTCCCTTTTCATAGCTTCCGCATGCGGGAATTCATTTAATACTTCCTATTTGTAATTGCCCTTTGTACACTATAAATAGAGGAAGAACCTATGAGTTAAAGGATCGGAATTTGTAATCATCATTCTTGTGTTTCGGACTTTGAGTGAAACCCCTGATTTCTAAGAGCGAGCAATAGAGAAGAGATTTTTGGAGAACTTTGTGTCAACGGTGCATTTTTTTCTTACTTTCTTTCTAGATTTGTTCATAAACTTTGTGTTATTATAGATCTAGATCTAAAAGTTTCCTTTGCTTTGAATTTTGTGCTTAATGATCTATTTGTTTTAATCTATGTGCATGCGATCAACTTTGTAAACTATTGCTTAGGTTGCATATCCTCTATACTTTCTTTAGTTTCCTATTATTTTCCTCTTTTGCGAGTTTTCCTTTCTTTTACGGTGGCTTACTTGTTGCAAAACCGTATAGCTATGGTTCATGAGCTACACGGTTAAAGTAATACCAAATGAGATAGATATTAAGACATATAAAGCCGAAAAAATCTTACGTGGGAGCCTCACCGGTAAATGAGGGAGATTTATCTCATGGCTGCCTAGGTTTTTCAGGCATGTAGAAAATCTAGCCAACATATCTGCTTAATTTTCTCGGTGAATCTTCTAGCTTTTTGGGTGTCCAAATCCACTTTTAAATGTCGTTTACGCATGGTAATCTCAAAACAACATCAAATGCACTTTTAGGTAAATAACCAAAACATGTCTCAAAAGGAGTATTACTAGTAGAATCATGAACTGCCATGTTATAAGAATGCTAGATATATACCAAATTCTCATCCCAAGTCCTAGGATGTTTCCTATTATACCCTCTCAAGAGTTGAACCAAGGTACAATTTAAACCACTTTTGTTTTTCATTTGTCTACGATAAAAACATGAGACCTCTTGACTTAGTATCCATCTTTTCCCACAAAGTAGACCAAAACTTTCCTATGAACCGTGAGTCACATCGTCTGATAGAATTAAGCAAACAAAAATGAACCCACACATTAGCAAAAAAATGACTTAGCTACATCACTTGGATTGATGGTCTTTTTGCAAGGAATGAGAATATACATTTTACTAAACCGGTCCACTACCACAAAAATATAATCATACCCTTTCTTGGAGGTAGGAAAACCACCCACAAAATCCATGGAGATGTTTTCCCATGGCTAGGAAGGAAGCGTAATGACATGTATAACCACAACATTTATTTATTGGACTTGTTTGTATTACATAAAACACAACCCTTGATAAATTTGGCAATTTCTACTTGCATATTTGACCGGTAAACATATATACGTAAGTGCGCCACATTCTTTGCCACACCAAAGTGACCATCCAATTTAGAAGTGTGTGCTTTCCTCATTACCTAGACTATTTTCCCCTTAGGCACATAAAGTTTCTCGTTCTTGTAGAGTAACTTGTCCCGAAGTAGTATTCTCCCCTAGGTGTAAATCCCTCACTTGGAGGTTTTTGTTGAAAGATTTATCGAAATTTGGATCTTGCTCGTAATCTTCTTGATATGCTTCACATACGAAAGGCTTAAGAAGATTCCAAGTGTCCATAGCTGAAAGTAAAGATGCCTAGAGAACATATCAACTAAATGGTTAGTCATACCTAGCTTAATCAAAAACTGTAAGTGTTGTTTTACCTAATTGTCATCCCTCAAAGACTAGTTGTATCCCAAGTTTGGAAGTAGACAATTAGATAGTGAGTGTAGCTCATGCTCAATTGGCCAAACCAGAGGTAGCTCCGAAGGCTCTTGGAAAACTTCCCTGAACTCTTGAACCAAATCTTTCATTTGCTTAAGATCTTTGTTAGGAAACATCTTCTGAGGGCTTTAAATGCAACTACTTCCTCTTCTTGTATATCTCTCAAAAGAAGTAATGTAAATTTCCCACTAGCATTAATAAGCTTCTTAGCTTCAGAGGCACTTACCAAAGAGATCTTTGAGTCTCCTGCAAAGGCTGAAATGATGTAACTCTTACCATCCTTCACCAAGTGGTATTGATTGGTTGTTTTCATGAAGATGGCATCCACGATATACAAGTATGGGGTACATCAACACTACACCACACACATCAAATGGAACAATATTCAAATTAGTTTCATCAATAAACTTCGTATCGATACCAAATGTAATTTTGCATTATCTGGTAACCTTTATGTCTACGCCTTTCTTTACCCAACCCAATGAATACTGATTCGGATGATTATAAGTCACTAGCTTCAAATTATCAAGTAATTCCTTATCAAATTGTCTTGAGAACAAGTATCAAAAAGAGCATCTACTTTAGTTTTCTTCACTTGAATTTTAATATGAAAAAGTTTAGTTAGTTCACTATCTTCAACAACATTATTACTACCCAAACTTACCTCTCTACGGACGGAGGTACAACACATTATATCATCCACCCCTTCATTGTAAAATGACTCCTTCCCTTGGAATGCCCTTATTTTTATTCTTCTTATTCTCTAAGGGATGTAATTCCAGGTGGAGCTTCCAACATTTATCATCGGAATGAGTGTCAACATCATAATGACCACAATGAACTTTAATATCCTTCTTAGAACTTGAAGTAGCATTCTTCTTACCTTTCCCTTTTTCATCCTCTTACTTGGTGTCACCTTGTTTGTTTGAAGCATGCTGAGAGGTAGATGAACTCTTCTTCTTGTCCATCTCTAGATAGTGCACTTGAGAACAAGCCTCATCTACATTCGTCGGCTTGGCCAAGAGAATTGGTCTCCTCAAGTGGCTATGGATTCCACTGATGTACTTCATCCAAATGTCTCGGTCTGCTACATCTTTTCCCATTTGGACAGCTTTCTTTTGAAACTCACTAGTGTACTCTTACATGTTCTGGCCTCACTTATGCCTGAGATTTTCCAATACATTGATCTCTCTTCCTCGTAACAAATATGATAGAATTTATTTTGGATTAGCCTCTTAAATTCTTCCCACTTAGTAATATGAGAAACTTCTTAACAACCAAATATTGAACATATATTTCAAACCAAGTTAAAGCATGATTGGTTAATTTTAACCTTGCAAATGAAATCTATGAATCTCATTGATTTAATACAAACTAAAATATACCTCTAGTTGAGCTAGCCAATTTTCTAGCTTCTCAACATTCACGTCCCCATCATAAGGCTAAATTTCTATCTTCACCTCTACTTTGAATGTAGGAGGAGTAAGGTTGGCACGAGGCTGCTCTTCCTCATATTCAAGAGTGTATTCTTTATGGCCTCCTAGTGCCTCTTTTGGAACACCAAGATTTTCCATGATAAATCTCATGATGGACTCCAACTTTCCCATAGATACGGAAATGTTGCACACATATTTGGACAGACTTACCACATCCACCTCCAACTTGTAGAAACATTATTCTTCAGTCTCACATGCATCAACACCACGAGCCATGTTTCAGACTCCTTACTTCCACTTCTTGGTCAGAATATCTACTTCAAAATAAATGGGGATACCTTCACCGCTTTTGCTTCCCTTTTGGGTAAGGGCATCTAACTAAAAATGTTAACACAAGTTAAACCATGCAAAAACAATTGATGTTAACTTCTACGATACTAATATGATCTATAAACTACATCTTTAAATAATAAATAGATCTTGTTTTGTGATAATGAATGAAGAACTTGATAAAATTGTTAATATCTAGTTTATTATGTAAGAATTATTCACACAATACTAAAAATGAAAGATGCAAGACAAGGAGACAACAATTTTATCCTGGATAAACCCAATGTGGAAAAAACTTGAAATTTGGGTAAGCAATTACTTCCCTTCACTATGTAAATCTCCAATATAATATAAGTTTCTTTGTCAAAATATGACCTTCAAGAAGGATTCAAGCTCCTTCTACTTGCATTACTTTCTTACAATCCTCAACAAGAAAGAACTCAACTCTTTATGAACAAAACAAGAACAATTCCAACTTCCTCCTTTGCTCACACTTGAATTCACTCAAATCACTTGCTTAGAATGAATAAATGCACTTATATTTATAGTTTCTCTACCCAAGGATGGAAGGAAGGTGAAACAAACTGTTTTGAGAAGCCTAAACATTTGTAACTATTGATTCCTCATTTTGGCACTATTGGGACAAAACAACACGACAAATTCTGCAGCCTGACTTTTACTTAGTGAAGTCTTCGCAGTTATGGGGCACTTTTGTGGCAATTACACAAATAATACAGACGAGATCAATAAATGGTCTTTGTTGTCATTTGAAGATGTTCAAAACACCATTAGCCTATCTTAACAATTTTCCTATAACAATGAACATGTTGAGGGTATGTTTTACAAGTCTCAATAAGGAGAACACATATAATTGGTTATTTCTAGATCCATTTTTGGATCAACAAAGGTGTTTAAAAACACGGATATTCAAATTCGAGTGGATTCGAGTTGGGGTGATCAAATCCCCAACATGATGCTTGATTTTGAAGTGTTGTGGGAATTGGGTGTCATTGGCACGAGGAAGAGTGTCACGGGGCTTTTATCTTGCCCCAATAATGGGACCACACCACTACAAATTGATCTAGATCGATAAATTTCTAAAAACCCTTATAAGGTGAAAGGGAAATGACATCTCATTGCCCCCACTTTGGGTGTATTGATAAAAATACCCATGATTGGTAATAGATTTGTAAGTGTGCAAATAGAGAGAGGCCAAGTTTGTGAGAAGAGGAATGCATATTGACTTGGACATGATGAGAAACATGATCACAATGTTGTAGACGAGTGTAAAAAATGAGTGAAGGGGTCCTAATATATGGTTTGCACAATCGTAGAACCCTAATTGGTTAAATTGGGTAGGTGGTAAAGTAAGTTATTGTAATGTCATTAATAGGATGTTCTATAAATAGAATTTTGAAAAAGTGAAAAGCATTATTCATTGTGTGAGTGTGATTAAGTTGAATAAGAGCTATAAGTTTGAAAATATGCTGAGAGCTCGAGAGAAAGTGTGATCGTGATTTGAGCGTGTAGTGGATGTCATCCAGGCTTAGACAACAAATGAGTTAGTAAGTGCACGATTAATATTGGCAATTTTGCATGATAATAAGATATATGTTCATGTTATTTGATGAGACCGTCTTGAATGGTCCAGATTTTGAGGCGAGGTTGGGTCCATATGGAGCAGTATAATTTTGACCACTAAGCTGTGCAATCCTAACCAAAACCTATATGGTCTTGACCTACGATGCATGGTAGCAAACCAAGTGTGTGGATCTGCTATTGTGTGATACTTTTAGGGAATGTGTGTAGATTTGATTGATACATAATGTTGTTGTTTCATGATTAAATGGAATAATACAATTTTTGTGTGTTATGTGTTTTGTTTATAGAGGACACCCATACACGAGATTTTATGTGGGGGTCGGCATATGTATATCATGTTTGTTTTGGGCTTAGATGGTGCAAGTTGGGATGTGATTGATAGGGCAACATTACGTCATGTGGCAAAGTTGGGGAGGTGCCCCGAATATGCACTTGATCACGACTTTAAGTGAGCGGTGTAATGTAAACACTTCTACATTTTAGATTCGACATGGGATATGACGGTGAAACTTGAGGATGTATATCGGACATTAAGGCTACGATTATATGTAATAGAGTACAACTATTGCCCCGAGAAATGCCAAACCATATGAGATAGGCACAAATATTACGGGTGGGTCGTGATGGTATAGGGGAGCCTACTGATCGATTAAGCTCCATTGTGAATTTTGGTGTTCCACGGTTGCAAAAGTATATTATGGTACTATTAGCATCTTTCATGTCTTTAGATTATGGAGGATTTTCTATATCATACATGATATATAAGATTTGTCGAGGTGATAGAGTAGCGTGGGACACGATATACATGGGCGATGTGTATTAATGCATTTATATAGAGATCTTTACAAATTTAGTTTGGAGAACCATGGTAGTGATGTAACGGTGACATCATTGCATGTCTTGTCTATGAGTATATTGTAGTTGTGTGGATGATTGGTGGGCCACACATAGATTGGAGCTCACCCAGAGATTTTTATTGTAAGATGGAGCAAGTCGGGATGATGAGGATTGAATACTATGACATATAGATTGATGATAGATAGGTTGGGGCCGCATGATATTGTTTAGAAGTTGTATAAAGATTGTAGAGGATGGCCCAAGGATGGTGTAGATATGTGGAGGATACACCAAATTATATGGTTAGAGGACCAGTTTACCCACCAAGGGAAGTTATTCTAGTATGAGTGTATGACACGAAAATTTAGGGTCATGCGGGAGGTGTCTCCAACACAATATCCATGGAGGAGATCAACACGTGCAACATATAGAGAGAAGGCCTAACTTGGGCCAACACCAACGAATTTATTTCCCCACCAAGGAGGAGGTGGATCTAATGCTTGTGTTGAGAGATCAAGATGATGGAGACTGCACAACAACATATGCATTGTGGTGGGTAGAGACTCAATGGGTGTTATTGTTTCCTGTTGCGATTGGAGATCTAGGAGGTGATGCGGTAGGCTGGAGGTACATGTGGTGTAGAGATTCCTCCACCCATAACTAAATGAGTAGAGAGAGGGACGTGCCCCAGTGATAATGTAGTGGCAGCAATTATTGTGTAACATAATTATTTTATGATGTTTGGGTCTTTTATTGGTGAGAAATAATCATGTTGAGGATGTAGGTGTTAATATGCATGTTTTGGTGATTGCGAGATGATGCCTATTGGACTACTATAATGGATGAATTTGTGCGAGATGTTACTTGATGTAATGACTAACAACCTACATTCATAGCATGAATATTTTAAATGATCAAATATTGTTCCAACTTGATTATAATCATCTTGAGAAATAAAGGCATCATGTTCAATTTGATGATCTTGAGATCTTTGGTTGATGTTTTCAACCGATGACACATGCTTTGTGTTCTTCACTTACCAAACTTCTCCTTGACAAACTAAGACTCCACCTTATCATATCAGATTCTTCCTCATTGATGTCTCAAACACTTATACTTACTCGCCATGACTCTTAACTCAACACTTGTATTCCCCTTACCACTTTTAGGCCCTACTCTATTCCTTTTCCTACCAATTCTTTAGAATTACTTGGTATCCTCACGCTCTTGCCTCTATTTTGACTTAGGTGGTTCTTGACATTTTTCCCCCATCATACTATTTTTTCCAACCACCAATTGTTTTCTATGAATGGACTCCACACTCTTCCTAGTCAACCTTATGCAAAATTTCTAACAATCATGAAGAAACTAAGTATGAGTATTAACCTTATATTCTACCTTGTTTTGAGATACTTGACTATGCTTTCATTAGGACTTAATCACCGATAAGATCATAATCTTAAGGGCTTCATTATAAAAATGTTTGTGCTTATCAATTCTCTACATGCACCTATCATGATATTCATCTCCTAGCTTTGGAAATACACAAAATATGCTTCAAAACATCTCAAGTATGGCTTAAAGGTTATCGTGCCTAGAACACTCAAGCGATGTTTTACTTAAGGGACACATCCCAAATGATTTTTATCACCGATATATCACAAAATAATATGCTTTCATATTCTCATACCTTTATCTTTCTTGGAAACACAAGGAATTTCAAAGAAAACTCTTTCTAAACTCCCAAACTGTTTATTAGGCCTTCTAGCCACAGAAATCCTCGATTTACGTCGATAAAAACCAATATAAAAAGTTTCAACCTAGCATATAATACTTTTTGGATACCCATTTGTATCTTTTGAATGATGGTGAAGACTCTTAAGGGGTTAATTATTATTTACCTAATATATTAATTATGCATCATATAATTAATTATTTAATTAATGTTATTAATTAAATAATGTTGTTATATGGTTTTTAAACCATATTTGTCTTTTATTTCCACATGTATAATTGTTATGATTGTTATAACAATTATGTGCTTCCCAGGATGCATTTTGGAAGTTGTTGTAACAATTATTATTGTATTCATATGTTGTACAATTCCTATAAGAATTACAGCACTCCATTGTATTCTTGGTTGATTGAGTTTAATAAAGATATCAGGGCTTCGCCCTTGTTGCTCAATTTACATTTGGTACCAGAGCGAATTGAAGCTCCTGACAAGGTTGCAGAGGAAGAAGAATTCATGGAGAAGAAATTTACTTCACGGAGAGCCAGTCTTTGCCTCTCCATAAGCTAGCTTCCCACATCTCCTGTGTCGAACCCCACAACCTCTTGTGTAATTTCCAGTAAACGTAAAGCAAATTTTTTTGCCTTGGTGCCCTCTGCACCAAGAAAATTTGTTTGCTCCACTAGAAACTAGTCATTTTCGGTATATTTTTTAAAAATTACCCATTAGGGGTTTTATCTCTAATATTAGAGAAGCATTTAGAGCAGTCTACTATCAAATTTGGCAGTGTTTACCTGTTCTTGGAAAGTTGTTTGTTTATTTGGCCAAGCACATACCGAGGGCATCAAGCAATAGCGAGTTATATTGGTGGGGGGCCATCCACCGAGGCCATGCACAAAGTTGAAGGATTCCACTAGAGCCACAGGTGACTCACACGGACCGAATTGTTTTGCTTACAACGAGCGAGCTATCTCTCAAGTTGCATTGATAGACTGACTTGTTTGACCGGGCTACGTCAAGAGCCCCTAGCTGAGTTGCAAATATCCGAGAATATTTCACTAGTCTAGCAATTTTTTATCGGTGCTTGAGCCCACGGAGACCCTATGACCTGCAAAAACAAGCACGGTGATCAAACAATAAACAAAACTATGTTATCAAATCATTCAAAAGGCGAGCTGTTAGATCTGTGAGGTGGAGAAATCCACACAAAACTGCGAGCCATTGCCAACATCAATCAATCATCATCGACCCTGCAGTCACGTAGAAGCAAAAAACTATGGCTTCATCTCCCATGCGACCTCCTCACGTAAACTTGCAATAAAAAACATAAAGCACAATCAAGCAAAAATGGTGTGAAATAGAATGCAGTTTCACAAAGAAATAGTTAAAAAGAGGCAGTGGATCTATACAAAACGGTGGATTTGGAAATAAAAAATACGGCGTTCAATCCAATACAAGGCGGTTCAAACAACAGAGAAGGAAAAGAAATAAAAAGGAATATAGATCTAGTTTTTAAGCAAGAAGAAAAACCCTAAATCCGCTACCTCCACCTCAGCCACGCATGCAGTCCACATGGTCTCCTCCAAAGGCGCCTCACATTTTTTAAAAGGTTAGATCAAATTCCATTTTGTTTAAATGCAATTTGTTCGTTTTCATTACCCAAGTGCTCATAGAGCCTAAGTGGATAGAATAAAAGCCTTGGGAAGGCTAGGTGCATGGTTTGAATCACACAAAAACACAAGTTTTTTGAATTTTAAAATTTTGGAAGCAAAATTATAAAAACTGCCATAGTTGGAGGTAGAATTGGTGGAAAACCATTGCTAAACCATTTTATAATTCTGACTAAACATGCCTTTATTTTTTAGCGAGAAAATCCTAATTTAGGGTAAAAATGTTTTTTTCTCCTAATAGGCTTGTTTTTTCATTTCGAACATTTTTTTGCAAAAGGAGGCCTATCTAGAAATTGCATTTTTAGCTATATTTTTGCAATTTTTGGCGTAGTGGGTCATTTTGGGCTCCGGAGGCCACCAGGGCCCCAAAAAAAAAAAAATCCTGCCATTCAATTTTTCCAAATTTTTGAATGCAATTTGTATACTTCAGAATATTGCACTAATTTGCAGGTTGCCATAGTCAACTGCAAACTTTGTAACTACTCAAAAACTGGTAGAATATTGTACTCAAAAACAATAAAAATTGGTTTTGAAACACTCACGAGATCCTAGATCTCATTCGTAGCGTTCGGTATATACGGTGCCTCTTGGGAAGCACTTACGGGTAAAGTCGTCTCACTACTACTACACTTAATGCCTAATATAGTTGCAACAACGTCATCTGGCATCGACCCTTTAAATCGATGGGGAGTAATAAGGTCACAATGCACACACTATGAGCCATCCCATCCATCTGATGAATGATTGCATGACATAAATCTGGACTGAGAAATTATCCAAGTATATAGCGAAGTTACGCGCACGTATGAGGATATTTCTTTGAGCCGGTGTCAATAATCACACAGACCCCTTTCAATACTATCTTGGTACCACGTATTGAATTCTTTCACGTATGTTAACGCCTCTTTCATGTACTGACACGGGTATATAGAAGGGGAGCTTCTTCCACGTACCACTGGGTATATCGAAAGGCGCGTATATAGAAAGGTTCGGTATATCAAACTGACGGTATATAGATTGGGAGACCTTATACCTGGAGTGATAAGAGCCAAACCCTATCAGTGTTTTCTACGCAAAATGGGCACTAATGCCCCCAAATTTTTTCTTCGGATTCACAACTACTTAGAGGAAACAACTATGTTGCATGGAAGACAAAAATCAAGACACAACTTGAGTTTGAAGAGATCGGCTGCTGTGAATGGTACTCTACCAGATCAACTATTGATGCAACACAACAACGTAATTTGATAAATCGATCAGAAGGAAGGCAAACTCATCATCTTGTTTGGAGTGTCTAATGATGTGCAACCCCACATTCGAGATGCCAAAACAGCCAAAGAAGTGTGGGATAAGTTGAGCACAGTATACGAGGCCAAAAACAAGAATGTTATACTTGAATTTGCAGAGTTAGTTACACACATTGAAGTTCAAGCAAGAATGAGAAAATAGAAGCTTTCTTAAGAAGAGTTGCAGAATTGAGGGCTTCACTTCTAGCCCTAGGAGAAGCGGTCAAAGATGATGATCTCGTTCCCATTGTTCTAAGAGCACTCCCTTCTTCATACCGTATTTTTGTAACAACACTAAACTTGTCAGATATGACAGTTAGTTTTGACAAATTGGTAAACCTACTGCAACAAGAGGAAGCAATGCACAATAAGGATGATGAAGAGGAGTAGGCACTTTCTTCACATCAAAAATGGAAAGGAAAAGGTAAAGGAAAACCTAATTCCTATCAAAAGTCCCAAAATCAAAATCAGTATCAAGGGAAAAAACAACAAAAGAAGCAATGTCCAATCTGTAAAAGAGGACATGACCTAAAATATTGTTGGTACAATACTTATAAGAAAGGTTCATCAAGCAACTCTGGACCTCCTACAACAATCTCACAAGGGACATTCTAACTACTGATCAAGGGCGAAAAAGGGAACTGGAAAATAAGACCCATCAAAGAGGAAATATTGTTGAACAAGAAGAACATTTAGATAATGAAGACTTCTTGTTCACTTCTCGATCAAGTGAACCATCCACATCATCTAGTGATGTTTGGTATGTTGATTCGGGAGCCACTCGACACATGAATGGCCACAGAGACTGGTTTACTTCAATGAGGGACATGCCATCGAAAAATCATGTTTCATTGGGAGATGATTCTTCATATACAATTCAGGGGATTGGGAACATCTCTCTACCCCTTGGTTCATGCAACTGTAGACTATCTGATGTCTTATATGTCCACTGGGTTGACAAAGAATCTACTTTCAGTTAGTCAACTCCTAGATCATAACCTGAAAATTGACTTTGATAGTCATTCCGGCAAGAAAACATGTTTGATTCGAGATAAATCACGAGGCTCAAAAATAGTTGCAAAAGCCTCCAATGTGGGATGCATGTTCCAACTTGATTTTGTTCACAAAGATGATCAAGCACTTGTGGCTAAGAACTCTACCTCAACACAGTTGTGGCATCGGAGACTTGGTCATGTAAGTTTCAAGTATCTTGAGACACTTCGCCGGCGTAATATGGTACATGGGCTACCATCTCTTCAGAAGGATACAAACAAGTGTCCTCACTTTGCCTAGCAGGAAAACAACACAGAGTGTCATTCCAGAAGAGTACATATCGAGCTCATGGTAAGCTTGATCTAGTTCATATCGATCTTTGTGGTCTGATGCAACCAAATCATTATGGGTTCCAGTACTTCATGCTTTGTGTTGATGACTATTCACGAAAAATGTGGATTTTTGTCTTTACAAGAAAAGTGAAGCTTTTGAAACCTTCAAGAGGTTCAAAGTAGCAATTGAGAACAAACTGGTCATCACATCAGAACTCTGCTCAGATCGAGGGGGAATTCACTAGTAATGAGTTCAAAGACTACCTACAAACTCATGGGATTTGTCGACAAATTCCTCCTCCACACACACCGCAAAAAAATGGTGTTGTTGAGAGAAGAAATCGTACTATCATGGAAATGGTGTGATGCATGATCGATGATTCTAGACTTGTAAAGACATTCAGGCTAAAAGCAAAAAGACAATAGTGTATTTTTTGAACAGAGTGCCCATAGTTGCTCTTGAAGGAGTAACACCACAAGAAGCATGGTCAAAACGAAAACCATCTATTGCACACCTTAGAGTATTCGGGTGCAAAGCAAGTATGCACATACCCAAGCAAAATAGAAAGAAATTGGACATGAAGTCACAAAACTCATCTTCATTGGGTACAGTGAAGAGACTCTTGGGTATAGATTGATGGATCCTAAGACCATAAAATTCTACACCAGTAGAGATGTTGAGTTTTTTGAGAAGAAGGAAGCAGAGTCTCCTCCTCCAACTCACTAGATGTAGATTTTTCACCAGTTGTAAAAATTGAAGCTGATGTTCCCACAGATGATGAAAGTGAATATGGGGATGATGGTGTTGATCAGATAGAACCATGACCCACGGGAATAGTTCAGCGTATGCCCAAGTGGTGTACTAGCACATTACGAGATGCAAGAATGGATGCTCCACCGGATACATCCACCCCTGGACCACGGACTCACAGTAAAGCAAGAGAAGAAGTTAACTTTGCTTTGATGAGTAGAGTTATTGAATCTAATGAGCCCTCTATACAATCCAGGAAGCCCTACAATCAAAAGCTTGGAAAGATGCCATGGATTAAATATCAATCAGTGATGAAGAATAACACTTGGCAACTTGTCGATCTTCCACTAGGGAAGAAACCCATTGGATGCAAATGGATATTTAAAACAAAGTATAAAGCAGATGGGACAGTGGACAAGTATAAAGCAAGACTAGTAGCAAAGGGGTATGCACAAAAAGAAGGCATTGACTATGAGGAGACATTTTCTCCCACAACTAAGATCAAAATGATCAGGATGATCTTTGCTCTAGCTGCACAATTTGGTTGGAAAGTCCATCAAATGGACATAAAAAGTGCCTTCCTAAATGGAGATTTACAAGAAGAAGTCTATATGACTCAACTTGAGGGATATGTTGTACCAGTCAAGAAGCAAAGGTATGCAGACTCAGGAAATCTCTATATGGCCTTAAACAGGCACCCCAGGCATGGTACATCAAGATTGATGAGCATCTCGTACAACATGGATTTGTTAGAAATCCATACGATCCCAATCTTTACCTCAAAAACAAGGGGGAGATTGTGATTATCGTTGTCTATGTCGATGATCTAGTCATCACTAGCAATTCAGTGAGGATGATCGATGTAATGAAGAAAGATCTTAATCGATCGTTCGACATGACCGATCTCGGCCGATGCATTATTGTCTTGGATTGGAAGTATGGCAAAAAGATAATCACATCTTTGTTTCTCAGATGAAATATACCAAGACAACGCTCGAGAAATTCATGATGATGGATTGCACACCAATTTCTACACCTATGGAGAACATATTACAGTTATCTCATTCAGATCCATCTCTGAGGTAAGTGCCACTCTCTGTCGGCGAGTTGATTGGGAGTCTCATTTACGACCTACACTAGACCGATATCAGCTTTGCAATAGCTATCTATCTAGGTTCATGCAGGAACCCAAAGTGTGTCATTGGAAAGCAGCAAGGCGCATCTTGATATATCTCAAAGGATCAGTGGATCTTGGTCTAGAATACAAGAAGAATGACAACTTCTTCTTGTCAGGATATTCGATTCAGATCATGCAGGAAATATTGATGATAGAAAATCCACTTCAGGATTTGTATTTTTATGGGATCTAGACCAATATCATGGGGAAGCAAGAAACAACACTTCGTTTCTCATCTTCCATAGAAGCCAAGTATCGTTTTGTAGGAGAAGTTATCTATGAAGTGATTTGGCTACGTCGCATACTGGAAGGACTTAGAATACCACAGGACAAACCGACCACCATGTATGTTGACAATGAAGGTGTTCTCAAACTTGTTCACAATCTAGTGTTTCATGAAAGAACAAAGCACATTGAGGTACAAGTTCATTTCATACGTGAGCATGTGTTGAAGCACAACATCCAGCTTCAATTTTGTCCAACAAAAACAATGGGAAAATATCTTCACAAAGTCACTTGCACGTGACAAGTTCAAGTTGTTTAGAGTTCCTCTCCTCATCCCTTGAGACTATGCACAATTAAGGGGGGGAATGTTAGGTTAATTATTATTTACCTAATATATTAATTATGCATCATAATTAATTATTTAATTAATGTTATTAATTAAATAATGTTGTTATATGGTTTTTAAACCATATTTGTCTTTTATTTCCACAAGTATAATTGTTATGATTGTTATAACAATTATGTGCTTCCCGGATGCATTTTGGAAGCTATTGTAACAATTATTATTGTATTCATATGTTGTACAATTCCTATAAGAATTGTAGCACTCCATTGTATTCTTGGTTGATTGAGTTTAATATTCCTCCTAGAACCAAGAAGCTCCTTTATCCCTCTATTAAAAGATTACATGGAACTTACATGCCTTAGATTTTATATCTCTATTCTCTCCTTCCTCGTGTGGAGGTGATGCACATCTACTTACAACAACCATTCTATATTTATATGCGGGGCATCTTGGGACTTAGGAAAACATGCATTGAAGAAGGAAGGTGCACATGAGAATTGGAAGATGCGTGGGAGGTGGGAAAGGAGAGGGCAAGGAATATGGGTGGCGAGAATAAAGATAAGCTTCCAAGAGAAGAGGAAGGTGGCAAGATAAAGTGATAATGACATAAGAAGTATCCTCAAGCCATTAGTGGAGATATGCGTGAAATAAAAATGCATGAGGTAAAGGATGACACATGATGTTGATTACATCGGGAAAAGGAATAAGGTCATGAGAAGCAAAACAAAAGAAAGTGAACATAAATAATTATGTGCATGAGCGAGTAGAAGAGAACGTGAAAAAATGACAAGGTGCACATAGAAAGGGGGAGCCCGTAGGCGGAAGAGGCACGAGTGCACAAGAAGGTGCAACAAGGAGAAGGTGCAAGAGAAAGTGAAGTGCTTTGAAGGGAGTTTCCCGGGAAGCAATCGAGGAAGGCACAAAAATATAAGAAAAGAAGTGAATGCGAGGAAGTGGAGAATCATACACGGAGGATTTTGTAAAAACCAATATAAAGAAGATAAGTGAGGAGAGATAAAAGAAGCATGCGAGGATATTGGAGAGAGCCGTAACATAAGGTGAGGGCACGACATAAGTGCAAATGACGAGGGTTGAGGTGATAAGATGCGATGACAACTAGCATAAAGGGTGACAAACATAGATTTACATGGTCACATGGCCAAGAGTGACTAGACGATGGAGTGACTGATAAGGATAATCCAATCACCAAGTGACATGGTGGGGTAGGATTGACTAAAAGTAGATCACACGAATAAGAGCATTAAAGATCCTAGTTTAAATTTGAAGTTTGAGTTGGAGGAGAGGAGAAGCCAACACAAAGGAGAGAGAAGTGATAAAATTCAAGCATGCACAACTATACAACTTATAGGAGACCACCGAGTATAAGGTTGTTGAGAGTGGTCAATGGTTGTTACCCAAAGGCTATGTGGTCGATCGAAGAGAGGGGACCGAGAGATAAAGGTTAGAATTGGCCATAGAGCCAAAGAAGAGAGTTAAAGAGAGGTGATGATATTGCGGGTCAGCACACATATTTTTTGATCTAGTGGTATTGGATATAACCACATGTACCTTTTTGTAAAGTGAGTGAAATCAGATTCAAGGAGAGGTAGCTTAATGACCAGAGCCTCATCTAGGGATGGATTTAACGCGTGATTTAACTGTTGAAGATTGGTGGAATCTTAGGCACAATATGCACATGTATTATAAGAGAATGTGATGTTCTCAGCAAGAGGTTTTCATACTATTAGGCGAGGCCATGGTATAGATATCACAAGGATACAAGAGGAGTCTTGAGCTCATAAACTCCGATGTCTATTGAGATTAGTGGTGAGGATGTGTGAATGCATAAAGGGATACACCCTTAACGTATTGTATATGATATTTTGTTTTAGAAAATTTTTGTTATCTATATAAGTATGGATTTTGACATTGTATAAAATTACATTTGGTACGATGAGTATAGATGTGTTGGTAGTTGTGGTGATGATTTTGATGTGATGTGATTTGTGAGTTGTTGTGATTAATATGTTGACATTTGCATGATTAGCATTTAGAGGAGAGATAAAATTTGATATGTGAGTAACGTGTATGAATGATATTTGTTGATTTGGATTGTGGATTGACTCGGGAGTGTGTACGGATATAAATGATGGTATGGGTAATGATATGTGGTTAGGTGTGATGGGTAATGCGTGTGTAGCTTCCATATAAGTTCCAGTGAGCATATAAAACAAGGAAAACTAGTCACATGAAAAAAGGGAGGGGATCTTCATATACACCATTTGAGACTTTGTGTGATGGATGAAAATGATAAAGGGACATGAGAAATTCCAAAGTAAGCTTTAGAAATGATGAGTCACTCCTAGATTATAGGAAGGTACTAGTGCATACTATACACGAAGATTCAACTTAATTAGATGTACTACAAATTGTGTCAAAGAGATTGTAGAGGTCACGTGTGTAACTTTCGATAAAACATATACTCTTTGACAAGCCATATGTATATAGGATTTGGAGGCTCCTGTAGATGAACCACTTTATCATGAGAATCATCGTTTATTGCATTCGGTAGAATAAGATGGGTCAATAGTTACACTTGTAGGCCGATGGCATAGAGGAGGTGAAGTAGATCTATCAAAATATTATGTCTAGAAAGCGATGATACCTTTGCCCTCTAATAACTTGAGATTTTTTTCTAGTGCATAACAATCATTGTCATGATGCCCATTAATGTAATGGAAATTACAAAATGGTTAGCCTCTTTTGTGTGTAAGCCGATAAGTGGGATGATGCTCATCGATGGAAAACAAATCAACTTCTTTTCTATGAGGGAAAGGAGAATATCACGTGGCCAATCAACAAGTTTGTAAAAATATACCGATGTATGTTGAGGGTGAGGAGGATCTTGTATGACTACTTTAGGTTTAGGGTGAGTTTTAAAAGAAGTGTTAACATGATGCAAAACCTTAACTTGATTGTTAATAAATAATGGTTATGATGGTGGATCATAGTCATTTGCAATAGATTCAATTATGATATCTTTATCCACATGTTTGGGGTGATTTGGAAGTAGCAAGTCTTTCTCTATGTCAATAACACAAAGACAAAGCTCGGTGAAGGAGTCACAAGTGCCATACATAGTTGTTGCTTGAGAGCCTAAATGAGGCCTCATAATATATTTATTGCATTTCTAAGTCAATGGGATGGTATAATAATAGGTGCATGTTAGCTTTGAATCATAAAATATAATCAGATACAGGTTTAGTTGCACCTTGATATAGGGAGGGTATTCGTTCATATGTGGCTCAAGGGCGTTTATTGTGGCTAAAACGGGCTAGAAAAACATCTTCAAGCTCTATAAAATTACTTAAAGACCCATGAGGAAGATAGGTAAACCAATATAGAGCATAACTTGTGAGACTCCATGGAAAACTTTAAGAAGTAACCGATCATTGCTATGTGAGGCCATAATGGTTCGATAATGCATTAGGTGTAAATAAGGATCTAAAGTACCATCGAATAATTGAAATGAAGGCATGGAAAATTCCCAAGAAATGGATATTGACATATTTTACGTGGAATAGGATTGCCATAGATAGTTTTAGAATCAATGCTAGCATAGTAATTTTTTCTCTCGAGGGTCAAAGTTTGAACATCATGTTGTAAGTCTCCTACTACGTGCATAGGAAATATACCCTCTTGAGGTGGTATGACACAAGTTTCTAGAGGATCATTCAAGGGTTGCACTTTACCATTAAGAATAGCCATGGGAACACTATCATGTGCAAGTGAAGTAGAATCAATTGTATCATTATTGCATTCAAGTGTAGTAATAAGAACATCAAGAGTGCAAGAAATATCATTTATTTCACATTCAATGGAAGAAGGAACAACATTAGTAGAATCATGTGCAATAGGCATATAAATGGTACAATTACTATCATTATTTTTGCATTCAAGAGGAAGAATATAAACATAAGTAGAATCATGTTCATCATTTATATCATCACTAGGGCATTCACTATGGTTTTATTCTAAATCACTATCATAAACACATGGAATACCATCAATCAATGTAAAAATGGAAGGGATATCATCCTCATTTGTGAGAGATACACTTTCATCATCACTAGAGTCTATAGGATCTATGGCCGAAAGCGGGTAACACTAGGTGGAGGGGAAGATGGATGCTCACCATCACTTTCCCAAGCATCTATATTATCTTCAAGACTAGGGATGGTATTACAAGCTTGTTCAAAGAGATACACTAGAGTTTCGGTGGTGTTGTAGATGAAGTAAAGTAAGGGCTGTGGTGTACGAGTAAAACAAGGTGGCTTATATGAAAATATGATAGGATTAGTCTCTTAATCATATTTGAATATAATATCATCCATAGTGAGAGAAAAGTAAAGAAGGCTATAAATATCACCATTGCTAGAGGCAACATTACTACGGACAACCATCGAAAGTAGGAGATCCTCGATAACATTAACTCTAGCTTGTAGACCAAGTGGTAGAGCCATTAGCTAAAGTATGACAAATAAGAACTGGTTTAGAAATGTTAGGAGATTTTGTAAAATCTGAAGTAGTATGGACTTTTTATAGGGATGGTAACCCTTGTGGTTTTGTAAATCCCTATAACATGCCATGAACAAACAAAGGATGAGGAATATTCCTAGAAATAATACACACACATCCTACGACAACCCTAGGGTTTTGAGATCAGTAGACCTAATGCACAAGGAACCAAGAAGATCTTAGATTAGGTGAAGGGTTTGATCAAAAATGGGTTCACCAAAATGTTTACCCTAATTAATTTTTAGATCAATTTATTTAGGTTTGATTGATTTAATTGATACTATAGAGAATAACCTAATGAATTTATACATATTTATGTTTCGATCAAATCGAAGGATATACAACATAACAATAAACCATATCATTCAAGTACTTGCAATTAAAATCACAAACAAGATGGAAAGATGTGCTTAACTAGTTCGGAAAGTAACAGGATGTGTCGATGAGTGATTTGGGACAAGAAAAGAGTTTGTGAACTAGAACAATCACTTTCTAAATTTCTAGAACTTTTGTTTAGGACCATACATAATGGTTAGGACTATATAATAAAGTTCCGACCTAACCATATGTTTATGCACCTATAGATGGTTGGGACTTGTAATGTGTAGTGTCATCGCATGCCATTGTTTTTCACTCTTTGATATCTTCAACTTCACATAAAACCCTAGATGTTGCACTGAAAGCTACAAAAATCCTAACCATCCTGACAACGCACTCAAGAAATCATCATTTCTAAAAAAAGATGCAAATTCTTGAGTAAGACCCGACCTCGATGGTCACCCCATATGTGAGTGACTTAGTTGCACTACATTTCGATTCAACGTAGATTTCTTAGTTCTTTGTGTAAAGGTGCATGCAACTATCACTTGATCTAGATTTTCCCTTATTCCTCAACATAGATAGTGGGCTATGTTGCTTCATCCCAATAGAAATGATTATGTGCAGATGAAAATTGCATAATTATACCCTCTTATGTTGTGTATGCACATATGCGATGTGGTCCTTTCTCTTTCACCTTAATATGTGATAGATAGATAAGTGATTACCAACTAATAAATGCTTTGGTTAGACTTGTATATATATGAGTTATCACTTTAAAATTAGGACCTTTGTGGTGGGAAAGACCGACCCAAAATATATAATTTGAAATACAAAAGAGTGATAAATGGGCCCGTAAAGAGAAAACAAGTGAAAGCAAAAGGGGCCAAGACCATACATATAGTGGTCAAGACCGTATGTCTGATCACGATCTTTTTACGGATAAGTGGACCAAGCTTAGGTAAATGATAATAGTGAAAGGGGAATACCATAGATCTCTATAAGGTAACTCAAAATCAAATCAAAGATACAAAATAGTAAGAAATGGGGTTCAATCAAGTCACAAAGAGAAATACAAAATAATATTGTTGCCACTAAGATCTTGTTCCATTGTTCAAAACTCATGTATATAACATCCTTAAAAAACATGATGTACTAATGATTTTGTGCATATTTTGGTGTCTACAGTTATGATGTTATATCAGTGTCAAGAGACATGAGGGCACCCCTGCAGAGAGTTGGCTAGTTTGCGGTCATACTTGCACAAACACCGGATAACTACACGGGCCTTGGTCTCGAAATAAGGGCATGTAATGTAGCACTTGGATTTTTTTTTCGGCTGGGGTTGACCACCAAGGGTAGTCCAACCTCACCACACACAACTGTTTTATCCTTTTGGTTTGTTAATTCTCTAACGAAGGGTTGTATAAGTTTCTAGGGTTTTCAATTTGTTGTATGTGATTAGAATTCATCTCGAAGTTTGTGTGAGCAAGAGTGACATATAAAAAAGGCCATTTCTTAGAAAGTGAAGCACACATGAAGTTTCAAATCCCAAAATATCGAAGGGTCCAATATCGTACCATCCAAGTCAAGACTATATAGTTGTAGCTTTGAACCATATAGTAGTTATGACGGTCCTCCTTTTCTCGGTTTGTAATTCTAGAACTTACACCGAAGCACTCCCAATACCCGATCCACCTTTTAAACTTGCTGCACATTCGGATCCTCTTTGTTCGACTTGTGAACTAATTAGTATTTTTATCTTCTTGTGTATTTGAGTTATTACTTATTGGTTTATCAATAATTGTAAGTGTTAATGTATTATTTTGGGTATGAATAATTAATGGTGAATTAATTAGATCATAATAATCCCATTTAAAAATCCTTACAACCTCTTTATTGTTTTATACTTCTATAACATAGATTTAATTATAGCGTAAACACTTGTGTATAAGCCATATATTGTGTATATGTGGTAGCTTGAAGAGCCATGGGTGATGTTGCCATAGTTGGTACATTAGGTGTATGTGAATGTGGGTTGAATGATTGAGAATAATACCTAATGAAAGAGATCTCGTAGATGAATTTGTAGAACTTGATTGTTACACCTTTTACTATTGTTGGGTAGCTTGTAACATGGTAAGGATATGATCATAGCGTAGTTTCTCCTTGAATGTTTGTGTGAAGAGATACGTTTTAATGACATGTACACTTTGTTGAATTATAGAATCTTGACTAGTTTTAGGTTTAAATTGGTGACCTTGATTATATGATATGGTCTTAATAACAATAATATCGTTGGTAATATGTGTAGAATTACTAATAACATAAAAATATTAGTATAAGTTGTACTAGAGTAACCTCAATTAGAAAAGACAACGGGTCTTAGACATAAGGGCCATTCTCTTATTATGTTGATAAACTAGGGCTATTTAGATGTGATCAATTGGTGTACAACCTAATCAAACACTATGATGAGGCCATATAATGCTTCATTTCAAGCTAAAAGTTACACTCTTTTTCTCCTTTATGAGCCAAGTGTTAATTGTATTTAGTTACGATTCAAAGACGTTTAGGCTATTCAAGATAAATTATATAATGGATATTTGACTTGCTTCTTAAGAGTCATCATGGTGCAAATTTTTTCTATGTTATAATGTTTTCTTGGAAAATACTTTTTATATTTTGTAAAACATGATATATTGAGCAAAGAAACAATTTTGAGAACAAGTGATTTGTGGAAGAGTTGACTTTGAAGGAATAGGAGGCTTATCCTATCTAACTCTAAAATGTCTTGGATTAAAAATTACCATATATACTCAAGTCCGAAATAGCTTTTGAATCTTTCAATTCACATTTTGTATGGGATATTTTCTCCGCATAACTCCCGACACCGCGAACACCTATAGAATTCATAAGAAGTTAATTTTACACAAATACAAAACATGTCAAGATCTAAGTACATTACACCAAAGAACTCCATTTTTCAAGGACCAAACATGTCTAAGCAAAGGGGAGTGATCAAACAAATTAGAAGCAAATGCAAGTATTCAAGATGACGAGTTCAAAATTATGGGAAGCAATCAAAGAAGTTACAAACATCTAACACTTGAATTGAAGGCTTGGACACAATCAAAGCATAAATATAGTGCTTTTCTCCATCAATCCAATAAACAAATGAAAGGAGCATAGTTAAATTTCAAATAAAAGTTATTTGTAATAACGACTTCCATATTTTGCTCCTAGTCTCATGTAAGGGTATATTATTTGAATAAGAGGCTTAGGTGTCTTTTTTTCCTATATCTCTAATTTAACACATGGGATAAAACATTATAGTTTGTTAAGTTTAGCTTCAATTTTTAGTTAGAAGAATAAATTCTCCTTAAGAGAAGACCAAGAAATTAGGTGGTGACCAAACACAACTAACAATTGCATCCTATAAATGCCACTTTTGAATGATGTATGAAGTTAGTTAGTTGTTGATTTTGAGCATTATCTTTTCAAATATAAAAACAATTTGAGATTATGTGTATCTTGGTGTGATCTACATGATTGTGTTTTAAACCCAATTAAAGGGAGGAGAAAGGACCCACTCACCCCAAGGAGAGCATGTATTTCATTGAGTTGGTTTTTATCGATTAAGCATTTCTTTATATGTAATCCAATGTTAACCTATGTGGAATGTGAATGTGTTGAACTAGTTAAGTTGTTTACAAAATTTTCATTTAACTTCTTATTGTTGAATGCTCTCTTAACTCATTTCTTTCGATTTAAGCAAAAGTATAGTAAGAGTTTATTTTCTTTCTAGTTATTTTCTTTCCAAAATAAAATAATCGTTAGAAAAAATCTATGTTTTCCCTCTTGCATACAACCTTGGACACCGCATTGGTTTGATATTATTGATTGGAAGTGAAGGTAATAATGACCCTTGTCACACTACAATGTGTTGGAGTTGTAGATTAAGCTTGTTTAGATGACATGTGAAGATAACATTGGATTGTGCTCAAAATGGAACTTGAGTTTTGGAAAACCCTTGACATGATGAATATTATCCCTAAAACCAACAAGGAAGTGTTTCATTTAAAACCTTGATGGTAGACAAGGAAATCATAGGTTGTATGTAAATTAAATAAGGGACTTCGCCAAAATCTAATGCTAATATTAGGTTTATTCTAATAAATGTGTTAAACAATTGTCAATGATGACATAAGGTCATATTACGATAAATAACAAGCATTCATATCCTAAACCATGTCCAGATAAAATATGATATATTTCACTAGTATAGATGAGTTGACTAAGAATGTAAAAAATAGGGTTAGAGAGGATTGCATCGATTTTGGACCAATATGTGATGATTTTGATCTTAAAATGTGTAGGAAGGGTGTGTTGGGGTACTATTGAGTGTCTTAAAATCGAGAGTTACAAGTGTAATTATGCTAGCAATATAAAGCCGCTTTCCTCAAACAAAGTCCCTCGGGTGACTTTTTCCTATTTGGGTGACTTTATTCTTTATACTTCGATCAAGATCTTTCTTTTGGCACTATTTTCCTCTATATTTGTACCTTTGTATTTTATGATTAAAATCTCATGATCATTGTTGTGTATTTGATCAAGACTTCTTTCTTCTTCTTTGCTTGGGGACCTAAAAATGGGTCAATACTTTTGGGTTGAGTGGCATCCACTGCGCCTATGTAGAATTTTTCCAAAGAGACATCAAACCCTCATAGTTCCCCACCTAATGTATGTGTATAAGATGTATATCATAATGTGTTTGACAATGAAGACCCTATTAAGGCCTCCAACACGCAATGATGATCTTTAGTGTGCAAGATGTTTCTTTGGAAGTAGTCTAGTGTAATTGTGTGTGATGTATGCAAAATTAGAGCTAATTTGGATATGCTTGAGAGAGTGATTTATAAATTGGGTGCTTTATTGTGATGTCTTAAGTAGCCCAAAGATGTGAGGTGTGAGGCCCTTATAATGTGTTGAGTGTATATGTTTATATAAATGGTTGTTGGGGTAATATTTCCCACTCAAAGGACACATGACCGATTAAGATAACTCGGGGATTTGAAAATGCGCCCATTAGGTATTTTTAGGACAAAGTTTCTCGATCAAATTGGTTAAGTGAATTTTCTTGTCGTGTCCGACTATGTCTAGACATATTGCACAATCAAACTATTAATTGAAGATGGTAAGAAAATGTCCTAAGATGTATCGTATATTCCGAGAATGGGATTTTGACTAGTTAATGATGGATAAAAAGTGTAACTTAGTGGCCGATAGTGCTATTTAAGTAAGAGATTTCCAAGAATTACCCAATTTAGTGCACAATGAGTCATGGGTTGAGATAAATGCCAATTATTGCTTGCTAAATTCTAATAGGTCCAAACTTAGGTGTTTATGGCGAGAATAACTCATGTAAGAGCATCAACAACACTTTAAAACAATTTTTGCATTATGGTAATGTCCAACAACCAATATGTCATGCCAAATTAATAAAACAAATAAAACCAACAAAATAATCCACTTTCATCACATATAACATTATACACACATGAATAACAACAAAATACACACACACACACACACACACACACACACACACACACACACACACACACACACACACACACACACACACACACACACACACACACATGTATATTATGGATTCAAATGTTTGGAATACATTCCATCAAATATTCATGCTTAAGAGTCATTTTAAATATTTCACAAAATAATATCTAATTTCTATAATGCATAACTAAGGAGAAGTAAACCATTATTGACATCTCCATGTTGCCACAATCTGATTTAGGGTTCGAAAAATATTTATCCTACCTCCCCCTATGCCTCACAAGACATCTTTAATACTTATCCATTATCATTCATCTTCTTTTATTTCCTCTCACGACATTTTTTTCCCATTTCTCATTTTATTTTATAGACGTGCCTAAATACTACTAGTTGAATTATTATCCTCTAAATCCTCTTCACATCATTTCTCTCTCTAAGTAATAATACAAGCTAATTGTATTGATGAAATCTAAGGAGCCGAACAAGTTATACTCCTTGGCCGATTATATTCATGGGTGCATGCTCACCTCGCGGGGTTCATTAGCTAGGCAATATCCTAGCACGTGCATTCATATTGAGGTAATTAAAATTGATAAAATCAAAGTCAATATACCAAGATAGACATTAGGGGTGAAAGGGTTTAATTTACTAATATTTTGAATTAGGTATTGGGGTAGGTTAGAGAGGTGGGCCTAAGGAGAGGTGGGGTTGATTTTAATATTAAACTAAAATATTTGACCCCTAGTTTTAAAAATAAATACCTTAATATTGCATAAGGAGTGTTTTCATGAAGTTAAATTATAATCTCTTTTTGAATAAGGAAATATCAATTAGGAGATTCTTAACAAAGAAATAATAATATTATATAAAACAAGGATTGAGTATGTTTTTCAATGCAAATGATATTATTTCACCATTTTAATTATTCTAATAATTATTGATAGATTATTTAAGTTTAACATTAATGTAATTGATAATATATTTTGAATGGCTTGAAATATCTTTCTAGAGAAAATACATATTAAAAAAATAATAATTGAGTGGAAAACATGATATATTTTCTATTTGATATATTAGGGTAGAAATAAAAATATGTTCTATTTGATATATTAGGGTAGAAATAAAAAGGGGTAAATAAAATTGTAATGGAAAAATGGGTATGTAAGGTACATGGAAAAAATAGGGGTATTTTCATTTTAATAATATAATGGGACGGGTATTATCAATTGAATAATTAAAGGTAAAAATTAACATTAAGGGTATTCTTTAATACCCTTCGAACGAACATGTTATACCATACTTTTACTAAGTGAACCCCCTGTGGCTCACCTCCTCTTCCTTTTTCTCTTCTTCCACTCATGTGTATCATTCCTTTTAGATACGAGACTTCATAAAAACATCAAAACCCTGTTCTCATGTTTTCATATGTTGTAAGTGTTTCATTACCCGAATTCCTCGTGGGTGTCGTCATCCTTCTCCAACTTTGGTTCCGTTCGACGTTTGCTTCTTTTTTTGCTTGCCTAAGTGGTGAAGGCCTCTCTTGTGTGCGATAACCGTAATTCTTTGCGGTAGACAAACACCCTCTCTAGTGCCACCCAATTTTGCCGAGGGTTACTTTAATTTATCGGCCTTAAAATGCAAGTACAAACATAACTGGTTAACAAACCATGAATTTGGTTGAAGGAGCTATTTTTTTACTAATCATGGAATGGATTTTTAAACGATTTGTAGAGGAGAGCTTGGTGCTACAAATTTATGTACATTTATTTATCCTACCAAAAAAATTCTTACTTTGCATATTGGTGTTGTCTCCATGTTTGCTTATATATTCTTATAGAACCCGAGGAATGGATCCGCTAACCATGAAAGCATCTTATTTGGAAGATGGTGGGAAACTGCTTTTAAATAATAATAAGGGAATTCTTGTAGTTCAAATGCTTGACTTTATCTAACAACAATATATATGCAACAATTCTCAATATCTAGGCCTAGAAATCATAAACATAACGTGTTTGTTGGTTTGGAATCTACAAAATAAACCGGGTAATTACCTAGATTTTAGTTTGATCTAATTACTACATAGAAATACACATACTGATATTCTTCTAAATAATTTTTGTTTTTGTTTTTGTAGTAACTAGTGCAAAAAATGTGTAGAGTATCCAATTTGTTTGTAATATACAATACACAATATTAGTTCAAAGTTTTGGTGAAATATTTGATATCCAAATTTTGTTTATAGTCTACACTCTACAATACATTAAAAGAATGTTATGGAGTCTATTGGTTTGCAACGTGGCCCTTCCCTTCCTCTTAACAATAAGTTATAGGAAAGTGAACACATTTTGTAGCCTAACATACATCCAAGGTAATAAAATATTTACATAAACTTGGTCTTACTTAGTAGCGTTTTGGAAAGCCCACATGCTAGATTGACACTCTTATATTTAAGAGGAGTAATTGTGGGTGAGCTCTATAGATACTAGTGGTTTTTATGTCTTTTGTCAAAAACATATATTTCCATTACTTAAAAAAATATTATATCATATTTTCTATGCATAATCTAGTTTTTATTTATTTATTGAAAAACACTCTTTTATATAAATAAACAAGAGATGTATAGTGTTAATTGTACAAAAATGGGTGGAAAAGTCGCACCACAAAATACAAGATCAAATCGAGCCAAATAGGCCTCAAGAAGAAGGCCAATTCATTTCAAAACACATTGCACTATAAAAAGCGCAATTATCAATAAATAAGAAGAGCAAAACAAGAAACCCACAAATCTAAGCCGTAAAAACTTAAAGGGTAGAGTAGGACGTAGGGAGTTATTTGGTTTATCACCCCATCCAGAACTGGAGGGTGAGCCGAGTTAGGGATGAACTCCCACCCTCTATCCTACAATAGCTATTATTACTATTCATAATCTTCCTTAAACCATCTCGACCACTATCCCACTTATACTACTGTTGTTACTTAGAATCTAGAAAAATTGAAAAAAATGTTACTAGAATTTAATTTTATAGAAGTACATCAAATATATATTGAATTAAGTATTGTGAATTACTTCACACATCTCCCATGTAAAAATTACCACGTTTAAAAATACCTTATAAGCTTTTGGAGCGTACACGGAAGCAAAACTAGTATACATCCATGTTTTAAAAAAGCAAACTCGTGCATGACTATATTATATTCCACATTTGCTTGTCCCTTTCCAAAAGTGTAAATAATAATCAAAAGTTTGTCATTAGAAAAAGGAATCACGACTTAAAGTTAACACCCTCTCACCCCCATTCTAGGTAGTTAAAACTATAACAAGATCCCCGCACATGAGCAGAAAAAAGCCAAGTGATGCACCATCTAATGATGTCAATGGGCTAAATACGTGTAAACATTTTCTGAGCAAAAGTTTATTTTAAAATTTGTCACGTGCCTTTATGTTATTGGTTTATTGCGGTGGATGTGACACATCCGACATAGTTATACAGGGGCTTTCGAGGTGACCAAGGCAATAACAGAGCCCACCGGAAAGCGCGTACGAACGGCAGGTTTGAGGCGTCCTCGAGTGCACTCGAGCTCATTTTTGAGCCTTGTGTGTGGGGACCAACAATCACTTTAGTTCCCTTCAATTTAGGTGTATGAAATTAGTCCATCACTAGTTAACCAATTTAACAACCACACATTATAAATCTCAAACCAACAAACATAACTTAAAATAAGAAATTGTGCCAATTTGTAACACAATGGTAAATGTATCAAGGTAAAGTATAAGTCAGCGTTTTTTTTTTTTAAAATTTGAAAGGATAAGTGAATATTTAGTGATTTAGAATTTTATTCGGTGAAATTTTAATGTAAAGTGAGTGTTAATGAAAAATACTTAAGAAAGAGTTTATTATTATGATAGTTATTATCTATTTAAAGTCAATGGTTAATCGTGAGTGTTCATATTTAGGTCTAAATTACTCTCAAATCATAAGTCTAAATGATATAATATTGGCGTCCAATATTAAGGCAAGTTATGATTTGTTATTTGTTATGTGTCATAGCTCGTAATGAAATCTTATGTATTCTAATTATAATTAGGACATTGATCGCCTACTCTACGAAGGATAAAATGTGCAAGTTGATTTACCATTCAATGCAACTTTTATGGGCAACAAAAAGAAAATGTGACATGCATAATAATTTAATAATGACAACCGATTTTTTTATACAACTTACATTTCATATTTTGTCTTCTTGTCTTCCCCTTTAGGTGTCCACACACACACACACACACACACACACACACACACACACATAAAGTGATTGATATACTAGGATAAATAAGAAGGAAAGGTCTTTTTAAGTTCTATGATGTTGACGACTTGCTTTAGGTTTGCAAATTAGCTTATAACATATAAGACTATCTTGTATTAGTATGCAATACAAGAAACATCCAACTCGTGCTTCAAATACATACCATAACGGTTGCAGTATTTAAAATTGTGACCTCCCCTTCAAAGGTCATAAATGTTTTGGGATCATGCATTCAATAACTATGCTACCTATTGGTCACATTAATGAGTGATACCACTTTGTCACGTCAACATAATTTGAAGGACTCTTTTACTAATGTAATTGGTTGGACACCTATAAAGAAAATGGAAAAGAGAGTACTCCATGTTTATGCGTATTTGTGCTCCTGAAAGAGAGGTCTTGAGTTGAAATCTTACAAAAGTAAGATACAAACACCTAATATTTAAAGCACAATTAAATGCATCCTACATATTAAAAATACAAAACTGTCACTATACTAGAAACTATCTTGTAAACCTACACATACCCTTTGTATCGTTGACACTAAAATGACCTTCCCTTTCCATCCTTTTATTTGATAGGTCCATCTTAAGAGGGTCATGAATAGAAATACATCCTAAAAGAAAATGATAGGACTTGGGACCTACCAAACAATTGGGCTACGTTTGAGTCACGCCCTCCAAATAAAAAATAAAAAATAAATAAAGAGGAAAGTATGGCGAGGGTTATTCTCCTCGCAAAATGCCCCACATACATAAAACCAACCATAAAGTGCACCATGGCGACCATCATGCCCATCCGCGCCATGTGGCGCACGACTAAACACTTTGTTTTTTTTTTTTCATGATATTGGTTGAAAAACGTAGTGTATTTTTCAACACTATGTACATACGCCTACATTCATTTTTATTAGCGCACATTCGTACCAACCCGCCTAACCCCTGCCACATGCAACCATCTAATTTCAATTGGATATATTAAAAAAACAAAAACCTATGATTTGATTGCTGACGCTGGTAGCACCCATGCATGGGTATGCATGTCTCTATGATATATTTTATGGGTAGTTTTATGTAGGTATGGTGGTGCATTCTGCGGGCAGAATAGCATCTGGCGAAAAGTATGACCACAAATGGCGTATTCAGTCTGTACTCATTTTTTAATTCATTCAAAAACACTCTGTCTCGGGTATACTTAGATTTAGAAGTTTCATTTTTTATTTCATTCAAAAACACACTCTGTTCTCGGGTATAGATTTATGAAGTTACGGCTATGGCGGCCATGCTCGGTTCTCAGGCTTTAGAACGAACATTTTCATTGGATTCTCGAATACCCACTTCTTCTCTCAGTGGATTACGGGCATTTTCTCCTCCAACAAAAAAGCAGCAAGCATGCCCTCAGGTGGGGTTTCTCACCCTCTCCCACAAAAACAACCACGTTTTACTTCATTGCAGAGCAGCTCAGGTTGCAGTGCCGAATGCAGCACCTTCAAGATCCATATCCAGGTAACTCACAGCTTCCTTTCTATCTTTTCAAGCTTTAAAAGATATACACACCTTTGTGTATATATTCACATGGATGTATACACGTGTGGGTATATATGTATGTGAACATACACGTTTGTGTAACGGTGTGTCTGTAAACAGGGTTAAACGCCATACGTTATCTGTGTTTGTGGGTGATGAAAGGGATGATAAATAGGATAGCAGGGGTGTTTGCTAGGAGGGGCTACAACATTGAGTCATTGGCAGTTGGGCTGAACAAGGACAAGGCACTTTTCACCATTGTTGTTTCTGGTACAGATCGAGTGTTGCAGCAGGTTACCCAACAGCTTTACAAGCTTGTCAACGTGTGGAAGGTCAGTCATCCCTCCTACCAATCAGGGTAATGTTATTATTCACAAATGCAAGAATTTAAACCACTAACATACATTCAACTAATACAATGGCTTATGAAACTGCAAAGCACATCATCTAAATCATAGTTCACATACTCAGATTCCATGAATATTGGGCAACTTAAAAATACGTTATTTTATTTTTAAAACATAAATTTTATGCAAAATATAGTTACAAAATGTATCAAATGAGTCTGTAAAATGTTGGGGAAGTGTTTTCTAGTAGATTTGAATACAAATACAACACAAAATTGTATCATCATGTGAATACAATAGCCAACTGATAAGTGTTATGAATTTATGATGATTGCATTCAAAATTAACTGATTTTTTCCAAAACAAAATACTCTATTTCTTTTTCATTTTCCTACCACGATTTCCATACCCCTTTTAAAATATCCATAATGAACAAGGGAGTTACCTGCATGCCTGCCTGACCAAACTTTGAGTGCACCCGGTATGCACTCACACCTGCACGCGATGCACTCGCACACGATATGTGCACCATCTCTCAGGTTGCACCCAATTATGAATTAAGTACATATGGAATGCTCCCTGAACTTGTGGTGTGTTTCAACCTTGTAAAATGTACTGAACTCACACATCATATGCAAAAATTTATCAAGAATATGCTAAAATAAAAAGTCTCAAAAGTAAAAACGGGCATCTTATAATGATTTTTAACAAAGTCATGCTGTAGTTTGGGTATGAATGTAGATGCTCAAATGTGGAGTTTGAGCATTCACAAATCTATGCTTGCAGAGTGGCATTTGATGTTTATCATTATGTTATTTTTGTGCTTTAGCTATTCATTATAATTGCTAAATTTTCTAATTATTTTAATCTAAGTCACAAGGTTCAAGTTCGTGTTTATGTTTGACGAGGATAAAGTTCGGTTCAAGTTCGCCAAGGGATAAAGTTCGAGAAAAAAGCATCTTTAAGTTTGAATATTTTTTTTTCTATCATTTTTTTATTTTTGAAAAAATACATAAATATGTCAGAGGGACAGAGTGGAGAGAGCTTTTTGTTCGCTACTTTCAGTCGGTATATGTATATATACACACATTTGTAAAATAATGCAAAATTGTGTCAAAAACTTCCCATGCAAAAATAATGGATAAAGTTCGAGTTCATGTTCAATGAGAGTAAAGTTCAGCAAAATTCGAACTTTTTCAATAAAATTTGGAGAACCTTGTGACATAGATTTTAATGTAAGTATATAATATATTACAGCTCTTACACAGGCACCCCGTCAGACCTAAGGTACTCATGTTCTGGGGGTTTGCACTCTACAGAGTGCTCCATACCTTGTGTACCCCCATGTCTCACACCCATGCAACCTTGATAAACAACTAGAGTCTTTTCTATTCCTAAATTTCATGTTCAATAGAACTATCTTTTCTAACTATTGATATCATTTACTAACTATGTGGCAGAAACTAGTTTACTAGAGCGTCTACAAGTAGTGAATTGGTTTTAACAGCCTTCTGCATCATGGGGCTAATTTTAGTGCCATTTTTAGCCAATTGGTATTCTATAAGTATTTTAAGCCGATTTTAATCTTGCTAACTAACAATTTATTTGTTAGCGATTGCCATTATTTTCTAAAATCTAGCACAGTAGCATTTTTAAGAAATTTTAAAAACTGGGAGGACAGGAAAATCAGAAAATTCAATCTTTGCAAAACTACCGAAAAATTCAACTTGGACAATTGGTATATGTTTATTTTGACAAAAATGCTTGTCTTAAATTCTTACTAATAGTTCAATAGTGTGAAGTCGATTGGACGAGCATATTTTTGTAAAAAGAGAGAGAAAATATCAAACAACAGTCTATTTAGATTCCCCTTTGTGTACAGGTTTTTTTTGACAAACATAGAGAAAGTCTATTTTAATAATAGTTCAATATTGTGAAGTCTATTAGACAAGCACACTTTTATAAAAATAGAGAAAGGCAAGATCAAACAACAGTCTAAGAAAAGATCAAACAACAGTATATTTAGATTCCCCTTTGTGTACAGGTTTATTTTGACAAACATAGAGAAAGTCTATTTTAATAATAGTTCAATATTGTGAAGTCTATTAGACAAGCACATTTTTGTAAAAATAGAGAAAGGCAAGGTCAAACAACAGTCTATCTGGATTCCCTTTGTGTTATTCTGTTACTTGAACTCTTCTTCTTCTTTGCAATGCCACGTGAGATCCAACCATGACAATAGTTGCAAAAATTTATCACTATCGCTAAGTATAAATAAGTCACAACTTCAGTTGGAAGAATGATGAAGGAAGATCTTCAAGTGAAGGACCCGGTTGCCTGCCGATTCTGAACTCTAATCAGTCACCCGCTTCCCCCTCCTATTAGTTGACTTCCCCTCTCTATTGAATTGAGCCGGGATGGGAGATTAGTCGATCTTGGTGGTTTGGTTGGTTAGCCATCTAGCGTTAAACAAAGGTTTAAGTGAGAAGCCTTCTCTAAAGTTGCTAACTAGTTAGAATGCCCACAATAGGCAAGAAATGTGGTGCAATTGTAATATTTTGGAAGGGGTGGGACCAGAGTTGCATGGATATGGATGTGGCTAATTTCTAAGACCCCTTGATGTGGAAACAATTGAATACGGCATTTCTATATATACATATACATAATAAATATTATATTGAAAATATTACAATAATTATCACAAATTAAAAGAAACATATTTATAATAATTATCAATTTTAAATTATAAACAAACTGATTCATTAGATTAAAATCACAAGAAAAGTACACACTCTCAGCTGCGGGAAAGGTTGAAGTTGGGTATTAAATTGTTTTGTAGGTTGTGCATGCCAAAGGAAAATAGAATAAATGAAAAAAAAAAAAGAACCAGAGCAGGCCAAAGGAAACAAATCAAATAAAATCATAGCAGGTTGAGCAAAGCCAATGTGAAATTTTGAAGTAATAGAGCAAATCAACACTCATTCACCTCCACGTCCTCAATTGTTGCTGCTAAAACACATTTTAGAAGGTAATATGCAGTTTTTACTATCTTTTTAGCATTTTGAAAGTATTTTCTTCTATGCTTTTAAAACTTAAAAATCAGATATGGCTACAATTGGCCTGCTTAACTTATCCAATTGTATTTGATGCAACCCAGTCATGGGTTTCTATTTGGATACATCTGCATATGGTATCCGGACTCTATCCAAACCACACCGTCACGAATATCTGTATCCAAGGCACATCCAAGCCGCACTGTACCTGTGTCTGTATCAGGCACTTGGATATGCATGTCCTAACAGTAGGGGTGCTGTATCCTACAACCTTGGGTGGGACTCAATATACCTTTGCTAACTTTTATTGGCGAGGTTACCATGGTTCAATGGTGGCGACAGTATGGAGCCAACTTTTCTATTGATTTTTTACCTATTGTTGAAATGGGCAAACCCTCCAGTGATTTGGTGTGATCTCCAGATCAAATTAAAACAAATCTATATGGAGGGCCCAATGAAGGCTTCCAAAAGTTGGGGATGTATATATGTATATATCACAGTTACTTGGAAATTTGTGCCCAAACCCTTGGTGCCTGTCTTCTGTAACAGAGATGTATATGGGGACATTTTGAGACGTAAGGAAACTACAACTAACATATCCTAGTGTCTCTATATGTCTCCCGAAAGCATGGCTTGAAAACCGGAAAACTTGTATAGAAGTTTCTTAAATATGTCATAAATTCAACTATTTTATCTTCTTGTGCTGCCAACTTCTCGATGAGAGTCCAAAGAACTAAAGAAAACTACTATTAGGCATGTAGTTTGCTAATCTTTGTATAAAAAATTAAGACTTTTCCATTGTAGAGATTTTTTTTTATCAAAGCCATATGTGGTACTTAGTAAGAAGAGAAAAAAATAATAAGACTTAATTTGTCTATACAATTGGAAGTAGGAGTACTGCCTGTGATCAAATTTGAAGGGCTTGCTATACTTTAAAATGAATGGGTGTTTTTGCTTTCACCCTTCATAGTTGACAATTTAAATACTTATTTTTCTTTATTTGAAGAAAGAAATTTTAGTTTAAATTTCAAGAATCAAGAGAACTAGGTTGGTGGTTGTGTCTCAGTCCATGGACAATTGAAATTCAATGATGAGCTGCTCATTATTATATAGTAGGGGCTGGCAGTTTACAGTAATTTTTTTATTCACAATAGATTTATTTATAAACCGTCTTTTTTATAATAAATAGAAATTAATAAAAGTAAGAAACTTAACTAAATTAAATTATAAGGGGTAATGTGAGAAAAAGTGCTCAAGCTATTTGATACCCACAAGTGTCATAAACTTAACAAGGTGCATTTTTTGATGAGTGTCATCGACACTTGAAACCTCTATCCAGAGTCCAAACCATTAAACCTTGAGTGTATGGTTATATTTTTGTAGAAAGGGCCTGTCTGATTTGTTTGTTGTGTTTTTCAAGTTATAATGCAAAATCTTATTTATCTGCCACATTATTTCTTCAAATAGAGTTTAGTGCAAATATGCAAATGATTCTTCACAAAATGCCTTCTGCTAGGGCGTGTCTTGCTTTGTTATTTACATTTTTCTACTCCAAAACTTTGACATTGAGCCCTTGTGATGGGGCACAACATGGACTGGGGTTGGCATTCTATTGCAGCCAATTTATGTTTATTTAGGTTCATGTAAACATCCTAGCTTCTATCTCTTGTTCTTGCTGGACTAGGTAACAACATTATTTGCCTAGCTTTCCCCATCGTGTGGAAATTGGTAGGAAGTCGACGGGGGTATCATAACCCCAATGAAACCACGACATCTGCACTACTACTAGAGCTATTGCTTTTGCAGAAGGCTTTGGCTACAGCACTGCTTTTGAAATATCCAATGAGTCTATAGAACCCTTGAAGACAAATCTGCACTCCAACTCAACTCTTACATTTTTGTAGTAGAGAGAGTTCTCACTACTTCTAATGCTAAGTATTAATAGGTGAATTAGCATTAACAATCTAATTTACCTGGTCTCAACTGAAACTTTACCATAACAAAATACAATTGATATCTTGTAGGTCGCTCATTGGTAATTCAAGAAATTACAGAACAAATCTGGAAACTTCACAGTATTTTAAAACTGGTACGTGATGAGAAACTCCACAAATGATGTATTTTGATTCTACCCTCCCTCTTATGATAAAACTGGAGGATTTTTTAATTTTGAAATGTATCATAAATGTTACCTTTTTATGAAGATCTAGGAAGCATTTGAAGGGCATTGATGAGTTCAAATTTGATCCTTGGGTTCTGCATGTAGTAGCTTGTTCTAATAATCTGAGATTTATCATCTAAATAATTTCTTTTGTATATGTATATATTTATTTTGTATAGATTGATATGTAAATTTTGTATTTTTTCATCAATGTGTACCCCCATGTCTTGATTTAAAAAAGCGAGTTGTGTCCCCGTCCCATCTCTTGTATGCGACATGTATTGTCTCCTGTTGACTGTGATATGGATATGTATGTATATATATACATATATGTAGATATTCAGCCCCCTTCCCCCTCGGGGACCAGCCACAACTGAGCTCAAGATCAGACGTCTAGTCAATGCTCCCCCGACGGGCATCGATTCGATATCTCGATAGTGCAGACCCCGATGCCTATACTCACCATATTATATATATATAGGGGCAACGGCTCGACTCTAGGGGCGAGGCTTAATCTCCCGTCCCTCCCCCTCTAACCCCTATATATGGGGAGGCCTGTCTATACAAGTTCAAGGTGGGTGAGGAGGGGGACGGGGGATTAGGCCTTGCCCCGTAGAGTCGAGCCGTTGCCCCTATATATATGGTGAGTATAGGCGTCAGGGCTTGCACTCTCGAGATATCAAATCAATGCCCATCGGGGAGCCTTGACTAGACGTCTGGTCTTGAGCCCAATTGTGGATGCACTTGCACACGATATGCGCACCATCTCTCAGGTTGCAGCCAATTGTGAATTGGGTACATATGGAATGCTCCCTGAACTTGTGGTGTGTTTCAACCTTGTAAAATGTACTGAACTCGCACATCATATGCAAAAATTTATTAAGAATATGCTAAAATAAAAAGTCTCAAAAGTAAAAACGGGCATCATATAAGGATTTTTAACAAAGTCATGCTGTAGTTTGGGTATGAATATAGATGCTCAAATGTGGAGTTTGAGCATTCACAAATCTATGCTTGCAGAGTGGCATTTGATGTTTATCATTATGTTATTTTTGTGCTTTAGCTATTCATTATAATTGCTAAATTTTAATTATTTTAATGTACGTATATAATATATTACAGCTTTTACACAGGCACCCTCTCAGACCTAAGGTACTTATGTTCTGGGGTCTGCACTTTACACTGGGTGCTCCATACCTTGCGTACCCCCACGTCTCACACCCATGCAACCTTGATAAACAACTAGAGTCTTTTCTATTCCTAAATTTCATGTTCAATAGAACTATCTTTTCTAACTATTGATATCAGCTGCTAACTATGTGGCAGAAACTAGTTTACTAGAGCATCTACAAGTAGTGGATTGGTTTTACTTTTAACAGCCTTCTGCATCATGGGGCTAATTTTAATGCCATTTTTAGCCAATTGGTATTCTATAAGTATTTTAAGCCGATTTTAATCTTACTAACTTACAATTTATTTGTTAGCGATTGCCATTATTTTCCAAAATCTAGCACAGTAGCATTTTTAAGAAATTTTAAAAACTGGGAGGACAGGAAAATCTGAAAATTCAATCTTTGCAAAAGTACCTAAAAATTCAACTCGGACAATTGGTATAGGTTTATTTTGACAAAAATGCATTTCTTAAATTCTTACTAATAGTTCAATAGTGTGAAGTCTATTGACGAGCATATTTTTGTATAAAGAGAGAAAGAAAAGATCAAACAACAGTCTATTTAGATTCCCTTTGTGTAGTGAAGTCTATTAGACAAGCACATTTTTGTAAAAATAGAGAAAGGAAATATCAAACAACAGTCTATTTGGATTTACTTTGTGTTATTCTGTTACTTGAACTCTTCTTCTTCTTTGCAATGCCACGTGAGATCCAACCATGACAATAGTTGCAAAAATTTATCACTATTGCTAAGTATGAATAATTCACAACTTGCAGTTGGAAAAAGGATGAAGTAAGATCTTAGAAGTGAAGGACCCAGGTGCCTGCTGATTCTGAACTCTAATCAGTCACCCGCTCCCCCTCCTATTAGTTGACTCCCCTCTCTATTGAATTGAGCTGGCGATGGGAGATTAGTTGATTTCGGTGGTTCGGTTGGTTAGCCATCTAGCATTAAACAAAGGTATAAGTGAGAAGCCTTCTCTAAAGTTGCTAACTAGTTAGAATGCCCACAATAGGCAAGAAATGTGGTGCAGTTGTAATATTTTGGAAGGGGTGGGACCAGAGTTGCATGGATATGGATGTGGCTAATTTCTAAGACCCCTTGATGTGGAAACAATTGAATACGATGAAATATTTCTAAGACCCTTTGATGTGGCTAATTGGTGCAGTTGTAATATTTTGGAAGGGGTGGGACTAGAGTTGCATGGATATGGATGTGGCTAATTTCTAAGACCCCTTGATGTGGAAACAATTGAATACGACATTTCTATATATATATATAGATATATATATTATAAATATTATATTTAAAATATTACAATAATGATCACAAATTAAAAGAAATATATTTATAATAATTATCAATTTTAAATTATACACAAACTTATTTATTAGATTATAATCACAAGAAAATTACACTCTAACAGCGAGAAAAGTTGAAGTTGGGTATGAATTTTATTTGTAGGTTGTGCATGCCAAAGGAAAATAGAAGAAATGAAAAAAAAAGCGAGCAGGCCAAAGGAAACAAACCGCACAAAATCATATAGCTAAACGAAGCCGATGTGAAATTTTGAAGTAATAGAGAAAATCAACATTCATTCACCTCCACGTCTTCAATTATTGCTGCTAAAACACATATTAGAAGGTAATATGCATTTTTTTACTATTTTTTTGTAATGTCCCCTTTACTTTACAGAGGGCCTAAGGGCCAAAATTTAGTCATTGGGGTCACTTATGTCCTTATGGCGACTAGGGGGAAGAAAAATAACTTAAGTTACTTTATTATTTGGTGGTCCTCCCTAGAAGAGGTCGACTTAGGGTTTTTGGGCCTCTTGTTGCTTGGGGGAAATTATAAAAGGAGATTGGGAGGAGAAAGAGAGGTCATTCTTGCATACACACTTATGATTTCCATTGAGCAACTGTTGATTGTTTTTTCTAGCTTGTGGAGTAAGATCCCACAGGAACCCTAGCTTCGGTGGTGAGAGATCCATTCCTAGCTAGCAGGGCATTCTTCGGTGGTGGAAGATCCACCCTAGCTTGTCAATTTGGAACTAATTCAGGGTTGATTTTCAGAGATCAATTTCAGAGTTTTTAGAGAAGGGTTTTGAGGAATTTTGGGCTTTTTGGTGGAGAAAAATCAAGGGTTTCCGGATCTGTTTTATTGCAGCGATTAGAGCAGGTTTTGACACCATTTTTGGAGGAATTTTGGAGGGTTTTTGGTCTCTTTTCAGGTGGAGCGACCCATTTTGGGATTTTACAATAGTTTTGGAGGGTTTTTAGAGTGCTTTTTCCAGGTCTAGCGATTGGGATTTCATTCATATTATTAATAGATGTTATTTCCAAAATTTCATATTTTTATCATAAGTATTTGAGAAGATATGAATTTTTGAGGTTTTCTACCAGTCATATATGATTCGAAAAATTCCAAAAATATTGTTTTAGTGTTCTTTATTATCATAGCAAGTTTCCTGCAAATTTTCATGTGTTTTGGGCAAGTATTTTGAGAAATATAAATAAAAATCAGTTCGCTGTTCTAACTTGGTATTAATTGTAGAAAATCAGATTTTCTATTTGCTGCAATTTATCTATATTTTGTGTACTTTTGCGTGGTATCCCACAAGGGATATTTCAGTGGTATCAAAGCAGTTGTTCCTCTAGCTTGTTGGGTTGAAAGATGGGAGACAGAGACAGTGATGACATGGGTGTGGACTTGATGAAACAACTATTCACTAATATGGTGAAGTAGCAGGAAACTACTAATCTCTATTTGAGCCAACTCACAGAGAGATTAACACAGGGGCAGACTTAAGACTCATACGAGAGAGGGGAAAATAGTAACAGGGAACACATGACTCAAAGAGGTGAAAATGAAAATCTAGGGCAGTGGTCTCCCCACTCTTCTACCAAGCCTTTGGGACTCCACGAACCTTCTTTTTGAAGGATCTAGAAGTTTCACAAGTAAGGCAACCAACAGATGATTTGGATGAGGAGTCTTGTTGGGAAAGGTACCAATCATTGAGCGAGGGCTTCAGGATAATATGTCTTTCATAAAGTACTGCAGAATGAAGATTGGTAGCAAACCCAAGAGAGATCATCAACTACAGGTACCTGAGTTACAGAGGAGATTGGGACAAATCTCCATTCCACACTTCGATGGTTCTAAGAAGTGTACCGCATAGTCCTAGATTCAAAAGTTGAAGACCTACTTTGACTTGAATCCCATGCGCGAGGGGGATGCAATTAAGTTTGCCATCCTACATCTTGAGGGAGATGCACATGACTGGTGGCATCATGGATTGATTACACAGGGGCACATACATATTGATACTTATATAGAGTTCACACAAACGCTGATGAACAAATTTGACAGGAGGGACCTTGACAAGTATTTTAGAGAGTTGACTCACCTAAGACAGACAGATTCCTTAGATCGACATTGTAGAGTTTTCAGAGATTATTAGTCATGGTACCCGATGTTTCGAGATGAGGTTGACCTCACTTTTCACAACAGGTTTGACGGATGCTCTAGCTGGATTTGTGAAGGCATTTGAGCCTTCTTCTTTGCATGAGGCTATTAGGAGAGCACGTGATTTGGAGTTATCCACTCCAAAGTCGAGGTTCCCACCTCGAGTACAACCTAAGGTACCTCCATCTAGACCCGATGGCTCACACCAAAGGTGCCTCCACCTAGGCAAGATGCAACGAAGAAACCGTTCATATCTAGAGAGGACAGAGATGAGTTGAGGCAAAAGAAACTATGTTTCGATTGCCGCACACCTTGGGTTCCAGGACATGATTGCAGAGGTAGAGGGAAGGCCCAATTCATAGGAATAACTTGATATTGTGAACATTATTATGAGTGTGGAAATAAATAATATAGTGTAATGTAATACAACTATTTATGAGTTGGTAACTCATGTAAATAGTTGTAATTAGATAAGGTTTGTTGTGAGAGAATAATGGGATTGAGAGTTTGAGTGAGATATTGTGGGGATTAGGAGAGATATGTGGGATGAGTGTTGACTCCTAGAAATAAGGAGATCAAACTCTATATATGTAATCTTCCTCTTTGTATTTGATATCCCTGATGAATACAAAAGAAATATATTAGTGTGCGTAAAATTAATAATTCTCAGAATTATTTCCTATGCAAGTCCGGTTTGAAGTTTATAAATTCATAGAGGTCTTCGAGGAGAGTGATGGTGATGAAGAGGATACTCGGGGATTGGAGGATGGAGATGGAGAGGCGTTGGACAATGTAGGGGTGGAGTAGGAGGATGAGACTTTCCCTTAGGAGACTATTACCACTTTGTTTAATACCCCGAAGTACAAGGCATTCAGAGTTAGGGGAGTTTTACAGGGTCAGTGAGTAGTGGTACTCATTGATAGTTGGGCAACCCACAACTTTATTGTTGCGCCATTGGTGGAGAGACGAGAATTACGAGTAGAGGATTTTGAGGGCTTCAACGTGGTTGTAGCTAATGGAGAGTCTATGAGATGCACACATCGAGTTCCACAATTGAGCATCACGATGGGTAACTATACAGTTATCGATGATTTCTATATTGTTGGTATTGGAGAGACCAACCTTGTGCTTGAGTACAAAGGGGCTCCATTCCTTGGGGAATTCCAAACTAACTTTCAGATGATGGAGTCGAAGTTTAAGTCCGAAGGGAGGAATGTGACTTTGAGAGGTTTATTTATAGATGCACCCTAGGTTTGTTACAGCTAAGAGGATTGAGAGGATTCATAGGCACAATGGGGTTGATTGGGCAGTATAGTGCTTGGTTTCTAGCAAGAAGTTAGAGGATGGGCAGCCAAAGTATCATGTGGATATCTAGGGTCTATTGGATAGGCATAGTGTAGTTTTTGGCGACATACCTCTAAGTGTACCTCCGGATAGGGGATTTGAACATGTGATCGAGCTTGAGGACATTAGACCTGTGGTTACTACTCCTTACCGTCACCCCAAACGGTTTAAGGATGAGATTGAGAGGACTATCCATGAGCTCATTGAGATGGGGCATATCAGACCTAGTTCCAATCCTTTTGCTTCTTCAATGGTGTTGGTGAAGATAGATAAGATAAGATAATTATATTAATGTCCAATGAATGACCACAAAAGTAGGTCAATGGGATTGTACAATACAATGCAAAAGGTGCCAGAAGGGAGACTCGAAGGGGTCAACCAAACAATAAAAGGAGAAAGAAGAAGAAAGAGAGGAAAGAGGGAAGAGAAGCGGAGCCGCCGTGGTCGGAGAGTGCAAATGGATGGAGTTGAAGAGGAGGATGAGAGAATCCCACCACTGACACTGTCACCTAACATCCGAGGCCGACTGAAAGTAGCTAGCAATATGCCTGTGTCCTGTAACTGAAACCGTGGGAAGACTGGGACGCCGGTGTCCGAAAGAAGGGCGAGCAAAACGGGCCCTCTGTGTTCTCCTGGGAAAATGTGACCTCTGAGAGAGGACCCCAACCGAGTGCAATCACGAATACCTCTAGACTGGGAGGTAACCCTCGGGTTCTGACAGATTTGGTATGGGAATCCGGGCTGGTATCGAAGTGCCTCTTGATGCCCCTCACCGAGGGAAGCACCGTAAAGAAAGAAGTAATCTGTAGAGTAGTAGCTCATCTGGGAGGAGACTGAAGGGTCTCATTCCGAGCTTGAGAGCCTCCTACAAGTAGAGAGCAAGACACCGCTGATCACAATACTTGAAGAAATCTGCAAAAGTCGGATGCTCTCGAAATAAGTAGTGGAATCTCCCTTTGATCTCGTAGTAGATAGGACACCTGAAGATGAAGTGATCCTCCGTTTTGATCTCCTGGAGAGAACAAAGTTGACAAATCCTCTCAGAGCGGTCCAGTTGGTGATCCTCCACGCGGAGCTTGTGAGATCCCACTGCGAATCAAGGCGTTGGGAAATGCAGAGTGTCTCGTAACCGAATGTCGCTTCGCGATATATGCGGGCCGACTGATAAGCCCATCTGTGATCTCAAGAAAATGTGCAACATAGAAAGCCATCTTAGGGCGAAGACCATCTGGAGGGCTGATCCAAGTGTGCTTTGGATGAACTACCTGTAAATGTCTTCTTTGATAATCCTACTTACCCGGTAAGAGGTGGGCAGGTGCGTCAAGGGAGTATCTGTAAGGTGGGAGATCCATCTGAATCCCGAGAGATCCGAGAAGACGTGAGGCTCCGACATACCAACGAACGAGAACGACCACTATGATCAGAAAGAGCAATAGCCTCCGAGGAACGGTAGGTGAGGTAGAGATACCTATCCCTGCCAATAGAAGAGCCTGAGAGACCCCGGATGCGATGCAAAAGCAAAAGCAGGCTAAATATAGTCTCCAATCTAAAGGGATGAGCTCCGAACTCGGCTAAGATGATATTGTGCGAACCTGTCTTGTCTCTCTGCACCTGATGATGCGTCTGAACATGAGGATCTGGACCCGCTTAACTGTAGCCCAATCGAAATCAAGCAAGGATGGTCCCCAAACCTTGGAACCATAGAGAACCGTGGGTCGCAAGAGAGAATCCAAGAGACACATTTTCGACAAGATGTCCTGGAAATGGTGGCGGAAGCACTGTCTCTCCAAGATTGCCAAAGAGCCAAAGAGCCAAAGAGCCATAACCCTTGTTGACATGGGGCTGAAAGGCAGGTCAAAGACTGAAGTGGGGACCAATAAACAAAACTCCCAGATAAGTATAGGAGCTGGTGATCTCAATCTCCTCCCCATGGTAGAAGAAATGGAAGTCCGAAGTCTTCAACCCATTGAAGATCATGACTTTGGTTTTACCAAGGTTAACCGTCATCTGTCTATGGTCGCTATAGAGGGCTAAGGTGTCCAACTGTCTCTGCAGCCCCTCCGCGGAAGAGGCAAGGAGGACAACGTCATCCACAAAAAGGAGGATGTAGATCAACACCTGGTGAAGAAGACAACCATCACCTTCCTGGATATGGTCCCTGAGAAAGTCCTCCAACTCATCAATGTAGATACCAAACAAAGTAGGTGAGAGGGGGCAGCCTGCTTAACCCCTATAGTACTCCTAATGAAATAAAAAAAACCGACAGCAGTGTGAAGACGGCCTAGAACATCCTCGTACAGGCGCATAATGGCAGCAAGAATAAAAAATACCAATATCCCCGAGTCTACTAAAGAGCTTCCCATGGCACAGAAGTCAAAGGCTTTCCGAAAATCAACGAAGCAGCAGAAGACCTTAGAGGATCGGTGACGAGCCTCCTCAATGATGGCTCGAAGAGTGAAGATGTGGTCGATAGTTTGGTAGGTAGGCTGGAACCCCGCCTGCCCCTTGGCTCTACAATGGTGCTGCTCCAGAAGTTGGAAAGCCACACATGGAGGACCATGGCATAGAGCTTGGAGAACGTGTGGCCAACCATGATTGTCGTGTAGTTATTCGGGTCGAAGTGGGACTTGACTTGTGGATAGGATGGGACCAAGACCGCGAAAGCCTATACAAACAACCTGATTAAAGAGATCAACCAGGTAGTTGTTAAGAGTGTCCAAGCCATGCTTGAAAAATTCCACCTGGAAGCCCTCCTCATCAGCTGCCCTGCTACTGTTCATGGCTAAAATGGCTTTCTTCACATTCGTGTAAGTAAAGATCTGGTAGGTAGGGGGAGGGGAAAACACCTGTATTTGGGGCTGGCCGGGATATCATAAAGGGTGGAAGTGTGGGTGAACATGGAATTGGGAGGTAAGTCCTAGGGTAAAGAGGAATGGCGGGGAAGAATGGTACGCCAAAAACATTTAGGGGAATACATAAGAGAAGGACAAAGTTCCAATCATGGCGGCAAGCGATGAAGGTCTGTTTCTTGTGGTGGAGAAGACGAGGGAAGGAGGGGAGAGCGTGTGAAAAAGCAAAGCGAAGTTGCTGTGAAGGGATTTGCACTTATCATCATACCACTTTGGTTCAATGATGGAACCATGCGGATGTGCATGGATTATCGTGCCTTGAACAAGAAGACAATAAAAAATAAGTATTCAGTGCCACACATTGATGAGTTACTTAGAGGAGCTACGGGGGAATCTATTTTTCTAAAATAGATTTGCGATCTGGATATCACCAGATCAAGGTTAGAGAGCAGGATGTGCATAAGACAACTTTCAGGTGCCATTATGGTCACTTTGAGTTTCTAGTGATGCCATTTGGGTTGTCCAATGCACCAATGTGACTTTCCAATCTTGTATGAACCATGTGTTCAACCGCCACTTGCGGAAGTTTGTATTGGTTTTCTTTGACGACATATTGGTCTACAGGACTTGGGAGGATCACATGAGGCACCTTGATGAGATCTTGGGGATATTAGAAGCTGATTCGCTATATGCGAAAGCTTCTAAGTGTGAGTTTGACATGATAGAGCTATTATATTTGGGATATGTGATTGGTGGAGGGGTAGTGAAGGTTGATAGGGAGAAGATACAGCAATTTTGGATTGGCCACCACCTAGGACATTGACACAGTTGAGAGGGTTCTTGGGACTATGCACATACTACAGGAGATTTGTGAAGAACTTCTCTTGATTGACTGCTCCATTGACAAATTTGACCAAGAAGGGGCTTTTTCTTGGTCCGAAGTAGCACAACAAGTTTTTGATCACCTCAAGGAGGTGATGAGCTCATGTCCCGTTCTTGCATTGCCAAATTTCTCTCGCCCATTTGTACTTGAGTGTGATGCATCAGGAGAGGGTATTGGATCGCCTTATGCGGGATAGGTGCCCCATTACTTACAAGAGTCAAAAATTGAGCCTCTGGAGAAAGGGTATTCAATTTATAACAAGGAGATGTTGGCCATCATGCATACTTTGGCCAAATTCGAGACAATGAGCTTGTGGGCGACAAATTCGTGGTTCGTACGGATCACAAGAGTTTGAGGTTCTTCCTGGGGCAGAAGGATCTCAATGATCGCCAAGAGATGGGTGAACAAGGTACAAACCTACGACTTCGACATAGAGTACACCAAGAATAATGTTGTTGCTGATGCTTTATCTAGGAGACCTTACCTTACCTCTATGCTTAGTTCTATGTCTGAGATTTCAACAGATTGGAAGGCTCACATACTTGTTGAGTATTCCAAAAATCAGTTTGCATGTGAGGTCATGGATGGTATTATATAGGATGATAGGTACAAAGTCTTGGATGATCTCATATACTACAAGGATAGGATTTTCCTTGTACCAGGTCCAAGATGAAGGAGAAGATCCTTCGGCAGTGCATGATACACCATTAGCGAGGGCATCCTGGATACTTCAAGACATACAAGTATATCAGAGAGAGATTTGCATGGAAGGGGATGAAGGATGATGTCATTAATCATATCAGAGAGTGTGTGGTTTGCCAGCAAACCAAGGTCGAACATTCTTTTCCAGCAGGATTACTTCAGCCTCTTCCTATTCCCGAGTAGAAGTGGGAGAGCATATCCATGGATTTTATTACAAGACTCCCCTTAGTACATGGGCATGATTGCATATATGTTGTAGTTGATCGGTTGACTAAGTATGCTCATTTCTTTTCTCTGCCCAAGGGGCATGATGCACCATATGTGGCTCAAGTATTCTATACAGTGTTTTTAGGCTTCATGGATTGCCTAAAAATATTGTTAGTGACAGGATAAGGTCTTCACGAGCACTTTTTGGCAGGAGATCTTCAGGCTTGCAGGTATTGAGTTGACCCCTATGGCACGAGCTACCATCCATAGCCTGATGGACAGATGGAGATAGTTAACAAGTGGATAGAGGGCTATTTGCGTAGCTATGTGACAGGTCATCAGCGTGCTTGGATTAGGTGGTTGCACATGGGTGAGTATTGTTATAATACCACCTATCAGATGAGCATTGGCATGACTCCTTTTCGAGCTTTATACGGGTATGATGTTATGTCATTTGCAGATTTGGTATTGTCACATACCTGAGCTCCCAAAGCTCGTGATTGGTTACAGGAGAACCGGATATTCAAAAGCTCTCAAAGAGAACCTTCAGAAGGCACAAAATCAGCGAAGATATATGCAGATAGGCACAGGGTAGAGAGGTCTTTTGAGGTGGGGATTTAGTCTTCCTACGCTTGCAGCCATACAAATAGTCCTCACTGAAGCAGAAGGGTGCAGAGAAGTTGAAACCACGATTCTATGGTCCATACAGGGTAGCACGATGAGTTGGGGCAGTTGCATATGAGTTGGAGCTTCCAGAGCACAATAAGATACATAATGTCTTTCATGTTTCGTGCCTTAAAAGGGCACTTGGATAGCATATCGTACCCTCCACGGAGTTGCCACCATTGGATGATGAGGGGAAGTTGGTCTTGGAACCAAAATCTATTATTGAGGTGAGACAAAGGAGGCTTAGGAGCAGGGTGATCACAAAGTATTTGGTGCGGTGGAGAGGATTGCCACTTGAGGATGCTACTTGGGAGGGAGAACAAATTTTACAACATCCTAGTTTGCATTTGCTTGGGGACAAGCAAATTTTGGGAAGGGAGGACTGTAATGTCCCCTTTCCTTCACAGAGGGCCTAAGGGCCAAAATTTAGTCTTAGCCTTGGTCATACCCAAGGGGCTAAAGACTTTAGAGGCTATTGGGTATTCCACCTTTCTTATTTGTTATATTTTTGCGTTGGCATGGGTGCTAAGTGGCTTGGTGGGGACAAACGTTATGTGTTGTTGTTATGGGGGTGACTAATAACACTTTAGTGTTATATTCTTTAGTGTCCCCGCATTTCATCCTGAAATTTGAGACTACCCTATTCAAAAAAAAATTTCGTACTTTTAAAATAATGGGTCGTTTTGTGTTTTTATTGCCAGAAAGTTCCTGTATTGTGTCAAGATATTCCCAAGGAGCCATATTAGTCATTTTCACCAAATACCAAGATGCCCAAAATTGTTATATTCTGTCGTCGGGATTTGCCTGCTGGAAATTTGTATTTAATTATTTTGAGCCCCGTTTGAAGCAAATTGTGCTCCGGTTAACCTCGTTATGATCATACATGTCGATATTCCCATATACCAATAGGGTTTTAACCAGGAATGCATTCTGGGCTTTATTTGTAACTTTTGGCAACGTTTTGTGTTTTTGTGTTTTCCCGTTTCATTTTCTGTGAAATTTCTCTGGATCAATTCCTTTGCCGATTTGGCCTAATTCTTGGCTTGGAGTATCTGGAGTTCACATACGCACATTGTGCCAGAAGGGATTTGCCATCGGATGTCTGGTTCTCTGGGAAAAGACGAAGTCGTGCACCATAAAGCTTCTTCTGGGCTGGCTGCATTTTTGGAAAAAGCAGTTTGAAGTGGATCATGGGATTTTTGGAAGCAACAGTAGGTGTGAATTTTGTACCTGCCTAGAAGGTACTTTTTCCCATAGAAGCAACGCCACTTAAGTCACAATGGGAAAATTAGAGGCAACAGGCAGACGAGAATTTCTTACCTGCCTTGCAGGGTAAAAATTCCCATTGTGGAATAAAAGAAAAATCACTTAAGTGAATCATGGGATTTTATTGTGCGCTGCAGGTAAATAATCCTATTGTGAAAGTCAAAACGACTTAATCGGGGCTGCCTTGCAGGGTAAATAATCCCATTGTCATGTGACTTTTAAAAATAGAAATCTCTTATGCCAAAAAGTGCGACCCCTTTAGGGAAAGAAAGACAACCTTAAATTAATTAATTTAATTAATTTCTCTTCCAATTTTGGCGCCCAGGCTTGTGGAAAAGTCAACAGAGGAAAGTGGACAAAAGGAAGTTGGAAATAGATTGTTCTAAAATTAAATAAATAATATTTATTTAATGCAACCCCTTCATGTCAAAAAGTGCGCCCCATTTGGGAGAGAAATAATACTTTTTAAAGTATTAAATGATTAAATTAATTCCTATTTTCAGTGGCTAAGGTCAAAGCATACTGTGAGGCTTGAGTTAACTAGAAGCAGAAGTCTAAAATTAAATAAATTTAATTTATTTAATGGCAGCCATAAGCATGCACAAAATAGGCACCCCATTTGAAGAGTAAAGCTTATTAAATAATTAATTAATTGCCAGGAATAGGAAAGACATTAATTAATTATAGAATCATGAGGATTATATAAGTTTGGGCTGCATAAGGATGAATTAATTAATTCAAAGGCAGAGAAGTGCAGCCCAGACAAAAAGTGTGCCCCATTTGGAGAGGATTTTTGCTCAGAAGAAGGTGAAATTAATGCTAAAAGCTTCCAATTTTGGCGCATAGGTTGAAGGAGGTTGATTTGTGTCTGGATAATTGTTTGCATAAGTGATACAGGTGCTCAGGTGAAGTTGGTAAAATTCATGCTTGCTTTGCATGCAAATAAAACATCAAATTTTGGGGCAGCAGGCTTGAATTATGCAGATTTTTATGATTAAAATCCACTATTCATGTTCTGGTTGCCATCTTTGTCTGAATTAATTGTAGGAATTCGTTACAGGTGCTTTATAAGAGAAAGGGAGCTTAAATCAATGTCCAATACATTGAATATATCCTCCGAATCTGAAGAATTATCCAGATCTGCACCAGTTTTGAAGAATTCCGGCCGAGTAAGAAGAAAAAGAATTGTTCAGACAAAGATAGACACAACCATGGCAAAGAGGGATGAAAAAGAAAGCACAACGGAGTCATGCATCACTTCCAAATTCACAGACATTGGAGACACAGATCTAGGTCCGGAACCTCTTTCCGAATTGATTGACAGATCCAGAGCAGGGAAGACTTCCCTCATGCGTGCAGTTAAAAGCAGTGGAATTATTCGAGCTGCAGCGTTTCCATACACAACCCAATTGTCAGAGTTCGTTATGGAGTGCGCTAGGTCTTACCATCCATCATCCAGATCAGTCCGAGATGCTACGGGGAAAACAATAATTCGGTTGGACGCACAGTTCATCAATTATTGTTTGAAGATTCCGGCACGAAAGGTGGTGACTTCTATTAGCATTCAGGATGCCGGCAGTGGGAGAAGCATAGAGTTGACTGCGTGAACATAATGAACAACAGATACATGAAGAAGCCCAGATCTTCTTCCAAGTTCCCAAGAACTCTTCTCGCGTCTAACTGCAGTACAAGAGGTGGATGATATTGCCAAATTGTTATGTAGGATAAATGGCGAAGCGAACGCTCACACTTTCCGTACATGGATGTATGCTTTCATCAGGACCATTGAAATCAACAAGGCTGATTCAATAATCAATTGGTCAGAAATCATTAGCGACAACATTGGTGAGCAACTCCGGAACGTGAAGCGTACTTTCAACTTCAAAATGACTTCTTATTTGGTATATGCAGCAACTTCACAAGGCATCTTCTCCAAGTTGGATAGATGTGGTGTTCTTTCCAAGGACCCCATTTTCGAGTGCTACCCACAACTTACTGTACCTACGTGTAGAAAGATTTCAAAGTGGTCAACGATGGATTCTTCTACGAATTCATTTGCAGGCTGGACAGGACCTAAAGGCCAACAGGGTGAGCAAGGAAGCGTGGGAAGTTATATCTAGAATTGGCAGTCTCTTCATTCAGTTTGTGGATTTCACATACCTCAGGGTTATCGGCTTTTCTAGAGAACCGGTTAAGCTGCCCAGATATCCGAATGATAGATTGATCACCATGGAGCTGAGCAGACAACTTGTGGAGATACACGACCTTCAGTCGAAACGACACAAGTCTACGGGCTTCTTCCCGATCACTGTGGGACATTATAGCTGCCAGAGCATTCATAAAGCCCGAGGATTGGAAGCGGAAATGTTATCTGAGTACGAGCAAGAGTTCTTCCTAACACGGTTGAACTTTGATCCATTTGGAGTAGCCAAGAAGACGATCTCCCAGGAGTACGCACATGTGCCTTCATTAGAGGATTTCTGGATGAAGTTCAAAAGCGAGTACGAGGTTAAAAAGAAGGATTTCAACAGCTATTAAAGACGGTAAATGTTCGACTTTGGATTAACACGGATACCGCAGATCTCAAAGATGATGGGACCGTGTTACTTGACACATACCAACAAATGGGAGGAGATAGAGCTGTACTTCATGATAACGTAGGGGGATGCCATACGATTGAGGAAAGATCCGGCGCTGTTTTGGTGAATACTTCAAACTGGTTTCATTGATTTAAGGATACTGCCTTGATGAAGCATTGATGAATCAAATCACGGGTATCTTCGGCACAGGAGATTCCCTCAAGAGGAAGCACGGAGGAGAAAGCAAAGAGAAGGCCTAAGAAGTTGAAAGTGCATAAGGTCTCAATCAAAAGAGAAGATCACTTCCACGACAATGACATTAGTTCCGCTTCTCAAAGATCCAATACTTCATCGATCAAGCACCTCAAGAGACACATTATTCCTCCACCGAATCCGGCAACATTCATCTTCTCTCCTCACCACTCCGTTCAAAGACTGCTCGAAGAAACATCAAGCCGCAGATGATAGCGTTTGGAAGAGCTTTGTCCTTGATGATTCAAGATAATAGCCATAACACCGTAGCTTGAGCTTCGATGGAGAGGAATCGAGCGAGATAGTAGTACACTCAACAACTTTTTATTCTCCGAGAAGTAATTTCTCGAATGGTTGACTTCGCAATTGGTTTCGTTAGAGTGGAAATGAACTTGGAGGAGCACGACTGTAGGTGCTCCCGAGTCTAGGCAGAAAAAGCAGAAAACCTAAAGTTGCTAAGGTAACTTCAAGGTTGATCATCGAGGAGTCGGGGCAGAAGTTTGCTGAGATGTCAGTTCCGGCGGAAGGGAAGAAAAAGGATGAGCTCACGGTAGAAGAGATAACAAGAACTGGGACCTATCGGTCAAGCCACCATGAAGGATTAAAACAGATACACGCATATCGATAGATGTTCTATTCCTTAGGCTTGACAGAGAAAAGGCGGAGAAAGTCAAACTTTAGAAGCATGTATCTCAGTTGTGCGAGATCATTGCTAAGGTTGCTAAATCTTCCACTCAGCCCATTTTAACTCAAAAGCAGGTGAGTGATCATCTGATGTAGGAGATGGAAGATGCAAGCAACTAGGTGAAAGCTATCGATGAATGGAAAAGTCTGATTATTTGTCAAGCTTCTGTACAACTCGGAGAGGTGCCAACCCACCTGAAGGTTATGAAAGATGCAACAGATCAACTGAAGCAACTGGTGACAAGCATAGTAGATATGAACACAGTTGCTGAGAGTAACTTGAGTACTTTGGCCGAAATCAATAAGCTACCAGGAGAAGTGTTGGTTGCGAACAGATCAGGACGGATCGGCTTGAGAAGGGGAAGCAATTGGAGTTTGCAGATATCTTTTCGCTTGAGATCTGCAAAATTATGTCAAGAGGATGTAGGCACTTGAAAGTATGGCATCGTCTTTGCTGAGATAATATCATTGCTTTCACTCATTAGGAAGTGGTTGGAAATGTTACTTCATACACACGGATCATTCCTAGCAGAGTGCCTAATTCCTGGAAGGGTCTCTTCTGATGGTACAAGGGAGAATTGATGGAGCTACTAAGCCTTTCACGATGAATTCCATCACAGACCGGCAGACTAGCAATGGATATCACGAAGTTCGGGCCAAGCTTGGAGGATGTGGAAGCATGTATCAAGGTGTTGAATGAAGGATTGTTGCAGTTCAAGACAAAGAAGTTGTGGCTAAGACAGATGGGAAGATGTTAAATTATATGTTTGACAAGTATATTCAGTATCAAAACAAAAAGAAGATATAAATGTTACAACTGGCTTGACTTCTTTTATTCTTTCTTCTATTTTCCACGTTCCTAGATGAAATTGTAAAACTTTAAAGTTATTGGTTTTGAAACCATTGCTTTAAGTTATGTGGAACGATTCTATTAGTTAAGTGATAGATGTGTCACTTAAGGAGGAGTTAGTGGAGGATGATTGCCAGATGTCATCTTTATTTCCTTGTTTATGTTTCATTCGCTTGAGTTTTCCATTTGTACTTTCCCTTCTACATTCTATAAGTAGAAGAACCTCCGTGTTAATGATCGAATTTGTAAGCAAAGATTCTTGTGTTCCAGACTTTGTGCCGAAACCCTCGATAGCCACTACAAAAGGAATATACAGGAGCAGATTTCCTAGAGAACTTTGTGTCACTTGTATTGTGTTTCTAGCTTTTATATCTTAGATCTTTTAATAAACTTTGTGTTATTTTAGATCTAGATCTAGAACCCTTTGCTTATAATTCGTGTTAATATCTATTGGTTTCTTCTATGTGCATGCAATCAACTTTGTTATCTATTGATTGGGATGCACATCTTCCCATTTCTTCTCTCGTGTTTATATAATTCCCTTCTTCTATAAATATTTCCTTTCTTAAACAATTGCTTACTTTTGCAAACTATACAACTATGGTTCATGAGTCAATAAGTTAAAGTAAAACCCTATATAGATACTAGCATATTTTAATTGACAAATCGACACGGAGCCTCACCGGTAAATGAGGGAGATTTATCTCATGACTCGCCAGGTTTTATGCTATGCGTAAAATCTAGCCAACATTCTTTCATTGGGGTCACTTATGTCCCTATGGCGACTAGGGGGAAGAAAAGTAACTTAAGTTACTTTATTATTTGGTGGTCCTCCCTAGAAGAGGTCGACTTAGGGTTTTGGGCCTCTTGTTGCTTGGGGAAATTATAAAAGGAGATTGGGAGGAGAAAGAGAGGTCATTCTTGCATACACACTTATGATTTCCTTTGAGCAATTGTTGTTTGCTTTTTCTAGCTTGTGGAGTAAGATCCCACAGGAACCCTAGCTTCGGTGGTGAGAGATCCATTCCTAGCTAGCAGGGCATTATTCGGTGGTGGAAGATCCACCATAGCTTGTCAATTTGGAACTAATTCGGGTTGATTTTCAGAGTTTTCAGAGAAGGGTTTTGGTGGAATTTTGGGCTTTTTGGTGGAGAAAAATCGAGGGTTTCCGGATCTGTTTTATTGTATCGATTAGAGTAGGTTTTGGCACCATTTCTGGAGGAATTTTGGAGGGTTTTTGGTCTCTTTTTGATGGAGCGACCCATTTTGGTATTTTACAAAGTGGTTTTTGGAGGATTTTCAAATTGCTTTTTCCGTGTCCTGCAATTGAGATTTCATTCATATCATTAATAGATGTTATTTCCAAAATTTTAGAATTTTATCATAAGTATTTTAGAAGATATGAATTTTTGAGGTTTTCTAACTGTCTAGGGTTTTTTGTAATTTTCTGGCAGTGATATATGATTTGAAAAATTCCAAAACTATTGTTCTAGTGTTCTTTATTATCATAGCAAGCTTCCTGCAAATTTTCATGTGTTTTGAGCAAACATTTTGAGAAATATAAATAAAAACCAGTTCACTGCCCTAGTTGGGTATTTACTGCAGAAAATCAGATTTTCTATTTGCTGCAATTTATCTATATTTTGTGTACTTTTGCGTGGTATCTCACAGGGGATATTTCACTTTTTAGCATTTTGAAAGTATTTTCTTCTTTGTTTTTAAAACTTAAAAATCAGATATGGCTACAATTGGCCTGCATAACTTATCCAACTATATTTGATACAACCCAAATATGGGTTTCTATTTGGATACGTCTCAGTATACGGTATCCAAACTATATCCAAACCACACCGTGCATTTAATATCTCGTATCCAAGGCACATTCAAGCCGCACTGACTGCACTGTCTATATCGGGCACTTAGATATGCATGCCCTAGCGAAGGGGGTGTTGTATCCTACAACCTTGGGCGGACTCAATATTCATTTGCTAACTTTTCTTGGCAAGGTTACTATGGTTCAAGGGCGGCAACAAGATGGAGCCAACTTTTCTATTGATCTTTTACCTATTGTCGAAATGAACAAACCCTCCGGTGATTTGGTGTGATCACTAGATCAAATTAAAACAAGTCTATATGGAGGGCCCAATGAAGACTTCCAAAAGTTGGGGATATACATACATACATACATACATACATACATACATACATATATATATATATATATATATATCGCAATTACTTGGAAATTTGTGCCCAAACCCTTGGTGCCTGACTTATGTAACGGAGATGTATACGGGGACATTTTGTGACATAAGGAAACTGCGACTAACATCTCCTAGTGTCTCTATATGTCTCCCAAAAGCATGGCTTGAAAAATGGAAAACTTGTATAGAAGTTTCTTAAATATGTCATAAATACAACTATTTTTTCTTCTTGTGCTGCCAACTTCTCGATGAGAGTCAAAAGAACTGAAGAAAAATACTATTAGGCATGTAGTTTGCTAATCTTTGCATAAAAAATAAGACTTTTCCATTGTAGAGATTTTTTTATCAAAACCCTATGTGGTACTTAGTAAGAAGAGAAAAAATAATAAGACTTAAAATGTCTATACAATTGGAAGTAGGGGTAGCCTTTGATCAAATTTGAAGGGCTTGCTATACTTTAAAATGATTGGGTGTTTTTGCTTTTGCCCTGCATAGTTGACAATTTAAATACTTATTTTTCTTTATTTAAAGAAAGAAATTTTAGTTTAAATTTCAAGAATCGAGAGGACTATGTTGGTGCTTGTGTCTTAGTCCATAGACAATTGAAATTCAATGATGAGCTGTTCATTATTATATAGTAGGGGCTGACAGTTTACAGTAAATTTTTTCATCACAATAGATTTATTTATAAACCATCTTTTTATAATAAATAGAAATTAATAACAGTAAGCAACTCAACTAAATTAAATTTTAAGGGGTAATGTGGGAAAAAGTGCTCAAGCTATTTGATACCCACAAATTCCATAAACTTAATGAGATGCATTTTTTGACGAGTGTCATCGACACTTGAAACCTCTATCCATTGTCCAAACCATTGAATCTTGAGTGTATGGTCGTTACATTTTTGTAGAGAGGGTCTGTCTGATTTGTTTGTTGTGTTTTTCAAGTTACAATGCAAAAAATTAAAGTTAATTCAAAGTTATCAATCACCTTCTTATTTATCTTCCACATTATTTCTTCAAATAGAGTTTAGTACAAATGATTCTTCACAAAATGCCTTGTGCTAGGACGTGTCTTGCTTTGTTATTTACGTTTTTCCACTCCAAAACTTTGACATCGAGTCCTCGTGATGGGACACAACATGGATTGGGGTTGGCATTCTATTGCAGCCAATTTATGTTTATTTAGCTTCTATCTCTTGTTCTTGCTGGACTAGGTAAAAACATTATTCGCCTAGCTTCCCCATCATGTGGAAATTGGTAGGAAGCCGACAGGGGTATCATAACCCAATGAAACGACAACATCTGCACTACTACTATAGGTATTGCATTTGCAGAAGGCATTGGCTACGACACTGCTTTTGAAATTTACAACGAGTCTATAGAACCCTCGAAGACAAATCTGCTCTCCAACTCAACTCCTTGATATTACATTTTTGTAGTAGAGATAATTCTCACCACTTCTAATGCTAAGTATTAATAGGTGAATTAGCCTTAACAATCTAATTTACTTGGTCTCAACTGAAACTTTACCATAGCAAAATACAATTGATATCTTGTAGTTCACTCATTGGTAATTCAAGAAATAAAAATTACAGGACAAAATCTGGAAACTTCACAGTATTTTAAAATTGGTATGTGATGGGAAACTCCACGGATGATGTATTTTGATTCTACCCAACCTCTTGTGATAAAACTGGAGGACTCTTTTTTTTTTAAATGTATCATAAATGTTACCCTTTTATGAAAGATCTAGGAAGCATTTAAAAGGCATTGATGAGTTCAAATTTGATCCTTGGGTACTGCATGTAGTAGCTTGTTCTAATAATCTGAAATCTATCATCTAATTAATTTCTTTGTATATGTATATATTTATTTTGTATATATCGATATGTAAATTTTGTATTTTGTCATCTATGTGTACCCCCACGTCTTGATTTTAAAAATGAGTTGTGTCCCTGTCCCTCCTGTTGTATGTGACGTGTTGTGTCTCCTGTTGACTGTGAGATATATATATATATATATATATTTAGTTTTTGTTTTGTGGTTATGATGGACTTTGTAGGACACTCGTCAGCTGCTTCAGCCACAATAATTTCTAATATTGTAGAGGTTCATATAATTCTTTCCTCAGTATATTATAAACAAAATATATATTTAATACCTTGCTGGATAGAAACACACTACTACTTTCCATAAGAGTGGCATGCCTGGTATACACATTTAATTCTAATCTCTCAAATCAATTATGAAAAATATTTGATCTTGCATGGCTTTCTGTTGAGAGCTTCTATATTCAATCCTATGCCAAGTCATTCACCCTGTTTCATGCCTGATGTTATATCACTTGATGCTGAGTAGTCTCTCACAGTAACTTTCTATTTTCAGGTAGAGGATATTTCAAAGGAGCCACATGTAGAGCGGGAATTAATGCTTATGAAAATCAGTGTTGATGCCACCGGACGTGCTGAGGTAACCTTCAATCATGCATTTTATCTGTTGGTTCCTATTTTAAATAATGAAAAATAGCACTATTGTCAATTATAAAGAACCAAAAGTCGAAGTCAATGAACATGAATACAATGTTATGGTATTCTTGAGTAATGATCTCTTTAAGGTTTGGGCTACCCTTCTATTCACACTTTTATCTTACGAGTAAAATAATTATATCAATTTCTGCATATTGTTTCAGAGAGTTAAGATTTTCACATCCATAATGACGCCTGCATCAGTCCCGAACTACATTTACTGTCAAAAACCTGCTTGAGCACACAGAGCCATGACCCCATTGACTAACATATTTGCATGTAGTTTAATTTCATATTTTTCAAGGTACTTTGATTAAGATTTTAATTATTTAGGGGTTTCTGCACAATGCAGCTCTTGGTTTTGATGTTTTATTTTAATATCTATTATTTACATCTGATTTACCAGTTTTTAATGTATCCTGTCTCAAGAAGAAAATGCATATGAATGTTTGAACTGAATTACTAGTTCTGGATGAATAGGGACAACTGGTGCTTGAATCTGAAGCTCTTGAAACCCATACAAGAAATTTGGGTTACAGACAGGTCACTTAGTACTTAATTAAATAGAAGAATTTACCACAAGACAAGGCATCTTGGGAAGACCAATGCTTCATGGATATGCATCCATCTCTCCATATGCTTTGAGGAAAAAGAATCTTAAACAGATAGGACTTTTAATGAAACTATTATTAACTATTAAAACCCCACCAACATCTATTTAATGCATGCCCTTGTGTTTCTTTACATTAATCATCTGTACATTTCTCTATAAATATAATATGTTTCTATAAAATTCTCTTTTCCTCTGTATCAATATGAATGAAGAATGGGAACATGTTCAGGAAACAGTAAAATTTATTCATGATGAAGAGTCAAGACCAAAGGTTGAAAGAATTTATTTGAAGTCGAGACTTCTCATGCAGCCAGTATCTGTCCAGCACACTCATTATTACAGCGTTAAAAGATCATTGCACACCCACAGCAATATCATTTATGCACAAGTAAATTCTCATTATTGACTCAATGATCAATATACAATCCATAGCATCCTCTCAACAACAATATTGGAGATACTAAAGAAGTGCCTAATAAATAGGCCTAGGAGTTTGTTTCGTGCAACAACAATTTGTTGTATGAAACCAATATTTAGTTAGGATGAAATATTTGCATATACTATTATGGCGAGTGCAAATATTTCTCACACAACTAACTCCCAATCAAGCTTAACTCCTATAGTGGGTGTGAACACGGCTAGCCCAAATTGGTATAGAAATAACTCAAACCATTAGCCAATGTGAACACAACCACTCCAACACCCTCCCTTGAGCGTAGAATAGGGAGTGAGAAAAGAGGAAACAAAGAGACTAATGGGTCACAACAACTAGGCCTTATTAGGTACCCATTTACAAACAACTGGAAAAAAAAGAGTTATTAGGGATGAAAATAGTCACCACAAGGTATCCAAAAAAACCAGTAAAACAACAGCTAAAGTGGAGCAAGAACTTATGCTGCAAGGTGTCCTAAGAAGCACAACTCAAAGACTAACCACAATGTTGAAGGAGGTACACTAGATGGAATGAAGCCCATCAAACATAAGTGCACTCAATGGACTCAAAAGTCACAAAAGATCTGATGAGAACACATGGTCCAAAGCTACTAATGTTGACAAGTTTTGGGGATGCGAAACGTACAAAACATTGTCAAGTTAGAATCCACTACTCTTCGTGAGAGCTAAAGTTCTGCTAACTAGAAGAAATGTTTAGTAAACATATGTTCACTGAAACTCATTGTGCACTAATGGTTTTGATCCACCGCTCGATCACATGCAAAACATAATAGCTGACATTGTAGTTCACTAGAATAACTCTATGCAAGGAGACCGCCAACGATGTCAATAGTGCAAGAGTTCACCAAACTTTAAATTTGATCTATCGCCCGGAAGATGCGGTGCACCAAATACCAAAAACAAACACCAAGGCAATTGACACAATACCTCGAAGTAGGATCAAGACCATCTCCCATATTGTTCAATGGGTGGAGTGATGCTACAAATCTATATGAGTAAGGCAAAACCAAGTGTTATATGGGGACGTGCCCCCAAGATTTTGGTGACGTCCCGAACGCTTTGGGACTTGAGGGCGCCCTATTTTTAAATCTTTTAAAAGCCTTATGATGTTTTTACTTTTAAAAATTGTTATTTTTACGAAGAACATTAAATTATAATCTTGAAAGTACTTGAATAGAGTTTAAATCCCTAAATTTCATTGAATAAAGTTAAATATTCAAATATTAATACTTTATATATTATTTTAATGGCCATCCCCAAAATTTGGGATTTTTTCCCCGTCCGGGAAACCCTGTCCCTCTGTCTCCCTATCCCCTTGTCCCCGAGACTTAGGTAACTATGGACAAAACCAACGACTTGAACTTTGACAAGCTGACACTAGGTTTCACCAGACTAGCTACACTTAGGAGGGTAAACTCAAATACAGTCAAAGGAGATTGTCACATGCATGGAAAGTGCCGAAGATACAAATGAAATATTCCTCTCAAGAAGATGGCCCTAGGGGTTATGGAAAAGTCATGTAACTGAAGGAGAGACAAGTACTCAAAATGGAGCACAACCGCATGAAAAAATTTAATGGCTCAGATTAACAATGTGGCTACAAAATGGTCCTATACAAATAATATCACCGAGTGATGCATAAAAACTCCAAAATAATATCAATCTCTAAAGGACACCATTTGAAATAGGAGAGTTACTCTACAACTACCCAAGAAAATAGCTCAAACAAGGAGCATTACAATGCAAGAGTGATGAGTGGATGAAGAAGCTGATTGGTGGAGGAGCCACGCTTGTAGAACCCTCTTAATAAATGCTTACGTTTCCGCCACAAGTGATCGGAATTCCATCCCAAATGAACACGGATGGTTGAGGAGGATGCTTGCATATGTTTTGGTGTGAAGCGCGTGAATTGAAGCATGTAAGGAAACATCGAATATGTGCTAAGTTGATCATGTTTGACAACAGAAATCTCAAGTTCCTTAAGTTTGAGTGAAGGCGCAACATAACTCATGTCTAGCTCATGATCCTCACTAGAGTCGAGCAAACAAAAACAAGAGCTATGTTAACAAGTGATCCCATAGAATATGTATTACCTGCTTTGTAACCAATGCCATTGTGTGAAGTCCACTTAACAATCTAAATAGGGAAACAATACCTGCGAATGTCTCGATAATACTTCGCTAGAAATTCCCATAGAATGAGCATCCAAGAACTAAATGCAGTGGTATGTTTCTCAAAGGAACAAGGCACGTGAGCAAGCGATGTGAAGGCTTGATAGTTAAAACTTCTCATGCAATTAGGATCTCTCTAGCACACTCATTTCCGTTGCGCTAAGAAATACATTGCACACACAACAATATCAATCATGTACAAGTAAAGTCTCATTATTGACTCAATGATCAATATACAATTTGTAGCATCTTGTCACAACAATATATAAGATACTAAAGGAGTGCCTGATAAATATGCCTAGGAGTTTGTTTTGTGCAACAATTTATTGAATGAAACCAACACTAGTTGTGAGGAATATTTGCACTCACCAAGTAGTACTTTCAAACACAACTAATTAACAACTCTTAGCCAATGTGGACACGACCATTAGCCATTGTGGACACGACCACTCCAACACCCTCCTTTAAGTGCATAACAAGGAGTGAAAAAGAGGAAACAAGGACACTAATGGGTCCCGACAACTAGGCTTGATTAGGTACTCATTTACAAATAACTGGAAAAAAAGAGTTACCATGGATGAAAAAGTGTCACCGCAAGCTACCCAAAAGACTAGTAAAACAACTAAAGTGGAGTGAAAACTTATGCCGTAAGGCGTCCTAAGACGCACAACTCAAAGACTAACCACAATTCTGAAGTAGGGGCATTGGATGGAATGAAACCCATCAAACATAAATGCAATCAATGGACTCGAAAGTAAAAAAATTGATGAGAACATGTGGCCCAAAACTACTATTGTTGATAGGTGTTGGGGATGCTAGACTTGCAAAACACTGCCAAGTCAAAATCCACTACTCTTCTTGAGAGCTATAGTTCTGCTAACTAGAGGAAATGTTTGGTAGACATATGTTCACTTAAACTCATTGTGCACTAGTGGTTTGGATCCATTGCTTGATCACGCAAAACATAATAGCCGACACCGTAATTCACCAATGTTAGGAAATTCATTGTTTACATTGGCATATGGGTTTTACCGTACAGTAAATTATTATTTACTACAATTATTTGTAGTTAATTAAATATATTGTTATAACAAACAATATATTTTATTATTTGTTTATACCCGTAAATCATATAAATGGGTAAGTTGTTTGGTTGACTTCCTATTTTTTAGGAAGCAGTTTTCCTTTTGTGTTGGCTATATATTAGCCAAATGCTTTGTGCATCAATATACAAATAATATTATTATTTGTCCAAGGTATTCGGCTCTGTGATCTTTAAGATTTGGTATCGTGAGCGTGTTTTATGAGAGAGATTATTGTAATGGAAGCATAATTTATATTTGTAAGGGCAAGGCCTCTTTATATATTGCCCTGAGTGATGAGATTTATCCAAGGTTAGTATTTGAATTTCATCTGTATTTTCTTTAGCAGTTCTGTGAGAAATCCGTGGTTGAAGTCTTGAAGTTAGATCAGACGTGGATTTATTAGACCACGTGCTTCCTCTATCCCATTCTGCACCTGTGCACTTCTCAAGATTTGGGCTTCCATTTACATTATAGATTGGATGTGTTTCTTGTAAAAACATAGTGTGCAGATCAATCTACAAATCAATTAGTCAAATCCTCTACATATTCCTCAACGTCTGACTATATTTTGGAGATTAACCTGCACGTCTTTTCTTTTGTGGATTGTGGCTGTTGCAGCTTTTTGCTGGTCAGGAGGAGGCTACATTGAAATTTTGTCTCATACATACAGTCTTGTCCACCTCATCAACAAGTCACAAAATTCGACACCTGGTTTACTGCTCGTTAATCCTATTGTCTCACTCGGTGCATCTCAAAGTGGCACGTGTTTTTGTGAAAGTGGAAACTCCTAACCAAAGATTCAATGGTCTTATTGCCATCCATGCATTGTTTCACTGGTATACAAATCTAATAAGTGTGTATTCCATCCTTTTCTTTACAAGGGATTGCCAACTGTCTTTAACGTCCCTCATGCCACTGGATCTCCTATTGTATTCTACCGCTATTCACAACTTAAACTAGTCCTGTGCGAGCTGTGAGGTCGACTTCCATGTGCGCCTATATTAAGAGCAACACTATATCATTATTTTTCTATTGGAGCCAATTGATTATCCTTTTTTTGTCATCAACTCCACCGCCATTGACTCCATGGTGTCACGGCCGGCATAAGCTTGCTTTACTCCACGGACACACAATCCATCGATTTGTATCTGGACTGGATCTACATTGAGCTCCCTGCTTGGTGCATCCACATTGGATTTGATTGTATGTCTCGAGGCTCGATCCTTTTAGCGTTGGAATAGACTCATTTCGTTTTTTTCACCTTGGAGCGAATCGTGACACATATAACAAGGGTCTTCATGCCGTTGACATTTGGTATGTCATGTTTGCATCTTTTTAGTGAGTCGTGCCATGTATATTTATTTATATGTTTAATGGTTCGAGTCAATGAAGACAAATAGTGTGGCATAGTGTCTTTTATGTTAATTGAACAAGTCTTTTACAAAGCCAAGTGGTTTAGGTTTTTAGGTAAGTTTTTTTAGTTGTGTCTTTTATAAAGTCTTATTAAGTGGTCTTTAATCCTATACTTTGTAAAATCCAATGTCAATATAGTGATCAAGAGTCTCGTGTCAAAAATTCGTCAAATAATCTTAAAAATGTGAAAGTCGAGAGTTAGAGTTGTAGTCAAAATTATTTAAATGTACAAGGATGCAATATCGCTTGTATGCGACGTCTTAAGTCAAATGTTGAGTGTGTCCATCTTATGGGGGGTTTCTCCTTAGAAACTTCATACAACTAAGCTTCATCGACACATTTGTTGAGTGAGCGGCATGAAGATGGAGGACAAAGGCATCGGGGCCGGAGGACAACCAACAACCTCTCGTCAATCACCAATGACGGGGCTGCATATCAGTTATGGTGGCACTTTTTGTGGTGTGAGTATTTGATGTTCAGTTGTGCAATGTTCCAATTTCAGCTGTGTGGTGTGAATTTCAGATTTTCATATTTCCAGTGTGTTGAAAATAAGAGCAAATATTCATTCGTGTTCATGTGTGCATTCCTACATATTTCCCTAATGTAATAACATAGTGAAGAACAAATAGCACAAAGAAATGCAACATCATGATTCTTGAAGAGGTTGAATAGTCAGATGTGTTCCTATTCATACCTAGGTTTGTGGTTAGCCTCTGGAAAACCATTGAAGGCTATTCAAATGTGTTCCTGCTGAGTTCCCACACTGCTAGGTCAGATGTGTTCCTTAGAGTGACTGGTTGATAAGCAGATGATTCTTGAGCGTGTTCCCATCCTCATTGGTCAAATGTGTTCCCGACAGCGCATGGTTGATAAGAAGTTGATGTGTTCCTTCTTCTACCTTTAGTTCGAGTGTTGTACCAAGATCATGAGCAAGCACGGCAGCAAGTTGCAAAAAGATGTGTGATAGTTGTTTACTACCATGTAAACAATAAGGGGGGAATGTTAGGAAATTTATTGTTTACATTGGCATATGGGTTTTACCGTATAGTAAATTATTATTTACTAAGGTTATTTTTAGTTAATTAAATATATTGTTATAACAAATAATATATTTTATTATTTATTTATACCCATAAATCATATAAACGGGTAAGTTGTTTGGTTGACTTCCTATTTTTTAGGAAGCAGTTTTCTTATTGTGTTGGCTATATATTAGCCAAATGCTTTGTGGCATCAATATACAAATAATATTATTATTTGTCCAAGGTATTCGGCTCTATGATCTTTCGTAACCAAAATAAGTACATGTAAGGAGACCGCTAATAACATCGATAGTACAAGAGTTCACCAAACTTTAAATTTAATCTATTGCCAAAAGATGTGGTGCACCAATTACCAAAAACATATGCCAAGGCAATGGACACGATACTCAAAGCAAGATTTACACCATACCCTCATATTGTTAATAGGGTGGAGTGATTCTACAAATCTATATGAGTGGACAAAACCAACTATTTGAACTCTAACAAGTTGACATTGGGTTTCAAATGCACTAGCTACACTTTAGAAGGAGGGAAATCTCAAATACAAGTTGAAGGAGATTGTCAACATGCCTAAAAAGTGCCAAAAATATAGATGAAATATACCTCTCAAGAAGATGGCCCTGTGGCAATGGGAAAGTCATGCTATGAAGTAGAGAAAAGTGCTCAAAATGGAGAACAATTGCATGAGAAAAACTCCATACAAATAATATCACCAAGTGACATAGAAAACTCCAAAATGTTGTCAAGAAACTCCAATATGTTGTCAATCTCTAAAGGATGCCATTTGAAACAGGAGAGTTTCTCTACAACTGCCAAGGAAAATAGCTTAAACAAAAAGAATCATAATAATGCAGGAGTGATGAGAAGATCAAGAAGCCGATTGGTGGAAGTGCCATGCTTGAGTGCCCTCTCAATGAATGCTTACCTTATCGCCACAAGTGATTAGAAATCCATCCCAAATGGACACAAATAGCTTAGGGAGATGTCTCGTATGATTTGGTGCAAAGTGCACAACTAGAGCATGTAAGGAAACATTAGAGTGTGTGTCAGGTTGATCATGTCTGACAACTAAAATCTCAAGTTCCTCAATCTCGAGTGAAGTTGTAGCAGAACTCACGTGTAGCTCATGATCCTCATGCCGAGTTGAGTGAAAAAAATAAAGCAGCTTTGTCAACAAGTGATCCCAATGAATTATCTGCATCAAGACCAATGCCATGGCTAAAATGCCACTTAACAGTTGAATGGGGAAAACAATATCCTCGGATGTCCGCCAATACCTCCACCAACAAATTCCATGGAACAGAGCACGCGAGAACCAAAAGTAGTAGTATGCTTCTTAAAAGAGTCAGACAATTATGCAAGAGGAGTCAAAGTGGGATATGTAGAATGTGCAATTACAATAGACACACACTTAGAAATAAAAGGTGCAACAACAAGAGAAGCAAGCATAGTAGCAGAAGTTGCATAGGAGCATCAAAAGTAGTAGGCTCACCACGACGAATCATAGTCGTAGAGTGCAACAACAATAGCTGCAGTGGACTAGTACAAGGTTTTGAAGTACCACAATAGGAGAGGGATTTTGTTAGCTGCATGCTCACAAGTTTTTGTTGTAGGGAGCAAATGGGATCATCATCCCTATGTAGGAGGGAACGAAGAAGAGAATTTTATTGTTTGAGTTTTTTTTCTCTTCCACAAATTTGATCTGCCTTCCTAAATGACATAGATTTCGAGAGAAAATCTTCTCATTCTTAGATTGCAATGTAAGGAGATTAGCACTGGAAGCCATGGCAAAGAGAAAAGAGAGAGGCAAACAAGGAGCAAGAATTGCTTACCTTTGAGGGGGTTTGACCTCTTGTCAAACAAGACCTCACTCTTTGGTCTTCGACACAAGAGAATATGTGTTGCCAACTAGAGAGGGCCACTAAAGTCTTGAACAATGGATTGGTAAGTCAGGGTTTGGGGTGGTAGCTCCCAACAGGGTCGAGGTAAAGACTCGCGGGGTTCGGGGAAGAGCCCCGGTGTGCTCCTTGTTGCGATATAGGGTGGGGTCGAGGGCAACACCCCGATGCAAAAGACAATTTGGAAGGGCTACAACCTTGGAAACATTTTAAAAAATGCCCTTTTAAGACCAAAAAAATCCTCTTTTACAAACAAATTTGCCCCTTTTGTCAGACAAAAAATGTAGCTCCCTTACAAACATATGCCCTCCAATAATATTCTTGCTTAATTTAATACAACCTTTGAAACTTTTCAAAAAAATGTCCTTTTAAGACCAAAAATTCCCCCTTTTACAAACAAATCTGCCCCTTTTTACAACAAAAATGTGGCTCCCGTGACAAATATCTGCCCTCCAATAATATTCTCGCTTAACAAAAATATACCTCTTAAAAAAGGTGCTCCCTTATAAATATAGCTCCTAAAATTATCAGTGCAGCCACCTTTTAATGAAATTCTTGAACTTTTAAAAAAAGATCACCACTTTACAAATTTTTGCTCCTTCAAAATAAAGCTCCCTTTGCAAAGTGGCCCCCTTTGAAGAAATTTACTCACAAAAAGCTTTGTTTTTGAAATAGGACCTCCCTTTCCCTTTTGTAAAAGCCTTCTAAAAATATAATAGAGAATTGCTTTGTCAGTCGACCACACGACGCTTTAAATTGCTTAATATTTCAGCCAAGTTAATTCCACCAGCTTTGCTACAAAATGCTTCATAAAGGTGAGTGAACAAATTATTTTTAACGTTAAAAGCTTTTACCTTTTTAGGGTAGGTTGTGGGCACAAGTTATTCTTTGTTTCTTTGCTTTGTAAGATGTTTAGGCCACCGTGAGAGAGTGGAAATCGTCGCTGCAGCTAGGAGGAGGATGAGTAGATCCAATCATCAAGATAGACAATAAACATCGTTGTTGGAAATAGCGTAGATCCGACCACTGCTGAGAGAGAGTCAGGACAATGAGAGGGCTTAGAATGTGCAATTAGTCGAGTTGCCTTTAGGAGTGTTAGATTGGGGTGTCATCACCAATCCGGCACTATGATAATTCTTCACCGGGAACTCCTCGTGCTATGATTATTTACTAATGCACAGCCTTTAGTTTGGTGGATGTAATCTGGAAACAAAACAACATAACATAAGAATACCATCGACTATGATAAGACGGAATGATGACAAATCAGAAATATCAAAGTAAATTATAATATTAACATGAAATCATTTACAATCTCACCCATGAGGTTCTTCAAGTGTTATTGACTTCACTTGCCTTTCACCAAGACTATGGTAGAAACTTTACAATTACACCTCTTAATGGCTTCTTCAACATACCTTTAAACCGATGGCTTCCTTCGCACACTTCCTACAATATTTCTCACTACTTCTTTCTATGCTAAATGAGGGGGCTCTCTATTTATAGAACTTCCAGTGCTTATCCATCTTATCTCTAAGATAGGATAAGAAATCTACTCGACGAATCATATTCCATACCTTAACTCTTATCTCGTACATGTAAGCTTATCTCATTAAGATAAGATAAACCTTATCATTTTACATGGGTTCCACATTTTTAGACTTTTTACAAATAAAATACACAAAATATTTATGACCTCACTCCTTGTCTTTATTACCAATATAATATTTCTAATTCCTAATCACGTAGACCCTACTTATCTAATTACCCAAACTTTGACATTTTAACATTACCTGGACCACTTACGACAAATATTTACTTTTTACAACATTCCTATCAGATTTGATGCACACTGCACTCCACATTATTGGCGACACCGCATCTTGACGGGCCGTTATCTTCTATCGACGCTACTACTAATTATACTTAACAACATCATACATTAATGAAATAGAAATTACGGAGGAAAATTTTAGTGTCGACATCTTCCCCTTTCCTAGCTTCTACTCCGTCCTGAGAGTAGACTATCTGGTGCTTGGAAAATCTTCAACTTGTCAATGTGGTTGACCCATTTCGTAATGAGAGTGCCATCCAATTCCTCCAAATTAGTACGTACCATTTTCATACGCACAAATTCTATTTTGTAGAGGCCCCATCCATTTTGGAAGAAATTTTCTCTCGCTTCTTCTTTTGTATCTAATCATATACTAGAATCAAGTCATTCACATGAAATGGAGACCACCGGATCTTTTGATCAAAGTATTCCTTCGCTTCATTTTCTTCTTATGGCTTGTATCCTTTGCTATTTCTCTCATTTCCTCCAAAGAATGAAGATATACCAACCTTTCTTTTCTTGAATCACTTTCATCCATCCTTTCATTTTTCATAACTCTCACAAAGGGAATATCAAACTCAATAGGAAGAAGCTGGATCAATGCCATAGCCAACCAAATGGGGAGTATCCTGTCATTGACTTTGATGTTGCCCTATATGCCCACAATCTTTGCATGAATCCTTTTATCCCATTTATGTACTGCAAGGCCGCATCTTTTCTAGAATTTGACACAACACAAAATTTGTTCGCTCCACTCGTCCCATTTGTGTTTGGCTTGTATGTTGTTGCCTTCCCGTGCTTAATAGAAAACTTATTGACTAGGGCTTTTACCACCTCATTAATGAAGTGGCTTCCTTGATCTGTTACAATTTCTAATGGGCAACCAAATCAGTGACAATGCGTTAATACATGAACCTCGCCACTTCATCCATAGAAGTGTTTGTTTTCAATGGCCTACTTCAACCCACTTGGTTAAATAATGCATGTAGCAACTACAATATACTTATTTTGACGTGATGTAGTTGAAAGTGGACCTATAATGTCTATTCCCCACTTTTCAAAGGGACCAAGAGGGAAGAATAGGACATAATGGAGTGATGAAGTCTTACGGTTACCATGCGTTTGACAAATATCATATGTCTTACAATAATTATAACAATCTTTAAAAAGAGTGGGCCGGTGATAACTGCATCCAAGATCCTTCACAGTAAGTTGTCCAGAGAAGTGCCCTCCACATGTACCATTGTGGAATTCTTAGCAGTTCCTTTCTCGATCACGTCCAACCGCCCTCTTATACTCGTCCCATCGAGTCCTATTCGAAATAATACTCCATGCGAATAGAATATGGACGACCGCTTGAGTAATCTTTCTCTTAGTCTTTGCATTGGCACCATCATGAAACTTGAATTCATTCGGATAATTCCAAATATCTATGTATTCACTAGGGATTGTGTCGAGGATAACAATCTTTGCATCGGAGAAATCATCATCATCACAAGATGATCCTAAACCATCATAGGCTCGAGAGAGTGCATCCGCATTGACACGCTTTTCCCGGCCTATCTATAATATCAAATTCAAATTCTTGTAGCAAAATTATCCATCTTCTTTATCCTCCCGATGGGTTAGGCTTATTTACAATATATTTTAGAGCCCGATGATGCATTCAACTAGAAATTTTTGCCCTAAGAAGTAATTTCTAAACTTCTTTACAAAAAAATGATAAATAGAGCCTCTTTTTCATTCATGATAATTTACCTCAACACCGCTCATTTGTCATTTATGCTCCCAAAGTAAATTGGATGTTCATTCCCATTTCCATCATTTTGGCTCAAAGTACTTCCTAAGTCTTTGCATCCCGAGGCATCGATGTACACAATGAATGGCTTCTCCAATCTGGATTCTTCAAAACAGTGAAGACACTGTGGCTTCCTTCATTGTCCAAAAGCTTCATGCGCCTTATTTCTGGTTCATAAGTAACATCTTTCTTCAAGAATCGGGTTAGTGGTCAGCAATCTTTGAGAAATTCTTGATGAACCTTATAGTAAACTCACATGGCCTAAAAATGATCTCAACTTACTTCTATTAAGAGGAAATGGTAAATCTTTGATTTTTGAAACTTTATCGGGATCGATGCAAATACCATCTCTGATACAACATGCCCTAACAAAATGCCTTTAACATCCAAAGACACACTTTGTAGGGTTTAGTGAGGCTTGTGCTTTATCTAACCTTTGAAATGTTGTCTCCATTTGGTGCGGGTGGTCCAACTTGCTCCCATAGATGCAAAAATCATCCGTAAATACTCGATGAAGGTCCCAATGTAGGGTTCGAACACCCTATTCATCAAACGCTAGAATGTTCTTTGGAGCATTACATAACCCAAAAGGCATAACTCTATAAGCAAACGCGTTCCCAAGGAGTGGTGAACGTGGTCTTCACCGATCTTTCTCTGCTATACGAACTTGGTTGAGCTCGCTATATCCATCAAAGAAACTATAAAGCACTCCCGCCACCTTTCGCCCAAGATCTCGATCCGAAAATGGAAGAGGGTAATGATCCTTCTTCGTTGCCTTATTGAGCTTCCTCAGTAATCAACACAAATGCGTAGCTTCCCATTCTTTTTTATTGAGATCACAATGGGAAACCCATTCTCAATTTTCCACAACAAATATGAATCCCGCATCAAACAACTTATCTATTTCTTCTTTTACGATCTTGGAAAAATTAGGATTCATTCTATATGGCATTTGCTTTATGGGCTTAAAGCACCATTTACCACCTCAATAGAATGTTCTACCCAACTTACTTGACGAGTTCCTTGTAATCAAAAGTGAATAGGTGTATGTACCTTCAAAGAGTTGGAGGTAGGATTCCTTCTCACTCTCCATCACAAATACCACCAATCTTTATTTGTTGGAGACGATCATCAACTTCTTCTTCGTATAATTTTATGGGGTCATGAGTTGGTGTGACCTGGAAGGATATCCATGACCAAACATCCACCTCGCTTTCTTCATCTTCGGTGTCCACTTCACCGGTACTAGAGTAATCGAGAGGATGTCCAATCATCGGTTTCATCACTTGAATCCATAGGTTCTCGCTTATGATGTCGAGGATCACATTTATCTTCACCCTCTCTCTACCACGTCCAAGTGACATGAAACCTTCATTCCAAAGTAGTTTCTTGCATGAACTCTCCTTAACCATGGTCTTCCCAAAGAACATTGGAGTGCGCAATGTGATTATTTTTCATCACCCGAAAGTCTACCACACATACCACACCCATAACGATATCGCCACATTTGAAACTACACCTTGGTTTAGTTTTTCCTTTATTTAATGACCTTAACATAAGTGTTGAAGGGCGATCAATTCTTAAATCCAACATATTCATTACTGAGACTCGGCCATTACATTAATCGCAAAGATTCCATCAACTAAGACATCATGAATTGAAATACCATTACATAATACCTCGAACCATGGAGCATAGGATCTGCTGTGCCTCCAAAACAGGGGACCTCAACCTCCTTCCTTCTTCGAGCATTGAGTCCACCTCGCAACTTCCGCCTCTTCTCGAAAGACATAGCCAAGAGTTGACCATATGTATGTAATATTTGCGAGCCTTTTGGACGAGATCTTCCAAGATGGAGTATGGTCCGCTTGCCGTGAAATCGAAAATCCCGCACACCCAACTTTCTTCTCCATGTTTCTTACTAGTTTCTTCTTTCATCTTCTTAGGATCATTTCCATCTTGATTATCTTTTTCTTTCTTTCTTTTTGTTACAAACACATCTACTTCATTATTTCTGCTCTTATCTACTACATCAAAAGAATTCACAGTGTTTTTCCTTTATCATTATCTCCTTTACTGGATGTAGAAGCTCTATCTGACAATTATACTTATAATGACCCTTTTTATAACAACCATAACAAACAACTTCGAAATATTTCTTTTTGGACCTCTAACTCCTCCCCGAGAACTAAATTCCTTTCCTCGAAGAAGATTAATAGTTAATCGACCCATCTTTTTGAGAGATCTTCATACTCAGGTAGATGTACTAGGAGAAATATTTGTGCTCACCGGAGTGGTTGTAGATTCTGGACCAAAGGTGCTTTGGTGTAGGCTCTACTTTAGCAACAATTTCTTTGGGCTCCTCTTCCATGCTTTTCTCTTTGCCTTCTTGCAATCTCCTTTGCTTGTTCAATGGTAGTGGGCGGTCATACTTCACTCGTTGTCGATCTCTGGCTTCATCCCAAGAATGAAGTGCTTACAGAGAGGAGATTATCCACGCCATTCATCAACCCATCCGCTAGTCCTTCCTTCCGGATCTGGGCATCGAGCTTCCTCCTTTCTCTGTAAACACGAGCATGATAATCCCTTATCTTCTCCTTCTCTCCTTGGGATAGCTTTGTGATCTCGATCATGAGATCTCGCATATTTCATTGTTCACCAAATTCTTCAAGAAAACTTTCGGTTAATAAATCCCATGAATTTTTCACATTATCACCTAGTGTTTCAAACCAACTAAGTCTTTGAACCATCCAAAAAGGTAGGAAAAATTCACCCATTGTTCCTCTTATAAGGCCATTACAAGTACAAGATCGCTTAAACTCTTGAATGAAAGAAGAAGCATCTTCATTAGATTGAAATTTGAAAAAATAAGAATCTTTCCCATTTTCAAAAGTAACCACCGTGAAATACCAACTCACAAGTACAATCAACAAGACTTATGTGTACAAATAATTGGAATCACTATACTAGAAAGTGACTTTACACATTTCTACAAAAATAGAAATGACCACGGTAAACTATGGTAAAACTTGACTTATCATGCAGTAAAAACCGACTTTCTTGTGGTAAACACTATTCACGGTAAAAAGTGAAGTTCTTCATGGTAAATACTATTCACCGTAAAAAGTGAAGTTACCGCGGTAAATACTATTCACGATAAAAAGTGACTTTACTGCGGTAAATACTATTCCAGCAAAAATGACTTTACCATGGTAATTACTATTCATGGCAAAAATGACTTTACCATGGTAACTACTATGCACAGAAAAACAAGGTTACCCTCTAATTGATTTTTGACTAAGTGGGAATATCTCTCCGTAAAATCCACTAACGAGGAATGGTCCCTGAACGGAACCAAAATGTCATCACCAATCCTAAGCACTATGATAATTCTTCACCGAACTCCTCGTGCTATGATTATTTACTAATGCATGACCTTTAGTTTGGTGGATGTAATCTGGAAACAAAACAAAATAACACAAGAATACCATCGACTATGATAAGACGGAATGATGACAAATCTGAAATATCAAAGTAAATTATAATATTAACATGAAATCACAATCTCACCCATGAGGTACTTCAAGTGTTATTGACTTCACTTGCCTTTCACCAAGACTATGGGAGAAACTTTACAATTACACCTCTTAATGGCTTCTTCAACACACCTTTAAACCGATGGCTTCCTTCGCACACTTCTACAATATTTCTCACTACTTCTTTCTATGCTAAATGAGGGGGTGGCCTCTCTATTTATAGAACTTCCGAGCTTATCCATCTTATCTCTAAGATAGGATAATAAATCTACTCGACGAATCATATTCCATACCTTAACTCTTATCTCATACATAAGTTTATCTCAAGTTAAGATAAGATAAACCTTATCATTTTACATGGGTTCCACATTTTTGGACTTTTTACAAATAAAATACACAATATTTATGACCTCACTTCTTGTCCTTATTACCAATATAATATTTCTAATTCCTAATCACGTAGACTCTACTTATCTAATTACCCAAACTTTGACATTTTAACATTACTGGACCATTTACGACAAATATTTACTTTTTACAACATTCCTATTGTACTTTGGTGATCACACCGTACTCCACATTATTGGCGACACACCGTCTTGACGGCGCCGTTATCTTCTATCAGACGCTACTACTAATTATACTTAACAACATCATACATTAATGAAATAGAAATTACGGAGGAAAATTTTAGTGTCGTGACAGGGGCGAACTAGTCAAGGAGCCATATGTGCAAAGAGATTGAAGCAAGTTGCATGGGTGTCTTTGACGAGCTTGGGAGAGAAGCGAGCAAGATCGAAACTTGCAAACCGTTTGGGCCTTCTCTACCAAGTGTCTAAAGCGGCGGGAAGGATCCAAAGTGAGGTCGGGATGAGAGACAACAAGCTAAGTTGCACAAGGGAGGATTGCAGGTCAGATTTGGGCGATGCAACTTTCCGAGATCTTTGGGAGTCCAATCCAATCGCGAAGGAAATAGACCGAATGGCATTTTGAAGGAGTCGGGCTTAGGTAGAGGCGGATTTGGAGGAGAGATGTCGAAATTTGGGCATTCCAACTTGTTGCTTTGATGCACCTCCGAGCTGAGCTGTTTGGATCCTTATGGGATCTACTTGATTTGTGACCTCTATGTAACGTTAAACCTGAGCCGAGTTACAGGTGAGCTTGAATGTTGCCATTGCAAGGTGACATAGGTACAAAGCCAAGAAGGAAATAAACACTGCTGTCAAGTTGAGCTCGGATCTTTCTTTCAGAACCTACAAGAGCTGTGAGAGGATCTCAAGAAGTTCTAAACCTCGCAAAAAACTCTACAAGCCTCAACAAAAAACTTTTAAGTCAAACTTTTTGTGTGAACCAAAGTTTTCCTCTCTGCAATGCACTCCTCAATACAATTTTTGGAACTTTAGCATGCATTTATTTTAAAAATTCCAAAATCTGGTCTATTGCTGGGTAATGGCTACATGGACCAGCTCTGATACCATATCAGAGAAGTCAAGACTTCTGATGCAGCCAGGATCTCTCCAGCACACTCATTACCACAGCCTTAAAAGATCATTGCACACACACAACTATATCATTTATGCACAAGTAAAGTCTCATTATTGACTCAATGATCAGTATACAATCCATAGCATCCTCTCAACAACAATATAGGAGATACTAAAGGAGTGCCTAATAAATAGGCCTAGGAGTTTGTTTCGTGCAACAATTTGTTGCATGAAACCAATATTTAGTTAGGACGAAATATTTGCACGTACTACTATGGTGAGTGCAAATATTTCTCAGACAACAACTAACTCACTCCCAATCAAGCTTAACTCCTATAGTGGGTGCAAACACAGCTAACACACAAACTGGTTTACCCAAATCAATAGCCAATGTGAACACGACCACTCCAACAGAATTTGCTGCGAGCAGGTAGAAACGAGGCAATGGCGGCAACTGTCCAGTAGGGAAGGAGGTGAAAATTCCAGTCGAGGAGATTGGGATTCCTCAGAAAAATATGGCCTGAAGAATCAAATGCGACATTGATCTTTGAGGAAAAGAAAAAGGTACAGACGATTGTCAAGAGTCAGCAAACTAAGGAATACCGGTAAAATCCCAATGATAATTATTGACAGAAAAGAAGAGTATGCTGACATTCATCAAAAAGGTAAGGTATGAAAAAATGCATATCAAATGCAACGATTGTTCAAAGGGAATGTAACTACAGCTGACTGCATAATTCAAAGACTGAAGACAGTCAATGACTACATTGAAGATTGGCTAAGAAAAATCCTTATAAGTAAACAAACATCTACAAGATGGTTGGCAATTGCGGTGCCTATTTTGATATTATTGAAATTTTCAATGGAGTAAACGGAAAATTATGGAAGAGGAAGAATTTTTTTATATTGATGTCCATGAACAGCCAAAAAGGTCAGTGGGGGACTCCCACATTACAATCAGTTATAAAGAGAAGCACTAGGGTAAAAGGACCCTAGATTATGAAAAGTAACCAAACACATTACAAAATAAAGGTAAATAAAGCAAGAGGGGGAAATCCTAAAATTGTTGAACCCCGAGCCATAAGACATGGTACAAGCATTAATAGAGCTGTGAGGAAAGAACCTCACAAAGGTACTTGGGAGTTGATCAAGATAAAATTGGAGACCATGAAAAGAAACCACATTGCCTCATGTCTGCAGTAAGGCTCAGATGAAGAAAAGCCAACATCATCGTTATCTATCCCATGGAATAAGAAAAATAAATAAATGATATTAATGCTCATAAATGACCAAAGAAAGTCAATGGGACTTGAAAGAATAACCTATTAAAATAGAGAATAACTAGGATAAGAAGACCCTAGGCTATGAAATGCCCAACCAGGATCTGGAAAAGCTCATGGGGGAACGCTCAATGTTGAGGGGGAGAGGTTGGACGATCCTAGGAGGAAGCTGAGTACTACTAGAGCCTCTCCTAACATCAAAGTCTGATAAACCTTTGGTAGGAGAGAAAACTAGTAATGTGCTTTTGTGCCCGTGATGTGGAGTCTGGACTGCAGACAAGGGGATGCCCACAATGCTGAATGAATTAGATTCACTCTGCTTGGAATGAGGCTAGGGTTGCGGACATTTTCTAGTAGTATGCATGGAGGAGTGCCATCTCACTAATGTCTCCTGTTGTGAATCCATTGTATCCAGTGGGTGCTTGATGTCTCCAATGCCTGTAGTGGGCTGAAGGAAAATTACAGATTTTATGTTATCTGATGTGGAAGCACCAACCATTAGTATGAAATTTAGAGGAGTGATACTTACAAATGTGACAATTGACATAGGAGCACGGCTAAAAATTCCGACTTAAGAAAAAAATATAGAGTCTGATAGAATTGCACTGGAATTCCCTTTGTTTTGACAAGGATGGAAAATCCTGTACAAGTACAACCTATTAGAATATTAAACTGCCAATTGGTACTAATAGCAGTTAAGGCCTTTAGAAATAACTTTGCTCCCTAAAACTGCTCTACAAAATTAACTTTATGATGTTATTCTGGTTGAGACCACAAGCTGTTATTCATGATGGGGAGAAGGAACCAATACTTAAAGAAATTGTTGACATAGAACAATGATTGATCTCAGTTAACGACAATTTATCTAGCTTGGATGAATCATTTGAGGAAGGAAATTTGTATGAATCAAATGCAAAAAGCATATTAAACTTAGATAAATGTTTTGAGGATGTGACCTTACTGGATAAGATCCTATTCCATTGGCAAATGGAGGATTATAAAATAGATTAAAGATGTTATGATGCAGAAATGGAGAAAGGGCCTAGTGAACTAACCCTAAAAAATGTTTATGATAGCAGGAAAAAATGACTATCCATTGCATTTCATCAATTTTATAATTGGGGTGCAAAAGACAATTTAACAGCTATTCATAATTTTGAAAGTGGGAAAGCGATTGCATTTGAAGAACCAAAGTCACAAAAAGTAAACATAGGAATAGAGGAGTAAGCTTGAAATATTTTTGGAATAGAGTCCTGAACTTTTGGCAGCAGCCATTAAACCATTTAACGAGCATAAAGATGTGTTTGCATGGTAATTTTGAGATCAAACTAATAGATGGATGGAGCCAAACCAATCAATAAAAGACATTATTTTATAGAATAAATCCTTGGTATGTTAAGCCAAAAAAAGAAAGAAATCCTAAAGACCATCTTCTAACAGAGTATGTTAAAATCACCAAAAATTGAGAAGAATTGACCTTGTGGGTTGTAATCTAGCAACTTAACCATCTTAGCCCTACTGTATCTGCTAAATTGCATGTTTATGCACGGCTTTAAATTTTTATTCAAGTGACTATCTGCTCTATGTACCTGCTATGTTTTCTTTGAAATTTAGAGAAAATTTTAATTCTAGCAAGAAAAAATACATTTATCATTCAAGGCATATTCCATCTTGTTGGTGAAATAATTTGTCGCAGTGTAGATTATTAGGTTCCACTAACAATCACAAGGCTAAGCCCTTCCTTTTTGAGTATGAGGAGGCTCCCATTATTGAATGTAAACTATTAAAATTGTGGGGTGACTGTTAGGCCGGGATCACACAAGAATACTTCACTAGACCTGTGGCAAAGTACAATGGAGGAATTTCTTTGTGAGGAGAGGAAAATGGGAGTTGGAGAAATAAGGAGAGAGAGGGTTAATGTTATGAGTAGGCTTATAGAATTCACATACATCAACCAGAGTAGGTCCACATTCAATTAGAAGAACACAACAATGTAAACAACTAGCGAAATTAACAAAACTAGAGACACGCTTTGGAGATTCATTAATCAAGGACACACAGTTCCTTCTTGGTTATGCAAGATCACCACGCTTACAAAATTGGAAAGTAAAGAGAGAGAGTAGAGGAACATAAGCAAAGAAATAGACGAAATGCAACGTTTATTGCTTGATGTAGTAGTGGTAAATCTCAACTGTAATGTCCCTCTTTCCGGCATGACCCTTGGACACTTGGTGGGTAGCTTATTTGTCATCTTCGTAAGCTAGTCCCGTTGTTTAGGAGATGATGTGCATAGCAGGTAAGGGTTTTATCGACGATCTGGTGGATTATTTGATGTTAGCAATGAGTTCAGTTGGTCTTAAGGACTCACTTGGCACTTTCCGAGGTTATTTCCGGCTTCTGGTGTGTTCTCCAAGATTCTTGGAGAGAGTATCTATTTATAGTAAGTCACCCAACTGACTTCATTTCTCATTATTCGTCATCGGCACCGCTTCTGCTCAGTCAGTTTCCGATTCCGGTGCTTTCCGACGATTTCCGCACTTTGGGAGCATTAATGGCTTATTTTAATTATTTTACTCAGGTTGCTTATATTTGTACGAATTACTTGGCGAGCACCTCAGTATTATAGCTCGTCGGAAAGAGAATGTGAAGTTCTAAATGATGAGATGCTAATTCAGTGACCTTGGGCGCCAGAATGATTAATTAATTAAATAAATCACTTTTCGGAGTTATAAGGTGTAATTAATTAATAAAGTGATTTATTAATTATATTTTCTTTTAATGAAAATTCTCGGAAAAGGTTATAAAAGGAGGATTTGGCCCATTTGCTCGGGACACTTATTATTTTGAACAAAAAAACAAATTCGAGCAACTCTTGCTAATTACTCTCAAAGGATAGAAACCCTTGGAGATTACGGATTGGACGGAAACCCAATTCGAAGGAGGAAGATTCACACAGGTCTTCATTGTATTCACATGTTTTTATTATTCCAGCAATAAGACAGAGAAATAAATTGCAGCAGTGGGCATACAGACTTCTTCTAGAGTGGGGCGACTTCTTCTACAGTTGTTATGTGCCGTATCTGAGGTATTTTTCATGATAGATAATTATTGTAATTCCCAACATCAAATATATATCAAATCGATTTGATTTGATTCATTTACAGTGGGTTTTTGGTCAATCTTTATTATTAAATCTATCTGCAGATTTATAATTGTATTGCCGTAATATTTAGCATCAGAAATCATTATTAAATACACGGCTGAATTGTTTATGAAGAAATCTGCCTGTTAAACCCTAGGCGCCTTTTCTGGATTCACCTAGTTTGCGGGTTTTGTTTTATTTAATTTATCTATGCAGTTTAGTATGGTGTTCTATGGACCCTTTTGATGTTATCAGTTCAGATTTGAGCCAGGGCAATATATATTTAAAAAAAAAAAAAAAAAATATTCAGGCAAAAAGGGGTTTGGGATCTTTCAGTGGTATCAGAGCAGTGTATCCTCCCAGCCTGTGTGGGAAGGAAGCAGTTAATAGTCATAAAAAAAAAAATCAGCCTTGAATGCAGCATAGAGAGGACGGTCCACACAGATACTACACCCGCAGACGGGCAAGACTCGAAGCAGGTATTGCCGGAGGTGACAGAATGGATTATTTGGGTGATAGACCAGGGTCCTCCTCGAGAGGAGCATGCAGATCCGGATAGGGATTTCATTCGGGATATGGCAGCCACTCAGAGGCAGTTGTTACAGACTATGGAGCGCATGGGCTCCGCCTTGGACAGGTTGGCGCTTGATAGGCCGCATGACAGACACGGCAGGAGGGATAGATCAGTATCAGTTGCCAGTGGTCACAGGGATCCCAGCAGATCACCTTCAGAGCTTGGGAGTGTTAGGGGATCGCCACGCCGTGAGCGTAGGCACACTCATACAGATGATAGGAGGGCTACGCGGACTGCAGATAGGCCTATGCAACCTAACTTCTTGCCTAGAGATGACCCACCAGAGTTTGAGGTGCGACCGGAAGAAGTAGCTTTTCCGGATACTATTATGGCGAAAAATTCGAAAATGAGTGGAGGAGTTTATACTTATATTATTATAAATTTATATTATTGCTTATATCATGTGAGGATGTATTCCCCCATCATCATAATGATTCTTTCGAAAGATTAAGAGTTGCTTAGAGATAAATGAGGGCAAAAATGGATTTTAGACAGGGCCATCAATGCGTAGAGCTCGCAAAATATACACTTTTAGATAAGACGACACCAAACGCCACGGCATGTTACACATGCATAAGGTAACCCTCCACTTTTTTTTTTATGGTAGCGGAAAGATTAGTGCCGGGCTTGGATTCACAAGCTCGACACCTATCTTACCCTCAAACCCATGAGGGAACAAGAGGCTATACAGTTCGCCATTACACCTTGAGGGGGTGGCTTATGATTGGTGGCACCATGGTTTAGTTACACAGGGTCATGAGCTTCTACAGTCTTACAAGGATTTCAGAGAGAGAGGTTGATTGCGAGATTTGATCGCAAGGATGTGGAGCTTTATTACAGGGACTTGGCACAACTCCGATAGAGTGGACACGTTGATTCATACATCAACGAATTTCAGCGTATAGCAGTGATGGTTCCAGAGATGCCGGAAAGGCGTGTGGTGATGCTCTTTATAGAGGGATTACAGGATAGATTGAGGGGTTTTGTCAAGGCTCTTAAGCCTGGAACTTTGCATGAGGCCATTCAGACAACATTGGATTTAGACACTACTCCTCCATTTCAGTCCCAAAAGAAAAATGTCAGGAATGAAAAATCAGAACAACATGAAAGTGAGCAACCCACTTCTTCAAAGGTAGAATCTACACCAAAGATGGACCATGAATCGAGGAATGACCTTCGTAGGAAAAACTTATGTTTTCATTGCAAAGATCCTTGGGCACCGGGTCATAGGTGTCTTGGAAAGGGTAAGATACATCTCATTGAGGTTGTTTCAGATGGGGATGATGATACTACTTCAGAAAATGTACAGGGGCAGCCAGCGCCAAACATTGAAAATGATGGTAGACTCACTTATCTTTCAGGAGCACCAAGGTATAATCCATTCATGTTTGAAGGTACAATGTTCGGGTGTAAAGTCATGGCACTTCTTGATAGTGGATCTACACACAATTTCATGGATGAAGGTTTGGTGATCAAAAGAGGTTTGCATTGTTATAATTTTGAAGGCTTTGATGTGACTATAGCAGGAGGTCTCACTATCCCTTGCAAGAAGAAAGTAAACCAAGTTAGCATTCTATTTGGTGGGTATACACTTTGTGATGACTTCTATGTTATTGACTTGAAGGATAACAATGTTGTGCTTGGTATGCAATGGCTACATTCACTAGGAAAAGTCACCCAAGATTTGCAAGCTATGGAGTTGAGTTTCCATCATGAAGGGGAGCAAGTCACCATGAGAGCAGCCAAATACACGCTGCCCCATCAAATGACAGCCAAGTCTATGATAGTTATGGACAAAAAATCATCTCATGCAGACATCTATGAGGATTTTTCACTACATATCAGCATGGGACAGCAGGAACAGGGTGAAGATTATGGCAAATTGGGGGCATACTTGAGGGGGATTGTGGCACTTTTTATGAGTAAGTTGCACAAGTTCTATTTTGCAGACTTTGAGCAGTTTAGCACAGTGCATTTGAAGCCATTCAAAAGGTTTCGGTTGATTTGGGATCCGGGACTTGATTGGTATGCAGATCTGATATTGCTTGTGGACAAGCAATCTCGGGAAGGGAGGACTGTAATGTCCCTCTTTCCGGCATGACCCTTGGACACTTGGTGGGTAGCTTATTTGTCATCTTCGTAAGCTAGTCCCGTTGTTTAGGAGATGATGTGCATAGCAGGTAAGGGTTTTATCGACGATCTGGTGGATTATTTGATGTTAGCAATGAGTTCAGTTGGTCTTAAGGACTCACTTGGCACTTTCCGAGGTTATTTCCGGCTTCTAGTGTGTTCTCCAAGATTCTTGGAGAGAGTATCTATTTATAGTAAGTCACCCAACTGACTTCATTTCTCATTATTCGTCATCGGCACATCCTTCTCTTTCGATCGTTTCCGATTCCGATTCCGTGCTTTCCGACGATTTCCGCACTTTGGGAGCATTAATGGCTTATTTTAATTATTTTACTCAAGTTGCTTATATTTGTACGAATTACTTGGCGAGCACCTCAGTATTATAGCTCGTCGGAAAGAGAATGTGAAGTTCTAAATGATGAGATGCTAATTCAGTGACCTTGGGCGCCAGAATGATTAATTAATTAAATAAATCACTTTCGGAGTTATAAGGTGTAATTAATTAATAAAGTGATTTATTAATTATATTTTCTTTTAATGAAAATTCTCGGAAAAGGTTATAAAAGGAGGATTTGGCCCATTTGCTCGGGACACTTATTATTTTGAACAAAAAAACAAATTCAGAGCAGCTCTTGCTAATTACTCTCGAAGGACGGAAACCCTTGGAGATTACGGATTGGACGGAAACCCAATTCGAAGGAGGAAGATTCACACAGGGTCTTCATTGTATTCACAGGTTTTTATTATTCCAGCAGTTAGACAGAGAAATAAATTGCAGCAGTGGGCATACAGACTTCTTCTAGAGTGGGGCGACTTCTTCTACAGTTGTTATGTGCCGTATCTGAGGTATTTTTCATGATAGATAATTATTGTAATTCCCAGCATCAAATATATATCAAATCGATTTGATTTGATTCATTTACAGTGGGTTTTTGGTCAATCTTTATTATTAAATCTATCTGCAGATTTATAATTGTATTGCCGTAATATTTAGCATCAGAAATCATTATTAAATACACGGCTGAATTGTTTATGAAGAAATCTGCCTGTTAAACCCTAGGCGCCTTTTCTGGATTCACCTGGTTTGCGGGTTTTGTTTTATTTAATTTATCTATGCAATTAGTATGGTGTTCTATGGACCCTTTTGATGTTATCAGGTTCAAATTTGAGCCGGGGCAATATATATAAAAAAAGTATTCGAGCAAAAAGGGGTTTGGGATCTTTCATCAAAAACATACAATCAACCAACAATTGCCAACCCTTTGGAATGGAAAAGCCATTCCAATTTATAGCATTACAAATTGTTCTTTCATCTCCCCCACATGACTTTTCATCTTTCCTCATCACTTGTGACCTTCCACATTCCTAGGAAATGAAAATGAGCCTTTTTCTTATTGATGAAAAAGGACTCTTACAATATTGAATTGAAGGTCACTTAAGTGAAAAGAAAAATAAGGAAAAAGTGCATTTTCAATGAGGAATTAGAATATAGAGAGAGAAGAAGGAAGAGAGATAGAGAGAGAAGGGTTGACCAATCCGATGAAGATGAAGCTTTTGTTGATGGAGAACTTGTTGATTTGAAGCATGGTGATCACAATCTCCTTTTGTGAGATATGGGAACATTCCAGAGCATCGCATAAGTGTTCAGAAACACTATTGTGAGATCTGCATTGTGGTGGGAACATGATCATCTCTTCTAATCACACAACAGGAGTGAGGATCACTTTCTTACTTCTCTAGGCCATTCACAATCCACTTTTGTGACCCAAAACCAATTCTATGATGCTCAAACCCTTTTATGCATGTATTTCACTTACTGAAATGGATCCTCACTTTGCAGATAGAGAATTGCTCCTTGAATGAGATTCCTGCCTGTGGCCATTCATTGAACTGAAATGAGGTGATTGCATAGGCTTCTTCCTTTGAGGTGTGATCACACTACTAGGTGATGAATGAGTGTTTAGGAACACTACTATGTGAATTGCAATAGGTGAAATTGAGATGGTTTCTCGTTCTTGCAAATAGGGTGCTCCAAATGAAGATTATCCCCTTGCCCTTTTTGGTTCCATAATCCTCACTTTCTTGTTCATATGCCTCTCCAGGGAATACACGACTCTTTGATTCTTCACATATGATGGTCCTAAGTATCTCAATGCCTAGATGATACAATAAAATTTAATATTTTTCTCATAGGTATCAACAGAGGCTAAAACCTTTTCTAATCCCAAATCTTTAGAATTCCCATCTCTCGGTCTAAATGCATTCCCTTTTTGTTTCCTGTTTCCCATTTTTGGAAACATAACTCAAAATCACTCCAGACACCACTAGCACAACTCAGCAGCAAAAGTCTACAAATCGTGTGGATGTAATGACCCCTTTTGAGGGTTTTATCAAAATATTCAGAATTCTGAGGATTAATTGCAGCAGACTAATTATTTATGGCAGCGACTCAATTTTCTTCAAAAATTGTGCCCAAACTCATTCCCAATTATCATAAAACACTTAACAATGATTTCTTTATTGATTTGGTAATAATTAGAGCCAAATCAAATAGGATTATGCAAAAGTATCACTGCGGGAAATTACAATCGAGTGGAAAATTGTAGCAGCCTTAAAGAATTCGATTTGACCATTAAATATGCACAAGAATCTGTGTTAGTGCAGATTTGGTCTTTAAAATGCCAATCGACTTGGAATATTAATTTTATATGGTGATAATATCATCCAATAATTCACAAATAACATTAGAGCAAGTCACACTTCTTGGAAGTAATGAGATTAATCTGAAAATGTTCAATAATGTCTTCAACTATGATAATATAGTTTAAGTACAAATAGTTTAAAGTCAATATGAAGGGTTTTCGTCCTTCATATTGACCTCACATGGGGTTTTCGTCCCAAGTGGTGGAATAATGAGAGAACACTCTCAAAATCAATTTTTACAAATGATAGTTCATATCCACAAATGATGCCTAACACCCCTATTTATACTTGTAGGTCTTGGCGCCAAAACATGAAAAGACATGTCCATTCATTATGTCCCTTCATTATGCCTTGGCCGACCACTTATATTTATTTATTTTGCCTTAATACAAGGCCAACCCATATAATTGAGTCCATTATGCTAAAACATATTAAAAAATATTAATAGACATATTTTGCTCTCTCCTTTATCTTCTTTAATTCGACCATGGAGAAGAATTGCCCGGAAATCCAATTTGCCTTCAAATTTGGAGAAAAAGGGACATTACAGTCCTCCCTCCCCAAGATTGTTTGTCCTCAAGCAATCGCAATCACCTGGGTCCCATGTGATCCTTGTAGTCTTCATATTTGTACCTACACAAGAAGCAAACTCCTTAGAAAAAATATGAGTGTTTAACAACACTCCTTTAGGTCCTGCAATTGTCTTCTTGTTTGTGGAAGCCTCATAATCTTCATATATTTGATGGCTGCCCCGTACAATACTGTAATCGAGCCTTCTTCTTTCAAAATTCAGAAAATTGGCTGATTTCCATTCCCACGTGTTCACCCATGGACCCAAATCAATCTCCATCATTACATTCATCAATGGCATGGCTAAAGACTGAGCTATTGAAATAGTAGGAAGGCTGATCAAGGTGATGTCAATCATAGAAATGATGGGACAACAACTTGAAATTTCTTTTCCAATATGAAAGAACATCAATGACTTCCATGAAACTTCATTCCCAATAGCAACAAACTGAAAATGACTTATAAACATAGCGGAAAATGAAATGCTTTGTGGAAAATTCATACCATATCCCGACTTCCTTTCCAAATCTTCCCTTGAAGCACAAAAGTTTGTGAAGATGCAAGCAAGCACATCAATCAAACACCACAACTGCTGCTCAAAATCTGAAAATGAACTTCTTACCATGCAAGGTGTAGTCCATGTGATCCATCCTTCCTTCAAGGCACATGAAGCAATGTGTGCAAGATGATACCCCAAATTCTTTCTTCTTCTATGCTCACAAAGAAAGGAGAAGGCTGAAGTATAACGCATATCAACATAGAGAAGCCAAAGAACCTTGTACCTTACTTGGTGCCAATGATGTTCTCTTATGAGAAGGAACAAAGTACATGAGCCCAGTATACCATTGTGCCTTCTAATGTTGTACGGATCAACAAGCTTATGGTCTCCTTCCTGGGGTAGAGTGATAGTCACTCTTTCTCCCTTTCCGGCATGTTCCTTAGGCACCCAAATGTTAAGAGCAGATGTACCAACCAAGAGGTGATCACTATACACCATATTCATCTCCCTATCATCCTCAAAATCATACCCATCAATGCTTAGTATGGAAGGAGAAATGAAACATGAAAATTCATACCTTGGGCTGCCTTTATCATCTACAAACTCAGAATTTCTGAGTTGAAATCAAACCTCTTTTTTGTAATGTCCCCATTTCCGAGCAGGTGGCCTAGGAGGCCTTTCATCCATCTTACCCTTGGTCATGCCTAAGGGGCTAGTGACGTTGATGGTTATTGGGTATGGTTTGCACCTTCATTTCACTTATAGGTTATGTTTCAACATTGACACGTACTTTGAGGTGACTTAAGTGAAATAAGGTTGTGAGATGCTCCCCTAAGGTACTTTATGTTATATTTAGTCGATGACTTAAGTAATGGGTGAATATATGGTACTTTATGTTCTAATTCTTCGTTGGGGTGACTTAAGTGCACTTTTTGGCATGTGGGGAATAAAGTGACTTAAGTTATTTTAATTAATTAAAGAAAAGACCCAAGGGGGTGATTAGGGTTCTTTTGGGCCTTTTGTTGCAATGAGAAGTTATAAAAGGAAGCGCTTGGGGGAGAATAGGCATTCATTCATACTCACCTATTTTGATATTGAAGCAACTGTTGTTTGTGTTTTCCTTACTTGTGGAGGTGGAGTACCCAGAACTCTAGCTTCAAATAAAAGATCTACCCCTAGCTAGTAGAGCACTCTTCGGTGGTGAAAGATCCAGCCCTAGTTTGCTATTGTGGAGTCTATTCAGATTGGGTTGTCAAATTTAGAGTTTCAGAGGCTTGCTGATCTAGTTTCAAGTCCAGAAAGAGAAGACAACCATATTCAGTAAGAGAGATCATCTATTTTATCAGTGGAAACTTCTTGTTATTGCATGTCATTGCATGTTGATGCATGTTACTTGCATGTTGTTGCATGTTAGTTTAATTGCAATAAAAGTGAAGATATTGGTTATTTTCTGATTTTATACCTTGCTGCCATAACTGTACTTTGCTGTCATATTTTTCTATATATTGCTGTCATAAAAATCAGATTGTTATTTGTGAAAATTTGGTTGGAAATCTTGAATATAAAATAAATCCGGAAAAGGGATATTTCATCTTCCTTTGGCATTTTCCACTCCACAGAGCATCGAAATTTATGAGAATCATCTGCTGAAGCAATATGTGGTGCAAGGGGTCCTTCTCATCATGGATGATCAATGAAAAGGGCTGAATTTTTGTATAATGTAACTGCTGTTCCAAATCAGTGGCATATAATTTCAAAAAGGCAAGCTTAAGACACCATAAGCCAACCCTTTTATGGCTCTTGATCATATCTTTCAATCTTAGTTGAGTTATTATGCCCGGATCAAAAGAATAATACTCATTCCAACCCAACTTTATGCACACAACCTTTATGTCAAATGACTGATGAAATGGAAATGCGGAGCTTACCATGTGCCCATGTAGATCATCTTCAAATAAAGATTTGTAATTTGGTACTCCTATTAAAATGCCATCATGTCTAATTTCACCCTCATTGCTATCCCAATCTGAAAATGCTCCCATGCAAAAAATAACATCCCTTACCTCTTCATCCCATGAAGTGTGATGTGCACAAAGGTGTTCCATCATTTGTGACCAAAGAGGATACATCATATATGAAGCATGAGTGTTTCTAACCAACCATTCATGGTAAAAAATCCGAATTGATACATAGGCCAAAACTGAAATGCTTCCATGCCAAGGGCTGCCCATAATATTCAGAACTTCTAAATTTAAATCAGCATATAAACCAAGTTCCAAAATCACCTTTCCTCCATTCTTCTTTGTTTTCCGGGTGCTTGCCTTCACTATGCATTTGCCTGATGCTTCTTTGACAAAATTTTCATCATGACATGAATATGGCAGCGGTATTAAAGAAGGTAAAATGTCATCATACCTCGACTTTCCCATGCATGGAACTTCTTCACAGTTCTCTCCATGATCATATATGCCTTCAATTTGTCTCCGACGAGCTGCTGCTTTGGGAATTCCAGCAAGCTCTTGGTCTTTATTCTTGCCCAGAAATTGATCCTCCATTGACAACTTATCTTCTCCCATAGGCAAATCTGATTTTTCTCTTTTCTGTGGCTCATGTCCCATGGTTTTCTCCTCAAAAACATCCTCCTTTGTATTGCTGTTCTGAATATCAGTCAATGGTTCGTTTTCAACAAGAATGACGGAAGCTTCTATTACTTCTAAGGGCTGCTCCATACCCCACGAATTTGGGTTTTCTTTGACATCTTACCACATAAAATTATTAGAAGCCAAAGGAATATCATCATACATTAATGAACTTTTACCTTCCTGCTGGAAATCGATCTTCCCTTGTCCTTTTCCTGCCTCTTCTTTTGCTGATGCAACTTGGAAGCTCTTCTCTTGTCTCCCTTTGTGGCTGGGCATGCCTAGGCTTAGGCCTAGATCTTCCACTATCCAACTCCATGAACTCTATGAATGACATTGCTTCACGGATTTCTTTGGGAAAAACCATGTATTCCTTATAGCTTGCTTCAACATTTTCTCTTCCCGTGGTGCTTGGATCTTCTTCCGGTAGGACTTCAACTCTGGTCTTTGGACTCGATCCTCGGGTTGTTCCCATTGTTTGCTTGATATTAATTAGATTTTGGATAGACATGGCAAGAAGGTCCAAGGCTTCCGTGAGTCTTTCTTGTCCCGCCATAAATTTATCCATTGAATTTCCCTCAGGCCCTTTGAGAATCAGGCTCTGATACCACTGTGATTATTTATGGCAGCCACTCAGTTTTCTTCAAAAATTGTGCCCAAACTCATTCCCAATTATCATAGAACACTTAACAATGATTTCTTTATTGATTTGACAATAATTAGAGCCAAATCAAATAGGATTATGCAAAAGTATCACTGCGGAAATTACAATCAGACTGGAAAATTGCAGCAGCCTTAAAGAATTTGATTTGACCATTAAATATGCATAGGAATCCGTGTAAATGCAGATTTGGTCTTTAAAATGCAAGTCGACTTGGAATATTAATTTTATATGGCGATAATATCATCCAATAATTCACAAATAACACTAGAGCAAGTCACACTTCTTGGAATTAATGAGATTAATCTGAAAATGCTCAATAATGTCTTCAAATCTGATAATATAGTTTAAGTACAAATAGTTTAAAGTCAATATGAAGGGTTTTCGTCCTTCATATGGACCTCACATGGGGTTTTTGTCCCAAGTGGTGGAATAATGAGAGAACACTCTCAAAATCAGTTTTTACAAATGATAGTTCATATCCACAAATGATGCCTAACACCCCTATTTATACTTGTAGGTCTTGGCGCCAAAACATGAAAAGACATGTCCATTCATTATGTCCTTCATTATGCCTTGGCCGACCACTTATATTTATTTATTTTGCCTTAATACAAGGCCGACCCATATAATTGAGTCCATTATGCTAAAACATATTAATAGACATATTTTTGTTCTTTATCTTCTTTAATTCGACCATAGAGAACAATTGCCCGGAAATCCAATTTGCCTTTGAATTTGGAGAAAAAGGGACATTACACTGGGGTGGAGATGAGTGAAATTAGATCCCTAACCTCTCTTCTATAAAGATCAGATGTTTTTGTGTTTTCCCCTTTTTTAATTGTCTGTTTTCTATTCGTATTTATTTTTCTGGATATGATTTCTGTATTGGATGTTTCCACGCAGATACTGGCTATATCTAGGCTGTATATGGATAAATATCTGAACCGTATCCCAGCTGTATCGGACCCACATCCATACCAGATACAGGGGTCGAAGAGGGACAAACTGTATCGGTGTATCATGAGATTATGTACTCAAAAAAATTTATGATAGACAGTGTTACTAATATAGGCCTACTAATTATATGTCTTAGGCCCCTTGTATGGTTAATAATTTTTACTTAATAAAAACTATAATATCCTGATCTCTAATGCATGGTGTTTCTGTCAAGATAAAATGGTTCAAATGTTATTAAGGTGTAGGGCAAACATCAAAATTATGTGCATTTAGGAGAGATCGTAAGACAGACCCTTGTATGCTTCAGATGGAATATGCTTTAAATGATACATCTTGCTAGAATTAAAACTTTCTCTAAATTTCAAAGAAAATATAGCAGGTACATAGAGCAGATAGTCACTTGAATAAAAATTTAATGCTGCGCATAAACATGCAATTTAGAAGATATAACAGGGCTAAGATGGTTAAGTTGCTAGATTACAACCCACAAGGTTGGTTCTTGTCAATTTTTGGTGATTTTAAGATACTCATGTTAGAAGATGGTCTTTAGGATTTCTTTCTTTTTTGGCTTAACATACCAAGGATTTATTCTATAAAATAAGGTATTTTATTGATTGGTTTGGCTCCATCCGTCTATTAGATTGATCTTAAAATTACCATGCAAACACATCTTTATGCTCTTTAAACGGTTTAATGGCTGCTGCCAAAAGTTCAGGACCCTATTCCAAAAAATATTTCAAGCGTACTCCTCTATTCCTATGTTTACTTTTTGTGATTTTAGTTCTTCAAATGCAATCACTTTCCCACTTTCAAAATATATCATATTTAGATTTATCTTGAAGTGTTAAATAAAAACGAGCAATGTTCAAACAGAACAACCACCTTAGTTAGTACGCATTTTCAATTTCACCAAACATTGTTCAATATAAAACATAGTATGTAAAACAGACATTATGAAACATCCCAAAGGAAACTGAATGAACAAAAGTTCATCTCAATGAAGATTTCAGGGTGATGGGTCAAAAGGCAATTATTATGGATGGATGTTGAAAATGTTATTGGATAATGGGCAGCATTATCTCTTGTTTTTCATTGTATTTTTGCTAATTTGGCTGTAAGTTTGTCCCAGACCAAAAACTGCCAAAAAAATGCTGGGTTCTCTAGAATGGGTTACGGAATGTGACAACTCTTGGCTGTAACATTTCTTGCATGGATTGACTATCTTTGATCTATGTTGGACCTCCCACAATTGTCTATGCCATTTTGGGGTTTTTCTGTGCCATAGTATTGTACTAGCATGTCATTTTAGATTTATGACATGTATGACAATCTTTAGTCATTTTAGATTTATGACATGTATGACAATCTTTAGACATACTTTTTGGTGATTCTATCATTGATTACATCGTTATTAATCAACTATGATAAAAATTGTCACTGATCTGTGATCTGTGCTGGACCTCCCGCAATTGTCTGTGCCATGTTGGGGTTTTTGGGTGCCATAGTATTGTACTAGGATGTCATTTTAGCTTTATGATGTGTATGACAATTTTTGAAGGTACTTTTTGGCGATTATATAGTTGCTTACATTGTCATTCATCAACTATCATAAAAATTGTCACTGATATCTGTAATGTCCCTTTCTAGGGCTGAATCATACAAACAAGGAATTCACACAATTCCAAATATGAATGAAATTTGATTCTTATAACAGCAGTTCCAACATTAACTGAAACCCTAGCAGCGAACTGAAAATTGCACTTTAGGGCATCAAACACCCTCCAAATAAGCTGAAAACAAGTGTACAAATCCTTCTCCAAATTATATTTAATTAATGGAACAAACACCAAGCCAAAACAACCCAAACATGTGCCAAAATATGAAATAATACCCAGCTGCAATTAATTTTATGACAGCAGAAGTGCAGTCCACAAAATGAGCTAAAAATGAGGTCTCCAAACCCCAACAAATGACAAATATGCAATATATCAGCCTTATAAAATATGAGAAGTCCAAATATCAACTTAGAATGTAGATTTGTGCCCTAGAAAGGACCCAATCACACTCCTATACAAGTCGCTCCCTAGGAGAGGGGCATAAAATAATACCAAAACCCTTGGTATTCCTTCTTCTCCAAGCCCTAGTTGTAAACCAACAAGATAGTCTTCAAAGATGTCCTCAATCACCACCAAATTGGAGAGTTTCGTTCTCCAATATTCCACAAGGAAGGGTTTTGTCCTCCTTGGATGCCACACTAATGGATTGTCGCCCCTTAGTGGATTTGGATTAGAGCAACCAGCTCTAGAACCAAGTATATAAAAGTATATATGCCAAAGATGATCCAAAAATGAGCCTATGCGACTCCCTTTATACCCTTATGGTGGTGCCAAAGGTCTAAGGGGTGAATTACCCCAAGACCGACCTCTTTGTAAGCTTGCTTTATTTTCTAATTTTATCTTGGGAGCTAGCTAACCCAGATGACCTGCTTGGAAAGTGTAATGCCCCTTTCTAGGCGTAAACCAAAGATGATCCAATATGAGCCTATGCGACTCCCTTTATACCCTTATGGTGGCGCTTAAGGTCTAAGGGGTGAATTACCCCTAGAACGGCCTCTTTGGAAGCTTGCTTTATTTTCTAATTTTATCTTGGGAGCTCACAAACCTAGCCGACCTGCTTGGAAAGTGTAA